>CM069534.1:49906250-51150000 GCA_035773235.1 Eospalax fontanierii
GCTTCTCCCCATGTAAGCGTCCCCGAAGCTCTAGGCAACAGAAAGGTGCTCACTTCCTCAGCTGCTTTGCAAGCTGCTGCTGGTTGCTCTCCAGCTTCTCGCCTTCCAGGTTCATCTTTAAATCTCCCTCAGCTGGTGCTTCTCCTGCTCGCTCACACTTCATTCTGGCTTTCCTTTCCCATTCAAGAGCACCTTCCGGCTGACAGAAAGAAAGACTGCTCAACCAGAGAAACAGGCAGAGCTTGCACTTTATCAAAGGTAACCATTCATTTTCAGGAAAAAAGAAAAATACAAGAACAGATTCTGTAAAGGATACCCAATAACAAAGTATTTTAAGACAAACATTACAGGCATCAATGTATTAACAAAAGAATCTAAAAATGAGTAGTGGATGGAAATTCTGGAGATTAACGACTATGAGATCTGTCCTAGAGAGGCCACCATAGCAAGTGGCCAGTTCACCCCTGTTTGACCACTTCTAAGGAAGGGCAGCTGACTTCTTCACATGGCAGCTCATTCATGGGTAGATCAGTACCTTTTATTCACAAGTATTTCTTTATAAGAAGCAAAAATGTTCTCTGTAAATTCTATTCTGCTCCCTAGAGAAGCGCCAAGAAAATTCATCTCCATGTGATATCCACAAATATTTGGATCCCCTCCAGCAGTATCACTGGCACTTTCATCCTCAGCGGTATTGAGAGCATGCCCCTTTCACAACCTTGATACCATCTAGACCATAACATGTGTGTCATGTTCTGATACCCCACCGGGTCATTTAGAACATTTAACTTCTTTCTAGGTTACTGTTACCAATGGTGATAAATTTAGCAGGAAGCTGGATAATATTTATAGTATTGTTGTTCATTTGTTCATATACTATTTTTTTTTCATTGATGTTTGTTTTTTTAGCAATGGAAGGTATTTCCTATACTCAGAAAAGACACAAAAATTGAATTTCTTGGAGTGTGAGAATTTCTGGAGGATGTACCTCAAAAACCTGAAATCAGATGAATCCCAGGCAGCTGCATCTCTTAGAATCCATATGTTGATAGCCTGATCTTCAGGATAATAGGAGGTGGAGCCTTTGCCAGTGAATAAATCAAACAGACTGAGTCCTCATGAATGGGTCAGTGTCATTATAGAGGAGAACTAGAGAGATCGCCCATTCCTTCCACTATGTGAGGAGAGGATAAGGGAACCAGGAAGTGGCCTTTCACTAGATATCAAATCTACCAATGCTTTGGTCTAAGTTCCCAGGCTGCAGAACTACGAGAAATAAATTTCTATTTTCATGAAACACCAAGTCTATTCCAGTTTGTTATAGCAGCCTGAACGGATCAGATGAGAGAGAGAGAGAGAGAGAGAATATGAATGAATGTGTGTGTGTGCTGAGGACTTATGAGAAAAGCAATCAGTAGATATAGAAAAGTCAGATAAGCAACAGTAATAGCTAGAAACTAGTAAAAATGAAGAAAATACCAGTTACAAAAACCGTAACTACTCTTTTTAGCAAATTCATAAAGACTCAGGAGACTTGATGGAATAATAGTAATTGATACATAGTCTTTCATCTGGGGGGGAGAGAGGAAGAATTGAAACCTATATATTGAGACCGGCCTGAACATGTTCACAGGGTGTTTAGAGGCAGAACAGGGCAATTCCTTTAGACACTTACAAGTATTTTTCAATAATGAAGAACACCATTTGTTACTTATATATCTTTCAACAATAAGCCTTAGCAAGTTACTGGATACAGAACGTGTCTTTTAAAACCAATCTCCCACTAGCAGTATCAAATGGACAAGCCTATCTCTGGAGCAAAAACACGTTTCTGTGGGAGTGAAGGGAAAAAGTCAATTTCTTGGGGTTTGCTATTCATTTCAATGTTAGCCTGTTGGGAGCCTCAGCCCTAAGATGGCGGCTGGCAGCTGTCCAAAAGGCAGGACTCCAAGAGTCTAACTAAGCGCGTGATGATCGCGTGATGATCACATGAGGCTTGCGTGAGACCGTTTGTCCAGTGGTCAAGGGATGAGGGGTGCTTCGATATAAAACAAACGATGATTGGTAGCTGGACAATATATAAGGCGGTGAAAAAAAGAAATAAAGGTTCCTGTTCTTGAAGACTGAACCAGTGTGCTGCTCCTTCTGTCTCGCTGGACAGTGACATTAGCCCACTGTCCAGGATTGTATAAAAGATATATTTTAAAACTAAGATTATGACATCAGCCTCACTTACCCATAATAGTTTAGTATGTTTAACTCCCTCTATATTTGAATAATAAGGAAAACATTCATTGCTGTTTACCTGAAATTGTTAAGATAAATAAACTAATTAAACCCTGGGCCTGACATGGTGACACTCACCTATACTACCAGGACTTGTGAAGTTGAGGCAGGAGGATTGTAAGTTTGAAGTCAGCCTGGACCACTTATGGAGATTCTGCTATTTAAAAATTGGAGAAATGATGATGGTTGAACTACCAAGCCTGTTACCTATAAACCTAGCTACTAAGGAATCTGATGCAAAAAGATTGACATTTCAAGGATTGCCTAGGCTATGAAGTGAGTTCAAGAGCATCCTAAACAACCTAGTGAGGTCCTGTTTGAAAACAAAAAGTAAAAAGAGGGACTTGAGATATAATGAAGTGTTAGAAAATGGCTGTCTTTCAAGAACTGGTGATAGAACTCAGTGGTAGGTGTTTGCCTAACCTTCATTTGCAATTTGGCTAGATTAGGAATCAGCTCACAGAGAAACCTCTGGGAATGTCATGAGGGACTTCCCATAGAGGTTTAACTGAGGAAGACCAACCTTGAATGTAGGCTCCCCCATCCCTTGGGCTGGGGTCTTTGACTAGATAACAAGGGAAAAAAAGAAGGTTAGCCGAGGACCAGTATCATGTCTATCTGCTTTCTGACCATGGACACAGTGTGAACTGCCATCTCATGTTCCTTCCATCATGCCTTTTTTGCCATGTGAACTACAAAATCTTCAAACCATAATCCAACATAATTTCTCCCTTTCTTAAGTTGTTTTTGTCAGGTATTTTGTCAAGGCAATGAGAAAAATAACTAATACAGAGAACTAGTGTCAGGGAGCAGGTCCCCTGCTGTGATAAACTCAACAACATGGTTTGTAGGTCCTTAGTGCTGTTTTGTTGGGAGAATGCAGACGTGTTTGGAGATACGAGATGGAGAAGCCCCAGAATACCATAAGAAGAGTGTATCAGGCCATTGTTTGATAACTTTGGGAGGCTCCAGTGCTGACAGAAATGTAGATTGTAGTCTTGAAGAAGCACAAGGATTCTGTTGGAACTGAGCTAGAGGCTGTTCATCATGCAATCTGATGAAGAATCTGGCTATATTCTGCTCATACTTGAGTGAGGCTGACTTCAAAAGTAATGGACTACATGGTTTGGCAAAGGAAATTTCAAGACAGCGTATAGCCACGCTGTGGCATGGTTTCACTGCTCAACCAACTACTCTTAGATCTACAGTGAGAGAGATCAGAAAGATGCAGTTTGGTAAGGGAAGGACTATAGAGAGTTTAAAGTTGCAGACAGGCAAGTGAGGAAAAGGCATCAGTAACTGCTAAAGAGATTAGACAGAGCCATTAAAGAGAAACCTCAGGAGGGGACAAGAGGAAATGAACTTAGAGGGCAAAACCTGAACCACTGACAACTCTAATTTGTGGAAATGTATATTCATTTAAAAAGAGAGACTCTGACCTGAGAAATGGCATTGAAGGAGTTCTCTGCTCAAAAACAAATTTCTGGGGAAATATTTCCTCCACCTGAGCACACAGAGGCCACTGGAACTGTGATAGAAAAAGGTGAGACTACATCTCCAGCAGATGGGAAATTATGGCAGCATCTGCCACATGGTGCTAGATTTGGAGGTATGTGAAATATAAGAGTCAAGGCCAAGGGTGCTTTCACTGAAGTCCCTGAATTCTATCCACAGTACTATAAAACAAGAAGGGGGAGGAGGAGGAGGAGGAGGAGGAGGAGGAGGAGGAGGAGGAGGAGGAGGAGAAGGAGGAGGAAGAGGAGGAGGAAAACTACTGAGTGAATAGACATGCCTAGTGTGTAACTCTGCCACAGAGAAGAAAAGGAGGAAAAGGAGGAGGAGGAGGAGGAAGAGGAGGAGGAAGACTGCTGAATGAATAGATATGCCCAGTGTGTAACTCTGCCACAGAGAAGAACCTGGACCCAAAAGAAACACTATATTAAAAGATATTATATATTATAACACTATATTTAAAAGATGATTTAGAGGAAAATTTGGGAAATCAGCATGGAAGTGACAGGAATTTAAATGATATGAAGAATCTGAAAGACACCCTGAAGTAAGAACCAAGTATTTGTACTGCCAACCCTGACACCACTTGACACTGTCAAGCAAACATAATAGAAAAGTGCCAGCAGCCCTGTCTTTAAGAGAATTCCATAGTCTCTCTAAGTTTTCACATCAGCTTTTAGATCTAGTGACCCAAGAGTGACTGTTCTGTTTTTTAAAAAGGGGGAACAACCACAGGCCTCTTCAACATTCAGAACCCAAGCTGTTGCACTACCCATTGGTAATTTCCATCTTGGCTTCGGGGCATGCATACAGTCCCTAGTGTCAACAAAATCTCTGAGCCATTGGGCTCCTCCTTGGGTTGAAGACAGCTCTTCCAGTATTGTGTACCTTTAGGACTAGTGGCTTCCAGTTATAATCACGAGTCCATCTATACTTGCCAATAGTTCCACAACCTAGAAACTGTAGTAAGGATGCAGAGGCTTTGCCAATGCCTATCTGTTGGGAATTGGGAAAGCTTCTAGCTGAGTGCTGGACTGTTTTTATTTATTTATTTACTTACTTATTTTAAATTTTGGATTTCGGTACACTATTACCAGTGGCTCCAACTCTTGTCAAAGAACCAAAGGAAGCCTTTTTTATGTACTGTGGTTTGGGGACTACAAATCCTGGTGCACAAAACCTTGAAACATCAAGCTTGTCCCTAAAAACAGGAAGATATCCCATACATATTAAGTAACTCTAGGATTCTGTCTGCAATGCAAACCCTCAATTCCATCAGATCTTTCCCAGTAGGACTCCTCCTACATCCTACAGCTCCAGGACCACAAACTCCAAAACCAAAAGCTCCAGCACTACTGTATTCAATGTGTGGCACCACTGAGATTTTCCTTCATGCACCTCCAAGAGTGTGGGTGCCAGAACCACCAAACCAAGAAATATATTTATGAAAACCCTTAGGGATCTTAAAGAAGATCCCTTTCACCGGTCCTGGGTTTTGGACTAAGTTGCTGATACCAGAGACTCTGATGGATCTTATGCCTGTCTCTATGAACACAGAGTAGTTGTCATCTGGGTCTCAGCTCCACAAAAGGCAGCCAACAGTACTACAAGTCTCAGAACCAACTGCAAACGGTTTAGAGCTTTGTGCTCTAAAATCACAAGTCCAAGTTTCCGAGTGCTGCAGACCCTAGGACAACTTGTACTCACCCCATACTAGACAAGGCCCAGTCCTGTGCTTCCAGAACTGTGGCCACTTTTACCACAGGCCCAGGGATCAATCTTCTACACTCATCCTCAGAATCCTGGATAAGGTCTCCTTCAAATCTTGTGACTTAATGAACATAGCTTCTGGTGCTATATCCCTTAGTGACACCTGTAATGTCCCTGAGGTGTGGATGGGAATTTGTTTCCATATTATGCAACACTGAGACTTAAGCAGCTGCCACCAGAAGCCCCAGTGACATCAGGCTTCAATCTTGTGTGTCTTGAAGATGCAAATTTTTTGGAAAGCTGTGTGCACTGCAAAGTCATGCAACCACTTTCATGAGCTACAGCAGTCTAGACTACTGGACTACTCATAGACGTTGTCAACATCAAAGAACAAACATTCACATGGACTGCTCTTTTGAGCTCCTCTCTAACAAAACTCAGAGAGTTTATCAAATTGACATATCCATATCTAGATGAAAACATTTTTCCTATAGATATTTCTTCACTCAACTGGAAAAAGTGAATATTATATCAGATATGCACACATCAATAAAACATGAAAGATGATATGACACCTCTAAAAAAATCCAATAATTCACCAGAAGTAGATCCCAGAAATCTATAATATGCCTGAGAAGCAATTTCAAATAACTATTCTAAAGAAATTCAGTACACTCTAAGATAATATGGTTAAACATTACAAAGAAATGAAAGATCAATTTAGGATATTAATGACATCATCATGAGATAATGAATTTTTATCATCAGAGATGAAAATCATGAAAAAGAAACAAACATAAATGTTGGAGGCAAAAACTTCAGTCAGCAAAATGAACAGTACAATATAGAATTTCCTCAACAGACTTAGAATAAAGCAGATGAAGAAAGTCTGAACTTGGGGACAAGTCTTGTGTTCCAAAATCTTCAAACACATATGAACATCTACATAGAAGAGGCTGAAAGGACCCTAGATAGGTTTAACCAAAATAGAACTGTGTATTATTCCAATGTCCAAAGTACAGGAAAGAGAGAATTCTAAAAAGAGAAGGAGAAAAGCAAACAGAATGGATTTCTCAGCAGAAACCTTACAGGTCAGCACAGAATAGGATGAAAGAATAGAACTGCCAGCCAAGAATATTATAGTCAGCAAAATCACCCACTAAATACTAAACAAAAATAAATTATTTCCCAGAAACTGAGGTAATTAACTCATCTCTACCAAGTCAGACACATAAGAAATATGGAAGAGCAAAAAGAGAAATAATGAAGGGCGTCTTACACTAGAAACAAAGGATGGAAATTACCACTATAAAAAATATAAATACACAAAACTCACAGAATAATAAACACATGAGAGATAAAGAAAGGGAAACTTCAGCATGGGAGAAATCTAACAAATTACAAAGAAGGAGAGACAGACTGTCATACAGTAGTAGCTGGGGAATTTAGAACCTTCCTTTCCTTTTTCATATCCAGAGAGAAAAATATTAAAGAAGTATCTGTAATGAAACATATTCTAAAGGAAATAGATCTGACAGACATCCATAGACTATTTCATTCCAAAAGAAGTAGAATTCATATTCTTCTCATCACCATATGGAATATTTTTCCAGGAGAAATTAAACATTAGGTCACAAATCAGTTCTCAGTAATGTTTTTCTTTTTTTTTTCAGTAATTTTCATGTTAACAGATAAAGCATCAGGCTTCACTGTGACATTTTCATGTCTATCTTTGTTCTGACCCTCCCCTCCCCTCCCCTCACCTGTCCTCCCTTCTCCCCACTTACTAATCCCTTTCCTTCCTGCAAAAGATCCCATCTGCTTTAATCTTTAATAGCATGTGTTATCTTGTGTATTCTGCTCCTCGTTTAAAATATTTTTATCCCTTCTCATCTCACTACACACACACACACACAGACACAGACACACACACACACACACACACAGAGAGAGAGAGAGAGAGAGAGAGAGAGAGAGAGAGAGAGAGAGAGAGAGAGATTGAATTTGAGAAACAAAATCACTTGTTTTTCTGAGTCTGGCGTATTTCACTTAACGCAATGATTTCCAGTCCTACGCACTTTGTTGCAGGTGTCATGATTTCATTTTCTTTATTGTGAATAGTGCAGCAAGAAACACGGATGTTCAAGTGCATCAGCAGTATGTTCACTTAGAGTCCTTCAGATATTTATCCAATGGCTGGGCCATCTGGTAGCTCTGTTTTTAGATTTTTGGGGGAATCTCCATATTGATTTCCATTGTGTTTTTACTAGCTTGCATTCCCACCAGCCATGTATACGGTTTCCTGTTCCCCACATCCTTGCCAGCATTTGTTGTCATCTGTTAGGATGGATCATGTTTTCTCCTGTTTTTATCTTTACCACTCGTTTTATTTTATTTCATGTGAGTCTTCCTGGTGTGCTGTCTTCATTTGGTCCTATGTTCCCTGCTGTTATTTAGCGGGGAAGCTAAATATAAACAATTTGACGTCAATCCTAGAGTGAACATGGAGTAAAAGACTCTTGCGTGTTTCAGTTATGTCCCTGATGAGTCTCAGAGACAGGGTCACTAGGGGAGAATTGGAAAAAGTAGAGTTTATAGTATTTTGAAGTTTAAGGAATTAATAATTTAAAAAGAGGAGGAGGGAATGAAGAAGGGAAGAACAGTTTTAAAGGAAAGATCAGGTAGGGCACTGGGAATGTGTGGGATGTAGGTATTTTATTTAGGCCACAGCCTAGTCCAGTGCTCAAGATTCAACATCTGGACCCAGAAGGAAGGCAGCACTTATCTTTTCTATCTTAGGCATTGGGTTAGAGTGAGAAAGAAATGTACATATTGATTGGCTATCAGTAGAATCTCAAAATTAGGCAAATTATTATAAATTTAGAATGAAAACAAATGTTGAAAAAAATCCTGTCTGAAAATCATTGCAGCAGCCTCCCTCGGAGACAGTAGAATTGAAGACGCTTCCTCGGGACACAAAGGTGGCTCTAGCTAGCTGTGTTAGAGTGCTGACCACAAACTTGTCAGATGAATTTTGGGGACAGAGACAGAGGGAGAAAAGAAGGATTAAAATCCATATTTTCCTTAACATTTCATCAGGCTCTACATCAGCGGGAATAAAGTGTGAATGAGAGGTGAGGCAGGATAGAAAGACACGAGAAGGAAGAGGAGCGCCTCACTCAGGAGTAGTCAAGGCTCCTTGCTAGCAAACCAGCAAGACATCCAGCACAGTTACCGGCTACTCAAGGCCTTTCTCCCTGCCTAGCCATATACCTGCAGTCCTCTAGGGCTAGCCCCACTTACAGAGAAAGGACATGCACTAAACTCCTGGTGTAACCCTGGTTTCACCATATCAGTTTATACTGCCACCCAAGCCATTTCCAGAGTCACCTTATGTATCTTTCCTATCAAAAGAGAAAAAAGGAGGGAAAAAAAAGATTTCTTAGACGCTTTTGAAATATAACTTGACTGTTACCAGAATAGCATACCTGACTGACGTTAAGATGATAAACTGCACACTTTCCCTGGAGGAGAGAATGCCTGCATTGGTGTGTCTTATTTTCTGCATTCTTTCACTTTCTTTTGAGCACCTTTTCTTTCTCTGAATATTGTGTTTAAGCCTATATTAAATTAACATTAATAATTAAATAGTAATAAAATTTAAGATAAAATAAAATTAACAATAAAATAACATTCTTCCAGTGTTGAGGCCAAGAAGCCTAGTTTGGTGGAGTTGAGGTTTCTGAAAGTTCAAGAGTACTTCCTCCGGCTGCTGAGAGAGGCAATATGGAGCTGTGTCTCCTCACTGCTGACCATGGGAAGAGGCATGAGAGAGGATGGGGACAATACTATAGAATAAGTGCAGATAAATAAGGGACAGTCATAAAAGCCCATTAGGCAAAGAGGAAGCTAAAACAAAATAACAACTGAAACACAGAAGTTGAAGTCACAAAATGAAAATCAATCAAATGCAACAGAAAATGTAATAACATTAATTAGCATTTTTTCCTAGTGGAGACTTCTCCTCCTACCTGTTTTCTCTTCGATGTGCTGGTAGTCAGACTTCCCAATCCGAGCTTTGTGGCGCTGAGACAGTGTCTACTGTACGTCCACCAAAACATGCGTCTGCCCTTGGTGCTGGGTGTTCACCAGCTGAGATCCCGGCCTCTGCTTTTTGTCACCAGTCCCCCAAACCCCAACTCCAGTTCTTGCATTTGCCAGTAAGATTGTGCCAGGCTGCACTCCCGTTTTCTCCTTGTTGTTGCTCCCTGGGTAGGGTGTGGGCAGCACCTCAGACCATGTGGATACACAAAAGACAGAACAGCCAATGTGGTCCTGGGGTGAGGTGGTAGAGGCATTATAGTATTGGCTTCAAAACATAACACCAAATTATAATAAGCCACAGAGGATGTTACTGGCATAAAAGCACAGAGAAACCAATGGTGAACCCAGAAATTAATCCACATTCACACAGCCAACTGATTTTTGACAAAGGCACCAAGTACATGCAGTAGAGAGAGGTTGATCTCTTTAGTGAATAAGGTTGGAAAAACTGCATACACATATGCAGGAGAATGAAACTAGATCTCTTCCACTCAGCATACAAAAGAAAAATCCTCAATATTGATTGAATTCTAAATGTAAAACTGGAAACTATGACAATATTACAGAAACAGCCATTTCAAGATAGTGTGCAGGTAATAATTTTTTAGATCTGACTCTATATTAGTTTCTTTTCAGTTACTGGGATAGAATACCCTGAGGAAAAGCAACTAGGGGAGTAAGGATTTATTTGGGCTTACAGTTCCCAAGGGAATACAGTCTATCCTGGTGGTGAGAGTATGGGAACAATGTGAGGCCGACCTGGCAGTCAGGAGAAGAATGTAGAATGATCACATTTCATTCAGCACACAGAAAAAGAGGAAGGGAGGGAGGGAGAAGGAGGGGGAGGGAGAGAGAGGAAGGGGGAGGGAGGGAGAGGAAGGGAGGGAGAGAGAGAGAGAGAAGGGCCAAGCTATAAGACCTCACAGCCCATCCCCAGTGGCATACATCCTCCAGTGAGTCCTCACTGCCTAAAGGCTCCAGAACCTTCCCAAATAGCACCAGCTGGGGATCAAGTGTCAAACACATATGTCCATGAGAGATATTCCACATTCAAATCACAACAGATTCTAAACTTCAGGATACAAAAGTAAAAGTTTGACGAACGGGTTTATGTGACACTAAGAAGCTTCTGCACAGCAAAGAAAGCTGTCAACAGCATCACAAGACAACTTACAAATAGTTCACCCCACAAAGGGTTGATAGCCACAACACAAAGGAAACTGAAAAAGCTGAGCATGCACACAAAAGTGCATTTAAACTAAATAGACACTCCTTAAAAAGACACACAAATAGCCAACAAGAATATGATAAAACGCTCAGCATTACTAATCATCAGGGAAATGCAAATCAAAATTAAAATGAGCAGCATCTCATCCCAGTTAGAATGGATATCATCATAAAGACAAAAGTGATAAATGCTGCCCAGGACGTGGACAAAGGGGAACTCTGTTATACACTGTCAGTGGGAATGGAAATTAGCATAGCCATTATGGAAATCAGTATGGGCATTCTGAAAGAAAACAAAACTAAACTAACAGGATTCAACAATTCCACTACTGGCTGTATATCCAAAGACATGAAATCACCAAAAGATACTCATGTGCCCACATTACTGTAGTCCTAGTCCAATAACTGAAATATGTGTGCAGAAGTCCATAGTGGATGAAAGGATAAAGACAACATAGTACATACAAAGGATGGAGTAAAAGCCATGAAAAGAGTGAAACTGTATCACCACCACATGGATGAACCTGGATGTCATTATGTGAAGCGAAACAAGCCAGACCCGAAAAACAAATACCATGTGTTCTCACATACCAGTGGAACAAATAAGCCAAGGTCATAGAAGAATGGCATGGAATAGTGGATACTATAGACTAGGAAAGGTGAGGAGAGGCATGAGGGGGAAAGTTCTTAAGTGGAAATAAAGAGATGGCTTTGAGGCCCAACTCAAAATCACTTCTAGAACTGGAGAGTCAAACATACCCCAAAATACCTGTTAGCAAAGGGCATGTTCAATAAAAGGAACCAAAATACAGAGTTTTTGAAATTATAGTTTTCTTATAGCAAAGGAAGGCCACTTTTGGATAAAGCAATCTATATTTCAAAATAATAAGAAAAGTACAAAATTCCCAACACATAAAAATAATGTATGTATGAAGAGCTGGGAATTATTATCACCTTCATTTCAACACCACATATTGTACATGTGTATTGAATTGCAGTAATATACTCCATAAAAATGTATAAATACTATGTCACAAAAAGGACATTCTAGAATGAGTCTTATGTGTTTAGAGACGGACCGCCAACCAGCCAGAGCCACTGCTGCTGATCTCGTCAGCTTGCTGCTCCAGTTTCTGATTTGCTGAGCTTCTCCTCCTCCATGTGCAGGTGCTCTTGGATCTGCTGATGGGACTCCTGCACAGCCAGCATTGCTCTATTATGTTTGCTGACATCTTCATTTAGAGATTGCACCTGATCAGTCCAGTTCTTGACCCATGGGAAGAAGACAGGACCTGTTCACTAGAGTAACCACTGGAAAGTTGGGCATCTCTCTCATGCATAGTCCAAAATACTCATGTGATATCTAAAGTTGTCAAGAGCCACTTAGCCAAATTCCTGATATACTTTTCAAAACTCTAGATTCAGTTTTCTTCTACAAAACAGGATCCATTATCTTCCATGATCAGAGAATGAAATATTCTGGTCAATAAAGGTTAACAATGTGGACAATTTTTCGAGCACATTATTGAGCAACAATAACACCACTGGTGGTGATTTAACCTCTCAAGGATCTGGGGGACATACGATAACCATGTCGTACAGTGCTGCTGGAGAGTGGCAGTTAAAGAAGAGTTTCAGCACGTGGGAAGGTGAAAACTGGCCATCGGCCCCCACTGGAAGCAGCCCAGAGCTGCTGTTTAATGTATCCGCCAAGTTACAGATTCATCATGGAGAGTGGGTGCTGATCAGGGGTTTCATTCGGATCCCTCACCAATGTCGGTTCACATGTAGATGCATAAATTGAAGCCCAGAGCTAAAACAAAATGCAAAGTCCTTAAGTGGAATTAAGGAGATGGCTTCAAGGCCAATATTTCTTGAACTGGAGATTCAAACACACTCAAAATGCCTTTTAGCAAAGGCCATCCTGTTCATTCTCTTTCCAGAACCAATGCTTGCAGGATCAATGAAATCATTTTGCTCTATTAGATTTGAGATGCAAAAATAGTTCATTTGGTAGAAAAAGTGAGGTTCCATTCATTCATTCACACTGGAAATCTGACCCGGACAGAGAGTTCAGTGAACCCTTTACCAAATGCGGGATCTGGCTTCCATTAGTGTAAAATTGCAGGACACTGTGCTAATTAACTTAGCAGCCCTTCTGGTACCCAAGTCTGGTTTGAGAGAGAAATTCAGGCCTTCCTAACGCCATAGAAAAAGTACCTTGTGCTCTGCTGCGCACTTCTCCTTCTGTGACTTCGCTAGTACGGTTTCCAGGTCACCGATTTCCTTTTTCAGCTCCGAACATTCATCTTGTAGTTTCCGCCCCGTGGCAGTCAGCTCAGGATTTATCTTCTCTTCTTCCTCCACCCACCCAGACAGCGCCTTGACTCTGGCCTCCAGCTGCTGCTTGGATTTAATCAGAGAGTCGCACTGCTCTTCAGTGTTTGCCAGGGCCTCTCCCTCCTGCCATGATGAGGAGAAAATTGTTGCCAACAGCTGGAAGTAATTTATCAGTTGGGTGAAAATGCTTTTTAACACATAGCGAGGAGATAATTACCTGCCCTCTGCCCAGGACTTTTACCTGCCTTTCCCAGGCAGCTGAAATAATATTCCCAGGTTGTTGATCCTGTTGTTGAGAAGGAAAGGAGTTGCTTGTGTTTAGAAGAGGCTTCTATCTCTTAGCCCCATTCAGAAGATTAGATGACCTCTTCTAAAGCACTTAATAGAATCCTGGTGGCCTCCAACAATTGGTGACGTGCTGCTTAAATCACAGCGTCTGGACCCATCAATGTGAGCACATATTTGAGGTTGATACCTGCTCAGAATGCAGTCTTTTCAGAAGTCATTATTACCTCAGACAATGGAATATTTATAACATTATTAGAAATGTCACAGTGCTCTTGTTTAATAGACATATTAGTAAATTGAGCCAAGCTGTTTTTCTTATGCACAGACTGAATTTAGAATGCATAAGTTTACTTACATGTCACTGACTAGATTTTACTATTATTTCCAAGTAAAATTTTTGCCTCAAAGATTTTGTCAGAAGCAAAATTATACACACAGAAAATAAAATAATTCTTTCTTTTATTCTTTTCCATGCACTGATCTCAAATCTCCTGGAGTAATCCATTGTTCCTGTGTTGTGGGCCTAATAAAAAATGAAGAGGCTTTCTGCAAGAAGGACTTTTCCTAACTTTGAACCCTGTTAATTTATCTTCTTTAGAGCATGGATAAAACCTCTTGTCTGTGAGCAACTTCTCAAAAGTTCTTTGTGAGCAAGGACTCACTGCAATGTAATTTCGCATCCATCTTCGTTTTCAGTCTCTGCACCTCATCCAACCTCCACTTTAGGCAAGTTTGGGCAGTTGGTAGCTGTCCATGTGCCTCACTGAAATGATGTCAACTGATTATACCAAGACAGAATAAAGTTTAAAACACAGGCTTTTTGCAATTGCCAGGCCATCAGAAGAAGGATAGCATGGTGAATCCGCAACGCCGATAAAACCTGCAAGAGAAAAGCTAAGTTAGAAATGAAAGACACCATATCTGTGTGTTAGGTCTGTGCAATCAAGAGAGATTCTAATATCTGCGAAACAAAACTGATACTTTATTTCTGCTCACCCCAGGTTGACACACAGAGGTGTTTGTTATATTCCACTCAAAATGTACCAGAATCTGTCACCAACATTGAAAGAACAGTCTAGCATCCATCACACACCCCTTTATCAAACATGATAATGGGGCTCAGGGACCAGCTGAGCAATGATGTAGTAGTTTAATGGTAGGAATATTTTTTCCTGATAGAGTTACTGTCTCCTGTACTTGCAATGTTAATTAAAATGGGGCGTTCACTTCTGTGGGATTGTTTTGGATAAGTGAAAGTTTCAAAAGAATTATTGTTCCATTTGGCATTTTATTTCATCTCTTAAAATCAATTTTGAAATGTTTCATTATTCTGTGAACCTTCCACCAGGTAGATTATAAAAGCCTACCTAGATGTATAGATTTGAATGAGAAACGTCCCCCGTAGGCTAACATGTTTGAACATTTTGTCCCCAATTCATGGCACTGTGTGGAAGGTTGTGGAATCTTTAGGATGTCCAAACATCCTAAACATGCCACTTGCTGCCATGCCTTTCTGCCATGATGGACTCTTAACCTCTGGAACAATAAGCCCAAATGAACTCTTCTTTCTGTAAGCTTCCTTGGTAATAAAGTCTTGCTCTGGAATTTGTCACTGTGTTTCCTATGCTTCCCCTAACGATGCATCACGAATCTGCAACAGTTGGGTCTGTCTCTGTCTCTCATAGTGCCCGGGTTATATAGACCTTTCTCCATCCACAGGAAAAATCACAGGAACTGGGAGACCAGGTCTCCCCCAAAGCTGCCTCTCCCTCAAGGCCAAATGTTCTTAACTGTGATTTTATGGTATGGATCCTCACTTGAATTTGAACTGGGACCCAGAAATTTAGATTTTTAGCAAGTATCTCAGGTGAGTCTGGTATACACTAATATTTTAGAATTGCTGCTGTGTTAACTGTCTTAGAAATTTGGGTTTAGCTACAGTTTTATAAAAAATGTGGTTTATTGAAACATTGGCAAACAGAGTAGCTCCAGATTAAGAAAAATGATTTGAGTTAGTCTAAAATGATTATAATTTCTCTGTTTTTTTCAGAAAAAAAAATTTTGTGTGTGTATTTTGTAAGGAAGGGGAGAAAGTTAATAAAAGTGGAAAGTTTTCTCACTGTCCTTTGAGCTATGGGGCCAGGGACAGTTCAGGAGACAGAGAGGTGTGTGGGAAGACATGAGTGACACAGGCACCAGTTGCTTCAATGCCAGGGAAGAAGTGTGGCATCCAAAATGTACCTATTTCAGGATCAAAATATGCCTCATTAGTAAGTAACATTAATTTTTAAGATAATGCTTTAAACTTGGCCAGCTAGAATCATCCATATAGATTACTGAGACCACACAAAAAGAATATCTGACACTAGTCAGTCTTATGAATGCATTTGACACAAAGACAAAATGGGGAACTGATATTTTAAGAACTCAACTCTAGGAGATTGGTGTTATCAAGGGAGAAATGGGGAAAATGGGGACTCATTAAATGGGGAAGGCATGAGGGAGGGTTAGACAGAGAGACAGGGGGAGAGGAGAGAGAAATAAAACACCAGAGGGAATCATATTAGTCTAACAGCCTAATGACAGATTGAACATACAATATCTCTACACGAATCCATGTGCATAGCTAGAGGCTACATAACAAGAAACAGTGGCAGACAGGAGAAAACTTCCTTTGAGTTGTTGGTCAGTGTGATCCAAAAGACTTCCCAAATTGCACAGGCTATTGCAACAGCCCTTTTGCTAAGTGCAAAATATGTATCCTTATATTTACAGTTAAGTGTCCCACTCATCAAAGAAGCGTCTTTTGCACCAGACAGAGACTACTACAGAGTATCACAACTGGTCACACACAGATATTGTCGGTAAATTCCTGAAGTCTAAATAGGATATCTATAATGCAACGTCTATACCTAACATACAACATAGAATAGGAGTAAAGAGGACATTAATGAATCTCTCAACTTCATGAAACTTCCTCACAAAACAGAGGGCCAGGAACACAAGAGGTCACAAATGGTGAAAGCATAGAGATTAGGAGTTTTCAGAGTGTGGGTCCCTGGACTCACACTTAACCCAGGCTCAGGGACCATTATAGAAGAGGGGGTGGAGAGATTATAAGAGCCAGGAAGGAAGTACATGATCATATGGAGACAGAATCCTACAGGCTCCTGGGACCATTTTCATATGAACTGACAGCAATGGTGTTGGTATGCTCAAGACCCATGCACACTCAAGCACACAGAAACCCAGCATGGAACTGAGGAAACCGGCAGCAGACCCCAATCTTTGTCGAAGAAATATTAGCAGCTGATTACAGTTCAGTGAGGAAGAGCTAATCTCCTTAAAGTGAGGGACTCTGCATAGGCTGACTAGACCTCAGTGAATGAACTTGCACTGAGGAACATCTGGGAACGCTAACTTGACACAATAGAGCTTAACACAGATGATAGAATGTACGGATTCCAGTCGGGGGGCTATGGGGGTGTGCAGTGGGGAATGCGGTATAAAGTTGATTGAGATATATTGAGACGTTCTGTATGAAATACGCAAATATTAAAGAAAAAGAATAAAAAAAGCACTCTACCCACTAGTAGCATTGATTTTATCTAAGGAAGAAAGACAAACAAAAATTTTGAAAAAGTAAACAAAATCCCTAGGACACATATATAGGGGCATGCTGCAGTAGTCAAAGAGCTCAGCCAGGTCTTTCTCAGGACCAGCTCAGTTCTCATCTGTGGATCTGCTCATGGACGGTGCACAACATAGGCATTTAAATGTAAGTGAAGTCACTAAGAAATACTGCAACTCGTGTTTTGCTTTCTGTGTTTGATGTCCTTCTATGTTCTTTAAAAGCACAGGCTTCTCTTGCTTTTCCTTGTCAACACAAGAGACCTGCAAACAGAGACTCTAATTAAGAGCTGGTTCAGAAGCGTTGGGGGCACTCAAAGCTGCTGCTGCAGAAGCAAGCCTTTCTCTCGCGGATGAGGGAGACTGGCCTTGCTTTCCCTGTGAGTTCTGATTTCCTCAAGGCTTTCTGTGGTTGTGCACTTTTCCTTCAATTTAGCTTTCTTGTCTCCCACTCTCACAGATTTCAGAAGTTTGTTCCAGAAAGTGAGTTTCAACCAAAGCTAGTTTTTCATGCCCATGAAAGACCTTATGCTCTACTGGATTGAGAAAGCCATATCCTTAAATTGAGAGTAAAGAAAGAATAGCAAGTTAATCTGAACTCAAAGAGTTATTTATATAATCGATATCCATACTATGTACACTTTTTTTCAGGAGTCATTACATTTTCTTTAGTGTTCAAGGTCCTCTTTTATTTGGGTTCTCATTTGATGCTGACAAAATTTATGAGGGATTTCTGAGACTAGCAATATTACAGATTAGATGCCTAAAAATTCTCCCATCATGAATATCTTTAATTCAAAGCTCAACTTGACAGTAAGAAGCAGATAGGAAACTTAAAACAATAGCTACCAATCAGTGTATGCATAGCTTAACCGTGATCCTAAAAGGAGGTAGCAGCCTTGGTACTGTAAGGATGTGTATTTTCATATCCACATATAGAGACGCAAGGCAGAGATCTTCAAATGTTTTCAACATTAAAGAAAAGAAAGGTTTTCAAAAAATTCATCCATTCACAGAAATAGATGTCAAGGAGAAGCCAACTGATAGGAAATGTGTGAAGGAAGATATCCTACTTCAGGAGGCTTCTGTTTTATTTTGTTTTTATCATGGTCTGACATCACTAGAACTTTTGAATTTCTGAGGTTTATATAATCTAGTTGGTACAGGAATGCTCAAGTAATGAACACAATAGTTTTATACAGTAACAGGTATATTTGGGCTGTTTGGGATAGGAAAGCATAAAAGACTTTGAAGAACACTACTAAATTCATGCGGCAGAGATTCTCTCAAATGTATCATCCCTACACATTTCTTTATAATCTCAAGCTACAAAGAACATAGAGAAACAAAGTCAGGAATTAGGGTGAGCATGTTCATTAACAACTTCGACAAAATGCCCGAAAGTTTCAGATAATTAAAGAATCTGATATATTTTGATGGTGAAAAATCAACATATATTCAGTGGAAACTGCAGAATGTTGAATCTTGGTCTTATCTTGAGCTCGTACTATGCACTATGAAACTGTCCTGTGATGCTGGGTATTGATGAGACACAGCTCCCAGGCACCCATGCAATCAGGAGGATAACAGCTGCTCACCGTGGGGTTTTATAGGTTATATGTGTTCTATAGGTTATATACTTTTGACATTTTATTTCTATCTTATGATGGCTCATCAGGATTTAGTTTTTATCATAAGGTAAAGAGTAATTATATTTGAAAGGAGGTCAGATTAAAACAAGTTTGCAGAAATTAAAAGAAAAATAAGTAATTAAAATCAAGCATTCAATAGAATAGTTAAGCAGCTGCTTAGACAAACTGATAAAAACTAGTAATTTAAGAATTTAATAAATCCTATGGTCTCAGGATTGAAGCTATTCCTAAGGATTCCAGTATCCGGGCCTGCATCAATGCAAGGCCAGACTGGTACAGCCTCAGATTATAGGCCTGCCTCTACAGGTCCAGGCTACGGACTTATCTCAATGAAACTAGGTGGTAAGCTGCTGCCTCCATAGATCTTAGTCCCAGTGTATCAGAGTGAACTCAGGCACCAAGACCTACCTGAGCTCCAGACTTACTTTCAAGGACTTGACTGTATTGAACCCAGCAAGATGCAGCATACTCCAGATTCCAGCAGCAAGCTTGCTTGGGGATTTCACCAGCTGGCCTGCCAAAATCTTTGAATAGAATTGTTCGTAAAGGGTTTTCCCTACTGAAGGCATCTTGTAAAAGACTAGGAGAGTCTTCAGCTGCACAAACACCAGCACAATGCCCATAGGTAATCAAGGAAACAGCAACAGTAAATGAGAAAAATAAAGCATCAGTTTACCCAAGAGAAACAGGAAGCTGACAGGAGAGTGACTAGGAAATTGTGAATTCTTAAAGCACATACATAGCAGGATTCTATAACTTGCTCATTTAGACCCTACTTCTCATAAAGCCACTAGTATCATTATGGAGGCTTTACTTTCATGGATTCATCTAAATTTAATTTACTTCCCAAAGGCCCCACATCTTAATACCACTAACATTTAACATATGACTTTGTGGATTAAGATACTAACACATTAATTTTGAAGGGCACACCTAAACTTCAGCAAATATCCATAGATGCAACAAAAGTATTTGACAGAATTCAAAACTTCTTGTGAAAAATAAGGAAGGTATAGAATACCCCTCAACACAACATAGACCATATATACCAAGCTCATAAGTGATACACTCAGTAATGGAAAAGTGAATGTTGTCCGTTATGGTCAGGAAGAAGGGATGCCCATTCTTATCATCTCTATTTATAGTGCTGAAAGTCCGATCCAGAAAACTAGGCAAGAAAAAGAAATTACGGGTGATAAACCTATCCAATCTCAAGTGGTCAGTCATAAACACATGTACACACAACCAACACTAAATGGATTAAGAAGGTCTGTGTGTGTGTGTGTGTGTGTGTGTGTGTGTGCGTGTGTGTGTGTGTAAAACAATACTGATTACAGAAGAAAAGGTTATAAATTTGAGAGGGAGCACAGAGACATGAGAAGAGTTGGAGGGATAAGAAAGAAGGGCTGAAAATGACATAAATACAATAGTCATCTATGAAATTCTCAAAAATTAAAACATTTAATTCATGAAATTTGCAAGTAAATAAATGAAACTAGAAACTGTTATACTAAGTGAAGAAACACAGATTCAGAAAAAAAAGTGACTAATGTTATTTCTCATTGGTGGAGCTTAGCTCCAGATACTTAGATGTGAGTATGTATCCTGATGTACACACAGGAACCAGGAAAATGGAAAGGAACATGGGAATGAAGGAGAAGAAGGAGATCAAAGGAAGGGCATAGAAGACAGGTGTTATCATGGGGAAAAGGGGATCCTTTAACAGAGGAAAGAGTATGAAGGATTATACAGGGGGAGGAAGATGTGAGATAAATAATGCTTAGACGATTTGAAAGACTGGAGAAAAATATATTAGTCCTACTGAAAAACACATTGAATACGAATAGCTCAAGGTTACATAACAAAAAACACAGTATCAGGCAGGAGAAATCGCCCTTCCACTTGTTGCTGGGAGTAGTCCAAGAGAATCCCCAAATAACACAGGCTATTGCCACAGCCCTTGATTGCCTCCCAGAACTTGAAGGTAAGATCCCACTGCTTAAAACAGGCCATACTTCAGACATAGGACTTGAACCAGCCAAGCTGGATCTGACCTGGAAGCCTCCTCTCTGAAGACTAGCTCTCATGGTATCAGAGGACACTATATAAGCTGCCAAGGGAGAAAACAATCAATGATCCTATCCAGCTGTAGAGCCTAATAACTAACAATGACTAGCCCAGAAAACTGTGGCTATTGGTACAGTAGTGACACTTTTATCTTGGGGGTAATCAACAGCTGTCTAATCAGATGTAGGGACGGCTCAATGGGAGGGAACTCATGTGTGGTACTGTAAATATAGCCAGATACACATGGCTGGAGAGGTCATAGATCGAAGAGAAAAATCTTCTATCGCTATATCCCCAAACCACTATAATTTATTGTATTCTAAATATTCATTCTTATATTTCCAGACAAACGTGTCTCTCACCACTCATTAAAGAAGCTTCTTTTAGTCACAGATGAAGACTAACACAGAGTTACACAACTGGCCAATGAGAAGTACAATATTCTGTAAGATGCTTAGCTCTAAGTGACACATTTTCAATGCAATCTCTGCACATAAGATGAATGCGTCTTTCACCTCTCACCAGAGAAGTTTCCTTATGCAGCAGATAGTTCTTAACACAGAAACCTACAACTGGCTAATGGCAGAGAACTAAAGGCTGCAGAAAACTCATCTCTGAATAGGACACCTATTTCAAACTTCTGCCTCCCAAGGCTCAGGGATCATTGCAGAAGAGGGGACAGAAAGATTGTGAGAGCCAGAGGTAGTGGATGACCACAAGGAGACAGAATTTTCTAGATAGCTGGCCAGTTAGTCATATGAACTCATAGCAACGGTGACAGCATGCAGGAGTCCTACGCAAGCTCAAACCGGACAAAATCCCACCATAGCCACTGGGAAATGGGTAAGAAATCCCAACCCAACCTAATGAACTTTTGGCAACTGATGGCAACTGGGAAGGAGAGAGACAGTCTCTTACAGGGATAGGACTCTTGGCAGGTTGATTAGGCTCCTGTGCATGGACCCATGCTGAGGGACATGTGGGGATACAAATTAGATTCTATAGGTCATATTGCATATAAAGGGCTGTACATTGAACTGGGTGGGTGGGGGAGCAATAGGGGGATGCAGATAGAGAGGAGATCTAGATACAATCAAAGTATATTATATGAAAATCTCAAAAATTCAATAAAAATTTTAAAATAAAACATTTAAAGTATTTTTTTAAATCAAAACATTTAACTTGTTTTTAAAAAGTTCCGAGAACTGGTATCATATAGACCATGCCATATTCTCTGACTTGCACGCAAATAAATTAGAAGTTCACTAGTAAGAAAATTTTGGAGTTTATTTGATTACTTAAGAAAAAGAAACTAAAAGTATCCCAGTGAGAAAATCAGAAACAAAACAGTCTCTGTTTGGAGAGAACATAAACGAACTAGTTTGTGGAAAACCAAGAAGATTATACCCCAAACTAAGAGCTAATAAATTAATTCAGTAAAGTTTCAGGATATAAAATCAACCCAAGAAAATCAGTAGCCTTTCTCAATACTAACAACAACTTAAAAACAATTCTAGACAACTCTGTGTAGTGGTTAGTTTTAATTGCCAACCTGACAATGTGGAAGCACCTGAGGAGAGAATCTCGGCCACAGACTGTCAAGCTCAGGTTGGTCTGTGCGGGTGTCTGTGGAGCACTGTCTTCACTGTGTTAATTGAGATGGGAAGACCCACCTGTTCTGGGTGGCACCCTTCTCTGGGTTTGGGTTCTGAACTGTATGGTGGATCAAGTAAGTTGACCCATTGGCACTCATACACTCATTTCTCTCTGCTCTTGACTGTGGATGTGATTTGATGAGTTGCTTCAAGTTCCTGCTTTGACTTCTCCACAATATAACCTAGAATTGTGAGCTAACAAAACCCTTTATCTCCTAAGTTGCTTTTGTCAGGATATTGTATCACTGAAACAGAAATGAAACTAAAAAACCATAGTATTTACTAAATATTAATATTAGTAGTAGTACTAAAAATTTAAATTCTTAGAAATAAATGAAGGAGATGAAGAAAGTCTGTGTATTAAAACCATAAGACGGCAGAAAGATTGTAAGAGCCAGGGAGGAGGTGCATGATCACATGGAAACAGAGTCCTACAGGCTCCTGGGCCCCTGCTCATATGAACATACAGCAATGGTGTCTGCATATACAAGACCCATGCAAACTCAAGCAGACAAAAACCCAGCATACTGGGAGAATGGGCAGCAGACCCCAGTCTTAGATAATGAAATATTGGCAACTGATTCCTGCTTGGCGAGGAAGAACTAATCTTCCTAAAGTGAAGGATTCTAGATAGTCTTACCGGAAATTCATAGATTAACGTGCACTGAGGAATGTCTGGGGACACTATCCTGACACAATAGGCTTTAACACAAATGGCAGAATATATGAATTCCAGTTGGGGGAGGTGGGCTATGGGACGGTGCCAGTTGGAAAATTGGATATTTACATGCAGAAATACTCATCAATCATATTATGTATCAACTAAGATGACTTAAAGAGTTAAATGTAAGAATCGAAACTGTAAAGCTAGTATAAGAATACATTAGGACAAAAATTCTTGACATGGTTTTGAGGAACTATTTGTTTTATTATCCCCAAAGCAAAACAAGACAGTAGAGATTAATTGGATGACATGAGATTTAAAATCTTAGAAGCAGAAAAGGAACCACCCAAAACCTGCAGAATGGCAAAACCCTCTGTGAATCAAATAGCTGATGAGAGGTCAATATCCAGAATACATGAGGAACTCAAACAATACAACAGCACAAAAATAAATAACTTCATTATGTTTCACAAAAATAAACAATGGCTGACAAGCATATAAAATGCTCAATATCACTAATCATTAGGGAAATGCAAATATAAACTAAAATGAAATATCAACTTACCACTATTAAAATGGTATTACCCCGAAGACAAAAGGTAAATATTGGCAAATATTAGCGAGAAAAGAGAAGCCTTGTTTATTGCTGATGAGAGAGCAGAATGCTACAAGCGGTACAGAAATCAGTTTGGAAGTTCCTCAGAGTATTAAAATAGAATGCCTATATTCCATATCTGGGTATAAATCAAAAGAATATGCTGAATACATGTGTGTACACATGTGTGGATGCACATGCGTGCATCCTGTCATTTGGACTTGGATGAACCTAGAAGACAGTATTATAAGTGAAATAAATCAGGACCATTAAAACAAATATGGGATGACCCCAATAAGTTGTAGGATATAAAAAAAGTCAAACTCACAGAGGCAAGTGAGTACTAAAAGCCAACCTAACTAAAAGCCAGTTGGGAAAAATAGGTTGATGTTGGTCAAAGGGAACTAAGTTTAAGTTCGGTAAGATGAACACATTATGAAGATCTAATATCAGTAGTTATCAATTCAATGTTCTGTACTGGAAATTTTCAAAGAGAATAGACCTTAAAAAATTCTTACCACAAGCTGGGTATGGCAGTACATGCCTTAATCAAGACCAGCCTGGTCTATATAGCAAGTCTCAGGCCAGCTGGGGCTACAGGGAGACCCTGTCTCAAAAAGACAGAAAACGACAACTTCTTCTCACGAACACAGATGATAACTACGTAAGGTGCTAATTAGCTTGATTGTAGAAATTATTATAAATATTTACACACAATAAAACATCAGAGTACAACCACAAATGCATACAGTTTTTATTTGTGAATTACAAGGGGGAAAGAAAATAGAATACATGAGAGTCCACGAAAGAAAGGAAGGAGCGGAACTGGGATTAGAAACGAATGGGCTAGGACACAAAGAAACAAGGAAGGAAACAGAAAAGTGGCTTATTACATAGACTACATAAGCTTGTGACACGAATGACTGTGAAGAGACAAACAGAAACGGTGTTGGGCATGGCCCTGCAGGAAGCCCTCATGCTGGACAATTTCTGGAACATCATTACGGACAAAGCAGAGATTTTAAAAGCATAATTGGTTACATTAGAATTTTTGAGGACCAAGGAGATAGCTTCACAAAGTACTTACCATGCAGCATGCAGAACAGAGTTCAGACCTCCAGTACCCATGCAAATGGTGGATGGATGTAGTTGGCATCTGTAATTCCAGCACTCAGAAGACATAGTCTTCTGGGGCAAGTTGGATGGCTAGACTTGCTCAACTGGAGAGCTCTGGATTGAGCTAAAGACTCTGTTTCAGTAAATAGGGAAAGATGGAGGAAGGCACCCAACAGTAGCCCTGGCTCTCCACACATGTGCACACACATGCACTTCCCACACACATGCAAACACACACACACACACACACACACACACACACAAATACCACATACATATGCACAAAAAAGAAATTTTGAGAAAAATGTAAGATTCTTTTTAAAAAATTTAGGTAACCTGATTGAGGAATTGCAAACAAATTAAATAAAATATAAATAAATAACCAATATATACCTATAACCATCAATAAGTTGAACCAAAATGCTAAAATCTATAATAAAAAAAACTAAAGATTCAGCTTGTTTGATAGCAAATTCTACCAATGCAAGGGCCAGTTAACTGCAATAAACAGTGTTGCGTGTTGAAAAGGGGCATTCTACAAGTCTTTTCTGAGGTTAGGATAACCTTGACCCACATCAGAAAATCAAGCAGAGGAAAAGAAAATGTCAGGTCAATTTTATTCATGAACATTGATGCAAAACAAATAACAAAACACCCCCTAAATCCTCATGACTACACAACAACATCTGTAACCATGAAGGAAAAAAGGTTCAATAGTGTAAAAAATGATTAGTATCTTTCAACACTTACAGATTAATTTCAGATAAAGAATTCAGTCATTTTCCTGATAAAAATGCTTAGTAAAAGAAAATGGAGGATTATCTTCCTTTATACAAAATTTATATTTATTTAAAAAACTACAGAAAATATTGCTTCTTAAAGGGAAGCATTGCTTATCTCAACATTGACTGTGTTTACAAAAGTTTGAAGTTGAGATGCCCCGTGCTGGGGAAAAGATGAGGCCATGGGACATTCATATACCGCAGGTGGGGAGACGCTCAGAGGACATTACAGCACTATGTGAAGCCAAGACTGTCACAACCCTAAATCTCCTAATTCCATGCCCCAGAGAACTCGATTCCAAGAGTGGACCTTGGACCAGCTGCCATCAGAGGCTGGAGTACTTCCAGTAACAAATTCCTTCAGGAAAGTTCATAGACACATGGAGAGGTAATTGTACAAATGCCATTGGAGAGCTACTTGGAACAGCAAAAAAACTGGAAGAAAATTAAATTTATTTGGGTTGGAAAATGAATAAATTTGGAATATCCATGCAATGGAAATCTATACAGAGTCAATTATCAATAATCTGCTCCTAACTTTATCAACACTGATACATTTTAAAGAATATCATGAGTATAAAAGGTGAATTACACCATATATATATATATACACACACACAAACAATGCTATTTACATGAAAACTTATGCCATGCAAAACCATGCTGTCTTTTAAGTGCATGTCTATTAAAGGCAGACAACATATTTTTTCTCAGTTCCACATGAGAAAAATGAGACACAGAAATCCAGCACTCAGAAAGGGACAGAGGGTTGTCAGCAATTGCAGAAAAAAAATGCTAATAATTGTTATATCATCAAGATATTGCAAAGAACACACATTATAGTATTTCTATATTTGTATAGCTTTAAAGCACTTCATAATTTTTAACTCATAGTTTAGCAAACTTAGATCATATTATCCTCATTTTAGAGACAAATACAGTGAACTGTGGGAAATTAAGTTTTATCCTGGTTAACACATCTGGCCCTAGAAGACTTGTTTCCTGATCCCCAACTCTCATATCACATTAAACACTGAAACTCACAGAAGACCCCAAACGACTGTCTCACTAATTTCTTTGGCATCACCATTGGTGCGATGGCCTTTACCTTTGAACAAACAGGTGGAATTAACAAATTGTCACTTAAGCAAGTTATAGCAAGTCCTGTGGATATCCCTTCATAAAATAAACTATGCTAGGAAAAACATTATCGGCTAGAAGTGCTGTGTGGTAGTAGACTGCATGCTTATGATGTGTCATGTGTTACATTCAATTCTGAGGCATACACACACAGGAGACAGACAGAGAGACAGAGACAGAGGAGACACAGGGAATCTTAAGCCACTGCTGCTGAGTCTCTTGTTCACAGCCCCTTTGTTTATAGATTTTACTAGCCTGCTTTTCATGATTCTATTAGACAACAGACAAAACCTTCACTGAGATGTACAAATGCAGTGATAAATGTCTCTGTTGAACCTGCCTGAAACAAAGAAAGGAAATTATGACCGCATGTCACCAAGAGACACAGCTGCTAACCTAGGGGAGGTAATAAAGTGATCAGAACACCTCCCTACTTTGAAGCAGACTTTCCTACAGAATTGCCTATGGTATGTGTTCAAGTCTGCTTCTGTTATAATTTGTGAGTCCCACCACTTTCAGAGAGCCACACTTCCAGACTATAAACAATCCTTCCCCAAAGGGAAGTTAGAAGCAGCAGAAGAGCCATGTGAATTATGCTTATACTTAGCTGGATAAGGCAATAAAGCCTTTGGCACAGTGGATTTTTTTTTTTTTTGCCTATCATGATTTAAAAATATTTTAAGATCCAGACTAAGCAGAAGAGGCAGCTCTGTCCCACAACCTGCTGGAAGGCTATGCAGTACAGTCACATTGACTGAGGTACCAATTTCTCCAGTAGAAGTGTAGGTTAGAGATATAATACCTTCCTTTCAGAATCTGCAAGTAACTCAATTCCTATCCTTTATCACATGCTAAGGCTTCAACCAATGTGAAATTAAAAAAAAATAATAATTAGCTTACAAAGTAGTAGGTTTTCTTATAGCATTTTCTTACATGATTTGTTTGAGTGTTGGCACATTTGTTAGGGTGCATGTCTAAAGGCTAGAGCACAACTTGTAGGAGTTGGCTCTCTCCTTCCACCATGTGGGTCTCAGAGATTAAATTCAGGTTGTCAGGCTTGGCAGCAAGTGTCTTCACTGCTGAGCCATCTTGCCAGCTCCGATGTTGAATACTTTTCAAGTGTTTATTGGTCACTTGCAATTCTTCTTTTGAGAGATGTCAGTTCATTTCATTTGCCTGTTTATTGATTGAGTTGTCTGATTTCTTATTGCTTAGTTTTTGGGGTTCTTTATTTATTCTAGATATTAATCCTCTGTCAGATGTGTAACTGGCAAAGAGTTTCTTCCATTCTGTAGGCTGTCTCATCACTCAGTTAACTGTTTCCTTTGCTATAATGAAGATTTTCAGTTTCATGCACTCCATCTGCCAGTTGTTGGCCTTATTTCTTGAACTCCTGGCTTTGTAGTCATAAAATCCTCTCTTCTCCCTATATCTTGAACTATTTTTTCCTACTTTTTCTTCTATTAGTTTCAGAGTTCAATATTAAAACTTTTGATAGTTTCTCACCTCTTTTCTTCTTCTGAATGGCCCAGAAAACTAGCTTTAAAAAATATTTCCAAATGGCTGGGAAATGGTTTAGTGGTCCGGAGCACATACTGCTTATCTAGAAGACGTGAGTACACAGCTCCCAGCATGCATGTCAGATAGCTCACAGCCATCTACCTGTAATTCCAGTTCCAGGTGATCTCATGCCTCTGGTCTCTGTGGGCACCCACAGACATGTATACAACCTTCCATATACATAATTAAAAATAAAATAAACCTTTTATTTAAAATTGCACCTAAAGAAATTAGTCAGATTATATTCATCAGAGATATTCGGCAAATATCTGTTGAGTGACCCTATAAACAATGTAAGTACTCTTCACAACTTTATTGATCTTAGTAGTTTCTAGGTTTTGTTTTTAATATTTTTTATTCTTTGAAGGTTACATGCATGTATATGATATGTATTGATTATATCTATCTACTACCTCCCTCCAAATTTCCCTAGTATTCCCCAACTCATCCCTCCCAAATTCATGTCCTCTTTATTTCTTTGTTAATAACCTTGAATGTAGTGATGCTTACATGTACATGAATGCGTGGCCATCATGCGGGCACAAACAATCTGCCAGAGGTCATGGCTACATGATTCTCTTCCCTTAGAGTGATTCTCTTCCCCTTCGCAGCTATCAATTGCCCATATCTCCTGCATTAGGAGTGGGTTCTCAGGGCCACCCCTCCCCCATCCATGCTGCAGTTTTGACTGACTTATTGTGCGGGTAACCACAGCGGCTGTAAGTTGATGCATTCAGCAGCCATGTTCATAAATCAGCATTCCATAGCTCCCCTCCCGCCTCATTCATCATCTTTTACATTCTTTCTTTAATCACATTCTTTCCATGAGGTTCCCTGAGCTTTGGATGGTCCTGCGTTTAAACAGATGACCCATTCACAGCTAAACACGGAGTATTATGTATACTCAGCACTTTGACTAGTTGTAAGTCTCTGTGTTAACTACTTCCCACTGCAGAAAGAAGATTCTCTGGCCAAAGTTGAAAGCAGTGCAAAGTATGGGTATAAACATAACTATTTAGAATGGAGTTTGACGACTTGATTACTAGGCAAAAAAACAGTAGGTTCTTCCCTGGGGCCTATCATCTGTCCAGTCAACATGGCTTAACTATGCTATAGTACCAGATGTGAAATCCCTGCTGTGGAGCAGGCCTCATAGCCACTCAGAAAGAAGCTGGTTACCCCATAATCATCATGCCACTCTTCCACCAATGGGTGCATCTTTCCAGACAGGTTGGTATCACTGCACGCCGTGTCCAGGGCTGGGAAATACCATGGATACTTTTCTCCCAGCCGGACGTGAGAGTTTCTGAGTCTGTTTGAGGTTGATTTCTCTATGTTCTGCATCCAAAGTGAGTGATGTCTTCAGCAATAGAGTTTTGCCATCTAGGTATAGTGGCAATTAAGAGCAATGACAATAGCCTGTGGTGTTTTGGGTTCCACTGAAGCTTCCATGACCAATAAATAATAGGGAGGTTTATTTAATGTTTAAAAATTTACACCCTATAGAGTAGTGTTTTAAATCTAAGATGTGCAAAGGACACCTTATTAAATATTGTGTTTACATTAGCTGCTTAATAACTCATACTATGCTTCCCCTTACTTATTAACAATGTCTTATGAACAAAGTTTAAGTGGAGAGATGGCATCAGAACTGGCTGCTCTTATAGAGGACTTGGGTTCGATTGATTCCCAGAATCCACATGGTGGCTAACAGCTGTCCTTAATTCCACCTCCAGAAAACATAATGCCCTCTCCTGACCTCCACAGGCATTGCACAATACAGGTGCACTTATGTACATATAGGCAATACACTCATACACATAAGATAAAAATAATAAATTATTTTAAAGTTTTAAGATAGAACTCAAGTATGTTGTTTCAAAGTGCCAAGCAGGGGTCCAAAATTTTTTTGGTATATAATCAGAGAATAAATATATGTGGGCTTTGTGGCTCACATGAGATCTCTGAAGAATATTCTTATTTATTGCTACTTAAACAAATATATATATATATATATATATATATATATATATATATCAACCATCTCTTCAGATGGCTCAGCAGTTAAGAATATCTTACAGAGTTCAGCTCCCAGCATCCACATGGCAGCTAATAACCATTCATAACTCTAGTCCAGGGGATTCAATGCCCTCCTCTGGTTTCATTGGGCATCACACACATGTGTATACTTCAAACATTCATACCTATAAAAATATTAAATATACCAACCATTTTTATCCAGTAGGTCACATTTTAAGACTAGGGCATGGTCTGGGCATAGTTACTGTCTGCAACTCTAGCAGAAAGTATTTTGTCCTAGGCTTCCAAGACTAGATATAAATATTTTCTTAAGAATAATTACTAACAATTCCAGTGAAGTAAGTACCTAGACACAAATTTCGTGACAACATTGACATTCACTGAGTCCCTGCTTAAAGCCTCATATACATGACACTGAAAGTGAGTGTTTCCTGAAAACTTGCACAATCTTGAGAGTGAATCCCTTTCAGCCTCCCTTGCCCAACCCTGAAAGGGAATATTCCTGTAAAACATTTGCTTTAGGTATCTCATTGCCTCATGTGAGTCCTGGCAATGAGCAGTACCTGGTAAAAATAACACACACACAGGAGTCAAGACATTGTTGGTGGGAATCAGTAGAAACAGCTAAAAATGCCACAGCAAATGGTTCTGACTCTCAAAAGGGTCAAGAAGCATGTCATAAAAATATCCTATAGAGTTTTTATTCCATGAATTCTCCACCCTGAATCCTGCCATTTTCTTTCAAATAATGTGGTCTTTACATAGATTAGGAACAACCTGATGTTGACTACCATATAAGATCAAATCTATTCATCAGAAATTTCTCAAAGTATATGGGTCTCTTAGATGAAGTAGAATTTAGTAAATCACATTTAACTGAGTTGGTTTTGGCTTAAATTTTTTATGGATAGTGGATCTGACTAAAATTGGTATATTATTCAGATAGTTTAAAATTTATTCTGTAAAGAGTACAGTTAGATGAATCAGTTCATACAGAAAAGCAGTTAATGCCACAAAGTTGATTCACTTTTCCTTGCTTTGATTTGTACACAGATTTGTTTTTATTCTGAAAAGTTGGTTCAGTATTTAGACCTTGGCATGAATTTTCTTAGATCATTATTTATAAAAATGTAATTGTAGTCAAGATTGAGGTTTAAGGATCATTGAATTCTTTCTCAAGCAAATCTGAAGTTTCTACTTTGAACTGAGCATTAGGTGTGATTTTGGGTCATGAGAGCTAAGAAAGTATGATGTTATAAATGAGAATTCATAGGTATTTTAAGATCCACACTTATTCTTCCTACTCTTCACCAATGCCATCCTTTATATATTTACTTATTTTTATTTTATCTGTGTGTGTTTTGCCTACATGCAAGTACACCTCTGTCGTGCCTGCTGAGGCCAGAAGAGCGTGTCAGATCCCCTGGAACTGGATGGTTGTTAGTGAACATGTGGGTGCTGGGAATCGAACTCAGGTCCTCTGTAAGAGCTGACAGTGCTCTTAACTGCGGAGCCATCTCTCCAGCCCACACCAATGCATTCTTAGCAGTTATCCCATTGGTTACCCCAGTGATTTCAAGTTGGTCCTGAGTATGGTTAGTCTCCAGAGTCAGATAATTCTTCAGCTACTTTTCTGCTGATCACCAAGATTCCGTGTTAGAAGGGCTCTAGGGTTTAGGACACAGGACTTAATATAAAATTTGAAATTTAAATTTAAAACCACTCAAATGAAGGCTAGTACAGAAAACTAAGGTAAAAGGGGACAGAGACACCCATCTCTCTTCCCAGTAGGTTCAATCTTCACAAAACTTTTGATAACATAGGTGAGGATAAAAGTAATAATCCTTTCCACTGCAATGCAGTTTGTATTCTTCATAGTGCTTTACAGACAACCTTCCTGATTTGTCTGCTCTGTGACAGAGAGAGGGATTAGGAGGAGAGACAGGAAGAGAGCTAACAACATCCTTATCAAGTGGAGAACTGCAAAGCAGATGCATTAAATATCTTTTGCAAGATCCATTTTACCTAATGATAATAAGATGTTGAATAATGAGAAACATATTTCCAGATTCTGATACGGGAACTCTTTTTTTTTTTTTTCTCTATCGTACTTTGTTCACACTGGCTTGATGAGCTACAATTTACACTTTTATGATCTGGGAAATAGAAAGCTAAGATTCATCTCCTGCCATGAAGCTTGTTACCTTCGTTCCTTTCCCAGGCTTGCTAAGAAACTGACAGCTTTCTCGGGTGGCAGACGCCATTAAGTGCACATTTCTGGGATTCAATTCAGGCTCCATATCCTTTGTCTGTATGTATTTCTTCTCTGTGCGGGTCTATTATCCTTTAATAGAGATTTAAGGGCATTACAACTGTATAAATGTTGGATTTAAGGGGAAATAATAATGGAACTCTGTCAGCATATATCTTACTACCACCAAAACATATCGATTTGTCGTCTGGAGGACATCAAACAAAGAGTGCATGCCTAACACTCAGAAAGAAGGAAAACAGAAGGGACGGCTTCGGGGTTTTGGTGAACTAGGATGCATGTGTACCTCTGCTGAAAAATCATCAGAAGGCATATGATGTTCACAGCATACCCAAATACCTTCCAAAACATCCTTACAGCACAGCTGCTGGAGAGCCAATAGAGGGTCACACAGCCTCAAACAACCATCACCCCAGATGATATCCTGGTCGCTGCATCTTGTGTGAAAAGGAGTTTGAATTGGGTATATCTCACATGGCAGATCACAAGGCTTCACTTGCCCCCCCAGCCTGATGGTTCTCACATTAGGCAACATACGTAGTGTAGTGGGAATCTCTAAATATGATTTTCCAGGATTCCTTTAACATGGAAAATGTATAATCAAATATTCCTGAAAGATGGAAAATATCACAATGTTTTCTAGTAAGTAAAAGGCTCCTGTCATGTCCTTTTGCCAACCAAAACCCAGTTGAGGTACAGAGGGAGGATGGGCGGCCTCAGAACACAGAGGGAATGGGACTATGAAGATGGAGGAGAAAGGAAGAGGAGACAGTCACAAGATTCTGCTTGCAATTTTGCCTCGAGGACTGGGCCACTTTCTGGTCTTTATTCTTCCCTGGTTATTCCATTGCCTTAAGTTTTATTCTGTCGTTTAAGCATCCTTCCATCACCTCATCCTTCCATCATCATCTCATCCTTCTGTCACTGCATCCATCATGTCTGGTCATCAAATCAGTCATTCTACAGCTGGTAGCTGCAACTTTTGAAAGAAGACTTTGAGAGGATCTGGTGTTTCTGACTTTCTCCAAGTCAGAGAAGCCACTGAGCTCTCCTTCCACAAAGGCCTGCTGTGTCTCTACCTATGAATGGGATCACCACATCAAGCATGAGCCAAATACCTGTACTCTAATCCCTCTCAAGACAGAAACAGATCATTTATAACAAGGGGTGGGGAGAGTTGGGTCCTCTGACACCTTAAGATCAATATAGTCATTCCCATTAAGTATGAAGATTTGTTTTGATTAGATCATAAAGCTTTTCTTATGACTTTGTCTTACCACTTAAAAACAACAACAACAAAAGAAACCTACTGCAACCTGAGCTGACTTATCGGAGAACAACTCTGATAGGTAACAGAAGTGCTCCAAAATAGAAGCAGTTAATTAGATTCCTTGTTAGATGGAAGCAGTGTCCCTAGATGCATTCAGAAACCCAGCTGATTCGAAACAATGAGACAAAAACACACAGTCATGAATGAACATGAAGTGTTTGCATTGCAAAAACTCCATCTACCATCATTGTTTACCATCCCACTTTCCCAAAATAGGCCACAGACTGTCAAGATTGGGGTCTTAATTGCAGGAGATTAATAAAAATGCAAGACACTATAGAACCCCAGAAACCCAAATCAGTAACATCTGGTAAGATCTCCCAAGCGTTGTTAGTGATCTGAAGTGTTGTCAAATGACAGACTCCCAACAAAGCTCCACAGAGCACTGCAGTTTCAAAGATAGACTGGGAATCTTCAAACCTACAATGTACTGAACATTAGAAAAACTTCATACTCCTGCCCATCTCATCATCCTCCCCACAGTATTGTCCAGTCAGAAACATGCACCTGAAGAACTAGATGGCAGTGGAAAGGAAGTTAGAGCAATTTGTCAATACACAAGGATTAGGAGTGGTTTTTTAAATATTTTATTTGTTATTTTTATTTTATGTGTATGAGTGTATTGCCTGCATGGATGTAAGCACACCCATGCCATGGAATGCCCTTGGAGGTCAGAAGTGGGCATCAGATATCCTGAAACTGGAGTTACACTTGGTGGTTAGCTGCCATGTGGGTGCTGGGAATCCATTTCAGGTCCTCTGCAAGAGTGCTCTTAAACCCTGAGCCATCTCTCCATCTCCAAGGAATGGCTTCTGTAGTTAATTTAGATAATTCAACCCAAATATTATCCACAGTACTACAGTATCTAGCTCAATCCTTCAACTGAATGTTTACTCCAGTTTTATTTTTCTTTGCCCTTCAAGACAGTGGTAGAGGAACTCAACAGCTAAATGTTCCTTCAAATTTTTTGTGTGTGTTTGTTTGTTGGTGGGGTTTTTGTTGTTTTGTTTTAAGACAGGGTCTCATTATGTAGACCAGATTGGCCTTGAACTGACAGTCCTCCTGCTCTGCCTCAAGAGTTTTGGGATTACAGACTTATGCCACCAATCAGGCTATTGGTTTTTAAAGCATGAACTTCAAGGAGATTCCAACAGTGGTACCAAGCATTCTGATATCACCCAGTGGACAAACCTGGTTTTTTGAAGTCCTTATATATGTCAATTTGTATCTTAGTTCTAAAGAATCCTTGAGAGGTATCAGACACCATATTTTACTACTTTCTTTTTTATTTGATTTTTGAACTCTTGCACACACAGACACACACACACACAAAGCAACAAATGTAACAAACTATCCAATATTTTGCTGTGTGGATCCTTTTGCACAATAAATATGAAGTATTCTAAAGGGATTTTGCTTAAGTTGGGTTAGCTATTTGCCATATTGGAAATTGAAACAGGAAAATTTAAACTTGTTTATTTTTATATAAGTAAAAGTGCAATAAAATACCTATCAAATATTCATGCAAGTAATATCTTAAGGATTAATTTACTTTCTTTTTTTTTCCCCTCAAACTCTACCCCTATATAAAATGAGCCAGCAAATGTTTCTTAAAGAAGGCATTCAATAATACTGACATAAAATGTATTCACTAATGTGGATAGCAAAAAAAAAAAGAAAGAAAGAAAAAAGAAAAGACCAATCAACCAACCAACCAAACAAACAAATGCTCACATTCTTATTTGGCGCTTGGTTCGCAGGGAGATTTATACCACTCACAAAATGAGATTGATTTCAGATTCATCATCAATATGTTTAGGTTTTCGTAAAATAAAAACCATAATACACACACTATCACTTACAAATCTCTGAAAACACTGGTCTACTTCACAAATGCCTCCAAATCTGTCAGTGTAATCTAATACCCAACACACACAACAACCGTGAAACAATGGATCCTATATCATTCCCTGCTTACTAAACAAGCATTCTTTCTTTTCTATGGCAAGTCAATATGTATCTGACAAACATGGGTCCATTATGAATCACTTCTACATGTTATGAGGTTTATAGCAATATGTTTGAGAAATAAAATGACTTGAAAAGAAGAAATCAGTTCTCGATTTTTCTATTTGTAGAAAACATTTATTTTAGGTTACATTTTTCAGAAGCTGAATCTGAGATGTAGGTTCTGATTTGAGAGATTTATTTTGAGAGTGAGGGAAGAAGCGGGAAGAAGGGGAAGGAAAAGGCAGCCGTGCTGGCAGCTTCCGGCTGATCCCTGCAGGACCCGTGAGCGTAAAGGCCCCAGCAGCACAGGTAGCTCCACAGTCCAGTCGGCCCCCTCTTGAGGCTGAGCAGAAACGAAGACTGAGAGGCAGGCCAAGAGGCAGCTTAGCTTCCTGTGCCACCTAGGGTGATCCTGGCAGCTGGAAGCCATTATAAGCCAATATTTAAATCAGTTGGAAGATGGGTACAGGGCCAAGAAATCTCATTAAGGCACCAACTGTGTCCTTTAAAGGCCTGCATAGTATAAAGATGATCTTCAGCTTCTCTAACTTTGTGATATTTCATCTTCATTTAGAGATGCGAAATTTCAAGCAAGTAGTAACAAAGGTTGTGAGACAGCTAATATATGAGTAGATGCAACTATAAGTTTCAGATGTGACAGCCTGAAATGAAGCTCCTTTTTAGCATCTTTACCTCCAAACTATATCAAAAAAGGTGGGGGGTGTGGAGGTTAAGTAGACGAGGAAGATGGGGGTGGAGAGATGGCTCAGTGGTTAAGAGAACTGGCTGCTCTTACAGAGAGGAACTGGGTTGGCTTCCCAGCACCCACATGGCAGCTAACAACCATCTGTAACTCCAGTTCTAGGGGAATCTGACACCCTCTTCTGGCCTCCATGGGCATTGCATGGCACGAGTGCACTTACATATACGCAGGCAATACACTCATGCATATAAAATATAAAAGTAATAAATAAAACACTTTTTAAGGGAAAGAAGAGGAGGAAGGGAAGGAGAGGGTTGTGAGTGAGGAGGAAGGGAAGGGGGACGAGGAGGAGGAGGAAAAAGAGGAGGAGGAAAGCACAGCCTCATGAAAAAGCCTCTTCTTTGTCACATTTTCATAGCCTGCTTATGAAAGCATAAATTCATCAAAGCTCTAGAAGGAACAGGACAATATCCTCCAAAAACTTCACATTCATATTTATGCTACTTAACACAAAGCATCTATTTCTGGTTTTTTTCCTCCAGGAAATATTCACACAACTGTACAGAGATATTCACTGAAACATTATGTAGTCATTGTGAATGACAAGCAAAAATAAAGTTAATTAACATCATCAATAGAAGATTGCTTATATTCTGAAGGAAAATACACACAAAGAAATATCATAACCTTTTAATATAATGGCATGGATGCATACAAATGTAGAAAGGCTGCCAGGATTTATAAAAAAAAAGTTAAAAAATGACATTTTTTAATATTATGACTTGGGGTATGTAGATATGTTCTTAATACAGTTGTGTTAGAAAATATTGGTGGGCACCGTCTGTTAACAATTGTTATCTAAGTGATGTTTTAGAGAATTTTTGTCTTCCTCTTTTTGGGGTGTGTGCCATTTATGTCTTTGGCAACGTGCATGCATTACTTTTACAATAAATAATATATTTATTTTCTTATATCTATGCTAAGCCACAGTACCCACTTATAAACATTTGTGTGGCATCAACTCTCTAAGATGTACAATGAAAAAAGCAACAAAGTCTATTAGCACTATGGAAAAGATAGACCAGGCATCATGGCAGTGTGTGTGTGTGTGTGTGTGTGTGTGTGTGTGTGTGTCTGTGTGTGGTGTGCGGTGTGTGCATCCCTTTGCATCTGTGACAAGGCACACATCTAGAGGTCAGAGGAAAACTTTCAGAAATTCTGTTCACTCCTATGGTATGGGTGTTGGGATTGAACTCTGGTTGCCAGGCTTGCTGACAAGCCTTCTGAGCCATCTCACTAGCATTACTTGGTCCCTTTGTACCTCAGCCTATACCAGTCATGACAGAGAAATACTACTACCTTGTATTGTTTTATTTTCAAAAAAACTATAACTGTTAAAAGAACTTGGAATCCTCAGGAGAAAGTATGGGTATTGTGGCTAAATTAATATTTGGATGATTTAGAAACTTGGAGACAAGTATTTTCAGAGAATTGTTAAAGACATAATAATAATATAAAAAAATACATTCTGGACAATTCCGTTCTGGCTCCAGATAATACAGCACACAACCCTGAAGAGTTGATTTTCTCTGTAATTCTCTGCCCCAAACTACTCTCAGATTTCTTAGGCTCAGAAAATGACTCAATTGAGGGCCATAAATTTATGAGGCTACTACCTATTAGACTTCTCAAAAGCACTTTGGGCACTATTAGGATCAGAAAAATGCTGGACTATCTGAAGATCAGCTAAGTCCAAATGGGATCATTTCTCTAGCTCCTCTTGTGGCCCAGAAAATATGGGGCATATTCTTGAAGAATCATGGCTGAGGAATCCTGGAGATGCTAAGGCTCTTCTCCATTCCCTACATGTCCATCAGGAGCCCCAGTCATCCTGAAAGGAGCCAAGAATGGACATGCAGCTGGTGTAAGAATACAGAAGAGTGAGACCAGGAAGTGAGAGGACAATGCTCATTTAAAGACCGGTTGACACAGACTGTATCTTACTTGTCATGGTGGAAGCCATGGGGGAATCCAGACCTACTCCAGTCAGATCTCTTATTTTCCACATTTTTAGAAGAAAAGGGAAAATCTACAGGTGCATGTGAAATCTTTTGAGGTTCATAATCTGCGGTCTGTGATTGGGTGTCTCTGGTGGGGAGCATTACCAGAGTCCAGCTGTGATACTGATGTCAGCAGGAGGGTTCAGCATTTCTGTATCCATCGTAACACATGTGAATGTTATGTTGCATTTGAACGGCACACATGTAGCTTGTCCATCTCTGTTTTGCTTATTTCTGAGAGGCAGAGAGTACAATGACCATTAATTAGGAAGAAGAAGTCTTGCTTCTTAATTGGGTGAGCTACTCTTAGCTCCTGGTTTCTTTATCTTCTTCCTGAAAGATAAAGAGCAAGTCCTCATTGGACATACCAATGGGTCCTGATAACATCAAAGATAATGTATAGTATCTAAATGTATATTGTAAATGACGACTAGAGAAGATCAGTTATTAATGGGTCAATAAATCTGTATGCAGTGACTTTTAAATAGGTGTGGGCTACAAGCTGGAGGCTACTGTTGAACACGGCAGATGTATTTTCTGCTCTCATGAAGCTTATATAAACTCCCAATGCACAGAATACTATGAAAGAGAACCCCAAGGTACTCAGGAAATATACATGAAATTCACACTGTCCTACCTTATATAATAATATTTCTGTGACAGAGAGTACATGTCTATAATAATGGTCCCATAAAATTATAATGGAGTCACAAAAGTACTACTGTCTGGTGACTTCGTGGCCCCTGTGCTGCTGTGGAGCAGCACAGAACTCACATGTTGATGGTGATGCTGTTGGTGTAAACAAACTTTTGTTGTTTGTGGTGCTGCCATTGCATGAAGGTGCAATAAAACACATGCAACAATATAAAGCTTGTAGTCCTGGATAGTGGTAATAAATGGCTTACACATTTATTATATAGCTTTAATTTTAAAAATAAATCACTGTGTTCCTTGATAAACTAAAGAGACCACATTCAGTGATTGATCCATACTATTTAGGTATGTATATGTACACACTATGTTTGAGCAAGGATGAAATCGCTTAACTATTTCTCACAACGTAGTCCCATTATTAAGTGATATATGACTATATATTTGGGGATAGTTATTGGCCCAAATTATTGATCATAACTTTTTTTCTTTATGCAAATAGATCAAATAGAAAATAAAAGCAGGACAGAAACAAACTTGGCAAGCGATCTCCTCTGAGTATATGAGTATCATTCCCTTGAAAGCCACCAGCTTGAGGACAGAATATCCACTGAGAGGTACAACTTGAACCACAGGGAAGGAAAACTGACCTCACAGGAAAGAAACAGGAGTTTCTGTCAAAGCTGAAGAAGCATGCATAGGTGCAATTCTGACTGAAAAATCAAGGAAGATTGACTGACTTTCCATTATCAGAACTGATGTCATTTTTCAAAACGTTTTGCCAGGAGTCTCCAGGAAGACCTCTGAAATTAGCCACCCCTGTTTCTTTAAGATCTTTTCTCTTCCCAAGCCAACTACTGATAACAGAAGGAGCCTTTGGAAGGGCATGTGTCTCAGATAACAAAAGGGAAAAGTGCATGAATTAGCATAGCAAATTACAAGTTATTTGTAAAACCTCACAAGTTATGTAAGTGCCTTAATTTTAAATTGTCTGATTGAAATGGTACTGAATAACAGTGTTGTTCATTGTGCACCCCAAAGATGTTTTCTAATGTTTCCATTTTCATTGCTAAAGGAAAGGAAGAGGTAGGAGGAAGAGAGGAGCCAGACAGGAGAAGTCTGGGACACGGCCAGGGGAAGGAGAGTAAACACTTCCCATCCACTCCTCACAGACAGCACTAGCAAAACAATGATTTCTTGTCCTTCTCACACAGTGATCACTCAAAACATTTGGCAAATATATGATATTTTACAGTAAATATTAGAATTAATTTTAAAGATCAGGAGTATAGTCATCTGGGAACAGCTGGCAGGTCATTTTTAGATTGATGTATTATTTTGTCCTTTACTGATTCTCTGGTATACCCACAGTCACTGGTCAAAATAAGAAAATAAAGGGCATACATACCAGTTGGGAAAGAGGACAGACGGTAGGGTCACTAGGAGTCTTTGTTGGCGATAGTTTGGATGTGATTCCTTCACAAACTCTGGGAGAATAAAAAAAATTCAATAAAAAGATCAATTGAAATGAGTCATTCCCACAGTGGGCTCCAAGCCTTTCTGCAGCAGTCCTACTTTGAGACGGGTGAAAGAGTTCATTTTGAGATTTCTGACCTCTGTGTGCATGGATGCTACTGTGGAATGGACATCTCATTTCATTTTCCGAACTCTAAAAGGCAGCGGTACCTTTCCTCAGGCACCGACATGTATTTGCCCATTTGTTCATTCGATCTAAACTTGACATAAATATATCTCTCTGAGAACTGTGGCTAAGAACTTTTACTTTTAGGTATATAAACTATTAATAGACTCATTTCTTCTAGAACACACCCAGGGTACAACCCTGGTGGTCAGTGGTCTTGGTGTGCTGACCTCAGATATGAAGGCTCCTGTAGAGGTACAGTCCTGTGTGGTCTCTCATCTTCTTCAGTCACTCTGGGTCCTCAGAGGCTTGCCGTCTAGACCACTGGCCAGAACTTGGCTGTTTCCCAACCTTTATATCCTTCTGACTCCTCAAGACCATTCTGGGATCTTGTACAGGTGATAATTCTGCATCATGGTGATCTCAGGTTCCACATCACCCTCAGTGAGTTCTCCAGTCCTCCTGGTGAGGTCAATGTCTGCTTTCCTCAATACCACATGACCATATCTTCACCCCACACCATAATGGGAATGATGGTAAAGACTATTTTCCACAGCCCATTGATGTTGGTGTTGAGTACTTGCAAAATGCACTGGAACTTCTAAGGGAACACTAGAGACCTGGCGGTATGTGGGCTGCCTGCAGAATAGCTGAGATTAAGCACTTTTAAAGTCCAGGATGGAGAATCACATCTGTAACCACATACTTTTAAGATGAGAAGGAGACCGGCAAGTGCTGGGTGAGGGATTGAGAGTGGGAGAGTTCTAGAAACTCAGTAAAGAATATTTCCAGAAGGGAGTCAGTATTAATATTTTCCCAAGAATTTAATTAGTTGAAAAGGAGAAGACTATTTACAGTGTAGAACTAGCCAATCACACATTCAACAAACACTTACTAAATACCTACAAATTAGTACTGACCCTAGAGCAAGCCTCATTCTGTTCTTAAATTCTAGTGAAGCAGACAAGAGGCAAGTAGACAGATGGATAGCTAGACAAAGAAGTAGCTTAGTGTTATCTAGGTGCTCTGAAGAAATCATGCAATGCATACAGAGAATGGGCAGGGTTAGAGCACTGGATTGGGTAGAAGCAATTTTGAATGGAGTGGTCAGGAGAGATCTTCTGACCTGAATGAGAATAGCCTGAAGAGATCTGGTTATAAGTGGTTATAAGTGTTCCAGGGAGAAAAACAAAGAAAGCAAAGGCTCCATGACAGAAGACCCTGGCAAATTTGAACAGAGTACAGTTAGCTAGATAGTCTACATGGCATGAGGCTATACGATGTGGTGCAGCTGGATCCCACAGATGGTAGAGATGGTGGGAAGGTATCTGAATTCAAAGTGTAATCAGAAACTTTATGGGACATGTAACCTACAGAAACATGACTTATGTTTAAAAAGAACCACGGATTAGAACAGCTATAGAAAAATAGATTGGAATGCAACAGAGCCAAACATGGTTTTTATATTTGTTGTTGTTTTAGTTTTTTGCTTGTGTTTGCCTGTTTTTCTGAGACAGGGTCTCTCTCTAGCTCCAGCTCACCAGAAACTTACTATGTAGACCTCCCTGGTCTTATCAAGCTCTTCCTGTCTCTACCTGCTGAGTGACTTTTGACTCCTTTAAGTAATTTTTCCTCTAAGGGAATATTGAGTCACAAGCTTGCAGTCCCTTTAGTCATTGTGATACTTGAAAGAAGCAGTTACCACATGAACAAAATGGGTGGTAATGTTTCAATAAGACTTTATTTACAAAAACTGGCTACAGGCTTCTGATTCCTAGTAGATTTAGTTATGGTGTTGGAACTTGTGAGAAGTCATTAGAACTGTGATGTATGTAGAAAGGAGAGCTAAACCCTAACTTCCTGGTGGAAAGAATGTTGAGAGTAAGTGAAAGATTCTTGGCGTGAGCAATGGAATAATGGATATTGCTCGACTACAGATAAAGATACACACACTAGGCAAGCACATTTGAAACATGGGAGAAAATGAAAGATACATATTGTGTATGTCTTTGTGTCCTGGTAAATTTACTTACCTACTACACAAATATTTTTGAAGTACCTTTTGTTAGTTATCAACTTTACTTTTGTCATCACATTGGGTTATACCATGATGAATCAGACATGGGTTCTGGTCCCAGAGTATTCAGCAGAGAAAATATAAGATGTGTGTAAAATATAGACAGTGAAATAGACAACACAGGTCCAAATAAAATGTGAGAATTCCAAGGTACAATGATCAAGAAGAAACATGACTACATACCACAGCAGTGTAGAGCTCATGATGTCCTTCCAAACCTTTAGATCTAAGAGCCAGACTCTCTGGTTTAGAAGAGTCCTCAAAGGTCTAGTTCAACCTTCTTAATAGATTCTTGAATTTCCCTCACAATTCTCTTCTAAAATCAGCTAAATTTATGCTTCAGTATTTTCATGGAGAGAGAACTCATGAACTCTGAGTGAAGGTTCCAACTGTTTCATGTGTTAAAACAAAATTTGCTTGTAGTTTACAATCATTTGTTTTAAATTATTCAATTTGGAGTCATATGAACTGGTCTAATTCTTCCTCTGTACAGTAGCTCATCAGAGAGTTGAAGATCATGCATCCGTCTACTTATCACTCTAGTATATTTTCTATGGTTTTCAACCTTTTCTGACTTTTCCCAAAGACATAGAAAATGTGCTAAACAACATTCCAGCAACATCTGTTCAGGTGTTATAGCCACCTTTCTTTATTCCATGCATTAAAGAGGGAGTGACATAAAGAGTGAGGCAACAGACTTCTACAGATGCAATTAAGAACACCAGGAAAAGCTAACACTGCCTTATTCCTGGTAGCACTGACCTTATGAGTTTCTGGCTGTCTTACTCACTATTCTACAGTCATGACCAAATGCCTGACAAGCTCTTAAGGGAAGAAGGATTTATTTGGCTCACAGTTTGAAGGGATACAGTCCAGCTTGATGGTGGAAGTAGCTCATGACTGTGGCAGCAGGAGGGAAAGGCTGCTTTCTCACTTCCTAACAGAACAAAAAGCAGAAAGAGCGACTGGACCAGAAGTGGAGCTGTGCTATAGTCTGGAAGACCTGCCTCTCAGGGACCTGCTTCCTCGAGGAAAGTCACACTTCCTAAAGCTTGCGCAACATTTTAAATGCAACAGCACCACTGGCTAGGGACCAAATGTTCAAACAGGCAAACCTGTGGAACACTAGCAAAGTGAGAAATGAGCACTCTGAGGTGGAGGGACAGGAAAGAAAGAGGGAGAGAGGAACCTGGCAACCCAGACCACTGTGTTACTGGTGTGAACTCATGAAGGCATGAACTCAGTCTTGTGCTATGTTCTTTTCATAAATACGAGTTTCCAAACCGCAGTTTAAAAAAAAATGAATCACTGAAAATCTTAAGTATTTCCCAGAATGGAGCTTGTTCATAAGAGGGTGATGGAAAACTCACAGGCATCAGAAGCTTCCATCTTAAACAGAGCCATTTCCCTGAAGATCTCTTGCCCCCTGGTCTCCAGTGAAGCCATTGCAAATTTTGGAATGAACAGAAGTTTTATGTAAAATAAGCAGATTCCATACTTCAAAATACAAAATTAGACTACTGACTGAGGGAAAAAAAAAACAACAACAAAATACAACGCCTTCTTTAAGATCGTCGCTACTTCCCAAGTGCTCAGAGGTGTAAAGATTTTAGTAAATGTGAGGTCCTTTGGCAAGTTAAATTCCAAATATGTTGGGGCAAAATAATTATTTTCTGCCCCATAACACCATTTGTCCAACATTCACAGTAAGTGATGTGAGACAGTTTCTCTAAGAACACAAGTCCTCTGGTCTCTTCCAGTTCAAGCACAGGTCTTGTTCCCCTCCACGCTCACTTTCCCAGACCCTGAGTTTATGCTGTCTTCTTAATGTATTGCCTGGACTACTATACCAGCTTCCTGCCTGTCTTAGTTTTAGCCTGATTGCCCCTCATAGACATCACGGAGGACTTCCCACCTTTACCTCAGATTAAATAGCAGTGGCTGTGTCTTCCCCACGGCGAGGCTCTTCTGACTCTCTTTGGCTCCTATTACCGTAAAATAAGGTATAAATTAAATCAAATCGGACACTCCTCTTTTCCTACCTGCTGAAATTATATCCACTGCATAAGACATAGTCTTAATTTTATCCTTCTCTTTACCAGGCCTTTCTAGATAGGCAATGACAACTTCTGCTCTGTTAACTTTGGGCTTTTCTTTGTATCTTTCATTGCATTTAGATTATATATGTCAATTTAAAGTACATTTTTACATTTATTAGACTTGCAAATACTTAACTTTAACTTCCCAAAGACAGGAACTATTTATAACAAATACTTGCCTTTTGGACAGCATTTAATTAAATGTTCTATGCATATTACTATGGAATTATTAAGGCCCATGTGTGCCTTGATATCTAGGGAAAGCCAGGAGAGAATCAAGTACTTTAACTCCAAGTTCCCTTTCATTGTATACCCTGGCTTAGTCCCCAGCAAACCACTGTCCTATAACAGGGACTAGGTAAAGTGCCTCATTATCCCTGAATGATGGGTTTCAGTTCCCTGTATGTGAAATTAAATAAGTCTGTTATATGCTTCTGTGAAAATGTCTCCGGCTATCACTTCAAAACCTGCCCCCGCAAACCTCTGCTTATTTCTCTATTCTGAGATCAACCTCCATGAGACCCCCTATGGGGCAAAACATGAAACTTCATGGAAATGTGCACAAATGCAGCTAGGACGATACCGATCTCTTCTGTCCAGTGTTGTAAGTTAGTTACAAGTTCAGCCCTATAACTACAAGTTCTGGCCTCATCAATGGGGTCAAGAAAAAGTAATCAATGTAAATTAGTTTTTAAATAGGTTTATTTATTTGTTCAATAACCAGAAATGATAAAAGCCTTGCTTTTAACATATCTTTCCAATTATATCAGATATTCTGAGAGCCAGGGTGATGCTGTCATGAAGTGACCAAAGAACAAGTCCTCTGGAAATCTTTAGTAAGTAATACTTGACAGGTACACACTGAGATAGGGTTGCCACCTGTGACCTGAGCTGTTTTGCTGTGGTCAATTGCCAAATAGTGAGAGTTGCCAGCAAATCAATCAATCAATCAATCAGCATGGAGCATGTATTTAAAGAAAATGTTCATGTGTATATGAGTTATGACTAGGTAATAATTTGAATCCTTTTATATTTAAAGTATCCAAATCAGAACAACCAAAGAGCTCTCTTTGGGAGGTAATGACGTTAATTAAATGCTAAGACGCTACCAAGGTTCATAATGTTTTAGAACTTCATTAGGAATATTTGATACCTGATAACTGACACATGGAAAGCTCCTGCTGGCTGATGCTCTATCAATACATAGATAAAAATCAAAAGTATTCAAGTCCAGGCACACAAATAAGGGAAACAGTACGTGAAGCTAGTGGTATAGTTCAGACTCGGGACAGTTTGTAGGTAAGTGTTAGAACCAATAATCTCTTGGGACAGGTAAAATTTTAAACTATTATTCTAATTCCAGCTTGTGAGGAATTTTACAAAACAGCTGAATTATTGGCAGAAGGTTAGACTTTCGCGGTAACTACATAGAAGGAGTAATAAAATTTTAAATGCATACTTTAGGGTATATCAGCTCAGAAATAATAATATAATCTTCTTGCCACTGACTTATGAATAGTTGTAAATATATAATCAGAAATTAATACTTTAAGATGTAAATTATTGATGTCCAAGTTCTAAATAAACTATAATGCCTCAAGTAATGAAATAAGTGTGAGCTAATGCTGTAAAGCCTGCAATAGATTTATTCACAGCGTATAGATGGAAGGAGGTCACTGTAAGCTTAAACTTGTAACTCACAAAATTAATAATGAAAGTTGATGATAATGTATATTTTGCTAGGCAAATTGTATGTGTAGTGTATGTGTGTATTGTCTAGGTACACATGTGTATGTTGGTGCATGCACCTGTGTATGCACTCCCTGAGGCTAGAGGACATTGAGTGTCCAGCTCTCACTCTCCCATTTATTTATCTATTATTTTGAGGGAGGGTCTCTCACTGAGCCTGGAGGTAGACTGGTGGCCAGCATGTTCCAGCAATCTTCCTGTACCCTTCCCCCACAGCATTGGGGTTATAGGTGCATGTGACCACGCATGGCTTTTATTTGGGTGCTGGGATCTGAATTCAGGTCCTCATGCTTGCAGAGAAAATTCTTTACCCACTTCCCATTGACCCTCTCTCTAGCCCCTGGTAGACAGCTTTCTAAACTTAAAACCTCTATGTGTAAAAATCTCTGTTCCTTTTGCACACAGAGAGATGAATGCTATGACATGTTGTCTAAATTGATGTATTTTGTGTCTGTGTTTAAAACTTCCTTTGTTTCACTGTATTTTAAGGAGCAGTCTTGATGATTAATACTTTTTTATAAATTTCCTTCAGATAGCCTGAATCAGCATACAGATCTTTTCAGAATACAGAATGTTTTCAAGAAAGATCTTGATGTTCTTCACTTGTCTGACCTGAATGTCTTTGAAATTGTTCATAGGAAGCCAAAGACTTATCTTTGCCTTCTATCATCTAGCTAATGCTTTTTTTTTCTCATTTTATCTTATCAGTAGAGAATACAACAGGAAATTACATCCATGTTGCTGGAGTAACCAAGACTGCAAAACAGAGGCAGCAGGCTTCAAATAAACTGGAAATCAGAAACATTCACAAGAATAGCAGTCTCTAAACAATGTCTACATTTCAGTTTCCTGTCTGAAATGTGTATCTTGTTATCTTTAAAGTAGGAGATTTTTAAAGGGAAATTTCCAAAATCTACGTCTATCCTTCCAAGGATCGTTAGCTCTGTTGTTTCATTTTTAATCAGAAAACTACAGCTTTCATACCACAAAACATTTCTTCGATCATGGTTGGTTCATTACTATGATTATCTTCAATGAGCTCATTGTTGATTTATTATCTGTTTCTTTTATGAAATCACCTTGTCTGTTCCCTTAGGAAGCTCACTGGCTATTAAAATGAATGCCACCAATGAGATGCTCACATCTGTTAGGAATAATAATTGTTTCCCAGAAGGATCTGGTTTAATCTAAAGCGTAATAAGTAAAAAGGAGAGGACACAGATTGATAAAATCTTGGGTTTAGGAAGGACAATGGGAGGTCAGTTATCCCAGCTCCTCCCTGACAGAGTGGCTGAGCTCTGAGAACTTCAGAAGGTTAAAGGCTTTGGGCTGTCTAGATGGGTTTCTGAAATTCACTGTATTCTATGATTGCAGCAAGGCAATTTATAGCTTCCACTATGCTTCTGTGTTTGCTCCTGTATTCAAACAGGAGCACACAGCCTCACTCAACCCACTCTATTAATCTTTCCCAGAGCACAGGGAATGATTTCAGAGTACAAGGGTATCACTGAATTCAGAAACACACACTGCAGCTAATTTACTAATAAGCCATGAAGCACTGTCATAAATTACTTAAACTAACTGGTACTTGTCCAATTAAATGAACAAACTACATCCTGCAAGGTACTGGCCTTAAGGATTTATTGCAGCTGTTTATTTGCATGATAATTTGCTAAACTGCATTAAGCTTTCTGGATCTACTCATTCACCTTATGTGAATGAGCCAGGCCTACAGAGCTCATGTTTTCAGACCTGTGTTCTTCCAATCAGGAGCATGGCCATTCTAATATCCATAAGTCTCTTGCACTTTAACAGTGGAGAACACATACAAGCTGAAAATGCAGCGACAGCCTGTCTTACAGATGATGGAGGAGAGCAACTGACAGGAGAGCGTAGCTATGACGCCACGGATGCTGCACACAGACCATCAGGAGAAAATGTGCAGGGCCTTCCAGCCCTGTTTCCCATCTGCTGACAGACGCGGCTTCCTGGCTTGGATCAATGTGGTAAGCAGAGATAATTCTTAAAACAAAATGGATGAGAAAACAAACATATCTTACCTTCTCAAAGAGATCTATGCAGGCTTGCAAATCCAAACCACAGGCAATGGACACCCAGTCAAGGCTTTTGACCTGTATCTCTCTTATACCAGAATAAACATGTACTTTTGAGGAACTGTTGTAATTTTATCGGTAAAATCAATGCAAAGTTGCTCAATGCTATTATCTTCAAATGTGTGAATAGTTGGAAAAAGTTTAAAAAGCAAAATAAGGGGGCAGCTTGGTGACTTAGAGGGCAGAAGCGTTTGTCACAAAGCCTGACAATCTGAGTTTGATGCCCAGATCCATATACCCTGGAAGAAGAGAATTGACTCCCACATGTTGTCTTCGGATTGCCACATATGTGTTGTGGTATGTGGACACAAACACGCACACACACACACACACAAATAAAAATAAAAATAAATAAGTAAAATAAGGATAATATATATTAAAGAGAAAAACATAACCACCGTCAACAACAGCAAATACAACCAAGTGTCTTGACTCTTCCTGGGGAACTGCACAGAAACGGCTGTTTGAGGACAGAACAATGACAGAACAAAGAAAGGACTTCATTCCAGTCCAGCTTGGTGAATTAATGGGATTGTTGGGGTTACCTGAAGGCACGTGGATGGGGTTACAGTAACATTAGCAGCTGGGCCAGTTGTTCCATCAAACAGTGAACATGGGGAAGGCATCACAAAAGAGTCAGACTGATGTTCTCTGCACAATTTGCAGGCGGCTACTCCACCTAATACCCTCTCCTGCAGAAATAGTTTGCCTAGATAACCCTAGGAAGGAGCTTCCTGGGCGTCTTGTAATTTTCATGAAACTTCCAGGCTAATTTGACTAATTTCTTGTGAATCCCATAAACCTAATGAGCCTTTCCTCTTCCTCCAAATGGAAGTCTACACAGTACCCAATAGTAACAAAATTAAATCCCTGTCTCCTTCAGATATATCTAGAAACTAAAGACTATTTCCACAAAATCACACCTGATGATATATCATAATTAAAATCATGAAGGATTCCCCTATATCTATTTACCTTTATTTAAGAAAGGAACAAAAACGAACATTACTATTAACAATAGAACTGTTTCAATGAAATACCATTACAGTTTACAGAGAATGGTTTGTAGTATACTTTGATCATATCTTTATGTTTAAGGCACATTTCCTAATCTTTGTGCAAACATGAATTGATACATACTTACATCAAAGATTTTGAAAGCAATGATGTCAATCAAGAATGCAACAAAATGTCTTGACAGTTTGGCACCCAAGACCCAGTTCACAGCTACTTAAACATTCTTTCCTATGTTGATGGCATAGGTTGTCCAGAAAACATACTGAAAATCTTCCTCTGTATGACAGCAGCATTCATATTAATCCCAGGCATCCTCTATTAGCACTCATCTTCAGAATGTATTTATTAACCTGTGGTTCTAACACTCTGCTCTAGACAGTAAGAGAAAAGGAGGAAAGCAGCAAGTGAGGGAATGAAGGAGGAAGGCAAGGCAAGGTAGGACAAAGTGGCAGCGAGCTGCTGCCTCGATCTCAGAAATGCAGGTTGGGAAATCATATTACTGTCGAAAACAGACAAAACATCTGGCGTACATAATGGTGACACACTCCAAAGCCTTGCTCTGCACATTCTCGTTGTACCTCAGGTCCTTTTATGTGCCTAGTAGATACTACACTGAGCTATATCCCTAAGCCTTCAAATCCCCTTACACTTTGTCTCCTTAGAAATTACCATCACTGATGCCCCCCCTAATATTTGCCTTTCATTTTTTACTTGTCCTGATTATGTTTGGAGGTTGAGCCCAATATCAAAGCCCTATTTGAATACTCAACAGTTTTTCCTTCATCATTGGTATTGGAATTTTTTTCCTTGATAGTACGAGCAATCAAATTTGAAAATCACTAGCACAGTTGATCAGAAATCTAAAGTTCTTAGACCCTGTTCTGTTGCTGTGGATGATGATGAATTTTACAGCCGTTGACAAGTGACTTCCCAAGTTGCAGCAATTTCATTCAAGAAAGTTCTTTAAGACTCTCATCCAGATTTCCAATTCCTTATTATTTGGGTTCTGAATGTGGCCTCTACTTCCCTAAAGAGAGAATGGTCTTGGGGAGCATCATTCTGACTCAGAGTTTCCTGTCAGAGTGAGAGAGTGAGGCTGCCTGTCCCTTCTCTGGAGGGCTATGGCAAAGGCTCTAATGAAACCTACTTGGGAAGCTCTAAACTCTGCCTGTGTGAGGACACACAGATGAAATCCTGCCCCACAATGCAAACGTGCTGCTGTAGCAACAGGTTTTCTACAAACCTCAAGACCAGTGAGTTTCACCTTGACACTCCCTCATTCTGGAAGCAGAATATGTCCTGAGATGTAACATGCTAAGAAGGCTGCATCCATCCTTCTCTCCAGGAGATAGCTTGCAGCACAGCCAGTTGGTGTCTGCTGATGATTCAGCTGATAGTCACCCGCTCTCTGACAATGCCTTGGGGCATTTCCACAGCAATCCACAAGCTGGATGGCATCTTTTATTTAATTTTAATTTTTAATGGCACATGGTATAAATACAGAGGCATCAGAATGATTTTACTCTCTGTAATGCCAAGAAAATCACTCTACCTAGGGTAGTCAGTTGAAAACCTTAAAGAGCATCTGACTGACTTGGGGTATTAGTTACTTATCTGTTGTTGTGATAAAACACCATGGCCAGAGAAACTTATTCAAGGAAGAGTTTATTGGATTTATAGTTCCAGAGGTATGAGTCCATAACGGTGGGGAAGCACAGCAGGAGGCAGCTGGAGCAGGAAGCTGAGCACTCACATCTTCAAGCAGACACAGGAACTGTTAGCAGACACTGGAGATGGGACTTGGCTTTTAGCTCTCAAAGCCTTCCCCCAGTGACATGCTGTCATCAGCAAGGCCATACAGAGAGTGCAACCACCTGACCAAGTGTTCAAATACTTGAGCCTATGGGGAATACCTCATTCAAACCACTACATTCCCCTCCTGGCCCCCACAGGCTCATGACCTAATAATGCAAAATGCAATTATTCCAGTTTTAAAAGTTCTCATATTCTTTTTCTAAATTTTATTTACTTATTTTTAGGTGTATGAGTGTATGTATGTATGTAAGTGCACCTATGTCATGCAATGCCTGGGGAGAACAGAAGAGTGTGTTGGATCCCCTGGAACTGGAGTTACAGATGATTGTTAGCCACCCTGTAGATGCTGGGACTTAAACCTATGTCTTCTGCAGGAATAGTCAGTATGTTTAACTGCCGAGCCATCTCTCCAGCACAAGTCCCCATATTCTTTCATAGTCTTAACACTAATAAAAAGTTCAATATCCAAATACTCTTCTGAGATCCAAGGCACTCTCTTAATTGTAAACCTGTGAAAAACAAAAAAATACAAGTAATAGGGACTGGAGAGATGGCTCAGTGGTTAAGAGCACTGGCTGCTCTTGCAGAGGACCCAGTCTTGATTCTTAGAACACACATGGTGGCTATAAATTGTTCATAACTTTGGTTCCAGGGGGTTCGATGACCTCTTTTGACCTCCATGGGCAATGCAGGACACGGGTGCACTTACACACTTGCAGGCAATACACTCATAGACATAAAATAAAGAGAAAATAAATAAAATAAATATTTTCTAAAAAGATAAATTACACACTTCAAACATACTATGGCACAGAAAACACATTCCCACTCCAAAATGGAGGAATGGTGACAAATTTAGGAAATACCAAAGCAAAGCAAGACAGAGAAGCAGCAAGGCAAACACCAAATCCTGTAGCTCCACGTCTGCTTGACTTTACTTTCAAAGGGCTTGCATGGCTCAGCCCCTCCAGCTTTGCTACCAGAAACATCCATCTCTCTCATGGGCTGGTACCACTTCCTGTATGCAGTTCTTGGCAGATGTCTTATAATTCTGGCATTTCCAACATCCTTGAAACTCCACTGCCAGCCAGGCTGGACCTTCATGGCTTCATGCAATGTCCTGTCAGGGTATCTTGGCCTCCCAGGGTCTTCTTTACACAGGTATCCCCTGCTATACATCGCTTGGTCTCAGAGGCTCTCTGAAACTGTGGAGAAAGAACTAATCCTCTCACTTCTGTGTCTTTCATTCCTCTAAAGCTAGTACCAGGTGAAGAACACAGCCCAGTTTGACTATCAGCTTGGGACAGACTAGCCCCCCTTCATCCACTTTACCAGCAGCTTTTGTATATTGTGTTTTTCTTAGGAGTAGAACATTCCTTAGGCCTTTTCCTTTCACAAGGTGCAGACTTATCTGGGTGAAGCACTCTTTTCATTGTTCAAATGCAAAATCTAAAGGCTCTAATCTCCTTAACTATGGAAAAATCTCTTCAAGAACACACTTTGGCTGCCACATTGAACTTCCTACCCTTTTCCTCTGTTCTCAGAACTGTCTACTTTATATTTCTTTCTGCCCCATTTGCTCTTTTTTTCATTGTGTATCTTTAGAATACTCATCATTAATAACTGCCTGCCACCAATTCAATATTAGGCTGTCTTGAAATTTCCTCCACTAAAGAAATTAGTCCATAGCTGGATGTGGTGGTGCTCGCCTTTAATCCCAGCACTTGGGAGACAGAGGCAGGTGAATCTCTGTGAGAAAGAGGCTAGTTTAGTTACATAGTGAGTTACAGGCCAGCTGTGGCTGCAGTGTTTCAAGAAAGAGAAAGAAAGAAAGAAAGAAAGAAAGAAAGAAAGAAAGAAAGAAAGAAAGAAAGAAAGAAAGAAATCAGTCCTTTAAAAATCTTCTGCATCCCTCCAAAATTCAGATTGTTCACAGCAACAGCCCACTCTCTGGTACTAACTTCTGGTAGTTTCAATGAGGTGTCCCCCATTGGCCCAAGTGTTTGAAAAATTGATCAGTTGATGCGACTGTTCATGGAGGTTCAAGAGGCATGGCCTTGCTGAAGAAAGCATGTCTCAGGGCCAGGCTTTGAGAGTTAATAGCCAAGTCCTGTATCTAGTGTCTGTCTCTCTACTTTCTGTGCCTACTTGAAGTTTTGAGTGTTGAGTTTTCCGCTCCAGCAGACTCCTGTCATGCCCCTCTCATGATTATTGGCTCTTATCTCTCTGGAACTCGATAAACTCTTCCCTCTATAAGTTGCTCTGATCATGGTGTTCATCATAGCAGCAGTAAAGTAACTAATATACTTGCTCATCCCTTTTTAGTTTGCTAATTCTCAAGAAGTAGAAATGGAGTGAGGCTTCTGGTCAGGTACGGGGAATGAGGAAGAAACACAGGAAGGAAGCCTGGCAATGGGAAACAAGTGCTTTACAGTGTCAGCTGAATAAATGACTGAAACCAAAGACCAGTACACTGCTCATGAGGTAATCACCTTCACCCTTTCATTGCTTTCTGTCCAAGTGTTACAGTAAGAAACAGCCCCATAAGATTAACTGGTCAGGACTATAAAATCTCTAATCTGCTGGAAAATCCACCTTTCCAGTTTCAGTGATCACCTGATCATAGGACCACCCCTAGAAAGGTGTGTTCACCTCAAGTCATGCTAAATAGATGCGCAGAACACCTAGTGTGTTAATGAGATAGTGAACTTTTCCTGCCTGGTACTCTCCCTTCCAGTGCAATGTTTGTGGACCCAGCTACATACATGTAGCTCTGTGGAAGTCTACCTGCTATCTCTTCTTCATATCCTCTTTTCTAAACATGCTTTCTTTAATGCTTTTGGCTGCTCCAGCATCTTATATTTCTGTACGTTTTCTCTAAAGCTTCCTTCTCCCTGCCATGTGACTGCCAATCCATCTCATGTCTGATCTCCATGTAAGCTCTAGATCTGCATGCCTTCATGTTTTTTTTTTCCTTCTCCCCTCCATTCTCCTACTCAAGGAAGCTGCCAAAATTACCAGCTTGCTTGCCCTGAAAATTTGTTGTCCTAAAGCTTCTGTTTGAGTTCATTCTTCAAATCCTTTTATGAATGATACTAAACATCCTCTACAGGATGTTCTTTCTCCCCTGTGTCACAGGGAGGAAAGGGGAATGGAACATATACTTCAACTTCTTAGGAGCTAAATGAACCCATTTCTTATCTATCTCAAAAGTAACATCTCAGAAGACTTTATTATAGGCCAATTGTGCATTGATAGCAAACAACAACAAAAAAGCAAACAGAAAAAAGAAATGAACTCAGTCAAGAGTTCTGTTGCTTTTATCTATCAGAAAGCATTAATGAAAGATAACCATGTCAGGACCATTGGGAGGACTACAATAGGTCAGAAAATGGAAATTTATGTATCATAGCACTTGGCATTCATATCCAGGAATGAATAGCTCTCTCTCTCTTCCCATCCCTTTCCACCTCATCATTTCTTATCCTTAACTTAGTTCTTTTATTTTGATAGTGGAAGCAGGAAAAGAATAATCCTTTGGAAGAAGAACAAATAAATCCATCAGACTTCTACCTCAGTTCATCTTTAGGTCCTGAAGTGACATTAATTAGAGGGCCATTAATTAGAGGGCCAAGGAAATGCACATCTAAACAGTCCTTGTCAAGTTGTGATCCCTCCTACCACTGAGCTTTTATTCTGTCTCATCTGGTAAAGTGGTCTTACACTAGTATTTATAGCTTATCCTAGTATTTCTAGCTGTTTCTCCTTGGAAATATTGATAAGATATACTTTGCAGCTTTGTTGTAAGATTGGATAAGATTATGCAAATGAATCATACATAGCAAATTCATAGTAGAAGTTATTGTCACATTATTAATCACAAATTTAAACACGTAATTTCTTTCAAAAATTCTGTGTTTTCAATTATAGTCATCTGATATTTTACAAAGGAGTCAAGAACATACAGAATCTTCAGCAAGTTAGTGCTGTCAAAATTAGATCTCCACATATAAAAGAATGAAATTAGACCCATGCTTATCACATTGCAAAAAAGACAACTCCAAATGGATCAAAAACATCAATGTGAAGCCTGAAACACTGAAGCTGTTAGAAAAAATGAGAGGCAGTATCCTACAAGTTAGAGGTGCAGGAAAAGATTTTCTAAATTGGATATCAGTTGCTCAGAAATTAAGGTCAACAATCAACAAATAGGACCTCATTAAACTAAAAAGCTAAATTGTACAAAAAAATATACTACCAATCAAGTGAAGGAGAAGCCAGAGAGTGGGAGAAAATCTTCACCAATTGTCCGCTTGGCAGAGGATTAATATCTAGAATATATAAATAAATAATAAGCAAGAAAACGAATGACCCAGTTAGAAAATGGGCTGTGAATCTCACCAGAATTCTCAAAAGAAGAAGCAACAATGGCTAAGAAATGCCTTAAAAAATATCCAACATCCTTAGTAATTAGGGAAATGCAAATCAAAATCACTTTAAGATTTCATCCAACCCTAGTCAGAAAGGCTAAGATCAAGAGAGCAGATGATAACAAATGTTGATGTGGATGAAGAGAAAGGGGATCCCTCATCCATTGCTGGTTGGCTTGCAAACTACTGCAACCACTGTGGAAATCAGGGTGGAGAGCACTTACAAAATTAATAATAAATCTGCCACATACTTCAGTCATATCACTCCATGGCATATACCCAAAGGTCTCATCCAACTGCAGAGATACTTGCACAGTGATGTTTATTGCTTCTCTTTTCACAATAGTTAGAAATGGAAACAACATGAATGTCCTCAGCTGATGACTAAAAAATGAAAATGTGGTGCATTTACACAATGTATTTCTACTCAGCAGTAAAGAAAGACAAAAATCATGAAATCTGCAGGTAAATGAATGGAACCAGAAACTACTGTTATACTAAGTGAAGTAAGACAGACGCAGGAAAACAAGTGACATATGTTCTCTCTCATTTGTGGATTTTAGCTCCAAATCCCTAAATGTGTGTAGACATCCCAATGTAACTGCAGGAGTCAGGAAAATGGAAATGCACCACGGGGATAAAGGGAAAGTAGGAGCCCAGAGAAGGAGATAATAGAAGGCAGATGTTGGGGGGAAATGAGGAAAGTGGGGGATACTTTAACTGGGGAAGGACTGGGAAGTTTATACAGAGGGCTGGAGGGAGAGATAACTAATGCTTAGATGGTATGAACAAGTAGAGGGAAATGGGTTAGTTCAAAGTCCTACTGAAAAATAAACATACATGTATATAGCTAAAGGCTGTATTACAAAAAGGACAGTGCCAAACAGGAGGAATCTCCCTTTGAGTTGTTGGTCAGTGTAGTTCAAAAGACTCCCAAAATAACACAGGCTATTGCCACAGCCCTTGACTGTCACCCAGAAATTGAAGATAAGATCCTATTGCTGAAGACAGGCTATGCTTAAAAACACAAGACTGAGCAATCAAGCTGGAAATAACCAGAAAGCTTCCTCTACCACAGGAGAAAAATCATTAATGGTCCCACCCAGCTGCAAAGCCTAATAAGCAACAATTTCTGGCCCAGAAAACTATTGATATTGGGGCAGTCATGACATGTTTTTCTTGGGGGTAATCTACAGCTGACTAGTTGGAATTAAGGCCTGCTTAATGGGAGGGAACTCATGTGTAGTACTGTAAACATAGCTAAATACACATGGCTGGAGATGTTATAGAACCTAGAGAAAAACCTACTTTTGCCACATCCCCAAGCCAATCTAATTTCTTAATTCTAAATATGTATCCTCATATTCACAGACAAGTGTACTTTTCACCCCTCCTCAAGGAAGTTTCTTTTTGCAACAGATGATGACTTACAGAATTCCAGAACTGGTTAAATGCAGAAACTGTCTGTGAGATGCTTAGCCTTAAATAACCCATCTTCAGTACAACCTCTACACTTAGGATGAATGTGTTTCTTAACTCTCACCAGAGAATTTTCCTTACGTAGCAGATGGTGATTAACATAGAGACCCACAATTAGCCAATGTGCAGAGAACAGAGACCGCAGAGCAGAGTACTTATCCCTGAATAAGATACTTCTTTCAAACTTCTGCCTCCAAGCACTCAGGAATCATTGTGGAAGATGAGGCATAATGACTGTAAGAACCAGCAAATGACGTAAGGAAACAGAGTTTTCCTGACAACTGCTCATTTACTCATATGAACTCAGAGTAATGATGACAGTCCTATGCAAGCTCAAAGCAGACAAAATTCCAGCATAGACATGGAGAAGTAGGTAAGAAATCCCAACCCAATGACAATTGATGGCTGCTGAGAGGAAGAAAGGCAGTGTCTTACAGGGTTGGGACTCTTGGTGGGCCCAGTGAATGGATCCACAGTGAAGGACATGTTGAGACAAAAATCATTCTCTATAGGCTGTACTACATATATAAAAGAGAGTTCATTGAATCAGGCAGGGGACAGTATGGGAAGTTGGGGAGGCAGAGTGGATGTGAAATGCTCTCAAACTAGATTGTATAAAAATCACAAAAATTCAATAAAAATATTGTGAATTTGTGCTGTGAATATTGTAGCGTGTGTATGCAGGCATCTCTCCTGTGCTCACACATGTGGGGGCTCAAAGAGGACATCAGGCATCTTTCTCTATTGATTTACTTACTTCTTTGTAAAAAAGTTCTTTTAAATATATTATTATTGTGTGTGTGATGATTATGACATGTATGTGTGAGTTCAGATGTGAGCATGTCAGAGGATATGCATAAAGGTCAAGGATAACTTTGAGGAATCAGTTTTTTCCTTCCACTGTAGGTTCCAGGGATCAATCTCAGGTCATCAAGTTTGCACTTTTAACCAATGAGCCATCTTACTGGCCTGACCCACTATCTTCTTTTTTAAACTAGGGTTTCTTACTGAACATGAAATCTTCAGTTTACCTAGCCTGGCTGGCCATTGAGCTCATGACTTTCACGTGTTTCTGCCCTACAACGCTGAGGTTATAGGCATATGCAGCCTTGCCCAGATTTGATGTGTCTCCTGGGGATTTGAACTCAGATCCTTTTGCTTTTTCAGCAAGCTCTTACCCATTGAATCGTCTATCCAGCCCCTAAATAGCTTGCTTGAACAGGCATATTTACAACTATACAAGTACGATAAAATAATTTACGATGAAGGGTAATAATGTTCCTCAACTTGGGAGGAGTGCACTTGAAAATGCAGAGAGTATTTTCTGAACCTGGAACTTGGCACTAGGAATGCCAGACATCCACAGAGTCATCTTAGGTGCCCATCAACCCTCCACTGAGAAACACAAAGTCATTCAATCTCTTCTTCTCTACGAGGCTCACGAACATGAAGATAACTGATAGAGGTATGAGAGTGAGTCAGCATAAGAGCTAGAACTAGACTTTAAATGGACTATATTATAGCATTCTCCTCATCTTTTCAGAGAATGCACATCTGTACTCTATATTAGTAGTGGTACTTGCTCTGCAAAGGCAGTGTAATTCCTGGGAAAAAATCTACTGTGTGCTTTCTTATTGTGTGTCCAGAAATGATCAAGAAAAGGAATGAGTTTTTTTTTTTAATTTCTAGTTTTTTGGTCTTTTTCAGACAGGGTCTTTCTGTAGTCCCAGCTGGCTTGGAACATACTATGTAGGCCTTGATCTCATGGAGATCTGCCTGCCTCTGCCACCTGAGTGCTGAGTTCAAAGGTGTGCACCCCACACCCAGCATGACGTTTATTTTTTATGGTGAATAATAATATACTAACTTGCTTCACAGGCTCAGTTACAGTAAAGGTTGGAGTGGTAACTTTGTCCTGTAGGACACATTATTAAAGAAGTGAAGGTCTGATTTCCCTTCCATGGGCTCAGAGACATTATAAAAAGAAAGACTCTGCTCTATAATCATAGCATGTCAAGCATGCATGCCATGATGGTGAATGTCTAAGAAATAACGACACTGCTAGTCACTTTCAATCATAAAGGCAAGAAACAGCTCAATTACTTCTGATGAGCATGATTCAAGTTTCACTCACGTTAGTCTATTTTAGCATTCGTACAGAACCCTCTGGTTGCAGGGTGCAGTGCTAGAAGACACTGGGGTACTAAGATGATTCAGACATAGTCCTTGTCCTCAAGATACTTAAGTTACCAGAGAACATGAAAATGTAAGCTGCTTATTTCTGTACGTTGTACTTAGTATTATGACAGAGAGGGAATTACAGGTTTATATAGCAAGCTAAACTACAAAATTGATTTTGATTAAGGTGTGTAAGTGTTTTAAATGATACAGATATATCAGCTTCCTGAATCTAACAAGAGAAACAAAGTTAATTATAGTCAAAATGAATATATTCAACCACAAATGCATACATTTGTCGTTTTCAGATATGTATATCTGATTTAGGATGAATGTAAAACTTAGGAAGTAACATTATCTGAGTATTACCTAAATACTACCTACTTGTCTTTCAGAATGTTGCTGAGGCTCTTTTACCCTCAGTTTTCTCAGTTGGCAAGGATATAACTGACTGCGCCTGTGTTACCTATCCCTGAACATTGTAAATATTATGAATGACAGGAAGGAGCATATAAGTTCACCATACCCTTCCCCCTTTCCAGGAACATTCTAGCTTTCAACCCACTCTAGCCTGAAAAATAAGTTTGAATGATTTTCACCAAGGGAATATTAGTGAAAGTAACATCACATCTACACTCAAGCAGCTATGGCAACTATACTTCCTTCATAAATGATCTTTCTTGCCTGTGCTGCAACTTTGGGTGACCAGGTGTCCTAGATGTCATGACTACAACCAACACATACAATATATATGACAATATATTATATATTATATGCTGTATAATATGTACATTGTATAGACTTGTATAAGCAATATATAAGAATTTTGTTGTCGCTGAGATTTTAATACACATCATGTATTATTGTAGCATGACCTGTATCATACTAAGACACAGAAAAGATGTAAATTATTATTTCGATAGGTATTAGTATAAATGGCTTCATTATCCAGTAGCCCTGAGAACATTTACTGTGTTTGGACAAAGCCACAGGACCAGAAGTGTTCAGAACTTTCATTAATCTCTCATAACATTTTTCTGAGCCAGGCATGGTGACACACACCTGTACTGGCAGCACTTTGGAACCTTTAAAGCAATCAGATTTTGAGTTCAAGGGCAACTTAGGCATGCAATGAGTTTGAACCAGCCTGGGGACATGCATTGAAACTAGTCTGAGCTATATAATGGCCCTGTCCTAAAATAAGCAAAAGAACAAAAATTCCATTAGTAAAACTTACATAATCTTCTATCTTTTATTTTCATTCTCAACCTCCTTCAGTTATTAATTTTTTCATATTCTGAAACTCTCAACTCTGTCACCATATGTCTGCTACACTGAAGAAATCAATATTCCACACAGATGAGGGATGTCTATTTGCCAATTTTATTCATGTCAGGAGCCAGCAGCTTTAAAAGCTTCTTAACTGTTCAACCAAATGAAGGGCTTTCCTGCTTCCACAGAGACCTGTTACTTAGGGGAAAATTGCCAAAATATATATTTCAGAAAAGACTCTTATCACAGACCTTATTGACTTGTACATCATAAATAAAGGTATTTGAAATAATCAGCAAAGTAGCTATATTTACTTTATTAAAATATAGATTGTATTGTTGATATACTCAGTTGTTGAAAATATACAAATACGGTATGTATGCAATCATCACGACATCTTAGAATCACGATGTTCATGAACTACCAGCTCTCCTGTTCTATATATTTTCTTCATTCATAATCAACTGATTCTAGGATGCTTTACTCCCTTTACTAACTCAGAGGCCTTAATGCTCATGAGAAAAGAAGCTTATCATGGTTATAAGAAGAGAAGGAGGAAAGAAAAGAGCAACTGGGGGAGAAAAACACTAAAAATTTATACCATCATAGCCAAATACACTGCCTAGAGGATGGAAGGCTGTGTGTTTAGATCATGACTATCACTTCACACTCCCTGAAATGACTCCAGCAAGAAATGAATAGACTGAGGACCGTCAGAAATGAATAGACTGGGGACACAGTTGGTAGAGTAATTGTCTAGAATGCATGTGGCCCAGGGTTTGATCCCTAGCACCACACACACTGGACATGGTGCTATGCTCATCTGTAATCCCAACAGTTGAGGGAAATTGAGTTGTAGAAGTGGAGGCAGGAGGATCAGGAATTGAAGGTTATATAGTGAGTTTGAGGTCAGTTTATGGCACATGAGATTTTGTCTCAGAAGGAAGGGAGGGAGGGAGGGAGGGAGAGAGGAAAGAAGAGACAATAACTAGTATTCATGAAAATTTGGAAAAACTGAAACCTTAATATACTATTGGTAGGAATAAAAAAAGAATTTACCACTATAGAAAATGGTTTGGCAGTTACATATTAAAGCTACAGTTACTGTAAGACCCAACAAACCTTCCCTTAGCTATAGGCAAAGAGAAATGAAAACACGTTTATACAATGAAAATGTGCACAGTATGCTTAGCAGCATTATTCCTAATGGTAAAAATGGGAAGATGTCTATTAACTGAAGAGTAGATAAACAAGCTGTGCCATCTTTTTATCGTGGAATATCACTCAGCCATGAAATAGAATGGAGCATTTATGGATGCGAAACACTGCTGAAACTTGAATCCTCCATACTAAACAGAAGATGATACAAAAGGCTGCATGTGGTGGCCTTACCATTTATACAAACAGAATGACACAATCCATGAAAGTAGTGCTATAGTTGTAAGGCAACGGGAAAAGAGGGAGTAGGAAGCAATTACTAATGGATATAAGACTTCATTTGGGGCTAACTAGAAAAAAAATGTAGAGGCGAGGGACGTGGAGAAAGGTTAATCAATTTTCATTAAGTCAGAGCTAGATAATTAAGGTTATAAGAAATAATAACTACAGACTGTACACAATTACAGATTTGTCAAAAATCAAGGCAAATAATTTCTGAATGTTGTCACTTAAAAGAAATGATGGCTGCTTAAGAAAAAAATATATATATATCCCAATTCAAACATTATCTTGATAGTTACAACTGTCGACTTCATTGGATTGAGGAGTGACAGGGAGTTTAGTAATGCACACTTCTGGTGAGTCAGTCAGGGAATTTTGATTCAAGGATAACTATGGTGGGGAAGACTCATCCTGAATGTGGGAGGTATTATCTTTCACTGGAAACAATGTTCAAATGAACCTGGCAATTTGTTCAAGCAATAAGCAGACATGGATGCTGCCACATTGACTGAAACTGGTTTTACAGGCATGAACAAGGGAATTGTGAGATACTGAAGGCTTCCACTATATTTTGGAGGAAGGTCTTTGTGGCCAGGCAGTGTCTAGAGAAAGCAAAATTGGGGAAATGGGAAAACCAACTAGTTCTAAGAACATATGTTCATTTTCTCAGCTTTCTAACGTGGGCTGGTGACCTGTTCCAACTTGCTGCCACAATGGACTGAGATGTCTGAAACCATGAACGAAAACAAAGCTTTCCTCACCTTCGTCCGTAAGCTGCTAAAGCCAGGCTTTTTGCCACAGTGGTACAATGTTTGAATACATTTTTAAAATCAGTACCAGAGAAGTGCAGTCATTGTTGTGACTGTTATTGACAATGTAGTTCAAAAGCATTTGAACTAGTTTGCAGGATGAAAATGGAAAATTTTGGTGACACTATACAGATCAGAGAAGTGTTATCTAGAATGATGTCAGGCCACTGTAGCGGGCAATTCTGGTGGAAGCTCAGAAGACTGGAATGCTCATAGGAATAGGAGCAGTAAAAATTGAACTCATGATTTTTCTAATAGGAACAGGGAATTTGCTGGCAACCGTACCAGTGGTCATTCAGATTATATTCTGACTGAACATGAGGACATTGGTGGCTGTCCTAGGACTTTCTGGAATGCTAAATTTAAATGTGACAAACTAATTTGGTGGAGGGAAACTTCAAGGAAGTCTAGCATTCGGGCTGTGGCATGTGTTTTGATGGCTACTTTTATCCAAGTATTCAGTGAAAACTGCGAGCAAGAAGAGGGCTCTAGGGTATGGAGGCACACACCTTTAATCCCAGAACTCCAGGGCCAGAAGCAGCTGGATCTCTGTAAGATCAAGGCCAGCCTGGTCTACAAAGTGAGTTCCAGGTTGGGTAACAGGGAGATCCTGTCTAAAAAAAAAAGCAAAAAGGCAAAGGCCTGGAAATATTCAGTTAGCCTAGAAAAGATGACTTTATAAAGATCTAATGTAAGTGAAGAAAGAATGGCTTTTGCAATCAGAGCCTCTAAACAAGTGAGTGCCTCATACAATGACACTTGGAAAGATGCCTTGGGAACATCTTTGGTATTGACTGGATTCTACCCACCACGGGTACATGGTATGGAAGTTTTTAACTCATTTGAACTATTTTGTTTTGTAAGATGAAGTTCTCAGAAAGAGGATCTACATCTCTGTTAAAGATTCTTACAAGACCAAATGACTGAACTTCATAATTATAGACTATTAAAATGTTACAGACAAAAGCCAAGTTATTTTGGATATCCCTTTTCTGGCTATGCCTTCATTCCTCACTTTGGGGATGGCAACATTTATTCTGTACAATTATATATTACAAGTATATAACTTGTTTTTTGATTGTATAAGAATTCACAGTTAAGATATTGTGTTGAGTCTCAGAAGAGAATTTGGACTTTGAACTTTTGAAAAAGTATTGTAGCTATTAAAATCTGTCAGGAATTTTAGATATAAAGTAAGTGCTTTTTCCTTATGAGAGGAAAATGAGACTTTACAGACATGAATGGAATGTTATGATTGAAAATTATGTGCTTGGATATCAAGTTGACAAGGGGGAAGTTGTGATGACTATCTTGTCAACTTGACTGGATTCAGAGTGACTACAGAAACATGCCTCTAGGTGGATCCATAAAGATGTTTCCGAAAACATTTAACTGAGGAAGGAGGAACGTCCTTAAATGTGAGCAGCATCAGGTCATGGGCTGCAGCCATGGACTAAATTCAAAGGAGACCAGTCACCAGTGTTCCTACTACCAAGCCTTCTTAGACTGTATCCAAGTAAAGCCTGATCTCCTTAAGTTATTTTTCTCAGGTTCACAGCAGAGAAAAATAACTATTACAGATCTCTAACTAGGATGGTTAACAGTGATAAAATCCTGGAGGTGTAAAATAAGGTACATTGTCATCATTTAAAAAGCTAGCATTTTTTGGGACCTAGAGAGATGACTCAGTGGTTAAGAGCATTGTCTGTTCTTGCAAAAGACCCAGGTTCGAATTCCAGCACCCACATGGCGACTAACAACTGTCCATAACTCCAATTCCAGGGGATCTGGCACCCTCATTTGTCCTCCACAGGCACTGAATGACATGGGTGCACTTACATATATGCAAATATAACACTCACACACATAAAATAAAAATAAATAAAAATACCCAAGAAGCATCATACTCTTTTGATGTATGTTTCTAAGTCAGCATATACAACAAAATGTTTAGTACTATGCCTTAAAAATAATGTTTGGATTATTTATTTTTATTTTTAGTGTATGAATGTATTTTGGTATTGCTGACTACCATTGAAGACAGTACAAGCAGTGGACCGTAGAGTCCAGCGAAGTTGCTTTAAGACCAGATGCATAGGCAAACTATAGCAGATTTTCTTTTCTGAAGGAAAAGTCATAACATAAAGTCAGGCAGGAGTTGGGAAGATTATAATTTGAAGAGTCAAAGGATAGCTTAAATTGGAAGCCTGATCTGAAAAGAAGTCAGAATATGAATACATATCAGTAACACCCAGAACCAACTCTGTTGAGGGAGAATTCAAAAGGATATTTGAGTACCACAGCTTGGATGCACTTTTCTGAAGAGATTCTTCACTATATATATATATATATATATATATATATATATATCCCTAACCTATGTATACAAATGTATACAAATGAGGTCATATTAATGTTAATACCCAAACCACAAGGCTTCTTATACACCCACAAATTTAGGCTTCCCTTCCAGAAGTCTCTCTGGGTCACTTCTAAGATTCAGAGGACAGGGAGAATCATTATATATTCTAGGATGGAAAGATATATAAAATTCCCTGAGCAATAATCTTGATCAGGGGATACAGTAAAAAAGAGTTATGTATTTTATTATTATATATTTCATGAACTTTTGAAATATTCACAGAGACTTAAAATGTTTAAGGTATTTGATCTGCTAATTAACTAAAATCATTATATAATATTTTATACATTTCTTCCATCCTCATACCTAACTTAGTGAATTTACAGTGATAATGCTTTGGTACTCAGTTATTGTAAAACTTTTCATGATGCAAAAACCTGTCTAGGAACATAAATGGAAAATCAAAGACATAGCTGGCAAGCCCAGAAAATACTGTACTGTATTTGTTAGGAGTGAAGGTTTGGGAACAAAAGCCTGATCACTTCAAATGGAGATGAATAGTAATTGGTAATGGAAAGTCAAATAATTTCACCATGTCTATCCAGGCAAAAAAAGAACAAGAATTTGGCTTTCTAAGCTTTGGAAGCATTAGGATGGGAATTGTAGGTAATAACAGTGTATTGGAATAGTCTCTCATACCAAAGGACTTAATATATACTCTGTCAGCATTAAAGACACAACTTTGAGTCTATTTTTATGTATGAACAAGAAAACCTCCAAATTCTCTGTACAGTATCTTACTGTATCCTTAACAAAAATAGCATCCAGTGTAATAGGATTATTTCTTACTTCAGAGATGGCTGAGTAGCCACAGACAGGTCGGTTGTGCCTTATATTTATCACAGAAGGTCAGATTATATATCACAGTATGTTACTGTTTGGTTGGGTAAAAAACAATAGTGGTTCTACTGTTCCCAAAACAACCTTGTTTCATTTTCACTAAATGTTTGTAACATAATTTCACAACCAAGGAAAGTAGTATAAATGTATAAATAAATGATTATCTCATATACAGGCTATATTACTATCTTTTACTTCCTACTAATTATAGAAAATAGTGTGTTTTATTATAGCATTTTGTTGTGCACCTTTTTACTCTGAATTAAAACATTTCATTCTCACAAGGCTTAAGAAGCTTATGAAACTCACCAGAGTTGGAAATTCATGAAACTTATAAGACCCACAGGACCTGTTTCTCGACCTAAGCAATAAACAATTGGCTGGAAGAAAGGAAAGTCTCTGCCGAGTGGCTGCCTGTAAGTTATACAACTTTTGTGAATCATCATGCATGCTGGAAGGACTTTTGAGTGACATAGTTGCCTGAATCACTCATGTTCCCTCTTACTAAGGCTCCTGAAAGCAACCCCAATAAACTCATTGATTCACCAAGCTAGACTGCTGAAATAATATCTTTGGTCTGTTACCGGTGCCCTAAATGGGGTAAATGGGTGTCCATTCATTTCCACAGGAAAAGTAGTGCCACATCTTCTCATACATGGATATAAGGAACTTTGGTGATATTTTTTTCTCTCCTTATTACTTGCATCATAACCCTACTCCTGAGGGTCTTCTTCCAATTCCACAATATTCCTATTTTACTTTCATTTCTTCCCTTAGAAGAACCCTAGCTATCATGATCTAATAGTACTTCCCAAACTTGGCCACACATCAGATTCCCTTTTATAAATATGAAATAAACATTTATACATTATATATAAAAATTATATATATATGTATATATATATATATATATATAAAATTTTACTGTACTGGAGGTTGAATCTTGGGCCTTGCACATGGTAAGCAGGTGCTCTACTGTTGAGATGTATCACCAGCTCTGTATCACTTAAAACAAACATTCTGGAAACATATTTTCATTGTGTTCCCCCAAATGGCTCATGAAATTTCTAGCAACAAACATCAGGATTTTTTGAATAATCCTATTGCAATGTGAAAGAACCTGTGGATTTTGATTAGAATTTGATCATGGATTTTAATAAGGAGCACAATATTAACTGGGAGAGGCCACACTTAGAGCAGTGGTTCTCAAACTTTGTTGTGTATAAGGAAAACCCAGATGGCTAATAAAAGATCCATGGACTACAGTCAGTAAAATATGTTTGGATATAAGCTTCATTGATCTTACTATATTATCCAGATAATTCTGATAGACAGAAAAGTTTGAGAACAAAGTCCTTATCACAGTGGTCTTCAATCTTCTCTGACTATTGGGATCAACTGACAAACTGTAAGTGCAAGTACTGATGTTTATAATCCACTCCCAGAAAACTGTTTTCTTTGGTTCAGTGAGGTTTAAGCAAGCTTCAGGAACTTAAAAGTCCACTGAATCTGATGTGTGGCCAAGTTCAGGAACTACTACTATTAGATGATGACAGCTAGGATTGGCAAGTATAAATATAAATCAAGAAGATAGACAGAGCAAAGTAAAACATCACCTGAAAATAGATCACAGTACAGAGAAAGTCATTATTTCCCAACTTTATTATTCTATCCAAGGTCAGTCCCAGCTATGAATAAGCAGATATAAAGGAAGTGAAAGCTGAGTTGAAGGGATGGTTTAATGATTAAGAGCGTTTCTTGTTCTTCCAGAGAACCAGGGTTTGGGTCTCAGGACCCCCATTGGGTGACTTATAACCACTTGTTACTCCAGTTCCGGGGGATTTGACACTTTCTTTTAGACTCTGCATTCACACATTTATACACACACATGAACACAGAATCACTACCAGAGAGGAAGAGTATGCCTTACTTAAGATTCTAGGTAGCTTGACCAGACTCCAGTGGATGCATCTGCACTAAGGGACGTATGGGCTCTAATGCTTGACTGGATAGGACTTAGTATGTATGACGGAATGCATGAGGTCCGGTGGGGGTTGAGGGGGAGATGAATGAGGGAGCGGGTCTGGTGGGGGTTGGGGGGAGATGAATGAAGGAGGAAGTCTAAATCTGATTAAGAACTGTTGTATGAAGTGTGAAAACTCAATACAAATAAAAAATAAAGTAAAGTACAAAGTAAGTCTTTAAAAAAAGAAATGATGGGAGACTGGTATTGTCAAACTAAAATCCAGAATCCTGTCACCCTGCATAAGGGTGGGCTATGATCATCACATTAAGTGAAGTCTGAAACAGGGGTTATTGGTATTATTTTTGAGTTATTCAGATTTCACTATTTCCTATTGGACCAAGTCTACTGGGCACTTTAAATGTTTAAAACTTGGTCCTAGACTCCACAGTAATAAAATAAGCAAGGTCAAATTCACCAGCACCATGGAATTCATCATCCATTAGAGTAAGTAACAAACAGGCACAATTGAAAAAGAACTGAATACGAGACAGAAATTGAAGGTCATGAAATTTTGTAATAGAGAAAAAAGCCCTTCTGGAAGGCATAACCCAATGGGATTTCAAAAGAGAGGCAACATTTAATGTGAGACTTGAAGGATGGGAAGAAATTTGACCAGAAAACAAGGAAGAACAGGAAATTCTGAGACAGAGAACATGATGATATAAAATCACATGTGGCACCATTCAATGCATGGTCAAAGTAAAGACTATAAACCTGACAGACTGGAGCAACACGTCAGAGAGAAGTTGATTCATAGATAAGTCAGAGGTTTCTGGTTGTGTATGACTGCTGATGCCACTTTAAGATGTGCATTAAATAGCAGGAAAATGCTAAAAGAACTTTAAGCAGAGAAATAGTACAGTGAGAGTTTTATGCTTCAGAACTATTAACTGCCTGGAACTAGACCAGCATGAGAAGAATGTAGAAGTGCAGGTACAGGGACAGTGTTGGAGGAAACTGATATGAAAAGTGCTGAAGGTGTAAACGAGTAATGGGAAAAGAATAAAAGACCAAGAAACATGATTAACTAGCCCTTTTCCAGTCCACCAAGCAGAGTATTACATTGAACATGAACAGAATGTCAATAGGAAGACAAAACCTGGGGCAGACAATGATGCCCTGAATTTCAGTCACCCAGAGAATACTCAGTCAACCTAAATAAAGGATTGGAAAACAGAAGAAAAAGCTAGTATGTCCTTTTAGGCTTGGGTGACTGCCAACTGCTTACCCTCTTCTTACCGTTTAATTCTTTTCTAACGGAACAATTGTGAAAAATCACTAAACCAATTAAGAGCCCTCAGAAGGAAGATTCAAGATGGCTGAATAGAGATGGACATGCTCACATCCTCCCCAAAGAACCAGGGCAACAGGCTGCATTTTCAAGCAGGCTGACTAAAGGACATTGGAACACGGAAAGAAAATGACAGGAATCCTTCAATGGCACGGAAGCTGAGGATGGTAGCATAATGCGGGCAGCCAAGTCCACTGCAACCATAGCTTTCTGGATCCCCATCTAAGGAGACGCTACAGAGTCTAAATAATAGTAAAACGGAAACTTCCAGTGGCCTCCATCACTCCACGGCCCGGTGGTCCTAACCAAGAGAATTCCATAATACTTACAGACAGCGAACACAGTTCTGACCACTGTCTGGAAGTCTGCATGACTACTCTGCCAAAGTAAACAAACTCAGATGGAATACCCCTGGCATTCAAAGCCTAAAATGCCTCAGAACAGAGCCATCCACATAGTACCCTTCACTAAAAGAAAAAGCTTAGTTACCATGATAGGGGCTATTGACCTTGACCATGGAAAGTGGCATGCTCGCCCCTTAGGGTTTAAAGACCAATTGCCCCAACGCAGTACCTCACAACCATTCCCAGGCTGCAGCTATGTTTATCAGCCCTCCCCTTAGAGGCCTTAAAGGCATGGTCCTCTGTGCCCACACTATGCACTGTGGTTTCTATAACCATCACCAGCACTTATCTCCATGGGGGTTTATATTGATGTCCAGTGCAAAATCACACCACCCTCTCCACAAACAACTGCAGTCTAGGCCACTGAGGTAATACCACTCATCACTTCCACTGGTTTTACCTGAAGAAATCAAAGAGAGGCTACACTTCTGTGCCTACTCTTGTCTAAAGTGGAAGCATTTAATAAACCAATAGCCAGTGATCTCTTTAGATGAAACATTTTTTCCTTCTTACAACTGATTCATAATATCAGAAGATTCTACTGCCACACCTGATGCATAGGTAGCTACGCGGGATAAGAGAAGTATAAACAACAAGGGAGCATGACGCTGTGAAGGAATATTATAAATCTCCTGGAAACAGACCATAACATAAAGGAAGCCAGCTAAATATCTGAGGTGGAATTTAAAATAATAATCTTACAATCTGTGATATGTCAGGGTTTATAAATAGACAATTTAACAAAATAAGAATAGTTCATGATATAACTTCAGTGAAAGGAGAACAATCCATTTAAAAAGCCAACAAAGAAGCCTTGGAATAAGAGGAGAAAGACAAGGGATTTGAAATAGATCATACAGAAGAGAAAGAATTTAGAAACTTGAAGACAGTTCCTTAGAAATACCCCCAGCTGAGAGAAAAGGAAAGAAAGAAAGAGACAAAGAGAAAAAGATGAAGGATAAATAGAGATAGAGATAGACTGGTGATAGATGATAGATAGGTAGATGATAGATGATAGATAGATAGATGATAGATAGATGATAGGTAGATGATAGATGATTGATGATAGATAGATGATACATGATAGATAGATAGGTAGAAGACAGATAGATGATTGATAGATAGATAGATAGATAGATGATAGATAGCTAGATGATAGATGACAGATAGATGATTGATGATAGATGATAGATGACAGATAGATGATTGATGATAGATGATAGATGATAGATAGATGATTGATGAAAGATAGATAGATGATAGACAGGTAGGTTGATAGATGATAGATAATAGATAGATAGGTGATAGATAGATGATAGGTAGATGATAGATAGATAGATGATAGGTGATGATAGATTATAGATAGATGATAGATAGATGGATAGATAGATAGATGATTGATAGATGGATGATTGGTGATAGATGATAGATAGATAGATGATGGATAGGTAGATAGGTAGATGATAGATAGATGCACGGTAGATAGGTAGATGATAGATGATAGATAGACAGACGACAGATGATAGATGACAGATAGATAGATGATAGATAGATACATGATAAGTGATAGACAGATAGATGATAGATGATAAATACATACATAGATAGATGATAAATAGATGATATATAGACAGATGATAGAAGATAGATAGATGATAGATGATAGATAGGTAGATGGTAGATGATTGATAGATAGATGATACATAGATAGATGGTACATAGATAGATGATTGATGATAGATGATAGATAGATAGATAGATAGATAGATAGATAGATAGATAGATGGAGAATTTTTCCATATTTGCTGAGGGGAGCTTAAACGGCTTGGCCACCACTCTAGAGCCCAAAACTTGGGATTTTAAAGATAAACAACACTAACATTCTTTGAGCTAGACTAAAACAAGGGAAAGAGAGGAAAGACCCTAGTTTGGAGATGAAAAAAATGACATTATCATTGATACCATAATAATATAAACAATCACATGCTGAAAAATTGGTAAAGCTAGAGAATATGGGTATATTTCTGAACACATTCAACCTAAGATAGAGAGAACTTAGAAAGATAAACTTAACAAAGTTAGTAAAGTTGCAGGATAACACCAAGTTTGATCACAGGACATGGAGAAACGGAGTTAGTGCTGACCCGGAAGCTTTCTTCCTGCTGACTAGCTTTCATAATCCCAGAAGACACTATGAAGATGGCTGCAGGAGACAAGTCATCATCAGTGTTATTACAGCAATCCTTATCAAAAAGATCAAACTGAGGGCATCATACTGTATGACTTCAAAATAAGTCACCAAGCTGCCATAATCAAAACAGCGCAATGCCAGCATTAATACTGACATGTAGACCAATGGCACAGAATAACCATCCCCAAATTAACCTGCCTACATAGAGCCAATTGTTTTTGACAGAATCAGAACATACATGCAAGGACTAGCAATCTTGTCAATAAATGATACTAAGAAAATTTAGTTATACAGAATGAAACTACGGCCCTGTTCCCACTTCTCATGTGAAAACCAGCTAAAACTGTACCACAGACATAAATGTCAGGCTTGAAATTACAAAATCACAAGAAAGAGGAAAAACATTGAGTTTTTGCATGGGCATTATTTTTAAAATAACACTTCAAAAGAGCAGTTAACAAAAACAAAGACAGATAAGATTATCATAAACAAAAATAGCATCTGCAATGGAATTAGTCAGGAAATGAAGAGTGAATCTGAAATGTGGATAAAATACTCTCAAACTTTTCACCTAACTAGAGACTGTCTTTTAAATGTTTAAGGGACTAAAACCACTTACCAGTAAAATAAATCAATGATCATAGAAGAGGTAAACGATCTGAATATGCAGTTCTCAAAAGAAGAAATATTTACACTTCCTGCTGAAAAACTGCTCAATGTCTCCAATTATCAGAGTAAGGCAAATGAAAATCATAATGAGACACCATCTTGACCTCATTTATCACATCTGTTATCAAGAAGATAAAACAAAGGCTGGCATGGTGGCTGTGCTGAATAGTGTCAGCTTGACACACCTGGGTTGAGGGCACCTGGGCTGGGGAATTTCCTCCATTAGGTGGGCGATTCCATCCCTGGACAGGTTATTGTAATTGAAAGCAAACCAGAACAGGGGGACATATCTTTAATCCCAGCACTCCAGAGACGAAAGTAGGCAGATCTCTGTGAGATCAAGGCCAGCCTGGTCTCCACAGTGAGTCCAGACTGACTGGGACTACAGGCGAAGGCAAAGGAAAAAAGCAAGCAAGCAAGCAAACATACAAACATATAAAGCAAAGGCTGTGGAATAGAGAAAGCGCTGTCGGGGGTTCTCATGCACTGTTGGTGGAAATATAAACTATTACAGTCACTACGGAATGTAGTAGAGACCCTTCAACAAACTAGAAAGGGGGCTAGAGTTCAATTCAGCAATTTTACAATACTGATCATAAATTCAAAGTCATGTCATGTCAAAGAGATACTTGCATTCCCATGTCTGCCGCTACACTATTCACAATAGCAGAGATGTGGAATCAGTCAAGGTGTCCATTAATGAATGAACATGTATGCAATATGTGTTACAAATACATGAGCAATCTTATTCAATCATAAGAAAGTATGAAATGCTATCATTTTCAGCAACATGGAAGGAAATGTAAAGGCATCATGTCAGTGAAATAAGCCAGGCACAGAAAACAAATCACATGTATCCTCATTCATTTATGGAAGCTAACAAACATGACTTCATCAAAAAAGAATAGAACAGAGACAAAGAGAGACTAGGAAGTATGTGAGTGACTGGATGGAGAGGTTAAACTGAAGTTGCCAAAATTCAATTGGACAGGAGGAATTATGGTCTTTGTCACAGTAAGATGACTATAATCTAAAATTTTGTAATATATGTCAAAATAATTAAAGGAAGACTCCAAATTTTCCTTATAGTATAGGAACAATAAATATTTGAAGAGAGGAAAATACTAGTTACTCTGATTTGATTATTATATGTAACATACATGTAGAAATCATCATGCTACATGCCATCACTATGCAGATGTATTATGTGAACTTAAGAGAAAAATAAAAGGAAAAAAATGAATATAAATAAATATATATATATATATATATAATTAGTAGAGAAACCACTACTGAGGAACTATTAGATGTGATTTAAACACACACGCATTAATACGATTGGATTTCCAATCATGACATAGGCTAAGGATAAAGAGAAATGTAAAAAAAAATAAAACAGCCAAGAATCTTTAAATTGCTGGAATTTCTACTGTTTGGTATCTGAGATTAGCATGTATATGATTTGGTACAAAGCAAATAGCTAATTGTATGATGTTCCCACACATACACATAATTAAAACTAAGAAAATTAATCTTAAAAACAGAAAGGTAGACAATATCAGAGGAACAGTGGTCAAGGTTTGATGTGGCTATCACACGAACTATACACATACTTGCATATATGTGCACCCATGAACACATGTGCACATACAAACAGTTGAGAGATATATTACCAACAACAATTTAGGAGACTTAATTGGATCCTGATTTAAACAAACTGATATATAAATTATGAACTTTATCAGACAAAACCTTGACTAATGAGTGGCTTGTTAGTTGATATTAAGAGATTTTTATTAATTTTAATATGCAATAATGGCATCATGGTCATTTGAAAACACGTGGTTTTTTTTGTTTTTTAGAAACACATACAAAAATATTTATGGGTGAAATTATGTGATATTCAAGACTTGCTCCTTATAAATATTGCACCAAGGAGTGAGAAATAAACAAGTGTTCTGGGCTTTTGTAATAAAAGCAGTTCTTCAAAAGAGGAAGAAGCAAAAACACAAAACAGAAAAACTAAAAAGTCGAAGACAATACCATAAACTGCCATAAGGGTACATCTTAATGTTGCCCTGTGAGCTGTTTGTGTGGTCTTCCCATTATGTCCCTCGCTTCATTCCATTACTCACATGTCTTCTTCTCTGAGGTGACATTGCAACCACACAATCTAGTAGAAGTACCTTTCTCCTATGACTCTGTTCGTTCACACTGCTTTTATTTTGATCAATATGTTTTTTAAACATAACTGTTTGTAGATCAACTGTGTTCCCCACTAAGCAAAAATGGGATAATATCTTATTCACAGATATGTCCTCAGCACAAGAATTGTTCCTGGCACTGACTGGCCACAGGAATTGTATGCTGAAGAGCAAGCCACCAATTTTAAGATGTGCAAAGTAGTTGAATAGCCAATTCTCAGAAGAAGAGAGACAAACTGCCAATGGTCAGCTCAAAAGATGATCACTGTTATCAACCATCAGGGAAAAGTCAGTCAAAACCATAATGAGAGAATACTTTACTCCTGTCACTGACCCTGTGGGTTCTGAAAATCTCAGAAGAGTCAGCAGAGACACAGTTTTAAGAACAAGACCTTATCCTGGAGTTGGGAAGAGGGAGGAACAGAACCCAAGCTGACTGCAGTGAGAGAGAACAATGATTCTCTCTTGCTCCCATGTGAAGGAAGGATTGCTCTGTCAAAGAAGTCTCATGTAAAGGAGTTCCAGTTGTGCCTCAGTTCTTCCTTGTCATCCTTCGTGTGTTGCATGTATCACAAAACATCAAGTCTCCACTTTGGGTCATGGTGTTTTTAAATTATTATTATAAAGCAAAGGTTATCATGATACAAATACCTTAATGACTGTTCCACACACATATGTCTTTCACTACTGCTGATGGGTGACCCCTAACATTATGTCGGAGTCTGCTAAATTAATTAACTGTCTTAATATATTTGCACAGGGAGTCTAAACTTATCAAAACCATTGTCATATTAATAACTTAATGATAACTCAAGTTTTCTTCCCTTTTCTCCTATTTTCTGACTGGTTTATGGACCACATCGTTTTTAAAGACTGATTTGAGTTCTTTTATGCTTTTTTGCATGCCATATTTGCAGAAATACTTGGTTCAGAAGCTGTGTTGTCTCATGTTTCAGTAAGATAACTATTACAGCAAATAGAAACCAAATCACAAGAGTTGGCACAGAAGTAAAGAATTGGAAGGTTAGCACTTTAAAGTAAGACACCATTGCTAAAGATAGGACCTAGTTCAGAGATTGGATTTGGAGTAATGGAGATGGGTCTGACCTGGAGCCCACTTCACCTGAAGGCTAGCTCTCTCGGGAGGGCACTACTGCTAAGGGAGAACATCAACTGACGGTCCAACACCAGCTTCATGAGAGGAGAACCACATCAATGACTGGCACAACATTTGACACTGGTGCAGTAGTGGCACTTTTACCTTTGGGGGCAATCAACAGCTACCTAATTGGACTTAAAGCCCACTCAATGAGGAAACTCATATGTGGTACTGTAACCAGAGCCAAATACACATGGCTGAAGAGATCACACATTTAGAGACAGCCCCAAGACTGTCACATCCCTAGACTAATATAACTTCTTACGAAGTGCAAAATACGTAACCTTATATTTACAGTCAAGTATCCTAGTCCTCGCCCATCAAAGAAGTTTCTTTTACACCAGATGGAAACTTCTATAGATGTCTATAGACAAATGGTCACACACAGACATTATCTGTGAACTGCTGGAGTCCAAGTGGAACATCTACAATGTAACCTCTACACCTAACATGCAACATAGAACAAGGGGTAAAGAGGACACTAATGAATCTCTCAATTCTATTAATGAAGCTCTCTTGTACAACAGGAGGCCAGGAACACAAAACATCATAAATGGTGATAGAATGGAGATTAGGAGTCTGCAGAGTGTGGGTCCCTGGACAGGACCCCTATATGAAGTTTCACTCATCCATTGCTGAGGGACCACTGTGGAAGAGGGGATGGAAAGACTGTAAGAGCCAGTGAGGAGGTGCATGACCGTATGGAAATAGAATTCTACAGGCTCCTGGGACCTGCTCATATGAACCTACAGCAATGGGTTTGGCATGCCCAAGACCTGTGCAAATTCAAGCAGACAAAAACACAGTATGGAACTTGAGAAATGGGTAAAAAACCCCAATCTTTGCTAAAGAAATATTGGCAAATGATTACTTTGGAAGAGGAAGAGTTAATCTTAAAGCAATGGACTCTAGATAGACTGAATAGACCTCAGCGTATGAACTTGCACTGAAGATAATCTGGTTATTAACTCGACACAGTAGGCTTTAACACAGATGACAGAATATATGAATTTGGGGGGCGGGTTGGGAGGGTGCCAAAGAGGAAGGAGGTATAAAAGTGATTAAGATTGACTGAGCTATTCTATATGAAAACCACAAAAGTTTAATTTTAAAAAACATGTAAAAGAAAAGAAAAGAATTGGAAGGCTGCACGCTCCTGGAGACACAGGGAGCAGTGCAACCACTGTGGAAAACAGAACCGAGCAACAGAGCTGTGTTTCTGTCCAGCAGATTTGAAATCAGACACTTAAACAGGGATTGTATGTTAAAATCTACAGCATATGTTCATCAACCAATGACTGGACAAAGAACATGTGGCATATATGATATCCTGCATGAGGGAATTTTGGTCCTACTAATTACAGAAATAATTACAGACTTACAACATGAACCCCTAGGCTAAAGTCTTAGTGAGAAGACAAGGAGTCAAGGAAAAGGAGACTGACTCAGGGAAGTTTAGAGAGAGAAAATAACTTTTATTTAGTTGTTACTCTAAGTAAATAGGAGTCTGGCAACTTTGTTTATCATGAGAATAATAATTTTAAGCAGTCTTCTCCTTGTGGTATATAAAGATATGTATAAATATATATCTTTATATTTATCCATGTCTAATACAGCTCAGTAGCCAGCTTGCCATCATGGTCCTACCCTGTACCTGGTGGTACTTGTGATCAAAAGAAAAGAGTTGGTGACATTCCGTACACTATTGACAAGAGGGAGAAAGAGACTGTTAGTGAGTAAGAACTTGGGATCAAATGAGTGGGAACTAATCATATTGACTTATGAGGAGTGCTAGTTCCATTTTGTGTTCATACAATGGAACATTATTCAGCTTTAAGAATGAATGTGATTCTAATACATGCCACAATATGGATTAACCCTGAAGATATTATGCTAACTGAAATAAAACTAATACAGATTGGGGTCGGTGGGTTATTAATTTAAAAAATAGGACACAATATTGGGAGAGATGAGGTGGATCTGGGAGGAGGTTAGGGAGGAGTTGGGGTGAATATGATCAAAATGTATGAATTTTCAAAGAAAACAAAAATATGCATTTAAAAATAAACAAAAAGGGTTAAAATTTTAAAAAGTCATAATGAACTAAAAATATTTAATATGAAAATAAAGAATAGGGGCTAGAGAGATGGTTAAGAACACTGACTGCTCTTCCAGAAGACCTGGGTTTAATCCCCAGTATTCACATGATGAATCACAAATGTTTGTAACTCCAGTTCCAGGGGATTTGACACCTTCTTCTAACCAACCTCCACTGGCAATGCATGATATGGGTGCACTCACACACATGCAGGCAATACACTAAAACACTTAAAAAGTAAAAATAAAATATTTAAAAGAAAGAATAAAATGCATTGATTTTGTTTGCATTTTTTATTGAATTTTTGTGATTTTATGGTATTCAGATTCCCTCCCTTATCCCCACCTCCACCCACTGTCCCCCACCCAATTTAATAAACTCACATATATATACATGGTCTATAGAGCATGATTTGTGTCCCCCAGTGTCCTTCAGTGTCATTCACTGGGCCCACCAAGAGTCCCAGTCCTGTAAGACACTGTCTCTCCTGCTTCCAGCAGCCATCAATTGTCAAAAGTTCCTTAGGTTTGGTTGGCATTTCTTACCCACTTCTCCATGTCTATGCCAGGATTTTGCCTAGTTTGAGCTTGCACAGAACTTGTGCATGCTGTCACCATTGCTTGAGTTCATATCCATAACTGACCAGCGGTCTGGAAGATCCTGCCTCCTTGTGGTCATCTATCCATTCTGACTCTTAAAATTTTTCTGCCTCTTCCACAATGATCCCTGAATCTTGGGAAGCAGAGATTTGAAATAGCTGTCTGATTGTATTATTTTTAAAAAGCCTGACACCAAAGGATAAATATCTGACTCATTTACATAAGGTACCTAGAAGAGACAGATTCATAGGATCACAGAGTACAGCAGTGGTTGCCAGGGGCCATGGAGAAAGGTATTTGAACATTTTGTTTCAATTTAGAAATATAGAATGTTCTAAAGAGGGACAATAGTGATGGTTATATAAACAATACGGATATGCTATTGTTTATTAAAAATAAATCCTATTTTCAAGTTGACAAAACTATAAATTTCATGTTATAGGTATTTTTACCATAATTAAAGGGAAAAAATTAAATTATTTGTGTTTCTCATCATGATATTTTTCTAACCTAATGATCATTCTAGAAAGATGATTATTTGTAAAGTGCCTCAAATCTCTTTTGCAAAATAGTAAACTACAGATTTCCAAATATGAATAAAAAGCCACAGGAAAGGAAGAGGCCCATGGTCTTATCGCTGTACAGATACTTACTTTGCCTTTGAAGTTCCAAGGACCTTTGTTCACACCTCGGTTATGTTGCTGACCACACTGAACAGTAATTTGCTCTCATCTCTACTCAGTAGTCTATAGGCAAACTATGTTTTACTCAGTCCCATTTCACTGAAGTTTAGCAAATTCATGCACTTCACCATCATTTGGGTATCTCTTCTTATTCTGTGATAGCAGCACACTGCATCAGAATGATGGTCAGCTGGTTGACAGAATACTTTTTAGCAACAGCAATGTGGGGATGGTGTCATTTTCAATATGCTCTATGCTCTAAAAACCAAGAGATCAGGTGAACTCCAAAAAGAAAAAAAAGAAAAAAAGGAGGTGGGCATGGAAGCAAGGGTTTGAACATAATTAGGAGCCCTGTCGTTAAAATAATTCATACTTTCTGTGTCATCTGCTTCCAGTTGGTCTTCTCTTGGATTCTGTCTAAATTACAAGGTTTCCTAAGTGCATGCCAGTTCCAATAAGCTTATAGCGACTCACCAGGAAGAAAGCCCAAGATGTCGATAGCTCACTGTAAGAAGAGAAACAGATGGCCTTGCATTCTTTGACTGATGGCAACAGTAAGCACTTCACCCTGCTGTGTGTCACACATCCCCGTGTTGGGCTGTGAGCTGAGGAGTGAGAGACAGAGGATCAGAGGGACAGACAGCTCAGTTCAAACCAATGGAAACAGGCCCTGTTTTCACTCGGTCACCAGCAATCTGCTCTGTGCTTTAAGGAAATTTAAGAAGACAGAGAACTTGGCGTGTTTGGTGCTCAGTGGCCTCAGAAGTTTCCGTCAGTGCCCAGTGCCTCTCCTTGCCCTTCCAGCAAGAGATCAGTAACTGACTCTATGAGGTCCGTTTGTCTTTCACGGCTATGGCAGCTGCTCTGTATCTGCTGGGCAGCTTATTTCCGTGATTCCATATCGTCTCCTGGTTTTACTTCAGAACCTGCTCATTTCAGAAACTGGTGAAAAGAAGCATTTTAAAATTAATTAATTTAATAATTATATTTTGAGTCAGGGTCTCACGTGGCCCAGGCTGCCTTCAGATTTACTGTGTAGCTGAGGCTGTTCTTAAATTCTTAATACGCTTGCCTCTCCCCGCCAAGTGCTGGGGTTACAGGTCTGTACCACTACATCTGGCTAAGGAAAGGTAGTGTGTAAGTCACTATAGAACTGCATCCTCCAGAAGCCACTACACATGGTGAGAGGCATATGTATCCCCACATATTCCAGGAGAGTGAGCTCATTCTAGTGGTTAATTAAGAATATGTGTTAATCTGCTACTATTATTTTGCTAAATGGACAGAATGCAAATTGCTTTCTAAATTCATTACTTATAAATTATTATTATTGTAAATTCATTATGGATATAGACCCATCGATTAGTGCAGCTCTTGGACCACATCGAAGAAGTTTCTTTCTGCAGTGAGCAGTGGTTAACGTAGAAACTCATGACTGATCACACTATAGAGAATAAGTGTGTGGAGTATTCAGTCACAAATGGACATCTGTATCACAGCCCCACCCCCTCAAGGCTCAGGTACCGGCCTAGAAGTGTGGGCAGAAAGATTGTACAAGCCAGAGACTGGGGAGGACCAGAGTGCAACAGGGTCTTCTGGAAATGACAGATCTTCTGCTCTTCTGAACCCACAGCAGCTGAGGTTGCCTTCATAAGACCTGCAAAAGATCAAACTAGTCACCATTCCAGCGGGACGGTGGGGAGGGGAGGGGTCTCCTGAGCCCCAGCCCCTCTCTGAGGAGCTACTGACAAAGGCTTCTGGGTGACGGAGACTCACTTTTCTTCTAATATGTCCCTGTTATGTCAACCACAGTCCAGTGTCAGGCCCGACACCCATGAATTTATAGGTAGCACAAACTGGACTCAGTGGGCTATAGATGAAAAGAAAAAAGAACACCAGAACTGAGAAGGGTGGAGGTGCATTCGGATCTGAGAGGAGTTAGGTAGAGGAGTTGGGGGCTGAATATGATCAAAATACATCACACATATGAAATTCTCAAAGAATTAATACAAATGTTAAATTAAGTTAAATTATTTTTTTAAATGAATATATAGTAAGAGATTGTAAAAAAAACATGTAGTATTTATAGTCATTTCAGTTCTGAGCATCTAGCATAAATTGAATTTTATAACAAAATGTAGCCTATAAGATATTCACCAGAGGGAGCAGGGGACAAGAGTATTGAGGCTGACATCAGGAGAAGAGCTCAACAACAATGAATCAAATGCCCAAGAAAATATTGAATGTACACTTAAATATTTATGAAGAGTTTGTTGCTAAACTTGAAATGCTTATAAAATGAGATTGAAAATACAAAATCTGTAAGACAGATTGTATGTGAGAAATGGTTATGAGCTAAAGAAAACTACCATAATGATCCAATAAAAATAATCCAAATAGATTTATAAAAACAGAAAAAGAATACTTTAAAGATATACATCAAATAAGAATTTGCAATTGAGTTGGAATTTCCTTCTACTTTTACGTAGCCCGAAGTCACTCTCCTGGTGATAGGGACTTTCACAGTAAGTAAACTTTGGACAGATGCAGCCTCCACCCTCAGAGGAGCGAGGCTGCGTCTCCAGGCATCAAGATGGAGTGCTGTGATACTCCTTTTCACTTCTCATCACCTTCACCAATCTCTGCTTTGACAACCACCAAGCTTCACTTCAGTGACCAGTAATTCTTCATCTAAGCTTCCCAAAGCAACTGCTCCACAGAAGCAGACATGAAAGTCAGAGAATTTACAGACACGGGGACATGTCGACAGTAGAAAAACCTTCCAAGAAATACTTTAGAGAAATGCCTAAGGCATGAGAAAACAGTTGGCTAATATTTATTTACTCTAACAGCTTATATAATACTTGTAAGCAAGCCAAAATAAAATCCATATTCTAGACCCAAATCTCTGTCATCAATCTTTTGCCTTCTTTTAACTTGTCAGTTATGTGTTAATGGCTCCCAAGAGAACACCAGGTCGGCCAAATGCAAAAGTAGATTCCACTGCAGCAGCATACATTGCTGTGAAAATAAGAAACAAAATAAATAATACTGGTTGGCAACACTTTGAAAATGGGTACAACTTGGCCTAGATTCATGACTGAGGACCGGAGTACAAAAATGTTTTGTAAAATTTTAAGTAGAACAGACTTGAGCTTCATGACTAGGAAGCACCCAGGAAACGTTAGTAGGGTCGCCTTGTCACTTCACATTCTCGTTCACAGGAGGCAAAGGATCCATAAATCAACTACAGTGTTCACCACTGCTCTGCTGGTAGGTCTAAGACTCCTGACCTGATTCACTTAATCAGGAAACATAATGCAGGACAAAGCCAAGGCAGCTGTCAGCAGCTGACTTGGCAGATTTTCATTAACCTCTCATTGCCAAGCACTTGCTCCAAAGAAGTTTTCTAGTCTGATCTTCTCTCACTGAAGGGAAGATCTGTTATGTGGAAACATAAAGTTGAGGCTCAAAGAAGTCAGGTTACATGAGTGTTCATAGCGGCTGTATATGGAAACCTGCCAAATATCTATCAGAAGTTGAGTATGTTGATAAACTGTTACATGTCCATTCAATGGATTATTATTCAGCAAATACTGGAGTGTACTACAATATGGATGAATCTCAAGAATTTAGGTTGCCTGAAATCAGTCATACAAAAAATAGATAATGTATGATTCTGTATTACAAAATTCTGGAGAATGCAATGTGATATACAGTGACATTTGAAAGCATGTTAGTGGTTGCCTAAGGACTGAGGATGGGAGACCAGGCTTCTGACTGTTGGGAAGGAGCAGGATAGAGGGATTCCTAAAGATTCCAAGGATGTTTTTCAATGGATATGTCTGTTATACTGACTGTGGTGATAGTTTTACACACACACACACACACACACACATGTCTCATAAATATATATATTTATGAGTTGTATACATCAAAAACATGCAGATCATTTTAGGTCACTTACACTCAATACACCTTTGTATAAAACATAAAAAGCGAAACTAGGCTACCAAACCCAAAGTGAAATATATTTATCTTTAATAGAAACATGACAGATAAAATTCTAAATGATATCATTATCTTTTCAATATATCTTATTTATTTTCCATGTTGACAAAAGTTTTAAATGTATATATAATGTAAGATGATATTTTGACATATATACACATAAGGGGATGGTTTAATATAGGTCATTAATATAATCATATCTCACAAACCATTTTTTGTGGCAAGAAAACATTAAATCTACTCTTTTAGCAATTTTCAGAATCAGATAAATTGTTATTAACAATAATCATTATGTTCTGTCAAAGATTTCCTGAGCTCAGTGAACTGGTTTGGATCCCACATGTTAGTGAGGTGGTGTGGGATTTGTCTTTCTTTGCTTTTTTATTTCACTGAGCATAAAGTCCTCTTGGTTCTTCCATATCACGGGCATATCTTTTTAAAGGTGAAGAGTATTTGCGTATATGAATATAAATCACATTTTTTATCACTTTATCTTTAGCGGCCATTTTAATGTCTTGAATATTGTGACTAATACTGCAATGAATATGGGGGATTCAATTGTCTCTTCAAGTTATCCATCTCATTTCTTTTGGATATGTACATGTAAGTCAGATTGCATGATCATATGTTATAATTTAGTAATTCTGTTTTGAATTGTTCTTAGCACCCTCTGTAGCTTTGACGTGGCTGTGCATCTCTACTAACAGCATACAAAGGTTTTCTTATCGCCTCATCTTTATCAATCCTTGCTGTCTCTTCTGTTTCTTCTATCAGGGATGAACTGATAGCTACTTTGTTCTTGATTTCCATTTCTGAGAGTAGTATATCGAGGGCATTTTTTCCGTAAACCTACTGGCTATTTGTATGCCTTCTTTTGAGAAATATTCCTTTGTCCATTTTTAATGAATTTGTTTTCTTGCAATTGAGTTGTTTATCTCCTAATATATTTTGAATATTTAACCCTTATCAAATAGATGGCTTGCCATATTTCCTCCACCTTTGCTAGCTGGCTCTTTACATTTTAACCAATGTATAGGGTAATAGGCAAAATTGCCAAAAGGCAAGGAATTCATGGTTTCTAGCTCTCCCTGGCTATATACCCAGTTAAATAGCAAGAGCGGGTGCTTTAACTAGATAAGAGATACAGGAATAAAGTGAACTAGAAGGGGAGTTAGAAATCAATGGCAGTAAAAACTAAAAGATTTTGAAGAAGTGTTTCTTAGCTATGCCAGACTTCAATGAGAGCAAAGGAGAGAAGGTTCTTCCATGGCCTTGCAGGGATTAAATGGGGGCTAGACCTGGGGAAATGCACCACATCACCTTTCCTGCTCAGCTCCTTTGGTGGTGACCAACCTGATGCAGAGATTTTCTATTTTTCTCTATTGTTTACACATTGTACAGACAAATTTTCATGGTTTTGGCTATTTGGACATAGCTTTCACATCCATCACATATACCATCTTATGTCATTTATTTGAAAATTCTGTAGCTCTTCTCTGGCAAGTGTGTTAAGAGTTCTAGGTCATCTTTTTGAAAAGACCTCAAAATGATAATGGGTGTTGAAAGCAAGGAGACTGATTATATCCAATTTGAACCACCAGGTGTCAGACTTTACACAGTAATCTATCCTAACTGTCCAAAGAGTGAGATAAATGAATTCAGATTAGGCATGCACACTTCTTATCATAGGCATATCATAGAAACTACAGGTCATAATTGGTTTCCCTCTTAGATCCTGTGTGTTAAATGCTCTCCACAGTGTAGAAATTCTCACTGAGTATTAAATGTGATCGGGCCTGTCCATGGACGATCAAAAATACTCTTCTCCAGGTTTAGGTGGCGGGAGAGTGGGAAGCCGCATAGCTGCTGTTTACATATCACCAAATTACACAAAACAGTGAGAATAATGGTATACTATTAGCTTTCCCCATCTAGTGAATGCACCTTAGAGTTGAAGAGCAAGTAGTCAAAGTGCTCCCATATTCAACTACACATAATCTAATACAATCGATTGAGAGAGCTGTTCCCATCCATTTGCAACCTGGGGCCTGCAACCTCGGTCCACACCACTCTTGCAGGTGCACTGCTACCCTTAGTGGCTAACCTCAGATTCAACCAGTTCGCCTGTCATTCTTCGTTTCTATTAACTTTTCATAGACTTGAAATAAAATTCTAGCTCTGTGTGTCCTGGCGTGCAAGGTGCCCCTGTCTGCCGCTGCCTGTATTACGCTCTGGCTCCACTTCCGTATTTCATGTCAAACGACACGTGAATGTACCCCTTCCAGAAGGCTTATGCACATAACATTCCTTCCTATCAGATGTTTATCCTTAGAAGTCTTTGCCTATTCATGCCTCATTCATTTAGGTGACTGAAAAAAATATTGCCTTCTCTGAAAGAAATTTCCTGGACATTTCATCTAAAATGTAACCACCCACAATCCTACCAAACTCCATTCTCTTTATTGCCTCACCACTCGGGTTTTTTTTTAACAGATGTAACTCTTTGTGTTGTTTTATTTACTCGAGTTTTTACCTGTTGTGCTGATTTTTTTAATTGAATTTTTGAGAATTTCATGCAATTTATTGTTTTATATATATATATATGTATATATAATTTTTGTGCATTTCATACAATAGCTCTTAGTCATATTTAGATGCCCCCACCCACTGGATTTCATACATTCTGTCATATATGTTAAGGCCTATGAAGACAAATTTGTGTACCCAGATGTCTGCCATTGAGAAGGAATGACATTCTACCATTGTTTATAACTAGATGTGTTGTGAAACTTGGATCACGTCATTCCTCTTCCCTAAGCCTCCCAATATTTCTTCAGCAAACATGAAATGAAGCCGTCCTCTTTCCTATGTTCTATATGGCTTATGAAATACAGATTTTATTTATTTCGGAGGCATGGTTTTATGCCTCTTTTCTTATACCTTTTATACCTTAGAGTGACTGGCTTTTCCTTCGGTTTTACAATACACCAAATGTTCTCATGTTAGAACTGTTGCCATAACCACCAGCCCTCGGGAATATCTAAATATAAGTACAATGTCTATTTTCTTGAGTAGTTTTTGCAGGTTTCCTGGAAATCAGTAGATGTTCAATGATCATTAAAAGAAGGTCATAAGTAGGAAGGAAAGAAGGAAGGAGTTTGTTGAGCAGATAATATTCCTCATTTTTAGATAAGAATATTGAGTCCCAGAGAGATTCCAAAGTGTACACATGAATACACAGCTGGGAACAGGCAGATTAAGGATGAAAATCTGAGTAACTGCTAGTTCTGCCAATCATCATAGTTCCCTCCGGACATTATCTGGTACCATCTCATTTTAAACCTATATTTCATTTTATGATTTAATCTTTTGGGAAAGTGTTCACTTTGTGGCTTGTATGTGTAATAAAGTTATTGTAAGTATTTGGAGTTTGAATGGAGAGAGTTTTTGATGTCTACCTGTTTATCAGGTTGTACTTCAGTGTGAGAGGCATGCTGTCATCTACGGATCTCAAAATATAAGTAGCTTTTATGTTATTTATTTTTCTACAGCTTTGTAAGAGTAACCTAAATATCAGTCTTTATTTTCCATTGACTCAGATTTACTAGAAAAATAAACAAGGTTTCTAAATAGTAGTTTAGAGAGAAAAATATATAATATCAAATGTATCAAATTCTCCTTGAAAACAAAGAACATCATGCTATCTAAGACTGGCACTGACAGTCATTCCAGAAAAGGGGAAAGAAATAAACTAAAAGTTCTAAAAAATGCAACTTGGTAGTGGAAGAAGAACACTTGCAGACTTGCAGGTGGGTAGGATATCTGACATGGTTGTGTGTGTATGTGTGTGTGTGAGTGTGTGTGTGTGTGTGTGTGTATCAATGTGTATATTTAAGGCCTTAAGTAATTGACACCTCCTGGGTATCACAGACAAAAACACTGAGAGAAAGATTTCACTGTGGTATGTAGTAGTCAGAGGGAGTTTTATAATGCAGGAGAAAGAGCTTGGGATATGAGGAACAGGAAGGGAGTTAACCAGAGTCCAGTGGTAGTGGGTCTTTTCTGATGGAGAAGCAGTGCTCCTCAGGCCAGGAAAAGGAAAATTAAGATCAGAAGTAGAGAATCCAGCATGACCGTAGGAGTGGATTCATACCAGAATAGTGCAGATTTTATTCTGATTATTTCTTCACTCTGGGTGTTGGGAGGATGTGTATGTTCGGTGTTCTGTATTTGAGGACGGTCTTTAGGATGGTTAAGCTGGTGTGATGGACAACGTGAGCTGGAGGCAGAAATGCTAGAGGGAAGTTATTGAAGGAGTCCTAGAGGCAAAGGACTAGACATCTATCCAAGTCACTATCTGTCGCAATGAATAGATTCGTGGAAGAATAGACCCACCCTGGGTGACACAGATAAGGGAGAGGCTGAGGTGCTGGAGAAATGTTGAGCTCTGTTAGAGCACTGTTTAAAATCTGGTATATCACTACTAGTATTAATAAGCTGTTTATGTTTTTACTAATGTAACCTTTACACCTAAGGCCCAAGGAACACAGCTGAACAGGAGGTGAACAGAAGTAGGTTTCAGCAGGGCAGAAACACTCTCCAGAATCCACAGTCCCTAATCCAAATATCCTATGCAATCAAACATTATGTCTACCTGCAGCTGGAGTTTATCAGTTAAGTCTATTAGAGCAAGGTATAAAGTAACTGATTAGGGTCAGCCTATGAGGAGACTGTGTCAGCTCACTCACAGGGGAACTGAGGCAGAGAGTTCAGAATATAGGACAATAGGGGACACACACACACACACACACACACACACACACACACACTAAGATGCATGCATCTTGGTATTAATTGGAAACTTAATGTTATTTGAAGAATTTGGGACCCTTTTCTCTGTCCTTTGCTCTTTCTTCCCTGATCTTTCTTCTCTTCTTCTAGCCTTCCAGCTCTGTTTGCCTCCGGTACTTTCTGTCCTTTACCTACCTGTTTATTGTTCTTTTATTTCTTCCTTTTCCTTAACTTGCTTTTCTTTTATTTCATCCTTTTGAGAATTTTCTTGAGCCAGGTGTAATGATAGACCTGTAATCTAGGCACTTAGGAGGATAAAGTTTAAGGCCAGCTTCAGCTACCTACATAAGGAGACCACCTGCCTCAAATAAAACAAAATACAGAAACAAATCGATATTTATTTATTTCCCCTTTCTTCTCACTGCTTTCCCCTTTCCTTTAATACTTCATCAGAAAATGCCTTAACATTTTAACAAATACCAAGGCTAGCAGTTGTTTTATGGACCACTACATGGTCTGCTACATGAAATAAATGTCAAAAGCAGGCATAGATGTACCTGGAGGAGTTCTAAAACTTTGGATAGAAATCAGAAAAGCCTCATGTGGGGGTGTTGTATAATTATTCCCAGAGACTCAGGAAGCCTTCCTTAGATTTCCTTACAATTACGCAATGGCCCCCTGCCATTCATTCTTGGCAAAAAGTGGATTTCTGAAATAAGGTTTTAAGATCCAAATTCTTCCTCTACCATAAGATTTCTAGTTATCCAAAGCTACTCAGAAAGTGCTTTTTCCCAATAAGAAAAAAATCCCTGGTGAGAAATTCATCAAGGCAGGAAGACCAAACTCAGCGGAAGCAATAATCACAGTAACTTCGGTAGTGCCTACTAAATCAATTTGTTAGAAAAATCACAGGGTATTATGAAAGAGAAAACATTTCAAAACCATAAAATGCAATAAAGCATAAACTATTACTATACTATAACTTTTGTTCGTCTCCCTAATAGGAAGGGAAAGAAATTTGAAACTACTAAGTATTTTTCTGAAATTGACTGTTAGAAACTCTTCAGATACTTACATAGAGGTGGTTTTGATTGTCTTAGTGATGAGGTTGGTTGATTTGTTTCAAAGAATCTAGCAATATTGGAAGATGATTCAATGAATAAAATGCTTGCTGCATAAGTGTGAGGACCTGAGTTCAAATCCCCAGAACCCATGTAAGTCTGAAGGCAACAGTATGTCTGTAATCCCAGTGGTCCTACAGATACTCAGCGGCAAACAACAAAAAGAGATTCTGTCTAAAATAAGATGGAAGGTGAGGACTGACACCCAAGGTGTCCTCTGACTGTTATATGCTCACTGCAACACATGTGCATACAACATCCACCTCCCACCTCCCCCCACAGAGACATACATACACACACACACACACACACACACACACACACACACACACACAGAGGGAGAGATTTACAAAGGCTCTAAAAATTCAAATTTGTTTTCTGTTACTGTGATAAACACCATAAACCAAAAGCAATTTGGAGAGGAAAGATTTTATTTCAACTTTACACTTTCAAGTCCATCATTGAAGGAAGTCAGGGCAGAAAGTGAAGATGGGAACCTGGAACAGAAACCATGGATGAAGGCTGCGTACTGTCTCATTCCCAGTTAGTTATTTTATAGAGCCAGGACTACATGCCCAAGGAGTAATTCTGCCAACGGTGGGCGAGGTGCTCTTACGTCAATCAATAATAATGAAGATTCCCCATAAACATGGTCGTAGGTCAGTCAGATAGAGGAACTTCTTCAGTTGAGATTTCTTCTTTCTAGGTGACTCTAGTTTGTGTTACATTGACAATAAAAACTAACCAGTACTCTAGCAATGCTGTATACTTTAATATAAAAGACTTTCTCAGGCATTCTAAAATTTTTTCATATGTATGTGCTAATAAACAAGTTCTACCATTGCTTAAAAGATAAAAATACTACACCAAGAGGTGTGTAGATCAAAGTACCACAGAGATACTTGAACATCCATGTTGATTACAGCGCAATTCACATTAGCCAAGGTATGAGACTAGTCCAGATACTCATCATCAGATGAATGGCTAAAGAATATGTGGTACATGATGGAGTGAATTAGTCAGAAAGAAGAATGAACTTTTATCATTTGTAGGAAAATGAGTCAGACTAAAGATCATCATCATGTGACATGAAATATGCCACACTCACAAAGACAAATATGTTTTTTTTCATATGTGAGTCTGTATTTAAAAATATATGATATGATATGATATGATATGATATAAAAGTAGAATGGAGACTATGTGGAGGGAGAAGGGAGTTGAAAGGGAGGGAGAAAGGTGAACTAGAGAGGATAATGAGGGTATGAAAAGGAGAAACCAGTCAGCATGCCTACAACCCTGGTCGGAGGCAGATGCAGCAGGATGTCCGCAGGTTCGAAGTCACTCTGGTGTATATAAAGAGCTCCATGGTGGACCAGACTCCAGAGTGAGACCCTGTAACAAACATTAAAAAGTGAAAGAATTCTATAAACAAAGATTCCCATTAAAGTATTAAACATTCTAGACTGTGTTATCAGAAGATTCAATGACTGGATGGACCAAAGCTATTAATATACAGCAATAAACTCAAATGAACAACACACACACACACACACACACACACATATATATATATAATAGAATTCAATGATGTCAAAAAATCAATCAAATTTGGTAGCATGGTTGCTAAAAGGAAACTGTGTGCAGTTTAAAAACTAAGCCAGTGGTTGTTTCAAATACTTCTTATTTGTAAGAACAGAGACAGCATGCAAAATCAAATTGAAAAGACTAGAAAACAATGATGAGAAGTCTCACAGCTGAATAACTCATTAATTTTGAATTCCGTTCAGTGTTATCTGATTTTAGTCTGCACACCAACTTTCATAATGTAGTAATGTCAAGAAGTCTACGAACCTGTTGATAAAACTAATCAAAGTTGGCCAGTTAAAAACTTGCCATTACTGAATAGACTTCAGTGGATGAACTTGCACTGAAGGACATCTGGGTAAAATGCTTGACCAAATAGGCCTGGCAGAGGGCCTGAGGCCCAGTGGATGAGGGGTGTAAGCGGATGAGGGGATCTAAATTTGATTAAGAACTGTTGTATGAAATGTACCAAAGCTCAATAAATTTTTTTTAAACCTTGCCATTAGGTTAGGTGAGTAGCTCAATGGCCAAGTGTCTGCCTAAGTTCTGAGTTTGATCCCTACCACTGGAAAAAAAAAAACAACAAAAGATAAATAAAATTAAATAGAGACAGAAGGCAAAGATTTTGGCATATGAAATAGGATTGAAGTTGAGGGTGTGTCCATCGCATCCTGAATTCAGGTGCCAGAGCTAAGCTTGAAAGAGAGACTTCTGTTTGAAGGACTCTGACATCACACTTCAGGTAAATAAATTCAGAAATATCAAAAGTGGCTGTAATGGCTAATCTTGATTGTCAGTTTGTTGGGATATAGAATTGCCTTGAATACAAATCTCTGGGATTATCTGGATTAGGTCCATAGAGGTGAGAAAATTCACCCTAATTGTAGGTGATAACATGGCCAGGGTTCTCAGACTTCATGAAAAGGAGAAAGTGAGCTAAGCACCATCATTCAGTGTTTCTAGACTTCAGACACAATGTAACCAGCCACCTCCTCCTCCTGTAGCCTTCCCTCCAGTGTCCCTAGAACTGTAAGCCCAAATAAACCTTTTCTTAAGTCATTTTTTTAGGTAATTTTTTGCAACAGTAAGACAGATGACTAATACAGTGGCCACTGAAGATGCTAATGACTTGAAGTAAGATAGTTTGCATCCTGAGGTCACAACAACAGAATCCAGCCAACAGAGACCGTGTCAGTAAATGCCTTTTTGAGAATACCTAAAACAAATTTTGTCATTTATGTTTCCAGGTTATGATATTAGAGTCCTTTAAAGGGGTAAAGGAGAGATGGAAAACAGGCTTTTCAATATTTTATTAATTGATCTTTAGTTCTTTCCATCTCCTTACTCCCTATTTATAGTGAGGGCAGAGACTCCATGACCCAGAGGATTAGGCCATCTCAAGTTTCCTGCTTTGCTGTATGAACACATGATAGACTTTTCCTGGACTCACTCAGGGCTGCTCTGGTGGCAAAATGGTGATCACAGTCTCCTGCACCAGATTCTCCTCTGCGATTTGAAATTCAGAAACACAGTTAACTGGTTCTGATGTTCAATGTGAAGAAAGTTAAGTAATTCTGTTCAGAGCCAACCCTCTCCTCAGAAAAGGGCTGCCAATCATTTCACTGGGAATCTGTGCTTTAGGTTTCTCATTTCCCTTAGATAACCAACGATGCCTGCTCAAAGGAAGCATGAAGGCTTGCTTTTCTCTGTATGGAACATCAGACTCCAGTCTGCACTCTCTGCAAAGGGTGTAACTCAAACTAGCCACATACTTCTAATGTTCTAAGACCTTATGACATTCTCTGAGACAGCAGAGAACAATGGAAAGCCAAGCGCACAAGGTGGCATTAGCACTGCACAGGAAGGCCTGTGACTGATACACCTGCCCTTGCGGTGCTCTTTCCGTTTTAATAAGCGTACATACATTAAGGTATCACTGAGGTATGCTTCTTCCTTCCTCTTCACCCTCTTTTCATTCTTCAAACTCACACCCTATTTTACTAAGCTTGCATGGTCACCCTCCCCCAATCTGGCTTCCTGTAACAATGTTTTATTTCGTGCTTCTATCCTTTGTATTACAAGCCTCTCTGGTTAACTAACTCGTGCTATGACCTTTGAAGGTGATCATCTGGGAATGTGAAGCTTCCTCTAACAGGAAGGTGCCTGAGCCCTGGGCACACACCCTTGTTTCTAAAGATTCATTTATGATACAAGTAGATTTCCTTGTACGGTGTCTGCAGTAGGCAGGAGTAAAGCCTCGTGAGAAGTTTCCTAGTAGTTTATTCATACTTAGAATGTATTCTCACCTAAAGAGCCACTAATTCAATATGTCAAATTTAAATTTTATTCTCAGTGAAACGCAGGTGTATTTTTCAGTTGAAACTTTTTTTTTTAGCCAAAAAGAAAGCATAGGCTGGCCTTCCATGAAGGGCATAAATGGATTCAATCTATATAAGAAAGAAAAATGCCACATACTCTGATATTATACTCTCTCATCCATTACCATGAATTTATTCATGATTTCATTGTCTGCAATTTGAAGTCAGACACAAGGGAAGGGATTTTCTTCATTTACTAAAAATACCAATGAAAAGATACAGGATAAAATAGATTTTCCTATTTGTACTAGTCATGAAACGTACAATTTTTAGCCTATTTCCTTGCACTAAATACAAAGGGTAAGGAACAAATGACTGACATTTTCAGCCTTTTAAGAATCATTGTGTAAGAGTAGCTATAGAATCACTTCTTTATATCAGACAGTATAGCCGATGCTTCAGGTTCTAAAAAAAAGACATCTGCAGGGGGCTTTATCTGGGCCAGCCTCCAGTCCCAGCACTGCAAATGCGTGGTTTCACTCTGAAGTACAAGCTAATTGTCCCAGTAACCCTAGGAGGCATGTACTGTGTTGCTCTCATTTTATCTAGAAGGAAATGAAGGTTGCAAGAGATTAGATAGCTGTGAAGAGCACACTCTGCTCCCAGTGCCTAAGCACCTTATTGACATGGTGAAAACATAGATCAGATACTTTCACTTTTCATTTTGTAGGTCAGCTACTTACTTTGAAGCATATCCTGAAAGGCATTATCTGCAATGGCAAAGATGTAAGGGGGAACCTCAGATCGCCTCTTCCCTTTGTAGGCAGCCATGACCTCCTTGTGATACACTGGGAGTCTCTTGTAAGGTTTATAGCCATACAGAAGAGACCTGAATATGTCTGAGGGAAGATCAGAATGGATTTCAGCAAACACACCAACAATGATCCCAGGTTTGTCAGCTCTTCCCTGTCAGGTAATGTTTGCTTGAGTATTCTCTTAATGAGTATTTACTGAAGGAACACAAAGAAAGAGAGCTTTTGGATTCCTGTGAAGAAAGAACTTCTATCAAATCAGATTGAGCCACGTTAGATCAACATGAAGACCTGGAATTACCTCTCAAGCCCTGGGCATCTGCTAACTGCTAATACATTTGACACATATAGCTCTTGAACATACAGAACACAAAAGCATGCCTGCAGGAATTTTGGTAGCCAGCTATTAGATATTTAAGGGTAGATAGAAACTCGGCCTCAGCAAATTAGGAACTTGATTCATAGGGCATAGATGAAGAAATGCCATCATGTCACTCCCTTGGCCACTGGAGTGGTTTAACCATTTTCCAAAAGGATATGAAGCGTGGTAGCTCTGTAGCAAATATCAGTGTCTTGATTAACGCATTGCTGCATCACAGTGCCCTTCAGCTTTTCCCAAGCTTCCAAATGACTTACTTTCAGTGTGGTTCTTTGGATTGAATATAAAGCCTTTCACATGCTGGAAAAAAATGCTCTATTGCTGAGCTACAAGCCTTGGTCTCTCCCAATACCCTTTCATGAACCATTTTCATCCATTTGTAAATATCGGTGTCAAGTGATAGCTTCATTTAGTCCCAGAAAGGGATAAATTCTTTCCAAGGCTCTCACACTCTTCATAATCTCCTTCCATCTCCTACTCACAGGACCCTTTCACATTCTTTTCAGTCCCTTCCATTTTCACATTTCATGGCACACTTTTCTCTCTTTAAACATAAGTAGACCATGTTCAAAATTCTCTCGTTAGCATGGATTCAACTTCACTATCTTATTTCACTCCCGTATATTTCTTTTGTAAGATGAACTTTCACACACATTGACTTTACTGACTCTGCTAATGTTTGAAAGTGTAGTCACTTTGCCCTGGGGCAGGGAAAACACACAGTGAAGCTAGGAGAATGAGACCTTCATTATACTGCAGAAGGACAAGAAAGACAAAGTAAGCTACCTTTACACAAGCCTTTCTACACGCACTAATGCTGTGCATGCTGCTCTTCCTGTGATTTCTTTTTAAAACTATAGCTGTGACCGTACTTCATAAATCACCAAAAGTACTGTGGAAGGGCCAATAGTTTTGGAAAATGAGACAGTAGTTTTGGAAAATGTGTTCAGAAAAGCATACCTTATGTTTAGAGGTCTAATCAAATTGAATTAGAGCCTGTCAAGAAAATGACAGTGCACAGAATGGGAAAATATTTGTAGATAAAACATCTAATAAGGAACCTGTACCCAGAAGTAACATAACCTTTAGAATTCAACAATGAAAAGACAATAGATAATGAAAATGAATAAACAACTTGAGAAATGTTTCTCTTCAGAGAAAATATATAAATGATCAATAAATACATGAAAAGATGTTTGACATTATTAGTTATCAGGACAATGATATTAATCATACTAACATGGAAGCACAATCATATTAATATGAAAATCATATCAATATGCCATTGCAGGGGCAAAGGAAAGGCTCAGTGGGTAAAGTGCTCGCTGCACAAGAACGAGGACCTGAGTTTGGATTCTCAGCATTCACACAAAAAACTGCCTTGGTAACCAAGTCCTGTGATCCCATCACAGGAAGCAGAGATGGTACGGGCTAGATAGCCATTCTAGACAATCAGTGAGTTCCAAATTCAGTCAGAGACTTGTCTAAAAAAGTAAGTAAAGGAAGACTGACTATTGATCTCTGATATCCAGATTCATACATACGGGTATGTGCATCCACATAAACATGTGCACACATATAATACAACACACACACACACACACATATATATATATATATCACTTTATATGCACAAAAATTATTATAATAAGATAGTGCCATTTACAGTGAGGATGTAGAAGACTGTAAAGCTATTCATTGCTGGTGGGAATGTAAAATGATGCAGCCACTCTGAAAGACACTTTGGAAGTTCCTGAAAATGCTAAATATTGTGTCACCAAATGACCTGACAGCCTCACTCCTAGATACAAAAAGTTGCTCATGCATGTTAATAACACCATTATTCAAAACAACCTAAGTGAACATCAGTTCATAGATGGATAAAGAAAAGAAGACCAACCCATATAGGGGAATATTTCTTAGTCATAAAAGGAATGAGGTATTTACATGCACCATAGATAGCATGAATGAACTTCAAAAATCATTATGCTAAATAAATGAAGACAGACACAAAGGAACATTTATTCCATGATTGTATTTATATGCAGTGGCCAGAATAAATGAATTTATAGAGACAGAAAGCAGACCAATCACTGGATGGGACAATGGAAAAGGGAAAAGTGAAGTACTGCCAAGGGACACATCAGAGATGTAAAACAGTAAAAAATAGTAAATAGCAAAAAACATGTTTTTGGTACGGCTGCCAAGTTATTTACATACAACAAAATCACTGAGATAAATTCTACTTTGTGTTTAATTTCTTTGAGACATTGTCCCATTTTGCAGTCCAGACTACTACTACTACTACTACTTCTTCTTCTTCTTCTTCTTCTTCTTCTTCTTCTTCTTCTTCTTCTTCTTCTTCTTTTCTTCTTCTTCTTCTTCTTCTTCTTCTTCTTCTTCTTCTTCTTCTTCTTCCTCTTCCTCTTCCTCTTCCTCTTCCTCCTCCTCCTGCTTTGTCTCCTTTGATTTATTTTTATTTTTCCTTTTTATTGAATTTTTGTAAATTTTATAAACAATATTTTTATTATATTTAGGTCCCATCCCCATCTGCACACCTGCTCAATTTCACGCACATTAATTTATGCATGTGTGTGTGTGTGTATGTGTGTGTAATTTGTGTGTCCCCTTCAGTGTGTATTCATCCACTGGAGCCTGGTTAATCAACCAAGAGTCACACTCTTAAAAAAGACTGACTGCCCCCTTCCCAGAGGCCACCAGTAGTTCTCCAGTAGTTCTTCAGATAGGGTAGAGGCTTTTCCCTTACTTCCCCGTTTCTGTGCTGGGATTTGTCTGGTTTGAGCGTACATTGTACTTGCACATGCTGTAACCATTGCTATGAGTTCACATGAGTAACTGCCCAGCTGTGTGTCATCTGCCACTTCTTACAATCTTTCTACCTCCTCTTCCACAATAATCCCTGAGCCTTGGGAGACAGAAGTTTGATATAGGTGTCCTATTCAGCACAAACATCCTGCAGTCTTGTATTCTATCCACATTGGCCAATTGTGAGTTTATGTGTTAATTACCATCTGCTGCATAAGGAAGCTACTGAGACTTGAGAAATGCATTAATATATGAGTATAACCATACATCATTAGGTATCACTTTAATATATTATTCAGCAGAATAACAGTATAAGACTTTCCCTAAGACCTGTAGTCTGTGTATCCACTTGTTCCTAGGCCTGATATCAGTGTCAAGTATGGACTCATCTTATGAAAAGACCTTAAATTCTTTTATAAAGTGACTGGTTACTCCCGTAATATTCACGCCACTATTGCAGCAGTGATCACAGCTTGCCAGGCCAGTTGCTGCTGCATGTGGAATTCACAGCTGGGTAAGGTTAATGATTCATGTTTTTCTAGTAGCATTCATTGCACTTTCCAGTACTATGAAATCTAGCCAGTAAAGATGAAGCTTTGAAGTCAGTGCCAGCTTGTTATTCTCCCCCTTTGGCTCATGTATGTAGTGTCTTCAGCAATAGGGTTTTACTGGTGAGTGACCAAGAGCCAGAACAATGGCAAGTGTTGTTTAAAGGTCAATGGGATCCCTGGTCAACAACTCCCTTCAAAAGAAGGGGTTCATTGCTGGCACTGGGCTTTTTTTTTCTTTTTTTTTTTTGTCAACATATGGTGTCTAGTACAGATAAATAACCCCTGTTATAAGGAACTCTTTTAAATCTTTTATAACATATATGTATACACTTTTAAAAGTTTCTACATGGTTAATTTCTATCTGGCTTTTCCCGAAGGACTCAAGTGTTTTTATCACTCCCATGCTCTCTCCTCTACTCTACCTTTCATCCCCAAACCCAGTACCCTTCCTATTCCATTATTCTCTTCTCTCCCTTTATATCACTACATTCTATCTCCTCTCATGAAGACCAACACATACACCCTTCCTGACTTCTCAAGATTTTCCATTTGACGCATGTATAGCCAAGTTTGAAGCTGTAGATACATAGATACACAGGCTGTATTTTATAAAACTTCTGATTCTCCTGCATCAACATCCCAAGTGTTTGAATTACAGGTGTGTGTCACCAGGTTTGGAAGAAGTCAATACTGTAGAGGTAAACTGTATGGTATATAAATGTTGTCTCAACAAAGATGGTTTGTAAGAGTTGGCTCCATGATAGAGAACAGTAGATGCTTAAATCTGACTTTTCTCTTCTAATAGATATATGCTATATCAGAGCTAAATGGTCAGAAGCTATTTTTAAAGTAAGATAATTTTTGTAAGGGCATTCTGAACTTGTCCTTGGCTACTTATGCTACTGTTGAAAAGAATTAACTTCCTTCCTTAACTCTTAACTGGATAAATCTACTTAGCAGAAATTTTTTTGTGTTACAGACAGTGACTGTTGGGAAGGTATATTAAAGTACATCCTGGTACTTTAGAGTAGCATCTGGAATTTTATGACTATCATGGCAGTGATCTGGATCATGAATTGTCTAAACACAAATATCAACATGAAAATGCAAACTTTCTTGATAGCACCTATAATAATCTGTTATAGGTCATGGCTTATAAGGGTCTTATGAAGGGAAAATTGGAAAAGTTTAGAGAAATAAATGAAGGCAGGAAATTATTTGTAAAATTTACAAGTATCCATCCAAGTCAAGATGGAAATGGAGCCCACCCAGCTCAGGCCAAGGGACTGGCAAGGAGTAAAAGGTCAGTGACAGAGGAAAAGCTCCTGCTGCTTTGAGGAATGAGGTTTCACTATAAACTCTCTTAGATTTCTACCACAGCACTTACCCTAATCTGTTCTTTCAGGAGCCACAGATTATCTCTTCCTGACTCTTAAATCTAAGACTCTATCGAAGCCCTTAATTGTTTATTCAGCATATAATATAAATGGACACTCCCCCATCTCTTGAATTCTATTTGATGATAAGTGTGAGATGCCTTTAAGGAATTTTGTTAATGATATCCCCAACCCAAGCTGTTTAATGCAAATTAAGGAGTTTGTTTAAATAAAAAACATAGACGCTTATAGATGAAATTAGGTTTCCTTTATTTTTTCCATTTCTAATCTCAACAGTATTTCCAATATCTTCATTCTCTTTATTCTCAGCCTCAATGTAACCTTCTTTCCATCATGAATTCTGTATAAATAGAGATTATATCTATAGTCACCATAGACATACCCATTAATAATTTTCATACTGATACAGTCCTATATCTGAAACATTTGCTTGCTGACTTGTAGACAACAATATAGGAAATTACAGAGTCATAACAATCATGAGTGCTTAAACCTCAAGATAAAACCACATAGTCATCACTCAGAAGGAACAAGAAGTGCCTTTGTAAGCCCTGGGATACTGTCTGCCATTCTGGTGCGAGGAAGTTACACTTGTAGAAACACTGTCCTCCCTGATCCTGTCACTTATCTCCGCTCAGCTCACAGACGTGAAGCCCTTGATTTACCCGATCCTGCTCCCAAGTTCTTTGAATACCTTCATTCAGAAACTCTAATTACAGCTAAGTGAGAATTTAGGTTGGTGGTCATGTGCTTTGGTATTTCTATAGACATTACCTTGAATCTTTTACTCAGATTAAATGGCAATGATGTAGAATTGAAGGGGGACTGAGCAGAGAGAAAATAGGAGTTACTTTTTGTCACACGACAAAACTGACATATATCTCTCACATTTTATCTCCTCACAGTTTTATGCATATATAATATACTTTGATCATGTCTCTCATTACCTTGGCTTATCATCCTCCCCCTTTCACCTAACCCCCTTTTTCCCCCCAACCTTCATGTCTTTGGGGAGCAGGGAAGTGCTGTACTGTATTTATTTCAGGTTACTTACACTCACATGCACAGAGATTTATTCACTTGAGCAAGGGCAACTCACTAGTGACTATACCAATGAGGAATACAACTCCCTTTCCCAATCATTGACTACCAACAGTTCCTCAGGAACAGGAAGACCTCAGGAGCCATTCGCTCTAGAGTGTTGACCAGCTCAGTCTTCCACAAGTCATGTGCAGGTCACCACTGCTGCTGGGGGTTATGTCATGTCTAGAAGGCAGCATTTCACAGCATTCCTTCTCATTCTTTTGATTTTCCTTTTTTCTGCCCCTTCTTCTGTGATGGATGTTTCCTTAGCTTCGGAGGGATTGATACAAATGACCCACCTGAGCACTCACGTCACTCATTCTCAGCATTTTGACCTGTTATGTCTCTGCATTAACCATTGCCCAGTGCGAACAGAAGCTTCTCTGACTCAAGCTGAGAGCAGCACTAATCTATGAGAACAAAGATAAATATTTAAAAGGCAGCTTGACAGCATGCCAATTTAGCAAAACAAGTGGTGGATTTCCCAATAGGCCCCATCGCCTCTGCAGCCATCGCCTCTGCAGCCACTAGTGTTTCACCACGTTTACGGTACCAGGCATGAATTCCCTCCTGTGGATCAATTCTCAAACCCAACCAGGAAGCAGTTGGTTACTTCTATAAAGTCATGGTACTATTGCACCAGTGGGCACAGCTTGCCTGGTGGGTTGTTATCGTAGCTCACAGGGTCCATAGCTGGGGAAGATCATTGATCACTTCTCATTTAGCCTGATAATCACCCACCCCACAGCACTATGAAAACTAGCCTTTGGGGAGGAAACTTACAGGTAAGGTCCAGCTTGGTTTCTCTATGTCTGTCATCCAAACTGTGTGGTGTCTTCAGCAATATGGTCTCAACATCTAGTTCTCATGAGCAACCACGAGCAATGGAAAAGGCCTGTATTGTTTTGGGGGCCTCTGAGAACATCTTATCTCTTCAGACTTCTCATCCTCACCTGCCTCTGTAAGAAGTGCATATAAAATGATTAACCAATAGGCGGTTACAGGTGAAATGAGTCAGAACACTTGTGAGCACCTGAGGTGGTTTCTCTCTAGCTCTCTTAAATACTTCTTAAATTATCTCTTACGGGAAGAACCTAATTAATGGGGATGAATGACAAATATGCACTTAAAGGAAAATGAATTTTAATACTAGCTAACAGGAGGCTCTGGGTCACAGCTTCTATGCAGAAAAAGAGACTGGGGAGGGGAGAACATTTGACTAGAGAGAAAGACAGCCTATACTTAAGTGAAAACTCCCTATCAGTTGTGGCATGAAAATGTAATGATTACTAAGTCACCACAACCTCTAACGAGTCACAGAAACTAGAGAATCCCTGCAGCAGGAAGGAGGCCCTCCCTAGATGCTCTCCCCAGAGAAGGACGATAGGAGTGAGCAAAGTGTGTACACAGGGGGAACACTGGAACCCATTCAAACCTTCTTGCACCAGATATGCATCTGCAGATAATTTTGTCGCCAATTACTTCTAAGAATGATCATCATTATAATTTGGGGCTGAAGATCGAACTCAGGGCTTTGTGTATGCTAAGTGGCTCTGCACTGAGCCATGCCTCCAGCTTGCTAACTACTTTCTTTCTATCACACAAAAAATCTGTGCTTCTTTGTTTTTCTAATTTTAAACAATTCTTCACTAAAGCTGCTTGGTAAGAGGCTTTTGTACTCCCACATAATTCGTTGAACATCAATTCTTACTTGATATTTATGTTTTAAATAGCTGGGACATGATCCTAAGATAACAGAGATTTTTCAGGGCTCTGGGAACTTGCTCATATGACCTTACAATAATTGTGTCAGCATGCACAAGACCCATGCAAACTCAAGCAGACATAAACCCAGCATGGAACTGGGGAAACGGACAGCAGGTCCCAATCTTAGCCAAAGAACTGTTGGCAGTTGACTGCTGGGTGAGGGAGTGTTGATCTTCTTTAAAGGAGTGACTCTAGATACGCTGACTAGACTCCAGTGGATGAACCTGCATCGAGTGACATCTAGGTACACAAATTTGATTCAATAGGCCTTAACACATATGATAGAATGCTTGGAGTAAAGATGGAGAGGGAGTATACAATGATTGAGATGTTTTATATGAAATACACAAAAAGTCAGTAAAATTTACATTAAAAATAGTTGTCCAGCATTGTACATATTGTTTTGGTCCCTTTCAGCAAAAAATGATTTTATGTTATGTCTACAAAGATGAGCTCCTTTTAAAGGCAAATTTTGAGTGCAGATTTTGTGTGTGTTTAAGGTAAACAATCTAGATTATAAGCCAAATGTTATCAATTTACAGAAGTCTGAGGATCACTTGGCAGAGTTTTCTCTTTCTGCCTATCTCTGATAAGCAGAAGAGATGGAGAGAGTTGCCCATAGTCACACTAGAAAAATGACCAAAAGTTCGACCGCCCACCTCCTCTAAGTCTCTGCTCCATCACAGCAGCATGCATCCTCTTCAGTGTGTTGACGACTATATCCTCTAATTCTCTCAGTAGGAGGCCCACCATTTTCCCCATGGAATTGTTGTGCCCAGTTAACAGGGAAAGGAGTCAGGAGTACAGTGTTGATAAAAGCAAAAATTACAAAAATTGTAACCATTTAGATCAGAAGAAGTCTAGAGACACCTTGCTACAGAAGTTATTTTGGCTATCTAGGCTGTAGTGAGGGTCATGAAAATCCCTGAATGGGTTGCTGGGGACAAGGGGGTGGTATTTCTTGGGAAGAATGCTAAAGCAGGCAGAACCTGGAGTCAGGACTGACCCAGGACAAAAGAGGGGTTTTTTTTTGTTGTTTTGTTTTTGCTTGTTTGTTTGTTTCTGTTACTTTACTTCAGGATGAGCTCTTGGTTTCATTATCTCTGGACAGGGGAGAGAAGAGTCTTAGAAGAATCTTAGCACTGTGAATGTGAGTAACTAAATGTCATATTTCTAAAGATGAAGAAATAAGGTCAGCCAACTTTTAGCCCTTTGGTTTTACAAATAATGAAGTGGTAAAAATGTAACCAGCACTGCATCTGAGTCAAGCAACCTAGATTTCGATATTGATTTTGCCAGTAAGGAAATGTAAATTAATCCACTCATGTTTTCTCTGTAAAGTAAGGAAATTTATTTTTGCCAAAGGAGTTCCTATTTTTTAAATCCATTAGATATCTTTCCTAATGCATAGATTAATGCATTTACTATAGGAAATTGTAAAATAGAGACAATACCTAAAGAAAATAATTTCAACTTAAATATAACCAATGTAAAGATAACTACTGTTATCTACCTTAGACTTTTCTTATGAGTTTCTGTTCTATGGTACTAACCAAAATTGGACTTATACATGCATTTGTTTGAATCTGGAGTGTTTCCCAAAAGCCTGTGTGCTAAAGTCTTGATTAGCAACCTTGGGCACCACTGGAAACTGGTGGAATTTTTAGGAGGATGACCCTAGTGGGACGCAGGTGGGTTATTGGAGAAGTATTGGAGAAGTATTGGTGAAGTGCGATCAGTACCACAGGCTTTACTTTGATATTTCTTTTTCTCTTCCTTCCTTCCTTCAATTAATTATTTGCCTTTTATTGATTTACTTTTGATTTGCTGAGGTTAAGAGGCCTCTTGTGCCCATGCTCCCACCGTGAAGTACTTTTCCACCACAGGCCCAAAGACCCAAAAACAACTGACCAAAACTGTTCAAACCATAAAGTAGAATAAAACCTTCCCCTTTATTTTTGTTTTTTTTTGAAGGTTCTCCCTTTAGCCCTGGCTGACCTGCAGACCAGCTGGCCTCAATCTTAGAGCGATCTGCTTCTGCCTCTCCAGTTCTGGAATTAAAGGTATGTCCCATCTTGCCTGGCCATATGGTTCTACTTTTTTTTTTCAATATATATTTTTATTGAATTTTGTACATTTCATAGAATACATTTTAATCATATTTAGATCTCTTCCCTATCTGCAACGCTATAGACACCCCCACCAGATTTCATATATTATTGGTAGCTGGTCAGTGTGGGTGAGGGAGATTTGCTCTTCTTTAAGGGAATGACTCTAGGATAAGCTGACCAGGGATTAGTGGATGAATTCACACTGAGGGACATCCGGGTTCGTTTTTTAAATTATCATAGACATTTTGTTATGGTGGCAGAAAGTTAACTAATAAACCAGTTGGTAGCAGAAGTGGGAACACTGCTGTGACTGTATTTGATGGTGTGGTTCAGCTTTTGGAATTAGTTTGTGGAAGGAGTTTGGAAAAAGTTGGCAGACTAGTTAAAGCTGAGAATATTACAAGCAGAGTATACTGATTAATTCTGGCAAGCTTCAGAGAGACAGAAGGTTGATTGAAATGAAGATGCTAAAGGTTGTATTAATGAGGTTTCAGATTAAAATAGGACCCAACTGACAATTGGACTAAGGCCATCCACATTACATTTTGACAAAGAACTTGGCTACATGTTACCCAAGCCCTAAGTCTTTTTGTGACCAAAATCCACAAAGGTGACAGACTGATTTATCTGGTTGATGAAATATCTAAACATTCAGGCAGTAGCATTGCCTGACTGCTTTGACCAAGATTATTGTGAGAATCAGAAGAAAAGAGGAAGAGTTTAGTAGAAAAGCTGGGAAAACTTGAAATATGGCCAGAAAAGAAATATGTTTAAAGATACTACCAAGAAGAGTTCAGCTGATAAAGAGAACAGTGTCATTAAAAAGAATCCAAGTCTTTTCCATAGGAACAATAGAAAAGATGTGTTGAGTGCATCTATGAAATCCACAAGACCCCATCCATTGCAGGTTCAAATGGTAAACTCATCTCAAAGGCCATCTTTTGAGAAGAGAACACTAGGATGCATTTCTCTCCTGAGGTGACTAGGGAATTATTTCAAGATGATTTGGTTCTGCATTTGCAGCTATCAGAGCACTTGAAGTTGCTGTACCCGAGGTTCAACTGGGCCTGGTATAGCTCACGTTGGTTGTATATCTTATTATCCTCATGTGAAGCTAGTTTTGCCAGGTATATAGAATACAAAAGTTACAGCATCAGCCGAGTTTTCCTAGAAAGGCCTGGGAAGTCACGTAGTATTTGGTATGGTCGGAGCTCCTGAAAGCATCCCCTGAGCGTGAAGCTGCAGAGAGACTGGAGGAAGCTCGAGATGTAAAAGTCGTGAGCTGGCGAGAGAACTACAGGCAGCACAGTCGACCTGAGAGTGGCCAGTGGGAAGCAGCCATCAGGGCTGCGTGCGGTCGCACAAGCCTTTGGGAGCACACACTCTGCCAGATGCGAACACAGTACCTGTTTTCTCTACCGGTTTTCACTCTTGCTTTGTTCTGATCCTTCTTCCTATTTCCTCTTCCTATTCCCTCTCCTACTTCATCTGTTCCACTTCTCTATTTCCTCTTCCTAGTTCCCCATCATATTTCCTTTTCCTAGTCTTCTTTCCCCTTCCTATTCCCCCTTCCGATGTCCCTTTCTCTCTTCTGGAATGGGGATGTTTAGCCCATGCCATTGTACCTTCAGCTGACTTTGAATTAGAGACTTTGAACTTGGACGTTTCAGCAGTGCTGGAACAGCTAAGACTCTGGGGGCTTTGGAGGATGGAACAAATGTGCTTTTCAGTGTGGGATGGATATGAGCCTTTAGTGAAGAGGTAGAACGCTGTAATTCTGATGTGGAGTATGTTACAGGCTTGTTTCTGGGTTTGTGATACCATTAGAAAGTAAAATAGAAACTTTAGGATGTGGAGTTAGGTCGCTGGGGATGTGCATTTGAAGGGGTGTTAAGACCTCCAATGCTTACTTTTCTCGTTGTTCAGCTTCCTGGTCAGCATGAGGTGAACATATTTCCTCTGGAACATCCTTCTGCCATCAAGTACTGTGGTCCACTGAAAGAGAATCAGAAACCATGGGACTAATAACCCCATTCTCATTATTGAGTATTTTTAGTAAGAAAAAAACTGACTAGTATTATACTATATTCAGTTTCATAGTTATTTTGGAAAAGCATTTTACTTCTATTGTAAAAATTATATTTCATTTTACAGTAACGATTGTTTTAATCTCGAAAATACCTCAGCTTCTTTGCTGAAGCCCTGAAATTCTACTTGTCTTTTCTGGATATTAGAATAAGGTATTGTGTTTATTTTTCATGTTTATCTTCTCACTTAGTTCCTGTGGACAGCACAGGTAATATTATCCCCATTTGACAGGTGAAGAAACTGAGGCTTAAGTGAAGTAAGGTAAAGTAGTCTGCTGTAATTACACAGACACAGGGAATATAAACCCAAGGCTACAGGGCAAATGACTGATCATTACCCTGTTTCCACATGGCCTGGGTTCAAAGTAGTAAACTTCATAGTCTACTAGTTGAAGGGAACGAGCACTTTTCTATGCCTTTCATCATTTTGTTGCTACTTCATTTCTATGAGGAAGGTTATTTAGCCAAAAAATTAATTAAAATTATGTGGATTGCAATACTTTACAGAGCTGATTCTACTAAATGAATCATTTAATTATCTCTCTGCTTTGGCCAGTCCTGCTATTCTCCCTGGCACCACTGCCATCATCTTGTCTTAGCTAACTACCTGAGAAAAGCTGCTGCATGACCAACTCTGACCTCGGGGATTGTTCTGTTATTGTATTTGATTTGATGGATTACAATTAGGTATTCTGAAATCCAATCACAACAACATAGTCCAGTGACTAGAAACTGGGAACTGATCCAGGGCTGGTTCGTCTGTGATGGAAATACAATGTTCTATGTGACTGGCTTGAATTATAATTATGCACATTAAAGTCTAATGTTGTCTAATTCTGAGTATTAGAACAACATTCAGTTTCTATGGTGAACTGTGGAATACTTTTAGAATTAAGACATACAGTGAGTGACCTGGTGCTACATCACACTGTGAGTCTGACTTACAAATTTCCAATTAGCTGAAGCCAAACTTGCAGCCTGGGTATGAGAAAGGGACAGAGGAATAACATTCGTTTAGAGGTTTTAATGCAGAATTTGGCCTTTTTCTTCAGGCTAAATCTTTGTTGACCTTTGGTCTTCCTTGTAAGTACCAAACAAAATTAATTACAATGGGAAATTTCCTAATTACTCTTTCTTTACCATTGGCTAAGAGATCCCGTTGACCTGAAGACTACTAGGGGGCCAAGTTCCATTAAGAAAGTCCGAGCAGGCACAGAGGCAACCTTCTCCAGCCTTCCCTTTTCCTATCTTCTTCTTCATGACAGTGTGCAAGCCTCACATCTAGTGTAAGTCATAGTTCCCTTTCTCTGCTCTGTGGATTGCAGTACTGTTTATTCACTGATAACTATAGGCAGCAGAAAGACAGAAAAAGTTTTTATGCAAGGGGCCACTCCTGCAGTTATATATATTCAAATAGTGGCTTTTGGGAAAGAATACCTGTCAAAGAGTCACATAAGTTAAGACCTGGGCGTGGGCTTGGGCTCCCTCCCAATCATCCTTGGTTTCTTTAAAATCTTCTGTTTCCAGCACTGAGCACGTCAATTGCTCTCAGAGATTCATGGAAGCTGCTTATACCTAGAAAATGAGTTAGTCGAAGGAAGTGATGGTTCTCCTAATTACTTAAATATCTTTATTGGTACTATGCAGAAATGAAACAATGGGAAACCGGCAACCATCACAATTCTTTCCATGAAAGGCCATGACTGGTAGCAAAGCAGGACAGCCTCACTTCTGTGGAAGACTGCAACTTCTCCCAGGGTTGATAGATGCAGCTTTCTGAAAAAGATCCACTAAGAAGGTAGGACTAAGAGAGATCTGAAAGGATTCAGGGCAAAATAGACAAAACTGGCATTCCTACTTATGCATGTTTAGATATCGGTCTGAGATTTGCAACAATTTTATTATTACTAGATATTTGAGTACACAGAGTGGTACAATGTAAAAGAAAGCTCTAAAAGCTAGAGAAAAAGGAGTTAAAAATGGATGACAGGAAATATCATGAACTGTTTGGGAAGGGACAGATAGAAAGTGATATTTCAGGAAGCTGGTTCTGGCAGGATTCCTGAGTCCATTAGGATGGCAAGAAACACAGGCACGGAGACAACTTGTATGTTTGCATTTGTGAGGTGCTTGCACTGTATTTTCCTCACTCTCTGTAACTTCCTGGTGGCTTGCACTTAGAAGGCACTAAAGCTAATGGAATACCGTTAGACACATATGTGGACAAATTCCTGGGGAGAAGGATTTCTGAGAAATAGGTATATGTCTGGGGAGTGGAAACTGGATATGCGTGAGAGAGAAGAGAATGCTTTTTCATTCAGTTCTATTCTATTCTGTATGTTTATGTCTTGATTCTGGGTTTTCATACTTAGATCAGAAGCAGTTACTATAACATCCATGGATTTAAAGATCATGTCAAGACATGGAATGCACAGATGGATATATCTTCTTCCAAGTCTGGAGCACTTAGCATGTTTAAAACCATACAAGGAACAGAATATGCAGAAGCAGGTTCTAGATATCAGAAACTGCAGGTGCCAGGAGTAGAGACAACCTGGGAACCATGTGAGGTAGCTGATGAAGGCCCAGAGTGAGACTCACGTGAGGTAGGATGAAACTCTCCTTTTCCCACTTAACTATTCCCTGCATTCAGTAATCTCCTATGTCCTACTGATCTCTAGATGGCTTTACTTTCATATTACACATATAGCTTTAGAAAAATACACTTGCCACAGTCTATGCATCCCAATACCTAAAGTAGAAAGTGAAAGTCCAGATGGCAATGCAGCGTTTCTAAGCCAGATTCTGGTTACACCTTAATAAAGAAATACTCTAACAATGATTATCCATAAGGCCAAGAGTGGACTCAAACTGCCAAGTACCTTCTCCTTCAGATGTCTCTCTCAAGTCTCTTCTAAGTCAGAACTTCACTTAACGTAAGGGAATTTATAACATGAAATGGGGAAGTGGAAGTCAGGACCCACTTCTATCAGAGAAATTTGCTCTTTAATCCCTAGGCCTAGAATATCACACACATTTAATTCTCTAATTGTTTGCAATGAAAAAAGCATGCTGCTTTCAGAAATTTGATATGAAAAGCATATATCCATATATCCTTACCTATATGAGTGGAGGAGAAGGAGGGGTCCTGAGGGATTAAGGTTTTATGCCCAGGTCACAAGAGGAACACATGGCTCAGTGAGCTTGTTTACATTATACAAAGTAACTTTTTGGTTACAAGATTAAGTAAGTCTTTATGTCAGATTATGACATAACTATAAGACTGTATTATGTTCAACATAGGCAATCATAGATGAATACAGAACTAAAATTAGTTTTGTTAGGAAGAAAAGTTAATTTATATTTTGAGAGGTAATTATATTAGAAGCTGATGCTTCAGTGTCTTTGGCCATCATGATCTTTCATCTGCTATTGCCTGTGTTTATGAGACAGAAGCACAGCACTATCTAAATACTTCTAACACTTAGAGCTCCCTTCAAATATTTAGGAGTTTGATTTATCACGGTGTCTGGAATGATTAGTTGTAGGGAATCACAGGACTATGCTTAAGAGTGTGGTTACCACACAATCTACCACCCAAACAAGGGTTCATTTTTTTATATAGAAAAAACTAAAAGAAGGTGCTAGTAATAATTATACCAAGGTAACAGATACAACCTGATATAATCCAATGTAAAGAGTAACATATAGATATCCCAGCCATAAGATAATTTGTGATTAGGAATAGCCACTTATTTATATGCTTATGTGTGTGCAAGTGCATGTACACATTATATGTATGTGCATGTGTAAGCAAAAGGTGAACCTCCAGTGTCATTAGGCCTCAGGGACCAACCACCATGACTTTTTGTGACAGGAAATATCATTGTTCTGAAGTTTACCAAATAGGCTAGGCTGGCTGACCAGTGGACCACAGAAAGCCACCTTTCTTCATCTCTGAAGCACTGGAATGTCAAGCATGTGGCAGCATAGCTTCTTTTTACTTGGGCTCTAGGGATCAAACTCAGGTCCTTATGCTTGCACAACAAACACTTTAATGACCAAAGCTGTATATACCCATCCCTGGAATGACCATTTCTGTACTGACAGTAACTACAGAGGCCAGGTTCCTCATGCCAATGATTACAGGGCACTTAGACAAAACTATGGCTATGAGAAAGCTGGACTTAGAGAGGGCATTAGATATTCTTGTTTGTTATATGTTATTCAGTACTTGGTAAACATATCTACTTGCTTTCTAGAGTTCATTCTTCCAGGGAATGAGCACTGCATAAACCACCACTCTTTGGTCTGCATTGACACAATTCAATTTCCAGTATATGTTAGTTATCTAGTTAAGAAGAAAAACACATGTGACTAGTGGATAGTCCTCCTATGGAAGAGATAGTTGGAATAAGAGCTTTTCAGATTGCCATGGAGAAAGTTTTATTGATCAAACCCTAGCTAATCTTGTTAGGAAATATAGGAAATAAGTTAGTTCCCTCTAGCTGAGATATGACATCAGATTAGATGAGCATCCATCTGTGTCTTTCAGAGTTAGATGTGTTCCCTGGTTCTTCAGAAATTTAGTGCAAAAACAAAGAAAGATTTCTATACCTACTTTCAGGAATACACACTGCAGTTATTTTAAAATTTCACCGTCTAGGGTTAGCAAGATGGCTCAGTAGCTAACGGTGCCTACTGCCAAGCCTGAGGAACTTGAGTTCGATTCCCAGGCCCACATAATAGAGAGAAACAGCTATCCCAAGTTGTTCTAACCTTCATAAATGTTGCCCCATACAATAAATAAATAAATAATAGAAAGGATATAATATTCATATTGGAAACTCTTTTTATGCTTGTTGTATTTTTTGTGGTTTCTCCTTTTCCCTCTTTAGTTACTTTTTAAACATCTTTTAAAAAATCCCCTTAAGGACAGAATCAAATAGTACCAGGATTATCAGGGGAAAGAAACAAAAGCCTGCTAGCTACACCGTTTATCTCCCCTTTTGCTAATAATGCATGAAGCATGCCTGTGACCTTATCACAAACAAAGACCCTAACAGGCACAGAGTAATTGCAGGATGCATCCAGGGACGAATTGGCCATTGATCTGGTTCTCACACGGGAAATCCCCTTAAACCATGAGGAAAATATTTTTTTAATGATGTCATTCACATGATTACCACCCTGTCCCCTACAAGAACCAGATAAATGCCTGTTCTTCTCTTTGTCAGTGGACAGCTGGGATTTCCAAAGCCAGTGCTGATCCATGATCCTCAGTCCCTTTGCTTTCTGACGGAGGCATTGTTCTGAGGAGGAGAAATGTTCATTGACTTTCTCATTCCACATATATTGATTGTCTGTCTATGAACATCCACTGCAGTCCTGGAGTGTACAAAAATGAGCCAAATAAACTTTTCACCCTTTCAGAGTAATAGATTTATGTGAAGGTAGGAATTTGGTAGTTTTGAATTCTGGTTACATTTATATTTTCTTTTTTATTGAAAAAATATTTCTTTGTTTTATTTTGTGTGTGAGTACTCTGCATGTGTGTAAGTGCACCTGTGTCATGCAAGGCCACGTATACAAAGAGGGTGTCAGAACCCCTGAAACTGGAGTTACCGACAGTTGTTAACTGCCTTGTGGGTGTTGGGATTCAAACCTGGGTCTTCGGTAAGAACAGCGGGTTCTCTTAACTGCTGAGCCATTTCTCCAGCCACCTCTGGTTATATTTCTAGGCAAATTTTCAGTCGCTTCTTTATCTCCTGGGGAGGGATTTTTCAGGTCATACATATGTTCAAATAAAGGATCATATTAATAACTTTTCCTCACTGATGCAACAGAATATTGACAAAGACAACTTAGGAAGGAGGGTTTTATTTGGGCTCAGTTTAAGGGTAGAGTTCATTATGGAGAAAGGAAGTTATGGTAGCAGGGGCTTGAGATAGCTGTTCACTTCGTATGCATATTCGGAAGCAGAGAGATGAATGCTAATGCTCATCTCGCTTCTCTTTATTTAGCCTGGGACTCAAGCCCGTGGAACAATGCCACCTACAGTCGGGTGAGTCTTCCCACCCACTTCTACCCCAGACCTAGAAACTCCCTCCCAGACATGCCCAGAAGTTTGTCTCCTAGGTGGTTGTAGATTTTGTCAAGTTGATAATCAATATTAACCATTTCTAGGACCATGGACCCATGGAACTGTAAAGTGAGGCAAAAGAAGTAAGCATATCCAGCCCCAACTCCAAGTCGTCTGAACAGAAACTAGACGGGACTATCATTTCCCTAATGGGAACGAGTTTTGCTCATGATGTCTTTAACAGGCTACTTTTCTCCTTGATCACTGCCTACCAGTTCGATTGAAATATTTCTCTTCCTGACCTTGGTACTTCCCTATATAGAACATAATACTAATTTCTGGTTCTCCTTGCTTTTTCACATTCAGCAAGTTCAGGTAATTCTGTAATTATCTGGTGATTTTATCAGGTTTTCATTTATATGTCACAGTTCTGGGTGTCTGCTGAGCTTACACTCTCACCAAAGTGCCTGGTCTCATCCACAGGTATGAACCACAGGCTGGGCATGGTGGCACATGCTTTTAATCCCAGCAGAGGAAGGGGAATCTTGTGAGATCCAGGCCAGCCTGGTTTACACAGTGAGCCGCAGGCAGGATGGGACTAGTGAGATGTATTAGCTTGCTTTCTTTCTCTGATAGAAACACTGACCAAGGGAACACATAAAAAGAAGTTATTTAGCTTACAGTTTCAAAGGGGCAATAATCCATCTTGGCGGGGAGGTATGGTGGCAGAGGTGGTTAGAGTAGACGCAGAAGCTAAGCATTCACATTTTCAAGCAGAGAGTGACTGGAGATCCAGAAGGCTTAAGCCTGCCCCATGTGACCTGCTTCCTTCAGCATGTCCACACTTTCTGAGATCTCCCAACTGGGGACAAAATACTCAAATACTTAGAGCCTATGGGGGACATTCTCATTCAAACCACCACAGGAGTCCTGTTAAAAACAAACAAAAATCCCACAGGTATGAGCCAAAAGGATCCATATGTATAGTGTGAAAGGGTACAGTGGCTGGTGGATTAGAACTGGCTTGTGTATCTAGTCCAAAGAGAGACGGCCATGTGTCTCCTGAATATGACTTTGGGACTGAGGTGCAGTATTTAGCCTGGGCTCTTTGGCTTAAGCTGAGAGCTGCAAACCTGAAGGTTGACACTGCACTGTGGTGTGATCACTTGATGCTAACTACATGCAGTGTTGGTCATTTTGTCACTTTGATCAGTAGGTAAGAGAAATAATTTAATAGAAAAAAGATTTATTTTGGCTCATACTTTCAGTCTCTGGTCCTCTGATTCTACTGATTCTGATGCTTGGTTAGGCATCATGGCAGGGAGAATATGATGGAGCACATCGGCTTGCCTCCTGGTAGAGAAGAAGCAGAAACAGAGAGGATGAGGAAGGGTTGGGACTAGATAGACCTCACAAAGACATTCCACAGTGACTCACCGCTTTAACTAGACCCTATTTCTAGCCAGTTCACAATTATGTAGTCACATTACAAGCACATGAATACAATAATTCAGTGATAAAGAGAGACTCCTCAGAGTTCAATCATCTCTCCATTAATTAGAATGTTCAACACACAAGCCTTTAGGAGTTATACTTCACGTCGAAAGAAACCATAATACATGCTAATCAGTGAAAGCATTAAGATAAATGGAATCATGAAAACAAGGAGATACAGCAATGAAATCAAAGAAGGGGAGATTGCTCATGTTCTAAATAGTTTTCTTAATAATGGTGCCTACTGAGATTTATATCAAATCCCATGTTTGGTTTTTATAAAATTTCTCATAAATGTCTAGTATTCTCACCCAACTTTAAAACATCTTGAGTGAGCTTCTGCTGTTTTCCATTAAAATATCTGAAACTAAGATTATTTGTCCCAGTCTTTGATCTATCACTGATTCTTATTTTCCCTCTTAAGATGGTCTGAATCTTGTATTTAGATGTTAGCACTTTGGTTCCAGTCAATGTTACCTACTCAGTTCTACTCAGAAAATATTTGTGCAGTCCTTGATTACTGTACTAAATTGGTAGGAGAGTTGCTTTGCTTTCTAAATTGTTTAGGAATGTGAGCTGTATAAAATCACAACACAGGACAGTTTCACAGGGAAGTCTTAGCATGTTTTCTAGTGTTAAAACTAAATAATACAGACTGGAAAATTATCTAAGAAGGGCTTATATAGTTCATGGTTCTGGAGGCTGAGAAGTCTTAAGTGCAAGATGCCAACATCTGGAGTATCTAGTGAGGACCTTCTTGGTGATCCTTAAAATGACAGATCAGAATTTATCACAAGACAGAGTACGTGTGCCAGAGAAAGACTGCGTTTATAACATAGCCAGGACTTCAATAGCTGATCAGTCTATGAATAGAACCACTCTTGAGGGTGGAGTCCTCATCACTCATCCACTCTGGAAATTCCTTCCCCAAATACCTCCAATAATTTGGGGATTAAGTTTCTAACACATCAGCACTGAGAGACACATTCAAATCATAGCAAAGGCAACAAGGAAAATTGGGAAAATGCTGCCTATACGTTGATGAAGGATTTGAGATGGGGAATCATCTGTTTAGACGGTAATCCCTTCCAGGCCACCCACTTTCTCTAGTCCTCATCCTGCTTGCTAGAGTACACCTATCACTGAGTAATCTTATCTATTTTGACCAGCAATAAATAGTAAAATTTTAGTGGGAGGAGGGTGCAGGACTTCATATAGCTCTGCTATTTTAGTGTTTTAAAGATAAGCAATAGCTCAATTGAAGGCTACTAAGTAAATTGTTAAGAGTTCAATTTTCATATTAGCAACCCCTACAGGCTTTGCAAGATGATCTCATTATAATTGATTAGATTCCCTTGAGTTCTTCATCAAGGTACGTTATCATGTGTGTTTATTTTCAAACCTTCTATTGCTGGGAAACCATGATGCAAGTAATAAGAAAAATATTAATGCTCCTCTGAGTAAACAAACACTGAGCCTCTCTCGACAAAATCTCTTCTATTATTACAATTAAAGACAAACTGCCTGAAAATGATTTGTCAGATGTCAACAGATGAATTACCGAGCACTGAAATGATTCCACACAAGTTGTAGCATATGCCTCAGGATAATAAATGAAACGCATTTGAATCACAAGGCCCAGTGAACGCTATTAGTCCAGGAAAATCTACAGGATCCTCTTAATTAGGGACATGACTGTGTAGACAAATGATGCTGATGTCTCCTAATATCCATGTTGCTGGATAACCCTGTTACTACAACCGTCACTCAGAAATGTTTACTGGTTAAAGAGCTTCTAAGTTCTTAGGCCTTAGTCACAAATCTACCACCTTTTACCCAGTTCCAAGCTCTGTATTACATATTTATATGCAGTTTAGATCTCTATAAAGACAGGGGCTTTAGGCAGATTTATCTCTTTTTAAGAAGAAGATTGAAATGATGGATTGACTTACAAATCAAGAGTGTGGCAAAAATTATTGATTACCTGAAGCTTTCCTTTTGAAAGGTATTTAGTATGAGGACTCTAGATCTCCAGGCAACACAATTTACCCTCCAAAATTCTGCACCCCTTCCCAGCCTGTTTTCTCTTCCTGGCCCACTGTGAATTGGTTTTTCCTCTCATTATCCCATATAAACTGTGTGCTTCTCCAGAAGGCATTTCCTAATGGGAAATCTCAGTCTTTAATTCCTCTCATTCTTGATAGCATCTGACACTCTAGTGCCCTGTGGTCTGGGGATCACTTCTACTTTTCTTTCCCTTCCCTTAATTCATTTGCAAGTAAAGGCCCAACCCAATTAAAATTGTGCATATTAATAACATTTGTCTTCAGCATGATGCGACATGTTTTAAGAGTTAACATATTGTTAGTTAAAAAGGCATGAACACCTCATTCTCAAGGCTGGATAAGAAATTAATCTACACGTGTTGTTCAGAAGAACAATGAAGATAAAAAATCAACTGCTTGACTATGAAGATGACTGAACTGGCCAAGAAATAATATACCAGTAGTTCAATTTGTAATGAAAATAATTGTCAGGAAATCTAAACTATACTATCCCAAGATTTGTGAATTCTTCTAATTCTATAATTAAAAGTTCTTTAATGTCAGAAAGCCCAGTGTTTTATAAATAAATGATTGGTTTAGGTTTATGAGTTAATGACCATGGAGTCATACTGAATGAATGAGCAGTATAGAGCTGAATCCAGGGAAAACTACTGACATGAGTCATATGAAGACATACTGAATAAAACTTGGTTTTAGGGCTTCAAAATTGGAAGCAAATACATTCTCCCACACAATACCAATTAATATAATATTCAGAGAGTAAATAAGACCTTGAATAATATTCTTTAGGCTTCATAATCTATAATTCTAATAACAGAGTTATACCTAGTTTATAACAACTGATAGTATTTTTTAGCACAAAGAGGCACATTAAATAGAGTGTAGTGAATCTAAATATTCATGGAAATTATAAATTTATGCTATCATTTTCATCATTCCCATTGTTTCTTAATACTCTGAATTTTATTATCTTACCTAAGGACAATACTAATGATGTCTGAAAAAGCCATAGGAAAACTGTGTGTGTGTGTGTATGTATCACCAAAGGTTATCTGACAAAGTTTCCAGTGCCAGGCATGGGAAACTTCCCCTCAGTAGTTGTTGGTTGGGGTAATCCAAGAGACTGCCAAAGTAATATAGGCTATTCCCATTGCCTTGTTTGTCTTCCAGAACTTGAAGACTCTATTGCTGAAGACCCCATACAGTTTGGACATCGTCCTTGGAGAAACTGAGCTGGAACTAACTGAAAGCCTCCTCTGTGAGGACTAGCCCTCGTAATATCAGAAAGTGCTGTGCAAGCTGCCAAAGGAGAAAAATATACAATAGTCCTACTCAACTGTAAAGCCTACAAATCACAATGTCACAATGGTGACTAGCCTAGCAAAATATGCCTAATGGTGAAATTATGGCACTTTTATCTTGGAGTAACCAACAGCTATGTAATTGAACTTAAGACTGATCGACAGGAGGGAATTCATTCCTGTCACTATAAAGTTAGACAAATACCTGTGGTTGGAGAGGTCACATACCCTGGAGGAGAATCTACTACTACCATTTTTCCTAATCAATGTAATGTCTTACTATATTCTAAATACTTATCCTTACATCCACAGATAAGTATAATTCTCACCACCCATCAATGAGGCTTCTTTTTGTAATAGATGGAGACTATTACAGAGATCCACAACTGGTCAAAATGCCGGGAATAAGCAGCCATGCGGTGCCCAACTCCAACTGGTACATCTAATCATGCAACTCCTATACCTTAAGTTCAAAGAACACCACAGAAGTAAGCACAGCAGAAAGACTGTATGGTCCTGATGACCCAGATACCTGCTACTAGATAGTGTCTTCTACCCATGATGAGGAAGCTGCATCCATGAATTCACAATGATATAGTTGTCTAAAGAGGATCAGCATAATATCAGTGAACATGCCAATATGAACAGGGAGAATTCACAGAGTCTCACTAGAGAAATGAAGAGCGGCTGACAATCAATAGATGTCGAGGACCAGAAAACCAGTATTCTCTAGATCCTCTCTGATAGGTTACCCAATCTCAGGTGGTCAACCTATACTCATGTGTGCATTATTTATCTCTCTCCTGCCCCTTCCCCTCTGTCCATGCCCCGCCCATTTAAAGTGTCCCCATTTTCCCCTTGATACCAGTCTCCTAAGGCCCCACCTCTCCTGAGATACTTCTTCCCCCCCTCCCTGTATTTCCTTGTATAACCCTCCCTCCCCACTCCCATTTAAATACCCTGTTTTATCTATTTCTCCATTAGTAATACCTGTCTCTTATTCTCTTTTAGGTTCCTTCTCTCTCTTTACCTCCCTGTTTCTTTTCCATTTCCATGTTTCCTATAGTTACATCAGGATTCATATTCATATATAAGGGTTTGATGTTTAGATCTACAAATGAGAGAGAACATATATTTGATTTTTCTGAGTCTGTGTTACTTCACTCAGTAGTTTCTAGTTCTACCCATATACAAGCAAATGTCGTGATTTTGCATTTCTTTAATGTTAAATAGAATACCATTGTGTAAATGTACCACATTTTCATTATCCAATCATCAGTCAAGGGATACTTAGGTTATTTCTGTTCCTTAGCTATTATGAAAAGAGAAGCAACGAACATGGATGTACAAATATCTCTGAAATAGGATGAGTCCTTTGGGTATATTCCAAGGAGTGGTATAACTGGGTCAAATGGTAGGTTCATTTTTAGTTTTTTAAGAGTTCTCCACAATGATTTCCATAGGGGTTGCATGAGTTTACAATCCCACCACCATTGAATGAGCATTCCTCTTTCCCCACATCCTCTCCAGCCTTTGATATTATTTATTCCCTTGATCTTAGCCAGTCTGGGTTAAGATGGGTTAAGATGAAATTTTAAAGTGGTTTTAATTTGTAGTTCCGTAATTACTAATGATGAACACTTTTTAGGATGTTTCTCAGTCATATATTTATTTCTTTTGAGAACTCTCTGCTCATATCCTTAGCTCATCTTTTAATTGGGTCACTTGTTTTCTTGTTTGTTTTTTTTTGAGTTCCTTATATACTTCATATGTTAAACCTGTTAGATGTGTGACTGGTGAAGATTTTATCCCATTCTGTAGGTTTTCTCTTCACATCTTTGGTTGTTTCTTCTGCTGTCCAGAAGCTTTTTAGTTTAAGGAGGTCCCAGTTGTGGATTATTGACCTTAATTCCTGAGCAATTTCTATCTGATTTAGAAAGTCCTTTTCTATACCTATATCTTGTAGGTTATTGCCAAGGTTTTCTTCTAACAGTTTCAGGTTTCACATTGAGGTCTTTGATTCATTTGGAGTTGACATTTGTGCAAGGTAAAACATAAGGGTCTAGTTTCATTCTTCTAAAGGTCGATATCCAGTTTTGCCAGCACCATTTGCTGAAGATGCTGTCTTTCCTCCAATGAGTGTACTTGGCCCCTTGGTCAAATATCAGTGGCTGAAATTGCATGTACTCAAGTTTGAGTGTTTAATTATTTTCTATTATTGATCTATGTGTCTATTTTTGTGCCAGTAACATGTTATGACTAAAGCTCTGTAATATAGTTTGAAATCAGGTATAGTAATCCCCCTGTGTTCTTTATGCTCAGCATTTCTTTGGCTATATGGGGTCTTTTGTGCTTCTAAATGAATTTTATGATTTTCTTCTAATTCTATAAAGAATGTCATGGGGATTCTGAATGGGACTGTATTGAATCTATATCTTACTTTTGGTGGGATGGTCAGTTTTACAGTATTCTTCCAATCCATGAGCATGGTAGGCTCTTCCTTCTTCAGGTGTCCTCATCAGTCTCTTTTTTTTAATAACTAAAATTTTCATGGTAGCACTATTTAATGTCTTTGGGTCAGGTTTATTCCAAGATATATATTGTTTGAGGTTATTGTGAATGAGAGGAATCCTTTGTGCTCTCTCTCCAATTGCTGGTATATAGAAAGGTTACTGATTTTTGTAGATTTTGTAACCTGCCACTTCACTGAAAGTGTTCATCATTTCTAGGAGTTTTCTGGTAGAATTTTTGGAATCTCTTAGATATAATATCATGTCATCTGCAAAAAGGGATAATTGGATCTCTTCTTTTCTAGTGAGTACTTCTTTAAATTCCTTCTCTTGTCTTATTTCTCTAGCAAGCATTTCAAGCACTGTATTATAAAGGACTGGAGATAGTAGACAGCCATGTCTGGTTCCTGATTGTAATGGGATTTCATCCAGTTTTTCTTCATTTAGAATGATGTTGGCTGTGAGTTTGTTGTATACAGCTTTAACTATGTTGGGGTACGTTCCCTCTAGGACTTTTAACATAAATGCATGTTGAGTTTTTTCAAAGGCCTTTTCTATATCTATTGAGATGACCATTTGATTTCTGTCTTTGAGTTCATTTATGTGCTTCATGATATTTATTGATTCATGAATATTGAACCATCTCTTCATCTCTGGGATAAAGCCAACTTGATTAGGGTGGACAATCTTTATGATGTGTGTCTGTATAGTTTGCAAGTATTTTGTTATCTATGTTCATTAGAGATATGGGTATATTGTTTTCTTTTTTGGTTGTATCTTTACCCGGTTTTGGCTTTAGAGTGATGCTGGTTTCATAGAAGGAATTTGGGAGTTCTCCCTCTGTTTCTATCCTTTTGAATAATTTAAATACTATTAGATATAGATCTTCTTTGGATGTTGGATAGAATTCTTCTATGAATCAGTCTGGTCTTTGTCTTCTTTTGGTAGGAAGATTTTATATTTCTGTCAATTTACTAGCATATGATGGACCTGTTTAATCTGTTGATCTATACTTGGTTTATCTTTGGCAATGTGATTTTAAATATACATCTATTTCTTTAAGGTTTTCAGATTTAATAGTATATAGGTTTTTAAAGTGTTACCTTATAATGTTCTGAATCTTTTTATTGTCTGTGTTGGTTTCCCCTTTCATCTCTAATTTTGGTGATTTAGAGGTGTTCTTTCTTTCTTTTATATAACTGGGTCAAGGGTCTATCTTGCTTATGTTTTCAAAAAACCAGCTCTTGGATTCATTGTATTGTTTTATTTGTTTCTATTCCATTTATTTCTGCTCTGATTTTGTTATTTCTTCTTGTCTGCAGGCTTTGGGTTTTATTTGTTGTTGCCTTTCAAGATTCTTGATTTTCAATGTTAAATCATTTATTTGTACTCTTTCTGATTCTTTAATGTAGGCACATAGAGCTATAAACTTCCCTCTTAGGACTACTTTTAAAATGTCCCAGAGTTTTTGTTGGGTTGCATTACTCTTTTCATTTAATTCCAGGAATATATTCTTTCTTAATTTCTTCTTTGACCCATTCATCATTCAGGAGTATGTTCTTTAATCCCCATGAGTCCATGTAGTTACTAGGCCTTCTTCCACTGTTGATTTTAAGCTGAATCACATTATGGTCTGATAGAATATATGGAATAATTTCAATTTTTTATATTTGTTAAGGTTTATTATGTGCCCCAGTATGTGGTAAGATTTTGTAGAAAGTTACAAGGGGTGCTGAATAGAATGTGTATTCTTTGGTCCTTGGGTGGAATGTTAGGTATATCTCTGTTAGGTTCATTTGATGTACAGTATTGCTTAATTCATATGTCTGTCTTTTTATTCTGTCTAATCTAATGGAGACAGTGGGCTGTTGAAGCCACTACTATTAGTGAGTTGGGATTAATCTGTGTCTTAAAGTCCTGTAGCAGTGATTTCATGAAGTTGGTGCACCAGAGTTTGGTACATATATGCTCATGATCGTTATATCTTCTTGGTTAGTTGTTACTGTGATCAGAATGAAGTGACACTCTTTATCTCTTCTGATTAGTTTTAGTTGAAGTCTGTTTTGCCAGATGGTAGAATGGAGAATCCTGCTTTTTTCTTAGTGCTCTTTGCTTGGACTTTTTTTTTTTTTTTTATCTTTTGACTTTAAAATAGTGCCCGTCCTTGGAGGTGAGATGGGTTTTTTCTAGACAATAAAAGGAAGGATTTTGTTTCTTGATCCATTCAACTAGCTTGTGTCTTTTGACTGGGGAATTCAGTCCACTGATATTTAAAGTTATTGAAGGATGTGTATTGACTCCAATCATTTAAAATTCTGTTTGCATCTTTGATCTAACTTTGTGGCTCCCCAGTTATACCTTCATTTGTTTTTTTCTGTTGCCCCTTATAGTCATTCCTTTCTTCAGGTCTTTGTATTGTTTCAGGTATTCTCTGAAGGGCTGGTTTCCTGGACATGAATTCTTTCAGCCTATTTATGTTGTGGAAGATTCTTCTTTCCCCTTCAACTATAATAGACATTTTTGCTGGGTAAGGTGTTCTAGGCTGGCATCTATTGTCATTTAGAACTGGGAATGCTTTGGTCCAGGTTCTTCTGGCTTTCATGGTTTGCATTGAAAAATCAGCTGTAATTCTGATAGGTTTTTCTTTATATGTGACTTATCTTTTGCAGTTTTCTGAATTCTCTCTTTGTTCTGTACCCTTAGCATTTTTACTATAATATGTTGTAGTGAATTTCTTTTCTGGTCCTGTATATTTGGTGTTTTGTGTGCTTCTTGCATTTGTATGGACATGTCTTTCCTTAATTTGGGGATATTTTCTTCAACAGTTTTGTTTAAGATCTAGTCAATACCACTATCCTGGGATTCTTCTCCTTCCTCTATGCTTATGATGCAGAAATTTTGTCTTTTCACGGTGTCCTACATTTCCTGCATGTTCCATTACTGTGTTTTAAATTTTTTTATAATCTTTGCTTGGGCACTCCAGTTCTTCAACTTTATTGTCTACTCTTGATATTCTCTTTTCCATTTTATTTATTCTATTGGTGAGGCTTTCTCCCATCGTTTCAAACTGGCTTGCTGCATTTTTCACTTCCTTCTTCATTTCAGCCTGAGTTTTCTTTAATATTCTATCTCTTTTGTGAATTCCGTAAGAAGTTTATCCCACTCTTCATTTTGTTCTTTGATTTGTTTGTGTATTCTTTACATTCATTGAATTCTTTCATTATGTTTATGATTCTTCTTTTAAACTCTGTATCCTGGGATATCTCTATGGAATTTTAATTGTAGAACTCCTTTCTAAGACTGGTGTTGTTTAATGGGGACATATTATTTAGATTTTTCATATTATTATTATGTCATTATTATTGGCGTGTAGAATTTTGTTGTTATTTTTGAATCTGATGTAAGACTTAACTCTTTCTTTGTTGAGTTGAAGTCTTAATCTGTGTACTTGATGTACCTTGGTTGTTTTCTTATTGGTTATGAAAAGCTCCTTGGCCAAGGCTTCAGGTTCTCTCTTTTGACTTTTATATTGAAAGTAGCAGATGGCTGTAGTCCAGCTGCTCCAGAGTTCCCTCAGAGACACAGATTAGGCAAGGTCAGATGCTATTAGGCTCTCTCTTAAGGTCTTGGTCTGTCTAGCCAGCAGACACAGCACAATTTGGGAAAACTGCTAGGCAGAGATTGAATTCAGTCTTTCTCAGAAGGTTTACAAAGGTCTGGACCCTTCCAAAAGAGCACAGAAGCCTAGCCCTGCAGCAGTGGGAGGGGTGGAGATGGTACCAATGTAGGGGAATGGACATGGTGTGATTTGGAGAGCCTACAGTCTGCCAGAGTTACATGGTAGTCCATAGATCTGGGAGTCTAAGAGTAAGATTGTGCCTGTACCCTAAGCTAAACAGAGAACAGGACTCGGGGTGGGAGGGAGGTTGGAGCTGCTGTGGTAGTATAGGAGTGGAGACAGAGTGGGCAGATTCAGATTTACCAGGGAAGAAGTCTAGTATCTGGAATCCAAGAGCAGTTGGGAGTAGGGTCTACCAGGGTAGAAGGCTGGTCTCAGAAACACAATGGCCAGTTGGGGGTGAGGACAGCCTTGAAGGCTCTCACAAGCCAGATGGAAAAACTGAGCTGATCTGTGTATGGGGGTTGCAGTGGGCATGTCTGGACTAAGAAGGTATTCCAGGGATCTTGGATGCTAAGAGTAAAAGCAGCCTGTGTCCTCATCTTAAGGCTAAAAGGATATGGGGCAGGAGAGAATGGAGTTGTTCAGGTAAGATGGGAAGGCAGTGGGCAGAACCAGACCTACCCAAGAAGAAGGCTGGTCACAGAAATTCAAGGCAGGCTGAGGGAGAAGACAGCCAGGGATTGATGGCAGGTCCTGGAAGGGCAGGGAGAAGGTGGGGGCGGGAACAACTTGTGAAGTGTCTAACAAACTAGACTGAAAACTTGAGCTGGTCTGAGGACAGAGGAATGGGACACAGTGGGTGAGTCTGGACTAAGAGAATAGTCGAGAGATCTGGGGTGCTGAGAGAGAGAGCAGGCCTGTGGCAAAGGCTTGAAGAATAGGAGGTGGGGCAGGAGAAGGAGTGTGTGTGTGGACACTTAGAAGGCATTCCCTGTATCCAGTATCTCTACCGATATCCCTGAATTCTGTCCCTGAATATGAAGCAAGTACCTAACAAATTAGACTGTTCTGCCAAGGCCTGAATTTGGAGTCTCTTTTCATAGACTTGAGGGTTGAACACATCTCTCTGGAGCATAGAACTTTCTGACATACCTGAAAAAAAAACTGGGGGTAAGTGATGAAAAACATGCAACTATTTTGAGTTATAGGAATCAATTCACATAACCAATTCTTATTCTGATGTACCAGTTTTGCATAACTATTCAACTAAAACTAATTAAGTGACCATGTTCTTCTAGGAAAAAATAAGAGCAGCAAGACACCTGTCCTAAGCCTGTTCATTATAAAGCACTGCCAGGAGCAGAAATAGGCTACTAGTAAATGCAATAGCTAGTACTATATAATTATAACTAATCAGTTATACCAAAATGATCCAATATGGCAAGATGATCTTTGATGCTTCTTATAGGAGCCTGGCTTAATTCCAATGATTAAACTGACTGCCAGCAGTAATCTCACAGAAACCCCAGGAATATGAGTTGAAGAGAGAGAATCAGCTTCTAGGCAGCTGTTGATTTGTAGGACAAAGACTTGAAAGTTCTCTGTTTGGCCTTCAGGAGACTCCAAGCCCTATTAGTGTGTGCTTAGGCTTAGAGAAAAAGTTTGTGCTATTATAGTTAGGCATTTAAAAAATTGGTCAATCCAGATAAAGTCAGCAATTTAAGTTGTGTTTCAATATGCTCTAAGGATTCAAAATGTACAAATGCAAAGGTTAGTTAACCACACTGGTTTTCTAAGTTAACTGGATGAGGTTAACTCAGAATGTATGAGAGGCAGCTATTAGTCTGTTTCTACTTCTTACTGATTAGGAGGAGACACCTGTACCAGAAGATCCCAAAGGCACGTCCAGGAGAGGAGAGTATGCATGTCGATGTTAGTAGTGACGATGTCAGCAATGGAAATCTAACTAGAAAAACAAATACCCAAGAAAAGAAAGGATCATCGAAATGCTGATACGATAAATGGTCTCTTGGTAGTTGGAAAATGTATTAGGCCACTGGGGATTAAGATATGACTTATGATATAATTACTACCACCCCTGGAGTATTCGGTACAACTTATTCCCTGGGTTGAACAAGGAAAAGAAATTAAAATATAGACTTGAATATCAAGTAAACAATATCTTTTTTAAAAATCAGGTGACAAATTCTGTCAACAGTTGCTACATCTAGCTGATCAAAGCCAACAAATAATTGAGCAGGCAATAAAACTTAAGATTCTCAACATGGAAGTCTTTTTGAAGGTCTACTCTTGTATATCAATGATGACAAATCATTCTACTTAAAATGCAGTTGATCAAAAGCCCTAATAGAGCCAAAGCCCAAATATGAAATCTTATAATAATCATTACAAAAGAGGAAACACTGGATAGCACAGACAATGATTTATTGACTTCTTTCAAAACCAAAGAACTTTTTTCTTCTCAAACAAAATAACAGCTCTTCTTTCTTTTTAAAGAAGTTGTGTATGAGTGTTTTGCCTGAATATATGAAAATGATCCACATATATGCAGTGCCCATGGAGGGCAGAAGAGGGTACTGGATCCTTTGAAAGTGGAGTTATGGTTTCTTATTAAATGCCATGTGAGCTCTGTGAACTGAACCCAGGTCCTCTTCAAGAGTAGTAAGTACTCTTAACTGCTGAGTCATTCATCCAGATTCTCATTTTTAATATAAAGGATATCTATCCTATGAGTCATTAGAATACATCATGAGGCTGAAGGAAAAGAGGTTGCTTTCTATAGAGAGTTGCCATCAATTTACAAATTGGTGGAAGAGGAAAGCAAGGTATTTAAATCTTTTCAATTTTGGGATGTTCATCTTTTTCTCTCCACAATTTTACTGTTGTGAGTGGAGGATAAGAACATTTGTAGAAGACTTCATATGTGGATAAAAATGGATAGTTTTATATTTGTTAATAGTATACAATCCTGTGCTTCTGGAAAGAAATATTAACTATGTTTCTGGTAATTAAATTAGAATGGATTATAAAATAGCATCTATAATATATTTAAGAATTATATGCATGTCCTTGGATGGTGGGATTTTGAATTATTTGGGGGGAGGCACAGAAGTATGTTTATTCTGAGGGCTGTCCACAAAGCTGACTGACGTACTAGAGTGAGAATGGAGTCTACAGACAGGCCGAGATGACTGCAGGGGCAGCTAAGCTACCAAAGCCAGCTATTGATGATGCGAATGCGTCGGATGATGTCCTCGATGACTTGGGATGTGGTGCCCGGGCCCCCGAGGTCTGGGGTGTGCAAGGATTCATTGTGCATGGTCAACATGACAGCTCTGCGGATGGAGGTGGCATAAGTGTGGAGCTTGAGGTGATCGAGCATCATGCAACTTGCTAGCAGCATAGCTATGGGGTTAGCTATGTTCTTATTGGCAATACTTCTGCCTGCATTCCTTGTAGCCATCTCAAACACCGCATATACATGACCATAGTTGGCACCAGCCATAAGGCCTGGGCCCCCAACTAGCCCTGCACAGACATTGTTGACAATATTGCCATAGAGATTGGGCATCACCATGACATCAAACTGCTGCGGCCGGTGTACTAGCTGCATCGTGGTGTTGTCTATAATCATGCTGTCAAAGGTGATCTGGGGGTAGCGGGCTGCCACCTCCGTGCAGCACTGGAGGAAGAGCCCATCGCCCAGTTTCATGATGTTGGCCTTGTGCACAGCTGTTACTTTCTTTCGCCCACTCTCTCGGGCCAACTTGAAGGCATATTCAGCAATGCGCAGGGACTTGGTCTTAGTGATGATCTTCAAGCTCTCCACCACTCCCGCCACACTCTCATGCTCCAGATTGCTGTACTCGCCCTCCGTGTTTTCTCGTACAATAATGATGTCTATGTCCTTGTGCCGCGTCACCAGTCCTGGCAGGGTCTTAAAGCGGATGACGTTGGCGTAGAGGTCAAGGGTGGTGCGGAGGGTGTTGTTTGGGGATTTGTGGGTTGGTGGCAGATTATGGTTTGTTTCAATGTTGCCCTTCAGTGCCACGCGGTTCCGGCGGATGGACAAGATGGCATTGTGGATGTCTTCCTCAGTGGAATTAGACTTCACAGGTACCTCTTCAAAGTCCACTGGCACACGAGCATGCCTGAACACATACTTAACATGCAGCATGAGCTCTGGTCCGATGCCGTCCCCTGGAATCATAGTCACAGTGTGCCGCCCACCGTACTTAGCTGATGGAAAAATTCTTTGTTTTGAGGAGATGTTTCTCCAAGAGGCCTCATGGGCACCTAGAACCTCCCAAGGACAGCAAAGGAAAGCTGACCTGAGCACTGCCTTCGCAGCGATGCCAACGACTGTCGCCACCTTCAGCACCGTCATGGAAAGTGAGAACCTGCGCAGGACTCAATGTAAAGATGCTGTTCACTCGAGAATTCGTCTGGGCTGGATTGTGAATTCTTTTAAAATAATTGGAATCCCTACACTTTCTACTTTACTATAGTAAATACGCATTTTCATATAATAACCATTTTACAATGACATAGATGTTAGTATTCCTTGGTGTAAATTAAGGTTAGAATTAAGTATATGTTTTTATAAACACACACAACATATATACCTACATATAGCCTACATTATTAAGTTGCATATTAACGAACTAAGCAAATTCTAAAACGTTGGTAGCATTTGTTCTCTTCCCACAATCCATAGCAAATCTTCCCACAATCCATAGCAGGTCTTCCCACAATCCATAGCTAATCTTCCCACAATTCATGCGAGGTGTTACATTCTTGTCCTCATGTTCTTCAGCCCTTTTGTTTACTTGCCTCCTGCATATTCTAGATTAACAATTTATACTTCTTTGATATATTTCTCTATGCTTATATGCTCAGGTAAATATGCACACACAGAGCATATTAGCAAGCATTGAATCAGTTATATGTAGGTTATCACATCCTGCTTTTTCTCATTCAGAAATAAATTAACTACTACAACTCTAATTTATTTTTTTAATGACTGTGTGACTCTCACAAGATTATGATTACTATTACAAATGAACACAAATTATATGTCATAATTTGCTCTGTAATTCCCTTATTGAAGTTTCTAGGGTTTTGTTGCCATTATGAAAAATGGTGGAATCAACATCTTTATGTATGGCATTACTCATGATTTTAGTTACTTGGAGAAGTTTCCCACACATAAAATGCTAAGTCAAAGGATATCTGCATTTAAAATTTTAAGATACTAGGTTATTGTCCAAAGAGGCAATAACAATGAAAATTTTCATCTATCATTTATAATAGGACCCTCTTTCATGAATTACTGATATTAGGTAGCACGCTTCTCTTTCACATTTGACAGTTCCATAAGTATTAAATCATATCTCATTCTTACTAATTTTCTTTCCCTGTTACATAATTTAAGCATGTTTTCGGGGACTTACCTGTGATTGCCTTTAGACCGAGTTGCTGATGCTAGTAGCTTATTTTGTCTGTTTTTCAATACAGTACTTGCTTTTCCTTTTTCAATTTGTAATTATTCTTTGCATATTTTGCATCTTAATTTTATGTCATTATTAATTCACCTTATCCTATTTTATCATTTGATTATGAATTTTTTATGATTACCTTTGCTTTATACTTCTATGTACTTTTTCAGAATTTTTCCTCTAAGTTTGGAGGATTATGGAAGGATGTACGTAGTCAGAATTTCTTAACAGTACCAGCATTAGTTCCCAAAGTGAACAACAATAATAAAATTGCTGTATGCAAATTGATGGGTTGGGAAAAGAAATACCTTAAGTAACAGTGATTTTGCTAAGATAGAAGATGAGGGTGAAGGAAGGTGGCTGATAAAAGGCTCCTGCTATGCTTCCTTCCACAAGGACCTAATCAAGGAGAAAAACAACAGCCATTTCACTGGATTGTTGAAGCAGAGTGTTGGAGTGTAGTGGAATGTACAAATACATAGCAGAGATGCATGACAGCCTTGTGAAAACACTAAGCACATCACATATACTTCCAATCTCTCAGGATCAACTCTGAGCCAAAAGACATTTTGCAGAATTGATTGGGTGGGGATTCCCATCTCCACTTAAAGGGTTACATAAAGCTTATCTACTGAATTGGATTTCTCAGCTGGTTCTGCGGGCTCCTTTGGATACTGATAGATGCCCTATCTTGGCTCATTGATGGGGAAAGTATTGCTGCTACACAGAGGCATCTTAAGACGTTCCCTATGTGAGCTTGATAAAGCGCCAGTTAACTGTCCCAAACAGGTGCATGTTCCCAGCTTGTGTCTGTATGTAGCTATGTGTGCATGTACCTGCATTCAAGCAGAGGCCAGGAGAGGGCAGTGGGTGTCTCCTTTATCACTGTCCACCTCATTCTTTTGAGGCAGAGGCTCTCCCTGAACCTGGAACTCCTGTTACAAGCACATTTAAAACTGTATCTGATTTGTAACTTGGGTTCTAAGATCTGAGATCAGGTTCTTATGGTTGAACAGCAAATACTTTTAAACACTGAGCCATCTCTTCAGCTCCATATTCTTAGTCAGATTTCTTTAGTGAAAACCAAATAAAACGATTTAAAAAGAATGAAGAGTTGAGTGTGGTGGCACCTATCTATAATTCTAACGTATGTGAGACAGAAGTAAGAGGATTGCTATCTTGAGGCCAGACTATGCTGCACAGTGAGTTCTAGGCCAGCTTGGACTATGTAGTAAGACCTTGTCTTAAAACAATAAAAATAAAATAGGAAAAGAATGAAGAAAGACTTCTCCCAAGATTATTTGGGAGAAACCATTATGTGAGCAAACACATTCTGGAAAACTGTGCAAACATTATTCATGAAACAATTGCTGAAAATTTTCCTGTTCTGGAGAAAGATAGGAATATACAGATTTGGAAAGCTCAAAGGATCCTTAGTAGGACAAAACTTTCACTTAGTGGCAGATTATATAATAAATTAATATATAATACATAAATTATATAATAAAATCCCCAAAATACAAGAAAATAGACATATCTAGGGGTAACAACCACCTATAGCTCCAGTTCCAGAGGAATCCGACACCCTTAAGTGGGTGCACTTACACATATGCAGGCAATACACTCACACATAGAATAAAAATAAATAAAATATTTTTAAAACAAAATAGAAAGTCTAAAAAGTGAATTTAAAAATGTCAATAAACTTAAAAGAGAATACCATATGACAAACAACAAACTTCTCTGAGAAATCTTAAGAAAAGGAAGAAGTAAAAGCATATTTTCAAAGTTCTGAAGAAAAACAAAATACTTTCTACAAAGAATACTATATACCAAGCTATGCTATATAAACGGAGAAATTTAAAAATAAAACAAGAGACAAAAAGAAATCCCAACACTGAGTAAATCCATCACCACCAGACTGGCCTCATAGGAAATGTTTAGGAGAATCTTACATTGATAAGTAAGTGAATGGTAACTGTCACCATGAAACATGTTAAGCACAAAATTCAGTGGATGGGAAGAGAAGAAAGAGGGACTGGAGAGATGGCTCAGTAGTTAAGAGCACTGACTGCCCTTGCAGAGGACTCAGGTTCAATTCCCAGCACCCACATGGCAGCTAACAACCAACCATAAGTCCAGTTCCAGGGGATCCGACACCCTTTTCTGATCTCTGTGGGATCCCATGACATGGGTGTACTCACATACATGCAGGAAATGCACTCATAGACACAAATAAAAGTACTAAATAGAATATTGTTTTAAAAAGAAAAAGGAGGGATGAAAGGAAAACTCAATTAACACATACACATACATACACACACAGATACACACACACACATACACATACATACACACACAAATGCACATGCAGATACACACACACACACACACACACACACACACACACAAACCCCACAAACTCCCAAGCATAATAAAGGACATATCAAGCAATGGGAAAGAAATTAACAGGGTGGGAGTATCACTAATACCCTTGAATGTGAATCTATTTAGTTCTCTAATTTGAAGACATAGATCAGCTAAATGGATTTTTATAAACTAGACTAAAAGGTACACTGCCTGTAAGAAACCCACTTGCATAGCAAAGTCATAAATGAATTCTAAAGAATGGAGAAAGAGAAACCTTGCAAACGGAAAACACAACAGCAGGTATAGGGAAGCTAATTCTCTGAGTCCTAGCCAGAGAACCTTCATCTTGCAACAAGTCTGTATGCACCAGACTGCAGCGTTTCAAAACCAGCTTCCCTTCCCATGGCTGGGCAGTATTTGCTGAGACCAGCAAAACCCCAATCAGGGCAAGGACAGAAACACTATTAGCCAAGAACTTTCCTAGTACTTTAGTTTTGTCTCTGCCTTATGTTGTCCGAACCTATAACCACCTCTTCTACTTAAACACTGGGTAGCACCCAGAACCCAGGTTTACATGAATTCTTTTGTAGACATAGATCCATATAAAATAGGAGAATAGCCAGAGGTTGATGACTTTGGGAAAGGAGCTATCTGTAGTCACTTACTGCTATAAATTTACTGCTAATGAAATCATTTTACTAATCAAGATGAACTTATGTGAATCAATTTTTGGATTGTCTGTGCTTGTTCCTTCAAAAGTGAATGTTAATCTTATATCTCCCCTGGAGAGTACCAGGACTGCAGGAGCAGCCATGCTCACATCAGACAAAACAGACTCAAAATAAAAAGCTGGAAAGAAACAAATAAGGTCACTGTATAATGACAAAGGGATCAATTTAACAAAAGGAAATAACTGTTGGTATATTCAGTGACTATTGGGATGTCTATATAAAGCAAGTATTATTAGTTCTAAAAGGAGAGATAGGCTCTAATACAGAAATAATGCCTTATTTTCATTAAGACAGATCATCCAGGCAAAGTCCAAGAAATAAACAACGGAGTTAAACTATACTGTAGACCAAATAGACCTAATAGATACTTGGGAGAACATTGCATCCAAGAGTGACAGAATGCACATTTCCCCCAAGAATACTAGGAACAGTCTCTAGGTTAGATTACATGTTAAGCCATGAAACACTCTAAAACAAATTTACTTAGTTTTAAAATGCTATTTGTTTGTTTATTTACTGTGTGTGTGTGTCCATGGTATGTGTGGGAACATGATGTATATGTTTGGGAGGGTACACTCATTACATCGTGTGTATGGAGGTGTGATGGCAGATTTGTGGAGGGAAAACTCTTCATGTTCATAGATGCCATGAATGTAGAATGTAGAATAACTTAAAGATCTTCCCAAATTGTTAAAAACTAAAAACTAATACAGTAAGATGTTAGGATATAAAGTTATCTTGAAAAATCAGTAGCATTTTATTCACCAATAATAAAATTACTGAACAAGAAATCAAGAAACTTTTATTATTGCTACAATAAAATTCTTATAATATTGTAATATTAGACATAAGAATAAATTTATTCAAGGAAGAATGATCTCTACATTGAAAATTTAAAAAAAACCGATTGTGCTGGTTCATTTAACTTGTGTATGGTAAATTCAGGATTCTCTCTGAGGTTTTTTTTTTTCTCTATTGCTTCATTCCGGCAAGTCCTGCCCTCTGACCAATAAGGGGGAAGGAAGGCGGGGAGAAGGGAAGAAAGGAACATGGCGGAGAGCCAGAGAGCGGAGCCGGGATTGCTAAAAGCCACTCAGGAGGAGGAGTGCCTGGGTCCCGGGCCCATGCAGAAGGCCAAAACCCAGGAGGCCACGTTCCAAGTCCCTGCAGTCCTAAGGATCATGTGAGTGGAAGTGAAATGCGGTCTGGGAATCAACAGAGCCCTGCGGACAAAGGGCTCTGTGTCCTGGGACAAAGAGACTTGCGCCAACCTCTGTGACTACTGTAGGCGGGTGGGTTGCTGGTAAAAATGACTTTATGACTCACCAGAAATAAATCAATCATCTAAAAAGAGCATTCTCCATTCGTCAGTGGGTTCAGACCTAGAGAGCCGGGGTGAGGCTGAATGCCTGGACCAACCATGAGGAAATTTATGCAATAACTTGACACAAGCTAGAAAAGAAGAGGGGGCCTCAGTCGAGAAATTTCTCCATCAGATTGGCCTGTGGGCATGTCTGTAGGGAATTTTCGTAATTGTTGAGTGTATGAGAGGGCCTAGCCCACTGTGGTGGTGCCAATGCTGGCAGGGGGTCCTGGGCTGTATAACAGGCTAAGCATAGGCAAGAGAAACGAGCAAATAAAAAGCTGTCCTCCACTGTCTTTGCATCAGTTCCTGCACCAGGTTCCTCCCTTGATGACCTGCAAGCTGTAAGCCAAATAAACCTTTAACTCCTCAAGTTGTTTTTTGTCAGTGTTTTATCACAGTAACAGAAAGCAAACTTGGGCACTAATGAAATAAATTAAATGTGATATTCATGTAGAAATGAAAAGACATCTCAGGTTCATAGAATAGAAAAATATTAAGATATCCATACCATCTTAAACTACATACAGATTTAATGGAATATCTATCAAAATATCAATTATATTCTTTAGAGAAACAAAAAAATAAATCTCTTCTAAGACTATTAGTTATTGAAAGGATTTCAAGTAGCCAAACCAGTGTTTAGCAAAAAGAACAAAGCCAGGGGCATTATAACAACATGGCTTTAAAACATACTAAAAAGTGATAGTAAGAACAACGCCATGGGGTTGGCATAAAAATGGCCACATAGGTCAGTAGAACAAAGAGTAACCAACACAGAAATAAAATAAAGAATGTGGGAAATAATCCTTCCATTTACCATGGTGTGATTTTTAAAAAAAAGAAAGGTAAGAGAAAACTTTGAAAAAATGAAAATTTCTTCAATAAGTGGTGCTGAGACTCTATTTTGATATCCATAGGCAGAAGAAACTGGGCTTCTGTCTCTCACAGTATATAAAAACTTATTAAGAATTAATCAAATACCCAAAGCAACATACTACAAGAAGAAAATATAGGGCAAATATTTCAAGGCCTTATTCTCAGCAAAATAATTTATGGATATTGCTCTAAAAGTACAGGAAACAAAAGCAAAAATCAATAAACAAAAAGATTTCGGTACACAGAGGATGTAATCAACACAATGAAGAAACAACCTATGGAACAGGAAAAAATAACTGAAAACTATACATCTGACAAGAGACTTAATTCTGGAATAGATAGGAAACTGAACACAATAAAAAAGATAAAAAAATAAAACATCCAGTCCAACATAGGCAAATACCCTGAACAAACATCTCTCAAAAGGAAATACACAAAAGGCCAACATCAAGCATTATCAGTAAAATACAGTTCAAAATCACAGTGAGAATTCACCTCTTCCCAATTAGAATGACCATTGTAACAAAAGACAAATCAAAAGCTGGTAAGGATTCAGGAAAGAAGAACTCTAATATGCCACTGAAAATGTAAATTATTCCAGCTATTGTGGAAAGCAGTATGAATGTTCCCAGAACTAAAATTAGGAGCTGGAGAGATGATTCGTGTTCAGTATCACTTGCTGCTTTTCCAGAAGATTCGAGTTTGGTTCCCAGCACCTATGTTGGATGGCTCACAACCATCTGTAATTCCAGCTCCAGGTAGATCAGATGCAACTGGCCCCTGCAGGTATCTACAGTCGTGTGCACGTACCCACATAGAGATACATTTATATCCATATAATTAATAACTTGGGGGACTGGAGAGATGATGGCTCAGCAGTTAAGAGCACAGACTATTTTGCAGAGGACCCAAGTTGTTAGCACTCATATGGTGGCTAACAACTGTCCTAACTCCAGTTCCAGGGCATCCAAGACCCTCTTCTGACCTCAGCAAGCATTGCACAACACAGGTGCACTCATCTACATGCAATACACTCATACACACAAAAATTAAAAAAAAAAATAGAGGAGCGTGGTGGGACACGCCTTTAATCCCAGTGCTCAGAAGGCAGAGGCAGGAGGATTTCTGTGAGTTCCAGTCCAGCCTGGTCTACATAGTTAGTTCGAGGCCAGCTGGGGCTTATGGGGAGACTCTGTCTCCAAAAACAAACTCACGGACAAAAAGAATAAAAATAGGGGCTGGAGAGTTGGCTCAGTGGTTAAGAGCACTGGGTGCTCTAGCAGAGGACTGGGTTCAATCCCCAGCACCCATATGACAGCTAACACCCGTCATAACTCCAGTTCCAGGGGAGCAATGCCTTCTTCTGACCTCTGGGGTTATTGCACAACATGGGTACTCTTACATACATGCAGGCAATACACCATCCACATAAAATAGAAATAATAAAGCGTTTTTAAAAGAATAATAGAAATAAATCACGTTCAAAAGAATTGTTCTGCCATATTAACCACAGTCACACTACTGTCTATATCCAAAGGACAGGAGACTAGTATGTAGAAGGAAAATCCCCGTGTTGATTACAGCACACTGATTATATTCAAGACACAGAATCAACCTAAGTATCTATTCAGTGATGAATGGTTAGCGAAAATGTAGGATGATATATATATCATATATATATATATATATATATATATATATCCTAAATGTGTATATATATATATATACATTTCTATATAATAGAATAATAGAATATATATAGATATAAAGCAAGAGGAGATACTTTAAACAGTAGTACTGGAGGACATTATGTTAAATGAAATGTCAAGCACAGACATTCCACATGTTCTCATATGTGGAAGCTAAAGAGCAGATCTCAAAGATGTAGAGACTAGAATTGTCTTTAACCAAAGGGAGCAGAGAGGAGAGGAGAGAGCATGATTAATTGCACATAACATTCTATAGTATGGTAGGATAAGCATGGTTAGCAGCAATTAATTGTTTCAAAATAGCTAGTACAGAGGATTTCTGAATGATCTCAGTGCAAAGAAATAATATGTCTGAAGTGACAAATGTGTCAATCACCCTGATTTGATCATTATACATTGTAAATACATATAAAAACGTGACTGCATTCACATACATTGTCTTTTCCAAATATCATATAATTAGCAGGGTGGTGTTTGTAGCGTACACGGACTTTTTAAAATTAATTGTTTAGGAAGACATGGATAAATGTGACATAATCATTGCCCTATATGGTTATAAATGCCATAAAATACATGTTTTTTTATTTGTAGAGTTACCTTATGTTTTCCTGATCTTTAAATGTAAAAGATAAATAAGAAAAATATGGTATTCAGTAATCCTTTCTCGATGCGAATGTAGATGCTTTGTATGACCAGTGTTGCCAAATATATTTTATTCAATTTGAAAAAAATGTAACTTCATATTATAACTATATATTTTTACTATTTATTATTAAACATAAAAAACAAATCTAATAAACCAAAAATGAAAAGGTTTGTTTCTCTCTTGAAATCTGGAGTTAATCCAGGACTCATACACAGACAGACACACACCAGGGTATCAGTATATGGGACAAGATCTCATGATGGCCTATCCATGGTTCCAATTTCTCAGACAAATGATTCAAAACTCTGTTAGAAACATGTCTGTATTATCCATTTCCAGAAAAATGATTAGAAATCTGTCATTTAAACAAATTTGGACACATAAATTATGTATTAAAGATGCCTCCTTAGTGTAGTAGACAACATGCATTAGGAATTATGAATTTAGATAGGCATGGTGGCATGTGCCTTTCAGGACTCTGGAGACAGACACAAGTAGAACTCTGTGAGAATGGGGTCAGTATGATCTACATAGCTAGTTCTAAGTCAGCAGGGGCTCAGAGAGACCCTTTCTCAAAAAGTAAATACAAAACATTTTTTTCTGCTGGAATGTTGCTCAGTTCTAGAGTACTTGCCTAGCATATATGATGCTTTGGGTTTGATCAATAGCACCACGTATTGGCATGCTCCTGTAATCACAGGATGGAAGGGACAGGATTAGAAGTTTAAGGTCATTTTCAGTTGCAAAACAAGTTAGTTTAAGGCTAGTCTGAGCAACATGATACATGTTTTAAAAAATAAAGTCCTTCCCTACAACTATACCTTGTAGGGTACGACCTATGTTTTCTTCTAGTCGTTTCAGAGTTTCAGGTTTCATATTAAGGTCTGTGACCCATTTGAAGTTGACTTTTGTACAGGGTGAAAGATAAAGGTTCAATTTTAGTCTTCTACTGGTGGAGAGCCAGCTTTGCCAGCAGTATTTATTGAAGATGCTGTCTTTCCTCCATTTTCTGTTATTGGCACGTTTGTTAAACATCAGAGGGCTGAGACTGTATGCATTCATGTTTGGGTCTTTTATTGTGATCCATGTCTGCCCTTGTGTCTGTTGCTGTGCCTGTACCATGCTAGTTTTATGACTGTAGCTATGTAACATAGTATGAAATCTGGTATGGTGATCCCCCCAGCACTGTTTTTTTCTCCCCAAGATTTCTTTGACTCTCTGGGGTCTTTTGTGATTACATATGAATTTTAGGATTTTCTTTCTAGATCTGTGAAGAATGTCATGGGGATTTTGATTGGCATTGCATTGAATGTATAGATTGCTTTTGGTAGGATGGTCATTTTCACAATATTAATTCTATCAATCCATGAGCATATCGGTCCTTCCATCTCCTGGTGTCTTCCTCTCTCTTTCTTTAAGGATTTAAAATTTTCATTGTAGACATCTTTAATGTCTTTAGTTAGGTTTATTCTTAGATATTTTATTTCTTTGAGGCTGCTGTGAATGGGCATTTTCCATGAATTCTTCCTCCAATTGCTTGCGAATGGTATACAGAAAGAGCACTGATTTTTGTAAGTTGATTTTGTAACATGCCGCTTTGCTGAAAACTTTGGTCATTTCTAGCAGTTTTCTTGTGGAATTTTTGGGATCTCTATCTATTTATCTGTAATATCTTATCATCTGCAAATAGTAATAATTTGACCTCTTCTTTTCCAATGAGTACTCCTTTAACTTCTTTCTCTAGTCTTATTGCTTTAGCAAGAACTTCAAGTACAATATTGAAAAGGAGTGGAGATAGTGGACAGCCTTGTCTGGTTCCTGATTTTAATGGGAACGCTTCCATTTTTTCTCAGTTTAGAATAATGTTGGCTGGGGTGCATTGTAAATAGCTTTAATTATAATGAGGTATATTCCCTCTAGTTCAATTCCCTCTAAGGCTTTTATCATGAATGCATGTTGAAATATGTCAAAGACCTTTTCTGTATCTAATGAAATGATCAGGTGGTTTTGTTTCTGTCTCTAAGTCCTTATTTTTTAATGTAGGCATTTAGAGCTATAAACTTCACTCTTAGGACTGCTTTTTAAATGTTCCAGCAGTTTTGTTGTCTTGTAGTATCATTTTCATTTAGTTCTAGGAATATTTTTATTTCTTCCTTAATTTTTTCTCTGACCCACGAATCATTCAGGAGTGTGTTGTTTAATCTCCATGAGTTCCTGTCACTACTAGAACTTCTTTTGCTGTGATTATTGCATTGATAAAATGCTTTCTAAATTGGATATCAGTTGCTCAGGCCTTAAGGTCAACAATCAACAAGTGGGACCTCATTAAACTAATAGGTTTCTGTATAGCAAAATAATAAGAAATAAATAACCAAAGAAGTGAAGAGGAAACCCACTGAGTTGGAGAGAATCTTCACCTGCTCACATCCAACAGATGATTAATATCCAGAATATACAAAGGACTCAAAAGACAAAGAAAAAAAAAAGTAATCCAATAAAAAAGATGGGCTATGGACCTGAACAGAGAGTTCTCAAATGAAGAAATATAAATGACTAAGAAACACCTTAAAAACTTCTCAACATCCTTAGCAATTAGAGAAATGCAAATCAAAACCACTTTAAAGATTTAATCTGGCCCCATTCAGATCCACTAACATCAAGAGAACATAAGATACCAAATGCTGGCAAGGACGTAGAGAAAGGGGAACACTCATTCACTATTAGTGGAAATGCAAACTTATGCAATAGCCATGGAAAGCAGTGTGGAGAACTCTCAAGAAAGTAAAAATGAATCTACCATATGATCCAGTTACACCACTCCTTGGCATTACCCAAAGGACTCATCCTTCTGTAGTGATACCTGTACATCCATCTTTGTTGCTTCTCTCTTCACAATAGCTAAGAAATGGAAACAACCAAAATTTCCCTCAGCTGACAAATATATAATGAAAATGTGGAACATTTACGCAATGGAGTTCTTCTCAGCAATAAGACAAAATTATGAAACTTGCAGGTAAATAGGTGAAACTAAAAACTATTAAGGTAACTTAAATAATGCAGACTCAGAAAAGCAAGTAACATATGTTCTCCCTCATTTGCAGACTGTAGTACCAGTGCCTTATATGTGAGTATATACCCTGATGTAACAACAGGAGCCAGTTAAGTAAGTCCAAGTAACTGACTGGATTGGATTTAGCACATAAGACAGAATGCATGAAATCTGTTGGGGGATTCTGGGGAAATGGAGGAGAGTGGGGCCTAAATTTGATTAAGACATATTATATAACATGTGCAGAAACTCAATAAAATCTCAAAAGTCAGAAAAAATTAAAAATAAAACAAAGAGGAAAGAATTATGATTTTCAAAGACATCTCATTTGTCAATTGCTGACATCCACTTTCTTTAAAAGTTGGTTGATAGTTTCCAAGGTACAATTATCTTGTTACATTTACAGAAGACCCGCTAATGATTGTACACTCTAATTCAGTTCAGAAGCTATCGCTGAACCATTGTGTCTACTGGGCACAGTGATGGAGGAAGCTTAAGACGTGTCACCGTCCTTTAGGAGCCCACGAGGTAGAGGTGGAGAATCGCAAACACGTTGCATGTGCAAACATGTGCAACATGACACAGGCAAGAGGGGAGCTCTGTGCAGGCCATGAAGTCAAGAGAGTGGAGAGAGTCTTCTCTAGGAAGGGCCTAGGACAACCTTCACAGGTGTCTTGACGGAATGCTAGGTAGGACTTTGGTGTGGACTCAGGAAGGAGGATCTTAAGCATAAGCTAGGTGTGGGCAGAAATGTGAAAAGTGAACAATGGGGAATGTTGGAAGTAGGGGAAAGGTTAGAGGAGCTGATTTGTAGTGTGGATAAGAAAAGAAACGCGATCAATTCAAGATTCATCTTCTCCACCCTCTGTGTCACCTTAAGCAAACTATGTGACCTCAGTCATCTAGGATCTTAATATATGAAGTTTCCTCCTAATTATCATGAAAATGGAATGAGAGAAAATGAATAAGTTATAGACAAGTATATGGTCCCACACACTGAATGAGACTCATTACTTGTGGGGTTGTGGAATTAGATCCATCTGAACACAAGAATTTGAACACCTAGGATTTCACAAAACCACATCACCTTTCACTTTGCAATAGAATCACATCAAATTTGAAGTTTAGTAGAAGGCTGTGTGTTGTGTGAAAGAAAAGGGGGGAAGGAAAAAAAAGAAAAGCAGACGGGCAGCTGGGTATTTAGGTCCGCATGCGGTACTCTCCACTTTCTTGGGAATCCACGAGCCTAGGACAATCAAATTTTTTTGGCAAACTTTTTATTGAATTTTTTTGTGTATTTCATATAGAAAATCTTAATCATCTTTATACACCTTCCCCCACTGACACCCTCCTAAAGTACCCCCCCCAACACACAAACACACTGAATTTCATGTATTCTGTCATTTGGGTTAAGGCCTATCAAATCAGGTTAATGTCCCAAGACATTCCTCAGTGCAAGTCCATTCACTAATGTCTTGTCAGCCTATAGAGTCCCTCCTTTAAGAAGATGAGCTCTTCCTCACCCAGCAGTAATCAGCATCTAGTAGTTCTTCAGCTAAGATTGGGGCCTGCTGTCTATTTCCACAGTTCTATGCTGGGTTTTTGTCTGCTTGAGTTTGCATGGGTCTTGTGCATGCTGTCACCATTGTGGAGCCAGGTCCCAGTAGAGAAGTGGAAAAATTCCAAGAGCTAGAGGAAGTGATACATGACCAAATTGAAATCAACAAAGTTTAATGACGGATTTCTTTTGCCATCATAAAACATACATAGCACACACTTGATAAAGGTTTTCACAACAGTTGAAATCCAGTTGAAACTTGACCTTGAATTCATTGTGTCTGAAAACCACAGTCCCTGAGTCATGTTCTTGAGCTCAGTGCCTTGCTATTGATGTGGCTGACCAGTGGCATCATTCTGTACTCAGGGCAGACTCCAGACTATTACAACGACCTCTGATCCTCCTTCACCACCCTCTTTCAACCAAGCCTCAGGAACCCTAACTCCAGAAAATCAATTTGCTGCCACTCTGCTGTGGTCTCCTCTGTCTGGGAGTTTTGGGATTTTTTGACAATACACTTGATCCCTCGGTCCAACAGAGCCATCCCACATGTGGTGTTACAGAGCTGTAGTATTACACAGACAGGCTTCAAACCTTTCAGGGTGCATCTTTGACTACAAAATGAAGGCCACACAGGGGGAACAATGTCATGTAATTAGGAACCCACCCTCCTCTCCAACTTCACTTCCTATCACTTGACCATAGCCACTTAATGATCTTATTATGCCAAGTTACAGGTTAATTCCCAGAAAACCTCTTTCACTCTTCCACACTTATTCTAGTTTGCTTTCAGTTTCTGTGACAAAACACTCTGATCAAAGCTGACTTGGGAAAGAAAGGGATTATTCGGCTCACATCTCCCAGGTCACAGCTGATCAGTGAGTGAGCCCAAGGTAGCAACTCAAGGCAGGAACCTGGAGGCAGAAGCTGAAGCACAGGCCATGGAGGGATGCTGCTTACTGGCTTCCTCTTCTGGCCCATGCTCAACCTGCTTTCTTATACAATACAGAACAACCTGCCCAGGACTGGCACCATCCACAGTGGGCTGGGAACTCCCACATCACTCAACAATCAAGAAAATGCCTCACAGACATGGACACAGGCCAGTCCAATAGAGGAAATTCCCCCACTGAGGGTCTCTCTACCCAGGTGTGTCAAGTTGACAACTAAAGCTATCCAGCACAACACCCTCGTACCTGCATTTTCCTCTGTAAAATGTGGTCCACACCATCAATGCAGCCGCAGCAGCAGCAGCAGCAGCAACACCACCACCACCATCACCACCACCACCACCACCACCACCACCACCATCACCACCATCACCACCATCACCACCACCACCACCACCACCATCACCATCACCACCATCACCACCACCACCACCATCACCACCACCACCACCATCACCATCACCACCATCACCACCATCACCACCATCACCACCACCACCACCATCACCACCACCACCACCACCATCACCACCACCACCATCACCACCATCACCACCACCACCACCATCACCACCATCACCACCATCACCATCACCACCACCATCACCACCACCACCATCACCACCAGCCACACCACCACCATCACCACCATCCCCATCACCACCACCACCACCATCACCACCATCACCACCATCACCACCATCACCACCATCACCACCACCACCACCACCATCACCACCACCACCACCATCACCACCACCACCACCATCACCATCACCACCACCATCACCACCATCACCACCACCACCACCATCACCACCACCACCACCACCACCATCACCACCACCACCACCACCACCATCACCACCACCACCATCACCACCACCACCACCATCACCACCACCACCACCACCATCACCACCACCACCATCACCACCATCACCACCACCACCACCATCACCACCATCACCACCATCACCACCACCACCACCACCATCACCACCACCACCACCATCACCACCATCACCACCACCACCATCACCACCACCACCACCATCACCACCATCACCACCACCACCACCACCACCATCACCACCATCACCACCACCACCATCATCACCACCACTCAGGGGTTTAATAAAAATGCAAACTCTCAGACCTCAACCCAGAGCCATCAAATCAGAAGCCACATTTTAACAAGACCACCAAATGAGTCTTGTATACATTCAACTTTCAGAAGACTTATTCTCTGCCTCACAGACCCAATGCATCCCCGTCATATGTTAACAAACATAAAGTAACTGGGAATGGTATCACATACCTGCAATCCCAGCACGAAGAAAGCTGAGACCAGAAGATCATGAATTCAAGGCCAGTCGAGGCTACATGAAAGACACTGACTCACCAACAAGAAAAACTGAAAGTACCTTTCCCCTCACTGTCATGAAATAAATGTTCTGGACAGCACACACTACTTATACTTGGAAGTGTTTTTTTTTTTTTTTTTTTTAGTCCCTTATGCTTTGACTGTACTGTGAAAAAAAGACAAGTAATCTGAAATAAAAGACGTATTTTTATATGTAAATGTTTGGATACAACTATATTCAGAGACGTAAGTAATGAACTGTTTGCCTAGGATCACATGGGGTGTCCAGATATAAATTAAGACTGACTCAGGTGTCTTGTCTTTGTGAAAAGGAACCTCAAACTTGAGGAAATACATTGACAATGAACTGCCTGGCTTGCTCACTCCCCACTCACTGTTTTCTAAGCTGTTCCCCTCTAGGGAACTTTCTCTGACCACCTAATTTAAAACGGCAGCCTTGGGGCTGCAGGGGCGTGGAGGTACAGCTCAGTCAGTAAAGAGCTTCCTGTGCAAACACACGATGACTTGAGTTTGATCCCCAGAACCCAAGTAAAAAGTCAGGTGTGGTATTTCTGGGGCGATAGAGACAGATGATCCCTAGGACTGACCATCTAGCCTAGGCTAATGGACGAAACTTAGGTCCCAGTGAAAGACCCCCATCTCAAGAAAGAAGCCAGATAGCACCTGAGGAACAACAACACTGGAGGTTCGCCTCTGGTGCACACACACACACACATTCGTGCACACATGTACATATTCACATGCAACATAAAAATGCAATCTCATTTCTTTATTTTTCTCTACAGCATCTGATACTATTTAATGTAACAGCTTCTCCTTTGTCTGATGTCTTTCTCCATCACCAGAATAAAATGCAAGCTCATGGGGCAGGATTTTGCTGTGCTGTTTTCCTGTGGGAATACAACTCTGGTGTTTCATAAATGATCAAGTCCTGGGAAGCTGGGATGCCTCGACACAGGTGGAATTTATCTGCATCCCGGGAGGAGTTTCTGCAAACAGTCCTGTGCAGACTGTGACCGTGAACTCCAGGCATAAGCAGCCTTCAGACTTGTGAAAGCAAAAGCGTTTCAGTGTTGCCCTTCACACTTGCTTCCTTCATCTCTCTTCCCTTGTAACCAGTGACTCTTGTCATGCCTTGAGTCTCTTGTCGGTTTCCGTAGTATTTCAGACCTCACTTTCCTTTCTCCACCTGTCATTGAAACATGTGTCCCTGGTTCTTTTACCCAAAGATCCTGGCAGTTTGTCTTCTAAACTGATAAACTCATTAAAACACAGATAGTGGTGAATAATAGGTCTCTCCCTCTTGGAAAACAATTTGCATTTAAACAATGTTGGTGCCTGAATGCAAAGGAGTTAGTGCTCAGGGAATCCTAAAGAGGCCTGGGACAGCTGGGGAGAGCTCCCTGAGGCAAAATCTACTCACAGCCCACAGTATTATCATAGGACAGAAACCAAGGAATGCTAGCAGAGATATGAAGAAAGAGGAAGTCATACAGTGTTGGCGGCAATGTAAATTTGTAGTCTTTATGGAGAACAACATGGAGCTTCCTGAAAAAACTGAAAACAGAACTACTGTATGATCCAGCAATCTCACTGTTGGGTACGTGTCCAAAAGCAAAGAAATCCCAGGCCCATTTATTACAGTGCTTTTCACAACAGAAACACTGTTGTCAACAGCATATGAAATCAAGTTCAATGTTTATCAGTGAACAAATATGTAAAGAAAATCATGCCTTTTACTCAGTCACAGAGAAAGCAATGCAATCCTGTTATTTGCCACAATGTCATGAGTAAACTTGGAAAATGTTAAGTGAAATAAGTCAGATCCAGAAAGATACACACCACATAATTTCACCTGTAAATGGAAACCAGTGATTAATCCACAGGCATCAAAACTAGAAATGCAGTTAGCACACACCTAGAAGAGTAGAGTGGAGGGGCAAGTGGGGGGGGTCAGTCAACAATAGGAGCACACTGTTATCCCTAGACTGAAGGAAAAATATATCGTAGTTCTATGGCATACAGGATAAATATGATTAACAATAATGCGTTGTATTTCAAAATAGAAAAAAGGAATTTCAGTGTACTTATCATAAAGAAATGATAAGAGAGTTATGTTATTTTCCCTGTGAGTACCTAATGTATGCATAAATCAAAACATCATTGTACTTCCCAAATATGTATAAGATTAAGATATATCTACCAAGGAGTAAATGAACTGTTATGGTCTCGGAGTCAGGATCCAGTTAGGCTCAGAGACATATGCATAGCAAAGCAAGGAATTTATTGTGATTGCAATCCGGCCTACTTGCTCGCCATAGGAGTAGGAGAGGAAAGCGGCTGAGCCAAGTGTCAAGAGTCTTTTTAATGTGCCTTTCATGACTCCCTGCAAGCAAGCAAGCAAGCAACTGGAACAAAAGCAGAAATATGTGGTTAGCAATTTAGCATTAACTTATGGCAGAAAGTCTCTCGAAGATTCCATGATACAGGGGTCGGTTACTTTTGAAGCTGGTCCGTTTCACAGGTCTTAGTTGGCCAGCTCTGACCAGCCTCTGTGGTCTACTGATTAGAATACCCTTTGTTGATTTAACGTGAAGAACACAGGCATTAAGACTCAGGAAAACACCCCTTTAACTTTAGTGAGAACAGTAAGATTCATGATTCAACTTAGATCAGAAACAGAGCTGCAGGGAGAATAGGGGAGTCAGAAACAGGGACATAACAGACGTCAGAAGGAGGTCAGCGAAGTGCCTGCCTCTAACATGAACAAATGAAGAAGTTAATCACAGCCCCTTAGAAGCTGTCCAGTCTTCCTGTATAGACCAAGTTCAACCATCTGTTGAACTTACAGCGTGTCTGAGTGTATAGCCATATATATATAAAATTTTATTATGTAGTAAAGATTAAAAACAAATTTACCCACTAATGAGATGTATGTGTTTGCCTACTTTTACATGAAGACTTAAACTTTGCATGAATATTTAATACTGCATGATGTAGAGCATCTTCAGCATTTTTCAGAGTTGATCAGTATTTTGATTTTCTAATCATTATTCTCGAGAACACTGTTTTGCATGGCTACATAGTACAAAACTGCAGAAGTCTGTTTAGGACCATTTCAGAAATTGTTGGAAATTCTGTTCTAATTCCAAACAAGATTAATTTAGCATTTTAATGAACTCTATTCAGCCTCATAAACAGCATTTTAAAAGTTAAGCATTTGAACACATTGAAATTTGAAGATCTACTTTCATGCTGAGGAAGGATGGTAAGTAAATATTAAATGTCTTTGCGTTCTGTAATCAACATGCACTGTTGTGTTTGTTTCCAATGTTTCCACATGCACTGAAATCTTTGTATGTACAACAAAGCGCTCCAGTTTCTAGCATACAAAAGTCTTGAATCACAGAGAAAGTGTTTTAGGCTGTGTTGGTGCTGGGTGGTGTGATGGCATGCATAGTGTTACAGAGTACACATTTTGTATGTTCAGGACCAAGGCTGCTGTGAAGTCACTAGACGCAACACAGCCGAGAGCCGCCAGAAACACACTGGATTCATTATATTATATCATTATATTGATTTTCAATTATTTCATTGTTGTATATTTGGAAAACTTTTGAGTTGACGAAATTTTTCCATGGATATCTTGTCCTGTACTATTCTCCAGCAACCATGAGGACTCTTATGGTGGGGAGGAAGAAGTATTTTTTGAAGCATGAATTTTTCCTAGAAAGTACCCCCAAAACATTCCTGATTCACAGAATGCTGACCCACGGAAGGAAACAGGTGAAATTTACCAGGCTATCTAACTAGTACCATCAAACAAAATTAAGAAACCATCCTGACAATTGAAGAAGAGGAATTTATCCATCAGCCAGTCCAGAGGTCCATCCTTACCAGGACTGTTACCTGTGTAGAGGTCGTGCAAGCAGGACGCCACTAATTTTCCGATGGCGGAGATCAGGACAAGCTTTATCTTAGCTTACTAGAACTTGACCCAGGTGGCCTAGCCCCATGGCTGTTGAAAATGGGCAAATCAATTTCTTTTGATTTGTGATGTGATGTGACTCGTGTCCTCCCTGCTCCACCCAGTCCCATCAAGCCCTTCTGAATTTGTCAGTTGGAGGAATGGGGATTGTCAACCCAAATGACATCCAAAGATTCGCTGAAGATTTATTTAATTTATTTGGGAGTACCATAGCATTGCAGTTTGAATACACCCCAAACCTTTGTAAAACATGAGCGTTTTCAAGGAAAGTTGAGGGAAGGGGACATTTTTTTAAGGCAAGACCAGGATTGCATAAGATATTTTGAAACAATAGTCTTAGGCTACAAGGACCAACAAAAATGGCATCAGTCCAATATTAAACATCTAGAGGCTGGGTGAACCTGGTTACAGGAATAAATTTTTGTGTAAGGTTGTGATTTCTTTCCTCCTAAACTGTGATTCTAGGGACTGGAGAGATGGCCCAACGGTTCAGAGAGCATACTGCTCTTCCAGATGACCCAACTTGAGTTCCCAGCACCCAGGTCAGGCAGCTCCCAACTGCCTGTAACTCCACTTCCAAGAAAGCTGATGCTGTTTTGGATTCCACAGGCACTCACTCATGTGCCTCCCCACCCAGCCACATATCCACATAATTAGAAACAAAAATAAGTATTGTGATTCTGACAGTCTTTTGTAAATAGTCTTTCTGTCAAGCATGCACACATGATCATTCCTCCTTCATAATTACAGACATTATATACTTATTCATTTGAGTTAGATCTTGACCACAGTGACTCTGTTTGATCCTGCTAATCTTCAAAGTATTGATCTATCACTCCTCCAGGGGACCCTGGTTTTGTTTACTTCATTCTCTGGGCAAAGAGACACTACTATGTAAACATATGAAAGCTTTTCACATTTTGTCAAAATAACATCTTACAAATAAACATTCACAAGAGAGTAGCACAGGTCAGTAAACTATGGTAAATATACCTTCCCAAATATTCCTGAATTCAGTTAATATTGAGCTGAAGAGTCAAGCTATCTGGAAGAGCTTAGTGGTGTCTATCAGGACAGGAGAGGTATGAGATGTTGCAGATGCTGCTGTCCACATGAGGCCTTGCTTTTGGACGATATGCTTCATCTTCTGGATGCTGCCTCCACCTAACAAGTATTTGTGACCTGCTGCTAATATAAAACACTCAGTAGGCCTAGAGGTAGCCCAGGTTCCAGGGAATTCAACATTGTAGTTAGGGTTATGTTTCATACCAAAGCAAACAGTCCAGGGGAACTGATAATATTTGATCACCACAGATACCATTAAAGCTAGGCAAACTGTATTCTAATGTCAAGCTCCAGACTGGCAGTTGTCAGAGTCAATATACATAAGACTCAATGAAACAGGAACTGAAAGGCCACCCAGAGTATCTGGTTTAGGAGATTAGGGGCAGGAGACAAGGATGGGCATTTCTAGCAAGCTTTCAGGTGCAGTGCCTGCTGTTGATCAAAGTGCCATATCAGAAGATCACGTAACCAATCATACACCTGATTCATCTATTCCATTTTCTATTTTAAAAGACAGTAAGCAGATGGCCCCATATTAGATAGAGCATCAGTCTATCTATCACTAGCTGGGCAGGTTAGACACAGTTCTTTCTAGTCACTCTTCGGCTTTAAGGCTATTGACCACTTCCAGGCAGGGCTGACAGAATTACTTAGCCAACAAGTTTCTCTGTGATGTTCAAAGTCCTAAAAGCTCAAAGTCTAGTATATAATGATTCTTTAGAATTTAGAGGAAGATAGATCAGTTCTTTTGGTAGCCTCAAGGTGGCAAGGCTGCTATTAAAGTCATTGCTACTATAATTATTGACTGCTGTATTAGTAAGATTACTGTTGGACACAATCAAATCTCATTAGAGCAATACTTTCCTCAAATCACATCAAGACACTAAAACACCATTTGTGATGATTAATCTCAATAGTCAACTTGATGAGATCTAGGATCAGGAGGGAGATGGTCTCTGGGGCATGTCTGTGGGGGATTATTTTGATTAGTTTAAATATAATGGGAAGAACCCCCCCCCCCCGCCCGTGGATGACACCAGACTCTGAGCTAGGATCCTGAACTGTCTAAAAAGGAGAAAGTGAGCATTTATCACTCTCTGCTTTTTGACTCTGACTGTAATATGATCAGCTGCCTCAAGCTCCTGATGGCCAACTCCCCTACTCTGGTGGAATGTACCTCAAATTGTAAGCCAAAATAAACCCATCCGTCCTTCAGTTGCTTTGGCATGGTATTCTGTCATAGCCACAGAAAAGTGACTGTGACAGAAAACTGTTACTGAGTAGTGGAGCCCCTGCTGTGATAAGCCTGGCCATATGGTTAATAGGTCTTTAGGACTCTTTCGAAGTATTCGGTACTTTAGGCTTGGAAAACTCGGGTGGACTATAAGCTAGTTTAATGGACTATTCACGTGAAAGCTTAGAAAAAAAGAATTCCGCAAGAAATATGGACATGGGGTTCTGGTTCATGACTTTTCAGAAGGGACTGAACTGCACAGTTGTAGTCCAAAGAGGCCAGGCTACATCTCTAGCCATCAGCAGAAACTGGCAGCAGTGCCCCAGTGGTACTGATTTTTCAGGCATGGAAGATGCAAGGTTAACAGGGACACGGATTCATACTCTACAGTTTCAGAGAGCAGCTGAGTCCAGTCAACATTGGAGTCCTTGTCATGAGGCCCTGAGAGCCCATTGTATTAAGCTGTGAAGGTGAAGCCTAAGTTGCAATGGAGACACCAGGATACTGGAAATCTGCTGAGAAAAGATTAGGGAATGGAGGCAAGCTAGCCCAGAAGAGAATCTGTGTGTGCTACATGCAGCAGAGGTGGAGGAGTCGGGGTACCCAAGCCTTTTGGAGCCCAGTTGGTTCAGTTATGAGTACCAGATGTCAGACATGGAGCTGAAGGATTTGGTGTTTGCCTTGCTGCATTGTGGTCTTGGTTTGACATGATGATTTTTTACTATCTCCCAATTCTACCATTTTAGAAATGTTTATTCTGTGCCATTGCATGTTGGAAGTCTGTAATTTATTTTCTATTTTATAGGAGTTCTCAGTTAAGAGATTCCATTCAGTCTCAAATTAAACATGGAATTTTGACTTGTTAACTGTGGGAGTTTTTAAATATTATGGTAATTGTGAAGTTGGGACTTATTTATGAGATGAAGCTAAGATTTGGGGATAGAAGGTTTTTATCTAAATGATGTGTTTAGCCTCATGGTGACAAGGGGTGCAGTTGTGATGTTACTCTCAATAGCTTGATGAGATCAAGAATCACCTGTGAGATGGCCATCTGGGCATGCCTGTGGGGAATTATCTTGATGAAGTTAATTGAGGCAGGAAAACCTTTCCACTGTGGGTATCAACATTCCCTGCGCAGAGATCCTGGACTGTATCAGAAGGAGAAGGTGATCTGAGCTTGAGCAGTCCTCACTTTCTGCTTCTCAATTTGCTGTAGTGTAACCAACTCTCAAGCAACTGCTGTTGTGACTCCCCTGTCTAGATGGAGTGAACCTCCACCTTAGAGCCAACATATACCCTTCTGTGATGGTTAATCTTGGCTCTACATTTAACACACCTGGGTTGGCGGGTGACCTCAGTTGAGGAATTCCTACCATTAGATTGGCCTTGGAGCATGTCTGTGGGGCATTTCCTTGACCCATATTCAAGTACATTAATCCAAAACACAACATAGAGGTCTGCACAAGGTTAGGCTGCAAACCAGACTCCTGAATGCTGCTGGTGGAGGTGTCCAGGTTCTGTTCTGCTAAGGCCTGCCTGAGACAATACCGGGTCCCCCCTGAGGTTCTATCATTCACATTTTAAATTTATTTATTTATTTATTTTTATGTATTTGAATGCTTTGCCTGCATATATACAAGTAAACCTGTATCATGCAATGACTGTGGAGGTCAGAAGAGGGCCTTGGATCCCCTGGAACGGGCGTAAAAACAGTTGTTAGTCTCCATGTGTATGCTGGGAGTCAAATCCGCATCCTCTGCAAGAGCCACTGAGCCAGCTCTCCATCCCCTCACATTTTAAATTGTTCACCATGCACAAAACTTGTTTGATTAACCTGATCTGAATAATTCATTAGCAAATAAAGGAAAAGCAATGGACGAGAATAGAATCTGAAACAAGCCAGGCCAGTGAGAACTGCATCTGAGCTAGATGAGGCTAGTGAGTGGAAGCTACCTGGGGCCAGGACGTGGCCTGGGGCATGACACCCTGGGCATGGGACCCTAGGATTCTGTGGCCTTGGCACTTGTGTTCACACAGGGATAACTTTTGTGCTAAGGCTATGGCTTTTTGCGAGAAAGATGCTCAAGTAACAGAGGGCTGTCCCGACCTTGGAAAGAAAGGAGGCTAGAGGTTGGGGAAGCCCCCAGGTCGGATGGAGGTCAGGGTGAGCCATGCCCGCACTCTTGCGAGGTGGAGATTGGTGCGAAGGCCAGTGAGGAAGAGGAGCAGGAGCTGTACTGTGGAATGAAGAAAGCCCTTGAGGGAGGTCAACAGTTGGGACAGTGGAATGCGCATGCGTGACCTGGGTCCTGCTGTTACCCAAGGCCGGCCCGTCTACCTGGTTGCAGATCCTCTGACAGGCAGGGGATGTGGCCCTTGGCGGTGGCATTGCTCCTGGCTTCCCTACGGTATGGTGAGTGGCTCAGACTCTTATTCTTGGGGCTTGTGAGCTGAGCTCAGGCCAGCAGAATGCGGACCTGAGAGGGTGCCCTCTCCTCCACTGCGGGATGGATCCTCCCCCAGAGTCCGCACCCTCCTGTGCGGGCGGGGAACCACAGCTCTACAAATCTGAACTGCAAAGAAAGCCAGAGGTCAGGGGACAAGTCTCAGGGAGCCACTTCTTTCTCAGTGGTTTCACATGACTTTGGGGGTTGAAGGATGGCCTAGGCCTCTTTTGATAAAGTGTATATTTTGGTGCAGTTCAACAGAAGTGGTTTTGCTCTACCTGTCTGATGGCCAGATCTAAAAAGACACAACTTTCTGGAGCTGTTAGAGGTTGTTAGGGACAGAGCCTTGGCTAAGCAGTCCCACAGGCTAGGTAGGCTAGCCCTCACTTAGAAAGCAAATTAAACAGGCAGGTGACATTGAAAAACAGAGAAAGATATATTCATTGTGGCTATGTTGTGAAGAGGAACAAATATGGATTTTCAGTAACCGTTACCCTAAGTCCCTCTTCTGGGGCCTAACATGAGGTTTAGGGATACGTAGAGGGCAAGATGTGTGGGAACCAATCAGTTCTCACCCATCACTGACCCATCATGGCCTCTGCTCAGTCACCCGTAAGATGCTCTGACAAGTTATCTGAACTGCGTGGGAAAGATTTTTCCCAGGAAACACACTTCCTCTGAGTAGCACCAGGTTTCCTTCTCCGTCATGAGATCCCTGGTAATGTCAACTTCTTGGGGTCAACTGTTTCAATAGGTCGGATAGACAGTGGGAGTGGCAGGCATAGCTCTTTTAAAATGCCTTCCTCATGTCAGGAGAGTTACATTCTGGCAGCAAGTTGTTGTGGTGGCTGTTTAATAATAAAATAAGACTGTAGAGCCCTGCTGGAGAGTTGGCTCTGCAGCGAAGAGCACTGCTTTCGCAGAGGACCCTGGTCAGGTGCCCAGCATTCACGTGGTGATTAATGGCCCATAACTCCAGTTCCAAGAGATCTGACGCCCTCTTCTGACATCCACAAGTACTGCATGACCTGAGTGCACTTACATACACACAGGCAATGCATCAATGCACCCATACACATTAAATAAAAATAATAAAATATTTTAAAGAATCCAGAGACCATCTTGTCACCTACTAGACACTTTTAATGTAAGTTACAAATTGTTCATTGATGTTTTCCCACTTTAATTTAGTGGAATCTTTTTCAGTTATGCCAATTTTCTTGAAATGTGAAGAAAATTTTGAGTCAAAACACATGCTCAGTGAGGCCAGCACCCAACTTTTATAAGCAAAGTGTTTTTATGTGACTGTAACCTGATTTATTTCATCTGAAGTAAACTGTTTCTAAGCTGAGTCTCCTAAGTACTAACAGGCCCTTACCAAATTCCAATGGATGAGACCATAAAATTCTGAACTTTCTGTTTTTGAAACTGTAAATTAGACTTTGTTTAAAAACAAAGTATCCTTTTTCTTGTATTTTGTTACATATTATTATAAAATGAACTAATACACCAATATTGTGGGACACACACACACACACACACACACACACACCTTTCAGAAATCACTTTTGTAAAAATCTATGGGTGGTTCCTTTGTAAAAAAAAAAAATAAGCAAGAAATGGGAACTTTTGTATTCCTATAGTATCCGTCACACTCAAATCTAGAGACTCTTTTGAGTCTTTGGTAAGATTCAGAATTCACTTTGAGTACCAGGAATGACAATAGTTCCATTTGTCACACTCAAATCTAGAGACTCTTTTGGAATCTTCGGCAAAACCAGGAATGACAATAGCTCCATTTATCTTAGACTGATAGAAAAAAATCAATTTTGTTTTATTAGCCTCTGTGTACCTGTGAAAAATTAGCCAAACAAAGCCATTCTGGTTATTCCCTACTGACATGGCATTAAGAAAACATATGCGGAAAGAAATAAAAATAAGACAAAAAAGAAAAAAAAAAAAACACAAAAAAAAATGGTCCTAACAACATGCTTGCTCAAGAATCTGCCTCCTAGGAACAATCCAACAACATAGCCTGTAGGTATTTTAAGGGCAATTTTATTTAGCAAGTGATGACTGAATGATCAATCGTAACTTTTATGACTAGTTTTATCTGTCAACTGCAGTCACTCACCAAGCTCTCTATAATCTCTGAAGGCCCATGTATTGATCTTTCTTTCAAATCATCTCAAGTAACTTTATTTTTTCTCTCACGAAACAGCAGCAGCTTTCTCTGTGTTCATCAGACATACCAGACAGAGGGCACATATTCTGAGTGTGTCCTGGGTTAAAATTCAATTCCTGTTTATCCCAAATAAGACGTTTCTAAAGATGAAGATTCTGGCTTTGACATTTCATGGACTCATAAGTGAAGTCCAAACAGGCTCATCTCAGAGAGATTAACAGACCATGTGATGGTAGAGGTATATATCTGGCTACTTGAATCTTCTACTGTCTGTTGACTTTTCTCACCCTGGTGAGTCTGTCTCAGAACTTCCCATTCCTCTGATCTGAGATTTGCATGTGTGTGTGAGATCTGTTCTTTGAGCAACCTTTTCCTTGTCTGTATAAGGGACTTTTGTCCTCCTGCTCAGGAGGCTTCCATCCTTCCTATTATGTTTGCACTGGGCTCATTTTATACATCTACTGGTTTGTCTTTTTTCAACTTCTTTTTTTGCATATCAATTTACTTATATTTGGGGCACTCAATAATACCTTGGGTACTGGGATCTTCAGCTGGTGATAATTTTCAAACATTTTGGGGATTATTCAAGTTACCCCAGGTGTGTTTATTTTTGCATAAATTTTAAAGGCCATGGCTACAGAATAAAATCGTTTTATGAGACACCTATCTTAGTTGGCATTGCAAGAATTTGAAATGCACTTGTGACTCAGAAAAATAAAAATGAATGGAATTGCCTCTTTGCAAGTATTTGCTTAATATCAGCTGAGACTCCTTCCCACATCTTCCACCTATGAACTCAGTTTCCTAACCACAGACACCAAATCAGCTTTCATGAAACCTAGTAAAATTCTAAAAGGAAAAAATGGAAAAGTTAATTTTAAAATTTGCTTCACTGAACAGCTGACTGACCATGATGAGGACTCACCGGAATAACCCATTCCAGCCTCATTTGTCATTAAGCACCCCCCCCAGCTTCGCCCATAGAGTCAGCCTGAAGTAGTCAAAAGAGAATGTCGCCCCTTTGCCCCTATGACATTAAAGGCTGGAATGTAAGGTGTGACTGAAAGGACTCAGGACTGACAGACACCTTGGCGACTCAGGCCAAACTTCCCGAATTCACAAGCATCTGTGAAAAGGGACTGACTTTTGCAGCTTCCTGATGCCAGGCATTAACTATCTCCTCTGAACCTCAATCAGATGTTATGGGGATCCCCTCCCCGTATAAAGGCCTACTGACCAGCTAGGCTTGGCCAGTTTCCTCATCCCCCACCTGGAGAAGCTTCCTCGTTTCTGGAGTCTGGGGAAAGTCCCCCAAGATGATGGGCTGGTCTCCTCATCCAATCTGGGGAGGCTAGCCCCAGGCTAGTTTCCTCATCTCCTGAGACCTGGGGAGGCTAAGCTTTGCTAGCTTCCTCATCCTCTGACCTGAGGAAGCTAAGCCAGGCTAGCTTCCTCATTTCCCGAGCCCAGGAGGCAAAGGTAAGCAGAGGTGACTCGGTGACCTGTGGCCCTCATGATGTATGACTGCTGCTTTAGAAGGGAGACAAGGAGAATTTAATAGTTTAAAAAATTAAGGAGCCATTTGTGATTAGGGCAAAATTACATACAGCTGTCTGGGAGAAGTGGCTGGATACTCAGGTAAGGGTTCAGTGACCCTGCTTAACAAACCCAACTGTGATGATCCTTTGCAAGTAGACACAGCTAAAGTCATGAAGATGGCAGTTATTTGGTTCAGAAGAGTGCTGTGTAGTATCATCTTACTAAAAGAACACACATAATGTCATGAATTGATATTTCCAGTGTATATTTTACACTTTATAAATTTCCAGGTGAGCTTATAGAAAACACAAAATCATAATTTATAGAGGGAGAGAGAGAGAGATCTACCAATGCTTTAGGCCTTGAGGGAGTATATAATTTTATATATAAAATACATATAATATATTTAATGTAATAATAATCTGTCTGAATTAAAAAAACTATATAGGGGAGCCCAGGGCATGAAGGGACAGGGAAATGCTCTATTTCAGAGAAAACACTTTAGATCACAAAGAAAGGCAGTAATTAAGATCAGTGAAGGATGCATTTCAAGGCCTGTCCAAAAGGGTGAGGGCTGTCAGGAATATCTCAGAGAATGCAGGGAAGAGGTAGAGTAGCCCTGGGTGTGTGGGAGGCCCATTGACTCCCACCATGGAGAGCTGCTAAGGGTGTGTCTTACCCAAGTAAGAAAGCGAGGACAGGCCATGTGCCCCGCCCCCCCATGACAAACAGGCCTTCTTTGTCCACTGTGGCAGCAGCTCCGGGCTTCTCTGTTGCTGTGGTACACGGTCAATCCTTGGCCAGGCAGATGAGTTCTGTCAGTGAAGATCAGGAGGTGGGTTGGGAGAATTTGGGGGGAATCACATAACTGGCCTACCTCAATTTTGCAAAGGAGGGCAGTCATCTTTCAGGCATCCCCATTTTCTACAGTGTCAAGCACTATAAAATAATATTATTACTGTATTACAAATATATATGTATATATTACTATAAATTCAGATTCCTTATTTCACCATGACTGTTCCTAAAGTCTACAAAAAAGACTTCACAGTTACATTGTGTACAAGGAATATGAAAGCCTAAATATTTATGACCTTAGTCCACAAACTGTTGATAATCTCCATTAATTTAGTAAATAGGCCAATTAGAAAATGTTAGATAATTATTGCTAGTTTTGGTATTGTGTAATGTATCCATTTGAAAACACATGTTACATTCCAGTGGGATATGTTTTTATTTCAAGGAGTGTAGCAGTCCATCACATATATAGACAGCGTAAGATCTCCCTGAATAATAAAAATAAATTAAGGACTAATGCAATTTGTGATTTTCTTGATCCATTCTAAACAGGCTGGTTCCTCTAAATTGCAGCATCACACCAAAAGAGAGACTGTGCTGAGAAATGTAAATTCAGCAGTATAGACCTCAAATGATCGATTTTTTCCCTCTCTTGGATACGGTTATCAACTTAAAAGAAATGTCAGCAACTGGAGACTGGAGGGATGGCCCAGCTGGTTAAGAGCACTAACTGCTCTTGCAGAGGACCTGGGTCTCAGGGTGGCTCATATCCATTTGTAATCCCAGTTCTAGGAGATCCAACACCCTCTTCTGCCCTCTGTGGGCATTCAATGACATGGTTGCACTTACATACATGAAGGCAATATATTAATACACATAAAATAAAAATAATAAGCAAACATTTTTAAGTAAAAATTAATGTCAGCAATGTATCCTTGATCATTGGATTTACAGATGGCTCCACAGCTAACCCCAGGAGAGGTTTCAACAAACTTCCCTAGATTCTCTAGCAAAGTAGTTTTAGACAAAACTAATCTCTAGCTTTATGAGCTAAAAAAGATAGGGTATTTCTGCAATTCTTGAGTCCATTAGCTAATGCAGAAAAATTCTTTTAAATAGAAGCCCAATCATGAAAAATAAGAAAAACCAAGCACAGTATCACACTCATATCTCACCCAGTATATCTGGAATTTATAATATAATCAGCTTATTGCTTTCAAGACTAGGTTTTATAGCCTTATAATCGCACTGCATTTATGATAATAATGCAGATTATATCTCATATTATCTTCAGATTTTTTCTTGTTGCCTATCTAATCTATGTAAAGATAATCCTTTTGAAAGAACAATGTTAGCTCTGGGGCAGGAGGGATGGCTAAACAGTTAAGAGCACTGGCTACTCTTGCAGAGGATCTGATTCAATTTTTAGCACCCTCACAATGGCTAACAACCCTCTCTAACTCCTGTTCCAGGGGATCTGACACCCTTTTCTGGCCTCTGTGGACATTTCATGACATGGATGCACTTACATACATATAGGCAAAACATTCTACACATTAAATAAAAATAAAATAAATTTTAAAAGAATAATAATAGTATTAGCTCAACACTTTGAGGTGGTCGCTGCCTTTTCGAGTAATAATATAAAACCCCTTGCTAACTGCAGACAGACCTACCTTGAGACAGTCTTTCCTACTGACTTCTTTGCTGCTCAAATATGCCCTTTTCTGTGATATTAAGTCACATTTTTCCCTTTAATATGAGACCAAACAAATTGGACAGATGCATTTTGAGACTAAAACATAATCAAAGCTTAACCACAGACTGGTTGTTTAGCAATGCTGTCAGAGAAATATTTTGATTAAAAGGGAAAATGTAAAAAATTTTATGCCAAATGAAGTCATTCCAATCATACCCCACTAAAAGTGGGCTATGTTGCCATAATGTAAAAGAACACACAAGTGCCTTTTCCAGTAAGTATATTCCAAGACCAATCCAATGAAACAGCTTGCCATAACTTTAAGACTAGTTGTACTTAACAACTGATGGTGCAATATGACTTTAATACTGCTTTTATCTAGTTACTGTGACCACTGACTAATCAGTGCTTATAGTCCTTGAACAACAATGTGAATGCCACTGAGCTTCCTTACAAATCATGTAGATTTTCTCTTTCTTCAATGAAATATAAAGCTTTCCTTTATTGAGGGCCCATACTAGCCTGTGCAGATATCATAGACATGAATACTAGTCTTTATTTATCCCCCAAATGAAAGTTCCTTTAGAAAACTATCACCAGTTAAGGCCATCAAAACTTTTCTCAAGTTTGAAGAGTATAAACCATACACTGTTTTAAAGACAAGATTCCTGTTTCAAGTAGATTAGAAAGTACATAGTAATATTACTGTGAAGGGTAGATATTCTGATAGGCCTTTGCCCATTTTAGTTAAGATCATGCTTAACTAATTCTCATTTCCTTAGAACATTTATGTGCTTGATTTCTTGAGACATAATTAAGAATTTATAGTATGTATTATTAACATTAAAAAATAAAATATAGGCATGCATTTTGTTGTTAGGTTATACATTGAGTATAAAACAGGAAGTGATAGTGCTTGTCATAATATAAAATGGACTTGTGTGTACTTAATATGTAGCTTCAAAAAAAACACATACAAAAACATGCTAACCATATCACAACACAAAGAGTTATCCAAAGGATATGAGAAAGTGAACTTAGACTCTAGAGTACAAAAGTCATGGATTAGATCATTCATTGTACTGAGATCTGATTTTGCTTTCATTTTTTTTATACTGAAACTCACAATCAGGGACCATGCCTTGGTAACCTTTACATTTTAGGGACCTTAATGGTAAAAGAAATTGAATCTAATGCCCCTTTCAGTCAATTAACGTAATCTGTAGGCCACTGTAATGGTTTAAAAGTACAGAATGAATGGCCATGTTCCTCCCACATATATCCAATTTGTTTCAAAAGACAGCAGTTTCTGTATCAGTCTTAAATTAGTAAATACAGAATTAAATAATATCAGTGATCTATCTGAACTACTTTTTGGAAGGAGTTGCTTTTTGAAAAGGAGTCTGTTGTGGTGTGAATGTGAAATGTCCCCCACAGGCTCATGTGTGAAACCCTTGGTCCCTAGATGATGGTACTATTTCTGAAGCTTATGAAATCTTAAGAGATGCAAGCATGCATACAAAACATCACAGGGGGATGGCTTTGATTTCAGTAGCCTAGCCCCACTTTCTGTTTGCTCTCTCCTTTGCACTGCCGGTGTGACTGGCTGGCCCCATGCTGCTGTGTCTTCTCTGAATTGATGGACTGACTGTATCTGCTCTGGAACTGCAAGCCAAAAATCAACTTTTCCTCACTTAAGTTGCTTTTATCAGTGAATTTTCTTGCAGCTAACAGAATATTACTTTGTAGCCCTGTCCACTTTTATAGGGACACTTTCAAACCCAGTGGAGTGGGCAGGATTATTTTGAGTCAGAACTAAATAAGTTGGAGAAACTTCACTGTACTACAGACCTTTAGTATTCACTGAGGAGAGACTGGGTGCTCTTTTCCTTCTGAATCTAACCGCACTCAGTCTGAGACTCCAGCTCTTCATGTCAGAAGCTGGTTCCAAGGGCAGGACTGTAGACTCCTTTCTGGCAGGTGTCCGTCTCATCATGGATGCTTTGTTGACCTCAGCAGATGCTGGGGCTTCTCACCCCAGTGGTGAACAACCATTCCTAGCAGATATCTCACTTCTTAAACTGCTAGAAAAATGGCGAGGTGTTTGGCCTATCCGCTGCCTACCCAACATCACTAAACTCTAACACCACAGACAGCCTTCTTCTCTCCCTCCCTTAGCTAGCATCAGAACACCTACCTTTTCACCTTTCCAAGGGACCAAAGCCCGAGAATCCTTTCTATATCCAGCACCCGGGAGTCCTGATCCAGCAGCTTATTTTCAGTCTGATATCCTACATCTTGCCTGTGATGCTTTGAATGAGAGTGTCCCCCTGATGACTCTCAAGTATTTTGACATTTTGTCTCTAGTTAGTGGTACTGGTTTGGGAAGTGTTAGGAGGTACAGCCTGGCTAGAGGAAGCATGTCACCGGGGCTTTGAGAGTTCTTTACCTTGCCAGATTTCTAGTTCCTCTCTGGGTAGCTAAAACTTCTGAGAGGGTGTAAACAATGTCTATCCCTTCACCCCATGATCCCAACAACAAATAGAAGTACAGTTTCAATAAACTACAATCTGGGAAATGAATGAGCTTATTTAGCTTACTTACAAGGCAATAAATGAGGCTTTACTTACAGGAATATGGGTGCTTCCTACTAAGGCTGGTGTTGCTAAAATTCCTTCTAGGAGGCATGAATAATATCCCTCCTCCTTTGGACCTACAACAAAGTGAGGAATGATTCTGCCAAACTGCAGTTTGGTGAAACAGCTAGTTCACTGGAGAGCAGTAGGGTTCACTGAAGAGCCATGAGTGCTCAGAAGTGTGGGTACTCCCCTGCTGTGGCCTCACTGGAAAATCTCCATAGAGTCATGGATTGACTTAACAGCAGCCATACAAAACGGTGAGAGCGCCCCCTTGTGGCCCCCTCCACTAGTCTATACATAGTCTCCTCACTCACACAACTAGGACAAACTGGTTGGTTGGGAATTGTGGTTGACTATCCCTGCCCTTCCTTTCTTGGAGCATGAACATCAAGTTTTGGTGATCCTAGGTGCGTTGGTGTAACCAAGCTGGGGAAGATGGCATCTGTACATGATCTGACACTGGAGGACAGTTCTATGCAACACTCCACCTCTTCCTCTTGCTCTTATGCTTTCCACCGTCCTCAAGTCCCTGAGCCTTGGTGGGGGTGACATAGATGTATGACAATCTTCCAACCACTGTGTTCAGATACTGAATCCTTGGGTCTTTTCATCATGTTTCCAAGACATGGCAGTTGGCCCATCTAGGTGGTATTCCTCCTACTATAAACAAAAAGGAAAAGAAGCAGGAACATCTAAATGAACACTGACTGGTGTAATAACTTAACACCTAACTATGGGTTGCTTGCTAGGTACCTCAGCTGGTACATCACATTATTCTAACAAAACAATTACAGCGGTTTCCCCACTGGGGCCTATACTTCCCCTGCCAATATGAGTTGGCCTGGTTTACAGTCCTAGTTACGTGTTCCTCCCCAAGGACCAGGTCTTAAATTCAATTGGAAATTTGTCAGTTGTACATATACTAACCACACCACTATTGCATCAGCCAGTACATGTTACTTGGCATGTCAGTAGTGCATCATGTGAGGTCCATCATTAACGAACTTTCAGGACCATTTTCCCTTAGTAATTCTGCATAGTACTTAGTGGCATTGTGATCACTAGCCATCTAGTGGCAAGGAATTTCCAGCTTAGTCCCAGCTTGATTTCTCCCTTCCCACGTTCACATCATGTGGCATCTTCAGTAATAGGTTCTTACCAGCTCCTTCTGGTGTGCAACCAACATTAGTGCCAATAGCCTCTTTTGTTGGGGGTGTCTCCGGGGCTTCCCTGGCAAACAGCTCACCCACTCCTGGAGCTGGAATTTTCATTTAAGAATTGTACAGTTTTGGAGAGAGTCTCTATATTTATTTTCATAAATATGTCTTTACTCTTTGAAATCTATAAGCCCGGGCTATTGTAGTCTTTTCTCCACCATCCTGGTGGATATCACTTGTGCCTTATCAGACCATGAAGCTGACAGGGATTTCATAGCTATACCTGCCCTGGCACCCTAGGTAATTTATTTTCCATCCTTGTTTCTTCAAGTGTATTTTATATCTTTCAAACAGATTACATATCTGCAAAATATTCTGAAATTAACACGTACTAAATCAAACATAAACAAAGTCTAACAAAGCATGGAAAGAGTTCATCCATTTCCATCCAGTGCTTTCTCAGCAGATCTAGGGGGGTTATAATAAGGTGGGTAAGCGGCATTCCATGTCCTGGATTTCTCACACAGAGCCTCCCTGCATTTATTTCTCCATCCCTAATAATCTCATTGGGGCTGGCCCAAGCTGTCTGGACCTGCACAGGGCCAAGGAAGAAAAGGCCCCTCTAACCCCTGCTGCACCTTTTGGTTCCCTTGGTCAGGTAGGCTCCAGGTCTGACTCCTGGCTGTGGTCACACCTGTTGTCTCTCTGTTGACCACATCTGGCTGCTGGGGAAGACCTCACTGGGCAAATTTTCTCCACCTTTTAACAAGAGAGAAATGTAACCTGTAGCAGGATCACTATCCACCCCTGGGTCAGTTTTTATCTTCTGTAGCTGTACTGTTTTATTAATGCCTCTTGTGAACTGTTCCTCAGGTTTTAAAGCCTTCCAGAAGATGCTTAGCACAGAATTTGGCCTTTTCTCAATTTTTTTAGGAACTTGAACGCAACACAAATCTTGCCTTTGAGCAACCCAAGCAGACCTCTTTCTCTGTTTTGTCTTTTTAATATCTCTTCTAGGTTGTTGTAATATTTTACAGACATACTTTTCATGCCGGTTTAAGTCACTTAGATCTGTCGATTCCTCTCCTGTAAAAGATAAAGATCCTGACTCACTAAGGAATTCAGGAAAGTAACTAAAGCTCCATATCAATCTTGAGGTGCTCGCTCAATCAAGTTCTTTAAATCTCTAGTGAACACAATCCTATCTGGTCCACTGAACGGGGCATCATACATTGATTTCTTCATATTTAGTTCTCTCAGTAGGGCCTGTGCCTTGACTATTGTCCTGAAGCCCCTGATATCCATGGGAACCTCCACTTTTGGTGACCAAGGATCTCTAATGGCTGGTACAAACCAGTCCAGTCCATGAGGGACTGATTCCTCCCATACTGCCTCAGGTTATGCAGCTTATGTCTCAATGAGGGATGGTGGTTATATTGCTCAGCTTTTCTGTTTCTGCTAAAAGGTAATGTTATCTGATCCCATGTCCCATATTCTTGAAGGCAAGGTGGAGAGGGGCTCCTTCAATGCTTGTTTGAAAGACTTCCTTGGTTCCAACAGCTCCAATGTTGAGTATTCTCTGATTGCGATAGTCTCTAGAACCAGATCATTGTCAAGACCTCCATTAGCATGCTAATGGATTTTCCCTTTCTTTGTATTAAAGACTGAGCCTGAGGGGCAATACCAACTGTTTCTACTTCACATCCTCATCACTATCTGTCTTATCCAAGGGATCCAGGTTTTGAAGTCCCTGGATGGGCCTTGTATTACTGATCTTATCTGGATTCTCTTTTTCTGCCCCCCTAGTCATAAAAAAACCACAGGCTAACACCTCTAACTCTTGCTCTTTTTTATGCAATTTAATGGCAAGGTCAGATTTCAATAGTGAAGAGGCCAGACTCTTATTCCTTTCTTGCTCTAATTTCTCTCTTACACATTCAGTTTCTCTCTGGGCTCCTTCCTCTTCCTGGGATTACATCTCTTATTTGGCAAAGCAGTGGCCAGGCTGCCTGTGCGGCTGCTTGCTGATACTTTCGTCCCTGATGTGCTACTCCCAGCGCTTGCAATGTTTGCTCTAAACTTTCTGCTGTCCTCAAAGCATCTCCATACTTAGGTGGCAGACCCTCACACTCAAGCAGGTACACCACTACATACCACCTACAAGAGGACTACCATCCCAGGATCTCCCCCACCAACATCCTCTGCCTTGGCGACGTCACCTTAGTGAAACATCTCCCTATCCACTGCACTGTCCACGCCACTGCTGCCCCCAGCAGGCCTGTGGAGATAACCCAGCATGTAGAAAGATCCTCTGTCAACAGTCTCCCTTCTCCCATCTTTGCTTCTGTTGTTGGTCTCCATATAAGAGACTCTTCGGAAACTCATCCTTAGTTTTCTTGTATCCTGGTTGATTACAACAATTACTGCTAAGATTCCTTCTAGGAGGTGCAAACAATATCTGGCCCCCTCCTCCCTTGGTCCTACAGCAAAGCAAAGTACAATTTCACCAAACGGCAGTTTGGTCAAACAGCGAGTTTATTGGGCTCAAAACAATGGGTGAGGGGTTCTTATAGGATTGTGCTCCTCTGCTAAGCCTGCAGTGGAAAGTCTCCACAAAGGCACGGATTGCAGTTGCCCAGCAACCTCACAAAATAGCAATGGAGCCTTCCCCTAAGCTTCTGCAGCTCACGTACCCTCAACCAGTCTCCCTCGTGCAACTAAGTCCTCCTGGTGGGCTGGGAAGGTCCCATGACTTTTCCTGTTCCTCCGTCCTTGTGGAGCATGGCAGTCAAAAAGATTAGCTGTGATGATCCTAGGCATGCAGGCACAATCAGGCTTGGGAAGATGGCGGTTATGGTCTGTCAGAGAATAGTCGCATGAAATAACTCTGCTTGTTGTGCCTGCTTGAAGATGTGATTGCTCAGCCTTCTGCTCCAGCTACATCTGCTGCATGCTTCCCTGCCATTATGGACTCTAATCCCCCAGGAACCCTAAGCCAGATAAACTTTCCCTTCTATATATTGGTTATGGTGTTTTATCACAGCAACAGAAAGTAAGTAATATATTGACCTGGCATTGAGTCCTTCTCATTTTGCAGTCATGATCAAGTTGTACCCCATATCAAAAGAGAAAAATAAATCTCCTTAAAGAACTAAAAAATGATCCATTTCCTTGTCCATACCTTAACACTTATTTATTGAACTTTCCTCTGTGTTTTTTACTGTGTGGTGCAAAAGAAAAACTCTTACCTCAAAGTGGATAAGAGAGTCTATTCTGGAACCAAAAATTAGTGACCATAGCCAAAGAACACAGATTCGGGTTACCCCAAATTCCATGTTCCAATGTGGAAGCAGTTTCATGAAGTTTTTATAGGAACAGGACAAAGGAAAGTCATAAATCAAGACAGTTCTCAAATACATTGGTGGAAACATTAAGTGAGTGGTTTTTTGAAATAGAAAAATCTCAGCTATAGGCCTCAGATGATGGCATGGAATGTTTTGGTTTGTGGGAATTGGACTTTCTTAAGGTAATACATTCCAAAAAGTATTTTATCTGTTAGTCAGAGGATGTTAAGTCAGAAGCAGAGATAGGCAAAGAGTGACTATTTATGGAACTAAAGATGAGCCAACATGAATGTTAATTAAGTTCTGGACCTGCGACTTTCCAAAATCTCCACAATCACTGAAGTCCTAATCCACCTGTGCAGAAGGTTGAGCTTACAGAAACTTTTGAAAACTTCTATTTATATTTACTGTGTCAGATTTTCAATTATGTATTGGGGGGGGTTGGGAATGAATGAGTGTGCGTGTGTGTGTGTGTGTGTGCATGTGTGTGTGTGTAGAGACCAGAAGTTAGAGTTGCTGTTGTTCCTTGTTTTTGTCTTGTTTGAGGGATTTCTTGGTTTTTGTTTGGGGTATGTGTATGCGTGCATGTGTCTGTGTATGTGTGTGTATGTGTGTGTGTGTGTGTGTGTGTGTGTGTGCATGTGTTTGTATGTATGTGGAGACCAGAAGTTAGAGTTGCTGTTGTTCCTTGTTTTTGTTTTGGTTGAGGGATGTTTTCTTGGTTTTTGTTTAGGGGGTGGGTGGGTGTGGGGGTGGGTGTGTGTGTGTGTGTATACTTTTGTTGTGGATGATGATTATTTTGTTGTGGGTTTTGAGACGGGGCTCTTTGTTGGCCTAGAATGCACAGATTCACCTAGACTGGCTGCCTGGGTAGCCCCAGGAGGCTTCCTGTCTCTGTTCACCAGGGTTGAGATTGCAAGCCATGCCACCATTCCTGGCTTTTATGTGGCTTCTGGGTGAATCAAACTCTGGGCCTCAAACTTATGCAGAAACATTTTTTCAACTAAACTATTTCCCCAGTCCTATTCCAGACTTATTGAGTGACAATCATTATTGCTCCCTTCTCTTCATCACCTCTCAGGTGTCAGGTGCCTGTGGTCCCACTTGTTCAATGACACTACTACACATGATAGAAGCTAGTTTTCAAGTCTCAGGCTAGTCTTCACTATTTAGCACGCTGTCTGGAATCTCCTTTGTCCCTGTCAGGACCCGGCCTTGATGTCGCTGTGGTTCTTCTGCCTCCCCTGCTTCTCTCACTTCCTTCTCACTTCCTTGACTATTGAGCGTAAATACTGATGTCTCCAAGCTTTTGTTCTCTTCCATCTGCATTATTCGCCAGGACCCTGTGGTTAGTCTTCTTTATGCTCATGCTTTCAGTGACCAGATATGTCTCTACTGATTCCCAAGTCTTGATTACTCTGACCTTTCTTCCTAAATCCAGAGTCATATATTCTGAGGTCTCCTGGACATGTCCACCTCATGGCACCACTGACATATTTAATGCTCAAATTGAAATACCGAAGTTTTATCTTCCCTATATCTCTTTATAACTAATTTATAACACAACTAGTTCCATATAATGTTTCCCAGTTTTCTTTTTCCTTTTTGATCTCCATTGCCTCCCTCACTTGATTTCTGTTAGTTTTGCTTCTCTGATTCTTGCTACCGCTTTGGAGCCTTCTTTCCAGTTGTCATTTACCTGAACTATTGTAGTGGGTTCTTATTGGGCCTCCCTTTTCCCAGTCCTGCCCACAATCTACTTTTAGACTGCTGTCAACTGTTATCTTTTTAAAATCTGAGTTGAACCTTCTATTGTCAAGCCTAAACTGCTCAGCATGACACTCAAAGAAGCCTTTCCAGATTTTTAAAGTATCTTCACAATCTTATTTCCTAGCGCTCTTCTGAATAATTCCCTGTTTTTAGATTCCATCTTCATTCTTCTCTGTACATATTACATAAACTACTAGCTCTTTCCTTCCCACCACTCTCTTACTCAGTCTTCGAATCCAATTTTAATATCTCTCTCTAAGATACTCTTTCTTAACCATATTTTTGTGTATTTCTAAGCAACATTTCTATCATACATGCAGCTGATTTGAGCTTTTTTTCCATTAAAATATGCACTTCACAAATCCATAAGCAGGTTGATAGAAGCACTGAGGATTCTTCTGAAATATGAAGAGTGAATCCTCACCCATATGACTTAGATTTCGATGTTTTGAAATTCTTCCTCTAAACTACAGTTGCGGCTTCTTTGGGTACTTGCTATGTTTGTGAACAGTGCTCATGTTCATTTCACTAACTCTTATGAAAATTTCCATGAGATAGTGTAGACTATCGCCATGTGTGCTTTCTAGAAGTCGACACTGAGGTATAGAGGTTAAATAGCATATGTAAATTTCCACAACCGTTATGTGGGCTCTGGCTCCAATATGTGCCCTTAACCATTACACACACTATGCATCCAAGGAAAAATGGGAACCTGCATACAATGGGGAGAAGATTTGTGAAGGAATAGCAAGATCCTTTTCAGCAACATAACTTGTACTCTCTCATTCTCAAACTAAGCCCTCATTATAATAACCTTCCTGCAGCCCTATGAATAAGCAAAAGCTCTCAGTGCCATTCCTTAGCACTTGAGACAGTTATTCTGAGGACTGGAAAATACACTAAAAGTTGGGATAGAAATGTTGCCACTGTTGTTTACTGTGGCATTCATTGATGTGATTATTGGGCCTTGAAGCTCCGGTTGGATCATCGATTAATGTTTTCCCCTCAGCAAAATGAACAGTGCTCTTCAAAGCTAAGGGAGCCAGCCTTTAGGGAAAATGACTTCCAGGTCAATTCTGGCTCACTGTTCCAAATTCTCTGTTAGAGATTGCCCTGTCTTCAAGAGTATGGTCTTACCTTCAAGTTCTGGAAGGCAATCACGGGCTACGGCAGTAGCTTGTGTAATTTGGGAGTTTCTTGGATTACCCTGGACAGTAACTCAAAGGAAGGCTTCTCCTGTCTGGCACTGTTTCTTGTTCTGGGACCTTCAGCTATGCACATGTGCTCATGTAGAGATATCATATGTGTAATTTGTCATTAGGTTTTTGGACTAATAAGATTCTCTCTGGTGTTTTACAGTAGCCAGGCATTATTTGTCTCTTCTCTCTCTGTGTCTGTCTAATGCTCTCTCCACACCTTCCTGATTTATACTATCCCCATTTTTCCCATTTCTCACTGGTAACAGCAATCTTTTATGGTTCCACCTTGCTTGAGCTTCTTCTTTCCCTTTATCCCCACAGTGCTTTGTATAACTCTCCCTATACCCTTCCACTTAAATACCCTCATTTTACCCATTTCTCCCTTAGTGACACCTGTTTCCTACTGTTCTTCTCTTCAGGTTCCTTCTTTCCATCTCTTAGCTTTTGTGAAATGAGCAGAAACAAACAGCGATGTTCAAGTATCCCATAATAAGATAAGTCCTTTGAGTATGTGTGAAGAGTTCTCCATACTGTTTTCCATAATGGTTGCATGAGTTTGCAATCCCCAGCAGTGAATGAGCATTCTTCTTTCCCCACATCTTCTCCAGCATTGGTATCATTTGTTCTCTTGATCTTAGCCAGTCTGACTATAGTAAGATGAAATAGTAAAGTGGTTTTAATTAGCTGTTTACCAATTACTAATGATATTGAACATTTTTAATGATGTTTCTTAGTCATTTTTATTTCTTCTTTTGAGATCTCTCTGTTCCAATCCTTAGATCATCTTTTAATTGTGTCATTTGTTTTCTTGATTCTTTGTTTTTTGAGTCAACAGCCACTTAATTGGACTTAAAACTCACTCAATGGGAGGAAACTCATGTGTGGTACTATAAGCATAACAAAATACATATGGCTGGAGCGGTCATAGATATTATAAAAAATTCCAAGCCTCTCACATATCTAGAGTAATTTAATTTCATACTATGTGCAAAATATGGATCCTTATATTAACAGACAATTATCCCAGTCACTACTCATCAAAAAAAAAATTTCTTTTATACCAGGTAGAGACTATTACAAAGTTCCACAGCTGGTCACAAACAGACATTGTCTGTTAATTGCCCAAGCTGAAGAGGTACATCTACAATGCAATCTCTACAACTAAGGCTCATGGAACATAGAACACGAGGTAAAGAGATCACTAATGAATCTCACGATTCTCATTAACAGAAGTCCAAGAACACAAAAGATCACAAATGGTCAAAGCATAGAGAATAAGGGTCTGCAGAGTATGACTCCTATATGAAATTCCACCCAGCCAGGCCTCAGGGAACATTGCAGAAGAAGGAGCAGAAAGGTTGTGTGAGTCAGGGAGGAGATACGTGACCATATAGAATAGAGTCCTACAAGATTCTAGAACCTTGCTCATATGAACCTACAGCAATGGTGTCAGCATGCACAAGACCTTTACCAGCTCAAGCAGACACAATCCCAGCACAGAACCATGGAAATGGACAGCAGGCTCCAATCTTAGTTGAAGAATTATTGGCAAGTGATTACTGCTGAGTGAGAAAGAACTGATCTTCTTAAAATGAATGATTCTAGACAGGCTGACTAGACCGTAGTGGATGAGCTTGCACAGAGGAATGTCTGGGTACACTAACAATAGGCCTTAACACAGATAACAGAAGGAATGGATACCATTAGGTGGCTATGGAGGTGCTAGTGAGGAAGGGAGTATAAAGATGATTAAGATGGATAAGATGTTCTGTATGAAATTTGCATGAATTCGTTAAAAGTTTTCCAAAACATGTGGACAATGAAAGCGTATGAGAAGGATGGGAACAGTTCAAGGGTGATTGTGCAATTCATTCAGTCAACAGATACTAGATTTATAAACTATTGGATAAGTTGAATCTACAGGAATTCTCCATGGCTCAAGAGAAAGTGGAATCTAGGATCACTCCTGAGTCCAAGTCTGTTTGACTGTTAGAAAATACTTCATGGAGGTGTGCATTGGGAAGGACAGTGATATATAGGTTTGTGGACATGTTACTTTTAGATAATTGTAGGATCTTTTGCTGGAGTATATAACATACCATTGAATTTTCAAGGTCTCCAGTTTAGAAGAAAAATGGTGCCTGGTTCAGAAAGAAAACGTGTGCTGGTTGTTACAGCCATGGCAGTGTGGAAGAATGCTTGCTGAGGAGTTGTTGGCTATGAATCCTCAAGGACACTAATAATTAGTAGGAGCTAAGGAATAGGTATTAAAACCTAGGCCAGGGTGGAAGAAATTCACAATTAAAAGGTATAATATAGATAGATAGATAAATAGATAGATAGATAGATAGATAATTGCAAGATAAGACAAGAACTGGTTCAATAACTAGGGAAGTCAAAGTAGAATGAGCCATGCCCCTTGCAGTTTTACTCAGGACATTGTAAGATGTGACTGCAGGCCCCAACCCCCACCCCTAGCAGTTCCAGGACAGATACCTTGGTGACTCCAGCCAGACTCTCAGAGCCCACTGAGATCTGAGAAAGGAACTGACTTTTAAAACTTCTTGAATAGATAAGATTCCCAACCCAGAAGTCAAAAACAGTGTAAAAAGGAATTGCATCCTGGCCAGAAGTTTACCTTAAACATCAATCAGATGTCATAGGAATCCCAACCCCCTTCCCATAAAAGGGCCTACTGACCAGCTAGGCTAGAGGCTAATGGCTTATCTAGCTCTCCAGAGGAGTTAGCCTCTTGCAGTCTCCCTGAGGGAGCTTCTCCATCCCAATCCAGCCAGACATGCCAGCCCAGTCCTGGAGCCCAAGCCCCTAAGATGAGGGGGCTAGCCTCCCCAAGGGGGGCTAGCATTTCTCCACTCCCAAGTGTGGAGAAGCTAGTCCCAGCTGGTCTTCTCTTAATAAACCGGTGCTGTTAGCTCCCAGTGGAATCTCTGGTCCCTTTGTCTGCTGCATCTCTCAAACCCAGACCTTACAGAAATCACTGGTGATTTTGGTAACAGCTGAAGTAATGAAGTGTGGAGCCCCAGGTAGAGTCCTGGTGACACAGAGTTTGGATGGATATACCAGTCCTTTTAAAAGATGACTTAAAAAGCACTTCATAAATGAAACAAAGTGATATGGAGACTGGTAGCACACACATCCTGGAGAAGGATGGGCTGGAGGCCGAATGGAACCTGCTTTCCCGTGAGGTTATTTATTCCTGAAAAGGAGGAAGTGGGAGGAAAGTGTGTGTGAACAGTTGAGAGTGCAGGTAAGCTTATCAGTGGAAAAATAACTTTCTGGCTTCCCTGAAGGACTCAGTTTGAATTAAGTAGGGAGAGGAGATACTTCAGGAGAATGTAGGATGAGAGGCAGGAGGAGAGTGGTTTAAGAACCATTAAAAAGGGAAGAAATGTTATCTGGATCATTTAAAAAGATTAGGGGTCCAGATGAACAGAGACTCTGACAGTCTTTGCTTGTTAGCTAGTACCTACCTAAATTTTCCAAGAAATCCACTAGACAGATTGCTTCTCTCCCCCGACAGCACAGTGTTCATGCAGAAAGAACCACACGTATGACCTTGTGTTGTATTACCTGTGTACATTACCCAAAGGAGAACTGTAAGCTCTTAAGATAATTCCCACTTTCTTCATCTTTCTATCCTTACCTGTATATTAAAATATGACAGGACTGGCCACTTCTTTTGGAAATGGAGCCTAGAGGTAGAGACAACTTTAATATCAGCTCAACAAGCACTGTATCAAAGCACATTGACCTTGAGACAGTGTGGTTTGGGGATTGATTTTCTCCTCAGAAACTTCCCATTGTATAGATAGTATATTTATGAGTAGATAGAAATAATTATTTCATATCCAAAGATGGACACTAAACCTTCATGTTCCGAAACATTTGCTGGACTTATTAACAAAATATGTAGTAATGTATGCTTGATATTACTGTGAATTTGTAGTGTTTTCTACCAGCCCTATGAGTTAATTTTGAAAGATTTGATACTGTTTGTCACCTTATTGATCTTCATTATTCACATACTGTTTTCTGAAATGAACAAAATTGAAGCATTTCCCTTTAAGTATGTGTAGCACGTGTAGGATCTTACAGTACAGAAGTCTACAATAATATGAACTATTTGTATTTTTCTTTCCCAGGTTCAGCACAGATAAGTTTTCAAAATATTAAATCTGTACAGTTCAACGTTTGCAACAAAACCATTCTTATTCCTTGCTACATTACCAATATTGAAGCAACCAGCATTAATGAATTGTATTTAGTATGGAAATTTAAAGAAATAAACATTTTAACCTTTGATGGAGCTTTAAACAAATCTATCACAAGTGAAAGTTTTAGCACAGCAGCAATTGACTCCTCAGAATTTCTGAAAGGAAATGCTTCTTTGAAGTTGGATAAGAAGGAGGCTAAAGTAGGAAACTACACATGTGAAGTGACAGAATTAATCAGAGAAGGGCTAATAACTGTAGAGCTGAAATATCGCAAAGGTAAGTGACATATTTTAGATGTGTCCTATGACACAAACATCTTCTTTCAAATGCATGCTGAACCTTGATTGCTCAAATTCGTTATTACTAGTATGGAATGCTCAAAGTAGAGTCAAATTTGTGCTTTTTGCCTGTGGAATGTGCTCTCTCCTCTTTGACTTGGTGTCATATTGTAAAATAGCACAGGGCCATCCTTAGAAACCATGGAGAGGCCAACCATGGCTTAGTTGGAAAAGTACCTATAGTGCAAGAATGAAGGGGTGAGTTCAGATACCTAGACCCAAAAAAAAGTCAGATTCTGTAGCATGCATCTGTAGCCCCAGAGCTGAGGGATGGTGGGGTTCTGGAGGAAGACAGGCCAATCGCTTGTAGCCAGGTAGTCTTACCTAATAAAGGAGCTCTAGGTTCACTGAGAGATATGATCTCAAAGAATAAGATGAAGAGCAAATGAGAAATAGCATCAACCTCTGAACTTTTTATACACAGGCACACACAAAAACATGTATAGTCCAAACCAAAAGAGAGGAGAGGACGAGAAAAAGGAGGAAGAGGAGGTTGAGCTTTCAGAGTGGGAGTATCATAGCCTGCTCAACTATTCACTGGAGAAAACTATGGTTATTTCATTTAGGATTGTTACAAATGAAGTTGCTATGGAATTTGTGAAAACATTCTTTACAGATATACTTTTCATCTCACTGGGATCAATCAATATAATTCATAATTTATATGGTAAATGGGTTTTTAGGTTTTCAAGAAACTGAATAGTTTTCCAGGGTTTCAGTCTACATTTCTCTTGGCAATATCAGCATGATCCAGATTTTCAATATTGTCACCAAGATCTGATAGCACGATTTTGCAAATATTTGGACTGGGAAAAGAACTCATCTGAATATAAAGGTTAAATGTTACCAGATTTTTTTTCTGTAGAATACCTATTTGTTATAACAATAATATTTACCCATCCTGTAGTCTTTGGAGAGTTTTGGTATTAGAATCCAGTTTGACTATGTTGTGTTTTTGTTTTAAATATAAACATAAACAAGCAACAGCAATTATTCGGTACAAAGCAGGCACAGCTTCTTAAGATTGACTGTGCAAACACTGTTAAGACATAGATTTATATGATTCTGGTACCCGTACATAGGACAGTGCTATGAAAAATTAGAAGTCTTGTATAAGAAAGCACCTTTTCTATACATTATTATTTCCTATCTTAAGAAAACCTGCATAAGAATATCAACAGGTCACCGTCAGTGCTTTTGTACATATAAGAAGAATACCATCTACACTATAGGAATATTTGAGCCATGGATAGAATCTCTCTTCCGTAACAAAGATTTGTGAAATAAAATGTGTCAAATGCTAAGGTAGCATGGACTCAGCAGTGACAGATACCACTATTGAATTTAGGACTGTGATCACAGTACAAAAAAGATAAGTAAAGTGACCTAATATTTATTGGAGCATTTGCCAAATGTGTGCAGTACATGTTATGTCCTGTACTCTTCTCAAGGACTCTAGGTTAAACCAAGTGTAGTTATGTGCACCTTAATCTCAGCACCCCAGAGGACAAGGCAGAGGGTTGTGAATTTGAAGCCAGCCTGAGCTACATTGTATAAACCTTGGGAAAAACACACATTAACTAACACAAAACCTTCTAGGACATTGATACAGGTCTTATTTCTGTCCAACACATTGGGGAAGCAAAATAGATTCAAGGTGCTTGTTCATTTTCAACATCCAGCCACAATTTTAACCCAGACTTCTCTGACTGCAAAACCATCATGCTATGCAAATTTTCTATGGAAATACCTTGTAACTAACCAAACTCTAAATCTAAGTGTAGGATGGTAGTCCCTGCATATCAATGGTTTCACTCTCTGTGGTTTGGTTATTCACTGTCATCTCTGGCCCCAATGGCAAATTCCTGAGATAAACAATTGTTAAGTTTTAATTGATCACTATTCTGAACAGTATGATTAAATCTTGCACCAGTCAGTTCCATCTTTCCCAGGACATCATTCATTCTCTTTCCTAATACATTGACATTACACACACTATCCACCCAATAGTCTATAGTACTTCTGCTCACCAGATGGGCTTCCATGGAATTAGTGCTTGTGTTTTAACTGTTCTATTTTATTCTCAATTTATTAATTGTTGTTATTAATATCCTATTTTGCCTAATTTATCTATTAAACTTGAAGCTCAGTGCTAGAGCGGAAGTTGCACACACACACACACACACACACACACAGAGAAAAGACATGTTCAGTTGATTGGGGTAGTCCCTTTACCTTTTTAACTTGTCCAATTGTTTTTTTCTGCATGGAAAGAAGTGAGGTCCTGGGTGCTAATAACACTTAGGCTTGAAAGTAAAAGTTAAATTGTTAATCACATACCATATCTTCTTAATATAATTTCCCTGCCTTTCTAGGTGAAGGTTGAAGGGGTTAGGGAACAAATATTTGAGCCATAGCTTGCATGGTATAAATGTGTGAATGCCTTGGAATATCTTTCTCAACCTGAGGTGTAAAAATATCCAATAGTATTCTTAGATAGTTTTATGCTTAATTAATTTTCTTAGTGCTATAGGAAGAGCTGAAGGGGATCTTAAAGTAGTGTTTTGCCACATGTTTCTTCTAGGGAATACAAAGTAATAGCACTTGATAACACTTCTATAACAGATAAATAACTTACTGAGTAGCTAAGTGGCTTCATATGAATCACTAATATTTTCCCCTAATGTTTTTTTTTTTTGCGACACACTCTTACTGTGTAGTTAAACTTAGTCTTAATCTCACAATCCTCCTAAATGTTGGGATTACAAACATGTAACATTATGCCTAGTTTAATTAATTATTAAATGTTGGGTTCAGTGATTCTCAATATTTTCCATCAGATCCCATTACAAAAATAACACATTCGTGTCAGTTACAGGAGCTAGTCTCCAGCAGAAATATGCAACCATTCCTTCTGCTCCTGATGCTTACCCTTTGGGAACATGCACACATCTAGGTGTGGTAGTGAGAAGGGAGAGTGTATGGAGCTTGTATCAGCATCTCTAGGTATTCTGAAAAGCTCCAGATAAGAATACCTTCAACAATAGCAATAAACTCATCAAAACGGCCTGTTCTGGTTCCCGTTATTTCTTCATAAAGTTTCCAGGGTTGAATAGTCATCTAGTCTGACTCAGCATCTCATTCACAAGTTTTCTTGTGCCCAGGCAGTTGGCCATTGCCACTTGTTAACTATAGTCTTGGTGTGAGGAGACAGTTACCTCCCATAGATCTCTGTCTGATGTCAGATAGTCCCAAGTTTTCCATAAGGCCAGCTGATACTTCCTACGCTGTAATTTCTCATTGATTGAGAGGGCTATGACTTTTCTTCCAAGGCTCTCTACAGAGCCTTCCCATCACTTGCCATCATTCTTGGAATTAAATCTGCATTCCTTCAATAAATTGTTAATACTCAACATGACCTGGCCCCTAAAAATCTTCCCCGTCTGGTGCACATTACAGATTCCCGCCACAATGACCATCATTTAGCTCCTTGAACTGCAGTTCCTTTGGTGTCTCTTCTTCCCTATCTTCACATGGAAGGTTTCTTACCATGCAAGGTTCAGTGCAGGTTCTCTACCCAGATGACTTCCAAAACCAGCACCCTCAGAACATGTTGACCACTGCTGCCCCTTCTGAAACTCAAAGACCCTTTGCTGTATGCTAACTTGCCTGGAAGAGCTCCTGCCCACGGAGGGCTTTCAGTGAATGCTGGTGGGATACATGAAAAATGAAAGGTTGACCACCCTTTGAAAATATCTCATTTTTATGAATGGATTTCTGTTAGTATATACCAAAGTTATTTTTGGTTTAGGAAGAGAGGTCAGTGAAAGACATTTCATCATCAGCTCACATTGGCCATATTTGGAATATTATAGCCAATAGGATTTTATATCTGCCTACATATGAAAATGAGTAAAACAGAGAATTCAAGTAGAAAAATTGTATTTTTTTACCATGAACAATGGGAGAAATTGTGTTACCACTAAATGAAATGAGGAAATCAGTCCTACTAGTCTGTGTCTGTTTTCATACTATAACCATTATTATGATGCATGCCTTTACTCCAAGCATTCAGGGGCAAATGCAGGTGATTCTTAGTGAGACTGAGGCTAGCCTGGCCTACATAGTGAGTTCTAGGCAACCTGGCATACTGGAGGACCCTGTCTCAAAAAGACCCAAAAATGTTTAATATTTATAAAGAGATTTTTTAACAGCTATCTTGATTGTAACTTTGTAATTTGTTTTAAGTCAGGTAGCATAATTGTTTCTGATTCCTTTTTCCTTATGATGGCTTTAGCTATTCAAGTTTTGTTATTCATACAAATGTTCTTATCCTGCTAAAAATGTCATTAATACTTTGATAGAATTGCACTGGATCTATATCCAAAGGGTAAGCTATGAAATTATAAAATCATTTGGGGAGTTTAAACAATATTGCTTCTTTCAGCACACAAACCTTGGTATCTTTCCAATTTTTACATCCTTAATTATTTAACCAGATTTTTAATAGTTTTCATTGTGGATATCACCCATCTCTCTGGCTTAATATATTCCAGGATGGGATTTTTTTTTTGGAGGGGTGGTATTTTTAAGCCATTATATTTTAGGTATTTTTCTATACATAATAATTAATAGGATTAATAAACCCAGTAATATTCCTGGATACAAAAATCAACATACAAATAAGTACATTTTCACATGCCATCTGTGAAATATCCAAGAAATAAATCAGGAAAGCCATCCTATTTATAATCAGCAACAATATGACTTTCTTCTTTATAAGATGCAACTTCCTTCTATTGCCTGTTATCTTTGGCTTGGACTTCCAGCACCATGTTGAGTAAAAATGGGGAAAATGGCATCTAGTTTTGTTCCAGAACAAAAAGGACAGTCTCACCAACAAATGATGCTGCGATGACTGGATATTCACATGCAAAAATGAAACTACTTAGACCCCTATTACTCACCACATAAAGAAAACAAAAATATGTGCAAGACTTAGATATGAGACTTGAAACTATGAAACACTTAAAGGAGGAAATATTTCAGGACACTAGAATGATCAAGAAATACCAGGAAACAAAACAAAAATAAACAAGATTACATTTCTGTCCAGTCAAGAGAGGATCAACATAGAGAACAGATAACCTGAACAGTGGCAGGAAATATCTGAAAACTCTATCCATGATAAAAGGGTTAATAGCCAGAATATATAAGAAGTCATTTTAATTTCCAACAACAATAAATAAAGAGAAAATTCAAACAAACCAAATGGTCCTCCTGAAAAGCAGACAAGCTCCCTAAGTATTAGGGGGGACTGCTCAGGACTTACTCATGAGGATGAATCAAAGCACAGTGTACTCAGACTTGACTGTGGGTCATAGATCACAGGACTTTTTTTCTTTGAACTTAGTAATGTGAAATATCTCCATACCTTAAAAACAAAACTGGGCAGCAGACATACGGAGACATTTCTCTTTTTTTTTCTTAAATTTGTTTGATAATTTCATATATGTATATAGTACATTTTGTTTATTCTTACCTCCACCTTCTTTAATCTCCTTCCCAATCTGTCATCTCCCTGCCCCAAATCTTTCATATAGGTCCTTTTCCACGTTCCTGTATTTTGTATTGTTTTCTGACCTACCGATTTTAACTAGAACCATTTATATGGCCATAGGTTTAGAACTATCTATTGGATCCTGGTGGGCTCACTGTTGGGAACACAGGGGAAGAAACTATCTCTCCCCCAGAGTCTATCAGTAGCTAGTAGTTTATTACAGAAGGATAGGGTCCCATAAACTCCTCACCAATCCACAATTAGTTGTTTACAGACCCAGTCTTGTGTAGGCCCATGTAAAAAACCACAGCTGCTGTCAGATCATTTTTGCAATGGTTATCATGCCCTGAAGCTCCATTTCACAGACTTTATCTTCTGGCACTTACATCCTTTCTGCTCCCTCTTCTACTGTTTCCTCTGAGTCTGAGATGGGGTGATATAATTGTCCTGTTTAGGGTTGGCACTCAGATGTCATTTACTCCAGGCATCCTGAACAGCTGCAAGTTACTGTATTTACTGCTTTTCACTGGAAAAAGAAATATTTCTGACTAAAGATGAGGGTAACATTTATCTATTGGAATAAACATAAATATTTAGAATGCAGTTTGGTGCCATGTGACTTTAGCTAAACAGCAGTGAGTTCAACCCTAAGACCTATGACCTCCTTAACAATAGTTTTTGTGACTAGATTTATAGTACCAGGCATGCATTAGAAAGCCACTTAACCAAACAGAGTGTACTTGGTTATCCCCACTAACAGTTGTGCCATTGTTAGATAAGCCGACACATCTTGCCTAACAGGTTGGCAATGTAGTTTGTAGGGTTCATGGTTGGATAAGACCATTGATGCCTTATCTCCCACACAGCCTGCGGTTCATCATCACCTTCCAGAAAACTGAAGGGAGAAAATGTCCAGCTCAGTTCCACACTGATTTTTCTATATCTTTCGACCAAGGTATGTGGTTTCTTAAGGAATAGGGTCTTATCATCTAGTTCTGGTGGGCAACCAAGAGGAATAACAATAACATGTGTTGATTTTGGAGACTGTGGGGCCTTCCTGCCTAATAACTCATAGGGCAGTATCCCACGCTTGGCACTGGGATTTTTGTTTGGTAAACAATGGATTCTAGGAGCAGAATCATTCACCAATGCCAGAAATCTCACTTCTCTTTTTTAATGTTTTAATAATATTTTTAGTTAGCTTACAAAGGAGGAGGTTTCCTGTCCTCTAGCCTCCCCAGCATCATCCCGTGTTCATCCATGCTTGACTCTTTCCACCCTTGGGGTGCCCTCTCTCTGCTTTCATACCTCCTATGTTCTACTAGCCAGCCCCCCTTAAGGCAACCCATCCAATGGCTCCTTTCTAGTTTTCTGGCTTCTTCTATAGTTATTCCAAGTTAAATATACACATCTAAATATTTGGAGCTAGGATCCACACATGACAGAGAACATACAGCATTTGTTTCTCTGCATTTAGGTTACCTCACTTCGGACAGTATATTCCAGTTCCATCCATTTATCTGAAAATAAAATAAAATTCCATTGTGTATACGCAGGACATTTTCATTATCCACTCATCTGTTGATGGACATCTGTGGTGGTTTGAATGAGAATGTCCCTATAGACTCCAAGTATTTGGTTTGAATGAGAATGTCCCTATAGACTCCAAGTATTTGGACATTTTGTCCCCAGTTAGTGGTGCTGTCTTGGGAGGTTTTGTTACAGCAGCCTTGCTGGAGGAAGCATGTCACTGGGGGAGGGCTCTGGGAGTTCTTATGCCTTGCCAGGTACCCATGTGCTTTCTGCTTCCTGTGCCTACTTGAAGATGTGATCATTCAGCCTTCTGCACCAGCCACCCCTGCCACCATGTCTTTCCTGCCATTATGATCTCTTATTCTTGAGAACTATAATCTCAAACTTTTCGTTCTATAAGTTGCCTTTATCATAGTGTTTTTTTCTCAGCAACAGAAAAGTAACTTATACAGAAGTTGGTACCAGAGAGTGGGCTGTGGCTGTGACAAACCAGACCATGGTTTTTGGAGGAGTGTGGAAGACTTTGGAAGTTTGAAATAAAAAAAAAATAAAAAACTGAATGCTGTAAGCAGAGATTAGGAAGTCATTCTAGTAGGAGCCTGGAAAAAAGAGTGCTGAAAACAAAGTAGTTTCAGGGGGAAATAAAGACTTAAACAGTAACTGGAATGATTTGGGAAAGTCTATTAGGAGTCTACCCACAACTTAAGAGCTTGCCCAAGGCTAAGTTGAAAAGAAATGGTCTAATTTATTTGGTGGACAAAATTTCAAAACATAATATAAAAATTGTGATGTGGCTCTTAATGCTAATATTATTAAGATGTACAATGAAAAAGAGCAAGAAGGGAAGAAAGAAATGTGGAATGTACAGTTTGGACTGAGAAGGAGCACTGAAAAGCTTAGTGTTGGAGTCAAAGAGTATGCTGAAAGAGAGGCTTTTCTTGATAAGAAGATCAGAGTCATTTAGGAAAGGCCCAGAGATTTGTACCTAAGCAATAGAAAGAGTACCTTCAGGGCAAGACAATACCAAGCTAAGCCTCCAACTTGTTAAAGGAAAATGCTGGAGTTGTTTCTTGCTCCTAGAAAACCACATCATGGAAGCGCTGGTAACGTGGACGAAGCAGGCCAGGGTCCATCCCAGCCTGGTAGCCGAATTTGCCAGTGTCATTCATGTGCTCCTGGCTTTAGAGGTGTGAAAGATGCAAGAGTGAAGGGGTCATTTGCTCTTCCTCCATGATTTCAGAGACCTGCCAGGGTCAGGCAGTGTGCAGGGACACACCTGCATAAGGAAGGCCCTGACAGGCCATTGTATGAAGCTGTGAAGGTGGGGCCTGGTTGGCAATGAAAACCCTAAGCAGTTGGAGATGCCAGAGCCATGAGGCATCTGTCAAAGAAAGCTGCATACAGAGAGGGGTGCCAGGTCAAGAGAGAGATGTATGTTGCACACAGCAAAGCTGGAGAGGCTGAGCCATCCAAGCCCTTTGGAAGTAAAGTCCCAGAAGTTGGACATGAAGCTATTGCATTTGGTGTTTTCCCTGTCAGTTTTCAGGCTTGTTTTGGTCCAATGTTCCTTAGGATGCTCCTATTCCTTTCTTTTAAAATGGAAGCATGTATTTGGTTCTATTTTGTGTGGGAAGTTTGTAATTTGTGTGATTTTACAGGGGATTATAGTTAAGAGTTTCCCTTGAGTCTCAGAAGAGAATTTGGATTCTGGACTCTTGAATAGTATCGAGACTAGAAAAGATTATGGGGCCTTTTGAAGGTGGACTAAATGCATTTTGAATTTTTTTTTATGACCATGAGCCTATGAGGGCCAGGGAATGGATATGGTGATTTGAATGAGAATGTCCTCTATTGTCTCGAAGTAGTTGGACATTTAATTCCCAGTTGATGACAATACTTCTGGGAATTTTAGGAGGTACAGCCTTACTGGAGAGATGTGCTTTGAGTGTTCTTAAGCCTTGCCAGATTTCCAGTCATTCTCTGCTTCCTGTGCCTGCTTGAAGATGTGATTGCTTCGCTTTCTGCTCTGGTCTGCTTTCTCCTTCTGCCATGCCTCCCCCAACCATTATGGACTTTAATTTTCCTGGAATCCTAAGTCCAATGAACTCTTTCATCTATAAGTTTCCTTAGACACGGAGTCTTATCACAGTAACAGAAAAGTAATGAGTACGACATCTAAGCCGATTCCAGCTTAGTATGAGTAGAGGAGCAGTGAACATGGATGAGCATGGATCTTTATGGTAGCATGTAAGTCCTTTGGGTATGTGTGTAGTTCTATTTCTATCTTTCGGAGGAATCTCCATGCTGATTTCCATAGCCACTGCACCGGGCTGCACTCCCACCAAAACTGAACAAACGTGCCCCTTTCTCTACGGTCATATCTCTATACCCATATCTACTTTCAGTTTGTTTTTGACAGTAGCCATTCTGACTGAAGTGAGATGGAAGCTCAAATTTGTGTTAAATTGAATTTTCTCAATGGCTAAAGATGTTGAACAATTTTTTAAGTGTTTATTAGCCATAGATGTTTCACGTATTAAGAACTCTCTGTTCAGTTCCAGAGACCTCCCTCTCTTTTTAAAAAATCAGGCTCTTTTCTTGGTGTTTTGTTTTTTGTGTGGTTTGCATATTCTAAATATTAATTCTCTTTAAGATACAGAGGCGTTAAGTAGTCTCTCCCATTCCGTATTCTCCCCCTTCACTCATTTGACAGTTTGACTTGCTTTACAGAATATTTTTAACTTTGTAAAGTACCACTTATCATCTGTTGGCTTTATTTACTGGGCTTCTGGAGTCGTATTTAGAAAGTCTATACCTGTGCATATATCTTAAAGTGTATCTCCTACTTTTCTCTAGCAATTTCAGAATTTCAAGTTTTATGTTGAGGTCCTTGAACCATCCAGAGAACAGTGCATGAGAAGGACCTAGTTTCATTCTTCTACATGTGGGTACCTAGTTTTTCCAGTACCATTTGTTGAAGAAGCCGTCTTTTCTCCAGTGTCAATTTTTGGCATCTTTGTCAAAAGCCAGCGGCTATAGTTGCATGGATTTATTTTTTTAAAAATACATACAAATGGGAGATACAAATCAAAGTGAGCATGAGATATTCCAGTTAGAATCATTATTATCTAAAAGAAAAACAAACAAACAAAAAAACAACAACCAAAACAAACACACAAATAAAAACAACCCACAAGGGCTGTCAAGGATGTAGAGAGAGAACACCTGCTTACTATTGGTGTGAAAACCAGGCAGGTTCCTCAGAAAATTAAGACTAGATCTACCTCTGCTCCAGCACTGCCAGGACCTATGTACAACCTGTGTTAGTTTTTTCATCACTGTGATGGTTAATCTTTGTCAGCTTGACGTCATTTTTGAAAAGAAAAATGCTCTCTCTGAGCATTTCCAGGGGAGTTTGGCTGAGGTGGAAGATACCCCATGACTGAGAGAAAGCCAGCTGAGCGCGGGCATTCTTTGCTGTCTGCTACCTGACCATGGATGCAGGGTGACCTCACACTCTCATCACTCAGCCTTCCCTGCCCCCACACAGTGTATCCTCAAACTGTGAGCCAACGGAAACATCCTCTCTTACCTATAACTTGCCAAGCATTTTGTCACAGAAATAAGGAACATAATTAATAGAGTTTCTGGGACAGAATACCTGACAGAAGCCACCCAAGGGAGAAAGGAATTTTTTGTGTGTGGAGTTTTATTTTGTTTTGTTGGGGTTCATGTTTCAGGAGACTAAAGAGTATGGTGATGGGAAAGCATGAGTAACTCGGAGAGCAGCAGGGTCAGACTGCCACACTTAAAGGCTGGCCCCCCTGTGCCTCACTTCTTTCAGTTATGCATCCCACCCAAAAGATTCTACAACCTCCCCAAACAGTCACCACGTGGGGACCAAATGTAAAAACACGGGAGCCTGTGGAGGAGGGGACATTTCAAATTCAAAACATAACATATCTATGGACACTGAACCAACAGGTTGAACAAGCATCTATAATCCCACATTCAATGTCACAGTAGTCTCAGTAGTCAAGGCATGGAACCAATCTAAATATCAAATGACAAATGAAGAAAATACGATATATTTTCATAATGGAATACCACTCAGTCAAGAGAAAGGTATGAAATCTTATAATTTGCAGCACCATGGATGAAACTAGAGGTCATTAGCCAGACACAAGAGAAGTACTGCAAGATATTACTATGTAGAACCTAAAAAACTTGATATTATACAATGCCTCATTATTGCTTGGCACTTTACACACACCGGTATTCAGTATACACACAATACTAAGTGTAGTTCATGGTTACTCAACATGTGGTAAGTGTTAACCTTTGCCTTGGTCCTTTGCATATATGAGCAGTCCTTCAAGGTATGTAGTCAGTCTTGTGTGTCATTCTTGTGCAGTAGGTGAAGACAGTGAAGAGCAGAGGTATTCACACATTGTCTACAACCACAGATTTGGAGTCAGTGTTGGCTTTCATACCTGGCAGTGTAGCCAGAGCCTGCTCTCAGCAGCTGTGCTGGCCTTCCACAGAACACAGGGCAGGAGACGTGGTGAGGCTCACCCGAGTCACCAACACTTTGGCCTTCCTAGTTAAAATTTGTTATATGAGTAAATTATGCATACAATTTGTGTTGTACATGTTTGTGTATGAAACGTGGCCACAGTTTTAATCTTTTACCTGAAAATAAAATATATATTTGAGACTATTAGCAGTATTTAAAGTAATTACAGTAAATACTAATTTTTTTCTCTTTCTCTTTAGCTTCTTGGTTTTCATTAAGTGAAAATATTTTCATTATTATTTTTCCACTTTTGGCTATTCTTCTGTTTTGGGCACAGTTTGGTATTTTATGTAAGTATTTCCTTCTATTTTTCATTTATAGACAAGGGATAAAATTGTTACTCTAGGAATAATACAGTGAAATAGTCTATGTAATTTGTATTAAGAAGAATGATGTTCTGATAAGAATACATACACATATTGAATTCAATATTAGTATCCTTGAATTATTTATTATCCCTGATATATTGCTACAACTAATTGCTACAGCTATTTTTTTTTCCTGTGAGGAATGTCATTGAAACATTGATGGAGACTGCATTGAGCCCATAGGTTGCTTTAGATAATTTGTCCATTTTCACAGTATTCATTTTCTTGATTCATGAGTCTGGAAGTTCTTTCTGTCCTCTAATGTCATCTATTTCATTCTTCAGTGTTTTTAATTTTTTGCTGTAAAAGTATTTCTTTTTCCTTGTTAGGTTTATTACTAGGGGATTTTGTTTGTTTTGTTTTTAAGTTATTGTCAGTGTTTTTTTATGAATTATTATCATGTTCTCTCTTGATATATAGGAAGGCTACTGTTTTTTGTATGTTGATTTTATATCTTGGTATTTTGTTGAAAGTGTTTATTAGTTCTAAGTGTTTTCTACAGGATTGTTTCTATAAGGTGTTGTATGTATAGGATTATGTCATCTGCAAATAGGGACAATTTGATTTCTTCCTTCACCTTTGCATCCTTTTAATTTCTTTCTCATTTCTCCTTGCTATAGCTAAAACTTCAAGACTATATTGAATAAGAATGAAGAACATAGCCACCCTTGCCTTGTTCCTAATTTTAATGAAAATAGTTTGAATTTTTTTCTAAGAAATAATTTTGACTTTCTTGTATTTGTCAAGAGTTGCTTTGTGTTCTAAAATATAGTCTGTTTTACAGAATGTTCCTTGGGCCGCTGAGAACAATCAACATTTGGTAGTTTGGGAGTGGAATATTCTATAGCCGTCTGATAAGTCTATTTGATCTATAATGACATTTAGTTATGATGTGCCTTTGATAATGTTTGTCTGGACAGCCTGGGTACTGATGAAACTCAGATACTGAAGTCTATGTATCTGTTCATACACTATGAACATTATGACTGTTCAGTTTGTTCTTTTACATCCAATAATGTTTGTTTTGTGAAACTGAGAATGCTGATGTTTGGTGCATATAGGTTTAGAATTATAATATTCTTGTTCTCTTAATCAACATGAGGTGATTTTTTAAAATTTATTTTGATTTAAAGTAAAACTTGTCAAATATTAGTTTAGCTATGTATGCTTTTATTAATTTTTTCATGTGTCTTATGTTTCTACATTGGAACTTATATGCCTAGGATTAGGTCATTGGTTGAACCGCTGTCATTGTTTGTTAATAACCTATACCCTTTCAGTTGAAAGATTTGTAATGTTCAAATGGAACTGGGCTGTCTTACAACTGGAGTTCCTACCCTATGGGCCGACAGTATAGTTCAGTAGCTAAATTCACTAGGCACCGTCTCCAGCATCACTGATGGTAGAATATTAATTGCAGAAACAAACACTACTTTTGAATAGAACCTCTATAAAAAATACACTAATAGGTATTAAAAAATTGACCCTTCAACTCCGATAACTTTTCGGCCATAAAGAAACAAGGAAAAGGGGGCTGGAGAGATGGTTCAGGGATTAAGAGTGTTGGCTGCTCTTGCAGAAGATCCAGGTTTGAATCCCAGCACCCGCATGGCAGCGAACAACTGCCAAAACTCCAGTTGATGGGGATCCGATGCCTTCTTCTCTCTTCTGGCAGACTGCACAGCAAGGGTGCAATTAGATACTGCAGGCTTAGCACTCACACACATAAAATAAAAATAAATAAATAAGTTTTAAAGAGGACAAAGATAATACAATGTATATAAGATACCAGTTACTACATGTCAGACTGGAAAGAAATAATCCGAGCAAAACTAAGAATTGGCATAAAAACAGTAGATAGAAATAGATGGGGAAAGTAATTAGAAATGCAGAGTTGGAATATTGTGAAGTGAAGTGAGTTTAAACATCATGAAGTCTATTGGTTAAGAAGTATATAGAGGTAGAGAAGGAAAGAAAAAAGAAAGAAAGGAAGAAGAAAGAAAGATAGAAAGATGAGTCAAAGTGAGAAGGAAAGTACCTATAAGGGGTATAGGCAAGACAACTAGTAGAGAGCGCACAGTGGAACAGGTGCTGAAGCAAAATAATTCTAAGACCTAATTGAATGCCAGGAGTGGTGGTGTGGGCCTTTAATCCCAGCCCTTGGGAAGCAGCGTCAGTAGGATCTCTGTGAGGTGGAAGTCAGTCTGGATCTTGTGCTCTTAATAGGTGGAGGGAGCACTTTGGAGTTTGGAGTGGCCTTTGTGCTCCACTTTCCATAGAGGTTTTGTTCAGCACTCTAGGCTACAGTCTGTTATTCCTTTTATAAATCTAAGTCTGTTTCTGTATGTTGTCTAGCTTCTCACTGTCCTCTGCTTACTGTGAGCTTCCCTTGCATTTCTACACGTCTCATCTCTTCAAAGTCACGAATCAGATTATAATGGGGTGTTTTGGGGTCTGATGTGGTTAGACATGTGTAGGGTTCTGGATTCCTTCAGAGAGACTGGCAAAGAATTGACCTTTTAGGAAAGAAAGAAGACTGAAATGCAGAGAAAGCAACAGCAAAGTTTCTTTATTGTGCATAAGCTGGACAGTTCCTTTAGAATGGGAGGGCACCCTAGAATTAAGGATCTGATGATTATGCTGAGACATACTCCCAGGGTGGCATTTTGGACCCTCCCCATATTTTCACACTGGTCCCGGTACAGAAATACAGGAATATTGATAGCCCACCCCCCAAAGACTTGCTCAGTTCAGATGATGGCCTGTGTAACTCTGAACCCATCTGAGCAGGTACGTTGAAGAGGCTTTATTGGGGCTAGAAAACAAAAAAACAAAAACAAAAACAAAAACAAAGACTTCCTGCCAGAATTAAGTATAAAATCTATTAGGTTTGGGCTGTCATTCTGTTCCTTACCTAGCCTCTTTCTGTCAGACTTCTTATCTGTCATCCTTTCAGGATGTTTTATTTCATACTCATGGTTTCATGGAGCGTGCACTATTCCAGAATACTTTTCCATCTCCCCATTCCAGGACTTGGACTTGAAGGGCAACATTACTTTTATTGGAATGAATCTATAATAAATCTGTTCACAGTCGGTCATATTTATACATGTTTTTCTGATTTTAGTAAGTTAATACAAGTCACCTTAGGACATTGTATAGTATGGAAAGCAGTCAAGGGAAAAAAAAAACTCATCTTAAAAATTCCACTGATATATTTCAGTGACCTTCTTACTTGCTTTCTGTATTGTTGGTAATTTTACCTGAGGGTAGATGTGGTTTAAGTTTATGGCTTGGTACTCAGCATGGTGGAAGAACTCCTAAGTAGAGGTGGAAACCTTAAATGGTAGGCCTAGTAAGAACTTCTTGGGTTACTGGAGGCCCTGCCCTCAGAAGGGAGTGCTGGTCTTGGAATGAGTTCTTGCTAGAGTCAGTTGCTACAAAATCTAAAGCTCTATCCTTAGATGCTGTCTCTGACATCTTGTTGCAAAGAGTGATTTCAGGCCTCAAGCATGCTCGTGTTGTGTGCCCAGGGGCCTGTGCTAGAGCCAGCACCATGACATTTGGATTTTCACGTTTCAAAATTATCCTATCTTTCCTTTGTATAATAAATCTGCCCTCAAGTATTTTATTATTGTAATGAAAAAGGACTGTATATAGTTGTTTTAAAAAGCATGCAAGTATTTTGAATGACAGATTGTCCTACAAGCAGCCCGAAGTTTGATAAGAGTTTGTTGTTAAGAACACATCAAATTAGTATTATCTTCATACCACTTGAATTTATTTCCTTGGCTGCTTTTAAGGTTTTGATAAGTAAGGATAAACTGATTTATTAAAGGATAAGGAAAACATCAACAAATGTGGATTTGTTGGATTATTCTGTGACATATACATCAGAATCTTTTCCTTTTAGCCACATTGAGAAAGGATGTAAAAGAACAGATCAAAACTCAGGGAACTTGCCACAGGATGCCCTCTGACTTCTATGGATCTGTCTTTGACTTTTATGGGGTCAAGTTATTAAGTTTTGTGGCCTGTGTCCCCCCTAAAGTGATGGGGAATGAGATCATAGCCTAAAGAATGGTCAGGTAGAAAAATAAAAACCTTTAGATGCCTGTAGCATCCGCACCTAGGTTTTTATCAGACATTTGCTGATGTTGCTGTATTTAATCTGTTCATATCTATATCTATATCTATATATAATTTTTCCCTCTTACACCAGTCACTGTTGACTACCAGAAGGGAGAATATCATGTGTAGATGACACTGAAGAACTTCCTGTTGCCTTGTGCTCCTCAGTCTGGTCTTAGGTGCCCTTTAACAGATTCTTGGTGAAAAATTAATTTCAACATTAATCTAACCGAAAAGACCAATAAAGAATAAAAGCAAGCATCATTAGGCCATCATTATGCTGTGCTGGAAGGAAGTGGCTCTTGAGGATGAGCGTGAATCTGAAACGCTGACATCTGTGATGAACCCTTCTGAGCCCTGGCAGTGCTTTTCTATTTAAATATCTCAGTTGAAAGTCTTGGGTATTTTTCTACTTCAGGATTCCACAAGGGTGTGAGTTGGTCACTGTTTATTTTGTCCTCTTTATCAAAACAAATTAGCCCAATTTCTAGGTGTTTTACTAGTCTGTAACTAGTTATTTCCCACCAGCTTTGTATAATATCACTACTGCACTTTCAGTTTGGGATGATTTTTCTCCTCAGGGAACACAGACACTATCTAAAGATATTTATATTGACCTATCAATGGGGGATATTTCTGCCATCCACTGTGTGGTGTCCAGGGATTCGGCTCAATGTTCTATAATGCACAGAGTCACCACCACGTGCGGGGGGCGGGGGCCTCAATAGTGCCTCAACCGAGAAAGCCTGATGTATTGTAACTTTCTCTTTAAAACATAACAGAATAAAGTGTCGCTTATACATTTAGCATCTATGTTGATATTGTCATGACCCTGTTTATCCATTGGCTTATGAAAAGACACAGGTAACTTGATAAGCGCTTTCTTCAGGGGTTACCCTATTGTACTGAGTTGTCGATTTATCTCTGTACCACGTGTGTTATAGAAATGGATTCATTTATAGTTGGGTTATGTAATTATTTCTTTTTTTTTTTAAAGTTCAAAAATATAAATCCAACCCTATGAATAAGAAAATGACCCTTTTAACTGCTGCGGGACTGTTGCTCACTGGAGTTGTCATTTCCGGAGTCATTCTCTTCATCCCAGGTGAGATGTACAGGTACTGTGGCCGGTACAGGGCTGATGGAAGGAGGTATCTCCAAGTGGGGGTGTATCAGTTTCTAGGACTCTTGTGAAAGATGGCAAACAATGTAGTCTCAAACAAAAGAAATTCTCTCAAGGTTCTGGAGTCTCTCTCGATGACTGTGCTCCCTCTTGAGGCTACAGGAGAGAATTCATTCCCTGTCCTTGTAGCTTCCCATGTTTGCAGTCAATGGTTGGCATTCCTAAGCATGTGGCAGAGTAGCTTGCATCTCTGCCTGGGTGTCTCTTCCTCTCCTTTGTGTGTCTGTGAGATCTCCTTCCTTTCCTTTCTTTCACAAGGACACTTACCATTGGAATTAGAGACACTCTTTTAAGTCAGGAGAGAGATCCTCCTTCTAGACCGTTAATTTAATAGTATCTTTTGTCATATAATCACATAAGGTAATAGTCAAAGGTTTGGGGATACGGAGGTAGGAATATAACCAGGGCCACCATCCAATCCTCTGTGGAGGCTAACTTCATTGGCCAGGATGTGGAAGTAGACACAAACCTGGGAACCATGTCTGTCTGAAGTAGCGGTTGCAGCTGGATGAGGAAAGTGTGAGTGGAAGTACAGGCAGAGAGCACTTGGGAAGAAAAGCAGACAGGCCAGGACCACGGCGCCAGGCCACAGAACACCGCGACACTTGTTTAGGGAGACTCAGAGCAAGTGTAATCTTTAGGAATATAATTTTGGCAGTTTTCTGTGCATCTGGAGCTGATGGGAGCTTGGTGAGGAGATGAAATCAGAAGACAACTTGAAACACAGTTGATTGGATTTGGGAAAAATGAAATATTTCAAATGAAGGGATGGTAGAAGATGAGGAGGAGGTTTCTCATCTGGAACTCTGTAAAGCAGGTAGGAAGGAGGTAGAATCAACTCAAGAATTAGACACGATGAACCCAGAATGTTGCGATTTATTCAGTTTGGTCTGAAGTCATTGAAATATGTTAAATCATTGTAAATTTAGGGGAAGCTATTTCAAAGATTTCACACTTTGTAAGGGTGGTATTCAGGGTGATACATTCAATAAATTAAACACATTAACTTCCCAAACAGTAGAAATATGTGGGAAAAGTATTTCAAATATTTTTATTTATTAACAGGTAATTATTCAAAAAGGAAAAGCTACGGACTCATTTTATTTGTAAGCCCTTCAGTGATGTTCATATTCCTTCACTACTTTAAGTTTAAGCCAGGTAAGCAAGGACATGTTAGCAAAATTTTACCTGGCTTTGCATTTAAGAAACACTACTTTGGTGAACATATTTTACTTTTTATAATAGTATTCTTGAGAATTTCATTTATACAATGAAATATGAAAGTCCCCTCTCCCCCAATATATCCCCCTGCTAATTCCATGCCACCTTCTTCTTTAAAAAAAATAACCCATTAAATCCATTTAAAGCTGCCCATGTGTGTATGAACGTGGGAGTAGTCACTGCTGCACAAGAAACCTACTAGTTAGCGGTCATACACCCAAAAAGAAATGATTCTCCCTTCCCCAGCAGTTATCAACTGCCAATAGCTTCTCAGTAAGGGGTGGAGCCTGGAAAGCACCTGCCCATCTATGCAGGAATTTTGGCTGACTTGATTTGGTGCAGGTCTTATACAGGTAACCACAGTAGGTAAGATAGCCATGTTATATCCCAAAGACAGGTCTTCATGGCACTTTTCACAGCACTCCCCGCCGTCCTCCAGCTCTTACATTCTTTCCTCTTCTGTAACGGTCCCTGAGCCTTACTGAGGGAGGCAGGTAATAAAGATGTACCATTTAGGGCTGAGCATTCAGTCTCTTACTTTCAGCACTTTGACCAGTTACACACTGCTCACTGTAAAAAAGAAGCTGCTCTGACCAAGGCTGAGAGCGTCCCAGGTCTACCGTATAAAAATTCAGAAGGCAAGTTGACAGCATGAACATTTAGTAAAATGGCAAGAGCAGGTTCTATCATAGGGCCGATGACCTCCTTAGCCATGTGTTTCCTGACCATGATTACAGTTCCAGCTATGAAACGCTCTCCTGTGTAACAGACTTCAACTCCAAACAGAAAGTGACTTGTCACGCCCACAGCAGCGCCCTTGGTGCCCCAGTGGGCACGTCTTTCCCAGTACATCGCTATTATAGAATGCGGGACCCCAAACTTGGTAATATCAGTGATGTCTTTTCCCCCACAGAAGCCTGTTTAGAACCTTCTTACACTATGAAAACTAGTTAGCAGGGAGAAAGTGTCCTGGTTGGTTTGAGATTGATTTCTATGTCCGGCAGGAGAAGTGTTTGATGTCTTCAACAAAATGGTATTACTATGTAATCATGATGGGTAACCAATAGCCTGTGTGTCTGTAGAGACCTCTGGTGCTGAAATTTTTATAGATTTTTATGACTCACAAAAATTCAATTGTTGAAAGATTTTCCATGCTTAGTGGCATTTTCTCATAAGAATTGATTCGGAGTTTACTGAGGTTTTCAAGGCATTAATTTATTTTTGTAAAAACCTGATTTATATATACACAGCTTGAATACCCCATATCTAACATACTTGAGACCAGAAGTATTTTGGATTTTAGTTTTTCAGATTTTGAAATATTTGAATAAGCTTTACTGATTGACTATTCTTATCCAATATCTATCTATCCAATATCCAATATATTCCAAAATGTGAAACTTTTGAGCATCGTATTTCAAAATTTGTATTATGGATGCTCAACTTACAATACCTTAAGAATTATCTTTACATTCTGAATTTCAAGAGCTTTTTCTAGTTATGAACATATTTTAAGTATACTATTTCTCTTTGTCCACCAAGCCGCTGCATTCTAAAGGCTATTTCTACAAGATGAGATTACAAATAATAAATTTGGGACACACTTTTTAAAGATTTATCTTTATTATTTTGAATTATGTGTCGGTGTCTGCATATAGATATGTGCACCTGAGTGCAGTTACCCTTAGAAGTCAGAGGTGTGGAATCCCCTAGAGCTAGAGTTTCAGGCAGTTGTAAACCATGAACTCTAGAACCAAACTCAGATCTCCAAGAGCACTATGTGCTCTTAACTGCTAAGCCATCTCTCTATCCCAGACACACTTTGTTTTTTTAGTTATTGACAGTCTTTGAAACAGTCTTTAAAAGAAGGTTGTATGTATATCCAAGTATAATTATTAATTTTCGCACCAAAAAGTAAACCATTAAATTATTAAGAATAATTATTATTGTGGTAAAGATTCAATTTATGAAATCCACATGATGGAATGAGAGAACTCACTCCTGCAAGTTGTGATCTCCACACATGTTCTACAGCATGTGCGCTCATGTGCATGCACACACACGTATACACACACAATAAATAAATGAATAAAATTTCTGTTAGAGTCAATTTATCACATGGTCTAAGGCCTCTCTGAAGCTTGCTGTACACTGGAAAGATACCATTATAAAATCACAGACCTAACTGCACAAGATGGAGGCCATCGTGTGCATTAACATCTGCAGTCATGCTTGTGTAGTCACTTTCACCACCCACAGCACTTTTTGGGTACATGTGGAAACATCATGTGTAACAGTCATTCTTGAAGTCAAATGCACAAATGTGGTCAAAACAGCTTTACTTTAAGATTTGGAGTTAAAGCTTCCAGTCCTGCCCAGATGACTGTGGCAGTAAAAGGCTGCAGAATGGGTTAAACTGGCACAGGTGCTTGTTTAGAAGGATGCGATCACTAGACAAGCATCTGTCACTTGAAAAGCTGTTGTGTTCAGTCTTTGGTAGCAGGACAGTGTTCCTGTTTGTATGAAAGGCCATAGAACGTATGCCTCATCCACCCTCTGAGCACGCTCCTATGTTCTTCTCTCTCTCTCAGCGATTGGCACGACCGTCCATGTCATGAACATATTACCAATCATTCAGGCGCTGGGCTTCATACTCGCTCTGGCAGGGCTATATCTTACTGTAAATGGTAAGAGTCATGTTATTCTGTAGTCCTGATTTGTCCTGGACAGTGATTCTTTTTATTTACCTTTTCATGCATAAACTTTATCTTTGTTAGAGGAGCAAAATTCAGTGGAAATTACAGAGTTCCTCACAGCCACAACTTCCCCACCATCCCTCACCAGAGTGACACATTTATTACCATTGAGGAAGCAATGTTAACAGATGATCACCCATAGATTACACTATGGTTCATTCTGTATCTGTGGCCAGTGTATAATGAAATGCATTCCTCAATATGGTTTCATATAGAATATCTTCTCTGCTGAAAAGCCCTAGGCTCCACCTGTTTATTTCTCTATCTGCCCCAAATATCTGGCAACACTGATCCTTTTATCACTGCTATAAGTTTGCACCTTTTTCCTTTTAAAAGGGTGTTGGATCCTCTGGAACTGGAGTTCCAGGTGGTTGTGAGCTGCCATGTAGGTGCTGGGAATGGAACTTGGGTCCCCTGCAAGAGCTGCAAGTGCTCTTAATCACTGAACCATCTCTCCAACTCCTAGTTTTGCATTTTTCAGTAATGTCTTTTATTTGGAATGTATGTATGTGTGTGCCTTTTCATATGGGCTTCTTTAACTTAGAAATAGGCATCTGTATTTCCCCCTTGTCTTTTCATGATTTCATAGCTCAGTACTCTCTAATACTAAGTATTTCTAAGAATGCACAACAGTATTTTTAATGAACTCACCTATTGGAGGACCTCCTGGTTGCTTTCCATTTCCACAACTATGAATAAAAATTTCTGTAAACATACATGTGTTATTTGTATAGACATAAGCTTTCAACTCCATTTGAGTAACTACTAGATTATATGCTAAGGGCATATCATGTATGAAATGGCTGCACCATTTTGCATTACCAGTACCAATGAATGGCAGTTTACTGGGCTTTAATTTTATGTATTTAACATTTGCAGTGTGAGGTTTTCTTTCTTCTACACTTCTATTTTACCTGGTAGGGATTATGATTTCCACATTTTAATAAGAATATTGTCTCCATGTACACCGTGGGCTTATTCTCCTGGCAGCTAAACTATTATGGTTAGAGACATAGAACTATAAACATTAACCGACTCTGAATGTTCGGAGTCATGGAACTTCACACAGAATTTTCCATTAGTCCTGATATGCACATGTGAGTTTTTTTTCTTAAAATAATGTGGAGTCATTTTAGTGACTGAGTTAATGATTACCAACATATAAAAATAATTTTATTTCTTGAACAATAATTACAGTTCTTAAAAGTTGATATTATTTATTCCTTTAAATAGTTCATATGCATTTCTAATATATTATTTCATTTTTACAGCATGTGTGCCAAAATACGGCCCTCTTTTAATTTCAGGTTTGGGCATAATAACTCTAGTAGAATTATTCGGATTTATTTACATGAAATGGTTGGGTAAGTCAGTCTTATTTTTGTTATTCCCTGCCAAGAATTTCAGACACCTAACTCACTTTTAGATACCTCTACAGATTTAAAGACAAAGAAATATATTGCAGATATTATGACTATGGGGAATCGTGTTGTGATAACTATGTGAGCAGAGATATCTTTAGCATAAGCATTTCAATCTAGGTTCCTTCAGATACCCGGTAGTGGCATTGCTGGATCAGGGTGTTCCGCATTTTAAAATTACACTCTTGGGGCCTTTATGTTGGTTTCATTCATACGGAAGTATTTGGCCTTGAAGTATATTTGGGGACGAGTTATGGCAATGCCTCCAGCTTGGTTCTTTAAATGCCACGCTGCTTTAGCTATTTGAGATCATTGGTTCAGTACAGATTTTATTCAATCTTTTTATGTCTGTGAAATGATTTGCTATTCTGATGGGGATCTATAGATCACATTGTATGACATAGACTTTTTGTAATAATGGTTCCTTCTGTTTTATGAACATGAGTTTCTTCCCATTTGTGTGTGGGTCTTCATTGTTTCTCATTAGTGCATTGTAGAGGTCTTTCACTTCCTAACTTATTCCTAGGTATTTTACTTTCTGGAGATATTGTCATTGACACTGCTTTCTTAATTTCTTCCCCAGAAATACTGTTATTGGTGTATAAAAGTTGAGTTTCATATTTGTGTGTTGTACTCAAAACATCACTGAATTTATTTATTTTAACAACATTTGATGGTCAATGAGATTTATATATGACTTTATCGTTTGTGCTTATGAAAATTATCTGGTACAAAGAAGTAAGCATGGCGAGGTTTTAGAGAAGAGGGATGAGTTCAGAAACGTACTCCTTAGAGAAATGTGGGGTGGAGAACATAGAGGTTTATCTTTGAACACATCTAATAGTGAGCTGGAAGAATTGGTCAGAGAATTAGGGAGTATCAAAAACAAATGATAACTACTAATGAAATAAGAACATCAGCTGAATGGAAGATTGGAAAAGGGGCTGCTGGAAGTTCCTACAGAGGGTATCAAATATTGGAGTAATTATGCGAGTGAGATGTTGTACCTGTTTCGATTTATCCCAGTTTTAGACAGAGAACAGAATATCACAGGTTATTCTTAAACATCATGATCTGAGTTAAGTCCTCTTTAGAGATGCTTAAATTTTTAGTGACTTTGGTTTTTCTATAAAATTTAAAAAAATGTTTTATGTATGTTGATATATTGCTAGAGTCAAAAACAAGTTTAGGAATTATCTATACTCTTACTACTCAGAAATAATCAGAGTTGCAGATATCTTTATATTTTATTTACAGGTACGTATAGAAATACACACGGAAACCTTATTTTGAAAACAAATACTATTTTACAACATTTTTACTTCATTAAAAATATTAACCATTTCATTGAAAAAAGCAGGAAGCTGTTAGGGTGACGATTTTGTCATACTGCATTGTTTTATCTATTTTATTTTAATATTTGAGTCTTTAATTTCTACTGTTTTTCTTAATATATCTGTAAGAGAAAATGTATAATTATGTTGAGATGTTTCTCTTCCAACATTGTATTTTTAATTTTTTTTAATATTTAAAAATGTAAAAGTGGAACAATAGATGATTACCAGGCTTTATTTTGATAAAATGTGATAAATGTATCAAATTTTGCTTTTCAGGATGTTTTCAACCATTTTAAAATCTCATATTCTATCATAAATATGGAATACACTCTGGTAATAGTGGAGTTTTTAATTGTTTTCTTTAAGGTTTGCTTTAAGAGGCTTCAAATCAATTGAATGTCATTCTTTAAACAAGCTATTTCTTAAAGAGTCAATGCTATAATCTTAGCCTAGAGAAAATCAGGTATATTTTCTATTCTTGAAGCTACATTGTATGGACAAACATTTTGCCATGTTTATTTTCTCACTTTCTTGATTCTTTGAAAAGGTTTTCGTAAACTGTGATTTTTAATGGCCACATTTGTTTTGTACTCTAGTGGACATTTAGAATATATTTCCAGGTTTGCATTGTTTTATGAGTTATGATTATAAATAAAGCCATAGTTAATACTATTAGCACATGAATTGGTTTTGGTATATTTTACCAATATGTGTCATGTGTAGCAAGCTTTGTAACGAAGAAACTATGAGTCAGAGAACTATGTGGAATCAATGCCAAATATGTATTCATTACCAGCACTTTCAGCATCTGCTATACAGTGTGCACTGCTCCAGATGGGAGACCTACTCTCAGATTTTGTGTACACTTGCTGACAGAGCCTGTTAAAGGCCTTATGCAAAAATGTGTATGCCTTAAAAGAGAGACCGTGCTCTTGAAAAGTTGTATTATAATCTATTTTTTCTATGATATATTAATAACGGCCATGCCATTAAACTTTACAATATCATGTTTAATGTTTACAAGAGAAATGATTTGTTCAAATGTATAATAACTTAATCTCCAGGTGTCAGACACTATAATAGTTTTTAATTCCTTTTGCATTTAAAGTCAATATTATGCATTTTTTGCTTCTTCTTGACAGACCCACTGATAGGACTTCTATAAAACATCAAGGAACAACCAGCACTGTCATCTTCTCTCTTATCCCATCTCTCTGTGGATTTCAAGGTAACTTCATTTTATAGTACAGTGTTACTTGTATCATAAGAAGAGAACATGAAAATAAAATAGAATGCAGATTTAGACTGTACATCCCTAATTCTAAATCCAAAATGCTTAAAACATCCAAAGCATTCCAAGCAGTGACATGATGTCACAAAGAGAAAATCTTGCATCAGCCCCCACAGTAGGTAGAGTTACAGGTATACACTTCTGTGGTGTTTGGTTTCTTTACACATTATTCTGTTAGCCTATATAAAACAAATCTGTCAGGCCATGATCGGTTCCTAATCTTTCTTAATCCTTTCTTATTTGGACAAACACAAAATGACAAATCTTTCTATCTATAATGTACAGGGATGATCCTTTGCTTAATATAAGAAAATTTAATGCGATACTTTGGAACTACTATAAGTTTCCCAACTGCATGGAAACTTACTGTTACACATTTATAAGTGATAAAGCAAAAATTTGCTGCGAATCTCATTAGCCAAAGTGAAGGTTATGCTTTTCTTCTTTCCATTCCCCAGGGATTCAAATTCTTAATTTACCAACACAGCACTCAAACTGCCAATGATTTACCTCATTTACGTGATTCCATTGTTAAAAATGTGAGGATCTAATGTTCATTTGCTACTAGCTAGGCAGCACTGGAAATATGAGAAAGGATTGCAAATAGTAATATTAAGTTATTAACAAAATAATCACGTCTTTTTATTATTTTTATTTTATTTTATATGTATGAGTGTATTGCCGTCATGTATGTAAGGGAACCCATGTCATTTGAAATAATTTTTAAAGGCACATATTGGGGGCATCATTCTGAATCCAGTGTTACAAGCAGGTGTAGCATAACACTGCTCTAAAACCTAAAGTACCTTTAGGGAGAAACTGAAACAGAGATAGCACAACTTTTCTTTCATGAAACTTCAGCACAAGTATATGATCACTTTTCAGAAAGCTATTTTCAAACCTGTTACCCAAAGATATTAGAGTTTCTATTCCCTTCTTCTTATAACTTAGAAATACCATTCGACAATTATATACTTATTCATGTTTTCTTTCCTGTTCTCTTGTTAGCTGGCTGTTGGAAAACGCAAAGTGAAAACATCCCATTCCTACTTGAAGTTGTCACAGCAGTTTTCCTCTACTAAACAACAATTTCAAAGTTACTTGGGCCAAAATGCAAATTGTATGTCCTCTGGTCTAAACTAAACTCTTCCCAATCATTAATGAACCCCAATTCTCATGAAATAAAGAGCTGAAAAAACAGAGAGGCTTCTCTATGACTTTGACAGATCTTAATCCTTCAGACAGCGGGTGATATTTGTGCAATATTTCTTCAACAAATAGGCTTAGCTCACTGCTCACATACTGCATGTGGCTGAGCTGCAAGGGGATCGGGCTTGGGTTATAGAGTCAGAGGTTTGTAAATATCAAAAAGAGATGTTAGGCTGGCTTTTAAAAACTACTTCAGTACTTCTCAAAGTATTATCTACAGAGATACATGCCCAGGCTGGCCCACAACCCTTTCTCCTTTTGATCACAAAAGTTCTCTTTTGAAAAGAAAATAATTACTTCAACAAGATTACCTTCTCAGATTTTCAGTTTCAAATGGGAAGAAACCCATGTTTTGGTGAATCTATGTGCTAAGAATTTTCAACAACTATGTGTTGCTTTGGCTAATGTGTGCTTTAAAATCCCAGTGGTTGTAAGCCCATGGGAAGTTAGAATTAGGACCCTGAGGATGCTGGGAAAATGTGGCACTGTCTGCTAACTTGGTGGGAAGTAGTCCCCATGGGATATGTGAATTCCTGATTCTGTACATGTCACCCATGATGATGGCTAATTACCAGGATTCAATATTTAAATAAATCTTTGAAGCATTCCATGAGGTTGACTTTTTAGATGAGCTGGTCTGTCCCCCTTCACTTAAACTATCACTGTGACCAATGTAGAACCCATTGGCAATAGCTCTTTAATAAAGATAATTGAGTAGCAGCTGGACTACAGTGTGTTTTAGAATTGTTTTAAACATTCCAATGACAAAACTTAGGAGAATAACTAGAGATTCATTGATAAGAGGCTAGATTGTCCTCAGGTTACCTGGTCCTCAGTAGGAGCTTCTCCCTGAGGGAAAGCATGCCCTTTGCAAAGCTGCTGTTTAGAAATTTCAGAAGGAAAAACGGGGTTGCATTTCAAGCACATACTTTTCTTTGAAATATTTGTCGATTTTATGTAAAATGTAATTAAAGCTTCCGTTCTACCTTTAAAACTTTGCCTCATATTCGATTCATTTTGTACTGGAGGAAATTAATCAAGCAGAGTCCAAAGACCATTTCCTGACCAAAGATCTAAATTTCAGTTCCCACAGGATGAAGTAACAGGATAATTCTGGCTCTGGCAAAGAAAGGGCACTTTTCAGGCCCTCTCATTCTCAAATAAAACCTGGGCAGTGCAGACTAGACAGGTCTGCCCACATCCAACGAGAAGAGACCTACAGCAGGAGCCCTGAACATGGCAGAGACCAGGGTGAGACCAGGGTGAGGCCAGGGTGAGGGTCACCATACTACACAAGGGCCTAAACATTGGCTCCACAAAATTTGCACCAGAATAAACAGAATTCAATAATCCTTCCTAAATTTTGCTTCTGAATCAACATGTGACCTTGTGAATATTTCTTTTTATAAAGCAAACCTGAGAAGCAGCTACAGTAGTGCAGACTTTCTTTCAGATAGAAAATGGGTGTATACGTAAACACATGAGAAAGTCAGCCTAACACGTGTACTCAGCTTCTCTTTCTTTAAGAGTATGGAATTTCAGAATGACTCAAAAAGTTAGGCAGATTAATGTTTTATTGTATACAAAATACTACTTTATTAAGTAGTGATACTGCTCATAAAACTGATGTCTTTTATGTAAATGGAGATACTCATTTTAAAGAACAGCACATAAATATTTTTATTCTGAATTATTCTAAATTATCCTGAATGAATTAGCATCTATGCTCTAATGCTTACTTTAGTAGAACACGGATCATAAGATTGGCTGGGTCTGACTTTAGTAACCTAAGATTTCCAAACTTCTGCCACCTGGAATCTCTGTTTCCTTTTGTGCTAAGTATAATTATGGTAATCCAGACCAGGATGCTGGAAGTTAGTGCTCCTCCAAATGCTATGAGGTCAGGTGTAGCTTTTCTTGTCACCTAGCCCATCTGATCCCTGTTCTCCTATGATGCCATTTTCTCCAAGCCTCTGCAGCCTGCTGCCCCCTTCCCTCCTGTGCCAAGTAGGATGCTGGACCAAGGCTAGTTTTGCAATCCTAATTATCCCTTTGTAAAAATGTGTTAGTTCCTTGATTATATAAAGCAATAGAAACTTTAAAACGTCTACAGTAGACTCATTGAATCTCAAGATATTTTTGCTTTCTGACTTTCACTTTCACCCAGATTCAGACTGATTATTTATAGTGCCCATAGGGTCCCCATAGCAGAAAGGCTGAGACTGAGAGACATTGATGTTCACAAAAAACTCTCCTGTCCAGCCTAGACTCTTGGCTTTAACCTTAAACAGGCCTTTTCATTATGGAAAGTGTTTGCATGTGAATTCTGCCTTCCATCAGGAATGCAAAAATAGCTATGTTTTAAAATATACTCTACTCTAACCCACCCACCTACACCTGTTCTTACTTGACAGAAGTATCTTCCAACTCACATACTTTGTTTTATTTGGAGCAGAGGCAATGAATAGCTTCCTGATTTTGTTTGTTTGTTTCGATCCTTGGTGGTTTTATTGATTTGACCTCTCTGATTTTAAGAATAAACTTCCACTTTCAATTGAGAAGACACATCAATGCTAGCATAGTCAATATAGAGAATTTGGCTTTGTCCCAGAGTATACCATATCCTATGTCTTCAAGATGACATGAAAACACATATGCACATCTGCTGAGTAGCTGGGTATACAGATGTGTTTTGATCTTTTGGAATTTATCTGTAAACTTTTTCAAAATCTGAAAATGACTTACATTTCCAACTAATCTACTCCAAAACATAGTACTGTTGTTTAGCTAATTATCATGGTGTAAAGCTGCCTTCTAAACATTCATGTTTATAACCATATACAAATGCTACACAGCTGTCATCAGGGAAACCTCATTTTGCAATGAACATTGGTGAATGCCAAAATGTTATAGCTGCTCAAGGTGCTCAGCCTAATTGAAAATTTAGTGTTCCACACTAACCAGGAGTCTCTCCAAGGCTCAAGGAACACTGTGGAAGATGGGGTGGAAAGAATGTAAGAACCAAAAGATGGGGAGAAAGGATGTGAACTGCTGTCTTCTGGTCCTGTCAGCAGTCAATCATGGACTGTGGAGGGAATTTACATGGAGCTGCCCCTACTTTCTGAACTGATGACTTCTGATGGATCATGGGAGATAGCCAGTACACACTGAAAAAGCCCACCAGAATCCAGCAGATAGTTCCAAATTCATGGTCACACAGATGACTGTGGCTAAACTCAGTGGATTTCAAAGAACATCAACAACTACTTAAAGAGTCATGAGTGTGGCAAGGGGATTTGTAAGGAGGGGGGTTCACAAGATAGAGGGAGAATTAGGGCTTTATACCAATCAGAGTGCAATTTTTGCATGCATGAAATTGTTAGGGAACAAAATAACACTTAATCAAACAAAACAGCAAAAGATTAAAATCCTAGGCTGACTAGACCCCAGTGGATGAACTTACACTGAGGGATGTCTTGGGACCCTAACTTGACTCTACAGGCCTTAACATTATTGATAGAATGCATGAAATTTGGTGGGGGGCTATGGAAGGGTGTGGATAGGGGAGGAGGTATAAAGATGACTAAGATGTGTATGAAATACACAGAAATTCAATAAAAATATACAAATAAAAAATTAAAATATAATAACAGATGAAAGCAGGTAGATATGACAGGAATAAAAGGTGAAAGATCACAGCCTGGGACCAGAACAGCTGATTTGCTATGGTGCTGCACTCTAGTTGTAGATAAGTGTTTAAGCATAACCAATTAGATTTAGGATAGACTTAGGGAGTGTGAATGTCAGTATCTATAAGACTTCTTAGGGAAAAGGCCTTATATCTCAAGAATGTTTATAACTGGCAACATCAGGCTGGTGTATTTGGTGGTCCAGGCCATGCATGATGAACTTCTCAGTGGGTATATTTGTTTTATTTTTTATTTTTGTGTGTGTATGAGTGCTTGCCTTGCATGTTTGTAAGTGAACTCATGTTGCAATAGAGGCCAGAAAAGGGAGTTGGATCCCCTGGAACTGGAATTGCCGACAGTTGTTAGCAGTCGGGTGAGGGCTGGTAACCGAACTTGGGTGCTCTACAAGAGTAGCTAGTGCTCTTAACTACTGAGCCATCTCTCCAGGCCCTCAGTGAGCACATTGTCAATCAGCCCTTTCACAGGTTTATGATTCCATAAAATTTTACTTAGGGAGAGAATAGAAAGCCCAACTGATATTGTTCTATTCCCTGTAATTTAACAATCAATTTATACAAAATAATAGTCTAATGTTAACATTTGTTAATTCAACACTATAACTAGGCTTCCTGTGACCTCATCAATCAAGGTTTTGACCCTATAGCTCATGGGAAAGAACAAACTCTGAAATGTGCTATGACTGCCACCTGGTCCAATTTTTCTAGCAACTGACCCGAGTTTCACCATCTCATTCCTTGTACATAATTTGCTCACTTTTAAGTGTTAGCTACAATGTGTGACAGTGTATATAAACAGTAAAGTATTACTGTTGTAAAGAAAAATTGCAATGAGATAATGTATAAACTTCAGACATCTCTCTCTTTTGTAATCTTGGTTCCTTTTATTTAAATTGCACCCAAATGGGAGAAATTTTAATAACTTAATAGTTAATACTAAATTAAAATTGGGTCTATGAAGAACCACAGACATGGTTCTGCATTTAAGAGTACTTGCTGTTCTTCTAGAATCCTCAAGTCTGGGTCTGGTAACTCATGAGTGCTGTAACTCCAGCTCTCTGGGATCCGATGACCTCTTCTGGCCTCTCAGGCACCTATACACTCATGGAATATACTCACATAGACACACAACATATAAATAAATCTTAAAAAAACTGGATGTGTGGTGTCCAGCTAAGATTTCCAACAAACTGGTTCTCTTGAGTGGACAGCGTGGAGAAACAATTGACAGACAGATTTCATGACTGGCAGTGTTCAAACAGATATCTCTGCCAGTTTAGGACACAGAGAAGGTTCCCAGTTGGAAACACTGGCTTCCTATTCCAATGCTTCAAATGCCAAATCTATTCTTACTGAATTCATTGAAAATTATTATTCCAAAAAAGTCTTGTTAGAGTCATAGATTAGAAGCTTATCATTTCTGACTAGGTTGGAATCAATGGTAAGGAGTACTCTGTTTAAGATTTAGCATAATTCACTCCCAGGTAGTTCACTCAGTGACTGTGTAAAACCTTCTTTCCCAAATCTCAGAACTCTAATTTGGTGTTCCACACTTGGCTTGGCCCTGACATTCAGGAAGATCAGCTTGGCTCTGTCTGAGCCAACCAAGGTCATTATCACCCTGCTACCTCAAACACAGCGTGAGGCTCCAGATTTTGCTTGTGGTACAGATTTTGCTTGTGGCCAACTTCAGTCCAGAAGCATCTGAAGAAAGACATCTCGGGACATACTCTTCCCACTTGGCTGCATTGCCGCAACCCAAAGCCTTCACAATCCCTGTCATGCAGTGATTCATTTGTGTGAAACACTGCCTCCATGGGCATAGTCCACACAAGCATGTAGCCTACATGTGTTCTCATCAGGAAAGTTTTACTTACAACTTTAAAGCACTTAATTGTGGCACCATAGTCCTAAGAGAAAAACTTTTATCAGTTCTCACCATTGGGGGCTAAAACTATGGAGTCATGCCCATAAGGATAGATCAGACGTCATTCCCCCCCATGCCTAGGTATTGATTTAAATATATATATATTTTAAAGCTTTGTTTCCAGTTGTTGTGTTTAAGAAGAAACTGCTTAACTGCTTATTCTTCACGAACCTGGAAAACAGAATGTCAATGTGAACTTCCAGTGGACCACACCCCAGACACACACAGTCTTTTCCAGCAGTCAGCAGGCCTCAGGAGCTCTTCAAGAGCATCAGAGGGAGGCAGAGAATGTCAGTTATCTTCACTGCACAGAGCAGGCCCTGCTCACACACCCTAGGGACATGCTGTCACTCATCATTTCTGCCTCCCCTCTCCTCATGAGGAAAAGATTCTACAGCTCCATCTCCAGTTTGCTTCCTAGCCCTGATTCATAATTGCATCAGCAAATCTTTCCCCGTGTTTTTGGCAGTCACAGCCAAGGGATGTTCTGGCTTTTCTTCCATCAATGAGAAGCAATGAGTCACTGAACAGCCAAGGAAATTTCTCCTGCCTACCCTTGGCCTCCCAGAGCAAGTTCTGTCTCATGTTATTCATTCTTAGAAATTACAGAGTCATGCATGACCTGTGCTTTGGAGACCCTGTGACCTCCTGCAGCTGAGTGCAACTGGAACACAGGAAGCTCCTCCCTAAACAAATCTGTTACATGGCATTGCTGGGCAGGCTCTGCACATGAGACCTGGAGTCCAGTGCCATAACACTTCTCCATCTGAGGTCAGCATTCAGACCACTTAGCTGCATTTGGGGCTTATCCTGGAGACAGTTATTGAGGCAGCAGTAAGGAGCTCCTGAGCTGTCAGTGGCTTAGGCTTCTCATTCTTGGATCTAAGCGTCTTCCATGTATCCAACTTCTATGGTCTCTTCCATGAATTCCATTTGACCTCCCTTAAGGTAATTTGATTATTGGCAGTCATGACAGCTTGCCTTGCAGGAGATTAGTAATTCATTTGTCATAAGAAGGATGGCTAGGCATGCACCACATTTTAAAAATGAAAGGGGGGTCTTGGCTGTGCTGAGAACTGTGCTGTTCTAGAGACATTTTATAAAAGGTAGCTTGTATCACATTACACAGTCTCTTTTAACTCACTTCTCCTAAAGCCAGATCCCATTTAAACACTGTTTTTCAGGGGAATCTCTTTCAGTAAGCTGAGGTGCCCCTGTCCCTGCCCAGCATTCGGTTCAGAGTTCAGTCATTCTTCCACTTTCCCATAACATTGAAGTGCTGGCCTCTATCACTGTTTGAGAATGGTCATTCAGGGAATCATTGAGATGTGGCCTTTTCTGTGTTTTAGAGCAGACTCAAGATTCGAATGGTGAGACCTGGAAAGCAGGTCTCATTTATGAACTCAGTTTTGGCCATCTTCCCCCTAGGTTTCAATTTTGGAACAAAGTCATAAGCTTGTCTATTATGAAAAGACTCCCATCAGAATTTCTAAATCTATTTGTACTTTTAAAATCATCTTTGCTTCATGAATTCCTGAATACTCTACACAAATGACTTGAAGGTCCAAAGTTCTGAGCCTGCAAGTTAACCTGGGATATGATGCATTTCAAAAGGAAAAAAGGAAATGTCCTTCCAACTCAGCTGCCTGGTACCTTAAACCACCTGGACATGGGGAACTTAGTAATAAGGGAAGGATTTTTATTTGAACTGGCTTTTTAAAAAAATTTAAAGAGGGGCCAGAGAGATGGCTCAGTGGTTAAGAGTACTGGCTGTTCTTGAAGAGGATCTGGGTTCAATTCCCAGCACCCACATGGTGGCTAACAACCGTGCATAATTCCAGTTCAAGGGAAATCTGACTTTCCTTTTGACTTCTGTGGGCACTGCAGGACATGGGCACAACTGCCTACATATGGGCTATACACTCATACACAAAAAGTAATAAAAACTAATAAATGTTTAAAAATTTAAAGAGAAAACAAGACATTTCTTGATACACTGATCCACGCAAAAACAGTAACTTGTAAGCCTCGTAACAGAGTGCTCTGTACCTTTCTTTCAAGCTCTCTTGCTTTAGCTTTGAGTTTACTGACTTGAGATTCTGCTGCCTCTGCCCTTTCCTTGACTTCATTCAGCTCCTGCTGCCGCTTCTTGTACTTGGAAAGGTACTGATTAGCTTGTGCCTCCTAAGAAAATAAGAAATACAAAAAGTGGAGATATTGTCCTTCTACTCTGACATGAGAAAGTTGAAAACGGAGAGAATATAAACATCCTCTATATAAACAATAAAGAATATAGTATTTTACATTTTTTATTGTTTTAATTAACTGTATGTGGGGACCGGAATACATGCACACATGAGAGTGCAGGTGCCTATGAAGGCCAGAGACAAATACTCCAGGAGACAGAGTTACAGGCAGTGTGAGCATCCAGGTGGGAACTGAACTCAGGGTCTCTAGAAGAGCAGTACATGTTCTTAATCACTGAGCCATCTCTCCAGCCCAGAATAAATTAGTTTGATTTAATACATAAAAATAGAATTTAAGTGTATAAAGAAATATCCATCTTTATAACTGTCATGCCTTGGAAATTCAGAGTGAGGTGTTTCTTTGCACTAACTTCCAGGATTATGTTTTCACGGACTTGTTTGCTAAAGTAATCAGAGTTATTTGCTTTAGATTCAGATTAACATTCTACCCACGGGCAGAGGAGATTGTTCTTTCAAATTATGAGACAGTACGTAATTCTTGGACATGCAGTGTCCAAATCAACCACTTCAAAACCCCTTAAAATATTATTAGGTATGAACGAATACATGTCACTGATCTTGAACATATGACTTTAATGACTTTGTGATATTTGATATTTTAAAGAAGAGTAAATTGATGCCAGTACAAAGTAAACAAAAAAGCAAAAAAGCAAGCACATCTCAGTGATGGAGGTTCTGTCCACATTGGGTCCAGGTTCATGATAAAAATGAACTGCAAATTGTGTTTATGTTCACCCAAACTTTAGAACTAAAAGGCGCATCACACTGAAACCGTGTAAAACCTTACAAGACCTGCACAGTACACGGTTCTCATTTGTCTCATTTCTTAGAGCACACACATTTTAGTAGAGCAAGAAAGTCGAGAGAGGGGCTGAGCTTCCTATAGGGAAAAGCAACACGACTTTTCCCTTTCTCGTTCCCGTGAGTCATAGTCTGAAGGAAAAGCAGAGAATGGGCAGACATGACGCCCAGCTGGTTTGCTCCTCTGAGCTGCTAGCCTAGCTCAAGGCATTAACCAAAAGCAATGGACAGAAAACCCATGAGGCTGCACTGCCCCGAGCACTCAACGTAGCCGTAGCCTCCGCTTGTTGTTTGTAACTTCTCACTTTCAGCTGAAGTTTGTCAGTCAGAGCCTGCATCCTGCTCAGGTTTTTCTTATCTTCTTCTGCCTGAAATGCATAGGTATATACATGAAGGTCATCTGAAAGATCCATCAGTCCACAGTAGTCTTATGTGAGAAAGAAAGCATTGGGAACTGCTGTAAATATTATCTGATAATGATGCTTTAAAAAGTGCATTTAACTTTACTCATCCTATTTTGAGAAACTGGCTCTGACATGGCAAAAACATGTCTCTTGATCCATCAGAGCATTCCACCAACCTTTGCTGAAGCAGAAGCCAATATATTCTTCAGCCTTTTCATTCCCAATTAAGCTACATTTGCTTGGGATTGCCCAGTAGGAATAAAATGCATTAGTACAAAAGTCATATGTGCAAAGCAGAAAACCAAGCAACCCTCAATCAAAACAACTCAACCCCAGAGCTTCTGAAGTAGCCTTTGGCTTGTATAATAAACTAGAGAAAAGGGAATTTTTCCAGAATTCTGCCATCAGTAAAGATGCTGAGGAAAACTCCAGAAGCCATGTGGATTTTGGTGTGCCCATCCACTTTGCCTCAATTGTAGCCCTAGCTTGAGCTGTAGAAAGAAGATTGGGGAGGTGGGGTTTCTCATCCGTACTTCAGGGAGTCTTTGGCATTCTAAGAAAGAAAGAGGTTGATAGGATTCTTCAGGCTCCTGACCCTCTTTCTAAACTGGGTATTTCCAGTTTAGAACTTTTGGACCTCCAAAGGAACGAAAAAAATAAATAAAACTGAGAGACTGATTCAATCAAGATTTAGTCCTTTGCCCGCTTCCTTTCTGGCCCCAGCTGACTTCTGTGAAGCATCTGCCCCCCCACCCCAGAGGCCGTAGAGTCACAGGATGGCATGAGAAGGTGGTGAGGCAGTTAAAAGATGAGGCCTAGTGAAGTCTTCAGGTGACTGGACGTACACTCCTTACAGGGCTGTGGGCCCCTGACTGCTCCTCCTTTCTTATTTTGGTTTCCTGGTTCTGAGATGAGCAGTTTTGTTGCATCATACACCTAAAAGTAACAGGACCAATATCATGGGTAACACCTTCCCGAATGGTAAACTAACATAACCTTTTCTGTTGATAAGTTGCTAGACTAAGGTCCTCAGTCAAAGTAATGAAGACCTGGCTTAACAAAGCAATTTTAATTCTTTTAGTGCTCCATAAAATTCCACTGTAATCAGGATCATCTTGTCCTACCTCCCCAAAGCATTCTACAAACTCCCTCTTCTATTGGTTTAGCTAAGCTACTCTTCCAACACCTGGGAGCAACCTGTCTACCAAAGTTATGAGTGACACTGTACAATTAATTGCAAATCTTATGATTACTAAGCTCTAGATGAACATATAGGGTTCAACTTGGTTGGAGAAATAAGTCTAAACTGTGTTTTAAGTAAAATCCCTCCTCTGCATCTACTTATCCTCCTTTAGAAGGCTTATGAAATTTAAAGATTGGTAGTATTATCTGTTTACAGTTAACTAAAAAGTCAAACAGATTTAACAATTCACTGAGAAGAGATACATGATAAAGGAGACTACACAGAAGAAAACTGGAAAGAAAAAAGCACAAAGTGGCTGCTGTTGCAAATGATGCTCCACCCACTTGGTAAGGCAAAGCCTTAGATATTAGGCAGAAGTTCAGACCTCAGCTTTCAGGCATTAAGTAATGGTGGTAGCCATGGTTGTGCACTGACAGTCACCTCCAGAAAATAATTTGCCACTCAACTGTGTGAAGTGCAGCTACCTAACAGCTCCCATCTGCAGTGCCTTTGGGATCTGCTATAACATGGGCATTGATCCCACACAGTTCCAGGCAATAACTGGACACAGAATAGCTGGGAAAAGTGCCATTGCTAGTGTCTGGACATTTCTTCCTGATGGCATTCTCTCTGAGCATTTTCCATGCTAGAAATTTGCTCCGTGCTAACCTTGAGCTGTCTGTGAATTTTTCTATCCTATTCCTCTTTTTACTCTTTATGGATGTCAGTCATGCATTCCAGTTTGAGGCTTTGTCTCTGCCATCTTGCTTGTATTTCCTTTTAGTTGGCTTTCACAGATGTTCCTGTCCATAAATCCTTTATTTCTAATGCCATCCTATCATCTGGTTCCTGAAGAAAAGGTCCAACACAGTGACTTAACCAACTTCTACTTCTCTGTCCTGAACAATGAAGATACTACACTTTCACTACTCTGTTGACTGAAAATTGTGTCTATACAGCCCATACTCTGGGGCCAAACTAGTGTCCTGCATCCACTCAGACCAATGAGTTTCCCAATCATAGTATTCCCTCCCCACCATCCCACATTCCTAGGTTTAGCTTAGGCCATACAACCTTCACACCCACCTAGTACAGCAAGTTCCAGGCTAGCTAGGGCCTACAGGGAGACCATGTTTCAAAAACAAAGAATTAGCAATTATAAATATGTTCAAGGAATTCAAATAGGATATAGAAGACAATGTAGACAGCCAAAACACAAACACTTGAATGAAATTAGTAAAACAATTGAAGATATGAAATTAAATTTAATGAGATAGAATTGATAAAGAAAGAAAAACTGAAATAAAACTGAAAATGAAAAATTCAGAAAATCAAACATAAAGCTCAGAGGAAAGTCTCCCCTTTAGATGGGATCAAGTGGGGGAGATAAATATCAGATTGCTATGACAAGGTACAGAAAACAGATCATTCAAAGAAAATGTTAAATCTAAAATAACCTAGGAATTGAATATGCAAGAAGACTGGGGAAGTATAAAAGATCAAACCTAATAATCATAGGTATACAAAGAGGAGAAAAAACCCACGTTAAAGATATAGAAAAAGTTTTGACAAATCACAGAAGAAAATTTCCCAAATCTAAGGAGAAAGATACCTAACAAGAATCAAGAGGAAATAGAACACTAAATAAGAAGGACCAAGAAACAAAATTCTCAATTTAAGTATAAGTCAAAAGGCTATCTGTACTGAAAAAAAGAGACATGATATTGAAATCTGTGTCAAAAAAATCAAGTCATATATAAAGGTAGATCCATTTGACTAGCAGCTGATTTTTCAATAAAGGCTACAAGAGCAAGAAGGGCTTAGACCAATGTCCTACAAGTCATGAAAGAACACTGATGCCAGACCAGACTACTAGAGCCAGCAAAACTCTCAGCTATAATAAAAGAAAGAATTAAAATCTCATGTTGAAAACATATTTAAGGAATATATGTCCAATAAACCAGCTCTATAGAGTATACTAGAGGGAGTACATTGATCTGAAGAGAAGATTAAACAAATCAAAGTGCATACAAGGAATAAAGAATTCTGGAACAGTTAAAAAAGATATAAAAGAACAACTCTAGCACAACAAAATAAGAAGAATTATTAAATAGATTTCAATAATAACTCCCAATCCCCCAATAAAAAGACAGACTGACTAGACTGGAAAACAGAATCCATCTTTTTGCTACCTCCAAAAAACACAACTCACCATCAATGAAAGATACTACCTTAGGGTAAACAGATGGAAGGAGATAGTCCAAGCAAATGGAGCTAAGAAACAAGCAGGCATAGCTATCCCAATATCTGAGAAACCTGTGGTTAGATGGGACATGGGAAACTAATAGGAGAACCTGCTACCACTGTCTAACTAAATGAACTTAAATACTGAAATGACTTCTAATGACACGCTATACTCACAGATTAGTGCATCTCTCAAACTCATCAGAGAAGCTTATTCTTGCAGTAGAAGGCCATAAGCACAGACTCACAACTGGTTAACATATAGAGAATCCGAGACTGTAGTCAGACTTAAATGGAATGTCTATATCACAACAGCATCCACCGCCCCCCCACACACACCTAAGGCTCAGAGACCTTCCTGGAAGTGGAGGTAGAAAGACCGTAAGAGTCAAAGGTAGTAGACAACTACAAGGAAGCATTACTTTCCAAACACCAGGGTAGTTGTACATATGAAATCACAACAGCTGTGACAACATACACAAGACCTGATCAAGCTCAAGCTAGACAAAACCCGAGCATGGAAGTAGGGAGACACAAACTCCCACCACTACAAAAGGAACTATTGGCACTTGATAGCTGCTTGGACCTTTCTTCAAAGGTGCAACCCCTGGTGGGTGGACTACAATCCAGGGCAGATTCCATACCCAAGAGAATTTGGTAACTCTAACAGGTTTGCATGAATACCAAAGAATGTTCATTGAATGTTATCTGCTCATAAACAAATACACAACAAGAAAAAGAAGCTAAAGCTACGTGTACAAGTGGATACACTTGTGAAAAGAGCAGCATCTTCTCCAGTCGAGCTAGGGACTATCCTTCAGGAGAGTATTTCAAAAGGCATTCTCATCAGAGATGAAGCTCCTGCATGCTGTGTCCTCTGAAGACCTCACAGTGGAACAAGATGTGCAAGTGGAAGCCAGAGATATCTAATGACCTCACTGTGTATAGGCCCAGGCTAATATGTGCATGAATTTTAACAAAAATTTGTAAAGAGCAGGTATGTATGCATGAAAATGTCGTAATGAAATCCATTTTTGAATAATATATGCTGATAAAGAACACTACAAATGGAAAAAAAATTGGACTGGAGAGATGGCTCAGCAATTAAGAGTACTGATTGCTTTAGCAGAGGACCCAGGTTTGATTCCCAGAACCCATATGGCAGCTAACTCCAGTTCCAAGGTATCTGAAGCACTCTTCTCATCTCCATGGGAACTGCATGACACAGGTGCACTTACACACATGAGGCACTATACTCATATATATTAAAAAGATAAAATTTTTTAAAACTAGAAAAAAACTTTATAAAGAATATAAATATAAATAATTAATATGTATCGCATATACACAATGGAATTGCATTCGCCTGTAAACCAAAATGAAATTCACAAGCAAATGAAAGGAAATGGCAATACTGAGGAAGTTCAGACTTAGAAAGATATAAATACCACATGTTCTATCTCATGAGCATTATACACATTTATATTATACTATATTATGTTGAAATGAATGTGAATAGAGGTAAGACGTAGAAAGGTGACTATGAGATGGGGGGAAAGAGGCTTTAAGACAGGGATGGAGAGAGCAATAGAACACATGTGATATGAAAGAGGGGGAGCGCTGGTGGTGGAAGGGTACAGTGTGGACGGGGTCTAGGCAATGGCAGGAGGAAAGAGGGGAGAAGAATCTCAAAACTATGTATGAAAGCACCATGAGGTACCTAGTTCTTTTGTTTGCTAATTAAAGAATAAACGAAAAGAGCATAAAAGGAAAATATACAGCTATACAACTGTTGATTAAAATTGAACATTGTTATGAGTCAGAAAGTTAACACATACTTTAAAAATTATAGAGTAAAAAGTTACACTACTCTAAAATCTATCAAATAGTTAAAAAACTGTATCATGAATTTATAATAGTCAATATAAAGATGTTTATATAAAGCCTACAGAACTGCATAGTACTGTCTTAGACTGCACATTCTCTTACCTAGGTAACTTTCAGTTCTATAAGATCCACCAATGATAATGCCCTATATATAAAGTGTACCATTTTAAGGTGTATCAGTTTTTTTTTAAAGAAATACTATTTAAAAATATGTTTTATAGCATGTTTTTCTATATCCTTTCTAGGTTTCAATGTAACTATAAATAAATACCACTGAGTTAGAACTTCTATACAGGTTTGTCATTTAAGAGCACCAGGCTGTGCCACATAGTCTCTGTGGGTGGTTGGCTGTGGCATCCAAGTTTGCCTCAGAATATTGATGATATTTCCAACAATGCAATATTGCCAGGTTTCTTTACAGCATTCTCAGAATGAATGCTTGTCCTTAAAGCAATGCATGAGTGTATATATCTCAACTGTATACCAGAAGGATGCTGTGTCCTGGAGTGGTGAACAGTAAACAGTAAATCCTTGCTATCAGGGACTCGTCCATCTGAAAGGAAAATTAAGAAGATGGGAGTGTGGAGTGTCCAAGCACTTGTAAGGCTGATGCTGGGGGCAACACACCTAGCCCCTCCCAGTTATTTCATTTACACATTGTTCTCACTCAGTCTCTCACAGGAAGGCATCTTTCTGCAAACCTGTGCATGAAAAATTAAAGATGGTATAAATAGCTTTTCACTTCCTATTGCAACTTGCTGGACCCATTATGAGTTCTAGAAATGGACAGACCCAAGCCATAGATAGCTCAGATACAGTGGGAGAGAACTACAGTGTCCCAGAAGGTACTTCAGGCTGGGGGGGATGCGCTGCTGCAGGCAGTTCTGCCAATACCAGGGAGAATGGCTTTCCGGAGTACCTGATAGGTCAGCTCTTTGATGCCTCGCTCCAGTCTGTGAGCTTCCTTTTGGGTCTCAGCACTGCGCTTGAGCTCAGCTTCCAGTTCACTTTCCAGGTCCCGCACCTGTAACAAAGCATGATCTCAGACTGCGCACACTGACTAGAAGGCTGCCAGACACGGAATGGAGAATTTGCTGAAAGAATGACATCGTCAAGGGAAGGTATGCTTGTTAGTCTTTTGTCAACCTGACACAAACCTTGACATACTGGCAAGAGGGATTGCCAAGTGAGGAATATTCTCTATCAGACTGGCTTGAGGGCATGTCTGTGAGGCATTTTCTTAATTTATGTTGGAGAGTTCAGCTCACTTACAGTACAGCTATCCCTGGGCAGGTAGGCCTGGGTTGTAGAGGCAAGCCAGGGAAAGCAGCCAGTGAACAGTATTTCTCCATGGTTTCTGCCTTAGTTCTTGCCTCCAGGTTCCTGTCCTGAGCTCCTGTCCTGGACTCTCTTGATGATAGACTCTAACCTGTAAGCTGAAATAAACTCTTTTCTCCCCAAGTTACTTTTAGTCATAGTGTTTCTCACAGTGTCAGAAGCCAAACCAGAACAGAAGTCATGATGGTTCTCTTTCTTAAGAGACATACAGGACAATCTCTCTAGAAAACCACCTCATCAAAAGTGAGCTGGCTCAACTGTGTAAGTTCATAAAAGGACTGCTAAGACTCTGGGACTATGAGAGTCTAATTCAAGCAGAGTAGATAATGTTCTTAATGTTGCAACATGGTAAAACATGGGTGGGCATGTGGGAGTGTGTACATATGGATTGTAAACAGATAGCAAGCAGCAGGGTTGACGATTCACCCCCACACTCTCTGATCTCATTTCTTTCTCTACGTTCAGCTCAGACCCCACAGGTCTGCCACACACCTCACATTACAGCCTGCCGCGCCAGCAGGACTTTGGGTCCGAGCTTACTGTGAGGGCCGTCAGGATTAAGAAACACACAGCACACTCTTGGTTAGGGTTGAAGAAAAACTGCTGCTTTATTCACTTAAAATCCAAGCTATATACTGTTCAGTTGCTCCACCGTGAGACCCAAGGTAAATTCCAAAGAGGAAGTTTTATCAGGTTAAAACATTCTGACCCTCACCAGACATCACACAGATATACGTCAGGGTACAACCGACCACCAGTCTCCGCTCACAAGTAGCAGTGGAACAGCTTGCATAAACAAATTCCAAAAGCCCAGAGTGGAGTCACATACTCAGCTCTAGCAAAATATGTTATTTGCAAGGATGGGGGTTGTGTCAGGAGGCCTGCTTTCCCCACAACAGCCCTGCCTTGCAGAAGAGGGGGAACCTCATAGAGTTGTAGAAGCAAAATGAACATAACATTCACTCAACAAGTGCCTACAATGTGCCACACCCCAGCGCTAGAGAACAATGAATGAAACAGACTCAAATCTCTCCCCTGAATAAGCAAACTTTCTCATGAGCAGAAGCAAGTAAATCAGCAGAGTCAAATACATGGCATCAAGTGCTATGGAGAGAAATAAGCAGAAAAGGGGCGGGGCCTTAGGGGCAGTGGGCTGCAGCTTCTGCTGAGGGGCTGTTCTCTGAGGTATCCATTAGTTGCTCCCTACCTTCTCCTTGACTCAAATGCCATCTCTGCGTGAAGCCTCCCTGATCACGATTTCAGAGCAGAGGCCAGGTGCTCTGAGGTATGAAGGGGCCTCTTCAGGGTCACTCCTCTCCCATCCTCCCTCCCTCCCGCCACTCAAGCCCGGCTGTTCTACTTGCTCCTCCTCCAGAAGGGGCAACAGGGCAGGATGGGCAGCAGGTGTGTGGTGTCCTTGTGGATAACCCATCAATACACACGCTCTGGACATTCTGAACAGCCATCCACTGAGAACTCAGGCAGTTGTGTTTTTAGGATATAGGCTAACTCTGATTTTTAAAGGACTTATTAAAGGAACACATTTTGGAAAGTGATTAGGGAACCTCATGGTGAAAGCTGCTTTAGAAAGCAAATCCTAGGTGTCATATAAGTTCACCTGTGAAGACTTTTTAGTGTATTTCTAATTAGTAATGCTGGTTACTGTAGTTTGAATTTGCTTCTCTAAAAGTTCATGTCTGAAACTTAATCCCCAAAGTCATGTGTATTTGGAGGGGGGCTCTTGCAGGTGACTAAGATTAGATGAGGTCAGAAGGAAGAGCATTACCATGATTAATGAATTTAGTGAGACCTTGCTTGCTCTGTCTTTCCATGTGATACCCCTCCACCATGTTACGATGCAGCAAGAAGGCCCCGACCAGAGAATAAGTAGGTAATAGCACCTTGCTGTTGGGCTCTGATAGCATGAACCACAATAAAATTCTATTCTTTATAAATATCTGATCTCCAGTATTTTGTTATAGGAACAGAAAATTAAGTAAACAATGATATTCTATTTACACTTTTAAATATATAATATTTTAGTGTCATCTGATAATAGCTCACTGTTAGTTGTCACTGGTTCTAGGTCATAATTGGGAGATAAATGAAACCCTGCAATATTAAATGGGTGCTGGAAATACCAATCTCATTCATGTAATTTTTAAGAGAACAGCACAGGTAAGTTCTTTGATTTTATGTTATATATGTTCTCTCTTAACACTAAAATCTTGGTTCATATATATATGTTGGGTAAGTAACCATATTCATCTTACAGTTCTTTAAAGTAAGTTGTTACAGGCCCAGAGAGGCTACCCATGCTCCAGTAGATGATCTCATGCCGACGAAAATATTAAGTGGATTCAGGAGAGAGGGGGGAAGGAAGGAAGGAAGGAAGGAAGGAGAGAGAGAGAGAGAGAGAGAGAGAGAGAGAGAGAGAGAGAGAGAACATGAACTTGGGAGGGAAAGCAGTGGTGGGATAGATGAAGAAGAGGGAAAGGAATGAGGGATGGGTTTCATTCAAACACATTACATGAATGTATAAATATTAAATACTTTTAAAAGTAAGTTCCTTTCTTGAAATAACACATGAAGTTTTCTTTTTCTTTTTCTTTATTCTTTTTTCTTTTTTGGCCTTGTTTTGGTTTTATTGTGTTTTATTTGCTTCTTTGCTTATCCTTAGGACATATTCCATGAGGGTTGTACCAGAAAACATTATTTTTAAAGGTCACTGGGAAGAGTTCTTTGTCTATGTTTTATGCATAGTATGTCCAGCTTCGTTTGCTTCTATTAGCATTAAAATTTTAAGGATTTCTGCATTTTATGCATTTTTTTCTCCTTGAATTTAACTTGTTTTTATTTATGATTAAGCGTGTAAATGAGTTACATGATTTTTCCATCAAATTGGCTAAAACGGTCTAATTTCCATCTCTTTGCTCTCTTCCTATGAGTAGTCATTTTTGTTAGTCTTTATCCTATTACCATTTTTGACAATATAATCTTCCTTGAACAAGGAAAGATTATAAGCTCTTAACATTGCTTTAAGTTTTATTATCATTATACTACCAAGAGTGTTCTCTAGAACAACAACCTTTTTAATCAACATAACTATTTAGATAGGTCATAAATCTGATTGTTATTTCATTATGTGGATGTACCAGAAATATATGAAGTTGTATATGTTATTTTTGCAAGGTCCATTTGAACCATAAAATCCAAGTAGAATAATCTTTCAACCCTTGTAAACCTTACTGAATGCCATGTACAAAGTCACTGAAATTGATCCAATAGTTTTAAAAGTCCAGTTTTTAAGCTAGGTTTTACTACATAGTTTTCTTAAGGTAGATTCTATCTAGTTAGTCATTTATACCAGGTTTTGTTTATCTGTACTGTCTTTCTGGATCATGGATATTTTTCTCCTTTATTTAGCCATTGGGAAACAGGAATTTTCAGTAGAAAAAATCACAGGAGCCATTGGCACAGAAACAAGAACACAGAAGCACATGTTTGGATAGAGTGAGCTGCCCTCCCTGTGGAGAGCCCAGATCTGGTGTGGTCATCAGGACCAGATGCTTTCGCAGTTATCAGTAGGAGGGAAGGCACTTTTTCATCCAGGCCAAGAAAAGTCTTATTTTCTAGCCCAAGGTCAAGAAACAACCAATTGATGGACTGAGATCAGACACTGTCAGAATTCTGAAAGTGCTATTAGTTGAAATGATGAAGATGATGGAGATTATTCATTGTGACATTCCAGGACAGTAAGCCCTTGACCTGGGACTGTCAAGGGCCCATGATTACCCAGGAAAACTCCTACCCTGGATTCCAGTTTCTGGATTTGCTTTTTGCTCCCCAGCACAGCAATCTGCTCTGCATCATCCAGCCTTTTCTTCAAATCTTTGTTTGCTCCATAGTCTTTCTCATCCTCTCTAAGTGGGCACTGGTGTCTTGTTCCTTCTTCAGGGCTTCTGACATATTGGCTGCCTAGAAAAGGAGAAATGGGCTGGAGAGATGGCTCAGTGGTTAAGAGCACTTGCTGCTCTTGCAGAAGAGCCAGGTTCAGATCCTAGCATCCATATGGTGACTCACAACCACCTGTAGACTCCAGTTTCCTGGGCTCAGTGCCTTCTTCTGGCCTCCCTGGGACCAAGCATTTCCATGGTGCATGTATACACATGCAGTCAAACACTTATACATCTAAATAAAAATACATCTTTAATAGAAAAGAAAGGAGGAAAGAGATTTAGCTCTTTCAGTAGCCACCTCTGTATATTTCATCTCTTTCTACTATGCTCTTTAATTCCTGATGCGTTCCTTATGTTTTAAGCAATAAGCCAATAGACACAGAAGACACCACAAGAGAGACTGGGATGAGTAGTGGTAGTAAAATGCCAAAGTGAAGTGCCATGTAAAGCATGATAGAACTCGTATGTTGAAAGGAAGAGTTACTTGAAGCAATGACTTTTACTGAATAAAACACCAGCAAATATGTGTAACTGATGCCACATAATGTATCAGGAAAGGAGGAGGAAAATACCTATGAAAGTGCATCTCTTTTAGTTTACTACTGTAAACAAGTTCAGGCTCCAAGAATTTGGTGCCATCAGATATTCTCCATACAAATAATCTGACACAGAGAAGGTTAGTTGTAGAGCCTGCTTACTCTTGGCTTTGGTATGTACAATGACTTGGCTTCTTAATACAATAATTAAAAATGGTTCTGAAGGGGAACCTGCTCCCATAGTCCCCAAACCATAAAGCAATATCTACTCCACAAATAGGCCCTGCTCTGCAAACAAGCCTTTCCAAGACCCTCATTAAAAAATGTGGGCTCTAGGCCTTAGGCAAATATCCCTGACCAAACTCTACTTACATACACAAACACACCTAAATGCTCCTGCTGTTTGGTTGATGTGATCACAGCAGATTCCCACTGGTCATTAGTCACCCCTCATTGACTAATAAAGCTCAGTTTGGATTACGGAGGTTGTCTGCTTTTCCTTTCCACCTGTGACTATTTCCACTCCTATTCCTAACATTTTGATGCCAAAATCCAAGAGAGAATTTTCCTATTCTTAAGAGGTCCATTTTTCAGATGTGCTTAATTTAAGAAGAAATCTTTTCCATTTGGTTAGCAATGGTTATAGTTTGGGTATGGTGATACTGGGAGCTAAGTTAACCTTTTAGAGATGGAACTCAATGAGGAGTTCTTAGGTAAATTGGGATGTGCTTTCAGAAGTGCTTGTGGGAACCTAGGCTCTCTAAAAATATGAGCTCTTCCTCTCACATGTGTTCCCTCCGATGCAGTGCCAGCCATCATGATGTCCTCGCCAGAGCACAGCTGACACCATGACTCTGAAAATTGCCAGAACTGTGAACTAAATAAGCTCTTTATAAAATGATACAATTTCAGTATTTCACCACAACAAGATGACTAACACAGAAAATTGAAATATGTATTAGTTACTCTTTGTTGCTGTGACAGAATATTTGACAGAAAAAGTTGGGGAGGATTTATTATGGCTCATGTTTCTGGGGATGCAGTTCCACACGGTAGGAAGACATGACGTCAGGAACAACTTACAGCTGTAAGCAGCTTTAACACAGAGAAGCAGGTTACATCGCTTTGGCAGTCAGGAAGCAGCGAGATTGAATTAGATGTGGGACTAAACTAAAATGCTCAATGCCCACCATCCAGAGACCCACTTACTCCAGCTAGCCATCACCTCTTAAAGTTCCCACAATACCCCCAAACAACACCATCTTCTGTGTTTCCAGTGTTCAAACACATGAGCCTATGGAGACATTTCATATTCAGACACTAACAGTACTGAGGAGTGAGGTCATTAATAAACTATGGCTGTAAATTGAAAGTCCTGTCTCCTCAGTTCTTACAGCTTTCTAAGTTAAGTGGATAACCTTCCTGTCATAAAGCAAGTTTGGTATTGCTGCACAATGCTGCAATTTTGATGGATCCAGAACAAACCCTTGAAGGAATAAGCAGAGACTGAAATCAAGCCCAGGTCTGCTTGACAAGCCCATACAGCACACAAGTTTCGCCATCCATGCTTCCTCTCCTAATATCTTTTGCTCAGAGGTACCGTTTTTTTCTGCTCACTGGGCCTTTTAAATAGGAGTGCAGCCTTTTCCCATAGATGGTGGCACAAGGTAGTCTTTTCCCAGTTTCCATAGGGTACATTGAGACTGGCAGCTTATCCAAAGCTTAATTCCATTTACAAAAAGCACCACCACCATCAATTTTAAATTTACAAATAAATAAGGTCCTCCAGTCCCAAATCCTTGTTTTCCAGTCTGGTTTCTCTACTACAGTCATAGATATAAGACATAAGTGATTTATCCACTCCTTAGATCATCCTCCTAAAATCATCATGTACTCCAGAAAATAAATTTTGTAAAGAAACACAGGAAGAATCTTTACCAGACATACTAGATATACTGAATCACAATGGAAAATGCTTGAAATGAAAAGACTTGTCTTCATAGAACTCTGCTTTTGGCAATTGAATCAGTCCTTGGCTTGATTGTTCTGGCTAAGGACAAGACAGCACAGGAGTCAGCTAAACTCCTCCCAGTGATATGGAAAAATCAGTGAAATCCGTTTGGGATCAGAAGGGCCCTGTCTGAAACTCCTGTTCCTGTGAACAATGGAAGGCTGGACCAAGCGGGCAGTCAACACACACACACCTCAGCAGCTGCCTTCTTGGCCTTTTCTTCTGCCTTTTGATGCTCCTGCAACATCTCTTCAGCTTCTTTCTGCATCTGAGCAACATCAGCCTCCAGTTTATTCTTCTGGCTGAGGAGGCTTGTATTCTAAGGATAAGACAGCATTCCTGTTAATTCAACTTGAAACCAGCAACACAAAGGCAAGCTGCTCTGTTCAGGACATGAAGTAGAGGCAACTATAGACAGGAGGAATTTATCACAGTCAGTAATAGGCAGTTAAGCAAGAACTCTAATCCAGGTGGCTTTGCCACAACCAGCATTTCAAAGGAAGAGATTTCATTTAGAGATTCTAGAGGACAGGGGCGGTAGCCTGAATCAGACAGGAGCAGTGTATTCCAAACAGCCTGCAGCCCAAATATGGGGTTAGTTTTCTGCTTACTGAGGAATAGCTTTCCTCTTTTGCAGTGTGATAGAATCAAGTGTCCCAAAGCACAAATCAGAGTCATCTGTAGCCGTCTGAGGAGACGGGGTGGGGTATAAAATCTGCAGATTCCAGCATACTGCTTCCCCCCGAAACCAGTTCCTCCTCTACGTCCCTGCCGTCCTATCTTACTCTGCAGTGAGGAGGAGGAAAAAGTCCCTCACAAAATCCACCTTCCCCAGCTCTCAGGCCCTCATTAAAGAGAGGTTTCTGTGTTCTGCAGCGGGTGCTGTCCTAATTCTTTCCTTCCTGCATTGTGGCACGGAGGGCCAAAGCCCCCTTTGCGGCATCTGCCCCGCGTTTGAACACAGTTTTCTGAAGGTGTGAAGCCTGAGCACAAAGAGCGTGTATAAAAGCCCGGGCTTTCTACTTCCCTCTCCTCCCTTCATGTCATCCCTCACATCACCCTCTCCCTTTCCTCTAGCTCGGGCCTCTCTCAGGGCATATTAAGCCTTGAACACAGAAAGGTATTTTAGCCTCACAGGTCTGCCTGCCTCCCCATCAGCATCATCAAGACTGCCCCTCCTGGTCCTGTGGAGAGGCAGGCCCTGTGCACTCCAGGGTTTCTACTGCCATTTCAGGTGGCCTGAGGGGAGTAAGTGTCTTTTCCTAGAGTGTTTTAAGGGTACTCACTGTTCAGAACTCCACAGGAGCTCTTTCTGTGTGAAGGAGGACACGAGTATAAACGTGGATTTGACTGTAATCATTTAAACTTTCCTAGGAAGATGATGTTTAAAATGTCTGCGAGTTTAATGTCCTCCCCAATAGCTTCGCTTCCCCCATACAGAGGGTCATTTACTTGGTCTGTACACAGATGTCTGCTTTAAGAACAATGTCCTTAAGAGCAATATTGTACCACCTAGACAAATGATGGTCAGCATATCTGGGGATCTGGGGCAGCAGCTGAGAACTTATTGAGTCCCTGTTCTACTTCAGAGATGCTGGTCTAGTAGGTTTCTGGTGAGATTTGAGGACTGAAACTTTTGTGTCAATGATACTTCTAAGTTTCAGAAACCCTGCTCAACAGACCTCTTCACAATTACCAAAGTTTCATGTTTCTTCCCACAAAATCCCCCCTTTCTGCTTTTACTTTAATACCTTCCCCCTTCCTCCTTTCATCCCTCCACTTTTTCACTTGGGATTCAATGATTTATCAATTATGATATGCACATTAAGTATCTTGTCACCAATGTTTACTATACACTGTGCACAGTAGATAATATACTTTAAAAAAACCCAGTATGCTACATTATGTTAAGATAAGGCTTCTTCAGGGAGAATTCATGTTGGGATATTGCTCCCACTGTAGTTGGAATGAACCCAGGTCTTCATAGGTGTAAAAAGATGAAATTAGTTAGCATACTGGTAATTATGCACGCCCTACAGTGTATTTGCTCTTGATCCTGTGTCACCTAGTGAGATTATGACATTTCATGAACAGAAAAGTTGAACTGAAGGCACGGACTAATTGTAACATCTTGCACCAGGCACATTTCTGATTTACACATTTCTCAGTGAGGACACAATTGGCATTCTGGGAAAGGCAATTTTGACATGAGATAATGTTACACCTCAAAGAAGGTTAGCATCTCTGAACCCTACCCACAAAATACCAGTGGCACTTCCCAATCATCACAACTAAAATGACCCAAGACATCTCTAACACCCCCAAAGGTGGCAGTCTGCCCTAATTTTCTTAAATCTATCCTTTGCAAAGTTCACCAAGGTAAACGTTCCAAACTGTGAAGATAACATCACCCCCAACAACTCACAATTCTTCAGTGAATCTCCATTATCTACAGGTAAAATTCAAACCCCCTCAGTCTTAGACTCAACGTCCTAATGGCTTGCTCCTACTGGCTCTCTGCTCATCTCTCCTACCCACACTGTCCTCTAGTATTTTACCTTAAATTCCAGGCTCCCTGCCTCTAGTCTCTTACCTAATTTTTCTTTCTATCTATATAACTTTTCCAGTTTCTCCCATGTATTTCATGACTGGGAAGAAAAATGATGTGTGACTAACCAGATCTAGGACTGTCGGGGCATCTACAGGGGTATGCTTCCTCTATTATACTCAGTGGTTCAATACAACTGATTACTTAAGTCTTCACTGTCTGGGGGCAGTGGAGACATTGCTTATCATACCAAGCATATACAGTTGGTTACAGCGGGTTCCTTAAAAATGTTCAGTGTTTCACTTATTTATTGTAAGACATCTGACTAAGTTCCTTTGGCTTCTTCTGATTCCAGGAGAATGGTGAAGGATCTAGGAATTCTACCTTATGTCACTTACATAACCTTAAATGAGAAGCCAGAATACTGACAACTCAGCATACCTGTCAGAGCCATTCAGAACCATTAGAGGTTCCTGAGATACTGGGGCAGCAAGTCACAAAGAAAACAGGGGATCAGGAAAGTAGCTTTAGAATGTGAAGAAATGTTCATCTCTCCTCCTTCATCCTGACTGTGTGTGGATGCTCTGACAGTCCATTCTTCAAGCACAAAGTTTATTGTCTTTGGTTGAATTGTGCCCTCCACATACACACATTTAAAAATGGTATATCAAAACTTCTAACTTCTACTTTCTCAGAATATAATCTTATTTTGAAATGAGGCTTTAAAGCCGTTAATCAAGTTAAAATGAGGTCATTAGGGTGGGCCCTAACTCCATGTTGTACACCTGTATCCAAAGGAGAAATCTGGACAGAGATACTTGCAGGAGAAAGATGATATGAAAACACATAGAACACCATGAAAAGGCAAGTAATTGGGGTGATGCATCAATAGGAAGATTGCCAGAATCTGAGAAGTGAAGAGGAGTCTTCATAGGATTCAGAGGGGCCATAGCTTTTAACATACCATGATTCTTGGATGATTAGCATCCAAGGCTGTGAATGAATACACTTGTTTTGAGCCATTGATTTGTGGTGCTCTGTTACAGCAGTTCTGGACTGTTAACACTTGGGGATGAAGAGCATAGCCATCTCTCTGATTCACAACTCTCCTGTTCCTCTTGTGCCCTACCCAAGACTTGGTGTGGCTGTCATGCATAGCTTAAGATTGACCCAACAATGGGAACTACCACCTTCAACCAACTGACCTAACTAATGGAGAGAATTAGTGGATCTCACCTGGATATGGAAAAGATTGATTTTTTCTGTGGTTTCCAGAAGCTATTTTTCTGCCAGCCTGTGCCCATGCTCTGTCTGCTCTTGCAGGGACCTCAGTTCCTCTAGTTCAGACTGAAGAAGAGCGTTGCGCTGCTCAGCCACAGCCACCTGCTCCTTCAGATCACTGTTCAGTTGTGTGCTATCATCCAGTTGCAGCTGAAGGTCCTACAAGCAGAAACATAGAGCAGATTCCTCTGAGTTCAACTGTTCCCAGGGGTAGTGGGGAGCAACATCATATAGAGATGGACTTTCGGTTCTTGATCTCATAGATAAAAGACGTACAATCAACCACAGAGAAGTAGCTCAAGGACTGTTTACTGGAATCAAAGAGAGAGAAAGTGCCTTGAACAGCAGGGCTGGCAAACTATTGATCTCAGCAGCTGCCAGGAGGAAGACAGAAAGAGAAGAAGCCAGAAAGTTAGGCTTTCTAAGGTAGAAGACAGGCAGCAGACGGGACCAGCAGCATCTGAGCAATCGTCCTGACAGGTGGAGCTTTGGGGTATGTAAGTACCTGACTCATTATGGGTGCAGTTGTCCCTCTCATTTTGTTTCTTTTCCTTAGCTTCTGTCATATTTTTTCCAGCCTGTTGGCTTAGGCTGTCCTTTAGATTTCAGACCAGAATCTCCTTTGGTACAGTGGGGATTACAATCCAAAGACATCTTCAGTTGACAAGGATCCCACCAATGTCTGAAATGAAAAGTGTTAACCATCCTGCCATTTGCACAAGAAGGACTATGAGCAAAAGTCTGGTTCTAATATACTTATATGGCGATACCCCAAATGGTGTCTTAGAAGTAGATGGCTGTCCATACTCTTCCTCTACTTCATTTCTTCCTGCTTAATGTCTCTTCTCACAGCATGCAACGTGGCTCTGCACATACATGATCCTAGCAGAATTCCATCTATTGCAAGGCAAGCATGCTCTCACTTTCTCAAAGGCTAAGATTTGTTGTCTTCTCCTTTATTGCCCAACAGATTTTGTTGCTTAGTTTAATTAAGCATTTCTATCCTTGTCCTATAGCATGGTTTGAAAGTACCTTCATTTGATTCTGAAGCTGGCTCAAGGATTTGGTTGTCTGTGACACCTGCCAGTTGGTGGCACAAACCTGAATTTCCATCTCCTTGAGGTCTCCTTCCATCTTCTTTCTCAGCCGGGTGGCATCAATTCTGCTCCTCGATTCAAAATCCAGACTAGACTGTAGGGAAGCCATAGCATGCTGATGCTTCCTCCTAATTTCAGAATAGCAGTCAGGGGGGAAAAAAATCAAATACCCAAATTAAGAAAGATTACTTCTTATGTTCAAGCTATGGAAAACACATTAAAATAAAATTCTCAGTGATTAACAAAATGAGTTGAAAGGGTTTCCATCTTATAAACAGAGACAGTTTGGTGTTAGATTAGTGGACCTTTTCTCATCATAAAAGACTAAGTGAAACTTCTACATCAGATTCAACAAAGAACCAGAGAAGCACTGGAATCCTTTCCAGGTTCCCATGGGCAGGATTAGCTTTATCAAAGAGTCTCTAAAGTATGATAAATACTAGGAGGCTGTTCTTTTAGACAACCATAATACTTAAACTACTTCCCAGTGTTTTAAAAGTGTCTGAATATATCTACTGAGCTGAGGTTGAACAACCCCTGAGATCCAGCCTTACTGCCCTTGTATAGATACTGTGGTAGTTCTGTGTATATCTATAATTCTGTGGTAGCATGTTTTGTTCTTTCTAGGAGACTGAGAGGCCAAGGGGTGAGAAAATTAAATCCTGTATAGTATAGAATCACTTTAATATTCCTTGGTAAAAACATAAGCCCTGTGCAAAATGGTATTTATAAAAAGCTTTGAAGTGTATTCAAGAAGGCAATAACCCTCCCTCTGTATCTCCACTCCCCTGTCACATGAGCAACTCCATTCTCCCATGCCCCACATCCTGTTCTCCTTCTACGCTTGGGCACAGGCCTGGTTTTGCTCGTAGCATCCCAGATCTATGACTACGCTCTTAGTCCAGATCCTCCCATTGCGTCCTGATCCCCTGTACTCAAGACCAGCTCAATTTTTCAGTCTAGTTTGCTAGAGCCTTCATAGGCTAATCCCACCCTCCAACTTGCCTTTTCATTCCTGAGACCAGGCCTCATCCCTGGCAAACCTGATGCCGCCCACTGCGTCTCCACTCCCCCACCACTACAGCAACTCTGGTCTCCCACACCCCACATTCGGTTCTCATTCCAGCCTTGGGCACAGGTCCACTTTTACTCTTAGCGCCCCAGATCTGCGGACGACCGTCTTACCTCTGGGTGGCCGTGAGCTTTCCAAATCACCCCATGTCCACCCCATGCTGCTGCCACACGGAGCCCTCCTACTGCTGCGGGGGCCCTTTATTCCGGGCCCAGGCCTTTGCAGACTGCCCGAGGAAGCCTGAATTCAGCCTGTGTCTAGCAATCTTCCCAAATTGTGCTGTGCCTACTGGCTAGAGGAGCCTAGACCTTGACAGAGAGTCTGGGAACATCTGATCTCCCCTGAATTGTGCTTCTGCAGGAACTCCTGGGCACCTGGACTAGAGCCATCTGGTCCCTCCAATATAAAATCAAAAGAAAGAACCTGAAGCCTTGACCAAACAGTTTTTGTACCCAACTAAAAAAAAAAGTCATATTATAATAAAACACTAAACACACAGAACAAAGAGAGAATACTGAAAGTTGCAGAAGAAAGACACCAAGTCACATATAAAGGAAAAGCCATCAGAATTACAGCTGACTTTTCAATGCAATGTATGAAAGCCAGATAAGCTAGACCAAAGAACTCCCAGTTCTAAGTGACCATAGATGCCAACCCAGAATACTGTACCTAGCAAAAAACTCTATTAATAGTTGAAGAAGGAGAAAAATTTTCCATGACATGAATAGGCTGAAAGAATTCATTCCCACAAAAGCAGTCCTCAGTGAATTCAAGAAAGGAACAACTATACACAAGGTGCAACAGAAAGAAACTAAATGAAGGTACGACTGCAGAATTGCAAAGTTACACCAAGAAAACAAACAGAAGTTAAAATGATGGGAACCAAGACAAACCTTTGAATAATATCTTTAAATACCAATGAATTGAACTCCCCAGTCAAAAGACAGAGGTTAATGGATCAAGAAGGAAAAGAAACAAGAAGACTGAAGGACATCCAGTGCTCATGAATTAAAGAGTTAATATTATAAAAATAACCATAAAAAGCAATATTTAGATTCAATGCAATTCCAATCAAAATCCTCATGACATTCTTCACAGAATTAGAAAAATACCATACCATCCTAATATTCATATGGAAGCACAAAAGACCCTAAATAGCCAAAGCAACCCTGAGAACAAAGAGAAATTTAAGGAGATTACTACACCAGATTTCAAAGTATATTACAGAGCTATAGGCATAAAAATAACATGGTACTGGAACAAAAATAGATCTGTAAACCAATGGAACATAATTGAAGACCCAAACATGAATCCATACAATTTCAGCCAACTGATATTTGACAAAGGGGCCAAGAACACTCACTGGATGATAGATAGCACCTTCAGCAAATGGTGCTGGCAAAACTGGATCTCAACCCATAGAAGAATGAAATTAGATCTTATCTTTCACCTTGCACAAATGTCAACTCCAAATAGATCAAAGACCTCAATGTGAAATCTGAAACTGTTAGAAGAAAATATTGACAATAACCTACAAGATAAAGGTGTAGGAAAGGACTTTCTAAATAAGATAGAAATTGCTCAGGAATTAAGGTCAACAATCAACAAGTGGGAGCTCGTTAAACTGAGTATTCTGTACAACAAAATTAACAACCAAGGAAGTGAAGAGAAAATCCACAGAATGGGAGAACATCTTCACCAGCAACATATGACAGAGGTTTGGCAAGCAGAATATATAAAGAATACAAAAAACAAAGAATCAAGAAAACAAGTGACTCAATTAAAAGGTAGGCTAAGAAACTGAGCAGAAAGTTCTTAAAAGAAGAAATAAACATGGCTGTGAAACATCTTTAAAAGTGTTCAACGTTATGAGGAATTCAGGAAAAGCAAATTAAAACTACTTAGCCAGTCAGACTGGTTAAGATCAAGAGAACAAATAACACCAAATGCTGGAGAGGATATGGGGAAAGAGGAACACTTATTCCCTGATGGTGGGATTGTGAACTTGTGCAACCCCTGTGGAAAGCAGTGGAGAGAACTCCTAAAAATTAACCTACCATTTGACCCAGTTATATACCACTCCTTAGCATATACCCAAAGGACTCATCCTATTGCAGGATCAGATACCTGTACATCCATATTTGGGGCTTCTCTTTTCACAATAGCTAAGAGATGGAAGCAACCTAAGTGTTCCTCAACTGAGGAGTGGATAATGAAAATGTTTAACACAATGGTGTTCCACTCAGCAGTAAAGAATGATGAAATCATGAAATTTGCAGGTAAATGGATGGAGCTAGAAACTGATATGCTAAGTGAAGTAACCCAGACACAGAAAAGCAAAGGATGTGTGTTCTCCCTCATTTGTGGATCCTAGCACCAAATCCTTATATATGAGTATGCATCCTGACGTAAATTCAGGAAGCAGGAAAATAGAAAGGAACCAGGGAGGTAAAGGGAAAGAGGGAAACTGAGAGAGAAGAAGAGCAGGAGACAGGTGTTGCTAAGGGAGAAATAAAATGGGGGTATTTAGATGGGAAGAGAAAGGGTTGTACAAGGAACTATAGAATAAAGGAAAAGAAGGAACTCAAGAGAGGTGGGGCCATAAGAGATGGGCTGGTATTATCAAGAGAGAAATGGGGAAATTGTGAACTCTTTGAATAGGGAGGGTATGGAGGGAAAGTTAGACAGGGAGAGAGAAAGAGAATAGATAATTAATGCCTAGCTAGTGTAAAACACATCAGGAGGAATCATATTATTCTAACAACTTAATGACAAATTCTACAAATAATATCTCTACATGAGTCCATGTACATAGCAGAAGACTCCCTAACAAGAAACACTGCTTTGAGTTGTTAGCCATCATAGTCCAAGAGACTCCTAAAATTACATAGGCTATTGCCACAGCCCTTGGGTGCCTCCCAGAACTTGAAGTTAAGACCCTATTGCTGAAAACAGGACAGACTTTGGACACAGAATTTGGAGCAATGGAGCTGGAACTGTCCTGGAAGCCACTTCCCTTAAAGGCTAGCTCTCATAGCTCTAGAGATCACTATGAAAACTGTTAATAGGGAGCATCAACTGAAGTCCCAACACTAGCTTCATGACCAATAACCAACTGATGCCTGGCAGAGCATATGACATTGGTGCAGTAGTGGCACTTTTATCTTGGGTGCATTAAATGACTACTCAGCTAGACTTAGATGGGAGGAAACTCATGTGTGGTACTGTAATCAAAGCCAAATACACATGGTTGAAGAGGTCATAGATCTTAGAGAAATTCCCAATGCTGCCATATCCTTAGACTAATACAACTTCTTACTAAGTACAAAATATGTGTCCTCATATTTACAGTCATGTATCCCAGTCACCACTCATCTAAGAAGCTTCTTTGCACCAGATGGAGACTATTACAGAGCACCACAACTAGTCACACACAGACATTGTCTATAAGTTACCTATGCCTAAACATCACATCTATAATGCAACCTCTACACCTAAGGCTCACGCAGCATAGAACAAGGTGTAAATAGGACAATAATGAATCTCTCAACTCTCATTAGGTAAGCTCCCTCATCCAACAGAGGGTCAGTAACACAAAAGGTCACAAATAGCCAAAGCATGGAAATTAGAAGTCTTCATAGTGTGGGTCCCTGGACAGGACTTCAATATTAAGTTTCACTCATCCAGGGTTCAGTAACCATCACGGAAGAATGGTTGAAAAGATTGTAAGAGCCAATGAGGAGGTGCATAACCATATAGAAATAGAATCTTATAAACTCCTGGGACGCTGCTCATATGAACCTACAGCAGTGTTATCGGCATGCTCAAGACCCATACAAACTCAAGTAGGCAATAACCCAGCATGGAACTGAGGAAATGAGGAGCAGACCCCAATATTTGCTGAAGAAATATTGGCATCTGTTGCTTGAGAAAGAGCTAATCTTCTTTAAGTGAGGGGACTCTGGATAGACTGACTAGACCTCAGTGGATGAACTTGCACTGAGGTCATTTGGAGACACTAACTTGACACAATAGACCTTAACACAGATGACAGAATGTATGAATTCCAGTTGTGGGATTATAGGATGGTGGCAGCGGGAAAGGGTGTGTAAAGATAATTAAGACTGATTGGGACGTTCTGTATGAAATACACAAAGATTCAATAAAAAAATCAGGCAATGAGAAGTTGAAGAATAATTGCAGAAAAATTTAAATTTTCAACATTTAGAGATAGTTGAAGATCACGGGACCAATTTCTAATGTGTTGAGTAGATCTAAAAGCCTCTCGCATACAAATACTGTGGGACCCTGAAATCTCTCTTCCTCTCCTGTTGCATCATAAGGTACGAAGAACTTGGCATCTGGAATGACTTTGAATGGTGGATCACTTCCCAATTAGCCTACTTTGACTCTGATCTGCAAAAAAAAAAGTAACTTCTATTGCTTTAACTACTCAATATTTATTAGTTTTTCACCAAGACAATTTAATTGCAATCATTAATACAACATATCCTGTTAAGTTCAACCCATGCAACAAAGCCCTAGTCCTTCCTAGACAGAGAAGAAAGATGAGTTCTTCTTTCTGTCTTCCTTATAGAATTTCTCACAACAAACTGCAAAATCATACTTGCCCTGGGTCAGAATTAAATTCCACATTGGCTTGTCACAGAGTGTACCCTGAACTCTGATGCTGATGAGAGAAGCATCTCTGAGAATAGGGTTGTGACTGAGTTTGCAAATGGGTCACAGGCTGGGCTCTACTTCTCATGACCACATTTCTCTCTGTGGGAGGAAGGGTGTCAGAGTCATCACAGAAATATATAGGCAAGAACACCTTCTCAGTTCATAGCCCAGGGTGAAAAATACCAGTCCTTTGGTTTACCTGTAATTTCTATCCTTTGGTGCTGTGTGCTCAGCTTACAGATCAAAATGCTATAAGCCTGCAGGCATATAAATAAATAGGTACTCTTATGAACTGAATTGTGTAGCCTTCAGATTTATATGCTGCAGTCTTAATGTCTAGTACCACAGCACTACATTTGGAGACAGCGTTTTTAAAGACTCATGAAAGTGTCTTTAAAGAAGTAATTAAGAAAAATAATTCTGTTAGAGTACAGCCCTAATACAGTAGCACTGGTGGCCTCAGAAGAAGAGGAACACGCAAGAGAAAAGATCATGTAGGGACACAGAAAAAGCAACCATCTGCCATAAGGATGCGGACAGAGACCTGAGGGACAACTATTTTCCAGCATTGTGATCTCAGATCTACAGTTTCCAGAACTGTGAAAAAGTCATTTTTTAAAATAGTAGCCCTTGCAAACTAGTACAAGAACATGCATACTCAGTATCACTAAAAGCTTGGAGAAGTACATTTTGTATATCAAGAATCTAAATTGTAGATCCTGATTTCCAGAAATACAAAAATTATCTTACTTAGACATGAGAACAGAGCTAAAACTCAATCAAAAACCATTAAGATAGGTGGTCCTATAAGTTGGGACCATGTGGCAAAGGTTGATCTAAGTTCAGAGGAGTGGACTATTTGAAAGGAAAGGTAATGGAGCATCACTAGTTTCCTCAGGTTGTAGACCAGGGTGGGAAAACTACAAGCTGTGGCCAAGTCCCACTATGTGCATTGCATTTCTTACTACCAGTGACAACTTTTGCTGCAAAGCTGAGTGGTGTCCACAGAGAACACATGACCCACAAATTTGAAAATATTTACTGCTTGATGCTTTATGAGAAAAATTTACCTAGCCTTTCTCTAATCATTCAAAACTAAAGCAACAGCTGTAGTCACATAAGAAGAATTTCAGAACCTCCTTCCCAAAAGCACTGTCTTGAGTACAACTAGGGAGAACAAAATGTAGGCCAGGTTAGGGTCCTGGTGCAGTGTGCTGACCATTTTAGTATTTGTTGAACAGGCTGAGACAGGTCTACAGGATACACTTGTGTTTTCTCAGCCCAGAGTTGAGAAAATTTCACTTATTTGGCATTTATGGACACCAGTCAGTCGTTATCTTGGCTTCCTTTCTGGGACCTATGATGATCAAGGTCAGGTGCCAAAGCCCCTCCGTTTTTCTTCAGTGCCTGCACTGTCACCTCCCTCCCTTTAGCTACGCTGATGACATAGGGACCAGTGATGCCTCAGCAGGTAAAAGCCTCTGGCACCTAGCCAGACAATCTGAGGTCAAGGTTTTCCTCACGGAGGAAGGGAATGATCGGCTCCTGTGAGTGATCTCTAACCTCCACAGGTACCCCATTGGCGTGCAGGCCCCCCACATAGAAATAAATACATGGAAGAAATGTTTAATTGAAAAATAAAGACAAACAACAGAAATGATCCCTAAAAGTATTTTTAAAAGGCAGATAATACTACAGGACGTGATAGTGGCGGGCAGGGAGTAAGGATGAGTGTAAATGGGCACAGGGGTCTGAACATGATCAAAATACACTGTATGAAATTCTCAAATCAATGGAAGCATTTAAGGAACCATGACATAGCTAAATAATCATAAAGTTTAGAAGTCCTGGCTACAACACTATGCACACCGTCCTGTCAGCATTAAGAAATCAAGTGTTTGTACATATCTTGTATGTCACCTGCTTGAACTTGTCTCCACCAGTAAGTAGGCTTCTCCCCTGTGCTCATCCAGGATTCTTCAGTTGACTGAGAGCGTGCTCAGTGGCAGAGACTGTGCTGGGAGTTTCACAGTTTGCTGCACTATCAAGCTCCAGCCTGTTGCTTTCTTGGCCCTCTCAGCTTCCTGAGATCCTCAGTTTCTCTGAAACTGCCCATGTTTTATGTGACCATAGGGTCTTTACCCTCATCTTATCAGAGGTAATGTTTTTCTAGAGGTCCACAGATTCACCTTATTATTATTTGGAATTCTATGCATGAGTCCGTTCTACTCCATTTCCTCCTCGTCCTTGACTCAGATTGAAACACCAGATTGAACCACCAGATTGGCGCAGGGTATTTTGATACAGTCTACACTCATATGGAGCATGGAGAGTCTGGGATGGTGTGTGTGACATTTTGTGAGATGCTCATTTTTCTTTTCTGGATACTCTGATTATAGTTACTCCAAGTCATTAGCTCAAACTCTCACTTAGCTTGTTCCCGTGCCTCGGCTACCCTTGCTTTTTCCAGATTATCACAGCTCACATTCTTTCCAGCTCTCTTCTCTTAACTTTAGCCATCTGGATCTCTGACTTCCTTTGCATGGATAATTATAATTGGGGACCTGTTCTATCATATTCAGATGTACCTAACACAGCAGAGACTCTGAGGTTTCCTCACTGGGTTTATTTTTAGCTGAGGTTTGACACCACCTAAAGTTGGGCTTTTTTTTTTTTTTTTTTTAGCTACAAAAGGAGATGTTCATTTTTGTTCTTTGTGGAAGGAAACAGTACAAATATTAAGGTTCAATATGTTTGCTCTTTATCAAAAAATTCTTTTAGACACTGATTCAGAACCTTGTAAGGAGACCAGATTTCTTCAGCACAGTCATTTCCATGAGAATGCTTGTGACTGAGAATTAAGATAACTGGGTGCACATAAGGAGATTTGGTTTGGAATCTTAACTATTGATCTCTGGGGACTTCGGGCAACAAACAAGTTATAGAGAAGAGGCCAGTTCAACAGAACACATTAACAGGGCTATTTAGGCTTGTTTCTGGTTTTTGTTTATTTAAGAAAGACAGTAAAAACAAGTTGCCAGTTAACCTCAGACCAGTATGATTTCTTTGTTGGCCTATGGCTCTGGTGAAGGGAATTGATCAGACAGGTAAAATGGTCATCACTCATTCTAATTGATTAAGTTGTACCTTTGATCTGTAAAATGCAAAGCGCTTTGCCGGCATTAGCTTCCTGAACACATGTTCACCATTTTCTGTGGCACATGGGGCAAGTTTTGTTCCTTCCCTGAGAATCTAAGGTGTCATCAACTTGTTATAAAGAGGTCCAGCACCAGGAGTTCTGTCTAACTCAGTCACCTGACAGGGAAGACTCAGCTCTTTCAAAAGCTTTTATCTTGCCTTTGTTCTCTCCCAAGAGACAGGCAGGGGCAAAGGAAAAATTCTCTCTGATCTGACATTAGCTTGAAGGCACAGCACCCAGTTTTTAGTCGTTCCCTCCATGGCTCAGCATTTTCAGTCTGTTTCTTGACTGCCCACAAAAGGGACTTGATACAGGCACCACAGGTTGTCTTTATACATACACAATCTTCCCCTAACTTGGGTGTGTCACACTGAGAGCAGAAAAGCACAAATACTGCAAAAACTACGTATTGGTATTTCTCTCTGTTAATGAGCGATGCACTTAACAGGAAATCCTAGTGTAGAGCAGACCGGGTGTCCCGGGGAATGTTGTGACAGGAGTCATGAAAGCAGCCAAGCAGTGAGCTCTGTTCATTCAAGGATTTTGAAATTCATAACTGTCACTCATCAACATAATCTTAAATACCTAACGTTTTCTGTTTCTTCTTCTTTCTTTAAAAGCTTTCTTTCCAGTTCTGCTTTAGCTTCCAAGAGTTCAAGCTGGAAATGAAGAATCTTGCTTTCATTCTGTTCAAGAGCTCTCTGAAATAAATAAATAAAAATAAGTAACATGGAATGAAGTCTCCTGTTGTAAAATATTTTTATTTTTTCCTTCAAAACTTCTGTTATAAATGTCACTGTCTTTAGAGTTGCTGGACAAATCAGGCTGCTAAGTTAGCCAGAATGCAAGACAGGTTATGCAAGACAGGCTGCTCTCATATAGCCAGTAGTTCACGTCCAGTTTTGACCTTCTCAGCTGTTTGAACAGGAGCCTAAGGATGGACCCCAGATTCAGCTCATTCACAGAGCTCTTGCTTAGTGTGTACGAGGGCCTGTGTTCAATTCTCAGTAGCACTAAAGGAAAGACATATTGTAACTTAAGGATTAAAATTCTAAAGCATTTTTAAATAGAAAGTTTCAATCTAGTCTATGATTGTATTTAATTACTAGCATTTAGTACTTTTGAGTTTTTCCTAATTTAGTCTATTTTGGGGGTTAGTCAGTGAAAACATCAAAGCTAGAACAAGGAAGGTGTTCATGGCTACCTGAAATCCTTTATTTAATTTTGAGTGTTTAGGAAGTACTTAACACATAATAGACTAAGAGTAAGCCACTTAATCTTAATTAATACTATTACTACAAATGGCAGTTTTAACAGGAAGATCTGCTGAGACTAAGTATTCAAATAAAGGTCACGGAGTTTATCCCACATATGTTGCTATAAGGGTGATTCAATTTTAAGAGCAGAAATTTGGTGAACTATCTAAAGCTTGTCCAAAGAAAATGTATGTATGTAAAAGAAGAAATCAAAACAAATAAAAATAGAGCACAGTAATAATATAAGTAATACAGTGTATTGGCCAGTTAACTCTGGACAGTCCTGAGAACAGCGGTATCCTTTTATATTCTACTTTAAGGAGTATTTTATACTTACTACAAACTACAAAACTCAACAGTAATTTTCAAACCAAACACAATATATATAATGTTGGGGATTTTTTAAAGGCTACCTTTGTCCTTCTTTCAATGCTGACAAACAAAAATCAAAGGTAAACTTATAGATAACAATTTCCTCAGAGGGAATGGTAATTTCATCGAGGGAAAACTCACTTCTAACCTCTAGAAGCACTGAGAAAGCGAGTCTTTAGAGGTGACTTTGGATAATTTGAGTCTTGTGGCTTTGGAGATCTGATGATGTTTCTCCTAAAGTCCCACAAAGAAAAAGTAACTGAAAGTTAGAAATGCGTGCCAAGGTTGATGAAGTATTTGAGGCTGAAGCCTGCTTGAGAAAGGATGCTGGTGCACCCTGACACCTAGTGGCACGAGGTGGGATGAGCGTTATGCCTCCTCTTGATGTGGTGCAGGTTTACTTCCTCTATAAATACCCAAGGTATTATTCAAGACCAAAACTGCCCCTGGAGATGATATTTTAATTGTCATCATGTTTAAATAGATGCCATAAAAGCTACAGTTTTGTTTAATATATTGGCCTCAGGAAGTCCCTAGCTAGAGTGGCCAGAAACCCGAAGACAATAAGTAAATTAAACAATGTTCAGTATGCAAGAACTCTTTTTCAGCTGAAGTGTCTTCTATAAAATACAGACATCCTCAGCTAATATTTACCCATGAAATAGCAATATCTGGTAAAGAGCTCTGCACTTCAAAAACCCACGGAGAGTAAGGCGGACATATCTGCCTTGCCAGTTTCCTATAGAGTTGCAGTGGGAGGCAAATTCCAGTGTCAGCGCTGGTACCAAGAAATTACTGCAGAATTATTTCCTATTACCATACTTTCCAAAAGACCCTGCCTAAAACTGGATGCCACTTTTTTCAAAAATCATTTCCTCCATGGGAATGGTAGGCATGTTTCAAAGTGACCAGGTAGTCAGTCATTCGGGGGTTGCTTCAAGATGAAATTCAGCTGGAATCAAAGAAGCTCTGTGGAGCTTGTTAACTACCTAATGACTCCGGATGGATAGCTTCCTTTACAGGTCATCATCTTTGGTATAAGGTCTTCTTATGGCCCTATCAATTATCTAGTCTGTATCCAGGGATAAATAAAGTTAGAGGTTTCTCCGGAACTTTGAGTCTATTACATGGAAAACACCCCTGTCAGAGAATCTTGACACAAATGAGCTTTTAGAAACAAATGTCTGAGAATTTCACTTGGAATCTCATCCCGTCAAAAGATTTGGGACTTGGGGGTGAAGTTATTTTGACAGACTGTTTAAGGAGGGCATATATATAAAGTTGTTTAAACTTTTGAGAAATACTTATTGAACCCTCCTACATATCAACAATGTTTCAGTCAGTGTATCCCCACGTTAACAGCACAGTAATCCCCCAAAAAGTCCTCATTTAAATGCAGATTCTGAATCAGTCCAGCCGAGGACCTGCCAACTATCATGGAAGTCTAACAAGCTCCAAGGTAAGGCTATGTACCTGGTCTCTGAGCCACATTTTAAGCGGTGGGGGTTTATATCAGGGGTAGAGTAGTAAGAACTTCATGGTTGCTTTCACTACAGTTGGGAGATTAGCACTCACCAGTGATTATCTTACTCTTCAAGCTTCAGTTTCCTGCCTTGTGAAATGGAGACAATAGTTTGCTGGGATGATTACGTAAAAATGCACCCTAAGCATTTGGCATGATACCTAGCATGTAGCAATCACTTGGGTAAGTGGCAGAATGTTGCGGCTGCTGTTAGCATGAGAAGGCAGATCTGCTTTGCCTAGTGAGAACTCTCTCCCCTCTCTGATGATCTGCCTCTGTTTCTTCCAGTGTCACCTGGGCTTCTGTCCTTTCTTGCTCAATCAATTTCTTGACCTTTTTGACTTCAGCTACGTTCTTGACTCCTTCTCTCACCTGGTTAGTGAGGCTAGAAATCTGTTCTGGAGAGAGAGAGAAGACCAGGCATGTTAGGCAAAGCTCAGAGTCAGATCATGTTAACAGTAGAATATTCTTCATAAAGAACCACTGGGACCATGTAGCCATTGGTAACGCCATGACAAAGCCACCCCTCACACACAGGGACCTTATTTAGAAATAGGAAAGGGAATCTCTTCTTTGGTGTATTCTTTTGCCATCTTTCAGAAAAACACCTCAAAAATTAGCAAGAATGGGGCTTTTCAGAGTCTTGTGCCTTGAACAGCCCATATGACATCACATGTGGCTCTGCTTGTCTGGGCCATGCCAGATTCCACCTGGAGACCCTCATCTACATACACCTGGAATCCCTGCTCTTCAGTGAATGTACTTCACTGTAGCTGTGGCTGCCACTGTGTCAGCCACCATTCAACAACGGGACAGAAACACAAAGCATAAGCCAAAGCATGACCCTAGTTAGGCCACATATAAATAGAGGGGACTCTAGGTAGACAATAGCTTTCACTCAAGCACATACGAATTCTTGTTAGCCTCTCATACACACAAGCCACTGACAGAGTGAGGCAGTCAGAAGTGACAAACATCAGTCAACCTCTACTATTTAGTTGATTCTGACTCTTCATGAAGAGTCATCATACCCAAGAGGTATGATGCAGGGCCATGTAGTTCAGAGAACTGGAATGAAGAGAGAGCTCAAGAGCTTACTTGTTCCTCTGGTTCTGAGCTCCTAGTTCAAGATGAGATAGGTCAATCCCAGTGCCGGGTATGGGATATGTTCTTAATAATTCTTGGTCAGAGAGGCCTAGCGGTCTAGAGGTCTTCCTAAAATAAAGTTTATTACCATAGTCTTTGATTGCCCACCAGAACTGAAATGATTAGACCCTATTTCTGAAAACAACGAATGCTTTAGTTGAAGGACACAGAGAAAGCAAGCTGGAACTGAGCTGGAAGCTTCCTCCTTGCTGGCTGGCTTTAATAGTGCCAGAATGTGTTGTGTAAGAGCGCTGGGTGTAGAAATTATCAGTGTCCTCAAAGAGCTGTGGATCCTACATCCTACAATACTAACCTGCTAGGAAAGATGTGCTCACTGATACAATAAAGGTATAATTGTTATGGGGTAACTAATCACTTGCTGACTAAATTTGAGGCCCACTCATAAGAGGGAATCATACCCGGTAACTATAAACCTGATTAAAAGCCTATGACTAGGAGGTCATAGGCCCTAGGGGGAAACCCACTACTGTTGTTTTACTGAACGGACAGACTGTCAAACAGCTGTTTAAATATTTATGTTTATACCCACAGATTAGTGCTGCTCTCAGACTTGGACAGAAAAGCTCTTATTTGCAGTGGGCAGCAATTAACACAGTGACTCATAACTGGTCAAAGTGCTGAGAATAAGCAACTGTTGAGTGCTTTGCCCTGAGCTGGGTACCTGTATCACCCCCTTCAAGAATCAGGGAATATGGCAGGAGGGCATAGAATGGAAGAGCAAGGATGGGGAAGAGTGCAGTAAGCACTGCCTCTTGGACATGACATAACTTTTAAACTCATGAATCACAGCAGTTGTAGTTACCCCCACATGCCCTGCACAAGATTGGCTCCTTCAACTTCCCATCGAGGATGGGGGAAAGGCTGATGAGGCTCCACCTCTTCTGGGAAGCAATAGGCAGTTAATGGCTACCAGAAGAAGAGTCATTTTCCTCAGTGGTATAGCCACTGGTTAGGTGACAGGCTCTAGTAAATAACCTCCAATCCATGGCTATGCAATCACCCCTAATTAAAGTCAGCAGATTAAAAAAAAAAGACATGAAAGTAGAAAGTGGATTAGTTGGACAGAGGGTGTTCAACAGAAGGAGAGAAATTAGAGAGGGTAATCGTGGATAGGTATGACTAAAGTTACATCCATGCACGAAACTGCAAAAGAAAAATAATTAAAAGAGAATGTCTTAAAAACTTACAAAAATAATGAGATAAGAGTTCTCATGTGAATTATAATCCTTCTCTGATCAGAGAAAACTCAAAGCAGGTTTTTCTCAACTCTGACTATACCATAAACACAATCACCTGAAGAGATTTTGTTTGTTTGTTTTTCAAGCCCCAAACTCTAGTCTCATCCTAGGCCAGGCTTCAAATCCAGGCCTGTGGCTTTAGCATCTTCTGGAAATTTGTTAGAAATGCAAATTCACTGGATTCACTGAATCAGGGACTCTAGGATGGGCCCCTGTATTCCACGTGGTTTGCATAGCTGAAGCTGTGTAGGCACTGTAGCAGCACTTCTCATGTGCCTTAGTCACTGAGCTGATCGTGGACCATGCAGGTCAACAGAGAAGGCTTTGCTTATACCTCCAATAGTAAAAGATGGACTTGGGTCCCAGAGCACTTGGGGTTTTCATGCACAGCATTGCTGGCATTGGAATAACTTGGCAGCCTCTTTGAATTGTGTGGCCATATGTACAAAATTTTACATCCTTCTTTTTGGCTCAGCAATTTCACTTCTCAGGATCTTTCCTACTGAAATATTTTTACCTATTCATAAATACATGTGTATGAATGTATAATAAATAATTATTTAGAATTGTGAATAATCAGGTTTAAAATGAGTAAGGTTTAGTTAAGGGGGTATTAGAAATCTTTATTATGAAACATCACATAGTCTCTTTTTTAAAGAATGTAGCAGACATTGGTGGCTTGGTACACCAAGAACCACAAGGTAAATAGAAAAAGTATAGCTCAGTAAAGTAGTTGGAGTCCCAGATTTGCAACTTATCAACTGTGAATTCAGACAACTTACTTAACCTTGCGTTTTGCAGATGAGGAAACTTAACATAGAGGCCCTTTTCAGGATTAAGCAATGAGTAATTGACTAAAGAACAGTGCCTGGTTCATACCACGGGCTGGAAACATTGTTAAATTGCAAACTATATTGACACATGAAAATATAAATGGTATAGAACAATCTATAATTTGATTAAAAGATCTACCCATGAGTATAGACATGAAAAAAATCTCTATAAGGGTATGGAAATCAAGACATTCTTGAGAGTGGCTTTCTCCACAGTATGGATCAAGAGCTGAAAATGCGATTCTGCCTTTACTATTAGAACAAATATAATACAAATGACATTGGTAGCAAAATGTTATGAGAATGAAGTGCTAAACTTTGAAGGGTCAAAAAATGAATGAGAGTATGAGAACGCCAAGGCTCTCCACCCACAGCAGACAGCCTCACCCAAGCCAGGCCTCCCCAGCTCCTCGTCTTGCCTTGGCTGCAAGCCCAGCCCAAGTACCTCGGGGTTCTTGTTCTGCCTCCGCAGCATCTCCTGGGCCTCGGTGCTCTCCGCACAGGCATGTCTGAGCATGACGACCTCAGTACTGAGAGCCCGGGCCTCCTCCTGCGAGGCCTCCAGCAGTGCCTGGGGCTCCGAGCTTCTGCTTCCGGTCGGCCAGGGCCTTGTCACCGCGCTGCTGCTTCTGCTCCAGGGCCGCGGCCGCAGAGCGCGCCGTGCCCAGGTCAGAGAGAGCGTCCTCAAGCTGGGGATGCAGCCGGCGCCGGGCCCTCTCCAGGGAGGCGTTCCTGGCATTGGACGCCTCCATGGCTTCTGCAGCCTCCTGCAACCGCATTGCCAGCTTCTTCCTGAGAAGGTGACACCCGAAGGACTCAGTGATTGAGGCCAAAGCAGGATGGCCTCTCTGTGGCTGGCGAAGAGTGTGAGCAAAAGCAGCACGGGTTCCAGCAGAACCCAGCTGTCTGCTGACACCTGCATCTGGCTCCTGTGTCCACACAGATTTTAATTTCCCCTCCTTTCCCAAGCTGGATTTGGAACTCGGGATCTTTTTAAATTGCTAGTAATATTTGCTTATCCTCAGACTTTAAAAATCAATACAGAGTCTATTGACAAATCCATACAAAACAGGAGAAATACATTTATTTCAAACATCTTACCAGCTGTAAACTGCTTAAAACTCCTTGGGCATGTTTGTTTAGTCCCTAAAGACCTTAGATGCTCTGCCTCCAAAGAACACTCTCTTGTGTTCTGTGCATTCTCTCCCTCTCACCACGTGTCTCCTAAACCTGTCCCATTTCTCTCCACATGTTCTTCACAGCAGCTCCAACCCCAAGATTGCACTCATCCCATTTACTGTAACACAGTGCTCACTTAGTAGATCTCACTGGGGTGCTTTAGCACCTGTACTCCTCCAGCACCTCCTATAATACGGTGGTGAGCTTAAAATACTTCCTCCATGAATCCAATAACACTCTCTTAGGAGTTCTATGGTTGAAACATACTTTTCTGCGTATGTGCCCCACAGAGTTGCCCGCTAAACCATTTGTACCTTCATTGAAGGAAAGGAGCTTTCTTAGATAAAGTGAATTGTAGGTACCAAAGCTTTTCAGTTTTGCTATATGAAAAAAAGACTTCAGTAATTCATAAGCAGCATATAACTAGCCTTTAAAGTAATGTGACAATAAGGCCTCTTTAAGTGGAATCCTAAAAGAAAGACTCTGTCCATGGTACCTGGGAAGACTCTGCACTTCGGAGCTAATAACTTCTTGTTCATTGGCTTTGTAAAGTCAGGCCACTTGGCACCCATCTTAAGAAGAGAGTCTATATAAAAGATTGCATGGTGGTTAACTATGCTCATGGTGACTGATATCACAAAATCACTTTGCTTTGGGTGTAAAGTCATGCTGGCTTTCTCAGGAGTGAAAGGTTCCACCAAGACTTGAGACTTTTAACATATAACTGGGAAATTTCTGAACAAACTGGACACATTGATCACTTGAATAATTTGTTTTACATTTAATATCAACTACTCCTATATTGCTCCTCAATTTGTCAACCAGAAGTACCTACCCAGTTGCCTAGAATATATGGAAAGATACCAGGGTTTAAAAAGCCAAAATTCTTATCCTCACTGAACTGAGAATTCAGAACCATCAAATGAGTTTCAGGTAAGCCTAAGACTCCTTGTTAGATCTTTCATTTTCCAATAGAAAACATAGGATCCTCCACTTTTTTTGTGTCTGCCTACCTTCCTGAGGTTATCTGGAAAAAAAAAGCATGCTACAGTAACACTTTATATAAAGTTCAAGTATTAAAGTATCTTCAGCTAATACCATGTTTAGCCATTATTCTTTCTTTAACTGTCATCTACTCCATGCAATCATAATTCAGTCCACATTCATTACCTTCTTTTCCACTAACTTCCAAAGAAACCATCAGAAAGAAAGATAGGTAAAAACTTTCACTTGAAATCTTCACTCATTAAACAGGAAAAAAAAACTTATTTAGAAGCAAGCGACAGATTTGGATATAAAGAGGAATTTGGGGTCAAAGCTCCAATTTTCTGGCGTCCAGAGTTTTGTAAAACACCTACTAGAGTGATTTTTAGTATCTGTCATTCTAAAGCCCTTTTCAAGCTACCGTGGATACAGAGATGGATCACTTGGTACCTCTTCTGGGACAGAGCACAGCAGCTGTTCTGCAATTACACAGCAACACCACTCAAAGATTTAGGTGAAGAACTGAAAAAATATTATTTCTTGTTGAAGCCAAAGAGAATTGTATTGATCTTCCTCAGATCATTGCCAAGCTATAAAACCACATTCTTTTGAGTAAACCTTTAATGGTTATAAGCTGGAAAGTTAGTTGAATACTTTTTCTCAAAATACACAAGATCACTCTGTCTATAAGTTGAGTACTTCTGTTCTACACTCCAGTGTTGAGTCTTGAATCACCTGGTTTCCATACTGCTAAAGTTCATGAGAAGGACTTTTAAATTCATTATGCATTATAACTATAAACATGATATTCTAACTCTAGGGATGGCCTGAGGATCAGGTATTTTTCAAAGGAAACTTTGTTCTTCCCATAAAGAATGATGATACGATTTCAGCTGTCCGTGTTCAGCTCCATAGAACACTTGAAAGTCTATAAGTTCTATACCAAAGACCCAGTGACTTTGATGTAAATACCCATCCATACATGAAATCAATTACATGTTGTAACAAATAAAATCTAAGATTTTAAGTGCTAGTATCCCAGTTTTTAAAGCATAACTCAAAGTCACAACTTCTGTAAAGGTGTCGTTATACCTCCAGCAAGAGCCTTCTTTCTCTCTCCTAGACCTGTTAGTATTTTAGCTCATCCAACAGAAGTGCTGTTTTCAACTTTTGTCCTGGGCTTGTTCATACACCCAACAAGGATTTATTAAGTGCCCACCATGAGGAGACACCATCATTCCTCTCATTCTCCTGCATGTGACCAAGTCCAGGTTGAGGAGAGCTTTGTGCTACTCACTTGGCCTCCTCCAAGTCTTCAGTTCTCTGGATAGCATCGTGTTCATACTTCATTCTCCACTGCACTGTTTCCTTGTTGCCTTTGGATAGGGCCCGGTGCAGCTCAGCCTTGACCTCTTGTTCTTCTTCATATTGCTCTCGTAGAAGGTCATAGTCATGCTTGGCTGATTGTAGGGCATGGGCCAGAGCACTTTGAGACTGTAAAAGATACACTTTTCAAAACAGGCACTTTCATCATTAACAGTGAAATACTTGGAACTAACAAACTCTGTTCAAGTAAATGTAATTGCTACTCATAAAATTCAAGTTGAACCTAAATACAGTCAGATAATACCAAGGAAAGACTTTGGAAAAAGATAAAAACCTGCCTATCTAACCTGTTATTAAAATAGGAAAGAAATTTCTACCTAAGGAAATGGCAGCCTGAGTATGTAGATATCAGTAGCACAAAGGTTTGGCAGTGTAAAGATAGTAGAAGACACAAAGGCAACATTCACTGCCATTTAGGTAATAAGATTTATATTCAGCAATACACAAGACTCAGATCTTGTTTGGACCATGAAGAATGAGACTTAATTTACCCTTTTCATTCAACTCATCCGGAAAGTCTTTATTCTTTCATTTAGATAAGTATAGTATTATAGTAGTACTTTCTGGTTTTATGGGACAGCAGAACTGAGTTCTATGAACACTCACTTCTATCACTTAAATAGTGGTCTGGATAACCAAACAGCACCATTCTCAGCAGATACCCTTGTGTATAGGGAGGACTACCATAGGTCTTTTTGACAAATATGAAAAAAGCATCATCTTAGGCAGGGGCCGGTCTGTGAGCAAAGGCTGAGGTAATGGCATCCTCAGTCAGACATCCTCAGGCAGTGAGTAAGGAATAGTATTCAGTGATGTTGAGTAGACAGGCTTTGGTGTTGTAATAGTTTTAATGTCAACTTAGCCACAAATTGGAATCATCTGATAGGAAACCTCATGTGAGGACTTGTCAAACTTTTCTTCAATGATGTGTGAACGCCCACCACAAATGTGGGCCGTACCTTCTGGCATCAGCCCCGATAAAAAGGAACATAACAGAAAGAAGATTATTGCCTTTTGCCTGTTTGGTCCCTCTTATTGCTAAGTCAATTTAGGGTGTCTCTGCTGCTACTGATTCCTTCCCTATATCAGAACCAGTGTTTCCAGACTTTCATTGCCGACTAAGGACTAGTAACTCTCCCAGAATCCTACAGGTTTTGGGCACTAGATTAGGACTACCAAGGTTCCCAACCTGTAGACTAAACAATGACCAGGTTAGGTTCTCAGACTCTGCAGTTTGAGAAATCCACTGAGGGACTACTCTGACTACTGAGGCACCCAACCAGTCTCAAGGACTGAATAACTAGAGGGTTCTTAGCATTTCAGGTGGGATTCAGCTGTTGTTACTACTTTAAAGTAAGATGCTTAATAAATTATTTATGTATATCAAATAATATATTAAATTATATATAGTTCATTGGTTCAGGTCCCCTAGAGAACCCTGACTATATAGGCATCATATGAACTTGCGTTCAAAACATGACTATTCATCTTTAATATACATTCACCGAGAACTTGTCCTAGGCATGAGTGCTACAGAAGCAGAAGAGATGAAGACAAAGTGGCTGCTCCAAGGAGCCAAAAAGCAATAACAAAGTAACAACAGATTTATATGAAGAAATAATAAATTTCTAAGAGAAGCGTAAAGCAGATTACTGTGATGCACAATGTATGTCTTTATCATCTCTCAAAGACTCTGTGAAAAGACATTTTAAAAAACAAGATTATCAGTTACAAAAGTCCTGAAATAGGAATGATGGGGACTTTGAGATGAGGTAGACACAGGTCATAGCAAACACAGGTGAGTTCATGAGAGAAGCAGATGTGTGAAGTAATATCACAGGACAAGTCTAGAGATCAATGACGTGGCTCCCATAAGCCACTGGAGGCCACTGAGAAGGCAGCCAGACAGGTCTTCTAAAACATAAATCAGGCTTTTCAGTATCGATATCAACTCTCTCACAGTATGTCATCAGCTGTATGACCTTGGATAAATTATTTGTCTTTTTAGAACCTTATTTTCTCCATTATATCAACACAGCCTTGCTTACATCATACAACTGATATAAGGAGACAACATGAGAAAAGTACGTAGTACAATGTTGGAAGTACAAATAACGGTGGTAATTAAATGCTTGATATATAGTAGATTCCAAAATGGCTAAACACAGGTGCCCAGTGCTTCCCTTATCCACAAATAATAATCATAAAACAAATAAATAACTGCATTGTAAGATGAGTGGGCAAAAGAGAATCATGGATCTTAACAAGGAATAAATGAGAATGCACTCTGCAACATGGAATTCTGAGACAGCAACATTAAGACACCAGGTGACTGGCCACAACCAAAGATCTGCAATCAGATGAAGAGTCTTAGTGATCCCTATACTTGCTAGGAATTTACAGCTTATGTTTTCCACTGCCTGCAACTGCCCACTACTGCCAAAACCTGTGTGTCATCCATGAGCCTGAGATATGTGCTCCTTGCCCTCCCTAGCTTCAGCATTCAAAGACATTAATTATAACTTGATAACTACAGAAGCTATAGAGAGGCTACATGTCCATGCCCAACTGAAACCAAAACCAACAGAGCCGTCCAAACCAACATCCTAGACACATTTTTCAAGAGACACGATTTACTTCGAAAGTCACCCTATAAAAGTGATGGAAACAAACTGCTAGATGTGCAACTATTAATGAACATGGGAAACATCAAAAGGGAAGGCCACATGATAGCCCAAAAGAACACAGTAACTCTCTAGTAAGCATATCCCAAAGAAAATAATGTTGATGAAATCCCTAATAAAAAATTTCATGGGGCTAGAGAGATGGCTCAGAGGTTTAAGAGCACCGGTTGCTCTTGCAGAGGATCTGGGTTTGATTCCCAGCACCCACATGAAAGCTAATAACCATAGGTAACTCCAGCTCCAAGGGAATCCAATGCCTTCTTCTGATATCTGCAGGCAGTACACAACAGGCGTCCCTTTACAAACATGCAGGCAATACATTCATACATGTAAAAAATATTGCTAAAAATTCAAAAGAATGAGCTAAATGAAACTCAATGAGATACAAGAGAATACAGATAATGAAATTGGGAAAACAATCAGTGCCACAATTGAGAAATTCAACAAAGATTTGGGGATCATGAAAAAGTAAAAGAAAAAAAACAAAAAACAAAAAGAAAGTCATGATAACTTAGGATGGTATCTGAAGGAGCCTCAGAAAATAGCTCCTGAAAGCAAGTAGACCTGTGTTGTGTAGCCATTTCCTTTGAGAACAAGGAAGTTCATTAACACATAGCCTGCTCTGGAACTGGAGAGGTGGCTCAGTGATTAAAAGCACTGTCAGTTCTTGCAAAAGGCCTGCGGTCATACCCTGACACCCACATGGCAGATAATAACTGTCTGTAACTCCAGTTCCAGGGTATGCAATACCTTCCTCGTCCTCCACAGACACTGCGCTGCATGGTTACATTTACATACATGCAGACATAACACACACACACACACACAAATAAAGAAATAGATAGATGAATAAATAATAACTTTTTTAAAATGCCTGTTCTAAAGGGGGGTGAAACATTCCATTTTATAGGGAGCTTTGTTCAAATTCAGTAAGTAAATAACTCAATAGTTCCAAGAAGACCCTAAAACTGACCAGATTCACCAGCCTCTCTCTTCCAAAGCTTATGTAAGTAGTAAGGACTCTTAAGAGACAATCTCAGAAACAGAGACCAGCAAACTGGCAAGAAGAGACTCATACCCACTGCAATGCCTGGAAGAGACAATCTCTGACCTGTTGAGCTGTCTGCAAGTTGTGCAGTGAGCTCCAGGTTTTCAGCTTTCATGAGCCATCATCTGTGCTAGGGTGGACTTTTGGTGATTACAACTGTTGTTGAGTTATTTCTGTTCATGTAAATAATCTCTCACTCATTCCCCTGTAAGCACTCCAGTAAAACTCATTGGTTCAAAAAAAAAGAAAGGAAGGACTGTAGGAAGGGAGGGAAGGAGGGAGAGAGGGAGGGAGGGAGGGAGGAAGGGGGAAATCCTGAAACTGAAGAAATCAATAAGTCAGATAAAAAATACAGTTGAGAGCCTTAGTAACAGACTAGATGAAGAAGAATTTCAAAACTGTAGGCAGATATTTTGAAGCACTTTAGATATACAAGAGAGGAAAAGGAAGGAAGGAAGGAAGGAAGGAAGGAAGGAAGAGAGGGAGGGAGGGAGGGAGGGAGGGAGGGAGGGAGGGAGGGAGGGAGGGAGGGAGGGAGGAAGGATAAAGAAAGCTCCTAAGATTTCCAAAATAGAAGCACTTAAATTGCAGGGCTTCCTAAGTGAAAAAAAGAAGAAACGCTTAGACAATGTGTATTTATTAATGCATCAATTAAACTATTGGTGAAAATATCACAAGTCCTATATTAGATGAAAGAATTTAGTTCCAGGAGTACTGAAAGACCCCAAATAAGTTTAGAGCAAGGTTCTTACTACAGCATATTAGACTTAACCTTTAGTAACCCAAAACAAAGGAAATTATGAAAACAGCAAAAGAACAATAGTAATTCATATTTAAGGGAACTCCAGTTGGACAAAGATCAACTTTCTCTACAGAAACTGTACAAACCATAAGGAAATGGAATGATATAATCAAAATCCTGGAGCGAAATTACACTGTAGAGCAAGTGTACCAAACGGATATTAACAAAACACATTTACATTTTTCTTATCATGGAAGATTCTCTAGGTTATATACCATACTTTAGGCCATAAAATAAACTTCAACAATGGCAAAATAAATTGAAGTTGTATAATACAATGCCTTACTGACCACTAGAAATCAACAGTCTATCATGCAAGCTATCAGACTATTCAGTAGGTGTGGTGGTTTGAATGGGAAGTGTCCCTCAGAAGCTCACATATTTGAGCATTTGGTACCCAGTTGATGACACTGTTTGGGGAAGTTTAGAGGGTGCACCCTTGCTAGAGGAAGTATGTCACTGGAGATGGACGTTAAGAATTTATAGGCTCACTTCCAGTTCACTTTCTCTGCTTCCTGCATGTGGATGGAGATGTGCTCTCTCAATTTCCTATTCCTGTTGCCATCCATGCCTGCCACTTGCTGCCATCCCTCCTCTGTCATTATGGAATCCCTGTCTGGAACTTTAAGTCAGAAGAAATCTTTCCTTCTGTAGATTGCCTTGGTCATTGTATTTTATCACAACAACAAAATGTAACTATTACAATAGGCAGTATAGGAAGACAGGGGCTGGAGGGAGATCCATCAGTGAAGCGCACTGACTGCCCTTGAAGAAGCCCTAAATGAAGAATTAGCCTCACATGGCAAGCAGGCCTTGAAACTATCTCTTGCGTTAGATACCGTGCTTTTGCCATAAACAGCCACTTTCTTTTGGGCCAGCTAGTAAAAATATTATATATCTCATAGGAAGAAGTGCATAATTTTTTATTATTTTTCTTAGTGCTGAGGATTGAACCTAGGGCTTCATGTATGCTCTTAAGTGTTATACCTCTGAACCATATCCTCTTCCCAGAAATGACTAATTTCTATAGCTTATTGAAATTAAAATTGATATTGAGCTAGCCACTCTATCTATTTTACTCCAGTCTTTGATTTAATTCCACTTCTTGGTTGGTAATGTGGCCTCAAATAGGTAGAATCTGGTTAACCTTAAGTTCAAGTGACAAGTACCTAGACACACATACTTTGTTTGCCCTAAATCTGACAAACTGTAGAAGTGATTTGAACCACAAGTAAGAGCCTTCAGTCATCGTAATTCTTCCTGACGCACACAAAGTCCAATGTGGGTTTTCCCCACCACGTCTACGGTACTTTCCTCTCTGAGACCACTGACCAGACACTTTCCTTTTTGTTTCATTGAAAAAAACACATCAAGTTCCCGATGAGGAAGGACAGGTGCATTACCCTGGTCTCCTCCTCAGATCTTCAACTTGCAGGGTGAAGTTGCTCCTTTCTCTGGAAACTTGTTTTATCAGGGCCTCCTTTTCTTCCAGTCTTTTTAGGGATTCTCCTACAGAAATATTTCATACAAAAATTAATTATGGTCTTTCTTGATGGTTGTCTCTCCAACTTTCAAGACCAACAGAAGGACTCGTACACAGAGATGTTTTTTGAGAGACCTCAGTGGCAATGAGCTTTTCCAGGACTCAGGAGGGAACCCCAAAAGAAGAGATGATACTCAGTAGTAGGTATGAGTCAATAGTAGAAAATATTATTTACTTTATTTAGAACATTCTGTGTACCAGATACTGAGGAACATAATCTGGTTTAACTTCATAGTCCAGTACTGGAAGTATTATAACATTCATTTTTCAGAAGACAAAACAGCCCAACTTACCAAACCTTAGATAGCATTTCATAATTCTCTCCTCCACATACCAATCACAAGTTGTCATCTAAACTGTCTGATCCACTAACTACATGTGGGCATTCCCACAGCACTGTCTCAGGTTCAGTTATGTGAACACTGTGTTTACCTGCTCATCATAAAGGACGTTATAAGAATACAAAGGACTAGCTAAATGGAGGAGAGAGATGCAGAGGGCCAGGTGTGGAGAAGGGGCACAGAGCTTCCATGCAGTGCGGACTCCACGCTGCCACTATCCAGGAGCCTCCATTTCTTCAGCACTGAGGTCCTGGATTTCAGACCTTCGCTGTGTTTATTTGATTTAAACTTTGGTGTCGCTTTTGAGGCTTCTTTATTTTGGCATGAATAATTAAGTAATTGTCCCCTGCCGATCAACTAAGCACTTTGTCCTCTTGGGAGCAGTGAGGGATAAGACTGAAAGTGTCATCTTTCTACTGGTGTCCTGGTCTTTCTGGAGACCAGTCTCTATCCTGAAGCCATTTAAGAGGCCCTGACACCAGTCATCTTGTCAGCATAAAAAAGACACTCATAACTCCAGAGATTTCAAGGATTTTAGGAACTATGTGCCAAAAAGTCAAGAAAGGATGAATATATCTACATACATACATTAAATACATGTGTAATAAACTGTAAAATCATATATAATATGAAAATATCAAATTTGTTAACATCTCTACTGATCTCCTCAGGGAAGTCTTTAAATATGGAAAGTTTCCCAGCTCACAATGGCATATCCATATTTTCTTAATTATAATTTTGACTAAAAGCTTGAAATGACAAGCTTACTCTGTTAAATTTTGAGAAAATATCTGCTAAATGTAGAATACTGAATATTCACAGTTTGATTTGCTTTTTTTTTCAAGTTAAGATGATCCCTGACCCAATGATGGCACAGATTTGAAATTCTAGCACTCCAGAAGTCAAAGTAGGAGAAACTTAAGTTCAGGGCCAGCTTGTTCTACACAGAGTAATCATGTCTCAAAAAAGTGTTTTTAAAGATACTAGCACAGGCTAGAACTTGAGACGGTCAATTACTTTACTTCAGCATGAAACAGAAATTCTTTGAGCATATTTCATGCCATATCACACAGAATAGTAAAGACATGTACTTAGCAGTGAGGAGCAATAAAAGTATTTTTTTCTGCTTCATTAAGGACATTCTTCAGTGAAACTTTTAAAACTCTGCATATGTGTTAGTGAATAGGATTACTAGTGCAGGTACTGTTACTGGCTGGATATGTGATGAGGTTCCAACATTTTTAATTGTCAGTGTTTGCACATGATCAATGTAAATAGAAAATAATTCAAAGAGGAAATCAATTTATGTGTTATAATGAGATAGTTTAATGTTATAGATTCCCTGGTAAAGAATATTAAAGATCACTAGAGATCTACAGACCAAACTTGAAGAATCTCTGAGTGAAGCATCTTATTTAAAAGGATTCCTAAAAATTCAAATCTTTTAGAAAGTTGAGGCTAATAAATCACTTATATCACAGAACAGTGTCGAGTGATAGCTTCATCAACCATGGGTAGGATGGGCCTCCTCTGAAAACAGACATGGGAAGCTCACAGGACAGGGCTTAAGAAAGAAATGTGTAGTGTTGACAGAAAATCTGGGCCATGGGCCAGGTAAGGGGAGGGAGGGCTTGCTTGAGTACACATATAAATTTATGCAAAAACCAAAAAATTTTTTTTAAACCAAAGAGTTAAAAGAAGGAAGGAAAAGTTCCTGTATCCTAAGCATGACGGTCATCTCACGACCATTTTAACTTCATTAACTCGTCCACAAACTTCCTCCTCAAAAACCTGATTAGGAAGTTAATGCCTATCGCTAAAGGGAAGCTGCAAAGCTATTCAAACAACTTTTATATAGAAGTTCCTTCAGGGAAGACATACAAATATTCTTTGGCTTTACTTCTAGAATGTGTAGGCAATATGCTAATGACAGACCGAGGGATGTGTGATAAGGCCCATCACATAACTTGTTGGCAAAGCAGAAGGAGCCTATTTGGTGTCCTGACAAGAAATGGAAATGCTCTCCTCTTTTGAAGTTTTAATTTTGCTAACCCAGTTTATCTTAGCTCTGACCTTTGATAAAGAATTTTGAAATATTCTAAATTTAGATTTAAGACAGGAGAATGGAATAGAAAAAAACAAGGAGTTTGTTTTAACTGACAGCAAGCCAAGTCAACCCAAAACAAGAAAAATGAAATTAGTTCACATTCCTTTACTGTATGCTGAAGATTAGTCATCAAGAAACTGTGCTTTAATCTTATAGAACTAATCAAAAAGTACCAAGCAGTTCCTTCCATAGGCTGCCCTCATACCCCAGGAATTTATCTCTTCCTGTTGGCCTCTCCTTCTTCTCTATGACCACTGTAAGACAGAGTAGTTCAATGCAGGCAATCCACACATTTTTCACCACGGTTTTCACTATACAGTACCCTGGCTTCTTAGATCTGGTGGACATTTTCTCAGTTGTGATCTGGCCATGTTGTTAGTGGTATAGGGAATTTATCCCAGGACCCATACCCTTTTATTTTTTGGTTATTATCTACAAAAATCTCAATAAAACCTTTAGTTTCAGATACCTCTTGGTCTCTAAAATTTTAACACTTCAGATTTAGAATGCAAAGAGATGCCCATTACAGAATCATGACATGGAGCCTATAATTGTCACTCAATATTAAAATCATCTACCTCTGGACATTAAGAATGTACTGTGTCTTTTTAATTACCTAAAAATTTATCCTTGTAGATATATTACTGAAAGTAATTCTAATCATAGACAGACATCTGCTCCTATACTAATCGCAGTAGACATGTTCAAGATATGGCTAAATAAACTGTAACCCATCTATTTAACAGACTATGAGCAATCATTACAAATAATGAGTAATAAAAGGCACAAAAAAATGTGCTGATATTTTTTTTAATTCCCAAGAGATTAGTGCAATATAAAAAGTTATAAATTTTAAAATACTTATTAGTAGTTGATAGTGATAACCACTGGACACTTTTCTTGATATTCTAATTTTTATCAAGTATTTATAGATACTAATAAATACCAGACTGTATTATAAATGATTCACATTTCATTGAACAAAATAGACCCATGCCCTTGTGGAACTCATACTTTAGCAGATGGAAACAAACATTGAATTTCATCAAGTAGGAAGTCTGTGAAGGTAACAAATGCTATGGCAAAGGAATCACAGCAGTAACTGAGGAAGTGGGTTGGCAGGGCTCAAATTCCTTGTCCTCTAAAGGAGAGCTTTGACAATTGCTTCATAGCCACTTGGGTAACTCATCTTCGGGTCTTCCTGGAATAAAATATTCCAGGCAGAGGGAACAGCTAGATGACCACTCTAGGTTAGGCGTGTGCCTGGCGTATTTAAAGCACATTGAAGAAGTCAGAGTTGCTAAGGCCAAACAAGAGAGCCAACTAGTAGAAAATGCCAGAGAGATACTGGGGACTAATCATATAGGCCTGTTTTGGCTATTGTATCACTTATGGCTTTTACTGAGTATAAAAATAACACAAAAATAATTTGAATTCAAATTATTCAGTGAGGTAAATGTCATACAAGAATCCTGTCTTATGTGGTATGGACAGGCCCTACATCCTTTGATCTTGAGACTCACTCTGCCAATTCTGCATTGGTTTTCTTATTGTCAGGGCCTCTCAAACAAAAGAGAGCAGACCTTTGCCAGATAAGAAGCAAGTCCATACCCATGGCTCATGGGTCACATGTACCTCAGAATAGCTATGAATGCTACCCAACACAAAATTGTAAGCTTGCTTAAATAAGATACTATAAGATTTTTTGGTAATATTTTTTGTAACTCAACTTAGTTCTCAGGCAGGAGCTTGGTAGATGTCAATGTCATGTCACAATGTCAAAAGGCTGGAAAGATCAGCAAGGTAACTACCAGGCTATGGTCTTCCCCTAGAATCTTTAAGTTCCCACAGAGTCTGTGTGATCTCTCCACTGTGCCTCCACGAGTCTCCTGGGGTAGAGGGTTACTCACAGGGAATGAGCACATCTACTCACCACTCTCACTCTGTAACTTCGTCTTCTGTGCTGTCAGGTCGTTGGCCAACTGAGTCACCTCATCCATTTGGTGTTTGCTTCATTCAAGCGCCTTTCATACAAACTACAAAGTTTCTCAGCATTGGCCTGTAAGTCACAAAAGAAAGATGGACCGCGATGGACAGAGATCACACTGAGTTAGCTACACAGGGACTTGTGAAAGCTCTTCTGGAGTCAATACCATAGCCAACATCAAGAAAATACATCTTATCATTTAAGCAAGTGCAGCACATACCAAGGTTAACATTCATAAGAGATCTAAAGCTCCTCAGACTATAGGTGTCAGTGATGAAACCCAATTCCCTGGAATTTAGGCACTGCTCTAGAATTCTTCACTCTTCAAGAGAAGAAAGAATATTAGATATTAATGAGGTGTCAGCCATGATCAGAATGGTGGACTTCTGTGGCTCTATAGATTTTACATAGTGTTTTTTTGGAAACCATCTATAACTACTCCTTGAATGCTTCCTATCTTCCCTACTGATGGCAATAATAGTAATAATAATTCTAGCAAAAGTTAGTATTTAGGTGGCTATTACATATTCAGCTCTTTTTAAAGCTTTTTGTATGTTTTAAATCTCAGTTATGCCACAGCCACATAAATAATTTGTCTCTGAAAAGAGTAAATACTGTAGAAATTAAAGAATAAAGAAACAAGAGATTACACACTCCAGCATTTGAGAAAACTTAGAACTGTTGAAAGCTGGAGGTAAGCTGAATAGTTTCAGTATTAATCTAATTGTTATGAAATACCAGTAGTCACGGACCAAGAATATTTAAAAGGAAATGACAGAGTAGTCCTATAGAAAACTTTTGAGCCAACAAAACTTGAACATCTCTAGGTAGAGTCCATGTTATACTGAAGATTGCTTTCATTAAGCTTATTTATGTTAATGAGTAGTTTAAACTTCCCATCTCCAGGTGAGTACCTAGCATATAATAGGCACTAAATAAATGCCTAAAACATTGAAACTACTATAGACTTTAGTAAGAAGTTGACCTATGTATAGACTAAAGTCACATTCAAACATTTCTCATAAACTCCAGTCCACAGATGTATTACTTGGACAGGATATTACCCACAGATTGGCAAAGAAATGAAGAACCAGTTTGGGCAAATACCTGTTTGAAAGCTGACAAAGAAAGCCCCACAATTCCAGCTATGGATGTTCATAGAACATGCAGGCTTCCTGGTGGATTTGAAGCCATATCTGGGAGAGTCAATGGCTAGATTCTTAGACAATACCACCAACATCATGGTGGCCATAGCATTACTGTTAAACCCAGGTAATGAAAACACGTATATGAATCCATGTAATGAAGACAGATCTAACACTAATAAATGAAACCATTTTTAGATCATCTGCTATTGTAATCCATATCTCAAGCTTGAATACATTCGCTCACAGAGCTAAAGGTGATCGTGACAATCACAGTTGTCCCATTTGTTTTCCTTCTTCACAACTTCCCTCAGAAGTTGAAGTTGGTTTCATTTCATAAATGAGAAAACAGCATCTGAGAAACTTAATATCTTGCCAAAATTCACAAAGCTTGTTACTGTCAGGAACGGAGTTTGAACTGAAATTGTCCAGGCAGGTGCAATTTAAACAGAAACATGAAAGAAAAACTCAACTATTAAATTCCTAAGCACCTGTCATATGATGTTGTGATAACAAAGGTGTTAAAGATAATTGATTAGATATACTAGTTGATGGAAACTGAATAAAAAGTATAACTGCATAAACTATCCTTATTTTAAAGTACACCTATGAGCAACCATTTTCAGTAATCATTCTGATTTTTCTTTGCCCTCCCATCCGCTTCTACTTTCATGTTCTGAAGTCTGTAAGGAAGTCTTGCGAGCATCTACCTTAGCTCTGGTCATCTAATCTACATGGGTTAGGAGGTCATCCACTTGTAGCTGCAAGTCACTCCTGTCTTGTTCTAGTGCCTGCTTGACCTGCTGTAAACTTTCTACCTGGCCTTCAAGCTCAGCCAGGATATCTGCATGTCTCTTTTTCAAAGAGGCAGAAGTTGCTTCAAAGTGCACTGTGGCCTCCTCCATGTCATGGCGAAGCTTCTGAAACCTTGCTTCCTGTTGCTTAGTTATCACCTGATGAGTCAAGCTGGTCCCTCCTGTCTCCTCCAGTCTCTCGTTCAAGTCTTCTAGGTCTTGGGTGAGGTAATCTCTCTCTTTTTCCACCTTGGCTTGAGTGGTCCTTTCAGTTTCCAATTCCTCTTTCAAATTTCGTATCTGAGTCTGGAGCAATAAACAATTTTGAAATGTTATCATTACGTGTAGCACTGTATATTCCAGAAGCTTACACCATTCATTTTTAATATCACTTTTAAAAGTTAACATGACATTATTTATAACTAAAGAAAATGGAATACACAGAAATTGATTTTCCCCAGATCAATACCAAGAAGCATAATTACAATTTTCAGTTCTTCTAGTTCTTCCAAGTCTTTAATGATGGGCAACAATGTCAAATCATAGACAAAGAGGGAGAGATTCTCAGTAAGGAACTCCCCCACCCCAAATAGCAACCTCATCTATAGGCCAAGAACAAATTTGAGAGGGAGCTTATCAAAATATAACACGGGATTTTATATGCAAAATCTTTGTTGTCTGGAATTTCTTTGACTGACAATCTCTATTTAAAATTCTGCAAAATATGACCAAGAGAATGAACATTTATTCAAGCAACTTGACTCTTAAGAAACAGCATCAATCCAATTTCACATCATTTCTAACAAAGTTGGTTTAATTAGTTTCTTGGTCTTAGGAGATTTTGAGTAGCAGATTTTCAGTAGCAAATTAGAATTGTTGAAAGAGAGGGGACTCCTAAAGTCATCAGATACCACTGCAGGTAGGATTATTAAGGGAAAAAGTACTGAAAACTCTCAGATCCAGACCCTTTTGGTGTTGGGATGAAGCGCTCTGCAAACTTTGATAGAGTTGTTGCAGTCAGTGGACTGAAGCCAGTGATGCTCATTAACATCTTAAGTAATTAGATATAGGTTAAGAAAAGGGTGGAGTCTATTTGGAAAATGTTTCCTTTCCATTAAATAAAATGGCTTAGAGAAAGAAAGCTAGTATCTAGGTCACACCAACTACATAGACAAGGTGTAACAGAACAAATGCTCAAAGAAAATATAATTTCTATCTACAAGTAAATGTGATCCTGGACAACCAGTTATTATTGGATCTAATGTATTTGTTCCAAATAATGCTGCTATTGGACCAAAAAGGTCTGAAGCATTCTTTTGAAGTAATATTGTTGTTAAGGTAAGAAATTATTTCTTTAGGATAAACTGAAAATTTTATTTTATTTTGGATAAAGTCAAGTGTCATTTGAAGATTAGCCTAGTAAATATGATACTTGATGGTTAATATTTGAAGAATATGAACAACAAAAAATATTCAGAAGGAAATCTTACTTTTTTGAACTTAAAACATAATAAAAGACAAGTATCAAAAGGGGACATTGTTGAGGTATTAGCCCCAAAGGAAAAATACCTATCTGGATGCACAGGTACATACATACATATGTGTATGCATATAATTTTATTTTTATCCTATAACATAGTGATAAAGTATAAAATAATAATTTGGTATAAAACTTCTAAATTACTATGCATTGTCAAATAATGTTTTGAGTTTATGATTGAGCTACTGATTATCAACATATTTGCTTTCTACTCATAAAGAATAATCATGAAATTTTAAATACTAATTATAAAAGATGCAATGAGTCATTACTGTTCTTCCTACTTAAACGTATTTTTGAATTCAGTATCAGCTCAGAAGTGCCAAGATTAGTGAGTTATAAAAATTATATGCCCTGAAATTTAACACAATGCCTAGTTCACAACAAACATTCAATACACATGCTACTCATAGTTATTATGCTCATGAGAAGGTAATTTAAGCTTAAGAAGTAATTAACCCTCTGCTTTCAGCTGGCTAAGGGTACGAATGTCTTGGCAGAGAATGTGTCATTAGAGCACCAAGCATCCTTCAGTTATCTAAACACTGGTGTACATAGTTATTTGAACATTGAATACCTGAAGCTCTTTCACCGTCTTCTGAAGCTGAAAAACCAGGGCCGTCTCATTCTCCACCTTTGAATTCATGTGACTTATTTCTAATTCTTTCCTGTTTAGGAAAATGTGACAAAGAGAATTTGTCAGAATAACAACAACATATAGTTAAATATTTTAAACTTTTAAAGTAGCACATGAATTCTTAATGTAAAAATCCAAACATGATATTTACATTTGAAGTCTTAGTGGCTAGTACATAATCCTTGCTCTCTTCTTAATACAAGGGAGATGTTTCTAAAGTCCCACAAAGAGGCAGCTTCACTGAACAGTTCACTATGACATGGTATTCCACAAGCAGCACATCTTATCGTTTATTTGTGAATTTCTCCTACTAATAACCATTGTCCTATGAATCTGGGCAAGTTTGATTATTGTAGATGCTGATGCTTCTTGTCAATTGATAATGCAACATTTGTTGTTTTGTGGTTGGCATATTTTACTTGGCACAGAATCCTGTCAGCCCATTCACATTGTCATGCATGGCAGCATTTCCTTCTTTTGCAATGCCTTGGTACAGACTTAGGTTGTGTCTATAGCTTCACTCTTGTAAACAATGTCATCTTTTATAATGCCTTTCTCTTTTAAAATATTTGTTTTTATTATTTTTATTTTATGTGATTAGTGTATTGCCTGCATATATATAAGTGTACCTGTGTCATGTAGTGCCCAGAGGTCAGAAGAGAGCATTGAATCCCCCAGAACTAGAGTTAAGGATGGCTGTTAGCCACCAAATGGGTGGTAGGAATTGAACCTGGGTCTGCTAAAAGATCAGCCACTGCTCTTAACTACTGGGCCATCTCTCCAGCCCCACATAATGACTTTCTTTTTATACTGAGTTATTTAATACAACTGGATTTTGTAAATAGTATATGGTGGCAATTTAACTTTTACCACAGAAAACAAATAGCTAATATTGCCAGCACCACACATTGATGACTGAAATTCCACCCTTAGCATGTTGTAAATTTTAATTACAAAAATATTCATTTATAGATGTTCTTAATCAAGTTACCATTTCCTGAAAATTCATATTTCTAAAATGTTGAAACTGTGGTCCATGGCTCACAAAGACCTGGCATAGTAGCTTCACCTCATTGAACTGACACCATTTGCTGAATGCCAAGGGAACTCTGTCATATTTTCCAGTACACGATTCCATTGCATCCATAAGGTTACCCATTTCATCTTTTCAAATTATCAATAGATTATTATTCATCCCTCAATCCCTCACAAGAGTGTGAACAATACCAATACATGTGTGCAAACAAAACAGCCAAGAAGTCAAGCCTGCCTGTTTACTTGGGTCCTTTCTTTTCTTAACTGTGGACCCCAAGCTCTGATATGCTCCTAGCTTCAACCTTGTCTTGCACTCAGACCTCACTTGCTTCTCCTCTTATTTGGTAGAGTCTAAATCCTTAAGTGCTACAAAGAAATCCTAGTAAACAAAAGATCAAAGGTAAAAAAAATTGTGAAACTATACTTCCCTAGCCAGTAAAACTAAAGAGTCACCTTCCCATGAGGTACAACTGACTGAAAGTTTCTATAATTTTTTTCATTTTCATATTTTAAGACTTCAGATTTAGACTTAATGTTTATATAGTATATTTTTACCCAAAATAATCCTCTACAAAAATATTAATTACAAACAGGAGAATTTCAGACATCACATTATAATGATTTTTTTTTGATGTGTTCTTTATGCTGCCATTGGTCTTTGTTGTAACAATTCCCTCTAAGATTAGCTTTTCATTTTAGAGGGAACATTGTAAACCATAGAATGTTCTAAAAGGAATTAAAGGACTCAAAAGCTTCAAGAAGTTCTAGAAACTGACCAGATTCACCAGGCCTCTATTTTCCCATGCATATATAAGTCCTAAGGACAGCGGAGAGACACTCTCAGACGAGCTGAGCTGCCTAGAAAACTCTCAGACAAGAAAATCCACCAAGAAGCAGCAGAGACCAGCAGAACTGTCTGAAAGAAGCAGAGACCAGTCAAGACCCATGGAAGAAACATAGATCAAGACCTGCCCGCTGCATCTGGATTCCCTGCAGCCTGAGCAGCTCCACTCTCTCCCCGCACTGGGTCCCCCTCATTGCCTTGGGCCCAGGCTCACTCCAGTTCTTTCTGCCCAGATCTCTGGGCTACCCTCTTGTCCAGACCTTTCCACTATATACATCCTAATTCCTTGCATCCCGACTAGTTCTCCAGCTTTGGTACTTAGACCTTCCACCGGCTGTACCAACCCCTGCTTGCCCTTGGTGCCCTCATGAACTGCCTACCACAGACCTGTCTACTACACTGAGGCACACACCAACTAACTTTTCATGCCTGAGCAAAAAGCATTCACACTACATCAACAATATAAACAGAAAAAACTTCAACTAAACAAAGGCAGAATAGAATTTCCTATTAGACACACAACCAACAAAAGACATCCATATGCCCAAACAGCAACACAAAAACACAAATAATATGTAAAACCAAGAGAATATGTCCCCCAACAAAACCTACCAGTTCTACAGAAGTGTACTACAATGAAAATCACCCTGAGGAACCCCACAATGCAGAATTTCAAAGAACAATCATAAACAGGATCAAAGAATTTAAAGAACATGTAACGAAGACCTCAAAGAAGATAAGTATAAAGTAGTAATGGAAGCTCAAAAAATACAAATATGCAGCTGAATGAAGTAACAAAAACTTTCAGGACATGAAAAGTAACTTCACAAAAGAAAGAAATATCGGAGAAAACCCAAGTCAAAATGAAGATAGAATTGAAAAACTCAATAAGTCAATTTGAAATGGGAAGAGAAATGCACAGAAGCAGAATGACTGAAATGGAAAACGGAATATCAAGGCTGGATAACAAAGATGAAGAGCTGGAATCCTCAAGCAAAGACATAAAAAGTTTAAAAACACAGGAATGGATTATGCCGGAAATATGGGATGCCATGAAAAATCCAAATCTACACATCATAGGCATAAAGAAAGAGAAGAATCTCAGACCAATGGCATTGACAAGATGTTCAACAGCATTACAGAAAAATAAAACTTCCCTAAATTAAAGAAAGACATATTAACAAAAATACAAGAAGCAAATAGAGTATTAATTAGACAGAACCAGAACAGAAACTTCCCACGGCACATCACAGTGAAAACACTAAGTGTATAGAACAAAGAAATTAGGTGTTGAAAGCTGCTAGAGAACAAGAAATATGTATAAAGGAAACCCATCAGAGTTAGAGCTGACTTTTCAACATAAACTATGAAAGCTAGAATAGCCAGGATCAAAACATTCCCAGTTCCAGATGATCATGAATACCATCCCAGAATACTTTACCCAGCAAAACTATCTATCATAGTTGAAAGGGAACAGAAAATTTTCCAAGACATAAATAGGTTGAAAGAATTCAGATCCACCAAACCAGCCCTACAGACAATACATAGAGCAACGTAAAAGACTGAGGAGAGGAATGACTACACTTGAGGGTACAGAAAGAAAATAAAGGAAGATATAATTACAGAATCACAAAATAGAACCAAGAAAATGAACAAATTAAGATGACAGTAGCCAATATACATCTTATAATAATAACTCTAAATATCAATGGCATCAACTCCCCAGTCAAAAGACATAGGCTAGTGGAATAGATTAAGAAACAAAATCCATATTTTTCTTGTCTTCAAGAAACTCTTCTCACCTTTAAAAACAGAAACTATCTTAGGGTGAAAAGACAGGAAAAAAATATTCCAAGAAAATGACACTAAGAAACAAGCAGCTATTGCAATTCTAATATCTGACAAAATAAACTTAAATTGAAACTAATTAGAAGATATCAAGAGGGTTACATCATTCTAATCATAGGAACAATTGACTTAGAAAATACTCCAATCATGAACATATATGTACCAAACTCTGGTGCTCAAAATGTTATAAAAAACAGTACTACAGGACTGTAGAACACAGATTAACCTCAACTCAGTAATACTATGTGACTTCAGTACCCCACTATCTCCAATAGGACAACAGGACAAAGAATAAAAAGGCAGACATCTGATAAATGACATTTTACAACAAATGGGCTTAATGGACATACAAAATATTTCACCCAAGAACCAAAGAATATATTTTCTTCAATTCGAAGCCCAGGCCAGTTTCTCTAAAATTGACCACATACAGGAGCACAAAACAAATCTCAACAAATAGAAAAAATTGAAAAATAATTCCATGCATGCTATCAGACCATAAGGCAATAAAGCTTATAATCAACAGTAACAGAAGCTGTAGTAACTACACAAACTCATGGAGATTAAATGACACACTCCTCAATTATGAATGGGTCAAAGAAGAAATTAAGTGTTCCTGAAACTAAATGAAAACAACACAGCAACACCTTTGGGACACTTTAAAAGCAGTCCTAAGAGGGATGTTTATAGTTCTAAGGGCCTACATTAAAAAGTCAGAAAGAGCATATATAAATGACTTAACAATGCAACTCAAGACTCTGGAAAGGCAAGAATAATCAAACCCACAGCAAGTAGACAAGAAGAAATAACAAAAATCAGGGAATAAATTAAGGAAATAGAGACAAAAAAGACAATACAAAAGAATCAATGAATCAAAGAGCTGGTTCTTTAGAAAGTTAAACAAGATAGACATACCTTTAGCCCAATTAACCAAAAAAAAAAAAAAGAAGAAGAAGAAAAGAAAAGCAAACTCAAATTAATAAAATCAGAGTTGAAAGGGAAAACATCACAAGAGATAGAAAAAAATCCAGAACATTATAAGGGAATACTTTAAAAAACCTTATATCCTATTGTACGGTAAATACAGGGTTCTCTCTGAGGTTTTTTTTTTTTTTTTCTTTTGGTTCATTCCATGGCAAGTCCCACCCTCTGACCAATAAGGGGGCAGGGAGGTGGAGAGAAAGGAGGGACAACATGGCAGCCAGTCCTGGGGAGAGGCACGGATTGCATCCATGCAGGAAGAAAAATACCCCGGCCCCAGGCCCATGCAGAAGGCCAAAACCCAGGAGGCAGCATTCCAAGTCCCTGCGGTCCTGAGGATCATGTGAGTGGAAGCAAAATGCCAGCTGGGAATGGACAAAGAGCCCTGTGCCGAGGACAAAGGGCTCTGCGCCACGGACTAAGAGCCAGACCTTACCAGCAGGTCACCAGTAACCAGTAACTTTGTAAATCGCCCTAAATAAATCAATCCCTCTAAAAAACAATTCTTTATTCATTCAGTAGGTTCAGACCTGGAGGGCGGGGTGAGGCTGAATGCCAGGTCCTGCCATAGAAAATTTATGCAACACTATTAAGATTAGATTTTGAAAATCTAAAAGAAATGGAAGATTTTCTAAATTCATGGAAACTACCAAAGGTAAACCAACAAGAGATCAACAGTATAAACAGAGTCGTAACAAATAAGGAAATTGAAACATCAGTACAAAAACACTAGATTACATGACCCAGGCCCAGATGGATTCTCAGCAGAATTCTACCAGCTATTCAAAGAAGATCTACAACCAACACTTTTTTAATTAGTCAGAAAGATAGAAACAGAGGAAGCACTCCCAAACTCCTTCCACGGAAGCCAGCATCACTCTAATACCAAAACCAGGCAAAGACACAATAACAATAGTAACAAAAACTATCAATCCATATCCTTAATGTACATAGACGCAAAGATTCTGAACAAAATACAAACTGCATGCAGACACACATTCAAAAGATCACCTGCCATGATCAAGTTGGCTTTATTACAGAGATGCAGGGATAATTCAATATACATAAGTGAATAAATGTAATATATCATGTAAATGGACAGAAAAACAAAAATCACTTGATAAAGAAAAGGCCTTTGACAAAATTCAACATGCATTCACATTAAAAGTCCTATAGGGAACTGGACAAGAGGTAACATACCTCAATATAATTAAAGCTGTATACAACAAACATATAACCAGTATTACTCTAAATGAAGAAAAACTGGGAACATTCCCACTAAAATCAGGAACTAGACAAGGCTGCCCACTACTCCACTCCTTTTCAGGATAGTGCATGAAACTCTTACTAGAGCAATAAGATAAGAGAAAGGAATTAAAGGAGTCCTAACTGGAAAATAAGAGGTCAAATTTTCACTATTTGCCGACAATATATATTATACATAAGAAATCCCAAGAATTCCACCAGAAAACTGCTAGAAATGATCAATACTTTCAGAAAAGTGACAAATTACAAAATCAACTTACAAAAATCAGGAGCCTTTCTAAATACCAACAACAAGCAATTGGAGAAACAGTACATGGAAACCCTCTTCTTCGCAACAGGTTCAATAGTTATCTAGGAATAAATCTAACCAAAGACATTAAAGATGTCTACAATGAAAATTTTTAAATATTTAAAGAGAGGATAGAGGAAGATATGAGGTGATGCTAGGACCTTTTATGCTCATGCACTGATAGAGTTATGATTGTGAAAATGACTATACTACCAAAAGCAATCTACTGATTTGATGCAATGCCAACCAAAATCCCTATAACATTCTTCAGAGTTAGGAAAAAAAATCCTAAAATTTATATGGGATCACAAAAGACCCTAATATCCAAAGAAATCTTGGACAAAACGAGAAGTGTTGGGGAGATCCCCAAGAGACAGGGATAGTAGGAAACATGAAGAGGAAGATGGAGCACTCAACTGGGAAGCGGGGAGGGAAGGATATACAAGGTATCATGGAGGTAAAGGAGAAATGGGAAATCAAGAAGGAGGGACAGGAGACAGTACCATCAGGGAGAAAATGGGGGAAATAGGAGCTTAAACTGGGGAGAGAGGAGGGAGGTTAGACACAGAGAGAGAGGAGAGAGAAATAAAGCTTAGGTGGTATAAAAAAAAAACAGAAAGAACTGTATTAACTTTAAAACCCCCGAAAACGTACATACAATATCTGAAAATGAGTATATACCTGAAGGCTCTATAACAAGGAGCACAGTGCCAGACAGGAGAAACCTCCCTTCCAGTTGTTGGTCAATGTAATCTAGGAAAGTCCCAGAATAACGGAGGTTATTGACACAGCCCTTGATTACTTCCCAGAGCTTGAAGGTAAGACCCTACTGCTGAAGACAGGAGATACTTCAACACAGGACTTGAAGTAATGGAGCAGGAACTGACATGGATGCTTTCTCTCTGGAAACTAGCTCTCATAATTCTAGAGGATGTTTTGTAAGGTGCTAAGAGGGAACATCAATTAATGGTCCAACCCTGCTCCAAAGCCCATTAACAGTAATGGATGGCACAGCAAACTATTTCTATCAGTGCAGTAGTGGCACTTTCATCTAGGGGGTAATCAACAGCTATTTAATTAGCCTTAAAGCCTCTAAATGCAAAGGAACTCATGGGTAGCACTATAAATATAGCCAAATACACACAGCTGGAGACGTCATAGATCCTAAAGAGCCCCATAACTGTTATATCTCTAGACAAATGAAGTTTCTTACTGTATGGTAAATATGGATCCTTATATTTACAGACAAGTATACTGTACACCACTCATCAAAGAAGCTTCTTTTAGCAACAGATGAAGGCTATTACATAATTCCATAACTGGTCACACACAGAGAATATATGTCTGAGAGATGTCCAGGCCTAAGTGACATATCTACAATAGAACACCTAAGACTCATGGAACATAGAAGAACAGGGTATAGAGAGAATACTAACACATGCCTCAATTCTCTACAGCAAAGCTTCCTCATACAACAGAGTGTGATGCACACAGAAGGCCATAACTGGTCAAGTTATAGAGAATAAGAGACTGCAAAGTATGTGCCCCTGGATAGGACTCCTATATTAAACCTCACCCACCCACACTCAGGAACCATTGTGGAAGAGGGAGTGGAAAGACTATAAGAGCCAGGGCTGGTGATAAACATAAAGAAACAGGTGGTTTTCAGCCACTGGAAACTTGCTCATATGTATTTGCAATAATGGTGACAACATGCACAAGACCCATACCAACTCAATCAGATAAAACCTAGCACATAATGAGAAAAATGGGTGGCAGTCCCCAACCCTAGCCAAAGAACTATTAACAACTAATTACTGCTAGGTAAAGGTAAGTAGATCTTTAAGAGAGTGACTAGATAGGCTGACTAGACTCCAATGAATGAACTTACAAGGTGGGACATCTTAGTGCAGATGTTTGACTAGATAGGACTTACCATATATGACAGAATGAATGAAATGGGGGGGGATGGGGTTCTGGGGGTGCAAATCGGTACGGATCTAAATTTGATTACGATCTATTATGCAAAATGTACAAAAACACAGTTTTTTTTTTTAAGAAACATAGATGAGCCAAGCTGCCTGGAGCCAAGCTCCAATCAACTGAGCTGTCTGGATAGGACACTCTCCATCCTGTCAAGCTTCCAGTAGGTTGTGCAATGTAGTCCAGCCTACTTATGTCAGCTGTCACCTATGCTGGAGTGGGCTTTGATGATGCCACTGTCTTTGTGTCATTTCTGCTCCTAGTAAACCCTCACCCATAATCCTGTAAACACCAATAAAACTCACTGGCTCACCAAGTTGGATTTTGGTAGTTTTCTGACATTTGTTTGTAGTTGGTTTCCTGTCTGGAGTGGGAAGATGGTTGTTATGTTTTCCCAGAAACAGTGTCACACAACAGTCATCATCAGTAAAAGATGTGGGCCATTTGTGTAGCCTCCATTTCCCACGATTTCCCTCTTACATGCCTTACACCTTTCATTCTTGGCTGCTACATAGATACTTTCTCAATTATATCCCCTAGATTATGAGTTTGCTCTATTTTTGCAACTGTATAGTAGAGTCCATCAAATTAAAAATACCCATCTCCCAAGCCTATGCTCACTGCCTAAAGTCTGGAAATATCTGGCCTGGAGACCTAGATAAGAGGTAATCTCCACATGTAATCTTCCTGGAAGCCCCAGACAACAGAAAGGTGCTCACTTCCTCAGCTGCTTTGCAAGCTGCTTCTGGCTGCTCTCCAGCTTCTCTGTGCCTTCCCGGTTCATCTTTAAATCTCTCTCCAGCTGGTGCTTCTCCCACTCACACTTCATTCTGGCTTTCCTCTCCCGTTCAAGAGCATCTTCAAGCTGACAGAAAGAAACACTGCTTAACCACATAAATAGACAGAGTTTATGCTTTATTAAAGGTGTTCACATTAACCACTCATTTTAGGAAAGAGAAGACTCTGAGAACAGATTCTATAAATTGTGCCTACTTACAAAATACATTTTGAGGCCCATGAGAGGATTCAGCTGGTAAAGTGCTTACCATCAAGCATAATGACACCTGAGTTTGATCACTGGGGCTCACATAATGGAAGTAAAGAATCATCTCCTATAAATTATCCACACATGCAACAGGGCACCCATGCATACAAACACACACATGGGAGGGAGGTAAATAAATATAATAAAAATGCAAAATGTTTAAAACTAAATGTTACATGCATCAATAGGCTAACAAAAGAATCTAGAAACCAAAAATGAATAGACTATGAAATCTGTCCTAGAGAGGCAACCATATTAAACAGCTAGGGTATCCCTCTATGATCACTTCCGGGTAGGGACACCCTGCCTCTTCACTTGACAGCTCATTCGTGGGTAGATAAGTCCATTTACTCATAGACTTCATAAAAACCAAATATGTTTCCTATTAATTCAGTCCACAAAGTCAAGTAAATTCTGTTCCCTTAGCTACAGCAATCTGTCTCCATGTAATCATCTGTGAATATTGACAGCTCTCCTGGGTATCATGGCATGATTCTGTGTTCCTGGTTTTCACTTCACACCTTGCTCTACTCCATAACATTCTGTCATATTCTGATAGTCCACCAAGCTAGTCATAACATTCAAGTTGTCCCTGTATTAATGTTAACAATGATAGAGAGTTTGGTTTAATAGGAAGCTAGATAATTAAAATACAACTCTTTATCAATATGTTCACTTTTTAAGCAATTTTCTGTAGGTAATAAAATATATGAAATTCAAATTAAGTTGGAGGGATGTTTAAGAAGGTATATGTAAAAAAATATAAAAGCAGATGAACTATAGGTTTTATAGAATGGAGCTAAGTATCCCCTAGAATTATGTAGGAGGTAGGGCTCTTTGGGGTACATAGGTCAAGAGGACAGAGCTCTCATGAAAGGTATTAGTACCTTTATAGAAGAAATCCCACACAAGTTCCTCAACTTTCCCACTATGTAAGTACTAAGCAAGAACATGGCATTTATGAACAATGGACATAACTTCACCAGACATTACGCCAGCCAATGCTTTAATCTAGAACATCTTAGTCTCCAGAACTGTAAAACATTAATTTCCATTGTCTGTGAGCTTCCAATTTATGCCAGTTTGCTGGAGCACCAAAAATGGATTAGAACACAAAAAAGTATTCATATGTTTGTTCACATGTACACACACACCTGCAATCTCTTACACTGAGATATGCTATGTGAGATAGACAAAGCATAGACTAGACAATGAAAGTTAAGTTACAGATAATAGAGAATACTGGGGAGGAAAAAGTAGATGAACACAGAAGTTAAGCACTCTTGTCAGCAGGTTCTTAGAGACTAAGTTACAGCGACTAAGAAGAGAATGACTGACTCCATGTACTCTGTCTCTTCGGGTAAGGGACAGGAAAAATTGTGAACCTACAGATTTAAACTTACCTCAAACTTCTAATTTCATGGGGTGCCTAGAGGTAGAACAGGCTATATGCCTTTTAGAATCTGACATGCATTTTACGATAATGTATATAGACTATTGATTTACATAATCTTTTTATAGTAAGTTAACCTTAGCACACCTGCAGAGACAACATGGTATTTAACAAATTCTGGCCACCAGTATTAAAAGTATTACCAGAATATCTTTGGGATTAAAAACCAAGTTCTGGAGCTGCGAGATGGTTCAGTGGCTAAGAGCACTTGCTGCTCTTCCTGAGGACCCATGTTCAGTTCTCAGTACCCACATCACAACTTGTAATTTCAGCTCCAGGGGATCTGATGCCCTCTTCTGGCCTTCATGGGCACCTGCACACATGAAACATACCCCTACACAAACACATATGCAATAAATAAAAACAATAATTAAGATAAAATCACAAAGTAGTTTTAATTTTCATTTTCCTCATGGCTAAAGATGTTGAACATTAAAAAAAAAAACTTCTTCCCCATTTGCATTTCATCTCTTGAGCACTCTCTGTTTAGTTCTTTGCCTCAGTTTTTACTTGGGTTGTTTTATTGTGTTTAGTTTTTTAGTTCTTTATATATTCTAGACACTAACCCTCTGTCAGGTGTATAGCTGGTAAATATGTGTTTCCCATTCTGTAGGTTGCCTCTTCACTTAAATAATGATGCCAGAAGGGCAAAGATCCAAAAATCAAACAATGATAAATGCTGGTGACGATAGGGGCAAAGAGGAACACATGTTCACTGCTAGTGTGAGTACAAAGTCATACAGCCACAATAGAAATCAGTGTGGAGATGCCTCAAAAAGGTAGACAAATTTAAAAATTTAACCATGCATACGAAAAAAATAATCATTTAAAATACTCTGCAGGAACCATGGAAAAAGCCAATCCTCAAATTCATCAATCATTTCATTCACCTCAATGTTTTCCCAATGTAAAAAAATCTGCATTTAAGTGTGCTGAAACTCACACTGTAGTGGTCTATGCGAATGTTAAGAATAAAACACCTCTACTGATTATATATTTATTATTATTATATTAAATTATATATGTAATTAATAAAAGGCATACACTATACTACCGAGTTTTCTATGAACTGCTAGGTTAAATTAATTCAGTTAATATTAGAGATGTGTGCATGTATATAGACCACCCACCAGCCAGAGCTACCACTGCTTACCACATCAACTTGCTGGCCCAGTCTCTGATTTGCTTTGCTCATGTTGCTGAGCTTCTCCTCCTCCATGTGCAGGCACTCCTGAGTCTGCTGGGAGGACTCCTGCACAGCCAGCATTGCTCTGTTATGTTTGCTGACATCTTCATTTAGAGATTGTACCTCTTCAGTCAGGTTCTTGACTTACAGGAAAAATATAAAGGTCTCTTCACCACTGGAAGGCTGGGCCTAACACTAAGGCCATCTCTCCCTTTCATAGTCCAAAATACTTATGAGGTATCTAATGTCATCAAGAGCCATCTAGCCAGACTCCTGACATATTTTTTAAAACTCTTAAATTCAATTTCTTACACACACACACAAAATCATCCATCATGTGCCATAGACAGAAAATGGAATATTCTGATCAATAAAATTCAGTGTAGACTATTTTCAAAGTATATTATTGCATAATAGCAAAACCACTGAGAACACTGAGCATCTCAAGGTCATGAGCTATTGTGTTGTGCATCAGTGTTCCTAGAGATTGTCAGTTAAAGAAGAGTTCCAGCAGACAGCTCATGACAAAGGTGAAAACTGCCCATCAGTCTCCCTGCAAGCAGCACAAGAGCTGCTGTTTAATCATTTGCCAAACTGCAGATTCATCTTGGAGAGTGGATACTGATGAGTGTTTCCATTCAGACTCCTCACTGATTTCAGTTTACATGTAAATGCATAAATTTAAATCCAGAGCTAAAACAAAATTTGAAGTCCTTAAGTGGAATTAAGGAGATGGTTTCCAGGTCAAACTCAGAGTCGGTGTTTGAGGTGGGGATACAGAGACATCCCAAATCATGTTTTAGTAAAAGGCATCATGTTTACTTTCCTTCTAAAATGGATGATTAGGTGCCTGATGAAATCAATTTCCTGTATTAGATTCTAAATTTAAAAATACAGTTCATTGCTAGAGTAAAATGGGGTTCCATACATCTGAGCTAGAAACCTGAGTCGGAACAATACATGATATCATTTACTGGAACCTTTACTTTCTGCTTGTTCGGGCTCCCATCAATGTAAAGTTGCAGGACGCTGTTAATTATCAGACTATTTCTGGTATCCAAGAATCTAAACCTTCTTAACACTGTAGAAAAGATCAGATCATCGATTTCCTTTTTCAACTCCAAACATTCATCTTCTAGTTTCTGTCCTCTAGCAGTCAGCTCAGAATTTATCTGCTCTTCCTCCTCCAACCTCAAAGACAGCTCCTTGACTCTGGCCTCCAGCTGCATCTTGGGCTTAATCAGAGATTCACACTGCTCTTCAGTGTTTGCCAGGGTCTCTTTCTCCTGCCATGATGAGGCAAACATTGTTAACAACAGTCGGAAGTAATTTATCAGCTGGGTGAAAATGCTGCTTAACACATAGCAAGGAGATAATTGCCTGCCCTCTGCCCAGAACTTTTACCTACTTTATCCAGACAACTGAAATAATGTTCCCAGGTCTCTGATTCTATTGTTAAGGAGTAGATTTGCTTATGTTTAGAAGAAGCCTCCATCTCTCTGCCCCATTTAATAGATTAAGTTACCTTCTCTAAGGCACGTAATAGAATTCTGGTGGCCTAACATGAGTTTACATGTTTCCAAAATGCCGGGATTGCCGGCAGGTAGGGCGATGGCGAAGCTGGTCCAGCCGGTCTCCTCCAGGGGCTGAGGGGGATGGTGAGTGTCACGACCCGGCCCCTCTCCACTCCGGAGAAAAACAAAAAAAAAAAAACCGCCGAGTCGGGAGTCTGTCTAGCAGGATCTCGTTTATTAACTGTCACAAAATAACTTATATAGGGTAGGGGTGGGGCTAAAAGTGAGTGAAGGACCAATCCATCTTTGTTACATAATCTGCAGCCAGGCAAAGTCCATTCTGATAGGCTGTCAGACTCGGGTGAGGCTCTGACAGCTGCATTCTAAACGGTTGATGACAGTTGGTTTGACAGTTGGAAACGTTAGAAGTCTGGCTGTGGCCACGTCAATCTGCAGCTCCCAGTGCGTCGTGTGAGGACACCTGTCAGTGTCGTGCAGTCTGGCCTCAAACTCACAGATCCTCCTGCCTCTGCCTCCATCAGCTTATCCTACCGGTGACCGGCCCCCAGCAGCCTGCGAGAGGCCCAGAGCGGGGGCTGGCCGGCGTCCTGCCCTGCCTGGAGCTGCCGAGCCACCCTGCAGCCTGGGTGCTGGAAAGCAGCCGCCATTTTTACCTGGGGGCCGGGTCCCACCACAGACTTGGCAGCGGCGGCCCAGGAGGGGGTAGTCCTGGGGGGGAGGGGTCAGTGGGAGAAGGCGGGGCGGACCGCGGCGGTGGGAGGCCGGCCTGGCACGGAGGTCAGCAGCCCGGGAGGGGCGATCCTCAAGGGCTCAGGAGTGGGGGGGCGGATCGCCAGGGGCAGCACCCGGCAGAGGGCGTTGGCCAGGGCAGCCGCCTGGGAGAGGGCAATCATTGGCGGCGCCTGCCACGCCTCCATCTCCCAAACTGACAGCTGCAGTCGGCCCCACGGGGAACTGCAAACCCTCCCTTAAAGAGCAGGTCGGAGCTGCAGCAGCCCTTGAGGCCCAACACCAAAAACTCAATGTGTGCTGCCTAAATCAAAGCATCAGGAACAACTGATGTAGTCACATAGTTTGAGATTGACATCTGCTTAGAATATCATCTTTTAAGAATGGAGTGTTCTTGCATAATAACTACTTATAGCAGTGTTATAAATGACCTGATGCAGTTGTTTAACATGTATATATACATATATACATACAAATATATTTCTAAATAAACTGAACTGAGAAGTATATTTTTATGCATAGGCTGAATTTAGAACTCATAAACTTACTTACAAGTCACTGTTTTAGTTAAGAGGTAATTTGCTATAGATCACCTTTTGTAACTCCAAACCTCCTAATTTGTCTACTTTAGATTCAAAATAAAAGCTCTTCTTTGAGAAGTTCCTGGGTGGTACAGTTCTCATGGCAACCTAACCACATGTATCTTTGCTGTAGTTTGAATCTTGCACTTCTCACAAAGACCCATGTGCTAAAGGTTTGGGGAGGTATTAGAACCGTAAGTAGGGTCTAATGAAAGGGCTTTGTGTCATTGGGACCATTTCCATGAAAGGGATTTTTCATCCCTGGTCTCTTTGTCTTTCATTTCACTGCCATGAGGAGAGCATCTTGCTCAACCATGCAATCCCTGACAATTTCTGCCAAAATTCATACCAAATCCCAAATTTAGAATCTAAAATGTGCATGTTCCAGGTTTTGAAGAAAGCTCAAAGGGAAAGTAGCATGACTTCTTTCAGACAGTGGTTCTTAATCCTGACGCTATCAGGATCACCAGCTTTAGACCCACACAGCAAATCTGCCCTTTATTATTAATGCTTCACATATGTGTGTGATAGAACATGAGGGAGAAAAATGCTCTTTAAAGAGCTCCATAATGATTTGAACTCAGGGAAAGGAAGGAAGAAGACAAACATCAGGAAATAAAAGGAGGATCATATTGCAAAAATTGTGAAGATCTATCAACTCTCAGGATTTGCTAAAACCTCATCTACTGATTTGCTAATGAGTCAGCCTTAGTTAAGATCCAGAGCCCCCACCAGGCATGGAGCTCAAAGCTATAATCCCAGCATTTAAGAGGCTGAAGAAGGAAGATTCTGAGTTCGAAGCCAGCCTGTGCTACATAATGAGTTCTAGACCAACCCGGGCTAAAGAGAGAATCCATCTCAAAATTAAAAAAAAAAAAAAAGATCCAGAGCTTTCTCTCCCCAAAATAATTATGATGAAATTATACACTACCAGCTTGATCGTCTCTTTTACATATCCTCCCCCTTCCTCCTCCTCTCCATCTTCCTTCCCTTGCTCCTCCCCCTCCTCCTCGTCCTTTTATTTTTTCATATGTAGTCGATGTAATAGTCATACATATGTGTGTGGGTGTGCATGCACGTTTGTGCATATGCATGTGTGCAGGCTAGAAGTTCCATTCGGTGTCTTCTTTGATTGCTCTCCACATTATTTATTGAGGCAGAGTCTCTCAGTTGAGCACAGAAGTCACAAGTCAGCTAGATGAGCTAGCCAGTTTGACCCAGGGATCCCCTGTCTTTTGAGTGCTTAGACTATAGGTTGCTACTGCATTTGCTGAGCTTTTAGCATAGGTACTGGGGAATCTGAACTCTAGTCCTCATATTTGCTGTGGCAAGTGTCTAATCTACTAAGTAATCTCCCCAGCCTCAGTTTGTGTCTTTTTCTGAGCTGCCCTGCTAATGAATCACTTCATATTGCAGGAAAGTGCCCTTTATACAGGTTACCATTGACTGTGTTTAATAAAAAATTTCAATATTCAAAAAGCTAATATATGCTTCTCTTATTGTTTCTCAAGTCATCAATGTTTATGGAAAACGTTGGTCTAATTTAAAGCTGGATACAAAGAACAGGTGATAGAACCACTCACAGCCCGCAGCTGAAGAAGCAGCTCATTCTTTTCTTGGATAAGAGAGACTTGCTTTGTTGTCAGTTGCTCCCTCTGAGATTCAGAATTCTCCAAAGCTTTCTGAAGTCGTACACACCCTTCTTTCAGTCTACCTATCACTTGTTCAACTCCTGCAGACTTAGCAAAGGGCTTGATCTTGAAGAAGAGCTCCATCCAAGGCCATTTCTTCACAGCCATGAAAGTTCTAATATTCTCTTGGATCAAAACAAGTGCATTCCTAAATTGTAAATGAAAGAAAAAGAAGGTAAGACAGACTATAATGAAGTGGGGAAAAAGAGAGAATCATAAATACAAATACAAATAAAACAAAAAAAATCATGATTGAATCCAAAGAAACATAAAGGATTAGAGTAGAGTACTATGAATAACTGTAAACCAAAAATTTGACAGCCTAGGAAAAATATAAATTCCTACATACATATAATCAACACAGAGTAAATCATAAGGCAAATGACCTAGGCTAACCTCCCTGACAGAGAACCAGGGCACTAAATGAATGACTTCCTTCCAAGGATAGCCACTGAGGAAAAACCCTTGAACTCTAAAGAGAAAGATTAGAATGCTATGTGGCATAAAGACTCAGGACACCAGCATAGAGATGAAAGTATGCACTGTAAGTGTGACCTGAGCAAAGAGGATGGGGAAATCATAGGCTGTAGGAGGGAACTGAATACCATTTTTTCAGAAAACTGACATAGGATCAAGCTGCCTTCTACATATTTATGTTTATGCCCACAGACATAGGCAACTCTCAGCCTTAATCAGAGAAGTTTCTCTTTCCAGTGAATAATAGTAAATGCAGGGACTTGTGACTGTACCAGGTGCTGAAAATAAATGATGGACCAGTTTCATTAATCATAAGAGAAATGCAACTCAAAACCACAATGAAATATCATCTCTCTTCTGTTGCAATAAGTATTATCAAAAAGTTATTAAGAAATGCTAATTGGGATGTAAAATGCGGTAATACATACACTGTTGTTAGGAATGCAAATGACCAGTGCCATCATGGAAAATACTGTAAAAGTTCAAGTTATCATATGAATCAGCGAGCCCACCATTACATATATCCAAAGTGAATGAAATCAGCATATAAAAATACACTTGCATTTCTTTGTTTATTACAGCATTATTCACAATAGCTAGGATGTATAAATCATCAAGGTGTTCATCAACAGATAAAAGAAAATATAATATATATATTATATATTATTCAACTAAAAGAAAGAATAATATTGCATAATTTGCAAGAACATAAAATTAGAGGGCATTATACTGGGGTGTGGTAATCCAGAATAGAAAGAGAAATATCACAAGTTCTAAATCACTTGTAGAAGCTAAAAAATACCATGTTATATAAGAAGATAGGAAAATAATTGTTGTTAGAGATTAGAAAAGATAGAAAGGAAAGGGACAGAAGGAAAGCAGACAATGGCAACTAAATGCAGTTAGAAGGGAGAAATTAATTCTAGTGTTTTACACAGGAGGACCACTACAGTCTATAACACCACAGAAATAATAACTGTTTAAATAGATCCAGATGTTGATTATTGACTATTATAGTGTATAAATATGTACAAATATGATGTATTGATTTTTTTAGAGATCAGCAAAAAGAATGGAAAGGTAGGAGAGGAGAATAAAAGCTTCTTGACATTTTTCTGTGTTGTAAACTTTCTATGTGACCCCAAAACACATGCAGTACAGTCAAAATATTTCAAAATGAAATTTCATCAGACCACAAATCTTCTTCACAGCAGAGGAAATAATTCACAGAATGAAGAAGTACCTGTGGAATAGGAGAAAATATGTGCAAACCAAATATCTGATAAAGATCTATTATCTAAAATACCTGGCACTCAAACTTGATAACACAAATAAATAACTATTGAATATGAGGAAGGACATGATCACATTTCTCAGTAGAAGATGTAAGTAGTCATTAGGCAAGAGGAGGCAAGAGCAGTGGAAGAGAAGGGTGAATACTAACAAAATATAGTGACAGATATGCATGGAAATGCCATAATTAAATCTATTACTTTGTTAGTAAATAATTTGTTAGCTTAAAAATAAATGGTTGATAAGAGGTGCATGAAAAATTATATGACATTCATCATCAAGTAATAGAAATCAAAACCATATCAAATAGCACACCTATAAGTATGATTCACAATTATAAAGGAACCCTGGTATGTTGATGGTGGGAACACAAGCAGTCATAACCATTATAGAAAACAGTATCGTGATTCTTAAATAACAAAGTCAAAACTGTCACATGACCCAGCAATTCCCCTGTCATGCTTAATCTTTATTGTCAATTTGACTAGGTTGATTATCCCCTCAGGTCATGTCTTTGGGGGTATTTTGAGAGAGGTTTAGCTGAGGACGGATGAACCACCCAGAATGCACTGAAATACCAGACTTGAAAGAACAGTGCTAAGTATAGATGATAAGCTTCAGAAAGAATGTTATTTACATCAAATAAGCATGCAAAATCATGCAAGTGTTTAAGGATTTCTGCATATCTACTAAAGGCCTGACTTGTACATGGATCACAGAATAAAAAACAGAAATTCAGGATGTGGGTAGGAGGAATAAATTGACATTAGGGCGGGGGGGAATACACAAGGACTTCAGTGATGTCAGTTTTTTAAATTTTATGTCAAAAGTTGCCAGCCAGTATATAAAAAGTTAAAAATTATTATTTCTTCATGATGGATGAGGATGTATTATAATACTTTCATGAGTCCAATGCAACTCAGAAAATTTCCGAGACTAATAATGAATGATAATGTCCTCAATTTTAGAAATAAAGGAAGTAAAATATGAAGAAATTAAGAATTCTGTCAAGTTTACAGAAATGGATACTGGGTGGTGCATACTTCCAATCCCAGTACAATCTGAAGGCAGAGGCAAGTGGAACTCTGGGCATACAAGACAGCCTAGTCTACACAGCAGGGTCTAGGCCTGCCAGGGCTACATAGAACCCAGCTCAAGAAGATAAACAAAAAACAAAACAGAAAAACAAATTACACCTGTCCTAGGAGATATGTTCCTTGCTACCTAAACTCTCACGTTACATCAACTTCTGTTAGAGTTACAAAAGATCCTTAGAGTTTGTTTCAATATCTTTCATGGTCTTAGCTGGGCATGGTGGCACATGCCTCTAATCCCAGCACTCAGAGGGGAGAGGGAGGCAGATTTCTATCAGTTCAAGGCCAGCCTCATCTACATATTGAGTTCCGGGACAGCTGGAGCTACAGGGAGATCCTGTCTCAAATAGACACACATACATACACACACACACACACACACACACACACACACACACACACACAAACACATACACACACACACATATTTCCTGGTCTTGAACTTCTTTGGACAAACAGAATTACTAAAAAGTCAACAAAGCAGCTCACATTGAGACTTGTGAACTTCTCCCCCAGAAGATAAACTATGGCAAAGAAAAAATTAACATTATCAATGAAAGTTCCTTGTTCGTGGTGTCTGTAAGATTTTATTATTAAATTACTTTCCATGATTCCGCAAAAAAAAAAATAGAAAAAGAAACCTGCACCAATTGTCCAAATATAGTCATAAATGCTCCTATGAGCCAGTCTGAAACTAGTAGAAAGTTATAATTACAAGACACCCAGAGCCATAGTTTCCCAGTAGAAGCAATAGTGAGTGATCAGGACACCACCTCACACTGAAGTACACTTCCATAAAGAGTTGGCTGTGGGATGTGTGTACCAACCCTCTCAGATACGCTACTGGTGTAACTTATAAAATACATCTTCAGATGTACATAATTCTAAACTAAAAACTATTCCTCCCAAAGGGGAGATAAGAAGCAATGGAAATAATATTTGAATTATGATTATATGGGGTTGAGGAAGACAGAAAAGTCCTTTGCATTCTGTCTTTTTGCATACCAAGAAGAAAAATTTTTCAAGACTCAGACCAAGCAGAGAGGGTGGTTCTGCATTTGAGATATCAATGACTACAGCAGTGGGAGAACGGGGAAGGAAGTTAATACCTTTCTTTTAGAATCTTCTGGAATGTGTTACGTATCAGCTTTCCTCAGTCTCTGGCCTGGAACAATGTGAAGACCTTAGATACTTTCTCATCTCTTTTTTCTTCCAATTGGTCGAGAAAGCTAACTTTAAAAAATACCTAAAGGAAACAAGTCAGATACAATTTCACTCATTAAATGAATTCAGCAACTTTTGAATGACTCTTTCAACAACTGAAGTACTATTTGGGGGAAACTTTATGAATCTTAGTTCTTTGTGCAGGTTTTATTTATCATACAAAATTTATATTCTAGGAAGCTTGATTTAAAATGAATATTTTATATTGGTTATATTGGCTACTTGATAATTTACTCCATATTTCCCCATGCTTAAATATTTGATAATAAAGGCCATGATTTAAGTTTTATTATGAGCTCAGGTACATAGTGCTCCAAAGTCCCAGGCAGGGGTCCACAATTTTCTATGAAGGACCAGACAGTAAATATTTATGTATTGTAAGTCATATACAGTTATGCAGAGTACTCTTGTTTGTTTTAAACAGTTTTTTAAAAATATAAAACTCTTCCTAGCTAGCCAGCAATGGTTTCTTAAATAGTCTATGATATGGTTGTTGTGCTATAGTTTATTGACCCCTGCTTTAGAAGGTACTTTTGCTCTGTACAGCAGCAATTTGGCAATTTTTCTTAAGAAAAATCAACAACCAAGGTGAGGCACGAATTCCATGGAAGCACTTAGTGTCCATCCTTAAAGGCATCTTGCTCAATCCTGAACATGAGTTCCTGGTTAAAATATGTCCAGTCTTGACAGTGAATCCCTCTACCTCCATTTGCCTATCCCTAAATGAAAGCCTCTTTAAACTATGTGCCTGTGAGCTCTGTCCCAGATGAGGAACATGTGGCAAAAACAGAAAGAAACTACAAATGATAAACACTAATTTCTAGGTACTTAAACTATAAGAATCAAGTAACATTCATAAAAATATACTAGGGAGCCAGGATTACTGATGCGCATACAACCTCAGCACTCAAGAGACTGAGGCAGGAGATTGGTAAGGAAGGATGAAGAGGGACAGATGGACGGATGTTGATAGATAGATATATGATTGATAGATAGATAGATAGATAAATAGATAGATAGATAGATGATAGATAGATAGAGATAGAGAAGATAGATAGATAGATAGATAGATAGATAGATAGATAGATAGATAGATAGATAGATCGATCTTTACCCTGGATCCTCCCACACTCTTTCAAGTAATTTGATACTACATAGATGTCATTAAAAATCCCAATACTGAGTATCATGTAAGACCAAATCTGTTAACCAGAAGCTTCCAAAAATATGTGGGTTTCTTAGGCACAGTAGAATTTACATAGTCACATTTAAAGAAGTGGATTTTAATTTCTAATAGATTTTTAAGTCATTTTCAATTAATAATTATTTCCCAAAAGATTACAACAGATGAATCAGTTCATTAAGCAAGCAGCTGACTCTGAGAATCTAGTTTGCATTCTTTTGCTTTGATTTCTATCAGAGAAAGGTCAACTCAATATTTTATATATTAGTACGAATTTGACTAGATAATTATAAAACTGTGTATGTAGGATAGAGTACAGTTCAGTGATAAGAGTGCTTGTCACTTGTCTAGAATATACAAGGCCTTAGATTCACCTTAATACAAAAATAAATAAACAATATAAATGGAGTTAATATAGGTTTAAGTGACAATGAATATTTTTTCTCCAACAGTATTGAAGTTTCCACTATTAACTGACCTCTATCTGTGTTATTCTGGCCATAAGAGCTAAAGAAGGCCTTATATCATAATTGTCTATGAATGAATACTTTAAGATCCACACTTCTTCCCACTCCTGTCCAAACACACTCCTTGCAATTTCTGGGTTACCTTAGTGATTCCAAATTGGTACTGGGTATGGTTTATCTCCAAGAAATCAAGTAGCTCCTCAACTGCTTTTCTTCTACTCACAAACTTGCTCTTTGAAAAGATTCTTGGGTTTAGAATGCAGTACCTAATTTGAAATGGGGTTAGAGGAGCATATGACTCAAATGAAGATTAATCTGGAACAAGTGAGGAGAAGCTGATATAGACATCTATCTCTTCTTCCAATCTCTCCATTTGTTCCAAAGCTGTTCTTAACAACAGTGAGGGTACAATCAGCAGTCTGCTCAAAGGCTACTTTGCATTTTCTCTAGTGCTTTAGAGATTAGCCCAATTTTATTATCTACAAATTAAGAATGGGGGGGTCTCTTAGAAGGAAAAGAGGAACCAGAGCTGGAGGGGAAAGCATAACTATCTCTTACCATGTGAACAGGGAACAGTATCAGATCAGAAGAGATAAATGTCTTTTGCAAAATCTTTTCACCCTAAGTGATGAATTTTTGAGAATGAGAAATGTGCCTTTTAGTTCCTGCACAAGTACTTTTTCTGCTCTGTCATACTTTGTTCAAATTGTCTTGATGAGCTGTAATTTTCACTTTTAGCAGCCGAGACAAAGGAAGCAAAGATAGCTCTCCTGTCTCCTGCCACCCGCACACTCTGGTTTCCTTCCTTTCAAGGCTGCGAGGAAAGTAACAGCCTGATTTGGTGGCAGCTATCACCAAGCATATATATTTTAGAATTTTATTCAGGCTCTCTTTCTCTTTTCTATATATATATTTCTTCTATATGTGGATCTAATATCCACTTATAGAGATTTAAGGCTATTAGATTGGTATGGATATGAAATTTAAGAGCAAATGATAATGGCATTCTGTCAGCATACATCTCAGCACCACAGAAACATATCAATTTGTACAGTGGAGAACACCAAGCTGCATGGCTAAGTCCTTGACAGAGAGGAAACAGAATAAATGGCATCAGATTTTGGAAATTTGGAATGCATGTTTACCTTTGTTTAAAGTCATCATATAGCATGTGATTTGGAAAACATTCACAGCATACCCTAAGCCCTTCCAAGACATCATTACAATGCAGCTGCTGGAGAACCAAGAATGGGTCCAACACACCTGAAAGAAAGGGACATGTTGACTCCAGCCTCAAACAATTATCTCCCCGGAGATTATACTAACTGATGCATCTTGGGTTTAAAAACAGTTTGCATTTGGTATGCTGTGGATGAGTGTTAGCCTACTTACTCCAAGCGTGATAGTATTAACAGAACTTATCCTATGAGGAAGGAGTACACAAACATGATTTATCTAGAATTCTTTTAATGTGGAACAAGCAACTGTTTGATAAGATTTTATAGGAACATCCTCCTAGAAGATGAAAAAGATCACATATCTTGCTAAATATAAATGGCTGACCTCTCATACATTGCCAACCAAACCTAGGAGGAGAGTGAGCAGAGCACAAAACTGAACTACTTCTAGGTAGAAAGAGGAAGAGAATACAAAGGGGAGGAGGGACACAACCACGACACTATTTGCATTTTTGCCTAGAAAGGATGTGTCACATCCCAACCTCTTTTGTTCTATTTCCAAAGCCTAAGCTTTACTCTATAGTATAAGTATCCTTCCATCACTACTTTGTCTATCAAAAGCAGGCCTCCTCCAGCTGTCTGCTGTAGTCTTCAGTAGAAGTCTTTGAGGAAACATTCAAGGAACCAGTGTATCTGACCTTCATCAAGTCCTCTGGACAAAGCCAAGGACCATGCCTTTTACAAAGACCTGCTGAGTCTCTACCCATGTCTCAGATCACAGGGGTAGACCTAAACCATATGTCTGTACTGCAATCCATTCATGGACAGAAGCAGATCTTTTACAATAAGGAGGACAGAGGCTTCTGACACCTTAAGATCAAGCATATTCATTCCCTTTCAGTTCATAGGATGAATTGGTTTTGATCATGAAGCTTTTGTTGAAAACATGCCGAAATTGGCACTGACCCAGTAGAAGGCATATAACTGGAACAGAATTGCTCCAAAGTATAGAAGCAGCTGGTTATATTCCTTGCTAGAATGAAGCAGTGCTCTTAGATGCAGTCAGAAGCCCAGTGAGGCCTGGAATATACCTCAATTGTAGCATCCTTGCCTCGTACGTATGAAGCTCTGTGTTACTCTGTTCCTGATACCATGCAAAAAATATATACAGACAGACAGACAGACACATACAAATGAAAACAGAAATCCAGCTGATGACAAGAAAACAAAAAATATGCATCCATGAATGAACTTGAAATGTTGAAATGTCTGCCTAATGATCCAATTACAACATTGCCTGGCGTCACAATTTCTCTTGACTGTCTATCAAGATTACATTATTAATTTCAGTGGCTTAATAAAAATACAAGTTAGTGTAGATCCACACAAACCATAATCAGCACCACCTGGGTTGTTCTGAAGACATAGTGCTTGTCTTAAATATTCCTTTGAGGCTGAGAGTGTCAAACTAAAGCTCCAAACAATACTATTATTCTTAAAAGTTAGTTGGAATGCTTCAAATACGTCATCTAGAGAATGCATTCCAGGTAGTTAATTTCAGTAAAAATTATTTTGAGAATAAGAAACAGGGAAAAAAATCACTACCCCTCTCCTATTCTGTCACCATCCTATCACCATTAATTCATGAATTCATTGCAAAAGTATCTACTGTCCAGAAGTAAACTAAGGGAATGGGCATTGTTAAAGAGAAGATGTTTGATAGAGGAAACGTGTAACTATTGGAAATATAGTAAAACCATCTTCAGGGTCGATTTAGATAACTCAGGACAAATATCCTTTGCACTGACATATCTATCTTAATACCCTAATTGGTTATTAAATCTCTTTTTATTATAGTTTTTCCTTCTGAAGAATGGAATAAGATTTTAACCAAAAAGTCAAAGACCAATTTTATTTGAGGCCCACTTTGGGAAATCTTTAGATATGCCCTCTTGAAATTGAATTCAAAGCAGCCTTGATGAAGTTCTAACTTTACATTTGGCTTCCTTTCATGTTTCCATATGAAAATTTATCCTTTTATAAAGAAATTAGTAAATGATTTTTTAAAGACATTCAATATGGCTGAACTAGAACATACTTTCTACTGTGAATTTCAAAGACATCTAATTCTTTCCAGGCATTCTGTTCACATTGGGATTTAAACATCTTACAAAATGAGGTTCTGTTCATTTCAAATTAGTCATCAATTTGTTTATGTTTTCCTAAAATGAAAACCGTAATAAACACAAAAGTCACTTTGCAAGCCACAAAAGAACCTCAGAAAGTCTCTGAATCTGTCAGCTTAATCTGATATCCAACAGGCACACCAATAGTGAATCAATGAATTCAACATTGTTACCTGTTTACCAAACACAATATTTCTTTCAGGAGGCAAGTCAATATTTACCTGGCAGACATCACATCACTGTGAATCGTTTCTACCTGTTTTGAATATGAATACTCTGGCTATGAAGCTAAGCAATGAGGTACTTAACAAAAGAAATCATTTTTCCAGTTTTCTATGTGGAGAAAGCTTTTTTTTTTTGGTCATATTTTTAGGATGATTTTAAATATTTATTTTAAGGAGAGGGGAAAGTAAGATGGAGAAAGGGATGAAAAAGACGATGATGCTGATTCAGCTTCAGGTGAACTCAACACAGCACAGCACCACAATTGGTTCTCACTTGAGGCAGGGCAGAGCCAGTCTTGAGAGGAGGCAGGCTTAGCTTCATATTTGGCCAGAGGCAGTTCTGCCAACAGGGGGCCATCATGAGCCAATGTTCACATCAGCTGAAGATGGGTGTAGGGTTGAACAAAGGGACTGAGTTGGGGCACCAAGGGTATGTTCTAAAGCCCTTCATAATAACAAGATGACCTCAGACTTTTCCAGCATGGCTAGCCAAATAGTTTATCCTCATTTAGATGTGTGAAAGTTCAGATAAGTATAGGAAAAACATAGTTTTAAGCAGTTAATACATGAGTAGATAGACCTAAAATCAATTTACACAGGGCTGATGAGATAGCTCAACAAGTAAAGGCACTTTGACGTGCAAGAATGGCTGCCATACTTTGATCCACAGAATCCACATAAAGGTAGAAGGAGAGAACTGACCCCACAAATTTGTCCTCTGACCTCCACATGCATGCCATAGCCTGCACACCATACCACACCCACCCACATCCACACCCCCCCAAAAAAACAACTGTAACAATAGTACTAATAATAGTTGGTTAATTTTTTAAGCTTTCAATTACTTTGAGCAGAGATGTAATCAACTGAAGTGAAGCTCCTTTCTTGTGTTTCTTCTCCCCAAACTGTATGCTTTAAAAAGCAAAAGGAAAAAGCATTTTAAAAATTCCTCTATGCCATAGTGTTGTAGTATTATCACAAGGCTGATGAAAACATTCCATGCTAGCTAAAATGAAAGAACACACACACGCACACACACACACGAAATACAAATGTTAATACTGCTATTTATTTATTTAGTTACATAGCTTTGGTTTTGAGTCAGGGTCTCACTGTTTATCCCTACCTGGCCTGGAACTTGCTATGTAGACCAGGCTAGCCTCAAACTCACAGGGATCCACTCACCTCTGCTTTCGGAGTGCTGGGACTAAAGGTGCATGCCACCTCGTCCAGGCAGTAGTCCTTTTTAAAAATTCATCTTAATTGATTATTTTGCAAATTTCTTGCAGTATATCATTATATTTAGATCCCCTCCCCTATCTGCTCTCCCTTGTTACTCCCCACTCAATTTCATGTGCTCTAATACAGATGTAAAATATATACTCTAAAAATACATTCCCTCTCTGTGTGATATGTCATTATAAAATAATGGGCTTCATTAGGACATTCCTTAAATATATATCACTGTACTTTACTCATATTTACCCTCCCCCACTACTGTCCTTGATGTCCTTGATATTGCTGCCCCCTCAATAGTCTTCTTGCATCCCTCAAAATAGCCTCTTCTGGGCTTTCTGCTTTCATGTCATATATATGTATATATGTACATATGTATGAATGTATAGGTATATATTATATTTTAATATATGGATTAGCAGGTATGTTTAAATGTATATATAAATATATACAATCTTATATATAGAGAGAGAAACATAATAGTATATGTAAACTTTCATAGTAAAAAATCATCAAAGTTCTAAAAACATGTATATAGCAGTATCTAGTGCTCCTTCCTAAAGAATTAATCAAGGAACTATATAAAGATCCCTTCTCAACTGTGGAAATTCTGAGCCAAAACAAAATTAAGAAATATCCATCAAGATGCATTAAATTATGAAAAATATGCATAAAATAAAGAATTCTAATCCTTTCAAATGATTATGTAAAGAGATATAACACATAAGGAAAGATTTTTAGGTTTCATTTTAAGAGAAGCTATAGATCCTATATTTGGGGTATTGATAATACTGACTGTGAATGCCTGTTTTAAGCACTGTTAAGTTAAAAGGGGCTGCAAAGAAAAACTCCAGCGACCTATACAGCAAAATGTTAATGGTGGTTCTCTCTCTGTAACATGATAGGCCCTTTTATGTTTCTCTTTTTAGTTTCCCTATATTGACTGTTTCTGGAAATAATCATGTACTTTCATGGTTTGTTAAAAAGAAAAATCTACTCCCCATCCTTATTATTGAAGCAAAAGAATCTATATTGAATCAAACTGTCATATAAACATCTGTGCAGTTCTAACTCACTGAGCCGTACAATAACAGCCAGGCCAAACTTACTAGCAATCTGTAGACAACAAGTCAAAGGCCAAGTTCTGCTCAGAAGTTACCAGTGTTAGTTTCGTTATAAACTGTAAAGGGCTTCCCTTTAGAGTTAGCATTACTTCAACTATGATGTTAAGGTTAGAAATCTGAACTTAATATTTTCAAACCTGTTATATATGGAACCAGTTATTTTTAATCTCAACCTACCACAACTCCAAATCACCTGAGAAGAGAGAACTTCAAATGAAGAATTTCTCATATCATACTGGCTTGACTGTGGAAATTTTCTTGATTGCTGATTGATGTGTGGGGGCCAGCTCACTGTGAGCAGTGCCATCCCTAGGCAGGTATGCATGGACTGTAATAAGAAAGCTAGCAAATCCAGAAACCGTCATACTAAGTAAAGTAACACAGGCTCAGAAAACAAACAACATATATGTATGATCCCCCTCATTTGTGGAGCCTAGCACAAAATCTGTATATGGGAGTAAATATCCTGATGTAACTGCAGGAGCTAGGTACGTGGAAAGGAACCAGGGAGGTGAAGGGAAAGAAGGAGCCTGAGATAGAAGAACCAAGGGAGACAGGTGTTTCTAAGGGGAGATGGATAAAAGAGATACTTTAACTGGGGACAGTGTGGAGGGAGTGTTACACAGGAAGAGGTAGGGGGTAGAGATAATGCCTAGCTAGTGTAAAAACTGGTGGGAATAATATTAATTCAAAATCCTACTGAAAAATTACATATGCAATATCTCTATATGAGTCCAGGTGCATTGCTGAAGACTACATAACAAGAAATAGTAACGGACAGGAGAAACCTCCCTTTGAGTTGTTGATCAGGCTAGTCCAAGAGACTCCCGAAATTAAACAGGCTGTTGCCACAGTCCTTGATTGCCTTCCAGAACCTGAAGGTAAGACCCTATTGTTGAAGACAGGATAAACTTCAGACACAGGATTTGGAGCAATGGAGCTGGAACTTATCTGGAAGCCACCCAGCTCTCATAGTTCTGTAGTACACTATACTAGCTGATAAGAACCATCAATTAATCAATTGTCCAACTCCAGCTTTAAGGCCTAATAACCATGTCAGTGACCAGCACAGCAAATTATATTGGGCACTTCTCTCTTCTTAATTTAACTTAAAGCATACTCAATGGGAGGGAATTAGTGTGTGATACTGTAAATATAGCCAAATGCACATGGCTGGAGAAGTCATAGATCTTAGAGAAAACCCCAAGGCTGTCAAATCTCTAAAAAAATGTAATTTCTTACTTATGTGTGAAATATGGATCCGTGTATTTACAGATAAGTATCCCAGTCACCACTCATTAAAGAAGCTTCTTTTGCAACAGACAGGGATTACTACAGAATTCTGCAACTGGTCATACACAGAGATTGTCTATGAGTTGTCCAAGCCTAAGTGACACAGCTACAATGCAACCTTTACACCTAAGGCTCACAGAACATAGTGGAACAAGAGAGAATATTAATGCATCTCTCAACACTTATCAATTGTTACCTCATACAACAGAGGGCCATGAACGCAAAAGGACACAGATGGCCAAAGCGTAGAGAATAAGAGTCTACAGAGTGTGGATCCTTAGACAGGACTCCTATATTTGACTCTGCCCACCCAGGAACCTTTGTGAAAGAGGGGACAGAAAGATTGTAGGAACCAGGGAGGAGGTGCATGACCACATGGAATGGTGTCAGCATGCACAAGACCCATGCAAACTCAAGCAGACAAAACCTAGCATAGAACTGTGGAAATGGGCAGCAGACCCCCCAATCTTAGCAGATTACTGCTGGATGAGGAAAAACTGATCATATGAAAGAAAGGGACTAGACCCGAATGGATGAACTTGCACTGAGGGACATTTACTTGACTCCATAAAACTTAACACAAATGACAGAATGCATGAAATCCAGGGGGAATGCTATGAGGGTGCCAGTGGAAAGGGGGTATAAAAATGATAAAGATGTTTTGTATGAAACACAAAATTCAATAAAAATTTTATTTAAAATAAGATAGAAAGAGAATCTTCTGCCCCCCCAAAATGACCATCTTGTGAGGTTCCAGGAGGGTAGACGTCGCTTGCAGTGGCCTGACCACACCCTCTATAGGCAAGCATATGCCCCAAATCTGGCCATGTAGAATAGCTTACGGCCTGGATCACAATAGCAGGTTAGACGTAAGGCCAACGTTGGTATTCCCTTGTGATTGTTTCACAAAAGTTATCCAGAGAAATTCTTTTATCCGGGTTTGCTCAGTGGATTACATATGATTGTTAGGGTGCTAATGACTATGCAGCCCATGCTGTGTGACACTGTCCCTGGGGAGTTGTGAATAAACATCTACTTACCCCAGATAAGGAAGTGATGACAGACCAAAATACCACCAAAGTCCAACTTGGTGAATCAATTACACGAGCAAGGGTGAGGGGTTACAGACAGGAGTGTGGATGACTCACCAGTAACTACATCACGGAAAAGCCACCCCAGTGTGGGTCATGAGTCCTGAAGCCTGGAACCCTGGAACCCTGGAACCCTGGAGCCCTGGAGCTGTCTGCTTAGCTTGTAAGCAGCTGAACAGGTTAGAGAGTCTGCCCTCTACTTAAATAACCTTTGGGAGGGAGGAACCTTGTGACTCTGCTAAATTTCAGGACTTCTGGAGGCTTCTGAATTTATTTTCTGAGTCTTAACAAGCTTCTTTTTAGGACAGAATGTTTCAATTTGCAGTAGACTGCCACTGGGAAAAACAAGTTTGACAGAGAACCAATAACGTAACTGAGCCCCTACCATTCCCAACCTGCCACACCCTGAGGGAAGCTCACCCCAAGCTTCCCAGCTCAAAAAGTTGGGAGAGGCAAAACTTTCCTGTAACCTGTGAATGTCTGATAACAGATTATGAAGCAAGCTAGAATACAGGAGGAAAGGTGTAGTTGTTCAGACCTTAAAAGTCCCTCAAAGACCCATGTGTAGAAGAATTGGTCCTACCTATGGCACTACTGGGAATTAGTAGAACCTTTAGGTTCTGGGGTCCAGTGGAAGGAAGTTAGGTCACTGTGTCATGTGTCTTTGAAGGAGTTTGTATCTCTTTCATTTCTCTTTGCTTACACCTGGAAGTAAGCAGGTTCTTCCTCTTCATGCCCCCACTTATCTCACCACAGGCCCCAAAACTGGGGCCCAGTGAATGACCCGAAACTTCCAAGATCTGAGCCAAAATAAACCCTTTATTAAAAAAAAAATTAAAAAGAAAGCTAATTGAGCAGAACCAGTGGCATCCCACCATGGTATCTGCTTCGATTCCTTCCTCCAAGTTCCTTCTTTGAGGTCCTACCCTGACTTCCCTGAATGAGGAACTATGGCCTGCAGTGTAAGATGAGATAAACCCTTTCCTCCCCAATTTGCCTTTGGTGGCAGTGTTCTATAACAGCAACAGGAAAGCAAACTAGGGCACATATTGATACAGAAATATACGAAAGTCATTTTGCTATCTCTTCACTTCCAGAAGACAGTAAGAATGTGATAGACACAGGATTTAGGAAGCAAAAGTCTTGTCTTCTACCTAGACCTTGCCACTTAGTGGATTCATAAAATCAAAGACACTGTGCTTAACTCCTCTGTACTTGTTTTTGTATGATATGGAGAGAATCCCCTCTTACCATCTGAGATAGCCATGCAAAGAGTCAGTAAGATAATGCATCCAACAGGACATTGTAAATAACTACTAGTAGACAAGGATATTTGTCTACTGAGCAATGAATATTTATGGAATGGCATTTGAAATATTCAGGAAGTTACAGGTAAACAAGTCAAACATATCCCTCAAGAAGGTTATAATAACTCCCAAGTGAACAGTTTTACAACAGGGAACTCAAGATACTCGAGAATATATTAAATGTGCATATAAATGTACATAGATATACACATACATATATATGTATGTATATAGTTATTTATCCTGTGTAACTTAAAGTTAGCATAAAAATTTCTCAGTGCATAGTAAATTTTAAATTAACTTGATATGAAAATATATTGTAGCAAACTCTTTTAGCAAGTAGTCATGTCCTAGCCAAATACAATGCCAACTGTTCAAACCAAGTTCACATAAGATCTATGTAAGCTATAATCAACTGGGTTGTCTCACTAACACATTTCCATTTTTGCACATCATTTTCTCTAGATATGAGCATCACCTGCTCATGTGGTGGTTTGGTGTATGAACCATTTTTGTTTCAGACTGCTATACGGTTTAGAATTGCAAATAAGGTGAATTAAGATTTGTAAAATTAGACTTGCTTAGATTTATATTTTGGCATATGTATTTGAGGATTATTGTTGTCATGAAATCATGCATCAAAATAGGTTTGTTCATTTTCTCTTTATAGGTAAATCTAGAAGGCATGAGTTGGTCAGAAACAGACTTGAATCTTTCTCTTTTAGTGCAATAGTACCACATCCTTGAAGAAACCTAGCCCAAGGACAGGAAGGACATCTCAGAAAACAGAAACTGCTATCACAGCAAAGAGGGAAGGACTTTTGTAGGAGCCAAGACAGCTGCCAGTGCCATTCTAAAGATAAAACTTCAAGGAGAACTGACTCACCACTGTCAGCGCTGATGCAACTTTTGAAAAGACTTGCCATGATTATGTTGGAAGACTTCTGAAATAAAGCAACCACTGTCTCATTAAGAAGGTCTTTGTTCTTTCCAAGCCAACCACTGATGTTATAAGGGACCTTTGGAAAGGCATACATTTCAGGAAACAAAAGGGGGAAAAGTTCAAATTAATATAAAAATTGTGCATTACATGAAAAAAAAACACAGATTGTGTGACTCTTTTAATTAGAAATTAGTCTATTATAACAATACTAAATAACATTCCGCTGTGCAGCCCATTGAAATTTTCAAATTTTATACTGACAAAGAAAAGGGAAAGAAAGTGAAGGGACAGAAAGAGAAGTCATGAGGGAGAAAAGCACAAAGGAAACGGAGAGAAAGGGACAGAAAGGGGAAGGACTGACCATTATCTCTACTGGAAATGATGTGTGTCAACATCCTTCATAGGCAACGCTAGAGAAAATACTCTACTCTCCCTGACACAGAGTGGGAACTCAAAAGAAAGTCAGCAAATCCAATGGTATTTCACTGTACACATCATTATAATTAGCATTACATGATATCAAACGGAGATTTAGTGGGTCATTTTTAGGTTGAGGTCTGACTTCATCCTTAGTTAGTTCTCTTCTGTTTCACTTAATAATCATTGGCTACAAGCAGGAAAAAGGCACGGAGGCACACAAACCCACTGTGGAAACAGTGAAGGTCACTGGAAACTTTTATTGACCAAAGTTTGGAGACCATTATTTCATGCTGAGTATTTCTTTAGTGGAAAATAAAATAAAATTTTAAAAAAACTTCAATAAGAAACTATTTGAAATCACTCACATACTGTCAAGTTAAAGGAAGAAATAGGTGAGAAACCACGTCTTTGATGGTCTCCAGGTCTTTCTACAGCACTCCTGCTTTGAGCTGGATGGCAGAGTCCATTTTGAGATCTCTGACCTCTGTGTGCATGGATGCTATTGTGGAAGCGACATCTCATTCCATTTCCTAAGCTCTAAAAGCCAATGGCACCTTTCTTCAGCACTGAGATGTATTTGTTTATTTCTTCATTTAATCTAAACTTGACTGAACTATTATCTGATCATGGGTGAGTCCATTTGATAAACAGATAGGGAAATGTGGGGATAGGAGTCAAGAGCTAACTTACCACTCCTGCATAATGAACAAGTTCAAAGTGAACTTCATCTTTCTCCTTTTTATCAGTCCTGGGTTTCTGGAAATAAACTGACTTTCCAAAATGGTTATCAAATAGTTTGGTCTTGAAAGTCCTGTCAGTAGCCTTGGAAAACATGCATTCCTCTTCAAGGATGGAAAGGAGGCCCATGGGCTGTGGGAGAGAGATGAGGGTGAGAGAGTTCTAGAAACACCAAAAAAAGAGTGTTTTCAGTAGTATATCAGTCTAACTGTTTCACGAAGAGCTTAATCATTTGACAAGGGACAATAAGATCTTCACTACACAGAACTAGCCAATTATTTATCCAGTAAATATTTATCTAATACTTATAATGTAATATGAATATCAGCAGGAACAGCAGTGAGCCTCACACTGTAATGACATCCAAGTTGGTGACAGAGAACAAGCAAGTAAGCAAATAACTAGAAAAAAATTAACTTAGTTCTGTGTCGATGCTCTGAAGAAATTATGTAAAAGAGAGAGAATGGTTATGGGCAGAAGCAATTTTACAGGAGGTTCTCAGGTTAGACCTCTTTGACCTGAATGAGGAGAACAACCTGAAAACACCTGGTTACAAGTATTCCAGAGAGAAAAATGAAGAAGGCAAAGACCCACAGAGAAAAGACCTTTGACAAATGTGAGATCCTGCCAGAAGCAAGTGTGTCCAGAGCAGAGCTGGGCAAACAATATTTGCATTTGTAAGGAAAAGCCACAGAGTTAAAGGCAGCTAGAGCAAAATAACTTACTTGGGTTCTAACTGAAATGAAAAGTCTTCAAGGACATTTAATGTGACATGATGGGACTTGATTTTTGTTTCCAGGGGGAAAAGTGGTTTAGGACAGGAGTTATCAAAACAGATTGGAAAGTCGTCAGCTGGTAATGGTAGGCTTAGTTTTTTGGGTTTTGCCTGTACACATATTTTTTTAATTATTTTTATTATATGTATGAGTGTATTCCCTGCATCTATGTTAGTGCACCTGTGCCATACAATGCCCGCAGAGATCAGAAGAGGGCATTAGATTCTCTTGGAACTGAAGTTATAGACCACTGTTAGCTGCCATGTAGGTACTGGGAATCAAACTCAGGTCTTCTGCAAGGGCAGCCAGTGCTCTTAACTGCTGACCCATCTCTCTAGCCCCATGTGTATATATTTTAATGGGTTTTAAAACTGTAAAAGAATATCGGACAAAAATATTATGGCTTCTTTAAGCAAATTTTTCTCTAAATGGTCACAGAGTATCTGTAACTTGTTTGCCATCTGCTCACCCTTTGTGTTACATGCAAACAAAGTAGGATGAATACTAATGTTAACTTCGTTTATAAAACAAGACACAGCAGACTGGATTTGGTCTACAAAATGATAGTTTGCTGCTCTCTTGTTTGCCTAGTGGTAGAGTCAGAGCTTGTGAGACATCGGAGTGTGAAGTATGTGAAAGCAGAGCTGGGTCATAACTTCCCCGTGGGTAGAATATGGATCAGAAAAACAAGTCTTCAGCCTGAGCAACTGTTGATGGATACTTCCACTAACCAATATGCACAGAAAAATATACACGGGGAAAAACACACTTAGGGGTCAAGGAAAAATCAAGGATTCTTATATTTGTATTTTTTATATTAAGATTATGTATCTATGTACTCCACAAATAGTTTTAAAGTAACTTCCAAGATCAACTCACTGTATGAGACATTGTGAGATACAACTGCATTCTAAATATACTCTGATCCTAGATTATCTAGTTAAAAGAGCATGTTAATACCCAGAAAAACTGACAAACTGAGGCACAGGTGAACTGTGATTCCAAGGTATCATGCTTATGATAGAATAGGACTTCTTGTCACAAGAATCTAGATCGCATTACTCTTTTCTAAGCCTTTATACCCTCAGTTTGAAGAGGTCATTGAAGATCTGGTTTAACATTTCTAGTGGATCTTTGAAGTCTCATCAGAACTTCCTTCTAAAAGTCACAGTCACTTGTGCTTGAATATTTTCAGGGAAAGAGAACATACCAACTCTGAATCAAGGCTCTGTATATACAATGTATTAATACAAAATTTATTTATAGCATAGAATCCCTTATTTTAAATATCCCACTGGAGCCACAGAAATGAGTCTCATTCTTGTTCTACATAAAAGCTCATCAGATATTTGAATATCACATTGGTAATTTACTTGTAGCTCATATGTGTGTGTGTGTAGACCATGGTTTTCCATCTTTAGTTTTTGAAAAGTATTATTATTATTATTGCATGTGTATGACTGATATGGAGTAATGCATGTTCCACAGGGTGCATGTGGAGGCCAAAGGACAGCTTTTAGAGTGAGTGCTCTGTTTCCACCTTTGTGTGGGTTCTGGGGATCTAACTCAGCTTGTCAGGCTTGTGTGACAACTGCTTTTTTACCCAGTGAGTCTTCTTATAGAACCCAGGTTTTCTACCATAGATCTAGAAACTGCATGTTATAGAAAGTATATTGAACAGCATTCGAGCAGTAGTTCTTGGCACCTTCTTTCAGTACAAGCATCTAGATGACAGGAGTGAGGAAGTGGTGTGAAGACAAGGCATTCCATGTAAAACAGACACCTATCTTGCACATACCAATGCTAACTCTGTGAGTTCTTGGCAAACTGAGAAATGAGGAGGAGCAGGAAAGAAGGAGGGAGAGGAAGAAATGAAAACATAGTTTATATAGTTGATGCACTAGTGTGGACTCTTGGAAGCACAAACGCCATCTTGTGCCATTCACGTCTCTATATACCAATAGCTAACATTGACTAGAAACTGAAATAAATTATTTAAAAATATTAGCCTTTCCTAGGATGGAGACTATTAACAAGAGAGCCAGGACAAAGCTTCACGAAGAAAGGCAGTGTCCATCTTAAGCAGAGTCACTTCCCGAGCTGAGAAACTGCTGCTCCTTGGTCCCCAGTGAAGTCAATATCAACTTTAGGATGAGTGGATGTTTTATGAAAATCAAGTAGATGTAATAATGGCAACACAAACAAGGGAACATCAGTTTCTTCATGGTCTTTATTTCTCAAGTTTTCTGGATATGTAAACTTCTAATAACTGTGGAGCCAACAGATTAATTTCTAAATAGGTTGAAAAACAGTAATTCATTTCTGCCCTATAGCATGTTATCCTTGACTTGTTTAACCATTGCTTTGATAAAATACCCTGACAAAAGCAACTTAGAGGAGAATGGGTTTATTCTAGTTCTCAGCTCCAGTTTACAGTGGAAGGGAAGTCACAGCAGAAAGAGGGAGGCAGTTGATCAAAATGCATCCAAAGTCAGGAAGCAGAGAGAAGGGATGCATGCATGCTAGTGTTCAGCTTGCTTTCTGGATTTTAAGCATTCAGGATCCTCTGCTTAGGGAATGCCCTGCCCACAAGTAAGATGGATCTTTCCATATCAGTTAAGACAATCCCTCACAGACTCTCTGAAAGGCTAACCTTAATCTAGACAATCCCTCATAGGTATCAAGTTGGCAACTCTAATAATCATATTTGCCATTTCACAGCAAATGGTTTGAAGCAGTTTCTCTGATGCAGATCATAAGTGCTGTGACCTGTCCCTCTTAAACGTCTCAGTTCTGCTTCCCTTCCTTTATACTCTCTTACTACTGCATTTATTCTGTCCTTGTTCGGAGCCTCTTGATTTCTCGCACTAACTGTTATATCACCTTTCTACCAGACTTAATTTATTGCAGATTAAATACAAGCAGCTCTCACTTCTCCACTGCCAGAGTTCAGAATCCACCTGACTCCCTTTGTTTAAAATGAAGAATAAATTCATTAAAATCCCTTTGCAAATAGATCCGCCTTTTCCCCTGGGTATTTCTTTCTGTGTGGTGTGTGCTCTGGTTAGGCTTCGTGACATTTCAGAGGAGACACATCCTGTCTCTGTGTGCTCACCTGTCCTCCTTGTCTTCATCCCATTCCCTTCCCATTTTTCGTTGTGTAAATGATATTCACTCTTTAAGATGAAGCCTAAGTTTTACTCTTTTTTCTACCGAGGCTTTCTAGAGTCAAACACACACGGGTCACATCTACTCCTTTGGTCACTTTGGACATTTTGTTGCCTGTGCCTAGTACATTTATATTACGTGTAATAATTTTTAAATGAATTTTTACATTTATTAGACTTACAATTTCTTTACTTGTCTGATTACTTCCTAAAAGCAAGAGCTATTTATAGCAATAGTTCTTTATCTTGATACTTATACACATTGCTATGGGACCATTTAAACCCAACATTATTGCAAACCCTGACAACTAGAAAAAACCAGAAAGGGCTTAGGTAACCTAATCATAAGTTGCCTTCCCATTGTACACCATAGATTAGTTCCTCTAGGAAACTACCTACACTAAGACAGGGACCAGCACAGTACCTGGGTTTAATGCTCTGTTAGCCTGTGGAATTATTAAGCAAGTCTAACCCATTCTCCCCCAGAGACTTCAAGTCACTCTCTATAATTTATTATCTTGGAGCTGTCTCCCTTAGCCCCTATTTATTCATTCTATTCTGGGAGCAAGACTCATCTGGCCTCAAGTAGTATGTATGGGATGTCAAGCTCCTTGAAATATGAGCAAGCTGTGAGTACCAAGACAAGTGAGGTGCTGATTTCATCTGCTTAGTGTTCAAAGCCACTTGTTCAGCCAGCCACACAGGCTAGGGCAGGAATCCTGGCTCAGCAATGGACTGAGGAGGAAGTAATCAAGACAAGTAATTGATTGGCAGATTTAGCTATTTAATGAAAAAGCAGTTTCAAGGTTTCTTTCTTTTTTAATATTTTTCTGGTTCTTTGAGAAATTCATAAAATATATTTTGCTCATATTCAGAACCTCTGCCCCATCTTTGAGTCTTCCCCTTCCTGTATTCTTAGTGTTCTTTTATCCTTTTGTTTCTTATAAGTCTATGAAGTCTAATCTGTGTTCCCCAAATGCTCTTGGGAGTGGGTCTATCTCTTGGAGTCTGGTCAACCTGCCAGGCATCACACCCCTAAGGAAAACTGACTATTCTCAAGATATCTATCTAATTATATCAGAAGTCCCTGTCTTCTAGGGTTGTATTTCTTATTACCCTTAGCCTAGTAGGTCCTGAGACAACTAAAATCTAAATCCTCAGGAAGTTTCTGGTAACTAATTAGTTGACAGGTGATCATGAACATCTATTCCAGCATGAAAAGGTTTGAGTTCTGCCACCTGTCACTGGGAGCAAGAGTCAGACAAACTATAAGAGATATCAAGTAACAAAGCATGGCACCAGAGGTTAAAAGAAAACATTTGTATACAAGATATAGCTAGATATTAAGGTGAATCATCTCAAATTAAATGAATTTCTTGCTGAATGCTTAATATGGATCTTTATATTTACAGACAATTATTCCATACACCACTCGTCAAAGAAGTCTCTTTTTTTGCAGCAGATGGAGGATATTACAGAGTTCCATAACTGGTTACTCACAGAGAACATATGTCTGAGGGATGCCCATCCCTAAGTAAAACATCTACAATGGAACGTCTACACGTAAGACTCATGGAGCATAGTGGAACAGGGGGTAGAGAGAACACTAATACATCCCTCATCTCTCACCAGCGAAGCTTCTTCATGCAACAGTGTGTTGATGCACACAGAAGGTCACAACTGACCAAGTTGTACAGAATAAGAGATTGCAGAGTGTATGTCCCTGGATAGGACTCCTAAGTTAAACCTCATCCACCCATGTCTCAGGGACCACTGTGCAAGAAGGGGTGGAAAGATTGTAAGAGCAAGGGTTGGTGCATGAACAGAAAGAAACAGAGACTTTCAGGCCTCTGGGAACTGACTTATATGAGCTTGCAATGATAGTAACAATGTGCACAAGACTCATGCAGACTCAGTCAGACAAAAACCCAGCACAGAACTGGGGAAACCGGCAATGGGCCCCAACCTTACCCTAGGAACTATTGGCAACTGATTACTGTTGGGTGAAGGAGAGTTGTTCTTCTGTAAGGGAGTTACTCTACATAGGCTGACTAGACTCCACTGCACTTGCACTGAGGGACATCTAGGTACAGATGATTGACCAGGTAGGCCTTAATCTATATGACAGGATGCATAAAATCCAGCAGATGAGGGACAGGGTATAAATATGATTAAGAGCTACTGTATAAAATGCACAAAAACTCAATAAAAATACATGAAAGGAAAACAAATAAATAAAATATTTTTTAAAAAAATAAAAGAGCAATATTAGCACATCCAAAGAACTCTCTTTGAGAGGCAGCAACATCTACTTTAACGCTGAGATGGTGTTACCAGGGTTTAAGAGATTTTACAGTGTTTTTGGAATGCCTGATACAACAAGATATTGACATGGAAAACGCTTGCTATCTGACATATCACTGTATAGACGCAATCAAAAGTTATTTATAAAACAGTTAATTTAGACCGAGTCAGGCAGATAAGACAAATAATGTGATCTACCAAATAATACAGTTTAGACTCAACATCCAGTAAAATGGAAAACGCTGAAGTAAATTTTCTCTCGAGGACAGTATAATTCTAAAATCTTATCCTAGTCCCACGGGGAAAGGATATAACCTTTAAACTTATAATGAAAGGGTAATAAGTTCTTAAATTCCTAATTGGATATTTATGAAGAAATAACAGGGATAGTCTCTTTACTAAAACCTTAAACCTAGCCATAAATATGTAACCATATGCTAGTACTTTAATAAGTAAATTAAATTCTGAACTAGTGTATTTCAAGTAATGAAATAAATGTGATCTAATCCTGTAATATATTTGCTCAAGAATATATATGGAAGGAGGTCATTTGTAAGCTTGAAGGAAAAAAAATCAAGAGTTAAGGTTGATGTTAAAAAATATATTTTTAATTCAATATGAGAAAAACTTTTTGTAGACTTAAAATAGGAAACTTTTATATATCAAAATCCTTTTCCAAGATCTGCTTAAACAGTAATGGAAAATACAGGAAAAGGTAAGACTCAAACTCCAAAAAGATACCTTGACACACTGCTCATCCATTATTCAATAAACCAATACTGAGTAGCACCCTTCAGACAGTGTGTTTATATACCGTGACACAGTTGTAAATACAGTTTATAGAGAATGGGAATTGTGGGTTATCTGTCCCTGAAAACTTGGGGAGGCAGTACTGGAGAAACAACAACAAAAAAAAACGAAGATTATTTCTCCTTATAAATACACAGAGCATTTATAAAATGCTATATGGAATTTTGTGTATATTGATATAATTTGGTTGCATTGAATTTTTAGACATTCCAACATAAAACCTATTTCAAGAACTAAATTTGATCATTAATACAAACTATACATGCCATAAAGTCCAAATCAATAAAATGGATCTTTTCAAAATATTGAAACTTTTCAAGAGAGTCTTTTGCTAGTAATTTGACCTGAGTTCTTTGAAAGCATTCATAGATTTACCTTTGCTTTCTATTACCTGATCAATATTTTTCACGTTTTATCAAATCAGTGGAAAATACAGCAGGAAATTATACCCATGTTGCTAGTGTATAATTTAGAAAACAAGAGGCTGTCATAAATAAGGCGATAAACTTCAGGTCAACTAAAAATCAGTAACATCGACCCGTCATGATCAGGTGTTGAAGGTGATGATTGCCAGAAGTCATATTTTTCCTTTAGTTCTGAATCACTGCTTCATTTGTAGTCAGAATAACATAAAACATGCAAAAAACATTTACCAGATCATGGTTGCTTTACTACTGTTATTCTAATCAGCTTACAATGGATCTATTGTCATTTCTTTCTTCTCTTGTTTTAAATTCAGCCTGCCCTCCCTACAGGTTCACTGACTATAAAATAAAATTACTGTGATATTTGTTCCTTTTAGGAATCATAGACGTTACTTTTCATCTAATATCTAAAAAATAAAATTAATGGAATACTGATTTTTCTTTTCCAAGTCTACATAGAGCAATCAGAGTTCAGAAGGTTAAAGGCTTTGGTTTGTTTAGATCGGTCTCTAAAATTCATTGTAATTCCTAAAAAAAAAAAATACAAGAAAAAGCACAAAGCTGCTACCTTATTGCAGTGTTTGTTCTTCTGGACAAAGCCCCAGAGAAATGTGTGAGTTCCTCCACCAAACCCCAATAATCTTCCCAGAGCACAGGGTAACGTGCAAGGACATCACAGGATTTAGAAACCAGATGCTGCTGCTAATTTACCAGTGAGCCATAAAACACTGTCATAAATTACTTTAACTAACTGGAACTTGTCTAATTAAATGAACAAACTACATCCTACAAGGTACTGCCTTAAGGATTTATAGCAGTTGTTTATTTGCATGGTAATTTGCCAAGTTTCATTAAGCGTCTCTGGATCTATTCATTTACCTTATGTGAATGAGCTGGACCTACAGAGCTCATATTTTCAGACCCATGCTCTTCCAATCAGGAGCGACTATTTTAATCTCTGTAAATCTCCTTACACTTTAACAGTGGAGACCACATACAAGCTGAAAATGCAGCGACAGCCTGTCTTACAGATGATGGAGGAGAGCAACTGACAGGAGAGCGTAGCTATGACGCCACGGATGCTGCACACAGACCATCAGGAGAAAATGTGCAGGGCCTTCCAGCCCTGTTTCCCATCTGCTGACAGACGCGGCTTCCTGACATGGATCAACGTGGTAAGCAGAGATCATTCTTAAAACAAAATGGATGAGAAAACAAACATATCTTACCTTCTCAATGAGATCTATGCAGGCTTGCAAATCCAAACCACAGTCAATGGACACCCAGTCCAGCCCTTCTTTCTTGTATTCTTCTTGCTCGAGAATAAACATATGCTGATTGAAAAACTGTTGTAATTTTTCATTGGTAAAATTGATGCACAGTTGCTCAAGGCTATTATACTATGAATAAGTAGGAAGAAAAAAGATAAAAATAAGATAGAGATCCAGCTGCAAGAATATATATTAAACAGAAAATCATGATCAACACCCTATGATGAAAGCTGAATTAAATTCTTGTCTTATTCTGATATATCTACAAACTAACGATCATTATAATGAAATAATATTCAAATTATGATTGAGAAAAAGGCCTCTCTTTAATTTGATTTAAAGCTAGATTAAGAAATTAAATTCTCAACTCTAATTATAGTAGCAATAATAATAATAAATACTATTAATTGTAGCATTGTTCCAATCAAGATATTCCACAGGGATTGGGAAAATGATTCTTATCATGCTTTGATTATGTTTTCCCATCACCGCATTTCACAAGTTGGATTTTGTTTTTATCTCTTTGGGAATGAATCTTCATTAATTTCATACTTATCACATGTACTTACATCAAGATTTCAAAACCTGTGAGGTCAAGAATGCCAATGAAAAAGCGCTTTGACAGCCTAGAATCCAGGACCTGGTTCATGCGTGCCACCAGCCACATAAACATCCTTTCATATATTGACTTGGACAGAGCACCAACAGCATAGGTTACCTAAAAATCATATTTAAGATGTTTCATCATAAATAATAAAAGTAAATCGTCTTTAAAAGGGGGGATGGGGGGATGTCCCAGTGTTTAAAGGTGCGTGTTATTCTTCCAGTGGACTCAAGTTTGATTCCCAGCTTCCATGTCATGCAGTTTACAATTGCCTCTAACTCCAGTTCCAGCTGATTTGGCTCCCTCTTCTGGCCTCTATGTGCACCTGTATGGACATGCATACACATATACATGCACACATGTGCACACATACAAACACACAAATACTAGAGAGTCATAAAAATAAATCTTTAAAATGTTTCTTTATCTAACAGTGTTCATTTTAATTGTGGGACTTCTCTATTTGCAATCATCTTTTAGTTAAACCAGCATGTATTTACCTATCTTTGGTTTTAACATCCTGCTGAATATAGTGAGGAAAAAAAAAAAAAAACAAGAGAAGGGTTTCAAGGAAAGGAGAAGAGAATGAGAGTCAGCATGATACCTCCTTATCAAAAGTGCAGGTGAGAGAAATCATGTTCCTATTGATAATGGACTAATATCCCAGAGTAAGGTATGACATTATCCTCCAAAGCCTTCTCCTGAACATTTTGGTCCTAAGACCTGCTAGTCGCATCAGCACCAGCTGAGATATTTGAAAGATGCCAGCACTTAGACATGATCCCAGATGTACTAAATCTGTAATGTGATTTTTATCCCCATCTTCCCAGCTCAGCTGTACCAAGAATTCAGTAAGGTCACAATGCAGGGCATCTCACAGCCTTGGTATCTGATGATATATCTCACTTCCCATTTTACATATAAACTTTTAACTTGTCTTTACCAAGAAACCTATTAATTCAGTTTAATAAAAATCTCTTCTTGATGTCTCCTCTTAGAAATGTCCCATCACTGAACCCCTTCTTGCTCTTAGCTATAAACAACTATTTGTTATGATTTTATTTGTAGTTGAATCCAATGTCTCTCCCCTCCTCCAACACAATACCTCTATCACAATAGCCCTGAATAAAATCTTCCTCATCATTTTAATAAGTGTCAGAATATCTTTTCTTTTAACATTATGCACAATAAAGTTTAAAAATTGTTGGTATAGAATATTAGAAATCTATAATCCCTAGAGCATGTTCTGCTTCTACTAATGCCGCTGATAAATGGTTTGACCACTGGCAAGTGACCTACTCTCTCTTAGGATGCAGCTGCAGTTCCATCAGCATAATATTCTTGAAGGCTCTTTCTAGCCCTGTCTTCCAACTCTATATTATCTAAGTTCCCAATGTGCTCCTTACCTCTCAAATGAAGAATGGTTTGGAGGAGCATCTTTCTGACACAGATTATTCTATCAGAGTGAGGCTCCCTGTGTGTCCCTTCTCTGGAGAGAGCTCTCAACTCTATACCTGGGTAAGGTTATGCAAATGAAATCTTGCTCTAACAATGCAAAAGAACTGATTTCCTACAGATTCCCAGCTGGAGTTAGTTTCCATTGGACCCTCTCCAAACCTGGAAACAGAACATATGCCAACATGCAGCATAGAAAAAAGGCCTATCACATTCATCCTTCTACACAGGAGAAGGAAGGCACATAGCAAGGACAATTGGTGTCTGGTGGTGATTCAATTATGAGTCATTTATCCTGACTGATCAATTATCTGATTTATTTCCACAATAATCCATAATAATCAGACTCAAACGTACACAGTACAAATACAGCATTAGGAAGATTTCACACTGAGGGAATCACTTCTGCCTCAAGCAGCTGGCTGAAAATTTTGAAGGTTTATGACTAACTTGGTCACCCTCTTCTAATTCCTTATGTACCCAAGAAGTGGGGAGAATCTTTTGTTCAGGTGAGGGGAGAGGTGGAGAAACACAAGAGGACAGTCTGAAAGTGAAAGCAGAAAACACAGGCTTACCGTGTCTTATAAATTAATACTACCACAGATCAATACACTGTTCGTAAGGTAATCATTCTGCTCCCTTCATCACTTTCAGTCCAAGGAGGGGGAAGGAAGGAGCTACACCTGTACTTCTTCTACTCTTCAGATGCTTATGCACACTTATCTCTGGGACTGGAGAGATGGTTCAGTGGTTAAGTGCACTGGTTGCTCTTACAGTGGACCTGAGACTGATTTCCAGCACCCACATGGTGGCTAACAACCATCCAAATCCAGTGCGAAGGGATCTGATGCCCTCTTCTGACCTCTGGGGACATTGCACCACATGGGCGCACTTATATATGTGCAAACCGTACAGTCATACACATAAAATAAAAATAATAAATATATTTTTAAAAAATAACCTCACACAGAAAACTTTGATCTCTGAGGGGCAATAATGAGTGACAGAAAACAGCAACAGAACAATTGTCAGAGAGTGAAGTCAAGTGGAATGAATTACCATTTTGTCTTCTGTGAAATAATAAACATGCATATCAGAGTATCTGTAAGAGATTTGGTAAGACAGGATGCAAATTATAGTACAACATTCGGGACTCGGATCTGATAAGTTCCCTCTCTCTCATCTCTTTTACTATTATGGCTTCCTCATTCTTGCCCTAGTACTAGTCATGACACCATAAATAGTTTCTAATGGTCACTGTAATTAGCTGTAAAATAGAACTATTAATAAGATCTACCCTGAAGTCTTGTTATATTGGATATGGTAACTCTATACAAAGCATATCTAGTAAGTACTCAGTGGAAAACAATTAGGTGATTTAATCATCATTGTTGATCTTCTTAAAATTGTAATATTTCTTCTAGATATCACTACAACTACTACGGAGTCAGAAAACAGTAAACATGAGAAACCTTAGTTCATGGTAGTCTAGGACAATGGTCTTCAATTCAAAAGGCATGCATTTGGAAATACAGAGAACATTTCTGGTTGTCACAATGACTGAAAATGCTACTGCTATTTAGTACCTGGAGCAGAAATGTTAATCTGTCTACAAAAGGATATACTCTACTATGAAGAATTGTGTAATTGTAAATGCTAGATGCTTTTCCATCAAAAAACACAGTCATTCAATCTCCTCACTGCAGAGTCAGAGACATAAAGATAACTAACATACCAAGGTGAATTAACATTAGAGTTAGAGGCAAACTTTATATAATGCTAAAATTGCAAGAATTTCCTCATTTTTTGTAGTGATCATCAATAGAGCATATGTATCTCTATTCCTAGAAGGGAAAATCAATTTTACAGATTTGTAAATTTGTAAGAAAATTCTTATGAGTGTTCTTTTTTACTATTGCTAAGAGAAATAAATTTTTTTATGTTGAAAAGTGATATACTTGCTTTCACTAGTGCTATTACAGTAATGGCTGGGGTGGTAACTCAGTCCTCTAAAACATACTGTCTTAAAGAAGTGAAGGTTTAATTATAGTTTTCATAGGAGATTATTAGTTCTATAAAAAGACCCTATTCTATAATCATAGCATATTACACATCCATGTTATAGTAAGTGTCTAAGAAACCATGGCACTGCTGAACATTTGTAATCAGGAAGTAGCTCAATTACCTCTCCTGATGATAAGATTCAAATTTCACTAAGTGAAACTATTTTAACACTCATGGAACACCTACTTGTTGCAGGGCACTGTGCTGGATACTGGTGTAAGATGATTCAGACATAATGCTTGGCCTCAAAATACATAGGTCATCAGAGAACGTGAAAATGAAAGTAGATTATTTCAATATACTGCAATGAATATTGTAGTAGATGGATTACTGTTCATTTGTACAGTAAGATAAACTACAAAATTGATTTTGACTGATTGTGTAAATGTTTTATAAACTTCAATATAACAAAGCAAACAGTCAGAATGGGAGCATACTTGCGGATCTCCATTTTGTATGTACAGTAACACAATCTGTGACCTAAATACTGCACATGCATCCTTTGAATGTTATCTATATTCCTTGGCTTCAGTTTCCTCAGGTGAAAAATCGCTAGCATTCCTGGCCTATTCACCTGAGTACTGTAAGAATAGAAGGAGGTAAGTAATATCTGAATATCCTTTATATATTTTTGTACGTATATATTTTATTGGTTACAGAGACAAGGTTATAATGTCACTATACCATTTCCTCTTTCAATAGAGACTGTATTTGTCACCTCCCCCACAGTGGGGAGACAGTTTGAAGGACTCTCCTATTGGATGTGAATCAAAGTGATAGTACCATTACGTGAAGTTGAGGAGGATATTCTTCTCTCTACAAATGATCTTTCCTCCCTGTCCACAACATTGTGGGCTGTAAGGCCCAGATGGCAGAAACATACAATGCAAGAACACTGTACAATATGTACTAGATGCCACTGTAAGTAAGGGAAGAATGTTTTGTTACCACTGAAATTTTAGTATATTTGTATTATGTAGCATGGTCTGCATCATACAGACTAATACACATAGCAGATATAAATTGTTATTCTGAAATATATTTGTATACTTGCATTGTCACAATATTCAGCAGCTCTGGAAATATTTGCTGGATAAGTAAGCCAAGCCTCAAATCAGCAGTTCTCAAAAGACTGGTTACTTTATCACATTTTTCTGGATATTAAACAAAACTTGCATAACCTTCTGTTTCTTGTATCTATTCTCAATTCCCTGTTCCTTCAAATTGTACCTTTAACACATCCTGAAACCTGTTCTCCACTAACATATAATCATGTGTCAATTACACTAAAGAAACTAATCTGCCAAACACATAAAGAAATACCAATTTACCAATCTAATTCATGTCAATAATTTACAGTTTTGAGAACTTGTTACCTAGACAATCAAGATGCTGATCACAAGTGAAGAGTATGATTACATTACAAAGAGGTGTATCCCTAAAAGAAAATTGTCAAAATATATATTTCAGGATAGATGCTTACTACTGTCATAAGTAAAAGCATTTTAAATACAGCAGTGATGTTCAGCATTTTTACAGAAGTGCTTATTGCTGACATTGTCAGCAGCAGAACATATATAAGAATGACATGTAGAAATTTATCAAAAGATCATAGATCACAGTGCCCTCAAATATCACCTTACCTGTTCCACATTTTGACATATTCATTGCCAACTCTGATTCTAGGATAAATCAAGCTCTTCACCATGTCAGAGGAATTAGTGCCCATGAGGAAAGCAGCTTTGTCATCATCTGGTCATAAAAAAGGAAGAATGTCAAAAAGGGAAGAAGAAAAAGTCTAAGGGAGGAGGAAAAGAGTGACAGGAGGACAACACTTTAAAAATCCGTCCATTGTAACAAAGACACTGCCTAGAGGATAAAAGGACTGTGCTGTTAAATCAATGTAAAAGGATAGGTTGTAGCTGTAAAATAAGTGGTTGGAGGCTAAATGTTGAAAAAAAATATTCTTTTTGCAGATGGGAATCAAACTACATGGAAGCACCACTTTAGGATCATTTAGAGTGACTCTCATCGAAAAGCAAGTACATGCGTGGATGAGGCTGCGTAGATGCTGCAACCTTCAGGTGTGTTGTGGCCATTACAGAAAACAGATTGAGAATGAGATTAAATTTAGGGTGACTGTAAGACCCAGACTGTAAGACCCAGCGATTTTACTCTCCGGTGTGCAGCTAAGAAAAACGCAAACAGATTTTTCTATTTGTAAACTTTTTATTGAATTTTTTGTGTTTCATACAGAACATCTTAACCATCTTCATATCCCCTCCCCCACTGGTATCCTCCATGCTCCATCCCCCCCTCCTCCGGATTTCATGCATTCTGCCATTTGTGTTGAAGCCTATCAGGTCAAAGTAGTGTCCCCAGACATCCCTCAGTGTAAATTCATCCACTGAGGTCCAGTCAGCCTGTCTAGAGTCCCTCTCTTTAAGAAGATAAATCTACCTCACCTGTCAGTAATTGGCTGCTACTAGTTCTTTGACTAAGATTGGGGTCTGCTGCCCATTTCCACAGTTCTGTGCTGGATGAGCTTTCATTGGTCTTGTGTGTCCTGATATCACTGCTGGAGGTTCATGTAAGCAGGGCTCCAGGAGTCTGTAGGACGCTATCTCCATATAATCATGTACTACCTCTATTTTTACACAAAACTGTACACAATATTCTTAGCAACATTATCCATTCTAGTCCACATGTAGAAAAAAATGCCCACTAACCAATGAATAAATACAATGTGATATACTTATATATAACAGCAAATATTTAGCCAGAAAAGGAAATGAAGATTGGAGTAGGTTGTGGCATAGGTTCATTCACAAGGACAGGAGGAAGATGATTGTCAGTGATGGGAATTTCATAAAGCAATGGAAAGGTGATCAGATGTTTTTACAATTATTACTATGTTCACAGAATTTTCTGAAGGTCAGATAACCATTTATTCACAGATTTACACAGTTTTCTTCTTTGTTGTAAACTTTTAAATATTTAAATATTTAATACAAATAAAGTTCTTTATATTTGGGCATATGTTAATTACTATTGGTTTTTGTTCTCCACCTTTTCTCCCAGTCCAAAAAACAGAGAGCACATGTGATGTGAGATGTAAACCTCTGAGATAAATCCAAGATGCATCTTTACATCTTACAGTGCTTTCTGGAAAAGGTAAGCAATCCTACAATGATGGATGAATTTCTTTTAATATTTAATGTGGAATGTCATACTAAAAACTTGAGTTAATCTTGTTTGTGGATAAAAACAGATTCAAAGACAGTCCTTAACACTGCAGAAAAGACGTAAAAAACAGATCCTGATGTAGAAAGTATTTCTGCAGTCTTACAGAAGATAGAAAATAGAAAAATGAGGATCCTTGTCAAGACCTTAGAAGGAGCCCCGAGAAAGAATAAATATTACTCACTTCACTTATTGGTATTTTCTGATTTATTAGTAAACATGTCTAACTTTTTGTAATAAAAATAATTATTAAAATTCATAATGAAACCTGTTACCTTATATATTTAACATATACTAGTAAATAAAATGTTCAAAACACAAATGAAACTAAAGAGACCCTAAAAAACATTTCTTTCACTAGTCTTAGTGGCATATATCTATATTCCCAACTACTTTACAGGTTAAAGCAGGAGGATCAATGAGTCATGGCTTGAAGGTCAGCCAAAGCAATATGGTAAGATTCCATCTCAGAAAAAAGTAACAAGATGAGATCTGATGCCTTCAGGGTGGTCAGTCAGACAAGGGCCCAGAGTAGTGCATGGGAAAAGGTAGCAGGCAGGACAGCCTGAGAACTTTGGTCTGTGTCCATGTGCTGTGAACTCTGAACGAATCTCTTGACCAACAGCTTCAGAAAAAAAAAAAACCATAGAGCTGGAAAGACGAGAGTGCCTACTGCTCTTGCAGAGGACCTAGGTTCAGTGCTCAGCCACCACGTGGGCAGCTCACAGTCACCTGGAACTCCAGCTCCAAGGAGATCTAACACCTCTGGTCTCTATTGACACCTGCAGTCGTGTGCACATACCCACAGGCCAATGCACACACATACACATAATTAAAAATAATAAAAATAAACCTTTTAAAATCCTCAGTATCCTCATACATTTTATTCTGTTTTATTTCCATTCACTGAATTATCAGCTAATACATATTTATTGATTGTGTGTCTCTCACACTAGACAAGTCAAGACCAGTAAAAGTCTTTACTCATGTGTCCCCCCAAGATGGAACAGAATTATAAAACTATTTGTTGAACAATAAAAAGACACCCAGTAAAACTACAAACTAATAAGGAACCTGAGAAGACATTTCTTAGAAAAGATACACATATTACCGATATACATATAAAATACTAGTCAACATCACTAGCAAGGAGGGAAATGCAACTCAGAACCACTTTTGGAGCTTTGACTTTTGTGTGGGGAAGGCACTGACACGGGGTCTCACTATGTGTCCCCAGCTAGCATAAACGTGTTAATGAAGCCCATCCCAGACTATCCGAGCTCTCACAGAGATCTGCCTGCCTCTGCCTCCCAAGTGCTGGTATTAAAGGTGCGCACCACCATGCTTGCTGGAATTTTTGCCTTTTGTGGAAAAAGAACAGAAAATAAAGCCATAAAGTTTTGCAACTATGAAATTACTTTGCCTTTGGAGTTCCCATGTTCTTTGCTCACATCTTCAGTTTATCATTGGACATATCTTATGATAGTTTGCTCCCTTCCCCATTTTCCCAGGTAGAAGTATCTTTCACAAGAGTCCAGAAAATGTACTGGCATTGTCAATACTTAATTGAGAAACGCTTCTTATTCTGTGATAGGAAAATACTACGGATTGAGAGAATACTTTAGTAACAACAACCAAGAGCTGGGTGTGGCTCAGCAGGAGAAGGCTTGCCTAGCACATACAAAATCTTGAATTCGATCCCGGGCATCGCAAAATGAAAAATAAAATAAATGAACAGAAGTCACAGGAATTTGTATTGGTTGTTTTCAGTATCTTCCAAAACCAAACAGGTATGTGAATGCAAGAAGGAGATAGGCCTGGAGGCAGGGATTTGAACAGAATTAGGAGCCGTGTCTTTAAAATAATTCTTACGTTCTGTGCCGCCTGCTTCCAGTTGGTCTTATCTGGGATTCTGTCTAAATTTCAGGTTCCCAAAGTGCATGATGGCTCCAATAAGTTGATAGCAACCATATTTCTCATCAGGAAGAAAGCCCAAGATGTCCATGGCTCGCTGTAAGAAGAGAACAGTCTTTGATGGCAACAGTAAGCACCTCACCCTGCTGTGTGTCACATATCCCATGCTGGGCTGTGAGCAGGGGAGTGAGAGACAGAGCACCACAGGATCAGAGGGAGAGCTCAGTTCAAAGCAATGCAAATAGGCCCTGTTAGCACTTGGTCACCAGCAATCTGCTTTGTGCTTTAAAGGAAAATTTAGAAAGCACAGAACTTGGCATGTTTGGTGCTCAATGGCCTAGAAGTTTCCTTCAGTGGCCAGTGCCTCTCCTTTCCCTCCCAGCAACAGATCAGTAACTGGCTCTATGAGGTCAGTTTGTCTTTCATGGCTATAGCAGCTGTGCTATATCTGCCGAGAAGCTTGTTTCCGTGATTCCATATAGATTCTGGGTTTTTTGTTTGTTTGTTTGTTTTCTTTTTTTATTTAAGGGCTGCTTATTTCAGAGACTAGTGAAAGGAGAAGTTTTAGAAAAGAAACCCCATGTCACCATGCGTCCTAAGAAGCCACTGCATGTGGTGAGATGTACATCCCCACATATCCCAGAAGATTACAATCATTTAGTGGCAAAGTTAAGACTATGAATCAAGACTGCTGAAACAATTGTATTCCTTTCCAATGATTGCGTGAATCTAATACTCAGAATGTATTAGCCTACACCGCTATTCACCAGTGTGAATCAAACAAAAGTCTTGGGACTTAATGACAGGGGAACAGTTTAATAAGCAGGACAAATGCCTGATAATATACTGAATGTTCACTTAAAATGCTTAGAAATAAAATAGAAAAATCTATCTCTACAAACCATTCAGTATTTGCAGTATGATTGGAAACTTTGTTTCAAAAAATAATACTACAAAAGCAACTTCAAATAGACAAAAAACAGAGTGAGACTTTAAAGATAAAATGCACCAAGCAAAAGAGTTTATCATTGACTTGAAATTTCTTTCCACTTTTCCATAGTTCCAAATGACTTTATTTAAAATATGCACTTTCATAATATGTAAATTTTGGATAGACACAACCTCTACCCTCAGGGTGAGCAAAGCCATGCTTCCAGGTGTCAAAACTGAGAGTTATGAAGTTTATTTTCATTGTTCATTGCCTTTACCAGACTTTACCAGGTACTAATCCTTACTTCTATGGCCATCAGTTCTTCAGCATCATCCAGGTTCTGCACAGCCACCTCTCCACAGGAGCAAATGTGAAAGTCAGATGGATTTGAGGACACCAGGAGTAGTATGTCTACAGTAGAAAAGTACTAGTTAAACAATTTAGAGAAACACAAGGCCTGAGGAAGCAAGTGAACAAAGTTTACTCTTATATTTTATAGAATGCTTACAGATAAATCAAAAATCCATGTCCCAGACCGAAACCTCTGCAATCAATTTTTTGTCCTCTATTAACTCGCCATGTGTTAATGCCTCCCAAGTGAGCACCAGGTTGGCCATCCAAGAGCAGATTAGAACCACAGCAGCATGAAGTTGTGTTGAAGGGAGATAATGTGTGTTGGCAAAATTTTTAAAACAGGTCCGTGGCCTAGATTTATGGCTGAGAGCCACAGGACAAAAATGATTTGCAAAATTATGTGTAGCACAGACCTGATCTTCATAACAAGATAGCAGTCACCTTGAGGTCTGCACCCAGGGAACATTAGGAGTGGTGCCTTGTCAGTTCACATCCTCACTCCTAGGAGGGTGAATTCATCTTCCAAGGGATCTGTAAATCAGCTACTGTGTTCAACACTACACTGCTGGTAGGGTTAAGACTCCTGACATGATTCACTTCATCAGGAAACATAATGCAGAATGAAGCCAAGACAGCTGTCAGCAGCTTCTCAGCTGACTTGGCAGACTACTGCCTCACACTTGATCCCAGTGAAGGCTTTTTGATCTTGTCTTATCATTCTGTTTGTCACTCATTAAAGTGAATATCTGCTACGTGGAAATGCAAATCCAAAACAAAGAAACTGAGCTACAAGAATGCTCATAGCAACTTCATTTGGAAGCATGCCAAACGGTGAGTGGGTTAATAAACTGTTACACACGCAACAAGATATAATTTGTAAAAAATCAACTAAAACATTAAATAACCTCAAAATAAACATGACGGTTGAAATTAGACAAAAATGGTATGTGGTGCATGATTCTGTAAAATTTCTGTAATTTACATCAAATTATAGAAAATGTAACCCAATTACCTTGACAAAATTGCATACTAGTATTTTCATCGGGGAGGGGCTATTCCAACAATGAAAAGAGGCAAGAAGGAGGGATTGTAAAAGATCTGGAGGACATGTTTCACATGGATGAATGTTTTGATTGTGGTAATGGCTTCTTACATATAAACATATGCCAATACTTACCAACTGTGTACTCAAAAATGTGCAATGAATTATAGGTCACTAATACTTTAATAACGATATTTTACAAAAATTTAAAAAATTTAAAGATCAAATTAAACCGGCACAGTTCAAAGCAAATCAGCCTCCTTCCTAAACCACCCAGCTCCCCACTAGCCTTTTCTCAGGGCTTCTGGCCTCTGAGTAGGCCCCTCTTCTATTCTTCCGTAAGTCATCCAACACCTTGTCAGCCTTTCCTTGCATCCATGTAGACCCTAACACCAGGTAGTACCCTCACCTTCTTCCTCTCCAGGCTGCTCAACACCCTCTATCCTCTGCCAGGACCCAACTCTGATGCTGCTGGGTAGAGCCTTCTCCTTCTTTGTATCTAGGTCACTTCAAATCCTACTTGTGTAACCTTGGACTTCACAAACCAGGACACTAGGCAGAACACTCTCCTTTTAATCCCCCCTAGCTTCTCCCTAAATCCCACCTGCCTTTCATTAGGGTTCTGAAGGCTCTCATGTGGCATGCATCCTGTACAGCCAACCCCTGTAAAAGACCCAACTAGGGTTCATCCGCAGCTCTAGTACCTCCTAGCCAGGACCCTCTCTAGGCACGTAGCACACAATGCCAACAGAACTTAGCAAGAGAAGTGTCCCCTTCCAAACTGACCAGCCTACAAGTCGTCTTCAAAACACTCTATTGCAGCCCACCTCTCTACTCTTTGTAGCCACATACATAGCCCTGGTAAGAGACCTGTTTCCCTCAGCTGCATCCTCCTCGACGCCCCCAAGCCTGCCAGTTCACCTGGGGACTCCAACCTAGTGGAAAAAAACTCATGAAAAGACACAATCAATAACCCAGTGTCCAAATCCCATTTCAAAAATGCAGGAATGTACAAAACAAAAACAAAGTAAAGAAATAAAAATACCCTATCAAAGACAATGTGCTTCCCACAAAGATCATCAATCCTGTAGTACGGTCCCCAATGTGAAAACTCTTAGACAAAACTCAAGACACAAATATATACATGTTCAAAGAGTTCAGAAATTCAAAGAGGTCACAAATAAGCAGTTGAAAGAAATTAAAGAGGACAGGAATTAACTCCTGATTGAAGTCCAAAAAAACACAAACAAATGGCTTAATGAATTAATGAACACAATTCAGGACACATAAACTGAATTCAATAAAGAGATAAAAATACTGAAGGAAAAATCAAACTGAAATGAAGCTAGAAATTAAAATTTCAGTAAGTCTAATAAAAAACAAACATCAATGGAAGGCCTCGCCAACAGAATGAATCACATACAAGAGAGAATATCAGAACTTGAAGACAAGGTAGAGAAATTGAATAATTCAATAAAAAAATCATAAACATTTAAAAACTCAGTTTTCAGACTATTCAAGAACTCTGGGACACCATGAAAACACCAAATCTATGAATTAAAGGCATAGAAGTGTCCCAGGTCAAAAGCATAGAAAAAAATCTCAGTAAAATCATAGAACACTCCCCAAATCTAAGGAAAGAGATACTCATTCAGGATCAAGAGGCACACAGAACACTAAATAGGCAGAACAAGGAAAGTAACTCCCCATGCCATACCATAATTAAAACATTGATATTCAGAACAAAGACAGGCCATTGGAAGTTGCAATAGAGAAGACTCAAGTCACATATAAAGGCTGGTCCATCAGAATAACAGCTGATTTCCCAGTGTAAACTTTAAAAGCCATAAGAGCTTGAAGAAATATGATTCGAGTTCTTAAAGAACACAGATGTCAACAAAAACTATTTTACCCAACAAAACTAGCCATCGTGATTAAGGAGAAAAAATTCTCCATGATATAAACAGGTTAAAGGAATTTATGACCACTAGCTCTTCAGAAAATAATGGGAGAATGCTTCAGCTTGAAGAGTAGGATAAGCACATTCCACAGGCGGTGGTAGAGAGGGTACACAACCCTAGAACAGCAGTTATGCAAAGTAGGACTAAGACAACAAATGCCACAAACTCAACAGGATGACAACAATTTAACTCAGCCTTCAGGAACTCTCAACATTTATAACCTCAGTTTCTTAAATAAAGAGCACAGGTTAACCAACTGGATCATAAAACAAGATTCATTTCTTTTCTGTCTACATAAGAAACATACCTCACCTTCAAGGATGAACATTACCTTACAGTGAAAGGTTGGAAAAAAGTCCCAGCTAATGGGTCCAGGAAACAAGCAGGCATAGCTATTCTAATATCTGAAAAAAACAGACTTCAAGGAAAAATAAATTAGAAGAGATAAAGGTCACTTCATTCTGATTAAGGGAACAACTCATCAAGAGGACATTCCAATTCTAAACATATACGTGTCAACCTCAGGCGCATAATGTCATAAAACAAACACTAGTTGGCATTAAGCCACTGATTAACCCTAACACAGGGTTACTTAGGTAACCCACTTTCATCAATATATAGGTCATCAAAATAAACTATAAACAGAGAAACATCAGATCTAAATGGTACTATACACTAAATGAACCTAACAGACATTTACAGAGTAGACCACCCTAACACTAAATACTATACATGCTTCTTAGCAGCCTTTGAAGTGTCCCAAAAATAGACCACATACTGGGGCAAAAAGCAAATTTCAACAAATTTAAGAAAATTTAAATAAATCCATGTATTTTATTTTGCCACAATGGAATAAAGCTGAAATAATAAACTCCAGAAAATGAGTAAACTCAAGGAGATTAAACAAAATACTATTGAAATACGAATGGGTAATTGAAACACTTAAGAAGATCATTTGTTTTCAGTTCTTAGAATTAAATAAAAACAAAAATAAAACATACCCGAACTCTGGAATACAATGAAGCAGTCTTCAGAGGGAAATTTACAGGTCTATATGCTTACAATTTTAAAAAGAAACATAAAAAGCACAAATAACTTAAGTGTGTACTTCAAGAGTTTGGAAAAATAGAAATGGAGAGATTGCTCAGGGGTTGAGAGCATTGGCTGCTCTTCCAGAGGACCCAGGGTTAATTCACAGCATTCACACGGGGCCTAACAACCTTCTGTAAGTTCAATTCCAGGGGAATTGATACCCTCTTCTGGCTTCTATAGGCATTGCAGGCATTGGCACACTTACATGAAGGTAGAACCCTCATACACATAAAAATAAGTAAAAGCTTTAAAAGATTTTGGAATACAGGAACAAAATATTCCCAAAAGTAATATATGGAAAGAAGTAATAGAAAAAGACAAGGCAGAAATTAATAAAATGGAAACAAACACAAATCAAAAAATCAATGGAATGAAGGAAAAGGAAAAATAAACTAAACAGCTGAATTAACAAAGAAAAAGAAGACTCAGGTTAACAAAAGTTACAGATGAGTAGGGTGACTTACAGGTGAAAAAGATCAGAAGTCATAAGGGCATGTTTAAAAAATCTTTATTGGAAAACCCAGAAGATATATATATAGATATAATATATATATATATATATATATATATATATATATATATATCCCACACTAAGTTAAACCAAAAAAAATTAAATAGACCTATAAAAAGCAAGGAGTTTCCAGGCCTAATAAAAAAAATCTCCTAATAAAAAGCTCAGGTCCAAATGGATTTGTAATAAAATTCTCTCACACTTTTAAATCAAAACCGTAGCCAAAACTACTCAAACTATTCTGCACCATAAAAATAAAAGGAATACTTAAAATTCTTTCTATAATAATGTTTTATTCCGATACCAAAATCAGATTAAAGACACAGCAGAAAGGGAATTTAAACCAGTATGATCAATATCCCTGGTGAACATAAAATGCAAAATTTCTCAACAAAATACTTGCAAATCACAAAGAGAGCCACATCACAAATATCATTTACCATGATCAAGTTAGATTTCTACCAGATTTAGGGATGGTTCAATATATACAATCAGTAAATGCAATTCATCACACAGGTGGATGTAAAGGCAAAAAGAAAAAAATCACAGTCAGAAAATCCAACATTCCTTCATGACAAAAGTCTAGATATCGTGCAAATATATTTCAACATAATAAAGACTATATGTAACAGGCCCATAGCCAAAATCCTAAATGGAGCAATTCCATTAAAATCAAGAACAGAACCGTACATTGTGTCCATTCCTATTCATATAGTGCTCAAAGTCTTAGAGTACTAACACAAGCAAAAGAACTAAAATTATGTGAAAATAAAAAGACATCCAAGTATCCTTGTTTGCCGATAACCCAGTGCTAAACATCATTAGTGACCCTACAGACTCCGCTAGAAAACTCCAACGACTAATTAGCACTTTCAGCAAAGTGGAAAGAATCTTCCTATATACCAGTAAGAAGCGCTGAGAAGGAAACCAGAAAACCACATTCACAATAGACTCAAAAATAAATAAATAAATAAACCAAAATCCTCAGAGTAAATCTAACAAAAAGGGGTGAAATACCTCTACAATAGAAAGTTTAAAACTCTCAAGAAAGAAATCTAGGACAATAGAAGACAGAAAGACTTCTCATGCTCAAGGATTGGTAAAAAATTATATAGCAAAAATGAGCATCCTACCAAAAGCAATTTAAAGTTTCAATGCTATCTCAATCAACATCCCATGTCATTCTTCACAGAAATAGAAAAACAACTTTAAAATTCATATGGAAATACAAAATATTTAAGATAGACAAAACAATCCTGAGCAAAAACAGTAATCTGAAGGCTTCACCATACCCAATCTCAAACTATGTTAGAGAGCTAGAATAAAAACAGCGTGAAACGGGCATAAAAACAGACACCATGACAAGTAGAATAGAACGGAGGACCTATATATAAACCCACACCACTACAGTCAACTGACTTTTTTTTACAAAGGGGCCAAAAATACACACTGGACAAAAGACTGCATCGTCAATAAATCGTGCTAATTAAACTGGATAGGTACAAATGGAAGAGTGAAACTATGAAACTAGATCCTTTTCTCTCAACTTGCTCAAAATTTAACTCCACATGGACCAAGGTTCATAAGACCTGATGCTCTAAACCAGAAAGAGGAAAATGTAAGAAGTACACTTCAAATTACAGGCACAGGTAAGGACTTTCTGAATAGGACCCCAGTAGTACAGGAAATAAGACCAACAACTGACAAATGGGACCTCATGAAACTAAACAGCTTCAGTACAGTAAAAGAAACTGTAATTGAGTAAAGACAGATCACAGAATAGGAGAGTATCTTTGCCAGCTAATCATCTGACACATTGGTGCCTGAAATAAAAAAAAAAAAAAAAAAACCTCAAAAAAGTAAATGCCATGAAAACCACACAATTATTAGGCTATAGAACTAGACAGAAAATTCTCAAAATAAAAACTGCAAATGGATAGGAAATGCCTTAAAAAATGCTCAGCATTCTTAGTCATCAGAGAAATGTAAATTAAAACTACTTTAAGATTTCAACTTATTCTAGTCAGAATGGCTAAGATTAAGAAAACAAATTTCCTCAGCAGTTAAGAGCAGTAGCTGCTCTTGCAGAGGACCCAGGGTCAGTTCTCAGCACCCACATGGTGGCTAACAATTGTCCATAGGTCCAGTCCCAGAGGATGCAATGCTCTCTTCTGGCCTTCACAAGTACTGCATACATGTAGTATTCTTAAAACATGCATACAAAACACTCATACACATAAATATTTTTTTTAAAAAATAGGGGCTGTTCAGATGACTCAGCAATTAAAAGTACTTACTGCTCTTGCAGAGGAACCAATATTTTACAAAAAGAAAAAATGGTGAGAGTATAGGGAAGGAGGACATTTGCTCACTCATGTGGACGTGCAAATTGGTATAGCCATTATGAAAATTAGTGAGGAGATCCCCCCAAACCAGAACTACCTTAAGACACAGCTACACCACTCCCAAAGGACCACTCCCAAATGTACCCAAAGGACTCTGTAACCTACTGCAAAGATAGCTGTTTATCTATGTTCATTGCTGCTCTAGTCACAATAGCTAAGATATGTCCATCGCTGACAAACAGGTAATGAAAATGTACTATAGATAAGTAACAGAATGTTCTTCATCTTTAATTAAAAATAAAAATTGCAGGTTAATTAAAAATGAAGTTGCAAGGGAATGGAACTAGAAAAAATTATGTTGGGTGAGGTTACCTAGGCACAGGTAAACAAATGCTGTATGTTCTCCCCCGTATGTGGATCCTAGCTTTGAGAACCCAATTTGGTGTGCTGTACTGGAGTACCTACGGAATCCAGGAAGACAGAGAAATACGCCGTTGGGAAGGGGGTGTCTTAAGGGAGGAGATATAGTAGAAAATAAGTAATATGAAGTAAAGAGAGGGTATACTGGGGGTGAAAACAGGAAAGTAATGCAGTAGAAGGGATAGGGCTCACCGAAACCAAGAGAGCAAAAAAATACAGAAAAAAATTTAAAAAATATATTTATAATACTTTAAAAAAAGAGATTGAAGAGAGATAGCCTGCACGACTGAAAAAGTTGTTACCAGAAATCATGGGTTAGTAAACAAATCCTCAATGCCAGAGGGGAGATACCTCCTTATGAGTTGTGGTTAGTGAAGCGCCCAAAGTTATACAGCTCTCGCCATTCCTCTTTGTTGCATACCAGTGACTTGACAAGACCCTGAAGACACCACATACCTTAACTGAGAGCAAAGGAGCAGAGGCCTCCATAGCTATGCTTAAGCTACATGGCAACTCTTCCAGTGCAGTGGTTTGAATAACATCCCCCATAGGCTCCAAACATTTGGGAATTTTGTTCCCAGTTGGTGGTACAGTTTGGGGAGTTTTTAAGTGATGTGGCCTGGTCATGCTGGAGAAGCAGGCTTTAAGAGTTTTGAAACCCTTCCAGATGTCCAGTCTCTGCCTGCTTCCTCATGCCAGCTTAAAGATGTGACAAATCAGCTTTTGGCTTTGATCACCTTCGGCCACCATGCCTCCCCACCATTATGGACTCTAATTCCTCTGGAACTGCAAGCCAAAGAAACTCTTTCTTCTATATGTTGCCATGGTCATGATGTCTTATCACAGCAGCAGAAAAGTAACTAATACAGTCGGGGAGATATACCACCATACTCCCAGGCTTCCTCCGCTTCGCTGCTGTGATCATTCGTGCCTAATTTTTTGGAATGCAAACAATGCTCATAATTTAAGAGCTATATGTAACTTTCATATTGTTGTTGAGATTTTCCCCCTTATGTTAATCCTCAGAATGATCTGAATTGCTTCTTTTGCAAGCATGGTTGGAAAAAGTATTCAATTATTTATGAAACTATACCCCAATGACATGGGAAATAAACAAACATAATAAGATTGACAATATCTAATTTAGACCACCAGATGTCAACTATTGTACAGTAATTAATGTGAATATCTCCCCAAACAAGGCAAGATAATTGAATTCAAGATAAGCATGGATTTTCCAGAGCAGTCCAAATGTGTCAGATAGTTCTGTGTATTACTAATCATGCATGATCCTAAAATATGTGAGGTCGCAGCTGGTTCCTGTGTTAGACCCTGTGTTAGTTTCTTTTCTGTTGGTAGGATAAAATACCATAACCAGAAGCAACTCAAGAAGTTTTATTTTGGCTTGTCATTCCAAAGGGTTAGAGTCCATAATGATTGTAAAGACATGGCAGCAGGCAGCAGGGAAAGGAAACAGAGATCAGAGATCACATTTCTATCACATTTAAGAAGCAGAGATCAAGAACTAGAAGTAGGGTAAGACAAACTTTCAAAGCACATCCCCAGTGAGCTACTTCCTCCAGAAAGCCTGCACCTTCTAAAGGTCTCTTAACCTCCTCCAATAGTACCACCAGTTGGGGATCAGGTGTTCAAATACACAAGTCTATTGGGGACATTACTCATTCAAACCACCATAAACCTTATGTGTCATATGCCTGGTCCAGCAAGAATATTAGACTTATGGCTGGAATGTGACTCAGTGGTAGAATTCTTGCCTACCATGTATGAGGCCCCGAGTTTGATCCTCAGAACCATAAAAAACAAATCCTGTTTCAGGTTTAGGTAAAGGTAACAGGTGCTACTTACATAGCACCAACAAACGAAAGATAAACATCGTTGCCTGGTTTGCATATCTCTTCCTATTTTGTGAAGCACTTAGTAGCTGAAGACTAAGCATTCAAAACACTGCCAGATTTATACCATTCTTAATCTACAACATAATAGATTATTGAACTGTAGCCATCAATTGCTAGCTTGGATCTGCCACCTCAGCCCAGTAGCCCATCCTATGGGTGTATAGTTGTTCTCAATGGCTTTCCTCAAATGCAACCAAGTCAGCTTCTCATTCTCCTTCCAATGACTTCCCATAACATTTAAAATAACACTTAAACTCATGAAACATTTCTGGCCTAGAAATGCTATGTGATCTGAATACTTTGCACTCTCCCACCAAACATGCCATCTGTCATTTTAAGAAAATACACTCATGCTTGAGGGCCTTTGCATTCACCATTCTCTCCTCTGAGAATGTTATTCCTGAAAACTGCATATTTAAATAACTCACTCAATCTGTAGAAATAGTATCTTCTTAGAGATAAATTGCCTTGTTATTTCATCTAAAATATAGCCAGATGCCTACAGCTTTCCGAACTCCCTTCTCGCTAACACTCCATTATTCTTTATTTTGTTTTAGAGGCCTACCACACTCTATGAAGTCACATACTTCTTTGAATAGCTGTTGTTTATTTTTCATTCTAGAATGTGAGTCAAAGATTAAAGGACTTCTGTGTTCACTCTAACTCCCTATTGATACATAAAAGTCATACGGTATTTATTAAATGAACACAGGAAACTTGCTTTCTGAGCTTAAAATTTGCTTTTCTATTTCTGTCCAGTAATCCTAACCAAATCTTACAAATTGAGGATATTAATTTTATTAAAAGATTTCTGTTGACTCTGAGAATTTCATATATGTTTTGATCATACTGAGGCCCCTCCCCTGTATGTTCTCCCACCTTACTTCCATCCCAAGCTTCATTTCCTCTATTATTTTTTCAAGGTCCATCCAGTCTGATTTGTGTTCCCCACATGTTCCTGGATGTGATCCAACCCCTTGAGCCTTAAAGAAAACTCACTCTCCCTTTCACAGCAGTTATCAACTGTCAATAGTTTCTTGTCTAGAAAGATCATGGGCCACAGAGGAGAACCTGGTACTATTATTCTGCTAATTGAACATAAGATTAAACTGACTCCTAATGACTTATCATTACACCTGTAAATTAGGGCATCTTTCAACTCTCACAAAAGGAGTTTCTTCCCACAGCAGATGGTGATTAACACAGAGACCCACAACTTGCCAATATGCAGAGAATAAAAGACTATAGCTCCTCCCAGTGCTCAGGGATCATTGCAGAAGAGGAGGTAGAAAGATCGTAAGAGTCAGAGGTGGTGGATGAAACCACACACCTCTGTTTTCCAGAGACAATAGGGAGTTGCACATATGAACCTAAATGGAGAATATTTTTGAGTCATCATTCTCCCTTATTCTTATTTTCATTATTCAACAGTCAAGGCGTGTCTCCTCTTCCACAAATCCATTTCCCTCATTTCACATATGCACTACCTTGGGTAACTGTCTTGTCAATCCCTTCTCTAAGATTTCTGCCTCAATACCAGGATAATGTCTCAGTAGTTAAGAGCACACTTGTTGCTTTTGCAGAGGACCAGGTTCAGTTACCAGAACCCACCTAATAGCTAACAAAGTTTAATTCCAGTTTCAGAGTGTCCAATGACCTCTTCTGGCATCTTTAGGTTTTGCACACAAGTGCACTTACATATGCAAAACACTCATACACATAAAATAAAATTAACTTAAATATGTTTAAATTTAAAAATGCAAAGAGATCTCAAGGAAGAGGATTCCAGGTCAAGTTCCAACTCAATTCCTCCAAGTCCTGTTTCTGAAATGTGTGTTTTTTTTCAGCAATAGCATGTTTTCTTTCCCACAAACCCCCAGTAGAGTTATTTTATTTTTTATTGAAATTTTAAGAAATTCATACAAGAAAATTTGAAAGTATTTGATCCCCTCCCCTCTCTGTGCCCCCCCCCTTATCTCGCCCTACCCAATTTAATGCACCCTATTATACATATAATTTATGTTCCCAAACGTCCTTCAGTGTGGGTCCATCTGCTGGAGCCTGGTTGACCTACCAAGAGTCCTGTCCTTTAAAGGGACTGTCTCTCTGCCTCCCACCAGCTACTGGCTGCCCAAATTGCCTTAGGTTGGGGTTGGGGTTTCTTATCCACTTCCTCATGTCTATGCTGGGATTTTGTCAGGTTTGAGCTTGCATAAGACCTGTACATGCTCTCATCAAACAATAGGGTCTTATTGCACCTTCTGCGAGATAGCGAAGGGCAATGGCAATAGTCTATATTGTCTGGGGAGTCTTTTGGACTCTCCTGATGAATAACTTGAAGGGAGGTTTCCCATGCCTGGTATGGGGGTTTGTTTGATAGTCCACAGCTTTGGGGGGTGGAATTTTCACCCATGTGGCATAACTACACACACACACACACACACACACACACACACATATATATATATATATATATATATAACTAATCTTTTGCTATGAGTTTTTCAAATACCCTAAGTGCTCTTTACTTTTCCTTCTTCCTTGTCCCTCTGTGTTACCTTTCTTCTCCCCTTGGGTTAAATTCTGCCTTCTCTTCCCCCTTTACACACCTGTGTCCTCCCACCCTCCTCTCTATAGCTCACTTTTCCCTTGATTGTTTCCTGCTTTCCTGGCTCCTGCAGTTACTTCAGGTTATATGTACAGATCTAAGGATCAGAGCTAGGACCCACAAATAAGAGGTACATATGGCGTATACTGAGTCTGGGTTTCCCTACTCAGTATAATATTTTCCAGTTCCATCCATTTATCAGAAAATTCATGGTTTCATTTTTCTTTACAGCTACATAGAATCTTTTTGCTTCGGATTGCTTTGGCTACCCGGGGTCTTTTGTGTTTCCATATGAATTTTCGTTTGTTTTCTAAATTTCTGTGAAGAATGCCATTGGGATTTTGACTGGGAGAGCATTGAACCTGTCGATTGCTTTACTAGGATGGTCATTTTCACAATATTAATTCCATTAATCAATGATCGTGAGAGGTCTTCTAGCTTCCTCAATACATTTCTTCAGAGACTTAAAGTTTCATTGTAGAGGTCTTTCACCTAATGTTGATGTTATGTTTTTTGAGGCTATTGTTAATGAGTGTTTCCATGATCTCTTTTCAGTATGCTTGTTATTGGTATATAGAAAAACTACTGGCTTTTGTAAGTTGATCATGCATCCTACTTCTTTGCTGTAAATGTTGATCATTTCTAGTTTAAGGATGGATTTTTGGGGATATCTTATATTGTCTGAAAATAGGAGTGATTTGATGTTTTTTTCTTTTCCTATTTGTAACTCCCTAATTTTTCTATTACTTATTAGTCCAGCTAGGGTTTCAGGCACTATTTTGAGTTTTTATGGATCAGAGGGTGCTATGCAAGCTGCCAAGGGAGAAAAGTCATCAGTAGTTCTACCCAGCAGTAAGGCTATGAACCACAACAATAACCAGTCCAGCATGATGTCTCCAGTGATGTACTAGTGCCACTTTTATCTCAGGGATAGCTGTACTCAAGCTATCTAATTGTACTTAAGTCCTGTTCAGTAGGAGGAAATTCATGCCTAGTACTGTAAACATAGCCATATACCCATGGATGGAGAGGTCGCAGACCCTAGAACATAACCTACTACTGTCATTTTCCTAAACCAATATAATTTCTAACTGTATCCCTATGCCCACAGATAAGTGTAGCTTTCAGCCCTCATCAGAAGACGCTTCCATTTGCATGAGATTGATACTATTACAAAGATCCACATGACCATGAGGTACTCATCCCCTACACCTAAGGCTCAGTGAACATCACTGAAAAGGGAGCATAAATATTGTAAGAGCTAGATGACCAGAACAGAACATGTCTAGACAGTGTCTTCTAGACATGACAGGAAAGCTAAAGTCAGGAAGTCTCAACAATATAGTCGCCAGAACAACACCTGCATGTTGACAACACCAGTTGACATGCCAATGTGAATGGGAAAAATTTCACAAAGTCCCACCCTTAGTTGAAGAGTTACAGGCAATCAATGACTGCTTGTAGAAGAAGAATTGGTTTTCTCCAGGTAGAAGCTCCTTGATAGGTTGTCCAATCCCAAGTGATCTGCTCTAAATATGTGTACATATAACAACACTGAACAGATTCAGTAGGTTTTATAAGTATATATGTACATGAATATGAATATATGCATATGTATATGTTCATATATGTATAATTTTAACAATGGTGATTAAAGAAGCCCTGAATTTGAGAGAGAGTGGGACAGGGCATGGGGAGGAGTTGGAAGGGGAAGGGAATTGGGAAATGATGTAAATACAGTACTCAGATATGAAATTCTCCAAAAGAATTTTAAACTTTACATTTATAAAAGTGCTAAGAGACTTACTAAAGCAGTACTCCCATCCCCTTAAATCTATTTCTCTGTCTTTTACTAGAATGGCTGTCAGATCCAGCCATTCTACTTACTCTGAAGTTCTTGTTTTCCAGACAGAATCTGATAAAATATGTGGAAGTTTCTCTCTCCAGGCTGCTGGTAAATCACCCTGGATTTTTCAAGAAAATCTGGGAGGATGGAAAATGGATAGAGATTCATACTTAGACAGGGTTAACAAAACTTGGAAGAAAATGAACCATATAGTGCAATGGCTACTTACAAATCTAAATGTCTGCAGATGACAGCATACCTCTCACACCAAAGTGGATCCTGACAAGTTTTCCCTAGGTAGACATAGAACACAGTCTCCTATACAAACTTCCCAGAAAGTTGCAATCACTTTATTATATTCATTTCAAAGTGACTATATTCCCCCCAAAGACTGGAAATAAAATGCAACATAGGTTTGAGATGAGACAGAACCAGACAATGACTAGAAGTTAGATTGACTGGCAAGACTAGAGCAGTTTTGACTTCTAGTCCCAGATCTGCCAAGTTCTGCCTGTGAGCACTGTGGTGTCTCTAGGCCTCAGTGCTCTTATTTGAAACATAAGAATGTATCATCTTCTTGGTATGCTCATTTACTCATGCATTCGGTATTCACTGAATATCTTTTGTGGTCCAGGAAACCTTGAGCTACTAAAGATACTATACAAAAAAAATAAGCATGATCCCTATCTTTATGGAGTGTATGTTCTAGAGTGTATATCTGGGTACTCAACAGGAAAGTTTGGCACATTTTGAAATAAAAAGAAATAGTCAAGTGTGTGCTATAGCTTAGGAAGAAGAGAAAGTTGAGCATAAACCAAGTCTGAGAAATAAACAGACCCCATATCATGTAAGCCCACATGACCAAGGAAACGATAAGGTTTCATTTCCATTTGCTCAGAAGAATGAGTGATTTAAACTAATAAACTATGACTTAGGGCTCAACACACACCTTAATTTCTAAAAAAAACAGGTCTGTCTGCTTTCTTCCTTTCAACACAAAGCTTTAAAGATGGATCTAGCTGGGCATCAGGGCTGTCCAGCAGTGACAGTATCTATACAGAATTCCATATATAGTGGAGCTAGGGCATGCGGGATGAGGATGTAGCCACAGCAAACAAAAGCCTTGCTGTGGTCAGCCAATGCCAGGAAGGCACGGAAGAAGGGCATCTTTCTGGCAGGCAGAGTGGATTCAACAGAAGACCGAACTAGTATGCTAAAAAGCAAAGCAAGGCAGCAGCTACATATACATGCATCTACATACATATATGTGGAAACTGAATATGTGTATATACTTACCTAGTATTATGTTTTAAAACTTACCTGGATTTCTTGTTTTTTATTGGGTGCCCATTTGTCACCTTTCTTCTAGTTATCTATATTTCTCTGCTTCTATTTATCCTTCTAACATCATCCTCATTTCCTGCAGTTGCTCTCCTTCTTAATTCGTTGTTCTTCCATTCCCTCCCCATTTCTATCCCTTCTTTTCTTCTCTCTCTCTCTCTCTCTCTCTCTCTCTCTCATCTCTATCAGTACCAAGATTCTTTCCTTCACTTTTTTCTCTTTTCTCTCTTCCTTCTTCCCCTGTCCTTTTCTTATCTTTCTCTTTCACATTTAAAACATGCACCAGTCTTCTAACAAATCTCTAAATTAGCAACTGTTTAATGTTCCAGTGCTAGCATCTGCTACAAAGAGACCAAGAATGCAAACAAATACAAACAAAGACTGTGCATCACTAAGGCTTTGCATAAAAACTAGGCAACCAGCCTATTATTTAATTATGCCCACAGACTCAAACATGAAGCCTTCTGCAGTTTCCATTAACCTATGTAGTGGCTCCCTGCCAGTCATTCTTGGCACAAAATGGATTTGTGAACTATATTTTTAAATCCATAATTTTCCTCTGTTGTGAGACTTCTAATTACTGAAACCCATTTTAAAAATCCTTTGTTCAACTCCAAATATACACTAATTTGTTTACTTATATGCTGAAGAATGATGGTAGGAAAATATCAATGTCTTTCTTTCTATAATTAAGCCATTATATTTCTATACAGTATCATATATTATGTACAGCAAAACAACTACAATTCATAGAATAAAACAATCTTGATTCTGAGACAAGACGCTTCAAGTGTTATATGTTGTATGATGGCAAAGTGTGTCTGTTGTATGTTCAGAGCCATGGCTGAGATGAGGTTCTGTGATGCAACATGGACAACTGCTGCCAGAAACACTTCAAACCATTGTGTGTTCGATTTTAAATAAAATTGTTTTATTAATATTCAGAAAAAAACTTTAACAAAACAATTCCTTGTTAAATACACAAAGAGAGAGACGGGGAGAGAGTCCACAGGCAAATGCATAGCTAAGGGCTGTTCACACAGTCTTAATGAATGAATCTGAAGGGTTTGTTGTTTTATAAACTCATTCTCAAATATCTATTTCATGGGAATAATCACATACTATCTGATATTCAAGAACATGGAAATATATATATTACTTCCCTTCTGAAGAGTATGTGTCCATTGTCTTTCAGAGAAGTAAAGGTCTATATAAGCAAGGATTTCCATAGACATTGTACATTACATAGATGTTATACATTATATATTATATTATACATCATGATGCTAAATTGGAAGATAAAACAAATTCATACCCCACAACAACAACAAAACGAGATGCAGACAGAAGTGAAGTTTTATCTAGGAAATAACAGAGTTCAATGATATCTACAGAAAACAATAAAATTCAGGAATGAGGAAATAGAAATTCCACAACAACAACAAAACGAGATGCAGACAGAAGTGAAGTTTTATCTAGGAAATAACAGAGTTCAATGATATCTACAGAAAACAATAAAATTCAGGAATGAGGAAATAGAAATGGATACCTTTCATAATCCAAAATCTGAAGCAAGTGGGTCTATATTTTGAGATATTCCTTGTTACAGCAAAAAAAGGTTACATCTAAGACTGAATTAAAAATTCAAAGTAACAATGTAGGCGTGGAATGATGTGAGATATAACAGCTCAGTAACAATTGATTCTGAGTATCACTCAGCATTGCCAAATGTTCCTTTATTTGGAATAATCATTTCCAAATTATTATGAAATCACACTGTGAGATGGAATTAAAGAAGTAAGCTCAACTTAAAATACACAAGTGTAATGACTGGTTTTAACTGTCAACTTGACACAATCGAGAATCTCCTGGAAAGAGAGTCTCCAAGAATGATTGTCCAGAATACGTTGATATTCTTTTGTTTTTTGGCTTTGCCAAGTTTTCATTAAAGAAGCACTTTCTAGGTTTACTTTTCTCCAATCTGTTTTGGTATGCTTCTAATAATTACCAGCATCAACCGGATCAATGATAGCCAGTGTGTGGACTCTGTAGCATTTTCCACATGCTGTGCACAATTCAATATTATTGACACTGCTGTACGGACACCAGTTTTGGCCAATATGGCATATAGTATTCTATTTCAGATTTCCTTAAAGCTGAGCAGTTGTTGGCAAGGACGACCAATCTGGTCTTGCTCTGTCTGATAATCTTCACAGTCTGCTGGTACCCCAGTACATGCTTTTTCTACTTTTCATAACAAGCTGAAACATAGAGTTGATCAACTCCAGAGGCCTTTTCATCTTTTTCATGGCCACCATTTTTCTGCTTTAGGTGCCTACTGCCCCCAACCAAGAGCAGCCACCAAGATGGCTGGGAAGTAAGAAAGCATAAATTGAGATTCTTAAGTGGGTTAATTGAATTTGGAAGACCCTGGGCTGAATGCATAAGAGAGAGTGAACTGAGCACTAGCATATATGCATTTAATGCACTGTTTTCTGCTCCAGTCTGTGGATGAAATGTAACTAGCTGCTTCAAGTTCCTAGACCTTGATTTCCCTACAATGATAGCCTGTAACCTAGAACTGTGACCTAAACAGACACTTTGTTGGAGCTCGAGAGATGGCTCAGCAGTTAAGAGATTTCAATATTTTTAGTGGTTTGAATGTGAAATGTACCCATAGGTTCGTGTATTTAAACACTTGGACTCAAGTCAGTAACACAATGATTATCGGACATTTAGAAGATGGAGCTTTGTTGGGTGAAGTGGGTCACTGGAGGCAAGTCTTGAGACTTTAAAGCCCAGCTCCACTTACTGTTTACTCCTGGCTGCTTGAATGTGGTTGCAATGTGACCAGCTGGCTCCCCAATCCTGTCACATTGCTTCACCACCATAAGGGAATATATCCTTTCTAACTGTAAGGAAGAATAAACGATTCTGTCCTTAAATTGCTTTGCTACATATTTATCACAGCAATGAGAAAGTAACTTACACAATTCTGCTAGTTGCTCTGTGGTTCTTTCAACCTCCTTACTCCCCATAAGTGGTCAAGGTAGATTCCCCATCACCCAGTGAATGAGGCCACCTCACTTTTCCTGCCTTAGTATATGAACCTTACCGGCTTTTTCTAGGACTCACTCATGGCTGCTATGGTAGCAAAATACTGGATAATATGTTTGGTGTTCACAGTCTTTCCAGAACCAGATTCGCCTCTGTGATTTGAAATTCAGAAACACAGTTAACTGGTTCTGATTATCAGTGCAATGAATTAAATAATTCTGATCAGATTCAACCCTCTTATCAATAAAAGGACCAATCATTTCATCAGGAAGCTGTGCTTCAGGTTTCTTCTTTGTCTTTGATAACCAACTACATTTGCTCACCCAAACCATGAAGGCCTGCCTTTCTCTGCATGAAGCATCAGAAACCAGTCTATGCTATTTGCGAAGAGCTGAATTTAAACTAGTCACAAGGCTCTAATGTGCTAAGTCCTTAAATTCCCCTTTGAGATAGCAATGGAGAGTCAAATATGCAAGGTGGCATCATTACTGCAAAGGAAGACCACAGGCTTGAGCATACCACAGCCCTGTGGGTCTCAGTCACCTACTGGCATTCACTGCCTAAGTTGCTCTTTTCATCACTGAGGTTCTCTTCTTCCTCTTCCCTCTTTTTTCTTATTCAAAATACACCACGTTTTGCTGTATTATGCCATGCTACACGCTGCTCAAAATAATGAGTCATATGGTCCATGGCCTTGTCTTTTAGATGTTCAGCCTCTCTGCTTAATGAGATAATACAGAGATCTCTGAAGATGATCATTTGGAAGAGTAAAAACTCCCTTCACTGAAAAGATACTAAACTAGCATGTAGTTTCTAAAGAGTCTCTTTAAATAATGGTGACATATTTCCTCACACCACAGAATAACCACTGAAGTGTCATAACTATTTGCTGTGAATCTTGTTCTTGCCTAAAATGCATTTTGAATCTAAAGAGCAAACAAGTTAAAGTTGTCAAATTTTAGTTTTATTCTCAGTGAAATATATCTATTTATCTCCACTGAAACTTCATGTTGGGCCAAAAGAAAAACAAGACACTTACATGAAGAGTATAGACTGATTCACTCCATCTACCAAAAAAAGAGAGAGAGAGAGGGTGAGAAAAGGAAAAGGAAAATGTCAGATTATTCTTATGGCTCTGTTAATTAACACATTCCGTGTAAGTGTATGCATTTTTTTTATCCCCATCTCCCCAAGCTTGTGTATTTAAACCCAGAAACAACAATAAACCTTGCGGCCTGTTGAGAGAATTCCCAGGTGGTGTGTTCTGCGTGTTTTGTGTGTTTGTGCCTCTCATTCCAGGTATCTTTAGGGTCCTTGCTCACCATTGATCCCCACGGGCCGGGGCACTTATATACATGCAAGCAATCCACTCATGCACATTAAAATAAAATCAATAACTATAATATTTCTTTAAAAACAGACATTTCTACAGGGCTTTATCTGGGACAGCCTCCAGCCCCAGCACTACAAATGAGTTATTTTACTCTGAAGTACAAGCTAATTGTCCCAGTAAACCTAGGAGGCATGTACTATATTGCTCACATTTTATCTAGAAGGAAATGAAGACTTCAAAAGACTAGAGAACTATGAAGGCCACGTTCTGCTCTCAATGCCTAAGCACCCCTAGTGACATGGTGAAAACATAAATCAGATACTTCCATGTTTCAGTTTGTAGGGCAGCTACTTACTGCAAAGCATATCCTGAAAGGCATTATCTGCAATGGCAAAGATGTGAGGAAGAACCTCAGATCACCTCTTCCCTTTGTAGGCAGCCATGACCTACTGTGATACACTGGGAGTCTCTTGTAAGGTTTATAGCCACATAGAAGAGACCTGAATATGTCTGAGGGAAGATCAGAATGGATTTCAGCAAACACACCAACAATGATCCCAGGTTTGTCAGCTCTTCCCTGTCAGGTAATGTTTGCTTGAGTATTCACTTAATGAGTATTTACTGAAGAAACACAAAGAAAGAGAGCTTTTGGATTTCTGTGAAGAAAGAACATCTATCAAACCAGACAGAACCAGGTTAGATCAATATCAAGACCTTGGATTACCTCTTAAACTAACTTCTAACACTCTTTTTAAAAAGACTTATTTTTATTTTACGTGTGTGGGTGTTTGCCTACATGTATGTAGGTATACCATATGCATAGCTAGTGCCCACAGAGGCCAGAAGAGAATATCAGATCTCCTGACACTAGACTCACAGAAGGTTGTAAACTGCTATGTGGGTGCTGGAAATTCTTCTGCCAGAGCTGCAAATTCTTTTAATCTTTCAACCATTTCTCATGCTCCTGCATATAACCTGAACACAAAGAGAACACAAGAACAGGCATGCAGGGATTTTTGTGACTAACCATTGATCATTTGAAGTCAGAATGGAATCTCCACCATAGCAAGATTAGGAACCTTACCTTCAGTATACTGGGGGGAATAAACAGTTCAATGTGGGTTACCTGGTAATTGAAGTAACTGAATTATGGCCTCTAAAAAGACAGGTTTGGGTATTGGAGAGTTGGCTCATCGGTTAAGAGAACTGGCTGTTCTTGCAGAGGAATCAGGTTCAGGTCCCAGAAGCCACATGATGGCTAACAACCATTCTTAATTCCATTTCCAGAGGATCCAACACCCTCTTCTGACTTCTACTGGCATTGCATGACATGGGTACACTTACGTACATGCAGGCAATATATTCATTCACATAAAATAAAAATAATAAAGTATAAAAAGATGTCTTTATATCCTTATTCCCAGAAAGAGTGACTGTTATTTGGAAAAATCATCATCATAAATGTGTATAGCTGAAGGCAGCATAATAAGAAATAATACCAGACTAAAGAAATGTACATTCAAGTTGTTTGGCCAGGGTAGTCCAAGAGACTCTCAAAATTTCACAGGATACTGCCACAGCCTATGATTGATTGCCTCCCAGAACCTGAAGTTAAGACCCTATTACTGAAGACAGGACCTACCTCAAACACAGGACTTGGGAGCAATGGAGTTAGAACGTGCCAGGAAGTCTCCTCCCTGAAGTCTAGCTCTCATAGTTATGGAGAACACTATGCAAGCTGCTAATGGAGCCAATTGATGGTCCAGCCCCAGCTTTAAGGCCAAATAACCACATCGATGACTGGCTCCGGAAAACTATATGGTGAAGTAGTGGCACTTTTATCTTTGGGGTAATCAACAGCTTTCTAATTAAACTTAAAGCCCACTCAATGGGAGGAAACTCATGGGTGGTACTGTAGACATAGCCAAATACACGTTTGGTGAGGTCAGTTTAGAGAAAACCTCTAGACACATCCCTAGACCAATGTAATTTCTTGTTATGTGCTAAATATGAATCCTTATATTACAAACAAGTGTGCCAGTCACCACTCATCAAAGAAACTTCTTTTGCAACAGATGAAAACTATTACAGAATTCCAGAACTGGTCACACACAGAAATTAAGTATCTATGAAATGTCCAACCCTAAGTGACACATCTACAATGGAACTTCTACACTTAAAGACCACAGAAGATAGTGGAACAAGTGGTAGAGAAAACATTAATGCATCTCTCAGCTCTTATCAAAGAAGCTGCCTCATGCAACAAAGGGCAATGAACACAAAGGGCCAGAAATAGCCAAAGAGTAGAGAGTAAGAGTCTGCATAGTTGGGTCCTTGGACAGGGTTCCTATTAAACTTCACTCACCCAGGACTCAGGAACCATTATGGAAGAAGGGGCTGAAAGTCTGTAAGAGCCAGGGGAGGAGGTGCATAACCATATGGAAATAAGAATGGTACAGGCTCCTGGGACCCTGCTCATAATGAACTTACAGCAATAATGACAACATGCACAAGACCAATGCAAATTCAAGAAAACAAAAATCCAGCATAGAACTGTGGAAGTGGGTGGTAGGCCCTAGTCTTAGCCAAAGAACTGTTGGGCTGTTTTTTACTGCTGGGTGATCTGGAAGTAACTCTAGATAGGCTGACTAGCCCACAGTGGATGAACTTGCACTGAGGGACATCTGGGAACACTGACTTTAATCTATCAGTCTTAACATAAATGACAGAATGCATGAAATCCCAGGGACAGGGAGCTACGGAGGTTGCCAATTGGGAAGAGAGTATGATGATATTTAAGATGTTTGTGTTTGAAATACACCAAAATTCAATAAAATATTCAAAAAAGATGTAAATACAAAATAAATGTTATTAAGTTAAAGGTCTGAAAATGACATCTCAGGTCCCCTTAATTTTGGTGACTGATTTCCTTACAAACAACATACAGAGGGACACGCAGTGAAATAAAGATGGAGGCAGAGGAAGTAAGATTCTGAGTTTGAGTCTACCCTAGGCTATAATGAGACCATTTCAGCAAAGGGAAAAAAGGAAACAGATTGAGATGATAAAATCACAAGAAATGCCAATAGCCCTAAGATACTAGAAAAGACAAGAAATGATTGTTCTTTAGGATTGCAACCCCATTGATTTGATTGGATTGGATTTAGGACTTCTGTTCTTTGGAACTATAAGAACATAGATATAGTTTCAAGCTATAAATTTAGTGGTAATTTTGTTGTTGCATCAAAGATAAACTAAAACAGTCACATAGTATACCAGAGAATTGAGAGCTGGGATAACTGAATGTCATGGCCTCTATGCCAATGAGTCCCTAATGCCTCTTAGCCTCATATCTTCAGTCCTACATAGGTTTTGAAGAGAACAAAGAAAGCATACAGCAACCAATCATCACACACTTAATGGCTATGAAGAAACTAGTTAGTTTATTAAGTGTTAGGTGACAGACACTGAACTATCTGCTCTACTTACATTTTTTAATGTAATCTTCCAAGTTACTATGATGAGACAGGCATTACCATCTCATTTTATAGACAGTGACATCAGGAAATTAATGGGGAAAATGTGATGAGTAAGGACAAACCCATCCTTACTTGAAACTGCATGGATCTCAACAAAATGGACTAAGGGTCATAAAAGCAGACAATTCCATCTTCAACTAGGGTCTAACGTGCTGTCCTCCAAACAGATGTGTCTCTTACAATGTCAGGACAAGTCTAAATGCTGCTCTTGGACCTCCATGCATAAAGCAGTAGGTATATACACAATGGGAACACAAATTTTAGTCTGTTTTCCAATACTCTGTTTCCATCTCATCTGGACATAGTAGTGTTCCTTCTTACTACTATTGGGCCCATAAATGGAGTAACTGATTATTTAAGTAACTGATTTATTACACAAGTGTTCATTGAGCACTTGCAAGGAAACTCAACAGAGACTTGGCATTCCTTCAACAGAGCACACAGCCTAGTGGTAAGGACGATACATAAACTATTATAAGATAATGGTGACAATTGCTGTTATCATAAACACATGGACACCTGAGAATCTCTCTTCTCCTAATATTCAGACAGAGATTTCCATGTAACTATCTATAAACAAATATAATGTGCTTATAAAAATATACTTATCTATTTTTATATTATCATATTTAATGTAAATGCATATTAATGTTACATGCATGAAAACAAACATGCCCTTTATTTTTTCACAAAACTATGTTAGAATTGAAAATTTTCAAATAAACCTTCAGCTAGGAACATTAAAATCATCAAGAACCACAACTAATAAGTAACAGAGATAGCATTTGGCAAGGGACATCCATGCTGAAAAGATAAAACTGAGGAAATGCTAGGATAACTTGCTCCCTAGTGGGAGTTCTGTATGGAGAAATGAGAATTCAATGTAAAATGTCACCCAGCAGATATCATATCGGAGCATTGCCAACAGGAGTGCTAGCATAAGAGTTTCACTAGTCAAACCTATATACACACATAGATCATCCAGTGGTCATAGCGCTTCTTCAGAGCGTGCAGCACAGAGGCTTCGTTGAGGTAAAGCAGCGTTGCCACATCTTCAGTCATGTCAAACTCTGCAGAGTTCATCTGCTGGACTGTGTCCTCCTTGAGGCTCAGACTCTGCAAAGATCAGACAAATCTAAGATAACCCCTTATTTCTCCTATGTCTGTTTTCATATGCGTTGGGAAATAATATCCAATGTTAAGAAAAAGGTGACTCTTGCTCTAGTTCTTTTTCTGTGATGAAACACTGACCAGGAACAATTTGGGGAGGAAAGGGTTTATTTCATCTTACACCCTATAGTTCCTCATCAAGAGATGCTATGCCATGACTTCAAGGTAGGAACCTGATGGCCAGAACTGAAGTAGTGGCCAGGAAGGAATACTGCTTACTGGTTTGCTTCCACAATCCCACCCTCACCCTCCTACCCAAAACATGATCATGTCTACCACAATACCTCATTCCCATTACCAATTTCTGTCTTAGTTCACTCTCTGTTTATGTGATAAACACTATGATACAAAGCCATTTGAGGAGAAGAGGGCTTATTTGACTTACAGGCAGTAGTAGTAGAAGTCTAGCCTAGAGCCTGTGTGTTTAGGTCATTGGAATTGCTGTACTTAGGAGAAAATAGGTAGTTCCTGTGGGGATGTCAGCTAGTTCTGATGAAAAAGTTGTTAAAAAACATATCTGGCCAGTGCCCAGATTTTCTGGCTTTCCATCCTGAATGTGGATCCTGAATTGTATACTAGCTCAGAAGAAATAGAAAGCAAGCAGACTGTATGGGGGCATTCATCTCTCTCTGCTCTTGTCTGTGGATGTGATATGACTAACTGCTTGAGTTCTTTCCTTGACTTCCTTGAAGTGATAAACTGTAATCTGGAACTGTAAACCAAATAAACCTTTTCTTTCTTAAGTTGTTTTTTCTCAGGATATTTCATCACAGCAACAGAACTGAAATAAGGACAGACTTGTTGGGTTATTGGGTGGTAGGGTCTAGTTGGGGAAAGTGAGATACTGGGATTTGCCCTCAAGGAGTGTATCTTGTCCCTGAGCTATTCCTCTCTATGTCTCATTGCTTCTTGGCTGCCATGAAATGAGCAGCTTTCCTCTGCCCTGCCCTTCTGCAATGATTTTTCTGCCTTGCTACAGCTCTCAGTCATGAAGCTGAATATTGTGGCAGCAAATGTGTGGTAGACAAAGCTTCTCATCTCATGATACTCAAGAAGAATAAAAGGGGAGGGAAAGGAAAGGAATAAGCAGAGGTCTTAGTATCCGCATGAAGAACAGTCAATAATCCAATTACACCTTACTTTATAAAGATTCTACCACCTCCAAATAGTGTCATTAGCTGGGAGCAGACATTCAACATGAGCTTTTGGGGGGCACTTAAGTTCCTTACCATAAACTGCGTATTGTGTTTATGTACCTTTACAGTTTTGTGCCCAACACTTAACAAATAGTCTTTCAAAGATTATAGATGACCTCCTCCAAATATTGAGTCCCAAGACTTTTTCTTGCCTATAATATCTTTCTCTAGAATTTGGCATAACTGGTAATCTCTTGATTATTATGAGATGAAACTATTTTATTCAAATCACACATCTTTTAACGGAAAAAAAAGGTTTGGAAGTATTGAAGATTAAACTTAAGTCTTTGTGCATGCTAGGGTCTATCACCAGCCTATAATTTTCTTGATCCTGCAAAAACTGAATTCATAAGTCTATAAGTCATTACTCATCCCCAAGAGATACCTTTAAAATAAAGAGAATGTGAGTCTAGCATGCTGGTATATGCCTTTACCCTCAGAATTTGTGTGAGTAAAACAGAAGGATCATGAATTTGAGGCCATCCTGGAAGACATGGCTTGAAACTGTGTACCAAGATAAAAGAAGGAGCTAAGGGATGAAGAGAACAGAAAGGAAAAGAAAAGAAAAGGAGAAAAGTGAAATGTTGATGAAAGAAATGGAAATGACTGTTAATTCTCAAGTTGGTAATTTCTATCATTTTAATTGGATTCATTCAACATTCTTCATTAAATCTTTGTAGTAAGTTCAGAAACATCTTAAAGACGAGTGGGGTTTCCAAAGCATATCAGTGGCATCTCAGACTTGAGGTAATCAGTATTAGATAAAGGACACATTTAGTGATTTCATGAAACAAGAGAACAAAGGCATTCCCAAATGAAATAAGGACTTCTTTACCTTTCCATCTCTAGTCTGTACAATTACTTTTCCATCATCTTCATTTCCTTTAACCTCAGCCTCAACATAAGCATTCTGCTAATCATGAACCCAGCATTTCTTCCTCCCTAGAAAAAAAATATGCATTATGACTATAATACTCATAGAAATGCTGATTGGATATTTTATGCTGATACATTCTTGCTTCTATAAAGTATGTTTATTGACATGGAGTCACCAATATGGGAAGTTGTATATTTATGTAAAAATATGGAAGCTTATCCTAAAGATATACCCATATATAATTCTACAGGAGCAAGACATTTCTCAGCAAGCAGAGGACTTAGAACATCATGGGCTGTTATGTTACAGCAAAACTGTCTACCTAACTCACCTACTCTACCACACCTCTTACAGGCACCACAACCCTAGGCCTTTGGGTGTTGTTGTGGTTCTCCTCCCCATTCCCTGGTTTTGTCCCAAAGACTTTCATCCAAAATATCGGGGCACAACTATGCAAAATTGTAAGCTAACGGACTGGTCCTTCTGGTTTCTATAGATCATATTTTTTATATTTTTATCTTTATTGAGTTTTACACACTTCATATAACACTTCTTAATCTTTTAATGAGGGTCTGATAAGATGATAATATGCTAAGCTGAAGAGATTAAAGGAAGAAAATATCAATCATTTTTGTTATATAATAAAATTTATCCATTTTCCATCATATAATTTTTCTTTCTTCAGTCTCTGCATCTTGTGCCTTATTCCTAAGCAAAGAAGTCCCCCACAAAGTAATTAATCCATAAAATAGTGTAGATGAAAAGAGTCAAAAATTCTATGACTATAAGAGGCAGTTTCTCTAGATTCACTTAATACCTTATCAGATTGTCTTCCATCTAAGGGCAGTAGCTAGTTAAGATGAATAAGAAATATACTTTTCAAGAAAAATGAGTCTTAGCCTGCCACAAGTGTCCCCAGATCACAGATCCTCAGTCAAATAAGACGAATGAGGAGAGCACATTGGTAAAAGCCCCATTCGATTATGGCACTAATAGATAATAACTATTTGGTCAGCACTATTGCTTTAGTTAACTGTTAGTGCTGTGATAAAACATTCTGACCAACGGAGGATAGGGATTATTTCAGCTTACAATTCCCAGGCCACAATTTATCACTGAAGGAGGTTAGGACAGAAATTCAAGCAGAAAACTGGCAGGAACTGAAGCAGAGACCATGGAGGAACTCAGCTTTCTGGTTTGCTTCCCTGGCCTGTGCTCAGCCTGCTTTCTTATACAACCCAGGACCACCTGCCAGGAGAGGCACATCCCATGGTGCCCTCCCACATCACACAACAATCATGAAAATGTCTCATAGACGTGACCACATGACAATCAAATAGAGAAAATTCCCTAACTGAGGTTCCTTCTTCCCAAGTTGACAATGAAAGTCAATGGTGACAACTATTATCTCTAATATATGAATCACAAAAGGTAGCAAGACCTTCTTGCTGCAGGGCAGATGGTCCTGATCAGATGCCTTTCATAAAAGTGGGTCATAGAACTGGGAAAATGAATATGTATAAAGGAGGTGATAAAATGGCATCATTCACAATTTCACCCACCATTCTTGTCTCAGCAAAGAATTTTCTTGCTCACTAGTTTATTGCTATCATAATCTACAATGTGCTGCCTTCTCTGTTTCCCTAATTATAAATAATTCACCACAAAAACTGATTTCTTACCAGATGTGATAATCCCATGTAGTTCATTGTTCTTTGGAGATGATAGATAGTTTTTATTTTTATTTTTAATTATGTGTCTATGTGTATATCTGCATGTCAGAGAGTATGTGCATATGATTACAGTTGCCTATGGGGGCCAGAAGAGTGTTAGTTTCAGGCAGTTATTTGATATGGGTGCTGAGAATTGAACTTGGCTCTTCTACAAGAGTAGTATACTCTCTTAACAGCTGAGCCATCTTTCCACCCTCTTGTATATATTTGTGAATAAGGTTTTTACATTATACTGGCTATTTTGATGCCTTTATAAAAACACTGACATTTTTGTACTATGTTAAGAAAATATATTTGGTTTTGAAAAGCACATATTTAGCATAATAAAGGCCATGCCATGTGTTTCTAAACAATATTATCATGTGAAAGATATCTGTTCAGATCTTCACCTCCCAAGACTCAGAGATCATTGCTGAAAAGGAGACAGAAAAATGGTAAAAGCCAGAAGGTGAGGATGACAACAAAGAAACAGAGTCTTCAGTTGCTTGTCAGTTACCCATGTGAACTCACAGCAATGGAGGCAGCATATACAAGTCCTGTGCAAGCCAAAACAGACAAAATCACAGCATAGACATGGGGAAATGGGTAGGAAATCCCAGCTCAACCCAAGGAACTTTAGGAAACTGATGGCTTTTGGAAGAGGCGGAGACAGTGTCTTACAGGGATGGGACTCTTGGTGGGTCTAGTGGATGGACCCACACTGAATGACAATTGGGGACACAAATCATACTCTATAGGCCAGATAGATAGATAGATAGATAGATAGATAGATAGATAGATAGTATTTATATAAGACAGCACATTAGATTGGGCAGGAGAGAGATGGGGAAGGTTCAGATAGGAGAGGGTATCTAAATGCTATCGAACTATTTGAAAATACTGTTTGAAAATAGCAAAAATTCAATTAAAAAGATATTTTCTGATATTCCATCTGTCTCTGCCTCTCTTTCTCTCTCTTCCTCTCTGTCTCTAAAAAAAAAAGAGTTTGGAAAGAGGGATTAGAGTTATCCATAATCACATAGCTAATTATTGGCAATAATTAGAATGACTCATCTTATTTTGCTTTCTATTATTATGATAAAAGCCTGACCAAAACCAACTTGTTGGGGAAAGGGATTCTCTCACCTCTCTCTTTCAACTGACTGGAGAAATCCAGGGTAGGAACTCAAGATAGGAGGCTACAGGTAGGATGAAGCAGAGACTATGGAGGAACCCTGCTTTCTGACCTGTGCTCAGCTTTCTTTCTTATGCAACCCGGGACCACCTGCACAGGGGTGGCGTCACCCACAGTGGGCTGGACCCTCAGACCATTCGACAGTCAAGAAAACGCCTCCTAAGACATGCCTACAGGACAGTCTGATAGAGAAAATTCTGAATGAGTATACAGTTAAGAAACATTTTAGAAAGACATTGAGCTTTTAAAGTATTGGAATTTTTAAGGAGTGTGGGACTTTTAAAGTTGTACTATGATCTATATTGTGATACTAGTGTTGACATGAGATCTTGAGGTTGTGGTTTAATATGTGTTTGCCAAATTGACAAGGAGTCAATTGTGCTGGATACCTTCAGTTGTCAATTTGACACACGTAGGAAAGGAGAAACTCTATTCAGAATTTTCTCTACCTTCACCAATGGCCTCTCCCAGTTTTTCATGGTGCCAAGCCTCAGATCCTCTCCATGACCCTTTCAATTCTGCCAAAACCAGTATCACATGGGAGACTCTTATTTCTTACTAAGTTTGGCTACAGTTTGATATGCAGCCTTGTCTCCCTTCTGTGTTCTGATCCTGGGGAAATAATTCCCAGATGATTTCACCTTTATGATGCTGATTTCCTGTTAATAACAACTGACTTTTCAGCCTCAGCTGATCAGCATGGATTGTCCCAGTAAAGCACAAAAGGTTTCACTATTTTTCTTGTATGAGTGTATTGTTTACATATGTGTAAGTGCACCTAGTCTGTGCAATGCATGCAGAGATCAGAAAAAGGCATCAGATTTCCTGGAACTGGAGTTACAGATGGTTGTTAACTGCCATGAGAATTCTGGGAATAGAACCTGGGTCTTCTCTAGAGCAGCTATTGTTCTTCACTGCTGAGCCATCTCTCCAAACCATACCCACAGTCTTATTCAAAATATATCATATAAATAGTCCTAATAGTCTCTTTGGCTTTCTTTGAAGCTTCACAAGCCAGGCCTCCACTGTCTGTAATTCTCTAAACATACTTATCTTCCAAGCTGCCACAACACCTCAAGTGCCCTCCCATGGCACTCAGCAATCAAGAAAATGCCTCATGAAACATGCCTACAGGCTAATTTGATAGAGAAAAGTCTGAACTGTGGTTCCTTTATCCCAGGTGTATCAAGCTGAAAACCGAATCTATGTAAAACAACTCTAGAAATCAGATTAACTTCCTCCTAAATTACTATCCCTCCATTCCTCGAACAAGAGCTTAGCTATTTTTCTTTTTCCAATGTTTCTCTGAAGGAGGAGGTTCACCTCTTGCCCCATGATGAGTTGTTTCATCACTCCTAGAAACAGGAGAAAATTTACAAAACCTCTGAGACTGAGTTCATGACAAGGATACTTTTTTTTGAAAGGCAAAGTAAATGAAATAAGTCAACCTTTAATTCCGTATGGTCATCAGTACAGAGCTGGGAATGCAGGTAAAACTTATGACATTCGAATCAGGCAATTTGGACTTCAGTACTGACCTTACTAGCAAGGCAATGTCAAGGAATCACATCATCTAATTGAGTCTTGATTTTTCCCTTTTATAAAGGAAGATTTACCTCTATGATTTTCTGTTTCCAAATAATTAAATATCTCATATAGTATGAAAATAATATGCATTTATTAGAGAAAATTTAAAATATATAAACTTTAAGCATTAAAAAGTACCCATAAACAGACTTAGAGTAACCAGTGTTATGGAATAAAAATACAGGTTATAGTCTATTAAAATTTATAGTCATATTAAATTGGTACTTTATCCCTTCTGTTATAAAATTATCTGGTTTTGATTTTGGAAAAAAAATTAACCCAGAGTACAATTAGTAATGCCCATAGGCACATCCCTGTGAAGCTATCCACTGGGGCGTGGAGAACCTACCACTGGCCACACTCCCAAAGAAAAGTAGCTCTCTTTCCACTCTCTTCCCAGTGACCATAACTGCCAATAGCTCCTCAGACAGAACAGGACCTTGGGAGTCTTTCACTACTCCATTCTGGAATTTTTATCTGTCTTGATCTTATATGGGTCTTATGTGAGTAAACAACAGCCATGTCATGTCCAGAGGACAGAATCTCACAGCTCTCCTTCCCTGTGTTTGTGTGTGTGTGTGTGTGTGTGTGTGTGTGTATCTCTGAAATCACCCAGGCTTACTGATACCCAAAAGCTCTAAGTTTTCTTTTTCTTTTCTGAATATCTTATAATCTATTTGGTTCTCACAGAAATGATAAAAGGTAGATAGTGCAAGTATCTTTATCTACCATTGATAGATAAGGAAAAGAAGGCTGAATAAGTTGTAGTGGGTTGCTCTAATTATATAGTCAGAGACAATAAGCACAGAGAATTGGAACCCAAAATTATTGGCCAATTACTTAGTATCACATTGTTTCTGTTTGGCCCAAATTCTAAGCAGCAAGCTCTATTTTTGCCTAGCCCAGGGAGATGAATAACTTTAGATGACTTTCATCTTTTTGCTGCCAATGCATTTCTATAAAGGACTGTCCATTAGAAAAGTTAATCAAGGTTATTCTGATCTCCATATTATTTTAAATAATCATTTATAGTATTGAATCTACTAAATGAATAATTCAATTATCACTACTGCTTTGGCCTAATTTTTATTTTCTCCTTCACACCAACATCATTTTCTCTTAGCTAACTACCTTTGAAAAGCCACTGCATGATCAATTCTAACCTCAGGGATTGTTATGTTATTGTATTTGATTTGATAGATTATAATTAGCTACTGTGAAATATAATGAGACTAATGAAATCCAAGCACTGGAAACTGGGAGCTGATCCAGGACTGGTAAATCTGTGACAGAAAGGCAAATTCTTTCAAAACTGGCTTGAATTTTAATTGGTCACATTAAAATCTATTGTTCACTAATTCTGAGTACTAGAACAATACTCAGTGTTATTGTGCATTGTTGAATAATTTTGGAATTAAGACACATAGATGACCTGATGTCAGATCACTCTGTGAATCTGATTTCCAAATCTCCAATTAGCTGAAATTCAGATAAGAGCCATGCAGTCCAGACATGCAAAGGGGAATTAGAATGAGAACAACATTTACTTAGAGATTTTAATGTAGAAATTGGCCTTTTTTCAAAGCTAAATCCTCATTAACCTTTGGCCTTTCCAAAGTACAAAAATAAAATCACCAATCACAGTGTCAGTCTCCCAGATGATCTTTCCTTTAGTTTGGCTGTGAAACCCTGCTGACCTAGAAAACTGGTAGAGGACCTAAATTCCAATAGTAGAAGTCTGAAGAAGGCCAGAGACAATTTCTTATCCTCTACCCTTCTGGGCATCTTTTCTTTTCTTCTTACTCACAATGTGTAAATCTTACCTCCAGTTCAAGTCATACTACCTTCTCTTCTAAAGTATTTATTCACTCTAGCTAAGAAATGTCTATGAAAGGTTTGACCAATGTCAACTCTTGGAGTTTTAAGTATAATAGTGGCTCCTAGAAGAAAATACTTGTCTGAGGGCCACATAGAGTCTGGGCCTTGGGTACATCAAGTCATCCATCCTTTATCTTGTAAACTTCCATTCCTGGCCTGGATACTTAAAGGTCTTCAACTGCTCAAAGATTCATAGCAGTTGCTTACACCCCAAGCAAATAAAGTAGTCTCCAGAACTGAGGGTTCATCATAATGTAACAAATAATTGCCACCTAGAAGAGTAATATGAAGCCAATCCCACAGCTACTGTAAGTCTTACCATCAAAGGCCAGGGGCTGTAATGGGTCAGCCTTATTTCTTCTGAGAAAGGCTGCAGCTTCTCCAAGCTCAGATAGATCCATCCTTCCTAAAAATTTCCATTGGAAAAAAAATTGGTAAAACTAAAGGTGATTTGAAAGGTTTAATCCTGTCAAAGACAGCTGTAAGAGGGTAAAGTAGAACTGAGGCACTCTGTTCTAGAACAATAACCCATTCACAGTAGCATACCAAACAGTGCCCTTCCACTGTCTGACCCATATTGCCAGTTTACAATACAACTGGACTCAAGAATACCTGACTTTAGCAGAGCTAGGTCATGTAATCATAGTAGGCACAGTGCCTAGGGCCAACAGTGCCTTCAGGAACTTATGAAAACATATCAATTCCTTTAAAATCAGGAGAAAACATAAGTAAAACAATGGTGTACAATAATGATCTGAGTCCAGATTATATTTATTTTTTATCAACATTTCAAAGCTAACTTTAATAATTTTGTGAAAGAAATACCTCCCAAAGGACAAAAGTATAAAAATCAAGCTACAACCCTGAGCCACAAATTTGATCTTACCAAAGGGTTGAATAGGCAAACCCAACAAATAACAAGTACCAGACACTAGGTCCTTGATAGGAGTGATGATGGATTTAAAAGTATCTAGCTGCCTCTAGGCATATCAAGCATTGGTTGACAAAGGGGGAGAATTATTCAGGAAAGTGTTTAGTATTAGATTGTAAAACAATAAAAATGAGAATATCCTTAGAGAAGGCCTCCACACACACTGTGGCATGATAGCCTGTACACACATGCACGTGTGCATGCACACACACACACATATAAATGCAATAAAAATCATTTAAAATATTAACTAGTTCTTTTCAGGAAACATTTGTGTATTCTTTATTGTGTATTTATTATTGTGTTAAATATGTAGGTGGGTTCCTTTGCTTTCTAAACTGTTTTGTGAATCAGAAATAGAGAAAACCATTAACAGCAGACACCACCAAAGGCAAGTGCCTCCATTTATTTTCTATGGCTGTAACTGAATGCCACAAACTAGATAATTCATAAAGAAGACATTTATTTAGTTGCTGGCTCTAGAGTCCGGCAAGTCCAAAAGCGTGGTGTCAGTATCTGCTAGAATCTGGTTAGGGCCTTTTCTGCTGGGTCCTAAAATGGTAAATTTTCTCACATTCCAGTGCAAACATTTACTCTTAGCTAAGCCACTCTCTATGATTCATGAATGGGTTAGTCCACTGAAGGCAGTCCTCCCACACAGATTCTGCCTCCAAATATCTTCAACATATGCATTAGGAAATTAAGGTTCCAATACATTAAAGCCATAGCAGGAAGAGAAATAGAAATTTGTAGAATGACAGGTATAGCTGAAAAGATGGAAGTGCAGCAAAGCAATAATCAGCTTTGATCATAATCTCCTCTCAGAGGCTACATTCGCCCTGTTTTCTCCCTGTGGCCAAGGGTAATCTACAGCTCACTGCTCTTATCTCTCTTGAGTAGGACTGTGTAGTGAGTTTCTGGGGAAAGGAGTGCAAAATTTTATACAATGGTGGCACTTTGGTGCCTTAATTGTGAGTAAAAACTCAATGCTTATTAAGAAATTGTTTAAAATATTTTATTATTTTTATTGTATTTTATGTGTATGAGTGTATTGCCTACATGCATGCAAGTGTACCTGTGTCATTCAATGCCCATGGAGTTCAGAAGAGAGTGTCAGATTCCCTGGAACCTGAGTTACACATGGTTGTTAGCAAGCATGTGAGTGCTGGGAATTGATCCCCGGTCCTTTGCAAGGGCAGTCAGTGCTCTTAATCACGGAGCCATCTCTCCAGCTCCCAATAAATTGTTGAGAGTTCAATTATTTTCATATTAGGAACTCCAATAATTTTATGTTGATTTTGTCATAATTTATGTTTTCTTGAGTTCTTCCTAGGTATTCATGTTTAAAGCCTTTTATTGCTGGGAAACCATTATGCAAAAAATAAGGAAAATACACACACACAGTTAGAGTGTAAACAAACAGTATCATTTGGCAAAGCCTCTTTGATTGTTCATATTGAAGACAACATGCCTAACAATGAGAATGGATTTCTCCAGATGTCAACAGGGAAGGACCAAGCACATTGATGATTCCAAATAAGCAGGGGCATATGCCTCAAGGCAGTAAATGAAACACATTTGAATTACAAGGCCCAGTGAACACCACACATCTGGGAAATGTTTGCAAAATGCTCTTAATTAGGGACACTACTGTGTAGAAAAATGATGCTGATGCCTGCTAATATTCATGATATTGGTTAATCCTGCTACGGCGTTTACTCAGAATAAATTACTGAGTAGGAAAGTTGTAAACAGTCTTTATGCAGAAACCTACCACCCCCCACCTACTTACAATACCTACATTATATTTACTTATATGCAGTTCCGATGGCTATAAAAGCAGGAGCCTCATCCAGATTTCTTTCCTTAAAGAAGAATGTAAAAGTGCTTAATTGAATTCTAAATCAAGAGGGCTGAACAAATAATTGATCTACTAATTAATTGGCATGGTTTGAGTATAGAATATCCCCAAAGGCTCCTGTTCTGTTATTTAGTTGCTGGCTCTAGAGTCCGGCAAGTCCAAAAGCGTGGTGTCAGTATCTGCTAGAATCTGGTTAGGGCCTTTTCTGCTGGGTCCTAAAATGGTAAATTTCCTCACATTCCAGTGCAAACATTTACTCTTAGCTAAGCCACTCTCTATGATTCATGAATGGGTTAGTCCACTGAAGGCAGTCCTCCCACACAGATTCTGCCTCCAAATATCTTCAACATATGCGTTAGGAAATTAAGGTTCCAATACATTCAATACACTAGACTTGGTTCCAGCTAGTACTGCGTACTGATTGGATGTGAAGGTAAATAGGAGATTGGGCCTAGTTAAGCCAAGCAGATGCAATGAAGGATATATTTTGTTTCTGGTTTCCCTGTCTCTCTGCTTCCTCGTTGACATGAGATGAACAGTTCTGGTCTGTCACACTCCCGTGCTGTGATTCTGATATGTGCATTATTTAACCACAATCCTAGAAACAATGGGGCCAGCTAGCAAGGACTGAAAACTTTGATGCCATGAATCACAATAAGTCCTTCCTCTTTTAAGTTTTTATTATTTATTCATTCATTTATTTATTTATTTATTTATTTGTTTTATTTGAGACATGATCTTCCTGTAGCCCCACCTGGCCTGGAACTTACTATATGTAGACCAAGTTAGCCTCCATCTCACAGAGATCCATCAGCTTCTGCCTCCTGAGTGCTGGGACCAAAGATGTGTGCCACCACACCTGGATTCCTTAAGTTATTTTTATCTGATGACAAAAAAGCTATTGACCCATTAAAGACCTACCCCATTTGAAGCTGTGGGTCATCTGTGACATTGCTGTTCAACTCCCCTTCCTCTGGTTTCCATCTTCCAGCTGCTCTGGGTCTTCTAGCCAGTGCAGTTCCACCTCCCTGCCCACTTTCTAATCTCTCAGTCTCTCATCAAGATCCTGGGCCTCTGCACTGAGTTATTTTACTATTTATGTAAAGAAAAATTCTGATTAAATTATGCCATATATTTCATTTGAATTTCCCGGCCTGGCCTGGCACTAGTGAATTAAAGAGTAGTAATAAGACCTCAAGAATTTCCCACTGTAAGTGGAGACTTGATAATAGAGGGATAAATGAGTCAGTACAATATAGTGATAATATTGAAATAGAGCAGGCTACAGGATGATATAAGAAAACTAAGTGGAATTCTCACACCTGTATTAGCTAACAAGGGCAGTTCGCAACCCAAAGGAATGTCAAATGGACCTGAAATATTACTTGTAAAATCAGTATCGGAATGAATTAATTAAAAATGAAGAATAGTTACCACTTCTGAATATTACATGAGATGTTGAGAAGTGTTTTACACACAATTCTTTAACTTCATTGCAGCCCCAGGAGGGACAGGTATAATAGTCTTTATTATATGAAACACATAGACAGAGTGCTAATAACTGTCTTCTTTAAATCTGAATCCAGATTCCTGAAAGCTATATCTATTTCCTGTTTCTTCCTTCATTAACAACCATCCATGTTTCTATTACCCCATCTATAGCTCAGATAAGGCCATCACGTTTTTCTGTTACAGCTTACTGGTTTAATTTATTAACTGGTCTCTTGATAGAAACTAATCCAAAATGAGGCTAAAAATAGAGAAACATGTCAGTATTACTATTTAAAATCTGCTCCCATTTTACTGAAATGTTCCTAGAGCCCATAGTGTTTTCTACCCTCTTGCCTGCCTCATCTCTGCACCCTACTTCTCTTGCTTTCTCTTCTCCAAGCATGACCTTGTTGCTGTTCTAAGAGGACTCTGTGATCTCCAGATGTTCATGATGTGACCCTGGACTCAGTCCTGTCTCTCTTTACCAGGGTAATTCTCAGTCATTCTTTGTATAGCCAGTGAAAATTTTTTTTTCAGGAAGTTATTCTCTAGGCCAGTTCTCTCTATCAGACAGTTATCAAAATATATTACCTGTATCACAATAATCTTTTTGTATTATTTATTTAACTGTCCATATTCTTAAAGAAAAAACATAAATAATTCAGAGTAGGGTATAGGTATGCCATATTTAGAGTGAATGCAGTCTTGCATAGAATAGGATTTTAATAAACATCTAGGAATCAACGAACCAAAAAGTGAAGCCAACCAGTCCTTGAGTCCACAGTATAACTCTAGTGTCTCCTAGCTGAGATCCAGCTCAGGAGAACTCATGATTTGGTTTCAGAGAATATAAAGAAGATATAGCACATATTTATAAGCAAGAAGTATTTGAGAGAAGAGAGAGAGACACAGAGAGAGACAGACCGAGTGAGTGCAAGAGAGAGAGAGCGTGCTAGGGACATGCTCAGTGCCTGTCACACAAACATCAAGACTTGAGCTTGAATCCCCAGAAATCACATAAAACCCAGGCCGGTAGCATGAACCTCTGTAATCCTAGCACTTCTACAGGGAAATAAGAAACAAAGATAGGAGAATCTCTAGAAGCTTGAAGGTCAGCTAGCTTAAAAGACACAACAGAAAAACAACGAAAGAGACCTGGTCTCAAACAAGGTAAAAGACACGGATCCACATCCAAGGTTGTCTTCTGACCTGTACATATGTGTCATGGTATACATGTGCCCACAATCATACACAAATAAATACACACAGAAGAAAAAGAAAGAAAGGAAGAAAGAAAGGAAGAAAGAAAGAAAGGAAGAAAGAAAGGAAAGAAGGAAGGAAGGAAGGAAAGAAGGAAGGAAGGAAGGAAAGAAGGAAGGAAGGAAGGAAGGAAGGAAAGAAGGAAGGAAGGAAGGAAGGAAGGAAGGAAGGAAGGAAGGTTTTATTAAAAATCATCACCATTACATTTTCCAGATTGTATGAAAACTAGAACATATTTTAGGAACTGGGTTCAGTGATTCAAAGTAAATGTAAAGATAAAATTTGACTGCTCAACATGAAACATGTGGTTTCATTTTTTTTTTGATGAATGCACTCAATTTGGGAATACGAATTGTATCTCAATATTCATTTTTTTGTCTTTTTTTGACATGTATCTCAGGCAACTCTGGAACACACCATCTTCTTTTTTCAGTCTCCAAAATGCTGGGATATCAGAATGCAATCTCAGGCTTGGCTTATTTCCAAGATTTTAGAATCCATAGTTGAACTTAAAAGGTTCTTTAATCTCGGCTAGCTCAGTGCTCTATAATTTACAAGTGCATACAACAAAGACTATCAAATAAATCATTTGTCCAAATGTACCGTCCACGACAGGAGAGCCATGTTGAAAGTATGCACAGTTTTCCCCAAAATTTAGGAAAAAGTACTAAGAAGAATCAATAAGGAAAAGTAAGACTGTGCTTTCAAGACTATGATTTAGAACTGAAGCCAAATATACTCTCCCACAAAATGCTGTTAATAGGTAGTAAATATTAGCTGTAATAGAACATTGATGTGATGCTATTCCTGAGGACATAATCCATGATCTACATTTACACAGTAATATCTGATTTACAGTTGCTGTTAAATGTATTTAGTGAATTTAAAAGCTCATGTAAATGCATGCTATTATATCATCATTTTCCTTGTTTTGATGTATTCTGAATTTTATGACCTTACCCCAGGGTACTTGTGAAATTTTAGCTAAATACACTTACAATCAACATCTGCACAGATAGTCAATGATATATTTACTTAAAAAGAGTATTATGTTTTCTACTTCAATAAAATTCAACAAAGTTTTAAAAATATCTAACACATGCTAAGAATTGAAAATTTTTTAGGATACCAGGATTATCTATTTAACTTGTTTTCCAGATTCAAGTCTAGAAGATAAGACTTATGAACAGACCATCTTCAATATATCCACAGTAACGGATGTGTATTTTTCACATATTATAAGAAATGGAAACAATTGTGTTTTAAAATTCCTACTTCAGATCAACTATAACATGCTATAAATATATTTTATTAAAATATTTCACTTCATATAATGAACAATCCTATGGTTAGAGTATTAGTAACAATAACAAACTTTCATACCTGGTGTTCAGTATGCTGGTAGGGGAGAAACAAAAATCTACCATGCAGAGAGCAAAAGAAACGCACAGACCAGTGCTAAGTCAGGAATTTATACACTCTTGTCAAGGTCAACAGTGACACCCTTGGTCAAATATGCCATTGTTTCTAAATTTGTCTGCTGGTTTTTGAGACGTTGAACCCATGGATATGGATTTGGCATCCAAAATGTCTCTAAGGCAAGGATGTGAGACGCCAGAAAACAATTCCATTTCTAGAACTGAAATCCACAGACGAATTTGACCCATTCCCCAAACATTTGCTGCATAACAAGATTAGACATTATTAATAAGAGAGGCGAAGGGACAGCAGAGTCTCTGGCTCTAGAGTTCTCACTCAGTGAGCTAGCAATTAGTGGTCTCAGCATTTTCCATCTGACTAAGAAGACAGTGATATTAATTGTCTGCTATTTATTTAGGTCATATTTGACATACTAGGAAATAATATTGACAAAGGGTATACTATGTTCCAAACACTGTTCTACGCTGGCATGTGTGACTTCATTTAAGCTCTGTAACACTATATGGTAGCTTTTGTTATTCTTTTTTACAAATAAGAAAACAGGTAAAAATGATGACTTAATCATGACTATCTATTATTTATTTATGTATTTATTTATTTTGTAGCGTGAGGACTGAAACTAATGCCTCACAGATACTAAGCATGTACTCTACCTATAATATAATATGATCCTTTTTTTGTGTTTTTTTAAATTTTGAGACAGATTATCACTAAATTGCCCAGTCTGGCCTGAAACCTTCGATCTTTTTACTTGAACCTCAAGTGGTACATCTTAGAAATGGGTGCCACCAGGCTCAGCTGAGCTAGTTACTTTTGGACACAAGAATTGAACCTAAAATGGTGAACCAAAATCTCCTTCTCGCTTTTAAAAAAATACATATTATTTATTTTTATTTTAGGTATATGAGTGTTATGCCTGCATGTGTAAGTACCATTCCCACAGAGGACAGAAGAGGGAATAAAATCCCCTGGAACTGGAGTTACTGACAGTTGTTAGTCACCATGTAGGTGCTGGAATTCAAACCTGGGTCTTCTGCAAGAACAACCAGTGCTTTTAATGGCTGAGCCATCTCTCCAGACCCATCCTTTTCTTTCTCTTTAAACCTCTGTAACATACAATTATTAGCTAATTTCTGATTGATGATCTTTAATTTCCCCTCAAAAAGTGTAGCTATTGTTTGTTTTTTTGTAGCCCAGGCTGGCCTCAGTTTCACTGAGATCTGCTTGTTTCTGCCTCCCAACTGCTGGGATTAAATGCATGGGACACTTTCCCTGGGAAAAAGTATAGTTTTTAAATCGCCTTTGTCTATCCACAGAAATGCATTGCTGTTTGCCTTTTCCAAAATCCGGGAAGCTTTCTTTCTGAGTCTCTAGGTGAAGCAAGTGGTTGGTATAAAAGAATAAACTAGAAAATCAGGTCTTGCCTTTGATTCACTCTTCCAGAATTTGAAAGCCTTTTGTACAATGAAATGGTCTTTAGAGAAAAAGATTTTCTCAACTACCTTTAAAATGACTTTGTAGAAAGGATGTTGAAAAGTGAAACCCAGAGTGATAGACAACAGCTCATGCAATCAGTTCCCACTGCTGATGTGGAACTATTCATAACTATTCATTCTCCCAAAAGAATTTCAAATTTCTTATTGGGGAGAAGCAGTACGTAGAGAAATACCTTAGTGAAACCTTTTTTATTATGGCAATATTGAGGGCATAAACAAGCTAGTAATAAATATGAAAGTACTGCATAATTATAACTGATCTTTTGACTAAACAGGAGCCAATATAGCATTCTAATTGAGATGATCTATGTTGCTTTGTACAGGAATGTGATTTAATTAGAACAGGTAAGCTGCCAGCAGTAACCTCAAAGAAACCCAGGATGGATGACAAGTAGCAAGAGAAAGCCTATCCTCACTGGCTGCTGTTTCATAGGACATGGACATTAAAGCTCTTTTTTTGACCTTTGGGAGACCACAAGTCATTTTAATGTGTACTTGGAGTTGGAAATGAAAAGAGTGTGTTGTGTTTGGACATTTTAAAAAAGAATCAATCCAGATTGAACAGTTTGAATTACATCAATCCCCAGTGAGCTGAGGATTTAAAATGCAGAGGAAACTAACCAGACAGGTTTTCAGAAGGGTTTAATTTGGAATAAACGAAAGACAGCTGTTAAAGTTATAAGCCTGTTTCCATTTCTGGCTGAACAGGAGAGGCATGAGCCAATAGTCTGAGGACAGATGATAGAAAACAAGGGGGAATGGTATGTAGTGATGGTGGTTTCAGTGAATATGGCTTTGTCTAGAAAAAAAAATCCCAACAAGGGCAAAATCAGTGAGATGCTGTAATGGCTAATTGGCATGTGGTAGCTGTCAAATGCATAGGGAAGACAGTCATACACAATAGCTGGAGATCCAGATTTGGCCTATGAGATCATTATAAACACCCCAGGAGTGTGAGGATGGGTAACTTCTTCCCTGGGTTGAAAAAAAGAATAGAAGTTGAAATAAGGCTCAAATATCAAGCAGAGTATTTAAAAAAGTCAAGTCATGTGAGAACTAAATTCTCTCAAGAGCTGCCATATTCAAATGATCAAACCCCAAAGACAACTGACCTGACAGTAAATTAAACTAACAATTCCCAATGTAGAAGCCTCCTTTGAATGTCTTCTATATACTGATGTTCACAAATCATTCCACCTAAAACGCAGTTGAATAAATATACTAATATACAGATTTAAGCCATAACTCAAATCTGAAATCTGACTATAATAATTGCCAGAAAAAAAATGATCCAGCATCAAGTACAGAGATTTACTGCATTCTTGGAGGGCTAAAGAATTTTTATGCTCCTTTGAAACACACTTCCTAATGACAGGTATTCTTTCCTGTTGGTAACATAGAGTGAAGGGTCCAACACCATATAAAATGGCAGAACACACCAGGCGGTGGAGAGAGAAAAAGGTGGCTTCCGGTGATTTGCAAAAGAGGCCTTTCAAATCATCTCACTTCTACAAGGCTCATTCTTATCTCTTTCCAATGTTTCTGCTTTGATTTCAAGGTGAGAACATTTGTAAAAATCCTTCATGGGTGAACATGAAGTGATCATTTCATATTTGTTAGAATGTAAGATGATAGATATGCTTCTGAGAATTAATTACTTAAGATACTTATACTACTTAAATTAGAATGAATTGTTAAACAGTCTATGTACATTAATAAAGGGAGAAGATCAATCAATGTTCCTACCCAGCTGCAGAGCCTAATAAACAACAATGACTGGCCCAGTAAACTATCACTATTGGTGTAGTAGTGGCACTTTTATCTTGGGGTAACTAACACCTGTTTAATTGGAATTAAGGCCTATTCAATAGGAAGAAACTCATGTGTGGTATTGTAAACACAACCAAATACACATGAATGGAGAGATAATAGATCCTGGAGAAAAACCTACTTTTGTCATATCCCCAGACCAACACAGTTTCTTTCTTTATTCTAAATAAGAATGCTCATATTTACGGATAAGTGAACCTTTACCCCCTCATCAAAGAATCTTCTTTTTGCAACAAATGAAGACTATTACAGAATTCCAGAACTGGTCAAACTCAGAGAATAAGTGCCTATGAGATGCTTAACCCTAAATGACACATCATCAATGCAACCTCTAGGTTAGGATGAATGCATCTCTTAACTCTCACCAGAAATTCCCTTATGCATCAGATGCTGATTAACACAGAGACCTACAGTTAGTCAATGTGCAAAGAACAAGAGGCCACAGATACTTATCCCAGATTAGGACAGATATCTCAAACCTCTACCTCCCAAGGATCAGGGATCATGCAGAAGACAGGGTGGAAAGATTCTAAGATCCAGAGGTAGTAGATGACCACAAAGAAACAGTTTCCCAGACAGCTGGTCATTTACTTTTATGAACTCACAGCAATGGTAACAACATGCACAAGTCCTATGCATGCACAAAATAGGCAAAAACCCAGCAAAGACAGGGAGAATTTGGTAAGAAATCCTAGTTCACCCTAAGGACCTTTGGCAATTGATGGTTACTAGCAGGGGGTAAAAATAGTTTCTTACAGGAGTGGGACGCTTGGTGGGCCCAGTGCAAATCATACTCTATAGACCACATTATATATCTATATCTCTATCTATCCATCTATCTATCTATCTATCTATCTATATATATATATATATATATATATGTGTGTGTGTGTGTGTGTGTGTGTGTGTGTGTGAGATATTGAGATGTATGAAAGTTCATTAAATTACGATTGTGTAGGAGCAGTGGGGCAGGTACAGAGAGAGAAGCTGATCTAAATGCCACCAAACTATATTGTATGATTGCAAAAATTCAATAAAAATACCAAAAATGTTTTTTGTAGTTGGTCTCAGCCAAAGGACCAAAAGGTGACATCATTTCAAAAATTTGATATTCTAATAGTAATATCCTATTGTTACTTTAAGTTCGTTCCCCTATTATAACTTTTGAGCATTTAAAATTATTTTCATTATGTGGACATGTATGTGCATGTGGTGCCCATGGAGGCCAGAAAAAAGTGTTGGACCTCCCTGGAGCTGGAATTAGATGTTGTTTGTGAGTCACCTGATGTGACTGCTGGGAACTGAACTGAGGTCCTCTGGAAGAGCAGCAAGTGCTCTTAATCACTGAACCATCTCTCCAATTTCCTATTTTGTTTCTTAATTCTGTTTCTGTCATTATTATTTAACATATTAACTCTATCATTTATCTTCCTTATTTTTTTTCTTTTATACTTTGGTATATTTAGGAATATCTATCTTTTTATATAATTTTTTTTCTTTTTTAGCTTTGGAGGATTATACATGGTTATATTTAGTCAATGTTTGTGGATAGTCCCAGTATTAGTTGCCAAGGAGAAGGGCAACAATAACAGGATCGCTCTATGCAAGTGGACAAATTAAGAACTGAAAACACCAAATAACAATGACTTAAATAGGACAGAAGTATATTTCTCTTATGAAATTTGGAGGGAGAAAATCCAGGGCTCTTCCACATAACCCAGTACAAGGGATCAGATATCTTTTATCATGATGATCTATTAATCATGGCTTCCATTCTCTGGATCAAGTTACAATTTAAATTCCGTTGGAGATCCAGCCATCTTGTCTGTTTACAGTCATGAATAAATAAGGTAGAAAAGAAGATAACATCTATGAACTTTTACAGAAATTGTCCTCCACTTGCGTTCACAGCATACAAAAGCTTTGATTATTACATGAATACACTTAGATGTGAAGGATGCTTATGATCCCCTAGCTGTTTGAAGCAGTGCTAATCTCAGGTGGAATGTACCTACATAAAGTAGGAAATAATTTAGAAGATGAGGGAAATTACTTGGGTCACTGTAATAGAGTTCCAAACTAATAACTAGCTTAGACATTTTAAGTGTAATGATTAGGCAGAAAACATATTCTAAATATGTGAATGATGAATCTCTGAGCCCACTCTTAGTATTTTTCCAGAGTCCACCTACCTCTCCCAGCCTTTCTTTCCCAGCACAAGTGTTCTCTGGTCATCATTGTTTTCAGTAGTTAGGTAGGCACAGATGTCTTCATAGATGAGGCTTGCTAACTTAGAAAATTCTGACCAACCAGAGGTAAAACAGCATCGCTATACACAAAAGAGAGTTCTTTCTGTCATCAATTGCTTAGGTTCATCAATTACCCACATTCCACACTTGATCTCAACAATCTAAAAACTTATTTTGTGAGTCTGGTGAAATTAACAAAGAAAGCTTTTCTAGGGGAAGCAAAACAAAAAACAATAAAACCACTTTCCAAGTAGAACAGCTAATGCTCCCAAAACTTTCATAGCTATCTATACATTTACAATGAAAATGAATATAGTAAATATTTATCAGGTAAAGACACAGAAAGCATATGCCATGGTTTAAAATGTGGGTTGTTATCTGTCTGCCTTTTGGATCCAAAAAATGAATTTCAATTTATACAATATCTAAAAAATGATACTAACCTTTTAACAAAAAGCAAATCTTATCTGAGTTATTAAAATGTTCTACAATTAGAGTTAAGAGCATGTCTCTTGATTTAATTCTTTTATCATGCCTAGTAGTCACTTAAAAAAGGGAACTTCAATTATGAACTTCTCCTTTACAATTCCAATTTCTCTTGTAACTTCTGTTATTCAGCAAGATGACTTCTTCTTCATGACTGAAACTGAACACTAATGGATTTTAAAAAAGGCCAATAAAGCTAGACTCTTATGCAGCAACACTTTGACAAACCACCTCTCCACAAAATACTTTATTAATCATTTGGTGGCACCAACAAGCACACTTAATTGTATAACTCCTGCAAACCAAGTACCTGATTTTGCTGATGTAAGCATATACTACCTTGTAGAGTTTCCATTTGTGTTTACTAGGCAACAAGGTAAAGTTTCCAAATCTGGTTTATTTTCCTAATCCACATGTCTTTCTTTTGTTTTCTTTACCTGTTTCTGTTCTCTTATGAAGTCAATATTCTCTGATACTTTAACTTATTTCTAGTCAGCTCACCTTTTGATCTATATACTGAGAAGATGACTTTTTGCCTGTCAAAGAGTAGATACCACAGACTGAGGAAAGCATCTATTTGGGCTTAGATTTTAAATGCCCAAAGTTTATTTGTTGGAGGCCTGGTCCTATGGTTGGTAGCAGTGTTTAGATGTAGGCCTTAGAGAGGTGGCTGGATCAGAAGAGCCAGACCTCACTGAGAGGACTTATGCATCTATGGACTCATAATTTACTGAGATATTGGGAGACAATGACAACTTTAGGAGATGGGACTTCACTGGGAGAAGCTGGCTGTTGGTGTGTGAGCCTGGAGGCATATTTTGTCCTCAGTCCTTTCCTTTCTCTTTTTGCTTCCCAGCTTCTATGAAGCAAGCATCTTTCTCCTATTACACACTACTGCCATGAGCCTTATGACAGGCCCCCAAAGCACCGAGCCACCTAATTGGACTGAAATTTCTGTATGAGTCAATTCCTGAAGTTGATTTTCTCATGTATCTTGTCACAGTGTCAGAGTTAAGACAGTATCTCTTCCTAGAGAGCCCATGCTCTAGAGCAGAAATACTCAGGCCTATACTGAGACCGTTCTACAAATTACATAAAAATAGGTCAATCACTGTAATGCTGATATTTTTTAGCAAATTAAAAAACTATTAGAACATATTTTTAGTTACTCATACATTAACATGTTACTTGTCCTTATTCAAATATTTTTCTATTGGAAGAGTTTTTTGACATCTAATCATAAAACTGAACTTTATGTTTTGCTTTGATTTTAATGAATATAATTATGTAGTAAAGGAAAACATGTGTACTGAAGTTCTAATGGACTTATCTCAGTAAAGAAGATTTAGAAAATGCAGTCAACCAAAATTAATTTGCATGTATTTGTAGCTAATGTACTCAACTATGCTAGAGCAGAGGCATTTTCTATAATAAGGAAGTAGGAGACTCCATTGAGCTAACAGTGAGTACTAAGCTTTCATTACACCTGTCTGCCGAGTCAGCCCCATAAAACAGTTCTTTTGCTGGTGACCTAGATATTGACACTCTCCAGAACTTCTTCACATTCTGGAAGAGGTGAAGCTTGTTGCTTATGTGCATTTTACCCTAGTCTATGTCTACTTGAAAATACATTTGACCACCTTTCATTGCAAAGAACTCTCAGCTGTTAAATCAGTTTTTTTTGAAACAGGTTATGAATTTATGCTGTTTTAAAGAGCATTTATTTGTTCCCTGTCCCATACTTATACAATGCGTGGGTTATATTTTGTGATTCCTACTGTGTGTTCAACTTGTCTCAGAATTTCTCAATATGACAATAGTCAGACAAATTTGGTGTGAGAGAAATATGTCACTGTAGACAAATTGTATCTTGGCTTATCAGGAATTTAAACTGCTGAAGCTGAATTCTGATTTTTGTCTCATTAAACTTGGTGTCACTAGGTACTTTGCTCTCTCTGTGTTGTAGTTTTCTTGTCCATAATATCTCTACTCCAGCCTGCTTCATTCCTCTGTCGCAAAAAAGTGAACATGAGTTGTATACAAAGAACACAAATTTATTCCTTCCATTTCTCGCAGACCCCTGTGTTCAGATTCAGAAGCATCTGACAGGAGACTTCTGACTATATCACATGGCAGGCAAGAGGTGTTGACAAACCCGCCCTTTTACAAGAACACACATCTGTGATCATGGCAGAACTCTTGTGGCCTTATCCCATCTTAAGGGTCCTAGCACTTAACACTGATGCAGTACTAATGAAATTTCCATGATTTTTCTATAGCATAAACATTTGGGCCATAAGAACATGTGTTATTACGATTCTCATTTAAATTCAATAATATCTGTGAAAATACTCACAATGTTACCAGAACAGAAAAAAATACTTGATAACTGGAAAAATAAATATAGAAGAACCATAATTAGATTGTGGGCACATATATACAGAATTTGATTCATTTTGTCATTAGTTAAGATTCACCAATGCCAAGACAAATAGGCATAAAATATGACAGATTTCTTTGGGTCTTAAACTTCTTGACAATAATCTCCTTGGATAAAAATTGGATGAACTCTAGGTCTTGCTGCACCCTGTTACTTCTATGTGTTTTGAGCAATTTCATGAGGTATTTTGTGCTCAAAGGAGTGATCCGAGCTGGATGTGGTGGCATACATGTACAATCCTAGTACTCAAGATGCAAAACAATGAAAATCCTGAGATCAAGGTCAGGATGGACTACATAGCAAGCCCACTTCAAGAAACAGAAAAACAAATAAAACTAAAGGTGTCTGAGCATACACAATGATTCAGTTCAAAAGCACCGAACTCCATTGATTATAACAGGAATATATAAGCTCCATATGCAACAGAGCTCTATGCCCTAGGCAAGATTACCATTTCCTGTTTATGGATGAGGGACTAAGGGTTGGGGAGGTAAAATGACTATACAAGGTCATAGTATTAATATAACTGAATATAGTCAGTTCACATCTCAATGAGTATAAAGCCAAAAACAAGCATCACCAAGATTTAGAGTACAGAAAGAATTATTACCAAGAGCAGGAAAGAGGAGCATGAGAGATATTTCCAAAGTGAGGTCTCTCTCCAGCAAGGAAAGGATGAGGATTTCACGCAGGGATCCTGTGCACGTCCCTTCAATAAAGGAATTTAAAGAAAGGCACATTTCTGTGCATGTTTAATTTAACACTGTAGTTCAAGGAGAAAAGATGATAAATACATTTTAGGGCATGCTTAACTTAAGGTCATGGAAGCATATGTACAAAGGGTTAAAATGATAGACCAGAACAGTTCTGAGCATGCTCAGCTTACAACATAACTACAGCAACCAGGAACCCTTCTGTGTATACTTACTTTTCTAAAAAAAATAAAATAAAAGACAATTTGAAAGTACATAAATATGAGTTTCCCCCTTAAGGTGCTTATCTCATTTAGTGATTGACACTGTTTAGTTAGCATTCAGTACTTACACTCAGGCAGCCTGACACCAGAGACCATATTCTTTCACATTCTGGCTTCTTGCCTCTGGGTTACAGTACGTACAATATGACACTTGATGTCAGAGAAAAAGACAGTGTGAGGTTGTTTGGGGTGTACTGGCCTTAGCACACAAAATAAAACCATTCAGTGTTTTACTATCTGTGCTTGTTTTTTTTTTTAATTTTATGGATTATTAGTATAAAGAAGGGGTACTCCTGCCAAGGTGAGTGTGGAGGTCAGAGAACAACTTTGGGGAGCTGTGTCTCCTCCCACCGTGAATTCTGGGAACTGAATTCAAATTATCTAGATTTCCTTACAAGCATTTTATGCTCTGAGCATCTCACTGGCCTTGTTTGCTGTTTTTCTTGATTGGTTGGTTGGTTGGGTTGTTTTAGTAGACCGATTACATTTATAATGTAACTTAAAATGTAATGCAATTAATGATGTTATTTAATAATAACTCAGAAACTACATTATAGCCCATTTTATAGACATTTAAAATATTTTTATTTATTATTTATTATTTTATGTGTATGAATGTATTGCCTGCATATAGGTAGGTGCACCCATGTCATGCAGTACACGCAGAAGTCAGAAGAGGGCATCAGATTGCCCTGGAATGGGAGTTAAGGATGGTTGTGCCAGGTGGGTGCTGGGATTCAAACTTGGGTCCTCTGAAAGAGTAGCCAGTGCTCTTAACTGCTGAGACATCTCTTCAACCCCTATAGCTCATTTTTATAGTCTTTCTTATGTATGTGTATGTGCGTGTGTGTGTGTGAGAGAGATATGGTGTGTACATGAAAGTGGTATGCAGTGTCTGCATGAGCCAGTGTATGCACATGCAGAAGCCAAAGAATTTCAGGTGATTTCCTCGATTGCTCTCCAATTTTTGCCTTGAGATAGAGCTCTGAACTGGCAGTTCACTGTTTTGGCTAGGCCGATTGATCAGTGAACTCCTAGGATCTTCTTATATCCCCCTTTACCCTCAATGCTATGATTACAGGCATGTACAGCATTACCTGGCTTTTTTAATTGTGTGCTGGGGGCCCAAGTTTAGATCCTCAAGCAAGAGCAGTTACTCACACATTGAGACATATCCCCAGTCCTTTATCCTCTCGTATAGTAATTCATACATACTAAAACCAGCAAAATAGAAACTCCAGGCTCCTGTTGTCAGACTATTCAGCATTCTGTCAGAATGATTACAAACAAATGTGTGGAGCCCACTTGCTGCCCAGGCATTGTGCCAGATCTGTGAAAAAATATAAAGCTGTGGAGCATGGCTTTCATCATAAAAGCATTCAACTCTGTAGCAAAATGGAATAAACACAATTAAAAGGCTTATATAAAATAGAAATGACTAAAATGCAAGATAAAACAAGAAGACAGTAGCTGAGAGGGGAACACTGTGTTGACGACATGGGATCTGTGAATAGAGACTGTGTCAACAGAAGCATGCAAGTCGGGGTAGGAAAAGAATTTCAAAACTTAGGGCACAGCATGGAAAGCCCTGGCTAAGGAGTTTATATTTTCTTCTAGTTTTTAACTTAACTTTTTAATGTCCAACACATTATTCAAGCAAACTCCAGTATATGTCTCTTGAATGAGACTTCTGCTTCCATAAAGACAGAGAAACAAGAACTACCCTCCCGCCACCCCCAAAAAATAACTTTTAAAAAAGGCACAGAGTATACACTTCAATGGGATCAGGTCATTGGTCAATAGGCAAAAGTGATCCCCGAGAAAACTGATTCTCTAGAACGGACTCCCACCTCCCCTGAGGGTCAGCTGCGGTCTTGATTCCACACATGGTCGTGACATCCAGGCCTTAATGCCGGACCTCTCCCATTCACAGGTACCAAAAGGTTTTCTGTTATTTTTAATAGAATTACTCTTCTACAGCCCAAGTGCCTTTATGCCCTACATAAAAAGCAAAACACTTAATTGAACTTCTAGAGATAAAACTCACAGTTTGGAAAGCTAAAAACAAAGAAAAAGAAAGTACTGTAATAACCGAATTGATGTAAATCTCAAACTAAAAATACGTAATTGTATTTTAGAATATAAATTCACAATGATATATATGTTAACTGAATATTATTTACTCACAAAACTGTATTAAAGCTTCAACTATAATGTGAAATTTGTCTGTGTTGGTGTAATGTGAGTTTGCCATTCACTCCCTTTCAAATTCTCCAACCTATACAAAGTTTTCCAATGTAATCATGTATTATTTTTTAAATATTTATTATTTTTATGTGTATGTGTGTATTGCCTGTATGTATGTTAAGTATGCTCATATTGTGCAATGCCCATGGAGGTCAGAAGAACTGGAGTTACTGTCCGTTATTAGCCACCATGCAGGTGTACTGAACCCTTGTCCTCTGCAAACACAGTCAGTGCTCTTAACCACTGACCATCTCTCCAGCCCAAAATCATGTTCTTTTTTAAAGAAAACAATGCTAATAAAATTTTTTAAAATAAAAGAAGTACAAACAAAACAAACAAATGTACATGTAAAATATTATTAACATCCTGATGGGGTAGCACACATTTTTTATCCCAGCACTCAGGACACAGAGGCAAATAAAACTGTGAGATCAAGGCCGGCCTGGTCTATATAACTAGACCCAGGCCAGCTGGGGCTACAGGGAGACCTGGTATCAAAAAAACAACTAAATAAATAAATAAACAACCAAATGTGTAAGTAATTCATAGAGGAGGCCTTCCAACAAGCAGTCAATATTCCTATTTTCAAGTAAGAACCCCTGAAGAGGGGAAATAAGGTGAGCGCCATGACTGTCCCAGTGTTTCGTCCGGAGAGTCCCCCTGAGCCTGTGTTAGTGTGAGGACGACACTGGGCCTCTTCAGTGTAACGGTGGCTACAGCACGCACAGCAGTAAGCCGGAAAGAACAGAACCACTCAGAGAGGATCTGGAGAACTATGGAGGATTTCCTTCCAATCCTCAGAACAAAGGGCACCCAGAAGAGTTAGAAAAACCTGTACAGCTCACCAGAAACAGTGAAGAGCCATAGCGAAAAAGTCTCTTATTTCAGGGGAATCGAGAGACCTATTCATAAGGGTTGAGAGTGAGAATTATTCTTCAACCAAACAATCTGCTCGTACTTACAGACAAAGCTTAAAATCAAAATCAATACCATCAATTTCCTCTTAATTTAATTGACTTACAGAACAAAGTTTGAAGATACCTATAGAAATGAAAATATGTGAGATGCAATATTCAAAATTTCACATCTGACATTCAGTTAAAAATCAACTGGTAGAAAAGGTTGCATTTGGTATGATTCCAGTGAGTTATATGCTACACAGTGACATTTTGGTCAGTGAAATTCATATGCAACAGGGGTCCCAGAAGACAGCGAGGCAAAATTTCCCATTATCTGCTGACTTTATAGTATAATACATTACTCACGCAATCATACTGTAAATAACCCATGCTTCCAGTTGTACAAATGTACATATAAATTTACAGAGTAAGACACTTACTGGTTTGCATATTTATTATACTATTACTGCACCCTTCCCCCCCAGATTTGGGGCTTCATATATGCCAAGAAAAGGTTCTATTAATAATGTATATCATAATCATTACTGTACCTTTTACTTGGATTTTAGAGTGTACTACTTATTAAAACAAAGTCTTCAGGACCCAGTTGCTGAAGGCAACAATCTACACTTTAGACACAGGACTAGAAATTTCAAGCTGGAACTGGTCTGGAAGCCTCATCCCTGAGGACTAGCCCTTTTAGTATTAGATGGTGATATACAAGCTGCCAAGGAGAAAACTAATCAGTAGTCCTACCCAACTGTAAAGCTGGTGAGCCATGACAATGACCAGCCCAGTAATAAATACCCAGTAATGCAATAGTGGCACTTACATCTTGGGGATAACCAATAGTTGTCTAATTAGATCAAGCCTAGTAGTTTAGATTTAGGAACTAAATCCTAGTAGAGAACCTACTCCTACCATTTTCCTAAGTTAATACAGTTTCTAACTATATTTTAAATACTTAACATTATACCCATAGACAAGTGTGGCTCTTACCCCTCATCAAAGAAGCGTCTGTTTTGCAGCAGCCAGAGGCTACTCAGGAGATCCATAACTGGCCAAAATGCAGAGAATAAATGACCAAGAGGACCAATGTTCAGCCAAAATTAATACATCTACAATGCAACCACTATACCTAAGATTCAGGAACCATTGAAGAAGATGGGGAAGAAAGATTATGAGAGCCAAAGGACCAGGATACAAGCTGTGATAAAGTGCTTTGGAGACATAACAGGTCCACTGAATAGGTGAGAATTCAAGCCTGGTACTGTAAACCTAGCCAAGTATCCATTGCCACACCTATGAAATCTCAACAATATGGTTGTGTAAACAAGACCTGCATAATGACCACACCAGTTGACATCCAGTGTAGATGGGAGTAATCTCACAAGGGCCCACCCCAGATGAAAAGCTACAGGCAACCAACCAGTGCTGAGAGGAGAATCAGTTTTCTCCAGAGACAATCTCTCAGAGGATTATACACTCCCAAATGATGATCCCTAAACACATGTACATGAGCAACACTAAATGAACTCATTTATGAACTTTTATATATATATAAAAGAACAGTATTTAGGAGGAGGTCAGGAATCTGAGAAGGAGTGGGGGACATGGGAGGAGTTGGAGGGGGAGGAAGGGAAAAGGAGGGATAGATAGGCATGACGTAAATACATATTGCTATAAAATTCATAGTTTATGTTGTACATTTCATACAACACATCTTAATCATATTTGGATTCCCTCCCCCATCTGCATTCGCCCATGGTTCTCCCACTGGATTTCATTCGTTCTGTCATAATGTTAAGGTTTATCGAGTCAAGTTTGTGTCTACAGATGTCCTCCAGTGTGAGTTCATCCACTGGAGCCTGATCAGTGTCTCTAGCATCACTCCCTTAAGGAAGAAATAATTAAATAAAAATTTAAAAATTGAATTTAAAATTTAAAAAGCTTGGAGTGAAAATATGGCTCAGGTTTGGAATATTTGCCTAGCATGGTAAGACCCAAGATTCAGTCTACAACAGCATAAGAAAAACAATAACAACAATGTAATTTACTACAAAACAGCATGCTGTGTTGTTGGCAGCAGCCTTACATGTTTACTGTGTTTGATTGCATAATTTTCTCTTGTGCACAATTTACTCTCATGCCATTTTATTCCTTGTGGCTCATAAACATACAGAATCCACTACTAGCATTGTAACAGGCAGCAAGGAGTAACCAGAAAGTCAAATTAAGTGATTAAGTATTACAAAGGTGAAAAATTGGTGATAATTAAGCCTTGCTTTCAAGCAGATTCCAATGTACCACAGTTAAGATATGTAAGAATAAGAAGAAATAGCATAAGCTTTTTTAGAGTCATTGAAGACACTGAAATTAACAAAAGCTGAGAAGGACCCTTGTTATCTATCAGATACTTCTACTGGCCTGGCTTAAAGACCAAGCATAAAACTCATCCCTGTCAGCATTATAACAATCATGCTGAAAGCAAAATGTATCATTGTGATTTTGCAAGAAAAGGCTGGGCACACATGTAGTGGTGAATTTGTTGCTGACTGTATATATGATTTAGGCGATTCAGGATCATTACACAAAATGAATGGTGAGTTTTCAAATGCTGATATGAATGCAATGACCTTTTAGAAAGTCTAGGAAAATTACTTGGCAGAGGAAAATCTTCAATGTGGATAAAACCTCCCTTTGCCAGAAATGGATGCTTGAAAGAAATGTCCTCAGAATGAGGCCAAGTCAATGCTAGCTTTCAAGGATTTTGAGGACAGGAAATAATTTTGTTTGGTGGCAATGTTGCAGGCTAAAAATGAAAACCTATTGATCTGGCACAATGAGAACCCCACAGGCTTCAGGCACATCAATTAGTACGCACTGTCAGCTTAGTACAGGAGAAATACAAAGTCATAAATGACCCAGTTCCCCCTTTAATCCCCTCTCTTAAAGTGCTGTAGCAGCAAACTAGAGACACATGTCTGAAGATTAACAAAACTTTCAAGAATTTAAAAAAAATTTTGGCACATTTGGATGTAGTTAAGGGTCTTGAAAACATACTTTAGACCACTTTAGAAACTCAGTCTAAAGATTCATTTTTAGTTTTTATTTATGTGTTTGAGGGTCTATGTTAGTGTATGCCATATCTGTGGGTGTCCAAAAAGGTCAGAAAACAGTGTTAGATTCCCTAGAGCTGGAGTTATAGGCAGTTGTGAACCATTCAGTGTGTGTATTAGAGACCAAACTCAGGACTTTGGAAGTAAGCATGCTTAAGCGTTATCTACTCTCAGTCTGCTATTAAGATTTTAATTAATGTTAATAATATTCCTGCATATCTTCCTTTTATTGTCTAGTCTTCATGGTCTTCATCATAATGTCAACATAGTATTTCTAGCCCCAAATACCACCTCTTTGATTTAACAAATGGATCAAGGATTTTGAGCAGATTTTAAGACTTATGATCAGAGAAGGATTTTGCATAAGGCATCATTGCCACTGAGGAATACACTGAAAAGACTGCTGCAATTCTGGGAGGATTCCATCGATGACTATATCAAGAACCTTGGTTGGACCTGGGCTAATGTCATCAATGTATGAATGAAAGACACATGAAAGGAAACATTCAACATGTTTGTCCATGACTTCAAAGATAGGGAAGTTGCAAAAAATCAAGAGAGGTGGGGCTGAGCAGTCATGCAGTTTTCACATGGGTAAGATTGAAACTAACACTGAGGTGTTCTTAGAGGTGGTTCCTAAGGAAATAGTGAACTGAGACTGGAACAAGAAAACACAGTTGAGGCAAAAGAAAATGAAATTTCCTGAGAAAATGCACAACACAGGTGCACTTACATGCACACAGGCATAAGATTCATATACATAAAAATAAATAAAGTTTAAAAATACTCAGGGAGATTCCCGGAACTCAACAGAAAATAAAATACACATTCACTAGAGCTAAATACACATTTCTGAAAATACCATCTCCAAGGACTGGTAGATAGATGAAAAAAATCCTGAATATCACTACCCATCAAGAAAATGTAAATCAAAATCACAACCAAGTACCACTTTCCACTTTAAATGGATCTTATAAAGCTTAAAGAGCAGGATGACAGTTAGTAAAGACTAGGAAGAGTAGAAAGGAAGGTAGTGTAAGTAAGGGTTGAGCAATGGGTAACAAGTTATCACTAGGAATGAGAAGTCCTGGTGTACTACTGTGTTGGCTAGCTTTGTTGGCAACTTGACTCACCTGAAAAGAGAACTTCAATTGAAGAATCTTCCAGATGAGATAGACCTATGGCCATGTCTGTGTGAGAGAGATTGTCTTGTCTGATTCTTGTGATTGTCATGACTGAACATGGAAGTTCAAGCCAGAAAATGAGCCAGTAAACAGCATTCCTTTATCTTTTCTCCCTCAAGCTCCTGCCTTGAATCCCTGTTTGACTTTCCTCAGTGATGGATTGCAACTTAGATGTAAGCTAAAATAAACCCTTCTTCCTTCTAGTTATTTTTGTTCAGAGTGTTTTATCACAGAAACAGAAAGGGAACAAAAACTATGTAACAGAGGGAAACTATAGATAATGATAATGCACTGTATATCAAAAAGCTAGAATATTTAGTGTTTTTATTGTAACAAGTATCTATCTATCTATCTATCTACCTATATCCTGATTTAAACATTACAAAATGTGTATGTGAATTAAGATGTTGTGTTACCTTGAAATGTGTTCAATTTTCATGTTTTATGTATCAGTTAAAATTCTTTAAATTAAATTTTTAAATGGCAAGATAAGAGTCTTAATTTCATAATCCATTCATCAGCTGATGGACATCTAGGTTATTTCCATTTCCTAGTTATTATGAAAGGGCAGCAATGAGCATGGATGAAGAAGTAGGATACAGTCTTTTAGTCCAAGAGTGGTACGACTAGAGATGATGGAATAATGAAAGTATAGTACATTTACACATGGAGTATTATTCAGTTTTTTTTTTTAAGCGAAATTAAGCCCGGCATGATAGTACACAACTTTAGTCTCAGCACTCAGGAGGCAGAGGCTGGTGAACCTCTGTGATATCTAGGCAAGTCTGGTTTACATAGCAAGTACAAGGCCAGCTGGGACTGCAGGGAAATTGTTTCAAACAACAATGGTAAATAAATAAGCCAAATTTATGAACTTTGCAGGAGAATGAATGGAACTGAAGACAATCATCCTGAGTGAAATAACCTAGACCCAGAAAGACAAAAATCATATGTTCCCTCTCATAGCTGGATGATAGCTTTGAATTCTTAGATGTGTGTTTCAATTGGAAAATTTAGAGACGTCAGAAAACAAATAAATGACGGGAAATGGGGGGAGCTTTATGAGAGGGAAGATATAAAACAGTGATATAAGGGGGGAAAGGGAATAATAATGTAAAGTAGAAAGGGTTAATTGGGGTGGGGAGTGGGAGGACAGGGCAGAGAGGGAGTATGTGGAGGGATAACTGACACTAAAGGCCTTCAGAAAATGCAATAGCAAAACCTACCACTATAGAAGCTTTAAAAAGTATACGCATGTACATGTAAAAAAGATTAAAAGGAGTTACCTCATAACAGGTGGACATTGTCCCTAATAGACAACATAGGTAGCAAAACTAAAACCCAATGACACAAATGGACTTCTCCATTTGAAGCTGTTGACCAGGGGTTCCATAGACCCTCAAACACTACTGGCCATTTCTTCTACTGTTGTTTACCCAGTAAGATCCTGTTGCTGAAGCACACCTGTAAGGTAAATTTACATGGAGTTTCCCTCTGGCTTGATGGTCATGGCCATTGAGTTTTGCACTGGATCCAAATGCAGCTGCAGGTGATCTCAGTGGCAAGACACACCTCTAGGAATTTGATTGACAGAGACAAAGCCCAACCAACCCGTGACTTGAGGGGGAGGACCTAGGGAGAAAGCAGTGAATGCTGGGTAGGAGATGTGCTCACATGGCCAGTAGCCATCTTTTGGGGGGGTAGCGTGCATAGCCTGCAGCAGTTCTGATCAAAATGTAGACCACAGTATGAGATATCTCACCTTCTCCCTGATAAATCCTTTATAAGTAACCCTGAATAAACTCTGATTTTTCTAATTGGAGAGCATATTTCACTTCCTTAGTTGGTCAGACTCAGTGTGAGAAAAATTATTAATACAACACTACATACATACCTATGATGTAGAAGAAACAAGGAGAAATCAGGCTGGTACTGACTTCAAAGTTTCATCTACACTGGGTGACTTTTATAGTGCTGGATGGTGTTATACATGCTACTGGAAGACAAAATTAGTCATCAACCTTGCCCAGCTGAATTCTGTGAGCTACAATAAGTACTGGTCTGGCAAGATATTCCCACTGGTGCAATACTGGCATGAACATTATGGAAGTGACCAACTACTTTCTAATTGGATTTAAGGTTTGCTTCCTAAGGTATTGTCCATATGATGTTGTTAGGTCTAGAAACTTAAGGTTAGACAAGGTCACAGGTCATAAAGGAGAGCCTAATACAATTATTCTACTAAATAGATATAGTATATATAGTATGATTCCTAATGGTTATTATAGCCATAGACTAATTCATCTTCCAACTTTCAACAGAGAAGCTTCCTTATGTGCTGGGAATAATGTAAGGTAAGCCAGGCCACCTGCTAGGAGGAATAGAGGGACGGTTCCTGTGGGTGTGGCATTCTGCTCTGGCTAGTTGTGAGACCGGCATCTGGAAAGCACCTGCCTACCTGGGGACAAACCTACTATTGGCTGTATTTGGGACCCCACCCCATAAGGTCATTGGCTATCCAGGCCTATAAGAGCTTGTGCACCTATTCAATAAATGAGTTTGCATTGCCACACATTTGGGCTGCTTCCCGTCCAACTCCTGGAGTATGTGGCTTGACTCTGCGTCTACTCACCCCCAACCACTCGGGCTGGCCCCGAGTGGTAAGACTTGACGGTAACGGACACAACGATACTTATGTAACAGATGGTGATTAATACTACAGAGACCCACATCTTGATAATGTGTAGGAAATAAGAGGCTGTAAAGTGCTTATGCCTGAATAAGACACCAATATCAAACTTCTGCCTCACAAGACTCAGGGATCATTGTGGAAGAGGGGGAGTGAAAATATTTTTAAGAGTCAGAGGAGGTAGATGATCAAAAAGAAACAGAATTTTCCACACTGCTTGTCAGTTACTCATATGAACTCACAGGCATGGTGACATTATGGACAATTCCCACATAACCTAAAGCCAGACAAAAATCACACCATAGACATGGGGGAGCTGGTAGGTAAGAAACCCCAACACTATCTGGAGAGTTACTGGCAACTGATGGCTACCAAGAGGTAGAGAACCAATTCCATTTAAGGGTGAGATTCTTTGTAGGTTGACCAGGCTCCAGTGATTGGACCTATACTAAAGGATCTTTGGGGGAACAGGTTTGACTCTATAGGCCTTTCTATATATACTTTTATATATACTATACTATTATATATATTTTATGTCAATGTTTATATATATTTCATATATTAGAGTACATGAATTTGGGTAAGGAGTTATAGGGGGTGTATCTGGGGAGGGAATGTAAATTTGATAAAAATATGTCGTATGAAATTCACAAAATTCAATAAAAATACATATTATAAAAGTTTTGCTTAAAACTTTAAATTATTGAGCCAAGTAGAATGACACACACCTCAAATCCCATTAATAAGTGGTTGAAACAGGAAGATTGCACGTTCTAGATCAGCCTCGTCTATGTAGTAAGTTCTTGTTAAAGAAACCAAATCAAACAGAACAACAAAAACCCTCTCTGCAATAGTTACTTTTCTTATTATTGTGACAAAACACCTAACAAGAAACAAGGAAGAGCTTAGTTTGGCTTATAGTTTGATAGCTAGAGCCCATGATGGCATAGGAAGCATGGTGACAGGGGTGGGAGGTGGCTTGTCATCCTGCATCTGCACTCAGGAAGCACAGTGAGATGAAAGCTGATGCTTGGCTGAATTCCTCCCTTTTCAAAGTTCAAGACCCTACCTAGCCCATGGAATGGCGCTACCTGAATTCAGAATAGATCTTCCCACTTCAATTAACTCAATCTAGAAAATCCCTCGGACATGCCCAGAGTTTTGTTTCTAAGATGATTCTATATCCTGTCTATTTGGTAATCAATATTAACCATTACACTCCTGACACCCCAAATATTTTAATTATGTGTAGTTAGTATACATATTTTATAAAACCTCACAACCACATCCAAATATTTCACCAAGTATCTAGGCACTCTGTGGCCTGGCCAAGACTAAAAGAAGAAACATCACAAACTACAGCTTCTGGATTAGAATCTTCAACAGGGAAAAAGATTCAAATTTAATCTCTAGTTCATTCATTTTTTTCACCAGTGGCAGGTATCAAACCCAGAGCCCTGTGCACACTTGGCAAGTGGTCCGCATCCTCAGCTGTTTCACTGCTCATCGTCTCTTGCAGCATCTCTGTTTCCTCTGAGTACTTCTCTGAAGTTGCTTATGAGAATGAAGCTCCCCTATCAATTCTTCCCACTAGATCTCTATTTTCTGCAATAATATTGTACTCCTGGGAAAATTACTTATGCCTAAGTTTAATTCTTAATGTAAACTTGTTACTAATGGGTGATAATAACATCAATTAAACACAGGTGTCCCTGAAGTTTCACAACCAACCTTCGAGGTAAAAACTTCTCATCTCTCCATTGCATTCTTATGCTGCAATTGCTCTTGGTTACTCCATCAATTTCATCTTACATCTTGCTACCATCCAGTCATCTGAGGGTTATCAGTATTTTTATGTCAAATTTTGATGAAAACCTTCTGCTGTTTCTAGTAACCTGTAACAGTAACTTCTCAGATGAATTCTATTAATTCCATGATTTTTTTCCCTTAGTCAACAATTCTTGAATGAGAACTGCTATTTGAGCTCTGCTAATGCTATTTCATTTCAATATATAGAATACAGTAGAATGCACTGTACTGTTTTCTCTATCATCTTCATGATTTCTAACTATTTCCTGATTAATTGATTTTTCTTATTTTAAAGTGTATGATCCCACTTCTCAGATTGGGTAATCTTGGTTTTAGAGTTTTAAAAAGTGATAGAGAAGTTTTAGGTCTATGGAGAAGTTGAGAAGTTGTAGAGATTCCCAATATTGCCTCCTGACATGTAAATAGCCTTCTCCTTTATCAACAACCCCACCAAAGTGGCACATTTGTTACATACACAGACTTATAATTGTTGCCCATAGTTTACAATAGGGTTTACTCATGGTAATGTAAAGTCTATGGGTATAATGCATGTGCACACCACTGTAGCACCAGAGGGGATTGTTTGCTGCTGTAAGAATACCATGTTGCACCCACTGCTACCTCCCTTTCTTTCACCCTTGGAAAAAATGGATCTTTTTTTCTCCCTACTTTGCCTTTTCAGAGTGTCATAGAGTCAAGCATCATTAAACTAAAGATAGGTTATGAAAAATCCATAGTTCAGCAATCGTGCCACTGTGTGAACACCTTTGAGTGTGCTTGGTATCTTACACTAAAAATACTTTTAAAAGTAGAAGTATTCTCTGAGATAATGATACTTAGTATAATTAGTGCATAAAGCAAATCTGGGTTTTATAGTACTGCTTACAAGGCCAGCACTTGAGAGGCAGAAGCAGAGAAATAGCAAGTTCCAGGACAATCTAGGTCACATGTCGACATTTTGTCTCCAAACAAAAAAAGAAAGAAGCAAAAATGCAATAACAGAGTTGTTTATCATCAGTACCATGCACTATATATAATTTCATATGACATTCTTTTATGCATTAGCTAGTGGCGGTTTGGGTATTACCAGGAGTATCACAAACACATGGGAATGCATTGTGCTACCAATTACTGATTTTCACATCAGTGGTAGCAATTTTTCCTCACTCAGGCTTTTAATGAACCATTGCCATGTATACCTATCAACTGAAAAATGTCACATTTATTATATTTGCTAATATAACATGACTTATGTTTCAGAAAGTTTGTTCTTAGGATGCTTAGTTATTTTTTTATTTGCTGTGATTAAAAACGCTGATCAAAACCAACTTGGGGAGGGAGGGGTTTACTTGGCTTAAAACACAGTTAGTTATCAAGGAAAGTCAAAGCAGGAACTCAGGGCAGGAACCTGGATCACAGACCACAGAGAATTGCTGCTTACAGGTTTGCTCCACTGGCCTGTGCTCAGTCTGACTTTTTATATAATACAGGATCAACTGCCCAGAGGTGGCACCACACATAGTGGGCTGGGACCTCTCAAATCACTCAACAATCAAGAAAATGCACCACAGACATGGCCACAGGCCAATCCAATGGATGGAAAAAATTCCTCAATTGAGGTTCCTGCTAACCAGGTGTGTCAAATAAAGCTATCCAGCACAATTAATCTGCTTTCAACTTGACACACACACTAGTTAATCACAACCTTTCCATTTCTAATCCCCAAGATATGCTGTTAAATATTACAGCATCTGACAGGACAACTTTAAGAGTCCCACATTTAAAAATTCAAAAACTTTAAAAGTTAAAAGTCTCTCTAAAACATTTAACTATGGGCTCTTGTAAAATTCCAAATGCTAAGTACAGTCTTATTTAAAAAGAGAAGATTCAGACACACTTAAGCAAAACCAAAGTCCAGCAAAGTAGCTCAAGGCTGGACATCTATGATTCACTCTTGATCTTCTGGGCTCTAACAGGCTTGGGCAGCTTCACTTCTCAAGCGAAGCAATTAATCTATAACACACTGCAAATACCCTTTACAATGCTTGCACAGTCAAATGACTTAAAGCATTTCTTGGGACTTATCAGTCATTAAGCAACATCTAACTATACCTTAAGGCAGATTTTGCCAAGAGATGATAGGTACCCACAGTATATTACTGTTCAGGGCAGTTTGTTTTATTGTTCCACCAGTTCACACCCCACTGATCTGCTATTGCTTTGACTTTTCCAGAATGTCATATACGTGTATCCACTCACTTCATATGCTTTCCATATATCAGCAACACACATTTATTTTTCCCATCTATTTTCATACTTTACTACTCACTTTTTTTCTGCACTGAACAGTATTCTATTGCATGAATGTAGAACTTTAATCATCAAATCACAATTGTTGGGTATAACTAACTTACTTTAGGCATTGTTCATTTATGATTTTCTTGAGTTCAGAACTATCTTCTTTCTTGGGGACCAAAGACAATCTTGAGAAGATATGCTTGGAATAGTTAGTACTCCTTTAGTCACTGTACATTGGCTTTCTGGGACTCAGTGGATAGTTCACTGCCTTGGGACCACAAAAATATTACTGTTGTAGGCTATAATTCCTTATGGATGTCAGTTACCTTGTCTTTTTAAAAATATTTTACTTATTTATTTGTATGAGTGTTATGCCTGCACCTGTGTGAGTGCACCCATATTGTGCAGAGCCCACGGAAGTCAGAAGAGGGCATCAGGTCCCCTGGGACTGGAGTTATGGACAGCTGTTAGCCACTATGTGGGTGCTGGGATTCGAATCTTCGTCCTCTGCAAGAGCAGTCAGTGTTCTTACTGCTGAGCCACCTCCCCAAACCTGTTACCTTCTCTTAACTCACTGACATCTTGTCAGTTGATATTTTGTGATATCAGCATGATAGGCCAAGGGGGTCCAGAAGTAAAACACTAGGCAGTATAGTCCATTTTTATGGGGAGAGGGGTGCTAGAATTGTGGATTCTCCAGGCCTTTACAAAAACCATAATTTTTCAGTTTCCTTAAAAAATTCATTTTTATGTGTATGAGTGTATTGTCTGCATGTGTGTAAGTGCACCTGTGTCATCTAACGGTTGTGGAAGCCAGAAGAGGGAGACTTTGACAGGAATTATGGACAGTTATTAGCCGTCACATGAGTGCTGGGAACTGAACCTGGTTCCTCTGCAAGAGCAGTCAGTGCTCTTATCTAGTGAGCTATCTCTCCAGTTCCAAGGTTTTCAGTTTTTTAAGTTGTTGGAAGGATAGGAGGCAAGTTCTTCATACATTCAAGTGGATGAGGAAGAAGTCTGTATTCTTTCTTGGTTTCTGAATTTTATGTCCTCTACTTTGTCTCAAGGATAGAAGCTATTCAAATCATGCCTTCAAAAAGCCTAATAATCTCAAGGGTATTTGCATAAAATGCCATTCAACATAAATGGTTCAAGGTGACATTATTCTCTGATAGTGATGATAGTTAGCTTCAAGTATGTATTGCCAAGATCTATAGGATCTTTGTAGATCCTATAGAATTCTCCAATATTCTTATAATCCTTCCTTTGTATCATAACCAGATTTTGAGTTTTCATTATTTCTGTACACATAATACATACATCTTAATTTGGCATACAAAATCCTAGACATTTTTAGACTTTAAGCCTTTCCAAATAGAAATATTAATACAGACAGGAAATTAACTTCTTTAGTTGAAAAACAGTGTCATTACTACACTATTTAGCTTAAGTAGACAGGTATCTTAGAAATTTCACTGACTTTAGGAGTTCATAAACTAGTCAAAGATAGGACTATAACCGGATGTTGTCATAGATTGCTGCTGTTATTAAAATTTGGCAAACTCCTCAAAAATGCCTTGACTTCATAGTCACTCCAGGAATCAGAGATAACAATGTACAAATTCATAATAAATTTTACAGATATCCATTAATGGGAAAAGATTATGACACCCAAGGGAAGGCAGATTCAAAGTATGAAAGGTTCTTCTTTCAAAGATAAAAACTTCCACTTAACACCTATTAAATGAGCTACTTAATACAAGTTGTGGACTAACCCAGAATAGCAGCTTAGTAAATCAAGTCAATCAAATTGTTTCTCTAGATATAGATGAACATAATGCATAGATTTAATCTTTAACATTTCTACCATCCACTCTTGTAAATACATGGAATTTTTACCATTTGTTTTACTATCTACAAATGCTCATAGGTTTGATAGAAATAAGAAACCAAGGACAGAGGATCTGATGCTTTACATTCCATTTCTCCTCTACAATGATGATAAACATAGAACACCTGCTAAAGCCCATGATCTTTGTTTGTCTATATATAATTTATTTTTTTTGACAGGGTCTTCCTAGTCCCAGCCTGCCTCAAACCCACTACATAGACCACCAGACTGTTCTCCATTTCCCAGAGCTCTACCTGCCTCTGCCTCCTCAAGGCTGGTATTAAAGGCATGTGCCTCCTCACTTGGCACTGCATTTTTATTAAACACATATTTTATTCATTTTATAGAATAAAACCAAAATTTATTCAAGACTTTCCTTAGACAGAACAAGAATTCCAATACAGATGTGGTTACAAAGCCTTTAATAAGTATTTGATATAATATAGAGTCAAGTATAATTTCTCTAATCAGAACCTGCTGCTGTTCAGTTTATCATTTGCTTTCAAAGAACTTGCTTTACCAATTTTCCCATTTAACACATCAACGTTCTTCATGTACTTAAAATATAGTTTTAAAACTGAATAACTGTAATTTAAAACAAATTAACCAACTTCCAATTATTATATATGGACTGTTTCCACATTTTGCCATGAGAATGTTGGCAATGAACAATGCTGTGGCTAAATGTTAGTGCACATTCAACTTCCTTTAACATAAAGTTTTGAAGTAAAAGACATTACATAACATGAAACTATCAGTTTGTGCTTAAATCATGGCATGGCTTTTCTGAAAATACATGAAGTTGAAATATCTTTTTAAAATTTTTACTTACTTTTATGTGTATGAGTGCTTTCCTCAAATATAGGTAAGTACACCAGTTTCCTGAAATGCCCAGAGGCCAGAAAGGGACACTAATTATACTAGAACTTGTTGTTAGCTGCCATGTGGGTAATGGAAATGAATCCAGGTCCTTTCCAAGAGCAGCCAGTGTCTGCAATGGTTTAGCCACCATTCCAGTCAAGTTTAATTATCTTTATCTAAAACAAAAGAATTGTACTTTTCTTTCAAAATCGTTTCAGCTCTAACACACTGACCATGGCAATATACAAACTATTACAATGACTTTGTGGGTAAATGAAAACCTTGCTTAATTGGACAGGAACAGTGTTGTCTTTTAATTAGGGTTTAATCATAAGCTATCTTATTTGAAGTCTGAGTAGAGGATAAGGCTAGATAAACTGTCTAATACAGTGTATCTTTTGGCTTGCTGAGATTAAGATGAAATAGAACTCAAAATATCAGTGTAGACTCAGGGTCAGAACTGTCAAATGCTCTACTACTTACTGGAAAATTAGTTTTTAATAACAATGAAACGGATCCAATCTTCTCTATTAACTTTCAAAATGCCATTCTGTTATTAGAATCACATGAAAAATCCTTTGTTATGTACTCTAGGATTGTCTATCTTCTTTTGAGATAGCAAGACTATATAAACACCAGAGTATTAGAGAACAACAAATGTGTATTTCATTGAGAGAGAAGATAATTATTTCTCTTTGAGACTTTTAAAGAATGGATATTTGCAGCTCAAAGCACAAAAAAGTTGGATTCTGTTTGATAATTAGTATACCACTTATTCATGGTGATGTGATAAATTTTCTCTGGTGTATTCAGGAAATGCTTACAAGAATACAGTATAAACAAAACCTTTTCAATGATAAACCCAAAAATGATATACAGAGCAAGATTGCATGAAAGCTCAGTGATTTGCATAGTCAAAGGAGCCCATGCCTTTAAAAATATCTTTTACGCGTATGAGTGTTTTGCCTGCATATACCTAAGCACTGCACATGTGAACAATGCCCACAGAATCCAGAGAGGGCGTTGGATCCCCTGAAACTGGAGATAAAGGTGACTGTTAGGCCTCATGTGGGTTCTGGGAACCGAACCCTGATCTCTGCAAGATCAGCCAGTGCTCTTAACTGCAGAGCATCTCTCCAGCCCCACCCCATGCTTTCTTAATTGCACATTTTCTCTTAATTAATGGATTGCAGAGACATATACTCAGGTTGTACTGAAAAGAAACAAGATATTTGATTCTGCCCAAAATTTATTATTTCTAAACACAAAACTGTATTATAATAAAGAAACTATTGAGTATTATTACAACAAAATAGGTAAATACATTGATAATAGTTAAGAGTTTTTTCATTTAACTATTTAAAGTCAATATGGTAACAACAGTTTGAAGGATCATTTATTTACCCAGAGGCAATGTACAAGTCAACTATAGCACAAAAGATGAGAAGGTGACAGATGACACTATGCTTTAAAAGTGGATTAAAAACTATACATTATATATGCATTAATAACATATATACAGTTAATAATGTATTTCTGAATGTGTAGCTAGGCTAGAAATCCAAATTATCACTGAAAATGATACAGGTATATTAACATACAACATTTCAAGGAGAAAACACAGCCAGGTGTAATGGTTCATGTCTGTAATACCAGGGTACTTGGAAGGGAGAGGTAGGAAATCACCATAAGTTCAAGGTAGGCATGGACATAGTGAGTTCTAGGTCAGGATAGGGTACAGAGTGTAACTCTGTCTCAAAAAACTAACAGTAAATAACAAAAGGAAACCAGAAACTGAGAGGGCCAGCCTGTATTATGAAAAAGTTGTTACTCAAAAAAAAAAAAAAAAAAAAAAAAAAATTTAAAGGAAGTTGTAAATAACTCAAAAATTTAATTGAGACTATGTAATAAATTAAAATGACAGTTGCTTCCTAATTTTTATATATCATGTCTGATGACTACTACACCGTTTTCAAATTTAGAATAATACTTTAAATTCAGTATTTTCTTTTCACTATAGAAATTTCTTTAGTAGTATCACACAACTTCTCGTTTTGCTAATCATTTTCAATGTATTAATCTTTAAGACTGCTGTATCAAGAATGTTTAAATATTCAAATACAGTATTATGTGCTGTGTAATGGGATGACATTTCAGTCAGTGACAGACTGTGTTTATCATGGTGGTCCCATAAGATGACATTGCCTAGTGACACTGTAGCCCTCTTAATTTGTGTGTGTCCATTCTAAGATGTTCACACAATAAAGCACTTAAATTCATTTATGAAAATGTATCCTAGTCAATGAACAACTCATGATTGAAATCACAAATGAGAATATATTAGACATAAGACATACAAGAGGGAATATTAGAGAAGCCAAAACCATAAAAATAAAAAAATCTATTCCAAAGACCAAATGAAACATGCATCAAATTGGGATCTTTACTAAATTAATAATTAGATAGTCAATAAATGATAATTGTTTTGGAATCACAATTACCTCCATTCACTATAATCTGCAATATAGAAATACATCAAAAGTACTGAATTATAAATTCTCAAAAGCCATAATGTCTATATACTGAGATTCACAGTTTCTGGACTTATTTTTCCACCACTTAAACTATGGATCATTGCTATCATGTGAGAATGTTTATTCAGTTCCTCTTGCTGAAGTTTCACCAAAGACTCTTTCTCTTCCAAACGACCTTCCAATTGAGCCTTCTGCACCTCTAGGGAAGAAGCCTAAGGAATGAGGAGAATGAAGAAACAGAGAATAAATAGAACAGACTGTCTTTTAGTCACAGTTATTTTAAGATTCTTTTATTTTTTGTGAGTCATTTTAAGACAAATTATAAGCATGGACTGTACTTTAATTATATGGTAAATTTAAGATACTGTAGTAGAAGTTAGCAACTTTTAAAATTATCTTTTAAAAAAGATAGTAGCTACAATTTTTGCAAAAAATACTATACACTATTCAGTACTGAAAAGAAAACCACATTAATACAAATTCCTCCCAACTTATAATCATGGCATTAAATATTATGCCTCTGATGCTACACTTCATCTGTAATGGTTCAGTCTTCCAGGCTTGGGCTGTTTCTACCTCCCTAGTAGCAAATGGGAAAGAATGCACAATTCATGGCTATCTTCTAAGTTAAACAAACATAGTAATATAAAATAAGCACTAGATTAAAATTCAGAATCTAGGTCTGTTACTTGAATTATTTATAACCTCAGACTTCATTTCTTCATTTGTAAGTTATAAGTATTAATATTTTCATATTAATATAGTAAAGAGAAGATAATTTAAAACTCAGTTCTTTGCAAAGTATAAGGCTCTAAACAAATACAAAATTCCTACATTCTTATGAGCAGATATAGCTATAGCCCTACATGACGCTGTCAGCATCCCACATCACCAGAACACCACATTCACTACACAGCTGAGAGGTGTATGTGGTGTGAGTGCTGTAACACAGTCAACACTTAATAAACCAACGATAAATCACTAAAGAAACAGAACATCAATCTATCCACTCATCGTTTTCAAAGAGTACCTTTTAATTTCACAGCAATGAAAACTGAAGAGTCTTACCTTAATGCTCAGCTCCTTTCTTATCTGTTCTGTTCTGCTTAATTCTTTTCTGAGGATATCAATCGTTTCTTGCTTATCTTCCTTTTCCTTTTGTAAAACATTAATTTTTTCTTCTTGTGTTCTTGCTTTTTGATACAAATCTTAAAACAAATGGTCAGTTATATAGTGCTGAAACTGTAGCTACTAAATTATGAAAAGAAAAACAATGAGGAAAATGGTGAAATATCGTGCTTGTAACATATTTTACAGAATTAACTGAATAAAAAATACCACAAAGGCCAGTGGGTGAAAGTGCTTGCCATCAAGTGTGACAACCTGAGTTAATCCCTGGAACCCACATGATGGACGGAGAGGACAGACTCCTGCAAGTTGTCCTCTGAACTCCCAATGTGCACCCACCCACCCACTCCTTCTTTATGCCAATACTCTTTACCAAACACTGGTTTTTGTCGGGCACAGTGGTATACACATTTAGTATCGACACCAAGGAGGCAGAGGCAGGTGGATCTCTGTGAGGCTGAGGCCAGCCTGGTCTACATAGTGAGTTCAAGCTTAAGGGTTGCAAGAAGAGAGCAAAAGCTATGCGAAAGTATATAGGCTGGGTCTCTGTGCTCTAAGGAAAATGAGGACAAAAATGTTTTAAGGATCATTTTACAGATGCAGCATTAAAACACTAGTAACTATAAGTTACCTAGCACTGCCATCTGCTGTTAGTTCTTAAGACATATTTTATTTTAAAAAGGGCAATTCTTTCTTGTAACTCCTAGAGGTGGGAGAAAAAAAAAAACCAAATACTGCTTTTTCAATTTGAACAAATGAAATTTTTTTTATGAAATGTTGAAAAGAAAGTTGTTTAGAAAAAGTGGTTTAAGGTTTAAAACTTAAGAGAAATGTAAAGTAAATAACAAAACTAAAACGATTCATGTTCTGATTTTCTTCCAGAAAAATATGCTAAAAACAAATAATGTATTAAACAAAAGCTGCTTACTTGTTAATTTGCATTCTTTCTCTACTAACTGGTTCTGGACTTCTTTTCTCTGTTCTTCTTTCTCTATCAATTGAGCAATAGTTCTGAAGTTATAAAAGAAAAATAATTCAACAATATCACTTGTGACTATTTGCCCCCTCAAACTAAACTATTTTTTAGTGAAAAAAATGTAAGAACTGTAATTATCTGTAAAATATGGCAAATTTATATTTTGTATCTAAAAGAAGTGATAATTTAATTCTATCAATAAAAACAATATTCTGTGTAGAAGGAGAATCACTATTTTTCTAAAATATCAAATAATTATAATATAGAACTGGAGATTTTACTTTTCATTTTGCTGCTTGAGTGACTCATTCAACTTTTTAACTGTCTCAATTTGTTTATTCAGAGAATCACATGTAATCTCTAAGTCGTTATTCTTTTTTTCTGTAGTTTCATTTCTGAAAAGACAAGGAACTGTGTTAGCATGTTTACAAAGGAAAACAGGACAGAAAGCTGAAAATGTCTAACAAAATTACAAATGCCTATACTCTTTAGTCCATTAATTTATCTACAAGAGCTTACTGTACAGATATAACAAACTGTATTTAATAACCATAAGAAATGTTAGAAGAAATAATATGAAGTTCAATATTCAACTACTTTTGGGTTACAGAATGACCAACTAGCAGTCATTTCTAGTATTTATACTAAATATAACAACTAAGTTCATTCAAAACTTTTTACATTTATTAATTGAGTCTATGTCTGCATGTGTGCAACACATGTGTGAGGACAATGTGTAGGAGTTGGTTTCCTTCTTCCACTATGTGGATTCTGGGAATCAAACTCGGATTGCCAACCTTGGTGAGAAGCACCTGCTAAGCATATTGTCAGCATCTAATTCCGTAATTTTTAATGAAGTAGTGCCTTATTACCTGTCAAGTGCTATTTTATTCTAGGCTACATTGATTCATCCATCAGTGATCAAAACGAAGAAATTTATCCTTGTGAAATCTTACATTCTAATGACCTTTCGACTATATCAAAAACTAAAAGAGTAAATAAAAAAAGAAATAAAGATCTCCATTATGTTTCAAATATTGTTAATGAGTTTGAGGAATAAAAAGTTCATTTTACTATAATTTAAGTTTCTTACAAACTACTTATTTTATAGTGTTATAATGATTTATGAGATGCTTACACAGGCAATTTAGGGTCACAGAAATGTGGTATATTCATCTAGCTTCTAATTTTACACAGAAACTTTTACTTTATTTACCTCTGAACAAGTTCCATGTACGACTTTGTCAGTATTTCATGTTCTTCAGCCACAGACTCTAACTTCCTACTATGCTGAAAGAGATGCTCAATATCATTCTGGGCTCTTTCTGACTCCAGCTGTTGTGACTTCAGCAACATACTAAGCTCTTCATTTTTTCTCTCAACTTCTCTTAACATACTTGCAAGTGTCCGTGCCTTAAAAAAAGATGGTACATGGAGTTTTCCCACCATCACTTACATATAGTTATGCAGCACACCACAGTGTTTGGTCAACAACATATCACACAGCTGGTGGTGGCTGCATAGGACTATTTTGCCTAGCTATAATGCAGCTATCTTAGCTTAAGCATACACTATGATGTTTGCACTAGGACTAAATTGCCAAGTACATTTTTACGCATGTATAGTCATTAAAAAATGAATGTATGCAATATGAACATGTGGTATATATAATAATACACAATTTAAGAGATTCACCAAATAGCTATCTAATACTAGTTGTATATACTTAACTGCTATTAAATGTAATAGAGCTTGAGTAGCCTTTATTCCAACTATTTGAGCTCTGAATTGTTTCATATTGCAGATTCTTGGAGTTTTAGAATATCTGCATATACATTATATATACATACATGAGACCCACACCTTCAGATAACATTATTAATATTTTGTATCCCATATGTGCATATTCCTAAGGTAATTTTATATGATATTTTAAAAGAATTTTGAACATGAAATAATTTCATAGAATAGAATTCTCAGTTTACAGCACTGTGTAAGCACCAAAAAGCTACAGATTTTGAACTCGGTGAATAATAATATAGGGTATACTGTCATTTCCAGGTTTCTAATTTAGAAAACTCAAAAAGTATATATGTCCATTTTTTTAAAAGGCAAGGGTAAATATTCACTATTTGTTATGCCGAGCTTCAAATATTTTCCGTATGATTAAATTCAGCAATACAGGAAGCAGTAGGTGCTTAGAAAAAGAAGTATGCTTGCCATTTTAGTAATGGTTGAAATGATAAAGCAAGAAAAAGGGGCCTAGAACCTAATTCTGAGGACTCCTGTTACTTAAGGGTAGAACATTAATGATAAAGAAAAAGAACATCAATCAGGTAGGAAAAAAAATAGAAGTTAATATAATTAAAGGGGAGTTTCAAAATGGAGGATTTGTATCAAATGCTCAAGATAATTTACCTTAATTAGAACATATATTTATTTTTTCATTCACGAGTGGTACTTTCAACTTTTTGTTTCATTTATTAAGAATATTTACTAATCACACATCACATGACTTTACACTGCACATACATACCTCTGTCTCTGCCTGAGTTCTCTGACAGCGATACTGAGCAATCAGTCTGTCAGCCTGTGCAAGAGCTAGAGCTTTTGCTTCTAAGAGATCTTGTAATCTGCTCTCTTTTGACTAAAAGAAACATTAATTTTTATTATTTTAGGAAAACATCTACTAAAAACATCTGCACATGTATACAGCTAAAATAAGCTTGTACTCACGGCTAATGTGGCGAGTTTCATTTCATAAACATCCATTATGTCAGATATTCTTACATCATTAATCTGATCCTTTACCTAGGTTTTAATAGTTAAAATTAGAAAATTATAACATCTGACAATAAAATATTATAATTTTATGACTGTTTTTTTCTTCCTTTCTTTGAAAAATTTCCAGAATACTACTTTTTACATCACAATAAAGTTTCAGTGATGAAACTTGCACCTAACACTGTTTAAATGTTATAATCAGAGTGACATTTAGCTGGTAGGTACCAAGCACAATACCATTTATAAGTGCTATTTATCACTCACCATCACTCCAGACTGCAGTTTCTCTATTAGCTCCTCAATGTTCAATACAGGAACACTATCTTTTGAAAGAGGAGGAGTTAAGCACTTTACTGAGGTTGGAAAACTGTGATTTAATGGTTGTGAAGGCATTCTCCGGGGCAGATGCTCTGTTTCCTGCTGTCTGTATACATTGTTTGCTGCTATACTTTCTCCAAGTCTGAATGAAAGAAAGAAAAAGCAGTAACACAAAAACAGAGAAAAAGGCAGAGCTGTTACAGAATTAGGGTGTCATTTATAATGGGTATTGCTTTGAGAATAGAAGTTTTCAAATATTCTTGAAATTATCTTCTTGGTGAATGTAATAAAACAGTTTTGAGAAGCTTTCTACATTTTCCAGAGGATTCCCTCTTACTTACAGTCCTTTATAATAACAATACTTATTTTGGTTTAGAGGCATTCTAGCACCTGTGTGTGTGTGTGTGTGTGTGTGTGTGTGTGTGTGTGTGTTTGTCTTATCTGTAATGAGTACAAAATTTACTGTAGTACGCAGCAACCTTCTAATCCTAGGTGCATTACCTTTACCTATACCCAATGTATGCCCTATTCTGACTTTTCTTTTTCTCACTCAGTAGGTTCTCATCAACCTGACTTCCATCATTCTCTACTAAAAGCCCATCTTGCTCATGTCCCAGGGCCTTTAATTAAAACACTCTCTTATCAGAGGAGGGCTGGTATTTTCTTATCCTAAGATCTTGGTTCAAATTTACCTCCTCAGAGAAGTCTTCACTAATGTCCTATGTAATATGGATATTAACCACTCCATCCCATAGTGATGGGCATTATATGAACCTTTATTCTTTTTAACTTATTTTTCAGTTATACTACTACTGTGTCCAACTTGTTTGCTTGAGACAAAATACCTATAAGGGGACCTGGCTGTATAGTCAAAGTTGGACTTTATTAAACAAACAAATACACACACACACACACACACACACACACACACACACAAACCTACCCACCCATCTGCCTACCCAATAAATTTACTTTACTGTCAAGTAAGGACATTTAATCGTAAGTATAAATGGAGCACTTAGAAAATTTTCTACAACAAAAGAAAAGAGAAGACTGACGGTGAAGATGGGAAGGCCTCAATTCAGAGGCAAAAAATGAGATGCCTATGCTCAGCACACCTGAAGCTTTATAATTTATTTGCTTCCAAGTCAGATCAATACAACCAAAGTAAAGAAATCACCACAAAAAAGGAGGAATTTCATTCACAGACAGCTTTTATTAAAAAAAGAAAAAAAAAGAAAAACCTTAAATTACCTTAAATTAAAATTTGGGGCCTGGACAGATGGCTCAGCAGTTAAGAACACTGGCTGCTCTTGCAGAGAACCCAGGTTTGATTCCAGGCTAACAACCATCCATAACTCCAGTTTCAGGGGATCCCATTAAGCTCTGAGATCCTCTTTTCTCCGGAGCATTGCATGACATGGGTATACTTACATACATGCATGCAATACACTCATACACATAAAAATGAAAATAATAAAACTACTAAAACTAAAATCACTAATAACAGCATGGGTTAGCAAACTCATCTCTTATAAAACTATTCAACCCTGATAAGAGTGACAGGAGCCATAGACAATATAGAGAATATGAAAATGATGTGGTTTTGTTCGACTAAAACTATTTACAAAAGCATGAGTTCACCCACTGGCCTGCTTATTGACCTCTAGGTTTAAATTACTCAAACCATGTTTATAAATTCTATTACATAAACCATTTAAAAATGTATTAAAGTAAACTCCTTCTATACACTGTAATACCATTTACTTTACAGAGTCCCTCACGCCCCTAGAAAAATTCAAAATTTTATAAACACCATTGTAAATATATTATTAGAAATTAATGAATATAATGGAAAATTTTGTTTGGTCATCATCTGTAGTATTTTATGAAGAAACACATACTATGTCTTTAAGAATCATTCAATTGCCCAATCTCAACTAATTTTGAGACCATGCAGTTTTCAAGATCCCCTGGCAAATGATTCAGAAAAGAAAGGTTATTTCTACAAAAGGAACTAAAGTAAAATGGTGCACATGTCAGTGTCTAGAATCTACATTTAAAAGAGCCGATTAGGAGACAAAACATGATAGTTTGGTGGTTAAGAGCATGTACTACTCTGGCAGAGGGCCTGAATTTGGTTCCTACGACCTATTTGGGGTAGTTCACAACCACCCTTAACTCCCAACTCCAGGGGATCAGGGAAACCTGCACTTATGTGCACATAACCATGTACACACATAATTAAAAAAAAAAAAAAAGCCTTTAAAAATGAAGAGAGACAAAACATAGGACCTACTTAAATATGTCTAACAAGCTGGATTTATATTTTCTCTGAGCAAGTAAATATATGGCTTTTCCAGTTACAGGAAAAAAAATTATTCTAATTATTTATAAGATTACTGACAATTACAGTAAAATCTGTAGTTCCCTAATAAATACATTGAGAACTATTAAATAAACATAGCATGATAGTCTAAGACACATTGCAAATGATTACAACTTACACTAAAGCAGGAAAATCCGGCAGTGGAGCAGCTTCCAACAATATTCCCAGTCCAGACTGTACCTGTTCTCTATTATCTGATGTTAAAGCAAATGCCAAAGGTGTAATCAAACGTGGATCCTAAACAACCAGAAACCAGCAAGTAAGAGGAAGAAAGACCGAAGACTGCCATCTTTTGGCAAATTCTAAAATGTTTTTCAGTGATGCTGTATGCAGTTAGCTTTTACCTTGTTGCTATTTATACTGTAGCTATTTATTTTATAACTCATATTTACAGACTGAAAAATATCCAGTGTTTGAATGCTTTCAGTTATGCTTACCAGAAACGTTACTTAAATATTTTGATGAACTTTAAATAATCACAACTAATGTTTGTTTTATTTTGTCTAGTTACTATTTAATAAAAGAAAACTTTAAATGCTCAATAATTTCTAAATTAAAGGCATAAAGTACATAAAAAGTAATATTAAAATAATTCAAATCAGAAAATCTACTTGAAGCAACATAGTTAAGTCTTTCATGTTGATAATTATTTCTACCATAATTCTAAAATTTTCCATTATGAAAAACATCCAGAAAATTGACATGAAAAAAATTATGGGTCAATTCTTGTGTGTGTGTGTGTTGGCCAGAGGTCTATGCCAGTTGTCTTCCTCTATGGCTCTACAACTTGTTTCTGGAAATAGAGTCTCTCATTGAACCTGGAGCTCCCAGAATGGCAGACCAGCTGACAAGCAAGCTCCTGTACCCACCTGCCAGTGCTGTAGCGATGTGCTGTGCCATGCCTGGGAGCTTTGTATGTAGGTGATAAGCATTTTACCCACTGAGCCATTTCCACAGTCCTTGACTCAATTAAAAAAAGTTAATGAAGAAAATATTAAGATATAATTGAAATGGTAAGTGATTGTAGGAATTCAGGTATAACTCAATGCCACAGGTAGAGTGGTTCTTTATCTCAATTCTCATGGAGACCCTTCACAACTTCTCTTAGAGAAGATATTTACTGTTTGCAATTTGCACTGAAGAGAACTGAAGTACAAAAAGGAAACATTACTTGCTAAAGTCTGTATGGACAAGCAATTAGTACAGCCAACTATGAACTCAGTCTCAAGTACGATGCTTTCAAAGTGTACACATCAACACTGCCTAAGGATTCAGTTCTGGCTTCTATGCTATCTGAACATTCACCTACACTTTCTCTTAGTTTATGCATTCAATTCAGCAAAAGTAATTTGGGATTTTGGTTAAATAACTCTAATAAGGCACATGTTATAATTAATATGGACATTGCTAAACTCTGCACTAGGTCACAAAAGACAAAATCAAACCAGAATGAAATTTTGGGCTACAAACTAAACTTTGGTTTATTTTCCCAACAAAATAGGGTGTTAGTAGCATAGACAGTCCCCTATGGTAGTCAAGGAAGGAAAGTAATAGAATGGATCAATTTCTTTTTGGCTAACCCTTTTTCTATGTAAAAGACAACCTTTCCGAAAGCTCAGTGATTAACATTCATTTTGATTGACTAAACTAGATTTTTCCAGACTTCAGAGTGGCAAATGAAGAATGGTGATGTCATTTCATATGGGAGTACTAACAAGGCATGCTTTAAACCTTGAGTTTAAACCCTAATACCTTACTGGAGAGACAGAGACTGACTGCTGATTGACTATGTAGCCTTGACTGGGCTGCAACTCACTACATAGACCAAGTTGGCCTGGGATTTAGAGATTGGCCTCTGCCTCCCAAGTGCTGGGATTAAAGGTGCTGGTATCACCATGCCTGACCCAACTATTCTTATTATCAATCACAAGTAAGTCTCCCTTTTTTTTCTAGCTGTTTTCCTATCTCATTATTTTTACCTCCACAACTCTCATTAAACCAAAAGCTGGGCTTGGGGGGATGGCTCAGTTGGTAAATCTGAATTTAATTCCCAGAAGCCACATAAAAATTGCTAGGTATGGTGACGGCTGGGGAGAAAGGCAGATCCTAAGAAGGTAGAGGCTGATTAGCCACTAGCCCAACTACCTGCTCAGCTTCAGGCCAATGAAGAAATCCTGGGTCAGAAAAGGTTAGACATTATGAGAGGAAAGATACCCATAGTCATCCTCTGGTCCTCACATGTATGCAAATTTCTTCTACACATGCACACAACACATGCACATAGTTTTGCCCAATGGTAACAGAAATAAATCAAGAAAGTTGTCTGATACAATAAGGGAAAAGGCTGGATAAGGTACCATAAGCATTTTCAAATCAGAATCAGTTTAGGTTTAGTTCCTATGAAACTATATATAATGAGAATAGTGTAACTATTAAAGAGAGAAAATGGGAACTTTCTTCTGATAGCTAATTCTAAGAGAAACATCCCCTAAGTACTTTGATACTTAAAGCATAAACTGTGTATGGCTGCACAGATTTATAATTCTAGCACTCTGATCTATATATAGTGACTCTGAGGCCAACCTACACTGCATAGTGAGATGCTGTCTTTTCAAAAAGCAAACAATTAAAAAATAAGAAAAAAAAAAGCAAGAAAGAATGAAAGGGAAAGAATTATAAGAAATCATATAAGACTGATTGGAATAGTGGCTCAGATGCTGTTGCACAAGGATGAGGACCCTTGTTCAGATTCCCAGTATCCACAAAAAAGCAGGGCATGGTGGCATGTTGGTAACTTTAGTGCAAGGGAGGTGGGGCAGAGATAGGTGGAGTTCACTGGTCACCTAGCCTAGCCAAACTGGTGAGCTCTAAGTCAGTGAGAACAATGACTCAAAAAAGCAAGAAATTAAAGATAAATGAAGTTGACCTCTGCCCTCCACATATACACACACATATGAACACCTACACATACTACAGGAACATGTATACCACACCACACCACACCATACCATACCATACACCTCCATAATAACAATTTAATGTTTGAAAAGTTTGAAGTTACCTGAAGGATTTTGTAGAAGCTTACTTCCATACCAGGAATCAACTGTTTAAGTTTGTTCATCAAATCAAGAGTTTTCAAAATTACATCAGCGGCAAGTTTGCTTAAAAAAACAAGTCATTTAAAGTGACTTTATTTTATTTTACTTTATTTTATTATTACTTTATTTTAGTTCATATAATTTTAAAAATGAAAAATCCAACATCTTTATTTTTAAAACTCAAAATAAGTAACACTTCTGTTAAAAATTAAAATGTCATAAATTTAACGTTGTAAGGACTCAAAAACCAAAAAGAACAAAGTGTATCAAGAGTCTAAATTTCAGGCTATTTTCTACTCTCAAATACCAACAAGTATTTTAAGTGTTAGTATTTTAGAACATGACTCATTTCATTCTTAGCAACTGTTATTGAAAAGAAAATTGCCTAATATGTAGTGAATGAATTATGCTAGATCATGTACTCTTTGTTATCTGAAATAAGCATAAGAAAGTAAAAAGAGGGTTGCCAAGATGATCCAGTATATAAGGATGCTTGCTCCTGAGCCTGGCAACCTGAGTTCAATCCGTGGGACCCATACGGTGAAGGGAGAACCAACTCCCCCAGGATGTTCTCGGACCCTATGTATGAGCAGTGGCATGTTTGCCTATTTCCCTCCCTAAATAAAAGTAAAAAATATTAAAAGATAATTCTTGTTCTTTCAGAACACGATGTTGACAATTATGTCATTTATAGGAATGGGAACCGATTATAGTATCTAGGGAAGGGGCATAAATAAAACACCTCAAAACTACCAGTGAAAATTCATCTTTAACCAAAACTCCCAGTCTGCTAAGAAAGAAGAGTTGTTTTTGATGTTAAGAAACTTCTAGCAAGGATTAATTTTCTTGTCATAATACTATCTTTTGTTTTCACTTAAAAATGAGTAGGTGAATAAAAAAATTAAATTGCTGAGACAATGTAAAAATGTAAAAGAAATGCTCAGAATTCATAAACTAATCCTCCTTCTTTCTCAAACACACACACGCAGGCACCTGGGGGGAGGGCTAATAAAATACAAACAACAAATGTTAAATGTAGCAAAAACATGTAATGTATAAAGTGAATTTTTAAAAGTATTTTATTAATTCCTTTCTCCTTTGAATTAATAGAACCTAACTAGGTATGCTCCTTAAAGATGAAAATTATACTTTAAAATTTTTATTGCCTTTAAGCTATTTGCAATTTGGAGTTGAAATACTTACCATAATTCAGAATCTGCTACCTTTGTTCCAAACCCCAGATCAATCTTGCCATATGTAAACTGTTGTTCTATAAGTGTGGTACATTTAACAGTGGTCAATATTTTTATAATATGCATTTTCAGAGTGTCATCTCCACACAGAGGTTAAGTTTTGTTAAGACACACAGACATCTGAAAACTTGGTGTATAGTTCATAGCTGTATATAATTTATAACATTCAGAATAATTTCAAAAAAATTATCTCACTTCTGTAATCCAGTGCAATTATCATTGCAAATGCTTTATGAAAGGATAAGCAAGTAGAACTGAAAAGTATTATGGTGACTGGTAAATACCATATGGGCTCATACCAAGTTTCTGACACAAAGTAAAATCAGAGAAAAGATGCCTCTTCACTGGATGTTCATGGTTTGGTTAGCAGCAATCACAATACTTCTATACAAATTTGATGAATTAAGGGAACTTATTTCCTCATATTTTATAAATAAATATCTACCAGAGAAAAGTAGTCAGGATATAAAGCATCATTAAGTTAAGAGAATGATTCCATGCCTCTACAGCAGTGATTTTCAACCTTGCCTGCATGCTACAATCATCTGAGTAGATTAAATAAAAACAAACATATACCCTCCACTAAGATCAAGGCTAGAAATTACTCCAGTTACAGGAGGGGCTCCTGTATCATTTTTTACTTGCATCCCTGTGATTCAAATGCCAATTGAAGGCTGAAAGTGCTTCAAAGGAGAGATAAAAATTAAGGAGTAGCAGCTCAAGGAAGAGATTAAAGACAAGAGTTAAGCCCTAGAGAATAACATTGTTAACTTTAGTTCTATATTCTTGTTTCTATATGATACGGGAGGTGATCAGGTAAATGTACCAAAACCGCAGTGACAGTGTGGTTCCTTGTTCATGATGGCAGAAGGGAGAATTTTAATGAAATACTAAACAATTGTAACTTGGAATTCTTAGCAACTCAGAATTAGTTTTCAGAAAGAGTAAACAAAAGAGAAGTGATACCAGAAGTAGTAGGCATTCAGGCTTTTCTCATTTTTGCCCAAGGAGTAAGTTTATTTTGATGGACTTGTCTTTTAAAATCATGTGTGATGTTATCATTATTAGAATATTTATGTAGCCAATTGTTGAAATACAAACTAAGAAGATGGAGGCTAAAATTATGAACATTATCAGTATCTGATTCTTCACTGATACGTTCCACCAAAGACTGGCAGGAGCAGTAACAACCATCAAAAACAGAAGACAGTGATGTAATGAAGAGTTATTTCACACTGTAGCTCCAGTCTCAAACTGCAATAAAAAATGTTCAAACTTTAAAAAAACATCTATTAGGTTGGAATGTCATTCAGTAGAAGAGTGTTTGACTAGTAGATCCCTGGGTTTAACTTTCTCCTGTATATGCATAAGTATAGACACATACACATCTCTAGACATACATAAAGCTATATATAGAGAAAAATGAGTTCTAAATTTACTTTAACATAAACACAGAAAAAAAAACAACAAAAACAATTTCTGGAGAAATTTTTTTGGGATCCTTGACTTTTTGTTTAAATTTCAGTTCAACATACTGTTTTTGATATAGGTATGCATATATATGCATCTGTGTGCACAGGTGTGCAAATACACGTGGGTGCATGCATGTGGAGGCCAGAGAACAATATCAAGTGTCATCCTCAGGAACAAATTCCATCTACTTTGAGCATGGTTTCTCACTGACCAATGATTCACACACATTAAGTTAACTGGCCAGCAAACCCCAGGGATACAGCTGTCTCTGCCTCTCCAGATCTGGGATTACAAGCCTATACTAATACAGTTGCCTGATATTTTTATGTAGTTGCATAGAATCATACTCGAATGCTCATGTTTGCATGGCAAACACTTTTATCTCCTCAAATCCTCAGTTCAAAAATTTTGAAGCCTCCAGCATGGAATATTGTAACATTATAAATAGAGATAAAACTTAAAAATAGGAAAGAGGTTATAAGTTTTCTTTTATATGATAGTAAAGGATATTTAATAAAACTTCAATGGCTTTAACCATTCTTTCACATTTTTTCCTTAGTAAGGCTTCATCCAGATTTTGTTCTGTGAACTGAAGCTGATCAAGAATTGTAGGCAGCAGAAGAGTCACAAAACGGTCAGTTGAGGAACAGTTACCAGTATCTATGACATCCTAGAGAATTATCATCAAGTATGATTAAAATTAAAGATGGAACACAGAACATAAAGTAGTCATTATTGAGCTACATATATATCATAAACTCTTAAATTTATTTCAACACTTAATTTACTCAAGTGTACTATTTAAAACCTAGTATTTAAATTTTACCCCTTTAAGCCAGTTTTTAGACCAGTATACTATGACTTTTTTCTCAAATGGGACAGTGAGATTTCACAAATAAGACGTTTCAATGATTTACATGTTATTATATATGTTTAGCATTTAATGAATACATCCTAAATTTGCTAAATTTAATCAAAATAATTAGTAACATTGATTTTAATAGTGTATATCCACAAATAATTTCAATCAAAAGAACCTCTATTTTAAAATGCAAAAACAAGTAACAGTCAGGACCAAATTAAAACACAAAACTAATTTAAGCATACATTTTAATGAATATATCTAATCATTCATGTACATATTGTGCATAGGACCCAGTTATGAGATGAAAAATACTTTCGGAAGATTGAGGCAAGCTAAATAAGAATAAAATCAGGGAGAAGAGTAGAGAATGTTAAGTTGCCTGGTAGCATAATCTACAGATGAATGTGCATAACAGCACACTGTTTGGTATGCTCTGCTTCATTTCACTAATTTTGACTAATATTCTACCTCAATTCACTAAACAATAAAAGGCATCAGTCAATATCTATTGAGATAAAGAGACAGAATATGGCTAATGCACATATAGCCACATAACAAGACACCATATAAATATCTTATGTTACAAGTATATATAGTTTAACACATATATGTACGTATGAAACAAATACATACAAATTCAGTGAAAAATACTAATACATGTGACTATGGCAGGAAGAAAAAGTCAGTAATTTAATTACAGGGAGACTGGTTTGTTAATATTTTCTTATGTATGAACAATTGTAAGTTTACAGGAATGTATTTCAAAATAAATTCTTAACAAAGCATCTTGAAAGTAGAAGTCAACTTGTCTATCATTCCATTACCTCAAATATTTCCTTGAATAACTCCAATGCTAAAACAGAACAGTTTTCAGATCCATCCAGAGGTTGGCTTAACCAACGAAGTAAAGCCACAGTAGGTTCTAAGCTCTTAGTACGGCTTCCCAGAATGGTGTTGCCAGATGCAGACTGTTCAAACATCATCTGACTGAGCACATGGCGCAGCTGAGTCACTGAGCAGAATGCAAGAAGTAATTCTAAAACCTGTGTGATATAAAGTCACATGAAATGTCAACTTCCTTGGACTTTAATGGACAAAGCATATGATGAGTCTTTAAAAATACATCACAATTTTAAGGAAAATATTCTGAAACAAAAATATTAAGTAGTTTCTGGTTTGTTTTTCAGTATTATCTTCCAAGTACAAAGTTCTAGATTACAAAGAGTATTAAAGGTCCTTAGCTTCTGATAAGCCAAAGTAAGAATCACATGAAATGATTCAATTATTGCTATAGTCTACTTATACTACTTATTTTCAAAAAACGTTTTATTCTTAAAATTCAAAGAAAACTCAATAATTACTTTAGAATTAAGAATACTTGCTATATTGCACAAGTCCTACATAAGCTCAAGCCAAATAAGAGCACAGATGGGGAAAGTGCTAAGAAAACCCAACCCTACCTGAGGAAGTATTAGCAATGATGGCTGCTGGGAGTAGGAGACTGTCTTCAAGAGTGGGACTTTTGGTAGGTTAAAAGGTTCTACAGGATAAACCCACAACAAAGGATAATTGGAGACACAAACCCGATTCTATAAGGCATATAGATATGTGTATATATGTATGTACATGTGTATGCATGTATATGTATATACTTATAATATATATATATATATATTTATTAGAGTACTGGAAATTTGGAGAGGGTAGTAATGGGGGGATGCAGATAGGGGAGAGGATCTAAATATGACTGAAATATATTTAATGAAATTCACAAAAATTCAATAAAAAAGAAAAAAATTAAGTTTTTTTTTTTTATTTAAAAGAAAGAATACTTGCTATATTCTTGAGTCAAAAATTACTGTAGAGATTCCTCCCACAGTGTCTCCATCTTTGGCCCATCCCGACCCTGTCCCCTGCCAGTCCTAACACTAGCAGGGCTCCAGTTCTTCAGCCCCAGATCTCTGGACTAGCTTTCTAACCCAGACTAGATACAAAGTCTACCATAGATCCCTAAGTCAGTCCCCAGGAACTTCTACTACACCCATTTTCCTGGGCTCCTGATCAGCTGGACAGACCTACCTACACAGGAGTCTGGTAAGTCAGATCCTGCCTACAGTCTCTATTCCATTCCACTGGCCTACCCCATCCCCTGCTACCCCTCCCCCAATATTTGTACTAGTTTCCAAACCTAGACTAGATAAACTCTCTAGCATAGATTCCACTGGCTTCTGGTTTATTTGACACAGGAGAGCCCTCCTACTAAATTGACCAGTCTACCCACTACCCTGCCCTACCACCATTCAGACCAGTCTGCCACCCTACAAAACTTGAAACATGCATCAATTTATTTCCAAGTCTTAAACAAAAAACAACCAACCCACATGAACAATATAAAGAGAATCAAAACTAAATTAAACAAAGCAGAGTAGATGTTCCTATTAGACACATAACCACAAAGAACATTCATATGCCTAAATGGTAGTGCAGAAACACAAAGAAGATAAAAAATCATGAGAAAATGTCTCCAACAAAACCCACTAGTCCTACAGAAGTGCACTACAATGAGAATTTAAAAGAACAATCATAAACATAACCAAAGAACTTCAAAAGGAAAGGCATGGGCTTGTGATGGCAGTGCAACAATATACAAATATGCAGCTTAATGAAATATTAAAAACAATTTATGATTTGAAAAGAGAATTCACTAAAAAGATAAAAATACTGAAGAAAATCCAAGAGCAATGAATATGACATTGAAAAACTCAATAAATGAACTGGAAACAATAGCAGAAAGTCTCACAAGCAGAGTGAATGAAACAGAAAACAGAGTATCAAGACTGGATGACAAAGTTGAAAATTTAAACTTCTTAAGCAAACACTATATAAAATTAAAAAAACAAAAACAAAAACAAAAACAGGAATCGAATACTTAGGACATGTGGGACAACATGAAAAAGCCAAATCTATGAATTATAAGCATATAGGAAGGAGAAGAATCTCAGGCTAATGGCATTGAACAGATCTTCAACAGAACTGTAGAAGAAAATTTCCCTAAATTAAGGAAAGTCTTATCTATAGAGATTCAAGGAGCACATAGAACACCAATTAGACATGATCAGAACTGAAACTCCCCAGGGCATATCAAAGTAAAAACACTGAATGTACAAAACACAAAGAGGGAACTGAAAACTGCTAGAAAAAAAGAAGCTAATATAAAGGACAGCCCACCAGAATTGCAGGTGACTTGTCAATACAAACTATGAAAGTCACAAGAGCCTATACAAAAAGTATTCCTAGCTCTAAGTGAACATGGATGTCAACCCAAAATACTTTACCCAGCAAAACTATTTATCATGGTCGATGGGAAACGGAAAATTTTTCATGACAGAGACAGGCTGAAAGAATTCACATCCACAAAACCAGTCCTGTAGAGAATACTCGAAGCAATACAAAGAACTGAAGAAAGAAATGAGCATATCCAAAAGGCTATAGAAAGAAAACAGAGAAAGGTATAACAACAGAAACACAAAATAGGGTCACAAACATTAAAAATTTAAATGACAGTATCCAAATCAGATATTTCAATAGTAACACTAAATATCAATGGCCTCAACTCTCCTGTTGAAAGACACAAGCAAGCTGAATGGATCAAGTAAGAAAATCTATTTTTTTGTTGTCTTCAAGAAACTCATCTCAATCTTCAAGGACAGACACTACTTTAGGGTGAAAGGACTGAAAAAAAAAATTCTAAGCCAATGGCTCTAAGAAGCAAGCAGGTGTTATAATTCTAATATCTGACAAAACAGATTTCAAATTGAAACTAATCAGAGGAGATAAAGAGGGTTACTTCATTCTAATCATAGGAATAATCTACCAAGAAGATATTACAATCATGAACACATATGTAACCAAACTCTGGAGCATCCAATTTCATAAAAAAAAAAAAACAAAAAAACAAAAAAACAGTACTCCAGGACTATATAAAACAGAGTATCCCCAACTCAGTAAGTCAGTGACTTCAATATCCTATTACCTCAACAGACAGGTCAACTAGATAAAGAATAAACAGAGAGGTATCTGAATTCAATGACATCTTATACAAAATGAACCTAACAAACATCTACAGAATATTCCCCCAAGTACCAAAGAATACACTTTCAACTCATCAGTCCATGCAAGTTTTTCTATAATTGACCATACTCTGGGAAAATAAATTTCAACAGATACAAAAAATTGAATTCCATGCATTCTATCAGACCACAGATTATAATCAACTGCAGAAGAAGCTCTTGTAACTATATGTAACTATATGTTTAATCTCATGGAGATTAAACAGCAGAATGATGAATGGGTCAAAGAAGAAAATTGAGAAAGAAAAATACTCCTGGAACTGAATGAGAATGAGAATATAAAACAAAAACCTCTAGGACATCTTAAAGCAGAGTAAAGTGGCAGGTTACAAAAATCAATAGCCTTTCTATATATCAATAACAAGCAATCAGAAGAACATTCAAGGAAACCCTCCATTCACAATACCCCATCCCCCAAATTAGGAACAACCCTAACTAAAGACATTAAAGATCTCTACAACGAAAATTTGAAATCTTTAATGTTACAGAGGAAGACACTAGGAGATGGAAGGTCTTACAGTGTTTATGGATTGATTGAACCAATACTGTAAAAATGACCATCTTACCGAAAGCAATCTACAGATTCAATGTAATGCCAATCAAAATACCCAGGACATTCTTTACAGAGCTAGAAAAAATCATGCTAAAATTCATATGAATCACAAAAGACCCCAAATAGTCAAAGTAATCTAGGACAAAAAAGAACAAAGGTGGGGGTGGGGAGATTACCATACCAGATCTCAGATTATATACAGAGCTATAGTCATAAAAACAGCATGGTACTGGCACAAAAATAAACATGTAGATCAATAGAACAGAATAAAAGATCTAAACATGAGTACATGCAATTTCAGCCACCTGATACTTGACAAAGGCACCAAGAACCCATAATGGAAGAAAGTCAGCATCTTCAAAAACAGTGCTGGCAAAACTGGATTCCATCTGTAGAAGAATGAAACTGGACCCTTATCTTTTACCCTGCACAAAAGTCAACTCCAAATAGATCAAAGACCTCAATAAAAAACCTGAAACCCCGAAACTGCTAGAAAAATCATAGGCAGAATCCTCCAAGATATAGGTGTAGGAAAGGACTTTCTAAATCAGACACCAGCTGCTTAGGCATTAAGGTCAACAATCAATAAGTGGGACGTTGTTAAGTTATAAAGCTTCTATACAACAAAAGAAACAACCAGGGAAATGAAGAAGAAACCCACTGAGTGGGAGAAAATCTTTACCAGCTAAACATCTGACAATATATATCCAGAATATACAAAGAACTCAAAGAAGGAAAGAAAACAAATGACCCAATAAAAAGATGGGCTATGGACATGAAAGAGAATTCTCAAATGAAGAAATAAAAAATGGTTAAGAAACACCTTAAAAAGTGCTCAATATCCTTAGAAATTAGAAAAATGCAGATAAAAACCACGTGAAGATTCTACCTCAGTCCAGTCAGACTGCCTAAGATCAAGAGACACCAAATGCTGGAAAGGATACAGAGAAAAGGGGAACTGTCACTTACTGCTGGGAGGAATGTAAAGTTGTGTAACCACTATGGAAAGCAGTGTAGAGAACTCAAAAATTAAAAATTAATCTACCACATGATCCAGCTATATCATTCCTTGGCACATACCAAAAGGACTCATTTTATTTTAGAGATACCTGTACATCCACATTTAGTGCTGCTGTAATTCACAATAGATAAGAAATGTAAACAACCTAAATGTTTCTCAACTAATGAATGGATAATGAAAATGTGGTGCATTTACACCATGGAGTTCTACCTAACAGTAAGGAAATAATGAAATAAATAATGAAATTTGCAAGTAAATGGATGGAACTAGAAAGTGTTATACTAAGTAACAAACATAGAAAAGGGGGATAGTAGGGAACAGATGTTGGTGGGGAGGAAAAGTGAGTGTGTTCAGTAGGGAGCAGAAGGAGGGAGGCGTGTGTTAATGGGAGGGAGAGTGAGAATAATGCTGGTGCTGGAACTGGGAAGGGAAAAGGGAGGTCGGATGGGAAGAAAAAGAACAGAGATGAATGAATCTTGGGAGGCTCAGGAACCCAGATGCAAATATGATGTCACCAAATCCCCTGAGAAATGTACAGTGTGTAAACATTAGTGCATATGTATATCCAGGGGTTGTCTGGCAAGGAACACGGTGCCAGACAGAAAGTACCTTGCTTAGTGTGGTTGGTGAGAGTGGTCCAAGAGACTTCCAAAACAATACAGGATACTGCCAAAGTTCTTGGTTATCTCTGAGAATTATAATAGCCTATTGCATTCCTAGAATATTCTCAATGGGTAATGAAATGATTCTTTTAAAACACCATTGGTTTTTCAATAATGTATTATTTAGGATTGCAACTATATTTATAAGTGGTATTTTCTGTAGATAGTCTTGTCCATTTTCCAGTTTGTTTCTCTCTATTTCCTGGGCACAGCTGAAGATATGAGTACTCAGTTTTTTGCTCTGGCTGCCTTCTGTCATGCCTCCCCAACCATGATGGATTCGTTCCTCTGCACCTGTTAATTCCTCCTTCTATAAGTTGCCTTGGTCATGTTATTTTTTTCACAGCAACAGAAAAGTAACTAATACATTGTTCCAGTCCAGGAATCCAATTATATTGCATAGTCCTAGTCACACTATCATGATTCATTTAGATAAAAGTTCTTATATTGCTTATGAGAAAGGAATTTTAGACTTTCTGAGGTTTAAAATATATAGGGTATATCATAGGAGAACTTCATCTTCATCTGATGATATAATCTAGAAAGAACTTTGACAATAAAGATCTAAAGATAAAAAGAATGAAAACACTGTTGAATATCCTTTGTACTGTTTCAAATTATCTACTGTCTTCTAGAGTCTTTGGTTTAAACAAGTAGCTCAAGCCATGCTAACCTTCTACTGTAAAACATTTTTAAGAGTAAAGTCTGGTTTGGAATACAATTAAGTCCTACTTGACAACAGAAACAAATATCAATTCAAAATGGATTATAGATCTACCTGTGAAGTAAAGAAATTTTAACACTTATTTTAAGAAGATATTTGTGGGGATGGAGACATAATTTAGCAGTCAAGAACACTAGATGCTCTTGTAGAGGACCTGGGTTCAGCTTCCAGCACCCACATGGTGGCTACCAACTGTCCTAACTGCAGTTCCAAGGCATGTAATGTCCTCTTCTGACTTCCTTGAGCATTGCATGACACAGGTACACTTACATACATGCAGGCAAAACACTTAAATAGGACTAAAAATTTTTTAAAGGTATTTGCAAAAAGGACATTTGCATATATATGTATTCACTAAGAGTCTCAAAAGGTTCAGGAATGAGTAAGCACTTACCAAAGATGATAAGCAATCGACCAATGAACATGTGAAATATTATTTTTTACTAATCATTAAAGAAATACAACCTTAAACTATAGTACAATACTACTGTATAACTATTAGGATGGCTAAAATGCAAAAGAGGGAAAATACCAAGGACTGGGAATTGTACAAAGTAATCAAGTCTTTATACATTGGACTGGAGCCTTTGGAAACTTACATTACAGTGTTTATGAACAAATATGTACCTATGACATAATTCTACTCCTAGGTACACTGGCCAGAAAGATATGTCTATAAGCTCATCAAAGATATACAGAAAATGGTACAGACAGGATTCTTCCCAGTAACCAATAGTCATCAACAAACAGTCTAAAATTATATGAAACATGGGGAATTCTCATGACATTAATGTTCAAGAAAGGCATATTGTTTTTAAGAACTTTAAAAAAAATACTATATGATTTAACATATAATTTCAAAATTAGGAAGAAAAGTGGTTGAACAACATTAAAAATAGTTACCTTTGGTAAGGCTACATGTCAACTAAAAAGCAGCACAGGAAAGGTTCCAGAGGACTTATGATATTCTCAATCATGATTTCAATACTGATTACACATGTGTTCAGCTTCTAAATATTCAGAGATCAGTGCATTTAGGTTTTCCTGTACATTTTAGTTTTTAAATCTTTGGAGCAGGGTCTGGAGAGATAGCTTAGCAATTAAGAGTATTGGCTGCTTTTTCAGAGGACCTGGGTTTGATTCCCAACAACTACACAGAGGCTAACAACCATCTGTAACTCTAGTTGCAGGGGATCCGAGGCCCTCTTCTGAACAACAGGGACAATGAGTGACATGGGTGCATTTACTTTATGGAGATAATATACTCATATTCATAAAATAAAAAAAAATAAAGGTTTTAAAAGTATAAAACAAAATGTCATGCTTTTACACACCTTTGATGAAGAATCAGGGTCTTTTCCATTAAGAAGACTTAGCACTTGATTAAGACATGAAGAAAAGTGCTCATACCTAGGTTTAAAATTATACATTAAGTAATATGAAAAACTGGAGAGGAGAAAGAGGCATGAATTTGATCAAAACACATGTAAGTATGCATATATGTATAAATACTTAAGCAATAAAAACTGATATAATAAATGGATTTATAAGATAAATATGAAATTTGAGTATATCTTTTACCTCTTTTTTGTCTTTAAAAGTATTACATTTTTTTATAGATATTCTTGATTTATGATGTAGTTTGGTACCAATAAACTTATTTCAACTTAAGCTACTATATATGAAAATGCAACTAATACAACCCAATCTAGACTGTCACAGTATAACAATATAGTACACAACTGGTTGTTTACCCTTGTGATCTGAGTGGCTGATTTGAAACTGCACCTTCTAGCCACTGCCTAGCACTAAAGGGAGAAATAATGTGCCCAAGACTGAGATTTGGACATTTACTGTGAACACTATAAAAAAGGACATATGATTGAAAGAAAAGTTAAAACCAAACATATTTATAAGGATTGGAAAGGACCACTGAATGTGAGGCCCTGCACTGAATAGACAGGTAAATGTGCTGAAAATAGGACAGAATGAGACTTACTGTACACAGTAATAGGATACACTTTTGAACAAAACAATAAAACTAAGCAAGAATGTGTAGAAAGACAAGTCTGTCTAGGTACATAGAAAGGAACTCAAAGCAGATAGAATTCTATTTTGTTTTTCCTGCATATGAAATGAAGATAAAGTCAGCTTTTGCATGAAAGATGACAAGAGGAAACCAACCCATAGTTGAATGAGACATTGTAAAAATCAAGTAAAGGAAGATGAGAAAAAACTAAGAGGTCTGACCCTGATACAGCCTTGTGATTTTTGTAAAGCTCTAATTAGGAACCCAGCATTATCAGACAATGAAACAGATTGAGGTTTTAACAAATGATAGGGCAGATAATAAGAAGGCACACTGGAAGTGATTCTTGGGATCTATCCTGCTTAGAAGAAAGGAGGTAAAAAAGAATGGGACTGAAAGATTTAAAGGACTAAGTAATCTCAAAGTGATCCTAAACAAGATAATCTTTCTGTCACCCTGGCTACATGGAAAAGATATATAAAGGGAAGGTACTCTGAAGAAAAAAAATGCTCTCATCTATGAACCTGAGGCAATACTAATGCCCTAGGGAACCACTTGAAAATATTTTTATCTCTAGATGTTAAGAAAAAAAGCAAAATGCTAATGTGAATGTGTCTTGGTATTACAGAATAGGTATTACCTATTCTATAGGTATTGGCTACCTATAGAAAACAGTACATTTTGCCTAGTCCTTAGGTTTATTTTTTTAATTACTTGACTTTCTTTCCAGAAGATCATGGATTATCTTAACATCCAGCTGCTCCACTATCTCTCAGTGCATAGTCCTAATAGGTGCACAATAAACATGTTTCTGTCTTGGAAGCGATTTCTACAGTTTCTTAATTTAAGAACCTAATGCAAACTTAGGCACTGGGAAAATTAACTTAAGATGCTAAAAGGCCAGAAGACTTGGAAAATAATTGCTATTTAGTTTCAAAAGATAAAGGATTACAAGCAACACCTGTAGATAGGACATAGTTTCCATTTTACTTCATGACACAAAAGAGGCATGAGCCAAAGAAAACACTAAGTAAAACAAAAACTCATAGACATATTGCCTAATTATTTGTATAATAAAAATACACTTTCAAAGAATCATAATCCTAAAGATATAATATCAGTTTTAAAATAACTAGTGAAAATGCCTGTATTTTAGAAAGTGATATAAACCTACTGATATAATACACAAACACATAAGATGAAACATACATACACACATACTTACTTTATAATTCAGTTCAGGAAAGTAAAAACAATAGAAATTTTAAAAAATTCAGTTCAATCTACCTGTGACTTACCAAAATTCAAGCTTACTGTCTAAGAGGGTAGTATTAGTTATCAGTAAGACATCTTATTTTAAAAAATAGAGAGACCTTGAAATTTACTGAAGCAAGTCATACCTGGTAAGATAATCAGCAATTTTAGGGTTCTTAAGGAGATCCATGAGTAGGTCAACTGAATACTTTCTTGTTAGGGTACCATCACCATTTATAAGAATATTAAATATTAGCTGGAAAGTCTGGTGTATGTTTCGAGCATGGAATAACTTAAAAACAAATTAGGAAAACTGTATTACATACAAAAAAGCTAAGTTGACATCTTAAGTTTTAAAATGTCAGACAGACACTATAAACTCAAAATGATCTTACCTTTTCCCCGACCTCTTCATTTAGTGTCAAACTGGATAATATTGAAAGTGCAAACACAACCACAGTCAAACTACTATGTGCTAGGAAGCTTATGAGAGTTCGATAGAAGGATTTCACATTACTCTGAGGGAGAAAAAGAAGAGTTAGAATAAAAAAAGTTTTAAATTTTATCTGAAAAAGTATTAGACACCATTTGCAAACTTATTGAGTATTACTATTAACTGTTTTAAGAAATGGTTCTTACTTTAAAAGATGAAGACTCTAAAAGGGAAGGTTTAGGAAAGAGACAGATATGAATTCAAAGACTACTTGTTATAAAGAGATTCTAGAAAAATCTTCTTACTTTTTATAACGGTATTAAACGGGTAAGAAGTGATTTTCTACATTTTCCCACCTTGTAACAAATAATTCAGATAGCAAATCAGGGTGTCAATTTTAATAATTCAGAAGGAACACATGGAGGAATGAGAAAGAGCTACCTTAAACTATGAAGCAAGGCTTTAGCATTTAAGTTAATGAAAAAATGAAAAACTTTCCTAATTATGGTGAAAAGAAAACATTCAATTAGATAACTGGTCTTGTGTTACACATGTTGAGGCAGGAGTTTAACTTCTGCATTTACTAATAACCATTTAGGCTTGAAATCTATTCTAGAGGTAAGGGGAATGGGTACATTCACATGTTGGTGACAGCAACACAGAAGGTACAGTCTTAGTAAAAGAACAGTCGTTAGATGGGAATTAGGAGCAATTTGAGAAATTAAAATTTCTGTGTATATGCTCTCATTCCACTACACACAGATCTCTTTCTTTCTATAAATTCTTTTTTAATACTCCCATGGCTCAAAATAAGTTCCACCAACAAAGTAAGATCAAGACATAAAAATCCATTACTTGAGCATATAAAATAGTTGCCGAATAGCAAACAGCTAATTCTGAACAGTGTACAGCAGCGCAACTATTCATAAACATCTTAAAGAATCTGTGAACTTCCTTGATTTAATAAACTTCTAACTTCTAACAGTTAAGTTACCTCATTTGGGTGCTTTTACTTTTGTTTTTCCCTTGATGTTTTGCTCCAGGTTTCCTGTAGACCACAATGGCCTCTAACTCACTAAGTAGCTGAGGCCAGTAGGGACTGACCTTGATGAGTGCCTTTGTAATAAGTACTAGTTGTTAATGAGAGGAAACTCTGCATTAGTAATAAGGAATCCCAAGGGTAGGTAAATAAGGGTTGTAAGGAATATATTTACACAAAAACTAAAATGCCTTAGGCTACTTATGTCAATCTGGTTCTACATTGGCCTTAATGGGTCAGTTAGATGGTCCTAACTTAAAAGATTTTTCAAGAAAAACAGAACTTGGGAATGTAACTCTGTGGTACCTAGAATGTGCAAGGCCCTAGGTTCCACACAAGAGATGAATGAGTGAGGGGACTAAAAGGAAAAAAAAATGAGTAAGATTTAAGAACAGATTCTACCACAAAACAAAATTTTTAAAAGGTTAAAGAAAAAACTAAAAAAAATTTCCTACTTACCAAGGTCTTTATGTGTGTTTGAACAGAAAGATTGTGCCGACAAAGATTTGCCAGTAATCCTAGACAAGGCATTGTTAACTCATCTTCAGAAGACTGACTATTGCAAGAACAAAAAGCATGATGGCTATTATAAATTAGAATGACAGAGTAACACTAACCTAAGTTACTTCCTACATGTAAAGACAATTCAGACAATCATATTCTGAATAGTACTTGGTCACTGTGAAACCAAATCATCCTATTCAACTATACATAGAAATATGGAAGTAACTGACAGAGTGACCATGTGGTATTTCATTATATTCAGTTATTAAGAACATAAGCATTCACCTCTATTAATTTCTTCTTTCTAAATCAAATTGTAGAATTTTAGTTATGAAAATTAAAGCTGCATTGCAATATTCAATTCTTGAAATCATCTAAGAGGAAGCAAAAACTAATCTTACTTTAAAAAGCTGGAAAACATTATCTAGAAAGAAATGATCTATCATATAGTTTTAGCTTAAAAGTAAATCAATAAATTATTTGATTACATTTTGTTGCATACTTACATATGACCGATCAGGAATGTAATTAGATCATCTATATTGATACCAGAATGGAAAATTTTGACATTATATGTTAACTTCTGCAAAAGTTGGATGCACTGAGGATAAGAAAATATTAATACACATGTGAAAACATATTGTCTATTCATGAAAATGTAGTATTGCAAATATTTTGAGCACATCATTTTAAGAAAGAAATGCTATGGCAAGAAATCTGCGCTTTCCCAAGTTTAATTTTATTTTAAAACACACAAAGTAATGAGACTATTAGGAACCTTAGGAGTTTTGTCTTATTTTATACATTTTGACACATTTTATCTCTCAGCATCCTCACTGCTGTGGTTTGAGCACAGCTTAATTGTTTTCCCTGTGGGTCCACTGTGATAAAAGCCTTGGTCTGCAGGACCAAGGTCATTTTCCTTGTTCCCTTAATCAGAAGGTGGCAGAACTTTTAGAAGGTAGGCTCTGGAGGGAGGTTCTTAGGTCACTAGGGATATGTACTTCCCTTGTGATCCTGTTGGTAGTTCTCAAGAAAGGCAAGTTATATAAAGGGCAAACCCGGCCCCATTAGGTCTCCCTGTCCCTCTCCTGAGATGTGACCATGTATCCACCACTCTTAACTGCTATGACTACAGCCAGAAGATCCTTTGCCAAGATTAAGCTCATGAAGATGGCATATTCTTGAACCACCCAAACTGTGAGGTAAATAAGCCTTTTCTGCTTATAAAATGAACTACTTCCAGCTGCAGTAACACAAGGATGATTAACACAGTCATCTGTCTTGTTCCCTTATTAAAAATGAATGAAGTTGAGTGCACTTTAAGATAGCTTTTCACCATATTTTACCTGTGCAGCTGCATGTCAATTTAATTGGTGATGTTTTTCTTTCTTACAACTTATTGATTTTAGATTCAATGAAATGATGGGCATAAAACTAAAGTATAGCTTTAAATTTCATAGGACGTTTCTTCAACAGACCGAGATTACATGCCAACTGAAATTATAATTTTAATATTACTAATTTATATTTCATAATGCAGATATCTGTTTTTAAGTTAGTTATAATATTTATAAACTAAAGTAGTTATGGTACAGGCATGCTTATCTGTTCCCTTCTTCAGAAATATTTAAGTAGCTTGAATGAGAAATGTCCCCCATAGGCTCATGTATTTGAATACTTGGTCCCTAATCGGTGGCACTATTTGGGGAGGTTATAAAACTTTTAGGACAAGGAGTACTGCAGGAGGAAGTAGATCACAGGGGACAGGCTTTGAGACCTTATATCCTCACCTACTTCCAGCTTACTCTCTAAGCTTTTGACAGTGGTGGAAGACTTGATTGTTCAGGTTCCTACTCTGGCTGCCTCCGGCCATGCTACTCCTGCATGATGCAGTGTTTACCCCTATGGAACTATAAGCCAAAATAAACTCTTCCTTCCTAAGTCCCTTTTGGTCATGGTGTTTTATTAGAGCAACAAAAATGAAAAAACTAATCCTGTTATATCATCATATTTGCTATACTATAAGTTTATGAGAGCTGTTATCAATTTTGATCTAAAAATAAACGTGGGGGAATAAATGATAGTATACGGTGAGGATCTGAATACCTGTAAAAACACCGAATCATTATGACAAGTGCTGCTCCGGCAAATCACTCCTGCCAGCACGCTATTTAGATTGTATATACTCAGAAGACAGTCTCTGGTTTCATTGTCTACAGCTATAAGTTGAAACAAAATGGCATAAATATCATTTTTCCACATGGTAATCTTTAGACAAAAGTAAAATAATTTCATTTTATATAAACATCATTTTCAAAGATGAAACATGATATGGCTATTTATTTATTTTTTGAGACAGGATCTCACTCTGTAGCCCAGACTGCCCTTGAACAAATGAAAACTCATCCTGCCTCAGTCTAAGGAGTGTTGAGATTGCAGGAGTAAGCCACCATGCCTGGCTGATATGGCTGTTAAATTTATTAATGTTCAACAGCTGTAAAGTTTAAATGACTTTTCTATATAGAATATTAAAAAAAACGTTTTATATCTCTGTGGAAACTTTGCTGTTAAAATAATATAAACAGCTGAAGTTGGTGGTATATGCCCATAATACTGGCACTGAGAAGGCTGAGGCAAGAGAATTTTGAGTTCTAACTTAGCCTGGGCTACCCAGTGAGATTATCACCCCAACTTCTTTTATAAATCCAAATGCCTGTAATAATTAAGGCTATTATTGTAAATATATCATTTAAATTAGAAGGATTGATTATACATACATACATACATATATATAACCATTAAATAAGATTTTATCCTGAAAGGCAGAAATGATAAAGAAGGCTGGTGGTAATGAATAAATGCAAATGGGAAGTATTATCTTTAGCTCTAAGTTGCATGTAATCTATCACAGAAAGATAATTCTTTGATTAGTAGCTATGATTTTCTGATTGTGTTTAATACTGGCATTATGTATACGTGGATCTTTGTTGTTTTTAAATTCAAAAGTAGAATTGCATTCCCCAATGTACATTCTTTTCTGTAGAACATGGGAGTGTTTGATATATGCCAGAGTCTTTGATCAAAGAAATTCCTAAGACCAACTCTGAAAGGTTTCCAAATGAAGAAATCTTTTGAATGTGAATCACTCTTGAAGACATTCTGTAAATATATCTGACCTCTAAAAATATTAAGTTCATAATCTTGCAAAATCTGAGAAAGAAAATGTAAATATATTACCTAGTTGAGACAGCAAATTGATAATACTTAAGATCAGGGAAGCAATTATGTTTGGGTCTTCAAGTAGTTCTACAAGGCAACTCAAGCATTCACTTGGCAATATCTGATTCGATGTAAATAGTCGTGTGAGTTTTTGTCCAGAAATTGCCTATAAAACAGTAACCAAAATGTGTGTTAATAGTCAGCAAATTCCATTTCTTCTCCAAAAAAGAAACTGATTTTTTCCAAAGTGCTACTTAGCCACTTTTTTTCCCAATTCAGAAAATGCACACCTGCTGTTATCTCTACCCAGATACACAATCCCTCTCCAGCTAAAGTAATTATGTGGATATCAGTTTAAATTCATTTTGAATCTGAAGTTCATTCTATCTATTACCCCAGGCACCAGCACATTATTAATTCTATTTCATAAAATTCTGATTGCCTAGCAGTATTATCTTCTGTATTATACTGAACATAAACTAAAATTCTGCACTAGAAACAAGGGATTTATTCTGAAGTCTAATAACTCCTTCCACCTGCTTTGAAGAGAATGGAATATGAAGCTCAATGGATAACCACATGATTACTCCTAAAAAGTTGAGCCTAGAAGTTAACAGATTATGCAGAAACAATTAAGTTCAAAAACTACTTTCAGAAGGTTTGCATGAAAACAATCACCATCAAAAACACATTACCCTTAAAATGGGAAAAATTAAGAACTATGAAAACACCAAGAATTGGTGTGATAGAATGAAGGCAAATTCTCAACATACTGCTGCCAAGTCAAATGCCACAGTCTTTTGGAAAACTGTTTTAGCAGTTTGAAATAAAAGTGGACATAAGCCTTCTTTATGACCTAATGATTCTACTGACAGCTGTATAAGAAAGGAGTGCATTCACACACAAAATGTTTTAAATCCTTTTATTCATAATTCCCTACAGAACTGGAAAACAATGCCTATTAACAAGTAAATGTATATAACCTATGTTACATTTATATACTCAGTAATACATAGCAATAAAAACAAAGTCCTCATTACATAGTCAACCTGAATGAATTTCACTGATTATGCTGAGTCAATGAAGCCAGATAAAAAGTACATATTATTTAAACTTTACTTACCTGAACTTTATTGTGAAAGAGAATCTTACAGAGTACCCAAATATTCTAGATCATGCTACAAATGCTAACAACTTGAGTGTATGTCACCAACAAACGAAAACCTAAAACCTCTTCCTTTAAGATTAATATGCTTTATGTATGGCATCTACACTGTGAATTAAAAAAGAAAGCCATTAGAAGTAGTAACCTCAACCTAGTGCTTCTTTTACATTTGTAGAAGAGTTTTCAGTAAACATCTTGAAAGTTTAGGTACACAATATTCTAGGAGTCAAGATTCTAAGCTCCAAATTTCATTGAAATCTCTTTCAATTCATAATATTATTGTATTCAACAAATCTGTTCATCCTCAAAGATAGGTAATGTTTAAACTGATTTATTCAACAATGTTTAATTCCTAATTTTTAAATAAAACTGAAGTCAGCATTTATCTTTTGACTTCTGCAGTCTACAATATTTGATAATGTCATAAATGAGAAGCAAAGTCTTAAACTTTAATAGCTAAGATCTTAATTATTAGGTTTCTGGGACTTTGTTAGGGCAATAAAAAAAAGAAAATAAATATATTAGAAATGAGCACGTAAAATGCTAGATGGACAAGTAAAGCTTTAATGAAACAAAAGACAGTTATTACATTCACTTCACTAAGGGAGAAGGCTACTATACCAGTCGCAGTTACCACCTCTGTTAGTACAAGTATTCTGTAATCTTTGGTATATTACTTTTGCTCATAATAACAAATAGAATTTGTTATTTTATGTTAACACATCAAAACATGTGACTGAGAATTAAAGCTTAAGGGCATTTTTTTCTTTCTTTTTCTGGGGATTGAACCCAGTGACTTGAGCGTGCTAGACAAGCTTCCACCAGTGAGCTAGAGTTCCAAAAACTTATTTTTAAATCTAAGAACACATAACAAATGACAGGAGATTAGAAGGCTAAAGCAGACAATCCACTCGAAAATCAGAATAGAAAAAATTGAACAAAACAGAAAGCAATTCAGCCTTTGAGAAGTAAAACTGAGAGCGAAGTATCTTGGTAAAGAAAAGATTACAATTCCAAGGAAGGGTGGTTATTTCTTAATTCAAAGACTGAAAATATCAAGTTTAAATAAAAGCAGTAAAAATAGACAGAGAATATATTGCGGGTGATTGTATTACTTCACTCCCCTGGAGAATGACTGTATAGCGAGAAGGACCTGGCATCAAGGCAGATAAGAAACAAAACCACCAACACCCCCGCCCCCAGCACATCAAGGAGCCTCGAAAGTCAGAATGTGCCCAAGAGTTCCCTGGGCAGCAACAGTGCAAACTTGCAGACCTGAGGTACCGGAGCCCGATCTCCTGGGACTAGAGGCTCTTCCCTCTCCACCATCCTCCTGATAGTGTCTTCTCGTCCCCTCTCCATCGCGGTCGCCCCACCCCACCGCCCTCACTGTCGCCCTTCCCCGGCACTGTAGGTTTCCCCCACCCAGCGCTGTCACCCCTCTGTCCGAGCTGTCCCTTCCGTCCCGACCGCAGAGAATGAAGGTGATGGGAAGGGAGAGCTCTTTCGGTCCGGCGCCCCGAAACCCCTTACCTCCAAGTGCCTCAAGAGTTGCGTGGCGTTCGCCTCCGACTTAACGGCTTTGTACTGATTTACACTGAGGAGCAACGACTTCAAGCAGGCAGTGGAGTCCATGCCGACCGGCCGCCGTCCACTCGGCGGTCACCACCATCCACTCCGCCCGGGCTTCCAGTTGTCGCCGCGCTTCTTTTTTGATTTTTTAGGCCCCACCCCTCCCGCCGACGCTAGACTTCCGGTTCCGGTCGGTTTCCGGAAGTCTCTGGGCGGCCTACCCGGCTGCTGCCTGTGACGGGCGGGGTGGGCCAAGGGTGGAGGTGCTCTGTGGGTCGGGAAGGGGGCTGGCGGCCTCCCCTCGCAGCCCTCCTCAATTGAGAGGCCGCGAGGTTTCAGCTGGAGGTCCGTGAAGACGAGGAATCTCGCGAGAATTGCGATCGCGGCTCAGCCTGTGGCGGGGCGGTTGGGCGCCGGGGGGTCGTGCGCGTCGGTGGGCTCTGTCGCTGTGCGTCCTCGGCCTTCATGCTGCAGGCTCTGATTTTTCGATTGTGCACCAGCTTCTGCCAGAGAAATGGTCGCTTCCCCCTAGTCTAGACAACGGTGAGGAACTCGGAGGAGACTCTTTGTACCAGATTGTGAGGTGGCCAGGGAGGGGCCTCTGGAAATCTGTCCAGCATCCGCCCCTGTGCCCAGAAAGGGCCTTCCGCACAGTAAACCCCGAGTCCTGCGGGTTCTGTGGCAGCGTAGTCAGGGCCTCGCCATAGTAGCTGTCGAATCACTCGAGAAAACCATGTCAGGCTCACCTGGGCCACAGCTGCTCTGGGGTACTCATTAGAGTCAGTGTTAGAAGCGAAGGTGTCTTGTCTGTTCTAGTCTGGCATGATTGATTATTACGTAGATTTCGATGGCTCCAAAAGTGGTACTATTCAGAGTTTTGGTCAGAGGTAATGTGCATGAATATATAATGACCGTCAGCAACTGGTTCAGCTTTTTGCAATGTATGATAATAATGAATAAAACATTAAAAGCTTTGTAGGGAATTGTCTAGAGTATACGTCCATTTAAATACTTGGTCAAAAATGTTTTCCGAATTCAGGGAACATTTTTTTTTCCTTGCATGAGTCCTTTGTAAAGACCGGATTTACTTTCCTATTAAAAATCAATGTAAAGTTAAATGTGACAGCTGAAAATGATTTTTGTTGAGCTAGTCATGCAAAAATTTGTGGGTAGGTAATGTGTTCATTCATACATTTCTTGATAACATAAAACAAAGATCGAGTGCAGATACAACGGGCCAGGCATTGGCAGTCAGAACAGAGATGAGGAAGCCTTGCCTGATGAGAAGCAACTGTCTAGTAAAGGAAATAGTCGAAGCCAAAAAGTAATTTGGGAATTCACTGTGTAATTGAGAGATACTCAATTCAAGAGTGGAGCCAGGTTACTTCTCAATCCCAGACCCACCTTTCATTTTGTGTTTGCTTTTCACAACTTCAGTCATTACATAAAGTAAAATCTCAGAGCACTGTGTCACATGGTTGTCCATTCAATAAATAATTCATTTAGCTTCTACAATGGACGAGGCACTGTTCTGGTCACTAGGGACTCAGTCTATGGGCATACAACTTAACATTTTGCCAAGAAAAACTATTACTAAGCATGGTCGTAGGTAACGCAAATGCTAAGGAGGGAAAACAGTTATTCTATAGTCATGGTGATGGGTAGGAAATGAGAAGATAAAGATGGGCCCCATGAAAAAGTGGCAATGGGGAAATACTTTCAGGAGTTGAGGAAGACAACCGTCCCTTCTAGGAAAACTTTGAAATTATTTGGGAGTAGCATGGACAAAGGCTTGTGGAATAACATGGACAAAAGACGAGTGGGAGTATAAGCGCCTGAACTAGAGCAAGGATGGAACCGGTAGAGATGTAGAGAGAAATGAGGCCCTATAATGTGCTTGGAGACCGTTATTCAAGATGTGGTAGAATAAACTCTTGTCTGATAATTGTCTTCTGTGTTTGTTACAGTCATTGGTAAACAATGGTAAGAATGGAAGTGTTAAGATTTTTCACATAGTAACGACAAGTGTCCAGTGTTATCCCCAATTTGAAAACCAGGAAAGGCTCTAAGCTGCCTGCAGCAAGTAGCATCTGTTTTTATGATCTAGAAGGAATTCCAATTCTCTAGATTATGTGATTAAGAAAATATAAATACTACCGTAATTTAAGAGTATTTAGTGTTTCATTTCAGTGAATATTTATATAGTTTATCAGTTCTGTACTATTCTGATTAAGTTTATTTCCTAGGTATTATAATTTTTCTTATGGTGAGCATTTCCTTTTGCATTTTTGGTCCTTTAAAATAAAGATGCTGTGCTTTGGTGTGTCTTTAAGTCAGCTACTTAGCCTATTTCTGTTAATTCTAAAAGAGCTTGATTTATCTCTTAGACCTTCTACTTATATATTGTTTATATTAAAAAAAAACCTTCTTACATATTGTCTCAGTTTATTGCATTAATGTAATCTCCATAGCATGGGACATGATGATGATATTGAACAGCTTTAGGATAAGAATGACTGGTCTTTTAACTGAGTTAATCTGTGCTATAAGGTTGTGATTTTTAAATTATATTTAGGATATTGCTCTTATCTATTTTTTCTGTTTTTAAAAATCTCCAGATGTTCATGTTGACACATGTAATTTCCCCTTTAAAGCAATTTAGTGCTTTTTAATTGTGGGATAATAATAGTCAAACTTTATAACGTATTTGCCAGTATTCTAAGGACTTTCTACCTACCTATTTAATTTTCATAGCAACCCATTGCTATAGGAACTATTGTGGTCACCATTTTACAGATTAAAAAATAAAACAGAAAGGGAAGATAATTTATGAAGGTCACAAAAGCAGTAGAAAAAGCCTTAGATTTGCTGTGCTATAGATTTCCATATGCTGATTTTACCCAGGATTCTGTGTCTTATGTTCTTAAGTTATAATTTTCAGTATTTTTTTTTCATTTAGAACTTGGGTTGTATGTTATTTTTGAAGAATGAATTGAAAAATGTTTATTCTTCTTTTTTGAATAGTATGGAATCATGAAAATCATAGACTTATCTGATCCTCCTGGGTCGAATCCATTGGTCTGTAAAATTAAGCCACATAATATATATTGACAGAACTTTAGGAAATATGTGAATTTCTAGTATGGTTAACAGTTCTGATAATTTTCTAGCTTTGTAAGCTACTGTTGAAAAAAGGCATGCTAACTGTTTCTCCAGACCTAAAAATGTATTGATAGAAAGTTTCATTTAGAATTGCATTAATTCTCTGAATCTCTTTGTGCTTTTAAATTTCCATTTTGATATTTTTTTTAATGTTGAGTTTATGAGTTTTTCAGTTTTAATTAACTTTTCAGGAACTAATTTGCATTTTGTTAATTCTTATTTTTTTATTTCAGAATTTTTATTAGTTTTACTTTTGCCTTTAATAATTCCATTGATATGCACGCTTTTTTTTGGTCCTTTTCTAGTTTGAATGTTTTCATGTATGGATGCTTGGTTTTTGAGATAGAGTCTTATATAGTTCTTGTGGACTTGAATTTACTACCAATTTGAGGATGACCTTGAACTCTTTCTTGTTCCTTTTTCCTCATTCTCCCAAGTGCTTCGAGCATGCACCACCACTGTGAGCTGTCTCTCTCTCTCTCTCTCTCTCTCCCCTTTCTTTCTTTCTCTCTCTGTGTAAATATATATAGTTACTTATGTACATAATTATTTATGTTAAGAATATTTAAGATACTAGCTAAAATGAGGTTCTTAATTTTATGTTAATATATAATTTATAAATTATATAAAAAATAATATGTAATATTATTTTAACCAGCCAGGTTAAATATTCATCAAATATTTTATTAAAGACTTTTGGGCAACCATGATATGTGCTACTATGAAAAATAGAGTATTATAAAAATAGAGGTTTTTAGATGTACTGTTCATTTTTCAAGGATTATCATAAAACCTTCCTGTTTATAAACTATTATTACTGTCTGTACTTTACATTTTGCCAAGATATTCTCCCCAATTTGTAGTTCAGGAAAGAGGCTTAAAGACAATTAAACTTGTTTAGGATTTTACAACACAAGTTGCAGCTTCTTAGCTCATTTATCTTGGCCAAAACTTAAAGTACTGACTAGTCAAATTAACTGTGAATATAGCTAGGGTTTAAGTAATATTAAATATGCCAAACTGATGAAGGCAATTATAGTTTTTATAGAAGTGAAAGATTTGTAGATTATTGAATATTGTGATGTAGGAATCATACTAAAATCCAAAAGACTCATTGCTCATTCATGCAGCCATCTTATCATGAATAGTTGGGTGGAAGGTACACTTCTAGATTCTGAGGATACAGCAGTGAATTTCCGGCCAAGAAGTATTTTTATTTTGATGGGGGATATAGATAATACAAATGACATGTAGTTAACATATATGAATGAATGCTATGGTAGAGGAATAGGGACTACCAAAGATTAAGATGATACATCAAAAAAAATTTAATTTATTTTTATATGTATGAGTTTTGCTTGTATATATCTAAGTGTGAGGTGTGTGTATGTGTGTTGTGTGTGCACACATCACATGTGCACAATGCCTGGAGAAGCCAAAATAGGGCATTGTATCCCCTAGAACTGGAGTTACATAAAGTTGTGAGTCCCGTTATGTGTTCTAGGATTCGAACCCCATTCTCTGCAAGAGCAGTCAGCATTCAACCACTGAGCTGTCTCTAGCCCCAGATATTACAAATTTTGATTGTAGTTTTGGAAGGCTGTTTTATGCTGAACAAACAATGTCACCTTAAAACATAGTGGTTAAAAACTGTAAGCATTAATTTCTTATCCGTAAGTGTGTGGGCTGACTGTAGTTAGTCTGATCTTAGATTTGGCTGAGTGGATCTTTAATCTATTTGTGGGGAGTAATGGATATCTTAGCATCAATTTTGATTATGTTAAGATGTCTATATTAAGAGATATTGAGTAATTATTACATGTATTAGTAATTAAAGAAATCAAGGCTGGAGAAAAATTAGAGACTTGAGGCTAAATGATGTAGAAGTCATTAGGGCTAGAGAAGATCCAAGGTTTGAACCCCAGAGTACTTAAATACTTAGAGGTTGAAATGTGGAAAAACCAGTAGAGTTAACTAAGAAGTGGTGGTTAGAGAACACAAGTGCTGTCTTGACTCCATAGTCATCTTAGCTTCTGAAGAAGCCTGTTTACTGCCTTTTGGCCTCTAAATGAGAACTCTGGGTTAGAAGAACAGTCTACTCATCCAGCATCCTCTTCTGCCTTGAGGTATGCAGAAGGCTATATGATATCATTCATTAAATTGATATTGAATGCAGTCAATAAAACATGCAGTCAAAAACAACTTCCTGACTTGGGAACTTACATTCTAGTGGAGACAGGAGACCAAATCTAAAATTGGAGATTACTCAATAGACATTAACAGCAGGTACAATAAATGCTTGATTGGCCCAGCTTCCAAAACAAGAAGAATATTTGGTAGATATAAACAGCAAATTCAATAAATGTTTCATTGACCCACCTTCCAAAAATTCAAGGAAGAGGATTCAGTGGTAGAAAATGTCAGAGGTATAAGCATAGGATCATTTAGATACCATGGCCCCATTATAGCTAAAACCTTTCAAATAGTGATATTGAACAGATTTTACCCTTTATGTAGAGCCAAAAAATGAAATCTGTATGATGTTCTCTAATTTTTGCAGCAGGAAAAGCTGCAAAAGGCAAAAAATAAAGTTCTCCCATTGAAATAACAGCCACATTCACATAATGATGTTTTGTTCATTCATACTTGTGATGCTGGTCTTATAACATCATAATAGAAGTGAAACTTTCCTATGACCTAGTAACAGCCTCCATAATGTCATAGTGCAACAACCTACATGCCACCATATAAAAATACAATATATACAATTATGTTTGGTGCATAATATTTCAAAATAAACAATTATTACTGGTTCATGTATTATATTTTTATAATTACTTTGCAGTGTGTTAGTATTTATAAAATACAAAATTTACTGTAAAATAGAATGCAGTGTTAAGCCAGAAGCAGCTTCATACATCTTTATCTTTTCTGTTATCTTTTACCAAGTCTGTTCTTTGTATTGAGATCATGACTAGTGATTGACCACAGCATATGTTTATATAAGCAAGTTGTACCATGTTTACACAACCATGAAATTGCCCAAAAACACATTTCTAGTTATGAGGTATTAAAATTTACCCTAAATGATTTGTCAAGCCATAAAATTCATTTTTGTCACATTTCAAATACTGATTTTTCTTTCCACACATTTCAAAAAGTTCATGTCTATATTAAGAGTACAAGTCTTGGGGCAGGAGAGATGACTCAGTGCTTTTGAAGAGTACCAGGCTTCAATTTCCAGCACCCACATGGTTGCTGACAATTGTAATTCCAGTTACAGGAGAATTCCAACACTCTTTTCTAACCTCCAGGGGCTTTGGACCATACAGGTGCACTTAAAATACATGCAGGTAATACACTCACACATAAGATAAAACTAATAAATATTTCTTTAAAAGAGTGTAAGTCTTAATAATTCCAGTAAATACTTTTTCCCCATTTTCACATCTAATTTCATACCTTGCAGTCAAAATATTATCTTGATTTTGTTTTACACTATTACTATGTATTGTTTCTGAATCCAGTTTCCTAAGTAAAGACGAAAGAGACACACATGTAAATTAGAGTACAATAATCATTTTCAATAGTTACTATTTCTTGAAGGCATGCCTACTTTGTTTAAAGCAAGGTTCTTTACATTTCTCATTAAGAATTTTTGCTTTCAGAAAAAACTGTCAAATTTATGAGATAGGTAGATTACTATTCCTTGGATTAAAATGCAGTGATATTCTAAGTGGTGTCCAGATTAAAGTATGCACACTTTAGGGGATATGTTAATTTTGTCTACTAAGATGTAAGACAAATATTTTTTAAAAATGAATTTTATTTTATGTGTTTTGAGTTTTTTGCCAGCATGTATGTAATTGTACCATGTGTTCAGTGCCTGTGGAGGTCTGAATAGGGTGTTGGATCCCATAGAACTGGGGTTAAGGATGTGAGTCACTGTGTGGGTGCTAGGAACTGAACCTGGGTCCTTTGGAAGAGCAGCCAGTGCTCTTAACTGCTGAGCCATCTCTCCAGCCCCAACGTTTAAATTTTTATTCTTAGTCATCTTCTTAGCTAATTCCTACATAACATGTTTGTTGATTTTCATATATTTTCAGTGTATTCTACTTTCTAGTGCTTTAGGGAATATGTGATCAATACATTTTATACTTATTTCCCCAGACTCTAACCTTAAGAGATCATGTAGAGAGGTATAAATTCTTCATTTCCATACACTACTTATAGTGTCTGGCCACTATTGTTCTGAATTACTTCACTGAATTAAAAAAACAAACTGCAAAAATTTATATGATGAATTCACTGTGAAGTCTTAAATATAATTCATTATATTTCACAGTATCTGCTGACTAATAATAACATTGCAGTTTTCCTTCTCATTGTGCATATTACCTAGCTGTTATCTATTGACATACTAAACTTATGTAAAGCCAAATATGGCACTAAAAGTAATGGAGAACAGTGGAAAGAACATACAGTTTGCATGGTTTCCTGGTCTTAGTGATTTATTAGTGATGAGAATGCTCATAATCTTAGTAATCTTAAAATGGATTATAGTAAGTTTATACTTTAGAGTTGTATGAAGATTGAGTGCTTATTCAGTTTTTTATTCCATAGCTTGGTACACAGGAGCTGATGTATTCTTACCTTCATTTAAACCACTTTGTTTCATTTATATATGAAAGGAAACTTCATAACCGAAAGCTTAATCTGTCTTCTGACCTTAAAATTGTGTGATTTTCTAAAATAGGAATGAATAGCCAGTTTTATACAGAGCAAGTTGGAGGTAGAGGGCGCCTTTGTCACAGGTAGTGGCAGAGCCAAGTAAGAATCCTCTGCTCCCTAGATAATTATCATCTCTTCCTGTGTTATGCCTCATCATTGTCCTTTTGTTACTCTTATTTACCTGTAATAACAACATAATATTTTTAAATTGCTGAACAAACTCCCTTTTTATATAATGCCCCTGTGGGTAGCATTTGTTCTATCCAGTAGTGTTCTACCTACATTCCTGAACAACATCGTTTTGGCAGAGGTATTAGTAAATATTTGAAACTGATGATCATTTCCCGCCCCCCTCAGGTAAATCCTAACCTATTCATATCCATTGTAGGTGCATTCCAAATAGTAAAAAGAAATTATGCATATTATATAAATGCTCTGGTTTGAATGTGAAATTCCCCTCATAGGGTCATGTACTTGGACACTTGGATCCCAGCTGGTGGCACTGTTTGAGAAGGTTATGGTTCTTAGGAGATGGAGCCTACCTGGAGGAAGTGGGTCTGTGGGTCCCTTTCTTGAGACTTACAGACCAGCACCATTTCCTGTTCACAATCTCCTTTCTGACTATGGATGCCCTATGACCAGCAGCCTCCTGATTTTGCTCCTATACCTTTCCTGCCAGATAGAATGTATGAAATTGTAAGCCAGAACAAACCCCTCTTTTAATTGTCTCTGGTCAGGTGTTTTGCCACAACAAGGAAAATAACCAATACAATGGGTTTTCCTGTGTAACTCCAGAAGTAACTGACTAGATTTAAGTAGATTTGAAGATGAGTTAGCCAAGTGTGCTTGATAGCTTTAGTGTCAATTTTTCACACTTGGGTAAAAGGAGTCTCTACTGGGGAATTGCCTCATTGAACTGACTGGGACCATGTCTGTGAGGCATTTTCTTGATTGTAGAGTGATGTATTAGTGCCCAGCCCACTGTTGGGAGTACTACCCCTGGGCAGGTTGTTCTGTATTGTATAAGAAAGCTGAGCATGGGTAAGGAGAACAAGCCAGTAGGCAGCTAAGCTATCTTTCATGGCCTGTGCTTCAGCTTCTGCCTCCAGGTTCCTGCCCTGAGTTCCTATCTTGGTCTCCTTCAATGATGAACTGTGACCTGGGAGATGTGAAGCAAATAAACCATTTCCTCCCCAAGTTGGTATTGGTCAGAGTTTTGTCACAGCAATGGAGAAGCAAACTAGAACACCAGGGCATGGTAGTACATGCCTGCAAGCCTAGCACAGAAGTCTGACACAGGAGCACTGTAAAATCTAGATCAGCTTGGGCTACATGATAAGATCCTGTCTCAGAATCAATTAGCTTCTGATACAATGCTAATTTTGCTGTAGGCAGACATGTTTCTTATGCTCGCTGATTTTTAACAAAGAAGCCATGGGTATGCATTTTAGTGCTCTTGCTCATTAGTTTGAGCTGCCTAAGTAATTGTAACAATTGTCTTTGTAATATGACAAGAGCTGAAATGGATAGATTTATTTGGAGGGGGGGATTATTTGATCAAAAAGTTTGATAACTTTTACAAGATTTTCCAGATATTTGGGGTTTATTTGATGGGACAAATAATGTTTTGGCTGTTCTTATCTTGGTAAGTTCATTCTGTGACCTTTCCAGGAAGTTAAATACTAAAGAGGAAAAAATAATAGAAGGTTAAAAAGCCATAATCAACATTTTTATTCATTCTTTAGGCTGCTAATATGTATTGTGATCTTCTCATTGAGTCAAGCCTGGTCAATAACCTTAGCTATTTTTGTCTTCCAATAGCCCACTAGCGTAAAAAACACTTTCAGAATGCTGCGGTCAAGGATCACCTATGCAGTGGGTTGTATTTGTCCCTCCTCCATGCAGTGGGTTGAATATGTATGTCCCTACCGCATTTGTTGATATGCAGTTCTTCAATCTAATATTAGGAAATAGGGCCTTTAAGAAATAAATTTATTCATGGGATAGAGCTTTCTGGGCCTTAGAGAACTCTCACCCTGTTTCTACCACATGAAGATACAGCAGTAAACTAGCAGGCTGCAGCCTAATCATCAAAACTGACTGTACTGGGCATCTTGATCCTGAACTTCTAGCCTCCAGATCAGAAATTTCTGTTCATTAAGGCATGCAGCCTGCGGTTCTTCATTATAGTATCCTCAATGACAACTACAACCTCCCACAGTAAAGACTACCAGGAATGGATATTGCTGTTTATCTAGCAGATGTAATCAGATCTACGACACTTAACCTTTTTAAAATAAGGAATCACAAAATGTCTACAGTGGCCCTAGAAAGTATTCACTTGTTTTGAGACATCAGTCCCCTATCTGTCTATCTAGAGAGTTCAGCTATACCTTGTGATCCTTTTACCTCAACTCCCTGAGTAGCTGAAATTACAGACCTGTGCCTACCTGGTCAGTCTGTTTTTAAATCATGAAGTAACCATAGCATCATGTCTTAAAGAATTTAAAAAAAAAAAAAAATATATATATATATATATATATATATATATATTTTTTTTAATTTTGTGTGTATGAGAATATTGCCTGCAGGTTAAGTGCACCTATGTCATACAGTGTCCACAGAGGTCAGAAGAGAGCATCAGATCCCCTGGAACTGGAGTTATAGATGATTGTTTCCTGCCACGTGGGTGCTAGCAATTGAACCCAGGTTCTCTGCAAGATCTGCTAGTATTCTTAAGTGCTGTACTATCTCTCCAGCCCCATATCTTAGGAATTAAAAAAATTTTTTTTTTTGCAAAATTTAGCAGGAGTAATAATGCTACCAGTGTCAGATTCTGCTTCTGAACAGACTCTTGAACTTCTGGAATTTTAATCATGATACATGAATACAGCTTTTTAAAACTACCAGTATTTTATCATTATTCAAAGTTGTTTAATGCAGCATTTTATAATAGGATAGCTGCCTTTAAAATCTCAAACTCAGAGCAAGTTAAGTTTTTATCAGTAATGTTCTGGTAAAAAATGATACACTGGTACCAGGATACAACAATAGATGTTTTAAGTGCTGATTTCAAAATGGAAAGGGCTGAGCCATGCACTCTAAATTGCTATTTATATTGTATTTAATATATTTGAAAAATAATTTTTGTCCTGTATCTTAAATCTCATTATCATTACTTCCCATACAATAGTATTTTTCCCTTGACAGTAGAGAGAGAGAGGAAAAGTGAACACATTTTGCAGTGTACATAGGGAAATGATTATGATGATGAAAATGTTGGGGAAAGAAACAGTTTTCATAGTGCTTACTATGGGACAGGCACTGTTCATAACTTTTCATAAAAAAGTATAGGTGCTGTTTTTATCTCCATTTTCAGAAACTGAGGCACAGAGACTATTTTAAAATTTCACATAAGGTTGAATGCTGTATTTTCCAGAATAGGATTCTGTAAACTTGTAGAGTGATTTCAAATGAGACACTTTTCCATTTCACTTTTTTGTGTGCATATTTTATTATTTGTATTTTTATGTTCTATGTAATAATGTGAATGATCTTATTTTCCTTCCTGAGATAAAACATCTTTCCTAAGTCTATCAGTTAAGCTTTGGGCTTAGTGAGTCCTTTTAACTTAGTGGTTCTCAACCCAGGACAGTTTTGTGCTCCAGGGGATGAGACTGTCTTTATGTCTTTAAATTTGGTTGCCAGGAAGGGGCTGAGAGGTAGTTTAGTTTGCATAGAAAAATCTCTTCTGAAAAATAAATATTTTAATTTACTTTCAGGCTAGTAACCTTGAGAAAAGTGTAAGCTCTACTTTTAGTGCTTCTTCCTTCCATTACATAATCTTTAAGTCCTAGCCTGGGGAAGGGCAGAGAATTCATGGGAATCTGTCCACCTGCTGAAAATGTGAACTCGCTGACAAATTAGAGCCTTGAACTTGGTTGGGTAACTTAGTCAAGATGAACATTTGAATGGTGTTTTGCAAAGATATGCCTATATACAGTCTTAAGGGAGGTGGCAGATGCTATAACTTAAATATTTAAATGATCATAAATAGGTGTCATGCCCATTTTGATGTGAAGAAGCACATCCCTAAATCTGGGAACCAATGGGCCTGGAGAGATAGCCCAGTGGTTAAGAACACTGTGTGTTCTTATAGAAGACCCAGGTTCAAATCTCAGTACTCACATGATGGCTAACAACTGTCTGTAACTCCAGTTTCAGGGAATCTGACATCTTTTGTCTTCCGCAGGCATTGCTTGGCATGGGTGTACTTATACACATGCAGGCATTAACACTCATACACGTAAAATAAAAATAAAAATATGGAAGCCAAAACCACTTTTACCACTTAAATGAGTTTGTTACAATTGCAATAAAAAAAAAAAAAGCGGAATTGAGAGCTCAGAGGGAACAAGAAGAAAGGCATTTTACTGATATAGATAGCAACATTTATTTTTCCATGAAAGGCATGCTTCAGATAAAATCATTGATAGATGTGTTCTGTTTACAGTGAACTTCAGCTTACCCTCCAGTCAACAACAGGAGCTTGAGTAAATTCTGTGGAAAACTAGTCTCTTAGTTGCAGTAAATTGTCTTTCTTGCCAACAAGGAAACTCTTTTGAAATGAATGCATTAGGAAAAACTTACAGAGTCGCCTTTTCTCTCATGTTAGCCCTCACTTTAAATGGGTTCCTCTGAACTCTTCTAGAATGTTAAGTACCTTTGGATTATTATGGTATAACAGTGGAAACATTTCAGGCTGGCATCTTCCTTTCCATTGCTAGGCACTTAGGCCTTCTTCCCCAGCTGAGGTTGTAAAGTGCTACTGCTGCTGTGAATGCTGGCCGTGTTTGCTACATATACATTCTCTGGTCCTAGGAAGCAGTGAGCCTATCCTGAAAAACCTTTCATCACAGAGATTCCAGCCCAGGTTGTATTTTAAACATCCTGAAAAGCAGTTAACCTTTCTCAAATATTAATTTAAGATGTAAATATCTTTTTGAGTTATTAACACCTATTTTTAGCTTAATACTGAGCAGTTTAATAGAGGTCTTCCGTTGTATGCCTTGTAGTTACATTCCCTTGCTCTAACCCTTCTGAGCTTACTAAAAGGGATAAGAAATGTAAGCCAACGTTATCACAGGGTGCTAAGTCTAGAGGCTTAAATACTATGGAGTATAAAGGAGATCAGATGGGACTAGTTTTAGAAGAACTGTTCTAGGAATAAAAAGAGCTAGTGAATTAATAGCCAATAATGATACTCTAGTCCCTTTTTGTTTCATTTGTATTGTTTGCATGTTTTTTCCTTTCAAGAAACATCCAAAAAACCTTAATATTTAAACCAGAAAGTATAGTAAGCAAGAGCTTATTGCATCCCATCTCTCTTATGGAGCTGTACAGTCATATGATTTGGGGGGAAAACGTAGCTACATACTCATTTTTACATGGGAAAAAATAAAATGATTACCAATATTAGGATTATAGGTAAGCAGAAATCGATATGTCTTTGATAAAAGCTATTTGACAATATGTACTAATAAGCTCAAAATATCTTTTGACCTAGCATTTATAGTTCTCTGGGTTTATTACAAGGAAATACTATAAATATAGTAAAAGTGTTATAAACCAGTGGAGTTTATGGCATCATTTATAGTAGAAAAAAATGAAAATCAAGTCCTGCCTGTGCTGCAGACTGAGTTTAGGGCTAGACTGGACATTTTAGCCAATCTTGTGTTAAAACTGAAAATCAAAAAAGGATTGGGACAGAGGGGTAATGGTAGATAGAACACTTGTGTAACATGCATAGGGTCCTAGGAATAATCCCCAGTACTGGAAAAAATAAAACATGATGATGAGCTGACTGTTGTATAACCCTTGAGAATGTTTACTAGGAGGTTAAAATAGCATGGAGGATAATTTTGATACAGCATTCAGTGGTGAGAAAGTACAACCTCGTTCAATATGATCATAAATTGATAAAACATACCTATGCCTAGAAAAAAGTAGTTATCTTTGCATATTGAAATTGTTATTTTATAGAAGTGTTAAGAAAAAAATAATTTACTATTTATATAGGAAGAAAGAAAAAATCTTACCTTCTCATTAAATACATTATTTTTCTTTCAGTTTTAAATGACAGTTTTAAAAGTCAACTTACAAATTTTGGAGTAAGTGTGGTAAAGGAACATTGTGCAACATGGATTCTCTAACAGAAGAATTTTTTGTGAGGTAAGGAATGGTTCAACAAAAACTACAGATTTTATATTCCTAAGGAACCATAGCTTTAGACTTTTCCATATAACCTTGGAAAACTGCGAATGAGATACCCCTAAGTGTCAAGATAATACAGCAACTTTGGTTGGTGGAAGGTTTAGACTGGATGAAATTAATTTTTATAAATGTTCTCTAGGGGTTCTATCCTGGCTAAAGGGCGAAGACTCAAACATTGTGCCATACATGGGATAGTTTTACCAAAGCCTTTTAATAAGCACTTATTGACTCAGTATGTATGACTTTATTGATTTTAATGTTCTTACTAATGCCCACATCATACAGGGTAACTTAAGTGTAACACAAAAGACCCATTATTGATTTCTTGGTATTTAAAGAGTAAGGACTAAGAAAAAAAAAAAAGCTTTGGATTTAGAGTTTATGTTATATAGGAAGATGCATTAAAAAAAAGAACATCTGTAAGCAAAATACCTAAGTATATTACAGATGATGTAGCTCAGTGGAAGAAACAGTACTGAGTAAAGATTGACTTTCCACAAAGTGGTTTTAGAACTGATTTTTAAAGATAAAGACATTTTGATAAGTATTGAAACAAGGAAAAAATGGAAGACCTTTTTGACTAGGAAACAGCCAAAAAAAAAAAAAAAAAAAGTTAAATGTGGTGGCATAAAAATGCCTCTAATCCTAGCTATTCAAGAGTTTAATTAAGGTAGTAGGCTATCAAATTTGAGGTCAGCTGGGAAAATTTAGCTCATAATAAATTTTCTCATAATAAAAATTTTTAGATTATGATGTTCAATGGTAGAACACTTGCCTAACAGGGTACTAGATCCACAGTTCAATCCTGCTACCACGTATATGTATGGGTGTGTAAACACACACACGTATATTTGAAAACAGGAGAAAAAAGTTTAAGAACTTTTTAAATGCTGAGTACTTCTTGTGGAAGATTTATACTTTCTTGGTAAGGGGTTTAAATTATATAATTACAGGAAGTAAAGATTAGTTGAGGTTATATACCTACATTGCTATGGAGTCTATAGAAAATAAACAGCTCATGATATATATGTCATACGGTCTAAAACAGGGTTTGGGGCATCTGGATGTTTCCAAAGCGTCACAGTTGACTTTAATAAGCATTTGAGAGTGAATACTATTGAAATAGAGTGAATGACCGTGAAATGGAATTAACAAAGAGAGGAGGCCATATTGTATTTCCTCCAGCCTTGAAAAGCTTCTGTATTTATTCCTTAATAATAGGGAAGTGTTATGCGACCTGAAAATGGATGTAGGGAGATAATAGACTTGTCATTACAATGATAATGTACTGAGGGCCATATTTTGAGATGTTTTTATGGTTTATCTGTCCCAGTTTCCCTGAAAAATTAGTTTGTACATAATAGATGACAATGATTGTGAAATGAGCACATAAATGTACAGTAATTGATACTTATCGAGTACAATTTGAATACATATTTCTCACATCACTATTATATATGCCACTATTCACAATCATTAAGAGCATTTAAATCTCATACAGTCCTTTATTATGCTTCCTATATGATGCTACAAGTGTAACTATAAATATGTGTTCTAGTTCATTGTATAATACTGCATATGTTCATGTGTGAGTCAATATGAAAAGCAAAAGCTTTCAGATCATTCCTTGTTACCACAACAGTTACTTTCTAAATATGTTATCTCTCAGCTAAAAACGTTTTTGAAAAACTGGGCAATTTTAAGTCCAGGAGCTCTAAATCCAAAATAATATGATCTGCGTGGGATCTTTTTTATTATCACATTATGGTACATACATGTTATCTCAACAGCCACAAAACTGAGGCCAGAGGATTAAAAGTTATAGGCTAGATTGGTCTGTTAGAGGAGGCATTTCCTTGATTTCTTATTTATCTTGATACAGTGTTTGTGTTCTGTAAATGTGTATATGGGTGCACTCACATATGCAGATGTATATAGAGACCAGAAGTTGATGTCAGATATCCTCTATCACTGCCCACATTAAATTGATCCCAACGTTTATCATTTCAACCCCACTGGCTGGGCACTGAGCTCCTAGGATCTTCCTGTCTCTGCCCCCCGCCACAAACTGTGGTTTCAGACCAGTGCTACCATGTCTGCCATATCTGACTTTTTATGTGAGTACTTGGAATCCCAAGTACTTACACAGCAAGCACTTTACCCACTGAGCCATATCTCCCATGTTTTTGTTTATTGTATATGTATTGAAGGTGCAGAGTGTATCACTTCAGTTTCCTATTTTTTCTTCCATCATCAATTAAGCACTTAGCATAACTTATTTTCTTTGAGTCTCTAGAAGGATATATTAACTATTCCCATTGTCATTCTTTGATATACATTTGTGATACATTGATATTGTGAAACTTTCATACAAAAATACAATTCTTAGTCTTCTTTCTGCCACCATTTGTGATCTTTGTAAGGAGATGGTCTTAATACACTTTTATTTTAATTTAAAGCAGAGATCTTGCTGTGGAGGAGCAGACCAAGGAGGAAACTGAAAATAAGACAGAAAAATCAACCAGTCAATTGGTAAGAGGAAATTTAATTTTACTTTTAGTTAATTAATAGTGAGTAATTATATATGGAATTATAATGCTAACATTTAAATTTTTTGATGAATCATTATCCTATATAAAATTAAATTTTTCATAATTACATCTTTCTTAGGATGATTGTTAATGTATGAAAGGCTATCATTCTAAATGGCAATTCTGACCTGAAGATAAAATTGACTGAATATTGAACTGACTCACTACTGCACCAATAGAAATAGTTTGCTAGGCCAGTCATTGTTGTTTATTAGTCTTTACAGCTGGGTAGGACCATTGATTGTTGTTTTTTTTTCCATTGGCAGCTTGCATAGTATCCTCTGATACTATCAGAGGTAGTGTGCAAGGAGGAGCTACCAGGTCAGCTTCAGCTCAATTGCTCCTCATCCTGTATCCAGTGTGTGGCCAGTCATCAGTAATAGGGTCTTTCCTTCAAGAACAGGGTCCTCCCTCCTTCTGGGAGGCAACCAAGGACCATGGCAATATCCCGAGTTATTTGAGGAGTTTCTTGGACTACCCTGACCCACAATTCAAAGAGAAGTTTCTACGGCTTGCCACTGTGATTTTTGTTATATAGCCTTAAACTATTCACATGCATTCATATTCTACATGTATTTTCAGTAGGACTTTAATACAATTTGCCTCTGGTTTTTCATACCAGCTAAGCATTATTTATCTGTCTTGAGCTTTAGGGAAGTTTATTATTTTATATATTGATTTTTACATGCTAATAAAATTAATTTTTTTTACAGGAATATAGGACAGAAAGTAAAATAACATGATAGAGTAAGTTTAACACTAAAAATGTTTCAGAATAATGATAATATATGCAAATATATATATAGGTTATAGTGTTGACCAAAGGATGGAACCAGGGGGATTCAGTCTAAAAGTGATGTTTCTAGACAAAAATTAGCATTATAAAAAATAAGAAAAAGTAGACATTTCAACCTCAGTCTGGGTTTGATTTCAAATGAATTGTTAAAAATGAGTCACTCCTAAGTTATTTTGACAACACATTTAAAATATTAAGATTTGAGATAAATACATGCATGAAGTTTATAGCTTTTACTTAAGAAATACTTAATGCTATAATCATGATTTTTTTTTTGTTCATTTGTTTTGGTATTTTGAGACCTAGTCCCTCTATAGCCCCAGCTGGCCTGGAGCTCACTATGTGGACCAGACTGTCTTGGATCTCACAGAGATTACTGGGATTAAATACATGTGCCACCATGCCAGCTCTCTGTAAATTTTTTAATATTGTCAGATTCTTTAATAACTTCTGACTGAGGACTTGGCTTTTAGTTTGAAATAGATAGTTTGTACTATAGGTGGTAATCAATGTAATATTTTTTCTGTTTTGTGGAATTTATATCTTTTTGAAAAATTTCAAGTTTTTTACTAGTACTTGTTTGCTTTTTGTAGAGATTTAGCAATTTTTTAATCTTTCTCTAAGATTTTGTGTGTTATTTTCATGTGCAAAGTACTTTAAAATTGAAGGTGTAGTTTTTTGAAATGGATAGGGATTAGGGAATAATTTAAGACTCAACTGTGGTAGGGAGAAACAGTTCTCCAGTAAGGTTGTTTGATTTTTAACTGCTTCCCCATGAAATTACTGTTCTGCTAAAACTCAAAGGTCAGGTGTTCCACATTTTTGCAGTTTTAATAGCTCAAGCTCTTTCTGGCTTTTGAAGTAAGCTGTTTTTCTGATTTTTAGAAACAAATCTACAATGTCATATTCTCAAAGTATCTTATTCTTTGAAGAAAGGCTATCATCCATTTGTTCCAATCCCTTTATCCATCTGTGTTTTCCACTAACTCTTCACAACTAATATTAATAGATAGTACACCAGGGCTTGACAATGTAATTAACAGTTAACCATTAATTATGACCGTAGTAAGTCTTTAAGAATTCTTGAAACCGCAAGGTTATTAATATTTACTCAGTTTTGACCAAATTGGGATGGCAGTCTACATTTTTTTATCTGAACTACTAAATCTTAATTCATTTTCAAATTTCTATGGGTTTAAAAGTTAAAATATCACATAATACCAAAAGCAGTTATAATTTTCTTGTTATTGTGTAGAATAATCTGTGTCAAATAAATTCCTTGGGAACAGAGAAAATGTCTATGTTTTATAGTTCTGCCATTGGTTCTTTCTTTCATTCTCTCTTCTTTCTTTCTCTATTTGTAGGATAAACAGAAAAAGGATATACCTACTGATATTGTGCCAGTTAACCTTCTATTAGAAGTAAAGAAGTTATTAAATGGAATTAATAATCTACCTAATGGTGTGATTCCTCACATTAAGAAGTTCTTAGAAGAAGATTTTTCCTTCCAGACTATGCAGGTAACATCATTATTTCTCTGTCGTGTAGAAGTAAAGCTCTATGTATATGACTTAAAGATATAGTCTTAACATCTCCATTTTATTTTTTGTAAAAGATATCACTGTTAATCTTGACTATAAATTTTTGTTAATTAAATAGAGTTTTTTCTAAATGTTTAAAACTAATAGAAATATGGATTTGTAGCTGTGTACTGTAAGGTTTTATTGTTTATTTTGATTCAACAAATAACCCATAAATGTGCCATTCCTGGATAAGGGACCACTTTTGGCTTCCTAATTTGAAAATGTTGACAAATTTTTTTTTCAAAAATATAGCTAAAATTTTGTATTTATTACGAAAATAAATTCTGTAGACAACATATAGTAGATTAAAGCATTTTAAACTCCTTCCACTTGTGACCACTGATCACCTGAGAAATTTACATGACCCCAGGTATGCTAATCAAATGTTTAAGAATAATAAATCATGAGGAAACTTTTCTAATACACATTTAATTTGCCATTTATTAAAGACAAAAGCAAATTTGCATAGTTAGACAAATAGACTTGTTTATGTTTCATGAAGAATTAAATCTTGGATGAATATTTGATGCTATGAAATCTATAGCATAGTGAAAATTTTCTAAGTTAATCTTTATTTTTATTTTATCATCAATGCTGACCTGATTGATAGAATATCCACAAATATCAGAAGCTGTCTGTTCTCCTATACCCAAACTCTATCCAAATAATAGTGTGTTAACTAGAGCCCTTCTTTCTTGGTAAGCACCACACTGATTTACTCTAATTGGGCAAATCTGCTGAAAGTTCTACCTTGCCTCTGAGCAACAGCTATACATGGCATCTGCTTTAATGGAACGGTGATTATAAACGAGTCTTTGTGTCTGGGCCTTTCATCTTCCTTCCATGTTGGCTCAAGAGATTTTTCAGTGCCTTGTTTCATGCAGGTTTTCAGTTGTTCTTATTGAAAGGATTAAATTGAAGCTACCTTGATAGGTGTAACTCCAGTGTTATATGTCTGTTCAATTTTAAAACCTAAGTGCTGAGTTAATGGTTGAGTATATGAATCTGCAGTTAATGGGGAGAGTTTTAGTATAGAAATATAAATAATGGGAACTATCAGTTTTTAGATACTATTTAAAAACATGATTGTGGATTATGTTCTCTAAGAAATGTATGTTAATAGAAAAGAATTCATTAGATTGACTGCTGAAATAAAGTCTCTAGTTAAGAGAAAAATAAAGATTACTACTTAAACTGGTTAAACTTTCTGTAAACATTATACATCCGTAGACAGATAATAAACTTAAACATAGTGCTTCTGAGTTGAAAGCTTTGTTTAGGGAACAGACACAAAAGCAACCCTTCTTTTCATTGCATCTACACTAATAACAAATTGTGGTATATAATAAAGTATATGCCTAGTTCACTTCCAGATTACAGCAGGTATTGATGTTAATAATCCTCTTTACTCAGCCAAAGGGCTGAAAGATTTTACCTGTGCCAGAAAATTGAAGTTTTTTTGAAGAAATTAGGATTTACACTTCCCTCTATAGTAGTAATACATATTGCCAGCATCTTGCTTGAGAGAGAAAAGAATTTTTTTTTAATTTCCCTTTAGTATTTTGAGGAAATAGCTACAGAGGAGATTCATCAAACTGTTTAACAATAAACAAATATGAAAATAGTATATATTGTTAAGGTAAATTAAAAAAAATATTTTCCAAATTTCTTAAAAGGGTTGTACATGGTTCTTTGTAAAATATATGTATTCTACCTAAAATACATTTTTATTTCAATTATTCTCCACAGAAAGAAGTTGCAGCTAATAGCCAGAATGAGGAGGAAGTTGTTCCTGCTTTAACTTTACATTTTTTGATAACGCAACTGGAAACAGCACTTAGGAACATTCAAGCTACTAGTTATACTGTGAGTCTTTTGCTTTGGAATATTGGGCTTGAACAGCACTTTTCATGAAAAAAGCAGAACACACCGTATTTTCCATTTTCATTTTTAGAGAAAAGTATAGGTAAATATATGGCGTTTCAGTATCTTTCTTAAAGGAGTTTTTAAATTTAAATTTTATGTGTATGAATGCTTTGCCTGCATGTTTATGTGGATAGCGTGTGCATTCCTGGCACCCCCAGAGGCTATAAGACGTTGTCAGATTCCCTAGAACTAGCATTACAAGAACAACCAGTGCTTGTACCCACTGAGCTATCTCTCTGGTCCTCTTCCTATGTCTTTTACATTCTTTGTGAGTCATTGTTTTAATGAGCTTATTTTCATCTTTCCTATCCAAAACTTGTGTATCTATAGATTAAGGAAACTTAATCTAGTGGAAATGGGCTTTCTGATTTAGAAATAATCATGAAAATAAAATCAGACACAAACCTAAAAATAGATGTGAAATCTGAAAACATTAAATGTGCATTCGTAAGAAGTAGAGACTAGAATCGTGGTCACCAGAGCTGGGTTGGTGGGCAAAGTTGAGGGCATCTTAGTCAAATACACATAATTTCAGTTAGACAGAATAGTGTTCAAGAGATTAATTATACATTGTGATGATTATAGCTAATAATGTATTGCATTCTTAAAATTGCTGTGTAGAATATAAATATTTTAACACAAAAATGATAAATATGTAAAGCCTTTCATATTCAAATGAGCTTGATTTAGTTGTTCTACATTGTGCATGTTATTCAAAATATTTTGTTTATGACAAATAATAAGTATATGCATATGTATTGTCTTAGTTTGTTTCAATTGCTGTGATGAAACACTCTGACCAATACCAGCTTGGGGAGGAAAGGGTTTATTTGGCTCACATCTCCCAGGTCACAGTTCATCACTTCAGTAACCCAAGGTAGGGACTCAGGGCAGAAACCTGGAGGCAGGAGCTGGAGCACAGGCATGGAAGAACTCTGCCTACTGACTTGCTCTCTATACAATAGATAATAACCTGCCCAGGGATGGCACCACCCACAGTAGGCTGGGCCCTTCTGCAGCACTATACAATCAAGAAATTACCTGGCCACAGAGGTAATTCCCCAGTTAAGGCTCCCTCAACACCAAACCCATCCAGCACATAATTCAATAAAAAAATGAAAGAAAAAACTATTCCCTCCTTTTCCCTACTTGCCTCTTTCTTCTTATATTCTGCTCTAGGTAAAACTGACAAAATAGATTTACATGTTTGGCATCACCCAATATGTTAACCAAAAAAAAAAAAAAACCAAAACTGAAGGAAACTACATAAAAAATAACAATACAAGACCAAGACAATAATAGTAAATTATACCCTAGATAAAGTAAATTGAGTTTTACACACATGTAGAAGAAAATGGCTATTGAGTCATCATAAAAGACAGCCTAAGACATTAAGTTCCATACTATAATGATGTGCAAAGAAATCAAACAATTCAGATTTAACATTTCTTAGGATTTAGGGTTCTAACAAGTTATATACAATATTCTAAAGGATACTCTAGATTGGCTTCCAAAAAAAAAGGATAAAAAGAAATTTGTTTTAGTTATCCCAAGAACTTCTGTATTCTTAATATTTTTCTGGACCAGATTGCAAGTTCATAAAATACACCACAATATAATCAACATTGACAGGTGCCCATCCATTCCTTAGTCCTTCATTTCTTTGTCTTTTAAAAAAATATTTATTTTTATTTTATGTGTATGAGTGTATTGTCTGCATGTATTTAAGTGTGCCTGCATCCTGCTATACCTGTGGAGGTCAGAAGAGCAAGTTGGATTCCTTGGAACTGGAGTTACAGGTGATTGTTAGCTGCCATGTGAGTGATGGGAATTAAGCTCAGGTCCTCTGTAAGAGCAGCCAGTGCTCTTAACAGCTGAGGGCTCTCTCCAGCCCCCATAAATGAGTCTTAGACCAAGAAATGGAAGAGCTGCCTCCCTTGGCAGTACTTGTGAGCTGAATTGTAATAGTCATGAGCAAATTAGTCTATTGTTTTAGTCAAATGGTTCTTTTATTCATGTAGACTACTTTATGCCAAGCAGCAGATGTGTGAGAATGGGTTAAGTGTAATAAAAGTTGCCAACATATCCATTTTTGTTTGGTTCCATAATTCAGAATTATCTTTGCTACCTGGTGTAAGATCTAGACAAATAGGAACTTTAGGTTTCAAATGTGCTACTTCCATGCTTTTATCTTCATAAATCAGATTCTTTTGGGGGCTCATTTTATCAAATGTATCTAACATGCTTTTTTATAACTATTAGTAAATGATTAGCAATAAAACAAAGTGTTGCAGTATTTAATGATTAAATAACTATGAACATTTTATTAACTCTTTTAAAGTAGCCTGGTATAAATAACCAACTAATATTTTTTGTAGGCACATCAAATTAATATTGGTTATTATTTGACATTACTGTTTTTATATGGAGTAGCACTCAGTGAAAGAGGAAGGAAAGAGGTATGTAGCATGTGTTATTTACGCATTAACAATCTTTTTATACACATTGGTTTTGTTTTAGCAGTTCAAAAATGTTCTCTTATGTTTATATTGGAGAGTAGTAATGTTAAAGATTAATTTTATGAAACTAAAAATACAGAGAAAACAGTTAACATTACCTTATATTTAAACTGTCTTTTCTAAAGCTAGATTTAGGTCTTAACATGCTTACTATTTGTATAAATAGAAACTTTTTTAGCTTCTTGTACTTATATAATATGCATTAATATATTTTAAATGTAGTCTAATCTCTCTTGTCTTACTCTTGTAAAATGTTTTACCACATTTTTTGTCAAATTAAAGTGAACTATAAATGAATCTGGGAATTAACTAGGAACTTCCAAAAGTTCTTTTGAACATAATATTTTCCTTCTCTTCTGATTTTTAAAAATAGTTTGTCTTATTTATACCATTTATATTCTTTTACTTTAATTTTTTCAAATCTATGCTATTCATTAAGTTCCAGGAATTAAATATGTAAATGTTAACGAGATGAGATTCAAAGTATAAGCATCCAAACTGACAACATTCATATATTAAGTAATTTTATGGAATACTAATTATTGTTTAATGTAGTGATGCTTTGATTTTACTTTGAAAAGAATGGTAAAGATCTAGAGTTTAAAAGTCTTGTGTTTGTAATTGAATACTTTAAGCACTTACTATGTTAGCCTGTTATTACATACAGAAATGCTAAGATTAGAGATGTTAACAAATGACCAATTGATTGGGTCATCATTGTTAAATGTGTTCTAATATCTCTAGTTGGAGAAATAATATTCTGTTGTAAAAGAAACATTTTCCAAGCCAGCCAAACCTAGTTTTCTATTACTGCAGGATTGTACGGAAGCTGAGAATAAATTTCTGGTGATGAAGATGGTGATCCAAGAAAATGAAATTTGTGAAAACTTTATGTCTTTAGTTTATTTTGGACGTGGTTTACTTCGATGTGCTCAGAAGAGGTAAGCATTTTATTTATATGTAGATTTTCACTGCCACTTTTCATTATTATGACATGGGAATCATGTATATGCTATAGTAGTGATCATAACTTTTGTGCTCTCAGATTACTCTTTTCTTCTTTATAATTTCCTATATCTAATAGTTTCATATACTCAGAAATATTAAATATGAAATTAACAAGCCATGAAATGAGAGGCAGCTCAATGTCCACATTAGGAACATGGGCTTTAGAATCTGACAGACCTGGATTCATATATTGTCTGTCACTCACCCTAAGAAACTTAATATTACTAAGCCCAATTTTTGTTCTCTCTAAAATGGAACTGGGAACAATATCTGTTGTTACAGGTGAATAACAATGCCCAGTGTATAAAACATATAGTACCTTATAAATGCTGATTATAGGTATTTAGTTAATAATGGCCTTAGAGTTGGAAGAAAGTTGGACATGGTATCACACACCTATAATGCTAGCAATAAGGACTCAGAGGTGGTAGGATCATGATTTCAAGATGAGCTTGGGTTACACAGAGAGGATATGTTGTAACCAAAAGCAAACATATCAAAGCAAATATTGAGGAGTACTGAATATTATATATTTTAAGAAAGTGAAATTAATTGTACAGAGGAACCTATGTAAATTCTTTATTCAGTTGCTCTGTGGAGATCTTAGCTTTTGTAACTCCATTCTTTTTATTTACCTTAAGCCACTGTCAGGGTCCAGTGATTATACTAGATCCCAGGGACATAATGCAAAACAGACCATTGTTGATTGTTGTCCTCATAGAACTGAAAGTATAATGAAGGATATAGATTTTCATCAAATAATCAAAATACTCAGTAATGAAAAATGAAACAGAATAAAGAGCTATTGAGACATACAGTGAATAATCTGAGTCTTTATAGGAACATAAAAAGTGTCCCTAAGGACATAATGGTTGCCTGAGACAAGAGGAATTAGGAAAAAGTTTACTACAGGGAAAAAAATCATTGAATGCCTAAAATTACCATCCATGTGGTGTGGTAGTTTTGTTTTATTCTACTTAAGGTTTATCCTTATTCACTGGCATGCCAGGTTTACAGTAGGAAATCCTGAGACTTTCCACTTCTGGTGCACGCAAGTCTGATTATAATGATGTCATCAAGATAGAGGCTAGTATGATTCTTTGCAGAATGTAAAGATCAAACCATGAAGATGATTGTCTGATGATGTCAGGATTAACATAGTCTGAAACAACGCAAAAATGTGTATTGCTATCCTCTCAGAAAGACAAACTGCTTTTTCTTCCCTTTATTGATTGATACTGAAGAGAACCTGTTTTCTAGATAACTGATAATGAAAAGCCCAATTATGTGCAAATTTATTACTTCTTTCCTGGTCTGCAGAGGACCCCCATCATTGAGCTTCTCAAAAGCATTGATGCCCTTAATATCTTACTGCAATAGTCAATGTCTCTTACAGTAACACTGTCTAGTGATGGGTTCTGTGTTCTTGTCTAGTAATACCATTCTAATGCCTAGAGCCTCCTGATTCCTTTGATACTCGGCCCAAGAAATTCTACCATTTAACCTCATTTATTCTAAGCCATCATAGGAACATGTTAGGGCTGGCTTCAGGTGTCCCTGCAGGGAAGTGAATCTTGAATTCTTTGTGAGTTGGCCTATGTCAATAGACACTTCTTACCTAGCCTTGCATTTGTTCATTGGTTTCATATTCTTAAGATCCACTTTTACATGTTTCTTTTATCTTTCATATCACTAAGGTTGTATAATTTCTGCTGTGAATGAATTTTTTTTCTTCCTGGACATGCACTCTATTTTCCCTCCTGGGCCATTGTTTAACTGTAGATGCCAGTCTAAAGGCAGTGAGTGGAGGAGAAAAGAACTTTAATCTTTAAAAAATACCTTTAAAAGGTAATATTCTTTTGGGATATGTATCGCTAATGATATATTTTCATGATCTCTAAGTAAAGGAGGCAGAAGGAAGAAGAAATCCTTACTAGCCAAAATATTCAACAAGAATTTAGAGACTCAGGGTTTCTAAGTACATAATCAGGAATATCCTCGTTTCAGATCTCTGAATTTACTTATGCCTTATCAAAGCCCTAATTTAGCACAGTAGTTCTCTTCAGGCTGTGCTTGTAGTCTCCACTGCAGTTGTGTTACCATTATGACAAAATCCTGAGTTTCAAGTGTGGCATAAAATGTTCTTGTTTCTAGAAAATGTGAGAATTACTTAAATGTAACTATATTATAGAATCCTTCTAGCTTCTACAGTGTCCTGAGTTGATAACAGCCTGTGAAGGCTGTGCATTTGTTCTCATTTATAGTTTTTCCTAGATTAAAAATAAATCTGACCCTTACTTTCAGTTCATATTATGACTATAGGAGATGAGAGTCAATTTAAATGCTGCCTTAGAGGCCTTCTGGATTTCAGAGTATATTATACTAAATTAATAGTTGGCTGACCTATGCCTGTCATTCTCTTTCTTCAAGGCCTCCAAGACAGTTAACAAAAGCCAACCAACTCTACACCCCTTAAATTACCATGGCCCCCATACTGTTCAAGCTTGAGCTACATAACCTAGTGCCTCCCCTTCTACCTGTATTTCATCCCAGTCTACCACAGGTGAGAGTCCTAGTATTTGTATTTCTACAGCATGCCAGAGGTTATCACTACCTTACTTGGGTTTCTTGTTCCCTCATTGATAAACTATACAGTACCAGAATCCAATTCAGACTAACCTTATTTTAAAATGCCTTGCAGGTATAATGGAGGACTGCTAGAATTTCATAAAAGCTTACAAGAAATAGGAGATACAAGTGATTGTTGGTTTGACATAGATCCTACAGATGATGAAGATTTTCCTACAACATTCAAAGTAAGAAATTATTTAAGAATAGTATGTCACCCGTGAGTAATCAGAGTTGTATTTAACAAGTGTTTTAATCAACTCTGTCATATTTTAAAGCAAGTACATTCTTTTATTAGCAATTAGTGCTTTTTAAATCTTTTTTAAAATAAGAAACAGCCTTGATTTCATTACCTGCTACAGAATCTATGCACAAATGAATAGAAAGATAAGGTCTCAATGTCATCATTTTCAACTGACAAGACTAAGACTAATAGTAATACTGGCCTAATACCTGTTTTTTTAAAGCCAGTGTAAGTAGTTAACTTTTAAAAAATAGTTATATTTGTTTTTAATTTAAATTATAAAATACTAAGTGCTTCATTTAGGTAACTTTAATACAAAATTAAAAGTAAAATTTACTCATTATTGTTCAAATGGAGAAACTATTCTTGTATTTTTTGTTGTTGTTTGTCTTTTTGAGACAGGGTTTCCTTGTAGCCATGGTAGCCTGGAACTCTTTTTGTAGACTAAGCTGGCCTCCGTCTCACAGAGATCCTCCTATTTCTGCATCTGAAGTGCTGGGATTAAGGGTATGCACCACCACACATGACTAGGTTTTTCATTGTTGTTGTTTTTATTTTTTATTATACTTTTTGAATTTAAAATATTTTTGATTGATTTATTTTTATGTCTGTGAGTGTTTTGCCTGCATGTATGTAAGTATGCCACGTATATGCATTATCTACAAGGAAGAAGAAGGCATTGGATCACTGGACCTGGAGTTGTTAGCAGACCATGTGTGTGCTGGGAACCAAACAAGAATCCCCTGCCACTGGAGCCATTCTCTTAACCACTGACCCCTCTATCCAGCCCCACCCCTGTGGGACCTGGACCTGTTGCGGGCAGTGTGGCAGGTGTTCTGGTCTGCTCTGCCTGAAGCTATAACCTAGGTCCCAGGAAGCCACTGCAGATACAACACAACATCCTTGTTCCTCAGCAGTTGCTTAATCTTCTTTTCCCCCGACAAAGACCAGGTTTTGGGGTTTCGTTTCCTCATTCCTAATTTCAGTGTGAGTCCTACAACCTTCCCACCTTTACCCACCTTCTGTAATGGCCAGAAAGGCCTCCCTATATAAACCACTGCCTTGGTTTCAATAAATGAACTGCCCACTGATGCAGTCTCCTGGGAATTCTTCTTGAGCAGTCTGGGCGGTCTGAGGACCTATTCGATTGTCCTCCATTCTCTGGGACAGCTGGAGCACAACAGCGGTGCTGGAGATGGAGACTCACCCACACCCCCCCCAACAAGATTCCTACATTTTAGTTGTATTTCTGGGTATACACAGTCATTTCCTTTATTTTTAAATTTTTTATGATAGTCCTGACATTTGTGTTTAGTCTGAATAAAATATTAATTTATAAGCCAAATCATTCATTGTATACTGAGTTTTGCTTTGTGTCTGCTATTACTTTAATTTGTTTGGTCACTTATTGTAGTTTATCCTAAACTTTTCAGTTTTTCATTCTTTCATAAAATAATCTTTGGTTTCTTGTTTTGTTAAAATAAAATTTGAAAGATAGAATCATGAAGCGAATGTTCACAAACATAAAATTGTTGATATCTCCATATTTTTTTTAGAAAAATTGTATTAGTTTCTATTCTTAAACAAGTATAAGAGCTTCCATTTCCCCATACCTTCTGGATATTCCTTACCTTTCAGGTAATTTTTGCTCAAAGCCATGTTAAGTGTTTTGTTTAAAATGAGAATACCTATAAGGTTTGCTTGGTAAATATTTCAGTAGCAAATTTTTTTCCAAACCTTGGTTTTAAACCTTTCTGAATCCGTGTACTTTATCTGATGTTAAGGCTAAAAGCATCCACTAAAATAAAGAGGGATATTTCATAAAAATTCTAGATTCAGTTATCATTTAGCAGGACAAGAAAAAAATTTAAATCCCCAATCACAATACAATAAAAAATTTAAAATCCCCAATCACAATATTTAATATATTTATCAATAATCAATAGACTTTACTTATGACTTTGACATTATCAAGATAATTATGATTTAACTGACCTACTAAATAATAATGTTTATGCATTCTTAAAGTTTTGAACTTTGTACCTCCCTAAAGCAGTCCTTCTTTGTTTTTTGATGGTTTTGCTTTGTTTTCTTCTTTTAAAATTTTTCTTTATTATACAAACTTTTTCAATAATTTTAAATTTTTATACAAAGGAGTAAATATAGGCAATTTGCTAAAAATATTAAAGATTTCAAGTATAAATTTTTACTTTATAATCTATAAGTGTAATTTCTGGTTTCTACAGACAGTTGTTATTTTATTTTTAATTATGTGTATACATATGGTGTGTCTCTGAGTGGGTATGTGCAGGCGTGAATGAAAGTGCCCATGGAGGTTAGAAGAGGTATGAGCCACCTGAACTTGGTGTTGGGAACTGGACTCATTAACCACCTTTCCAGCCCCTAGACTTAAAAAAACAAAACCTATTCAAATTCCTTCTGGCTATTTAAAAATTTTTAGGTATTATTTTGCTATTCCACAATTACAGATGAGGGATTAGAGATGCGCTCATTTACAGATATATAAAATCTCTCGCATGCACATACATACACACTTCTCCATCTTACATGTTTTTATTAAACTGGCCTTCTGCTAGGGTTACTTTTATCTTTGTCCTCTGTAAAATCCTGTGTCCAATAGCTGTACTCACTCCAGGTTTTCTTCCTTGTTTTGATGGTACGACTACTCCAGTAACTTTTCCTTAGTGCTTGATTATGTGGTGAAGTTTTTGAGACCTTTCAATTCTCATAGTAGGTTACCTTTTGAGACTTTATATCTTGCCTGGGCATAGAATTGTAGGTTGCAATTAATTAAAATAATTTAAACAATTTTCCTTCATTAAAAATTTTACTGTTGCTTTATAGCTTTTAATCTTATTTTAATGAAATTTTATATTTTAATGATTTTTAACCTTTCACATGTGACCCCTTTTATTTTTTCCATTTTCTTTCTAGGAGGTTTAAGGATATCCTATGGGATCCCCACTATTCTGAACTTATTTTTGATTTATATATTTAAAATATTTTTTATTTTTTTCTCTTTTCTTTCTGAAATGCTTATTGTTTAGATACGTTGCCCATTGTACTAAATCTCTAACTTATTACTTTGTATATTTTATTGTCTTTTTTTTAAACCTTGCAGATTTTATCAAATCTATCTATCTATCTATCTATCTATCTATCTATCTATCTGACTGGTATTCATGAAGTAACCAGAAAAGTTTACTTTTTATAATTATGTACTTTCAAAGTGTTAGTAATAATATTTGATATCTTATATTTCTTTCCCTCTAAATGTTAAGTATTAAGATTCTTGTCTAACTCAGGTATGATTGATAATTTATTTTGCTTTAATTAACATTTTAAAATGAGAATTTGTATTTATGAGTTGTAGTTCTTGCCACATATAGATATTTCTATATCATATTTTTGCCACTTATATCAGTGATTGGCATAGTGCATCACCATCGTAGTTCCACTGTCAACGTAGTGTCCTAGGTTCATTTCTGAGACTTAGATGTATATACTTGATAAAGTTCCTTTGTCATACTATGAGTTAGAATGGTGAGAGATGCGTAGCTTCACATATGCACTTGTTTACTTCTTCCAGTTTGAAATCCATTCTTTCTAGTTTAGGAAATTTCTATATAGTGTTTCTTTTGAATAAGAGAAATATGTTTTAATCCTACTTTTTAAATATGCTGAACATATATATTCCTTCAAAAAGAGGTTTGGACATTATTTCAGGTAAACTTGAAAGTGTTACTGTCTTAATTTATTATTACTAATTCATGAACATTTTTTTAAATTCTAGGATCTTCTCAATGATTTTATTAAAACAACTGAAAGTAATATAATGAAACAGACCATTTGTAGTTATCTAGATTGTGAGCGATCTTGTGAAGCTGACATTTTAAAGAACACCAACTATAAGGTAATATAATGGTCAGTTAACCATTTCACATATAATTATAAATTAAACATTTAAAATGATTGTCATGCAGCAAAATATTATTTAGGATCTAGGAATATGGATCAGTGATAGAGCACTAGTACAGTATAGGCAAGTCCCTGGGTTTCATCCTAAGACCTGAAAAAAATTTATTAGAGAGCACTATTTGCTTTCATTATAATGGAATACAGTTGAGAAGTGTTGTCTCTAAGAATATAAATTAAAAATGAGTACTATTTATATTCTGAGCCAAATAATAGATAAGCAATACTAAGGTTTTTGTAACATTTACATGCCTCAGAAGTTATGAGTATTGTTCATTCAATCATGCAATAACAGTAATCTCAAATATTTTCTCACTTTATGGTTAGAATTGAAAATAGTAGAATTATATTAAGAAGAAAAGTTATCACTCCTCAGGAATCATGTTACTAATAAACTAATGATCATTCTCCCTTCACTGAGGCTTTGGGTAGGGTGAGGGGGTCAGAATTTGATTTAAAGGGATTCAACAATTAGAATACGTATGACAGAGCTCTCTAGATCTGAGTATAACTGCAGAATTAGAAGACACGAAAAGAAATGTTTAGCAGTGCAAATAAGACATCACTTCTGAAATAACGAAAATCTCAGCTGCAAGGCCTGTTGTGTACAGAGAAAGGGAGAGGTAGAGAGACTTGAAAAGGCTGGCTAAAGGGAGTTGATAAGGGGACCTCCAGAGTGCCATTGTCCAGGCCAGTATTGGTTTTGCTGCTATTGTGAAATAGTCCTGTGGTCTCAGGACAGCTTCAAAGTTCCATTCAAATGATAGCACAGCAACAAAAAGTTGTAGATATACATCTTAGATTTTTGTAATATACAATTCCTATTTAGAGGAAACATGGCTATAGTTCCTAGAGAGGGCACAATGAGAAGGACAAAAAAGTCTGTATTATAGAGTAACACAGTAGCTCAGGAGCTTCTGTCACCAGGGCAGCATATCTGAGGTCTCTGGAAGTACACAGGGGTGATTCAAAGAATAATGGCCCTGAGCTGGAGGTAAAGAGAAATGTAAATGTGGGATGGGTAGGTGGCACAATCTACAGAAGACACAGGTTTCTGCTATTTTCTTATGTATAGGTTATCAAAAATATTACATTGACAGTTTGAGTTGTTGTCCCTTTTTTACTGTCTTTACTTTTTTGTCTTTAATGATGTCAAATGATACCAAAAGTTCTTTTACAATGTACAGTTTGAACATGATATTAACCGTCATTATACAATATCTCTATAACTTGAAGCCTGACGAGATATTTTCTGTCTAATTGAATTATATTTCTCATAGTATAATCTTGTTTTTTTCAGGGATTTTTTCAGTTAATGTGCAGTAAAAGTTGCTGTGTTTACTTCCATAAAATTTGTTGGAAAAAGTTCAAGAATTTAAAATACCCAGGTGAAAGTGATCAGGTACTGGACTTGACTTTTCTTTTTTAGACCTGCTCTATCATTTTTCCCCTTCCTTTTGCTTTTTGGTTGTTGTCTTCTAGTTCATTTCTTCTTGTTTGTTTTCCTTCCTGCTTTTATTTTCCTCCATTTTTTTCTTTTGCAGCTTTCTCTGACACTTACCTCCCTACTGTTCTTTATTATTGTCAGTAACTAGACATCATTTGTAGAGAATGTTCTGCTAGTTGCTTTGTTTAGTCATTTTTATTAATATTTTTATATTCTCACTACAAGTTTACAATCCAGAATAGAAATAGTGTTGGTTATATTCACACAGAGGGCAGTGAATCTAAGAGTAGAATTGCTTAATATGCACACAGAAAGGATAATTATACAGTTTTAAGGATAACTTCTATTTTAGAGGTGGAACATAAGAAAAAAAAATGTAGTGTTCACATATGGACTTATTTATCTTTAGTTACCTTAGTCATCCGATAAATTATTTCTCACTAACACTGAAATGGAAATCCAAAGCCCAGTTGTATATTCACTATTCTTTAGTGAGCTAATGGTCATAGTTGGTTTATAATGTTCAGTTTTACAAGGTTTACATTGTGCAAATAAGACAAGAATTGTTAGATTTTAGGAGAGGAAAAAGACAGTGAAGTTTAGAATTAAAAAATAAAAACCAGAGCTAGACCTTCAACAGGCAAGGAATGTATACTTTACGCATGTAGTCAGGATAGATTTTTCTTTGCACAAGAAGTCTCTACAAACTAATGAGGGAAGGGAGAAGTTTTTACCCTTTTGGACCTAGCTGGAATGCATTTCATGCCAAGGTTTGGTATCCTTGAATGATTGAAACCCTTCTTTCAAGATTCTCTTTCCAGGGCAACAGGCTGGTGCCTCAAGGCCCTCAAGGAGACATTTGGTTCCACAACCTGCCTTAGTTCTGGGAGTGACTGGTTGATAAGGCTCTGAATGAGGCCAGACCTGCCAATTTGGGGCTAGTTAGTTACTTCAAAGAATTTATGACTTTAAGTCTTCTTCTAGTGGGGCTCATAGCTCTTTTGCAATTTATACATTTTATCAAAAATCTTTGTAAGCAATTGTGGTTGTATAAGAAGCATTGGATATGGAGGCAGAAGATCTGGATTCAAATCCACTTAATAGCTTTGTAACAATATTTTTTCTTATCTCTAAAGTGATAATAAGGTATATTTACTTCAAAGATTCTTTGTAAGGTTTAACAGATTAAACAGGTGAATTGTTATTGTGTGCTGTAAAACATTTAAGGCATTGTTACTCCTTTTAAAGTGATATATAAGGGTATTCTAGTTCATTGGGGGCAATTAATATTGATAAATTTTAGAAAAAGATGTAAAAAAATATAAATGATATAATCAGAGGAAGTCATTCTCCATTTTTATTCTTTCTTTTTCTCTAGAATTCATAAATATCTGATAAAATTTAGTATTTTTTTTGTGATGAGTTAGTACACGTTACTTAAAGTGCTTTCCATGGATCAGCAGATACAGTTTAAGTTGGAATATATAATCCTGTAAAGATTTTGAAGTCAAAATGACTAGAGGGTAGTAAAAGCCATTTTAACTTGTTACTCAGTGATACGTGAAATGCTTTGAACATCTAACTCTTAACTTCATTCACGTGCCATATAGCAGTATCCACTTCTAACTCTTATTACTTAAATGATTCAGATTTGCATAGTACTTACTTTCTATTTTTATTGTTTTTCATTAACAATGTTAGAGTTTTAGTGGAAAAAGATGTTTGAAGGAAGGATGTGCAGGTGACATGGTAAGGATGCTGCAGTGTGATGTACCTGGGATCGTTAAAATTTTGGTGAGTATTTTTTTCTGATTTTTCCTGCTTTCTTTCAATGTCGCACTATTTTTGACCTGAAACAGATTTGGTAATTACAATAATAGGAGCTTATCTATAATATAATCTCTGTCCTTTCTGTTCCTATATTTTATCTTAGGTATTTAAGTATTCTTCAAGATAAGAAAATTTAAAAAACAGAAACTGATAGAAATGCTGTCTGTGTACTGATGAGTACCAAGAATTATTATGAACCAACAATGATAAATGAATGATAAATATGTTAACTCCTTTTGTGCCATTTCAAGTTAAAAATAATTTTAGACTTTCTGACTCTCATTTTTTAAAATGGTATTGGAAATTGAACCCAGAGTCTCATTCATGCTATGTATATTATCTATTGCATAAAATATATAATACCTATTTTAGTTTTTAATTAATGAAATATCTTGTTGAATTTTTAGTTTACTGGTAAATAGACCAAAATTAGGAATATAAATGAATCTTATTTATGCTACTTTTATATTTTAGTGTAGGCATTCAAATCACATAATGTAAAATAGACTGCTTTTTAAGGGTTATTGTAGTTTGTCATTTGAGCTGTAATATATATTACTTTCCTTTTAATTATGTTGTTTGTAGTCAGTATCATTTCATTATCTTCATAAATATGAATGCTAAGAACTAAAATTAAAGAATTTTTAAAATTGAGCTATTTTAGGGCTTTTTTTCCATCACTTGCAGTTTGAAGTGGTAAGAAAGGATGAATATATAACCATTGAAAATTTAGGAGCAAGGTAAGTTTGAAATAACATATTCTGTTCTTTTTTTCTGAGCATGTATCTGTTTTTTGTTGTTTTAGCTTTTTTGTTTGTTTTAGTTGCTGCTTCTGTCTTCTGTCACTTTTATAGCACCAATTAAATTTAGAGTATTAGGTAAGAGAAAAAAGCAAAGTTCTCACTTGTCCCTTCTCTACTGCTACTACTGTGGATATTTACATTTTAAAACAATGTAGAAGAAATTAAATGGATCCCTTTAAGGACAAAAATAATCATTTCCTGAAGACAAAAGACATTTTTCCTTAAAGTTATATTGTTAAAATATCAAAACTCTTTTACTTTTTAAAGCTTATTTAGGCCTCTGAGCTTTTCTTACAATTAGAATTGTCCTGTTTCTTAGAGGAGAAAACCATGTTGGTGGATAACACACACACACACACACACACACACACACATTAAGCAAGTGATTCATAGAGATGTGGTATATTGCCATTTGATTCCCTTTTCACTCATATATATATATGTATATATATATATATATATATATATATATATATATAATCTGTCTGTGTGTCTGTATCTCTCTGTGTGTGCCCCTTGTGTGTATTATATGTAAATGGACATGTGCATATGCATGTGGAGACCAGAGGTCAATGTTATTTTTCCTAGTTGTTCTATACCTTGTCATTCAAGACAGGGTCTCACTAAACTTGGAACTTACTGATTGATCTAGGCTGCTGGCCTGTGAGCTCCAGGGAGCCCCTTTTCTCCATCCACCCCCAACTCCCTGCCACCCTCTGCCCGCTACCCCCAGCCAGGCACAGCATTTGAATGACATACATGTACCATTATGCCTGGTTTATATGTGGGTACTGGGGATCCAACTCAAGTATTCATGCTTGTGTAGTGCTTACACTTTACTGAATGAATCATTCCCCAGCCCCACTTTTCTTATATTTGAATATAAATATCTACTCTTTTCCATCTACCAAGGTCATACATTGATATATAAGACATCTCTTTTCCCTATTAGTCATGGAGACCAGAATCTGTAGTTAGCAGTAATTTCTCTCCTAAAAATCCTGATCTGCATATCTACTTCATGCTTAATGTGTCCATTTTATCACAAATACCCATAATTCAGCATGTTCCGAAGTAGATCCTTTTTCCAATTTTTTTCTTTTTTAAATTACATTTTTGTTGATTTTCTCATAGTATAATTTGATGGTATTTTGATTCCCTCTCTTATCCATACCTCCTCTTTTGCTCCCCATCCAATTTAATGTGTGTGTGTGTGTGTGTGTGTGTGTGTGTGTGTGCGTGCGTGTAAAGGCCTATAGAGTATAATTTACTTCCCCAAATGTCCTTCAGTGTGGCTCTATTTACTGGAGCCTGGATAACCTATCAAGAGTCCTGTGCCTGAAAGACCCTGTCTCTGACCTTCTGATAGCCAGCTGTTGACACAGTTTCTGAGGTGGAATGGAGCTTATTATCTACTTCCTCATGTTTATTTGCTGGCATTTTTTTCTGGTTTGAGCTTGCATAGGACTTGTGCATGTTGTCATCATTGCTGGGAGTTCATATGAGTAACTGACCAGCTACTTGGAAAACTCTGTTTCCTTGTGGTCATCTACCACCTCTGGCTCTTACAGTGTTTCTGCTCTCTCTTCTGTAATAATCCTTGAACCTTGAGGACAGAAGCCAAACTACATTCTTGATCCTTCTTACAAACTCTGTCCAATAGCTCTTTAAGTTCTGTCTTTTTCCTTAATTTCTGTCCTGTTTTTCTCTAAATAAGGTTCATTATTTCTTGTTTGGAATTCTAAAACAGCTTTTTTTTAAAATGATCATTTTGTTCCATTTTTTCATAGTGTATATTGATTATTCAAAGTAATGGGCTTCATTATGACAGGTTTTCTTACATCCATATAATGTATTTTGATCATATTCACCTCCCCCATTATCCTCTCTTTTCTCTCTCCTGCTTCTGTCCTCCTATCTGAAATACTATCCATTCTATTTTTATCTAGATTCCACATATGAAGATAGTGGCATTTGTCTGAGAGGCTTTTTTGTTTAATTGTCTCTAGCTCCATCTCTTTTCTTGCAAATAACATGATTTCGTTCTTCTTGTGGTTGAATTCTACTCCATTATACGTGTATAATATGTTTTCTTCATCTGTTCATCTGTTAATGGGCACCTAGATTGATTCTATAACTTGACTTTTTGAATAGTACCATAATAACTATGGATGTACATAATATCTCTTTGGTGCACTGACTTGGATTATTTCAGGTGCAAACCAGGAGTGGTATAACTGGATTGTATGGTAGTTCTAGTTCTATATTTTTGAAGAACCTCTATACTGAGTTCCATCATGTTTATAATAATTTACATTACTACCAACATATAAGGATTCCTTTTCTCCCTCATCTTGCAAGCATTTGTTACTTGTTTTCTTGATAGCTATTCTGAATAAGGTGAGGATATGAACTGAATGTAAATTTGGTTTATATTTCTATGATGACTATAAATGTTCAAATTTTGAATTTTTGACACTTTTTTGGACATTTGAACTTCTTTTGAGAACTGTCTGCTCAGTTTTATCTATTTATTAAGTAGGTTATTTTTTGGATATTAACAATTCTTAAATTTTTATGTATTCCAGATGTTAATCTCTATCAGGTGAATAGTATGTAAAATTTTTCTAACTCTATAGGCTAATTCTTCACTGTGCTGTTTCTTATTTTGTGCCTTTCTTTCTTTTTTCATGCCGTCTCTTTAAGTCAATTCATGGTATTAGTTCCTGGCCATTGGCGTAGTTCTATCCATAAATTCATTAAGTGTGACTGTCTTAAAATGTTTTCCTCTACTAGTATCAAAGTTTTAGATCATACATGAAGTGTCATTTTAATTTAAAATTTTAAATGGGGAGATGCCTCCTTGAATAAAGTTTCTGCTATGCAAAGTTGAGGACCTGAATTTGAATCACTTAAGCCCAGTTAAAATCTGAGTATGATGGTGCACAGCCATAACCCTAGTACTTGGGAATAGAAACAGGTGGATCCCTGTATAGCTTGCTGTCAAGCCAATCTATGTACACAAAAATGAATATACATGTATTCTATACAGAAAACCTATTTTGAATTAATTTTTGTACAGGGTTAAGCTTACAGATCTAGCTTAATTATTCTACATGACCAGTTTTCCATTTGTTAAAGAGGCTGTTTTTTTCTTTAGCATATAGTTTTTGTCCCTTTTTTCAGGTAGCTATAGTTTCATTGCTCCTCAATTGTATTTCATTAATCTGTATGTCTGTTCTGTGCCAGTATCATGCCAATTTTTGTTTCTGTGGTTATGCAGTATAATTGGATCAGGTATTGTGATCTGCCAAATATTCCCCTTTCTGTTCAGAATTGCTTTATCTTTTGGGGGTCGTCTTTGTTTCCACATGAATTTTAGGATTCTTTTTCTCTAGTTCTGTATAGACTGCTCCAGAATAGTAAGATTCCATTGAATCTGTAGATTTCTTTAGGAATATGTCCATTCTAAAGCATATTTTTAACAGATCTGTCTTTAACCTTGCTTTTTTCTAAAGTCTATTGTTTATATAGCTGTCAATGTCTAAGAATTAAATAATATGATTATTTTTGGCCATTTTTCAGAGACTTTACATTACTCTGAAGGTCAAAGTCAGATTCATGAGCCTGGACCTTAAGTCATCATTGATCCTGCTAATCTCACTGTATTCTTTTTTACCATACACAATCAACTTCTCTAATGTATTTATTCTATACCAGTTGTATGGACCTTTTAGTTTCATGAGTGTATCATCTTAAAATAATATTCAGAATTTTACCTGGAAGTGAGACAGTTTTACTATTTTACCTGCAGATTTGGCATTAAATGTTGGACTTCTTTGATTTTTGCCTAGTTCAGATTTCTGGAAAGTCTTTCTTAGATTGCTGTAAATGTTTCCCATTAATCCTTTCATTCCTCTCCCAACATTTGCTAACTTTTATTATACTTGCCTGTCTCCCCCATTTAACAGTACCGTCAGTGATGGCAAGAACTTGTATTCCCAGCACACAGAATATTGCCTGAAACCTAAGTACCCAGTAAATACATAATAGATTTTGGGATTCCAAATGCTATTGTTCTTTAACATATAATTTACTTTTAACAGACAGTTAACTTGACTAGATGTAAACTACGAACTCTTTTTATTGGGTGCTGCTTCCGGACACAGTGTTTTGCTTTAAAATGAGCTGCTTTGAGTTTGTTCTACACTGTTTGATTCAATGGCAAAGCAGAGGTATGATTAGAAAGAATTGGAGGATGCTTTTCTAATACTTCTGCCTGTGATTCCTCTTCAGTTCAGCAGGTTTAACTTTATGGATTCTTCAATAGGAAACCGTGCATTTGTAATGATGTCATTATTTCCATTCCTTAAATTACAGTTGTGTCTTTTGTCTTTTTTTTCTTGGCTATTCTGACTAAAGATTTATCAGTTAGTCTTCTCTAGAATTGTTTTTTTTTATTTCACTGACTTTTGTTAAGATTTTATTTATTATTATTTTATATGTATGTGTTATGCCTGCATGTATGTCAGGGCACCTGTGTTGTGCCAAGCTCACAGAGGACAGAAGAGGAGATTGGATTCTCTAGAACTTAGTCCATTTAATGGTGCTTACATGTATATGTGCTTACTGCTGACCACTTGGAATTGGGTAATCTATTTTGGAGCTCATCCCTAGAGAAAGCTGATTTTCCCTCCCTCAGCAGCCATTGATTGCCTATGGCTCTTCATCTAGATGTGGGACCCTCTGAAATTTCCCCCATCCACATTGGTATGTCAGCTGATGGTGTCATTATGCAGGCCTTCATTACATGACCATATTTTGGAGATTCATGTATGCAACTTCTCTATCATGTTCAGAAGACACTGTTTAGCAGCAGGTACCCTATTCCTCTCGCTCTTATAGTCTTTCTGCTCTGTCTTCCAGGAGTTCCCTGAGCCTTAATTGTAGGGGTTACATTTTAGATTCAACTGTTGGGGCTAGCCACCACATGGTTGTTTATTCTCTGCATTTTGATCAGTTGAGGAACTTTTTATAGTCACCATCTATTACAAAAAAAGCTTCTTTGACAAGTAAGGAGAACCATACTTGTCTGTGAATATAAGAATAAATGTTTAGACTATAGTAAAAAATGACATTGGTTTTGGAAAGTGGCAGTAGTGGGCTGTCCTTTAGGGTCTCCAACCATGTGTACTTGGTAATGTTTATAGTACTCGGCATGGATTCTGTCTTTGTTTGCCTTCAATTGCTGTGATAAAACACTGACCAATAATGACTTGGGGAAGAAAGGATTTATTTGGCTTACAAGCACAGCCCATCATCAAAGGGAGCCAGTGCAAGAACTCAGGGCAGGACCTGGAGCACAGACCATGATGTTTACTGGCTTGCTCTCTTGGCCTGTGCTCAGCCTGCAGAATCTTATACAATAGAGGACCACCTGCCCATTGGTGGTACCACCCACAGTGGACTGGGCTCCCTCTACCCAGGTTTGTCAAGTTGACAACTAAAGCTATCCAGCCCAGATTCTTTCCTGTTGAGAAGTACTTAATTCCAATTGTACAGCTGTATATTATCCCCAAGATAAAAGTGCCACTATGGCACCAATAGAAATATTTTGATGAGCCAGTCTTTGTTGTGGTTTGTAGGCTTTACAACCAGATAGGAGCATTGATGGTTTTCTTCCTTGGCAACTTAGCACCTTCTGATACTATGAGAGCTAGTCTTCAGAGAGAAGGCTTCCAGATCAGTTCCAATGAAATTTCTCCGAGTCCTGTTTTTGAACAATATGGTATCTTCAGCAAGTTCTGGGAGGCAACCAATGGCTATGGCAACAGCCTATATTATTTGGGGGGGTCTCTACGATTATCCTAACCAATAACTCAAAGAGAGTGTTCCCATGTCTGGTACAGTTTTTTGTTAGATAGCCTTCAGATTTTATATGTGTGTATATTTGTGTGTATACTATTTTTTTTAAGTAAACTTAAGAAGTAATACATTTTCCTATGCTGTTTTAGATAACATAGTACTATCTCTCCTTTTTCCCTCTCCCCTTCCTAGTTTAAACTAACCCCCATTTTTCCCATTTCCCTCTTGATAGCACCCATGTCCTATTGGCCCTCTCTTTTGAGCTTCTTCCTCCCATCACCCTCATGACCACTTTCTATATTCACACCTAAACATTCAGAATTAGGGAACTAGGATCCATAAATAAGAGAAAACATGTGGCATTTCTTTTTCTGAGTCCGGGTTACTTCATATAATGTTTGATGCTTTCAACCATTTACCAGGCTGGGCAGGATCACTAGTGCATGCACCTTGAGTCAGTTTAGGAGTGTAGAGATGAAAGCATGGTGAGCAGGGCTGTCCTTATATTTTCTTAAGATACTAACTCTTATTACTGATTTGAGACCTATTTTTTTGTAGACTGTTTCACTGTAAGTTCTCTTCTGTGTCCTTGTATTTTTCTTTCTTTTTTCTTTTCCCCCCTTGGGGAGGAAGTGTTTATTTCGCTTACATCTTTTGGGCCACACAGTGTATCTCTAGAGGAGCCCAACGTAGGAACTAGGCAGGAACCTGGAGGCAGGAACTGAAGTACAGGCCATGGAGGAATGCTGTTAACTGGCTTGCTCCTCTGGCCATGCTCAGCCTGCTTTCTTATACAATACAGAACAACCTGCCCAGGGGTGGCACCCCCCACAGTGGGCTGGGCCTCCCACATACTCAACAGTCAAGAAAATGCCTCATAGACATGACCGCAGGCCAGTACAATAGAGGAAATTCCCAAAAGAGGATCCCTCAACCCAGGTATGTCAAATTGACACTGAAGCTATACAGTACAATTGGTCCTTCATCAACTTAACACACAAAAACACCCACTATTAAACCACAATCTTTCTAGTTCTTGTCCCCAAGGTATGACATTAACATTAATATCACAACATAAGACAGTGCAACTTTAAAAGTTCCACAGATCTTAGAATCCGAACAGTTTAAAGTCCATAGTCTCTTTTAAAAGTCTCTTAACTGTGGGCTCCTATAAAATCCCAAACATGTACTGTCTTATTTCAAAGGGAAGAATCAGGCATACCTAAGCAAGACCTGTCGAGCAAAGTAACTCAAGACCAGACATCTGGGATTCACTTACGTTCTTCTGGGTTCCAAAGGGTTTCGGCAGCTCCACTTAACTGTCTCTGCTGTCCATAGCACACACAGCTCATCTCAGAGGCTAGCTCCATTCCACACTTGATGCTGCTGTGGTGATTTGAATGAAAATGTTCCCCATAAGCTCCAAGTATTTGAACAATTTTGTCCACAGTTGGTGTCACTGTTTGGGGAGGTCTTAGAAGGTGTGTCTTTGCTGGAGGAATTACATCACTGAGAACAGACTTAGAGAGTTCTTCAGCCTTGTGGGATCCTCAGTTGCCCTCTGCTTCCTGTGCCTGCTTGCAGATGTGAGCGCATGGCCTCTGCTCCTAATCCAGTCACCCCTACTGCCATGCCTCCCCAAATGACAGACGCTTAATTCCCTTGGAACCATAATTTCAAATAAACTTCTGTTTATAAGTTACCTTGGTCACATGTTTTATCACAGCAAAATAAAAGTAAGAACTTGTTTTTTTTTTCCTTTTCGCATTGTGCTTATTTTGTAAATTCTACAAATTTATCCATCTTTCCAATGCTTACACAACTGCACATTGTTAATAATGACAGTCACTTTCCGTTGCCATTGTGGTCTCAACGTCTTTTTTTGTGTGTAAATTTTTATCTAACTTGTGTATTTCAACCCGAATATCTCAGTCAATCTTAATCACCACTATACCTCCTCTTCCCACCAGCACTCTCCCGTAACCCACCCTCCCCAGAATTCATAATTCTGTTATTTGTATTAAGGCTTATCATGTCAAGTTAATGTCCCCAGACATTCCTCAGTACAAGTTCATCCACTGGTGTCTGGTTAGTCTATGCAGAGTCCCTCCCTTTAAGAAGATTAAGTCTTTCCTCGCCCAACAGTAATCAGCTGCCAATAATTTTTGACTAAGTTTGGGGTTTGTTGCCCATTTCCACAGTTCTGTCCTGGATTTTATCTGTTTGAGTTTGTACGATGAGTTTGAGGTTTTGTGGACATTGACACCATTGCTGTAGATTCATGTGAGCAAATCTCAGGAGTACATAGGACTTATTTCTATATGGTTATGAACCTGCAACCTGACTCTTAAAACCTTTCTGTCCTCTCTTTCACAATAGTCCCTGAGTCCTGAGTGGTTGAAGTTTCAACATAGGAGTCAGATCCAAGGACCCCCCACTCTGCTGACTCTTACTCTCTACTCTTTAGCCATTTGTGACTTTTTGTGTTCCTGGCCCTCTCTTGCATGAGGAAGCTTCGTTAATGAGATCTGAGAGAGATTCATTAGTGTCTTCCTTACCCCTCGATCTATGTTCCCTGAGCCCTAAGTGTAAAGATTTCATTGTAGATGTGCCACTTAGGCTTGGACAATTCACCAATTCACAGACAACATCTGTGTGTGACCAGCTGTGGTACTCAGTCATACTTTCCATCTGGTACAAAAGAAGCTTCTTTGATGACTGGTGACTGGGATACTTGTCTATAACTGTACGATACATATTATTCACATAGTAAGAAATTATATTTGTATGGATTTGAGAGCCTTGGAGTTTTCTCTAAGATCTGTGACATCTGCAGCCATGTGTATTTGGCTATATTTACAGAACCACACATGAGTTTTCTTACATTGAGTGGGCTTTAAATCTAATTAGGTAGCTGTTGATTACCTCCAACATAAAAGTGCTGCTACTGTACCAATGTTGTTTGCTATGTGGTCTGTTCTTGATATGGTTATTTGGCCTTGAAGCTGGGGTTGGACCATCAATTGATGTTCTCCTTTAGCGGCTACATAGTGCTCTCCGAAGCTTTGAGAGCTAACCTTCAGGGGAAGTGGTTTCCAAGTCAGTTACAGTTCCATTGCTCCAAATCCTGTGTCTGAAGTATGTCCTGTCTTCAGCAATAGGGTCTTACCTTCAAGTTCTGGAAGGCCATCAAGGGCTGTGAAAATAGCCTGTGTAATTTAGGGAGTCTCTTGAACTACCCTGGCCAACAACTTAAAGCAAGGTTTCTTTTTTTCTGGCACTGTTTCTTAATATATACACAAACTATAACCACAAACTCATGTAGAGATATTGTATGCATAATTTGTCCATACACACAAACTCATGTAGAAATAGTATATGTGTAATTTGCCAGTAGGTTATCAGATGAAAATGATTCTTTCTGGTTTTTTACACTAGCTAGGCATTCTCTCTCTTTCTCTCTCCAAGTCTAACCCTTCATCCATGTACTACCCATTATTTCCATTCTTTCCCTTGATAATATCTCTTATGAGCCCCCACTTCTCTTGAAATTCTTCTTCCCTATTATCCCCATTTAAATGGGGATAACCTTTTGTGTAACCCTTCCCTCCCATTTAAATACCCCCATTTTACCCATTTCTCCCTTAGTAACACCTGTCTCCTATTCTTCTCTCTCAGATTCCTTCTTCCCTTTACCTCTCTGGTTCCTTTCCATTTTCCTGATTCCTACAGTTACATCAGGATACATACACATATAAAGATTTTGTGCTAGGATCCACATAGAAGTGAGAGCATTTGTTGTTTGTTTTTCTGAGTCTGTGTTACTTCACTTAATATAAAATTTTCTAATTCTATCCATTTACCTGCAAATTTCATGATTTTGTTTTTCTTTGCCACTGAGTAGAACTCCTTTGTGTAAATGAATTACATTTTCATTATCTACTTGTCAGTTGAGGGATAGTTAGGTTGCCTCCATCTCTTAGCTCTTGTGAAAAGGGCAGCAGCAAACATGGATGTACAAGTATTTCTGCAGTAGGATTAGTTCTTTGGGTATATGTCAAGGAGTGATAGGAGTGATATAAGAGTTTTTCACACTTCTATCCCTAGGGGTTGCACGAGTTTGCAAACCCACAAGGAGAGAATGAGCGTTTTCCTTTTCCCATATCCTCTCCAGCATTTGGTATCTCTTGACATTGGCCAGTCTGATTGAGGTAAGATGAAATCTTAAAGTGGTTTTAATTTGTATTTTCAGTATTAACAATGTTGAACACTTTAAGATGTCTCTTAGCCATCTTTATTTCTTCTTTTGAGAAGTCCTTAGCCCAACTTTTAATTGGGCTACTTGTTTTCTTGATCCTTTGATTTTTTAGTTCTTTATATTCTGGATGTTAAATTTCTGTCAGATGTGTTGCTGGTGAAGATTTTCTCCCAGCCTGTGGGTTTTCTTGGCACTTTCATGGTTGTTTCTTTTGCTGTATAGAGCTTTTTAGTTTAATGAGGTCCCACTTGTTGATTATTGACCTTAACTCCTAAGCAACTAGTGTCTGATTTAGGAAGTCCTTTCCTATACCTGTATCTCATGGGTTACTGCCAATGTTTTCTTCTAAAAGTTTCAGGTTTCATATTAAGATCTTTGATCCATTTGGGATTGACTTTTGTGCAAGGTAAAAGATAAGGGTCTAGTTTCATTCTTCTAAGGTGGAGGTCCAGTTTTGCCAGCACCATTTACTAGAGATTCTGTCTTTCTGCCAGTGAGTATTCTTGGCTCCTTTGTCAAAAATCAGTTGACTGAAAGTCGGTGTACGCATGTTTGCGTCTTCAGTTATGCTCCAATGATCTATGTGTCTATTGTGGCAGTACCATGCTGCTTTTATTGCTATAGCTCTACAATATAGTTTGAAATCTTGTATAGTAATCCTCCCAGGACTGCTTTTTGTGCTCAAATTTTCTTTGGCTATCCTGGGTCTTTTTTGCTTCCATATGAATTTTATGATATTTTTCTACTTCTGTGAAGAATATAATGAGGATTTTGATTGTAATTGCATTGACTCTGTAATTGCTTTTGGTAGGATGATCATTTTCACAATACTAATTCTTCCAGTCCATGAGCAAGGGGGAGGGTCTTTCCATTTTCTCATGTCTTCCTCAATTTCTTTCTTCAAAGATTTGAAATTTTCATTATAAAGATCTTTAATCTATAAAAAAATGATCAGTTTTATTCTGAGACATTTTATTGTTTTTGAGGCTCTGGTGAATGGGAGGGTTTCCATGTACTCTTTCTCTAATTGCTTGTTATTGTTATATAGAAACGCTACTGATTTTTGTAGATTAACTTTAAAAACTGCCACTTTACTGAAAATGTTAAACATTTCTAGGAGTTTTCTGGTGGAATTTTTGGCATCTCTAGGTATAATACCATATAATCTTCAAAAAGAGATTGTTTTACTTCTTTGCCAATTACTGCCCCTTTAATTTCCTTCTCTTGTTTTATTGCTCTGGCAAGAGTTTCAAACACTATATTTAAAAAGAATGGAGATAGTGTGACCCTGTATTTTTCATTCAACATAGAATGATATCTAATGTTTCTCTCGCTCTTTTCATATTAGACATTGCTTACGTTGACCTCTGTTGTTTTATTGTCAAATATTTGGAAAGATTCTAGTAATTTTCCTAGTTCATGTCTTCCTAATCACCGGGTATATTTTCTAATAATAAAATATTTTAAAACTTAGGGTGTTTGCCATATTTTCTGCAATACTGCATGTTTGAAATATTCTTTTCATACTTGAAAAGGTACCTATTCTCTTATGTGATATATTCTATTTCTTAGTCTGTTTAGACTTTGTTTCAGTGTTTTATAGTATGACTGATTATCTGTTTTCTTTTGAAAAGTTTTCTACTATTTGTACTTTGTTTTGTTTATTCTTGAAACTGTTTGAGACACTACCTGCACATTTCATATTACCTGTTTTCGTTGAACCTTACAATCCTACTTTAATTACCTTGGTCTGATATTAACATTTTGGGTTCATTCACTTTAACCTATATATCTCTTGTAATTTTTTGTTTTCATTTGGAGATTTTTTGTGTGTGTCAGTATGGCATAGAGCTTGTTTGTTTGTTTCAAATTTGATTATCTCTGCCTTAAAATAGAGTACATATAGTCTCTATATTTTTCTATAGTTATATGTTTCAATTTAACCATACTTTTTTTTTTTAATTGGTTTGGTTCATTAGTTTTATGCCTTTTTCTCTATCAGTGTTAGAATTTACAATTTGATTTTTTTAACCTACTAAAGTCTTGTTTTCAAAATTCTTAATATATTTTTACCTATAATATAGTTTGCTTTGTTTTTAACCTTATCTATAGAAACATTTAGGTTTTGTGCTTTCATATATTATACATTGTTAACTCATTTGAATTAATATTAATTGCTATAGTATTATCCTATAGCTATATTTTATACTACTGTTGATAGATACTTGAATTATTTATATTTTTTGACTATATCAATAGTGCTATAATAAATAAATAGTCATATGGTTAAAAATTATTTGAATAGCTATACCTAGAGTTAGAGTTTCTAAACTTTTTATGCATATTCTCAACTTTACTATATATTGGTAAACTGTTTACAACAGTGGTTTTACCAATTTATATTCCCTACTAATAATCTGGAAGAATTCTTGTTAATCAGTTTTTATCAATAACTCATACTGTTAGAACTTCAATTTTTTTTTCCATATAATGGGCATTTAACAATGTTATAATGAGGTAAGATCCATTATCAATAAACTGTAGGTACCATCAGAGTTTAATTGGTACTTGTATTTTTGTGTAGTTTGCTTTGTGTGAGACAGTTCATTTCAAAGCAAAGCCACAAGTTTTCATTTATTGGCAGCATTTTCTTAGTTTTTCATCTATTTAATAAATTTTATTGTTTATTCCCTCTGTCTTTTCTAATTATTTGTGTTGCTATTATACTTTTTTTCTTTTTAAAAATATTTTATGTGTACAAGTGTATTGTTTGCATGTAGGTAGGTGCACCTTTGCTGTGCAATGCTCATGGAGGTCAGAAGAGGGCATCAGATCCCTTGGAACTGGAGTTGCAGGTGGCTATTAGCCACCATGTGGGTGCTGGGAATTGAACACAGGTCTTCTCTAAGAGTGGCTGGTGCTGTTAACCATTGAGCCATGTGTCCAGCTCCATAACACTTTTTTCCTTTATTTTTAAAAAGTCTCTAGGAATTGAGTATATTGAGTTATCTTACGTACTTGAAAAAATATGGCTGTGAGAGGGCTCAGGAGGAATTCCTGTTTTACATTTGCTGGATTTTTATTTTTACAGTGCTCTTTTATTTTCCTTTTTTCCTGCTGCCATGCAGCCTTTGCATCGCATTCCTTTTGCATGAAATCTAGCAGTATTTCTTCCATACTTCCTAATTATAATGAACATGAAAGATGAAAGTAGGAAGTTGTCATTTACTATTGGTGTTTTTTTCATTCAAATTGTGTTCTCCTTTGCTTTCAAATTATTTTGAGGATGAGAGCAAAATACTTAGTAAATTTTGACTTTAGTATTATTTCAATTTAACTTATTTTTTTCTATTTCCAGTTACAAGAATTTGATGTCTCTGAAATTAACTGACACTGATATAAGACCGAAGTTCAGTTTAAAACCTAACACAAAAGGTATTACTTTATTTTTATATGTCTCCTGTTGAATATTATTAACATTTTTTACCTTCTCAATAAAGCTTCATGCCATTAACAGTCATGCTAATCCTTTTGACTGTCATTCACTAGGCTCAAAATTATTCCAGCAAAACTAGAACTCAGAGAAAGAAAAATTGGAGGTGTGTAGGTCTCATGTTAATTTGGCATTCTGTGGAATGACATGCTAAATCTGGAATGTATCCATGAGTAGACAGTGAGCTTTTTCTCAGGAAAGGTTTCTTCCAACTCTTTCCCTCTTGAATGTTATTTTAACACAGCAAGACTGAGAGCAATATAACATGGAAGAAATGAATATTTTGGACCTTGGAGCCCAGTAGTCTAAATTGGCATGCCAACTCTTTAGAAGTAGACTAGGAAATACTATCCAGCACCTGGAGACCATATCGGCCCCTGACCTGTGGAGCAATAATTACTGGCAGTCCTTACTAATGCTAGCCAGCTCTGTATTTGAAAATCTAGAGAAATCCTCTTGAATTATTTGCTCTTTTATTTTGTTCACCTTCACAATGTAGATCAAGTATATAAAGCAAAGGTATTAACAGTCTCTTAAAGCACAAAATCATTAAGGATAAAAATAATAAAGCTGAATTTTGTGATAAATACATTAAAATATGAGCATTTAAGTAGTTCATACAAAACTCAAATACCAACATACACTGAATTCCTACTGTTTTCTCCTTTTAAAGTACTGTTAAACTGAAAAAATATCTGGTAGTTTATTTTGAGGCTTTACTCCATTTCATTGATTAGTTGTTAAGATTATCTTGTAAGCGGTAAGAAAATGAGGTTTATTAATCAATGTTTGTCAAACTCTATAAGTTGAATCATCTGGAAATTTAAAAAATCAAAACAAAATGAAACCAAACCCCTGGTTTCAGTTCAACCAGTGGGTTTGTAATGGTAACATATTCTATTCTGTATGTCTACAGGTCTGTGGACTGCACTTTGAGTAGCAAGATATTAGATAACCATTAGTTATTAGTATACATATTAGACATTAAAATATTGGACACTAACCATACATGGTTATTAAATTTGAATTAACATCAAATAAAATTTCAGGCTCAGTTTTTGATCACACAAGCAACAGTACTCAGTAAGTTGTAGACCTTGCAAGTATGTAACATTTTTGGGACATAAAGTTCTCTTGGACAGTGCTGATTTTATATAAAACATAAATATAGTTTTAGGTATATTATAATATTATCATTAAGCATAGAAAATTACCATTCCTGAAAAATTTCAGGATTTTCAAAAATATTCTTCCATTTGGTTTCCAAAATTAATTTACTTAAATGAAATCATGAGTGGTTGGAAGGCTTCTGGTATAGTCTTTGTCATTCTCCTTGGGAGCATGCTGGTTCTATCTGGAGTTTTTGAGAATCAGACAGAAAGCAGCATGCTTATTCACCCCTGGCTAATGTAAAGCACCACTGTACTTCCTTCTTTGAAAGCACGCCTCCCTCTCCCCAGGAACAGAATGCACATAGAAAAAGAACGTTAATGCGTATTATCTTCACTTCTCAAAATTCATTTTCAGATGAAATGCCTATCTTCAAACTTGATTATAATTATTTCTATCATCTGCTGCATATAATTATTATTTCTGGTACTGACATTGTCCGGCAAATATTTGATGAGGCTATGCCACCCACCCTTTTGAAAAAAGAACTGCTTATACACAAGAGTGTCCTAGAATCCTACTACAACCACCTTTGGACCAATCACCCTTTGGGTGGATCATGGCATCTGCTTTATCCCCCAAACAAGGAACTACCACAGTCCAAACAGTTTGACTTATGCCTTTTATTAGCTCTCATTAAACATTTGAATGTATTCCCGGCACCCAGAAAAGGCTGGAATATGGAACCACCATCTTCTGATCTCTCTAAGTCTGCAGACATCCTGAGGCTGTGCAAATACAGGGATATCCTCCTTAGTGAGATTTTGATGAATGGTCTCACTGAGTCACAATTCAATTCAACCTGGAAAAAAGTTTCAGATATTCTTCTGCGCCTTGGAATGAAACAAGAGGATATTGACAAAGTCAAGGAGAACCCTATTGAGAATATCTCCCTTGATTACCATCAGCTGTCCATCTACCTAGGCATACCAGTACCAGAAATCATCCAGAGGATGTTGTCCTGCTATCAACAAGGTACTAAATAACTTAGGTTAGCCAGCAAAACCTTGAGTGTCTGCTCTGTGTTCAGGGATACTTTTGTTTTCCTATTTAATGGTTGAAAGCCGTTTTTTTCCAGTATAAAAAGACACTGAGTTTTATGATATAAGAAAATTAAATAAGAACTCTTGCTGTGTAAACTAGCAGCTTTTAAAAAATACATTTACTTTAGTGAGGATTTTAAGTAACAAAAAACATATTAAAATAAGGTAGTATTTGGGCAAAGATGCTCTGCACTAATTCAATACAGAAAATTTAAACAATTTTCTCATAGTTTGAAGCGCTTGTGGCCAAGTACCTTTAATAGTGACTTTCTCTTTTTTTCAATTATTAAAGTTGTAGTTTTCATTTACATGTTTGGTTTTTTTATTAAAAACATCTATTATCTGCATAAGTCTCCATAAAGATTTTCTTTTTTACTTTCACAGTTTAATCTCTAGGGCCTACTACAGCATGATACATCATAGGTGCTCAATAGGCATTAATAGGCGAGACTAAAGAATAGAGTACTATTCATGTTGTTTAGAAAATTCACATATTACTGTGCCTTCATAACCAAAGACTAATAATAAATAAAAATTGTTGCTTGATTTAAAGTGTTTATTGATGTGCTAAGTTTTAATCTTTTACAAACTGACATTTTCTTTCTTTTGGGGAGATTGTTTTTTGTTTGTTTATTTGTTTGTTTTTGAGGTAGGGTCTCAATATATAGCCTTAACTGGCCTGGAATGTACTCTGTAGGCCAGACTGGCCTTGAACTCTCAGAGATCCACCTGCCTCTGCCTCTCAAGCACAGGCATTACAGGCATGTGCTACCACACTCTGCTAGAGAATTATCTATTTATTTAATGTTTTATTTATTTCATTTTGCATGTATGGGTGTTTTGCCTGCATGTATATAAGTACACCTGTGTTATGCAATGCCCAGGGAGGCCAGAATACAGCAATGGGATCCCCTGGAGTTGGAGTTAGAGAAAGTTGTTAGTTGTCATATGCATGGCTGGGAATTGAACACAAGTCCTCTGCAAGAGCAGCCTGTGCTCTTAACCACAGTCATTGCTGTAGCCCAAGAGTTATTTTTATTTTATGTGTATGGGTGTTTTGACTATATTTATGTATGTGTACCATATGCATGCCTGATGTCCACACAGGGGTCAGATCTCCTAGAACTGAAATTACTGACAGTGTGAGCTGTCATGTGAATGCTGCGAACCAAATCTCAGTCCTATGCAAGAGCACCAAGTGTTCTTAATTGCTGAGCCATCTCTCTAGCACCTAATTTTCTTTGTTATGTCTATAGATTATATATGATAATCTAAAGATTGTCCCTTCTTTAAACTGCATTGGTGAACAATGCTGGTTATTATCTTAGACAGTTATACCACAGATTAATGTCATGGCTTTTCTTAGTCCTGGTCAGATATTTGTTGTTTGCACTTGCAATTATAAGCCTAATTATGTTTCTTTATTTACCCTAGGAATTGCATTACAGTCAATAACAGGCAGTCAACGTAAGTATATTTAAAACCAAAATACTTAAGTGAACTTTTAACTCAGAAACCCTAAGGTATATTTACGTTATTTTTACATGATTAGATAAACTGTATAACATTCTGTACATTTCTTAAAGGTGTGTAAAATCATATGGTCAACTTACTGTTGGTCAGCCAAAGCTAGTATAAGCCTTATCCTGCCTTGGCTTTAGTTTTTGCACCACATGGTGTCTGTCCCCAAGGAGACTTTCTCCAAAGATGATGTTCTAGATTTCTACTATCAGGACTGTCTCCTTGCTCTACTTGCTTACCTGTGCTATTTTATTGTATTAATGACCCAGTTTTATAGGTCTAGATTTTTTATTTATAGGTCTAGATTTTTATTTCATCAGATGGTAACTTGCAATTTTTTTTCTTTTTTTTCTTTTTAGTTTTTATTAACTTTTTTTTTTCTTGCACACAAGATTCTTGTTAATAATGTTGCACAAGCTAAGCTCAGTTAACCTTCTTGTTCAGCCTTCTAAGTATCTGAGTATCTGTGACTACATGCTTAGCTTACTAATTTCCATTTGGGAGCATTAAATATGTAATCTCACCCTAACATTAATTTTTTCTTAAAAACTATATTATGTGTTTGTTCAAGGTTAAATGTTGGGCTGTCTGTGATGAGGTTTTAACACTGAGTCTCTGGGACAATATTAAAGAACAAAGATTCAAAGAAGTGGTTACATAATATGGTAGTATTACCCTTCTTATGAAAAGAGAAAGGGAAAATGGCCTAGCTTTAGGGCTCAACAACTTAGTATTTAGATTTTACTTACGTTCTAGAGTCTGATACCCAAAATCTTAAGATATCAGTGATCTGTCATTCTATTTTGCTTTATACTGATTGGTTCCTGGCTGGTAATTGTATCAGTTATTTGTGGATAAATAGGAATTGAATTTTCATATAGTAATTGAAAGACTAAGATATCTTGTATTTCTTTTTCTGGTGACTCTTTTTGCAACATTTAAAGAATATATTTATTTTATATCTGTGTATTTGTACTGCTTTCTACACTTGCCATGTGCGCATGTAAAGATCAGAGGGCAACCTAGAGGGTTGGTTCTCTTCCTTACCCTGTGATTCCCAGTAATGCAACTCCGTTCATCAGGCCTGAGCCATCTACCAGCTCAGCAATTATGTTTATAATCATAGAGTCTAAACTTTTTACAACCTTGCAACCAGATTTTGAATTTTTGTCTTCATTACTTAGGTGTTGAAATAGAAGAGCTACAGAATGAGGAAGAAGAACTGAGTCCGCCACTTATGGAATACAATATAAATGTGAAATCAAACACTGAAATACAGTTAGCAGAAATGAATAAAGATGGAGCCTCGATACCCAGTGAATCTTCAACAGAGTCTATTAAAGATCTCCAAGAGGTAGTAAAGCTTTCATGTTTGAAGAACTTCTTTTGTACCTTCAGCTGTTCCATGTGCTATACAGAAAACATTCCAGCCAATCTTGGTTTATATTTAATCATAGTGTTCACACAGAGCCTAAGTTGGAATGAGTCTTTCCCATTACTTACTAACATAGCCTTTCCTTAAATAAGCATTTATTTTTCCAGTGTTTATTGAATACTTAGGTGTCAAACACTACCCTGGATTTCTGAATATAATTTTTAAATCTTGACTAATGGAAGAAGATTTGGGAAGGTGGGAGAAAGAAAAGATGTAAAAGGAATAGAAAGAGAAAAATTGAGGATACTGGGATATTTCAATGACTCTAACACAGAAGTAGAGTTCAAATTATCTAGGATGGAATCTCTCAGTTGCTTAACAGATACCTATTTTAAAGATACTAATTTTCTCTTAGGCTTAATAGTTTACCTTATGAACATGAATATCTTGTAGCTTTTTAAAAGTTCCTTCCACATTTGGTTTTAAACGTATATGTACAAGTGGGCATTTGTAAACTTTTATTTTTAGCCTACTTACTGACAGTTTGTATTCCTTTATACATTATTTTTCAAAGATAAGATTGCCATCAAATTAAAAGCAGTATATAAATACTTGCTTGCATAAAAATCTAGAAAGAAATATGACAAAAGATATCCAATTAGAAGAAACATTGTTCAAATAATCCATTATACAGTTTGAATTGCATGTTAAATAAGTGATTTACTTTTTATCTATTAGGATAAGAGTAAAACAAAGAAAAAGAAAAAAACTAAGAATAAAAAGGTAAGACACTACATTGGCATTATAATAGAGGAATGTCTGGTCATGAATACCTGAAGTTTAAAATGTGAATACATTATTAGAACTTAAATTAGTCACTGTGCACACACAAGTTATTAAAATCTTACTGAATGTACGTTTATAGAGAAGTCTACATATTCTGTATTTCGAATGATTTTGAACTAGTAACTTGAAAATTTCATTAATTTCTGCATACCATGCTCATTTAAAAACTGCCTACTCTTTATTTTAATAACAGCTTTTTGTCATATCTCTTTTATATTCTAAAGTAGTTTTCAAAACCTTTAAGATATCTTATTCTGCCTGTTCTTTAGTTTTTTTGTTACCTGCAAAATAGACCAGTCATGCTTTGGATCTCTTTTATCAAAACATCTCCTATTTCATTAGAGAATCATAAGTAAAAGTTGGGATTGTTAAAAATGGGATATATATCTAATATTTATATTGTATAAACTTAAGAAAGGCTAGCTTTTCTCAACTGAAATACATTAAAAATCTTGATACTTCTGCGTATCATAAACTGAATGAATGTAGTTTGTTCTGCTAGAGTATACTAATATGTTACTAGTGATTGGGAACTATATAAATGAAAATAACGAAACTTAATGAAGATTAACTTGTATCAAAAATAAAATAATTTATATTCTAACCTAAGTTAAATATCAGTGTCATTTTCATATTTATTATATTTTACTCAATAGTTATTTTGAAAATTAAATTTGGGGTATTTGTTTCTCTTGTTTTTGTTTTTTTGAGACAGGGTCTCTCTGTAGCCCCAGCTGGTCTGGAATATGCTATGTAGATCAGGCTAGCTTCAGTCTCATAGAGAGCCACCCACCTTTACCTCCCAAGAGCTGGAACTAAAGGCATGCTCCACCATACATAACCTGAAAATTAAGTTTTTAAAAAAATAAGTATGAGTGTTTTTTCTCAAGAGTTATTCTCTGATAAGATACCATTGAGTTCATTAGTAATTTTTTTTTTTTTTTGCCAAGATACTGGTAAGTTCTAAGTCTCATACCATGTAAGCTGTCCAAGTAATCTCATGGTTGTCAAACCCAAATGCTGAGTTCCTAAATTATATAGTGTCTCTTCTTTTTTTCAAAACATTAAAAGAGAGTACTGCCCAGATTCTCAGTCTGAGCTAAATGAAAGTGCCAAATTGAAATTAAATAGAACAGAACTAGAAATAAACATATAAACCACTAAAAGTTTGTTCCTTAATGATATAATTCATAAGTTATATTAAAATTTATTAAATTTCATCAAGTGGTTAGTGACTTTTTGCTTCTTTAATGCCTTAAGGTGTTTTTTTCCCATTTAGTTTACTAAAGAAATTTATATTATTTTGAAAATAAGACACTATTTATTAAGATAAAATTCAGACCTTACAAGAGAAATTTTATACTTTATGTTTGAATCTTATGTTTTAAATCATTTACAAATACTAAAAGTTAGGCTTGTAGTTGTTTTATATTTGCGTGCTCAATCACTGTTACAATTGGTACAAAAGGACTTTTATAGTATAGGAAAGAAGTAAATTAGCAGTAAGCCAAATTATTCAGGAATTGTCATGAAAAATTTTAGCATATGGAAATTTACTTATGTTGTACAAAGTGACAATAAAGGCTCTGTATGAAATTGTATCCTCATTTTTTAAAAAAAATTTGTTTCAGAACATGTAAATTGCTCTAGAAATACCTATATAGAATTCTCTGGACAAATGTAAATTAAAATTTGCCTACTAAATACAGGAGACATTTTAGATAACTTCTAAGTAGTATGTTTAGAAATGTTATGACAATTTATGTTCCCATTCTTTAGTTAAGTGTTTATTATTTAGCTTCTGATTTATCTGCATTATATATAACTACTTTGGGGATTAATTATTTCCTCCTGTCTTCCACTTAGAGTCAGAGTAAGCAAATGACTAGAAGGCTTTTTGTGATAAAGCCTTAAGAAGAAGGAAAATTTGGCAGGAAATAAATCCAGCCTTTTAAATTGAGTGGCCTCTCTGTAGTAAAGAAGTTGCAGAGATTAATATGAGAAACTGATATGAACTGACATGAAGTTTTCATGGGAAGACATAAAAATGAACTTCAAGAAATAACCACTTGTACTAGATATATTTAGTATGAAGAACCAAAGCTCTTTTTATCTTAGATATTACTCTCAAGTATTCAAGTATACTAGAACCAAGATAGAAGCCAGTAATTCTAAATCACAAGCAGAAATTGGTACTAAACATTGAATATAAATAAGACAGTGAAACAGATGAGAAAGCAAAATAAATTTGTATGGACATTGTGCCTTGGTAACCGTGTACCTGTGAAGCAAACTCAGAATGAGAGATAATAGAAATTAATACCATAATGTTCTTAATTTAATGTGTGTTAATGTGTCTTTTAAAATTTTTTATTATTTTTATTTTATGTGTGTGAGTGTTTGTCTGTATGTAAGTGTACCCATGTCATGCAGTGTCTGTGGAGGTTAGAAGAGGGCATTGGGTCTCTTGGACCTGGAATTACAGACAGTTATTAACCACCATGTGGGTGCTGAGAATCAAACCCAGGTCCTCTGCAAGAGCATCCAGTGTTCCTAATACCTGAGGCATCTCTGCAGCTTCCTAATTTATCTTAAGTATCATTCATATGACCGCTATTGGTTATGCTGCTGCTATAGTTTGTTTTAGTGAACATAAAACTTTAATGGATTTAAATTTTTTTTTCTTCTAGTTGTGATCTCCTTAACTGTTTTGCTATAAGATTCTTCAAATGTCAGTGTTTTTGTCTGACAAATTTTTAATTGATTGCACTTCATATAATACATTTTAATCAAATTTAGACCCACTCCCTATGTCCCCTCATGCACACTAGATTTCAGGTATTCTCTCATATATGTTAAGTTCTATCCAGTCAAGCATTTGTATCCAAATGTCCCTCATTGCAAATTCATCTAGTGATTTCTAGTCTGCCTATCTACAGTCATTTCCTTAAGGAATAGATACTCTCTCACATCACACTGTAATCATTTATCAATTTTTCCTTGGCTAGGGTTGGGGCCTGCTGCCCATTTCCCGCCTTCTGATTAAGTTGGCATGAGTCTTTTCCTGCTGTTACCATTATTGGAAGTTCATGAGCAAGTTCCCTGAGGCCTGAAAGCCTCTGTTTCGTTATGTTCATGCATCAACCCTGGCTTTTACATTCTTTCCATCCTCTCTTCCCCCGTGGTCCCTGAGCTGTGGGTGAGTGAGTTTTAGAATAGGAGTCCTATCCAGGGGGACACACTCTACAGTCTCTTATTCTCTAAAACTTATCCAGTGTGACCCATCTGCATCGCATTCTGTTCTTTGAGGAATTTTCACTGGTGAGAGTTAAGGGATGTAGTACCATTCTCTCTATCCACTGTTCAGGTATGCTCCAGGAACCATAGGTGTGGAGGTTCCGCTATAGATAGATTTGTCACTTAGGGCTGGGCATCTCTCAGCCATATAATCTTAGTGTGTGACCACTTGTAGAACTCTGTAATAGCCTATATCTTTTGCAAAAAGATGAAGGATACATTGATGAATGGTATATGATATACTTTTCTGTAAGTATAAGGGTCCATATTTAAACCTTCTGAAAAGTGCACATATACTATCTGAATGTGAGTGCAAATAATTTCTTTTTCCATGTAGGTTTTACTTAGTGTAGGAATAAGTGAATGTTGCATCCACCCTATCTCAAAGTTTTAGGTACAAACTCAACTCCAGAATTCACCTCTATTTTCTGAGTCACTGATTTTCAAGTTACGTGTCATGGTTCAGTATATTATAAAATAAATGTAATGAGACTCAAACACCATCTTAAAAGGGAAATAGAATAAATAGGGATATTAAAAAAGCACCTCATCACATCCAATGTATTTAATGGAATTTGCACTTCAGTTTTATAAGTAAGTAAAGATACATAAGTCAGTGCGTATAGCATCATGACATGAAATGTATTTTTTGCCTGTCATGAAAAAGGCTTGAGAAACACAAATGTAAATGCTGTATTGTACTAAGGTAATTAAAATATAACTTACTAATTTTTCTAATGCTGTTTTTTAGAATAATGACCCAAGAGAAGAACAAGGGTAAGTATTAGTGTAATTTTAAAATTCACTAATATTTTTAAAGTGCTTTGTCAGTAATTTACCAATTTCTTTTGTGAAATGTTCTAAGAATAGTTTTTTGTCTTAATAACTTGCTGCTACTTTACAGAAGTTGATAAAAAGTTAAATTATCCTTAGCTTTAGAAGAATTTAATCTTACCATTTTTTTCTGTGAAGTTACTTACTAGTTATCTAATGCTAACACCTTCATTCAGACTGACTTGAGTTCTGTATGTGCACAATATCCCATCCTTATCTGAGGAGCTATTGGCAATCAATAGCTGCTAGGTGAGGGAGAATCACTGTGGCCCCAAGTAGGTCGACTACACTCTAGCAGATGGCCACAATTCCAAGAGTGTATGGGCAGCACAAATTGGACTTGAAGGGTTAAAAAAAAAACATAAAATAGTACACAAAATTGTGTGCATGGAGAAACCAGGTATGAACCTAGGGGAGTTGGGAAAGGAGAGTGAATATGATAAAAATTCATTGCATGGAATTTGCAAAAAAACTAATAAAAAAGGAGAACAAAAGAATAGCATCCTTAATATATTTCTCCTCCTAGAAATTTGCCATTAAAAATAATGACATATTTTAAAATATACATATATTCTAAGACTTGACTTTAAAGGAGAGATCATTGTTATGTCCCAGAGTATAAGAGTTTGGTCTGTTGGATTTTTAATTTCATTTGAGGGTTTTTTTTTGCGTGTTTTTTTTTTTAATTTTGTTTCATTTTTCTTCTCAGTTGTTAACAGTGACTTTACACCTTTTAAAAAATTTTTATTTTATGTTGCATTAATGTTTTACCTGCATGTATGTACTTGCCCATGCATGCAGTACCTGTGGAAACCAGAAGAAGGCATCAGATCTTCTGGAACTGGATTTATGGATGGTTGTTGGCTGCAGTGTTTACACTGGGAACCAAATCCTGGTCCTCTGGAACTGCAGCCACTGCCCTTAGCCATTGAACTGTCTCTCCAGCCCCTGGATTTTGAACCTTTAACAGAAACATTTTAATGCCAAAAGATCATTATGTGATGTAACATGCAACCATAATATGAGTACAGGGTAGGTAGTATATGTAATACAGTCTTATGAAGAGATCATCATTTTGACCAAAAAATATGGAATATATGTTGAATACTACAAGTTTAGAAAATTCTTTGGGTATAAATAAGTCATCTTTAAAATGTTAGCCATAATTTGGCAATCTAAAAGTGATCATCAGTATATAAAATATCATCTAAGAGGTGTTTTCTCTTTCTTTGGCAACAAGTTGAGCCACAGGAACATAGGGATTTTCCAAACTATGTCTTGATGCAATAATAATAACTAATATTAAAAAATGAAAGCATATCATCAGTTATCTTGCTCATTTTGCTTATACTTTAGATCCAAATCTGGATGATCAAATAATCTGGGAAACTTTGTTTTTAGATGACAATTTTCATATATTTACAAAATTAAGAAGAACAGTGTATAGACATGTAATAGTATATATTTCCTTTGAGTACTGTTCTTTATTTCAATTCCAAACATCCTTCTAGCTTTACTCCTCTTTACTTTTATGTATTAGAAGTATGAACATTTTACTTTATTATCCCAATGCTCTTATTACACTTGAAAATTTAGGAATAAATTTAGGAAAAAATTTGAAAACAGAAATATTGTGAAACTTTTTAAAAATACAAATTGTTCTATATTTTTTCAGTTGTTAGAGATGCCCCCAAATGTTTAGGTTTTTAAGAATGTTCATGTAATGTAGAAAATTTACTGATTTGAGAACCAATGGTTTACACAGCATTGAATTGTCTAAAACATCTACACTCGAGAATATCTCAGTGATACTTAACTATTGTTTATATAGTGTTTTATGAATTCAATAAACATTAAATGTCATTGTTTTTGAAGATGTAGGTGTCCTGAGAAAAATAACAATATCCTAGATTGTCATTACTACTAAAATACTTTATATCTTATTTAAAGCAAATTTATTATAAGTAAAAGTATCATTTCTTATTGTCAGTGAGATTGGGAAAAAAATTCTTGGTTACTATTTGGCTCTCTGAAAGGCTAGTAATGTTCATTTAAGCTTTTTTAGTTAAAAAATACTTTTATTGATTCTTTGATAATTTCATACAGTGCATTATGACCATATTCATACTTCTCCCTCATCTTTACCCTGCCCTATTAATTCCCCAATTTCATGTCTTCTAATATTTAAAAAATATATCTGTAAATTTTAAAAATAGAACTGGGTATTAATCTCAGCACTGAGGAGGCAGGGACAGGAGGATCTCTGTGAGATCGAGGCCAGCCTGGTCTGCTTAGCAAGTTCCAAGTCAGCTGGGTCTATAGAGAGACTGACTCAAATAAACCAAAACCAAAAGAAAACACAGAATTTTAAAGATAAGTAACAACTGGCTAATTATCGCTGTCTGTATAGTGTTTTCATTGTTCTATTCTCCTTGTTAATAGTTATTACTTAAGTACATGCTGTCACTGGGGTTTTCTAAGTCTGCTACTCCAAATTTCTCCATTTTATAATCTACTTTTTGGCTATATTTGTAATTCTGTATTTAAATATGCATTGAAAGAGATTAAACCAACCTACCGTAAAGAATAAAGAATATTGTGGGTGAAATCCAACATTTGGGAAACTGAAACAGGAAGAATGCCTGCATGTTCAAGGCCAGTGTAGTAGTACTACATAGCAAGTCCAGCTAGGACTACTTAGTGAAATAGTGAAGCCCTGTCTCAAGAGACAAGGGAGTGTGTGTGTCTGTGTGTGTATATGTGTGTATTTGACTTGGGGGTGATGTGTGAGTTGTGATGATAAGATAAATTGCAGATGTGGAAATGCTTTTAAATTGTCTGAAAATACTGTTTCTGAAGTAATTAATGCTAATAGTGATAAAATGAAAAATGAACTCTGTGGTCTTATAATTTTTGAAAATATTGCCATGGGAAATTAACAGGTACCATGGTCAAGTAGGATTGAACAGTTACTGTTCAAGAGAAAATACATAGTATGAGCATCGTGCAAAATTTGAACATGAACCCCTCAAATGTCAAATCTTTCATAAGATCAATACAATACTAATTTGAGAAACAATAGCTTATATGAACTGCAACTTCAAAAGTATAGTTATAAAAAGTCTTGTTGCCATGTCACCACTGTAGCTCATATATGGTAGAAAAGGAAGACCAGTTGAAGACAGAACAAGTAGATCTACGCACAGCAAGCACATACGTGAAAAATGATGCTAGTGATGCTCAGGAGGATTCTGCAGCAGAGGACAAGTTATACAGCCTAGATGAACTGCATATTATGGACATGATGGAGCAGGTAAGTGTTAGAGAGTGGTCAGCTCTACCTTTCTTTGTATAGACAGAATTGTTACCTTCTTTTCCCCAGAATCTTTAAGCAACATGACTTTTTGAAATCCCAGTGGTTTATGCTGTTGTGAGGAGAAAGAGAAAATAGGAAGATGAATTATTGGGGAATGGAGGGTTAAGAAAAAAAGAAACCATTGAAGCTGGAAACTTCACATTTGCCTTCAGACCGTTCCTGGACTTTACTGAGCAAAGTTGATTACAAAAGCATTTCTTGCAAAAATGTTTCTGAACAGTACAAAGGAGAGGGAAAAACACACACCAAAACATAGCATTACCCCACTAGATTAAATGTATGAAAAAATATTTTTGCAAAACAAGTATACTTTGATTTTTTTAAAATTAAGTTTGGTTGCGACCATGATATATCTACAAAATACACTAATGTAGAGCAATTTTTTTCCCTTTCCTGGTAGTAGCCACTGCTTGAAATGACATACCTGTATGTAATGAGACATAAGAATATAAATGCTCAAAAGAGGAATTAATTTTATGAAACAAATGAAAGATTAAGAAAGTGTGTTTTATCCACCTGTTTGAAGTTAGTGATAAGATGCTGTATGGTTTAAAATTTGGTATAACGTATAGTTATATCCACTGCCAAAGGATAAAGTTGATCTTAGTGAATCCCTGGCTGTATAAACTATCATAGAATTATACCTTTTTTCTTCCTTCCTCTAGATGCAATATTAGAATGTGTATATTTAATTGAATTGACATACTCATAGCTTTGGGTACCACACTGAAATTTAAATATGGGGTTATTGGTATCCCTTCAGTAACCAGGAGAATTTTAAGAGCTCAAAATGGGAGTTTAGTGTCACACATCTCAGAAAATGTTTCTTCACTTGTTTAAAAGCCATTGAGTACCCTCAGGGTGTTGAGAGGTGTGCAAAAGTATTGTCCATTTTAGTATACTATTTAGAATCTACTAGAGATGTTGGACATTAAGTTGGTACAAGTGCAATAATTAAGTATTTGGTCAATTGATGCTACTTACATTAGAATTCAAGATTCTCCACTTATTATCCATGACCTTAGCTGGTTATTTACTCATTTTTCATCTTACTGTGAAAATAACAAGTGCCTATATCCTATGGTTCTTGTAGCAATAAGAAGCATCAGAAAACCTACTTAGAAGTATCAAACATGAGTGTCACTAAGCATTAGCAGTAATACATAACTGTTGTGTTATTTAATGAATGCTGTGATTAAAGAAATAAATCATGAATAGGGGGGTCATTTAACTTTACATTCCCTGGACTAACAAATATTAGTGTCTCTCATAATAAAACTAAACATTCTTATTCCATTTGTTTCAGGGCTCATCTGGAAAGGCAGCTGCAGACCACAGAGAAACAGAAAAAGAAAGAGAGGCTCATCAGCATCAGCTCTATAAATTGCACTATCAGTGTGAAGTGAGTACTTCTGTCACTAGGTTTAATGGAAATAAGAAGCATTTGAATGTTTATTGTAATGACGTTTTAAAAACTGAATTTGGATTTTTTTTCTTTCAATTTTTGGTGACTTGAAATTGTGAAATAAATTTCACTGGTCAGGATTACAAAAGGCAATTGAAAACAGTGACATTTCGGTGGCAAGAAAATCAAATGCAGATCAAAAAGAAAGACAAAATAATCACATCTCTTAACCAACAAGTGGCCTTTGGAATCAATAAAGCGTCCAAGTAAGTGCAAAACTTCAGATAAAAGTGAAAATTCTGTTTACCATAGATTTATTAACCATAATTTCCCTGTAGCCACTAGAGGGCAGTGTGACTACACAGTAGAAAGTTCAGAGGCTGCATGTTGCTTCCAAATCAACAATATTTTTGTTGTGCCAACTAGGCTGAGAATTTGACAACTGCTCACTCTGTATATCAGGCTTTTCGTGTACTGACTGAAAAAGTTGAGCATAATAAAATTATGAAAGAAGAATAATTATGCTCCAGGTCATTTATAATGATTTATAAAAACATGATCTAATTTGCTGTTTCTTTGTACCTAAAATAATTATGTGTCTCAGAGACACCCATGGAATCATTTGAGTGTTTCTTCATCTTGGTCTTTCACAGTATTTGTGTTCTATGTATGAGAGACTGAAAAGAAATTCACTAAAATTCCTACCATTTTGACCAGTCTTTTTGTCTCTTAGAGCCTTGAGTATTGAATGCTAAAGACCATAAATTTTGACAGACTTAACAGGGGTAAACAAATGACCTGTTTTATTCTTTAAATACTGATTATTGCCTCCACCACAGAATAGTTGAAATTGTAGCACCTTGATCTATTACACCTTACTAATTAACAGTAATATCCTAAGGAGCATCCAATAAAGTTTAAAATTAACTATAAAAGAAAATTGATTTTAAAACCTATTGTGTTTCTTAGGATGCTAATAAAGAAGAACAGACAAATATCAGGGAATGTCTTAGAATAAGTGATACAAGATATATCTTCCAAAATTGGAGAAACACTTGGCAGAAATTTAGATTTTTAAATTGTCTCCTGTATATTGTATCTTAACAAGAAAAGGTTTCTACGAAGAGCAGTAAGACACTGTTATGTCAATATAATTGCAAGCATGTTGAGAATTGTTCCTGCAGGAATTAGAAAGATCCTCTAAGTTAAAAGGTAGTCAGGACACAAGAACAAACTAGTTCAAATAATTTATTAAGAGCTCATACTTGGGGGCCAAAGAGATGTCTCAGTGGTTAAAAGCACTGACTGCTATTGCAGAGGACCTGGGTTCAGTTCCCAGTACAACATGGCAGCTAACAACCATTTATAACTCCAGTTCCAGGGAATCTGATGCCCTCTTCTGGCCCTATGGGCAGTGGTATACCCACATGCATGCAGGAAAATCACTCATACATTTTTTCTTGTTTTAAAAAAAAACCTCATACCTCAGAAATCAAAACTGTATGTTATTCTACAAGATGATCAGTCCACAAGTATTTCATGAAATGTCAGGGATCAGAAGAGCAACTCCATCCATACAGACGAGCAGCTTGTCTCCTTTGCCATATGTGGATATCCCTTCTCAACTCTTGATACTTGGTTCATTCTCCTGTGTACTTGCATATCTTCACACAAAAAATGTCTGCTGTTGAACATTTATCAAATCCCCACTATATCAGAAGAATTATGTAAGATATATATAAAGATACCAAGATGTGTGACAAATTCGTTATGAGCTAATATATAGTACAGATTAACGTGTGAGAAAAATCTTCCAGATCTACCAAGTTATAGTAGCCCATTCCTCAAGCTCTGTGCTCTTAAGAGTTAAATACTCTAGCTGTGACTTAACAGACGAGCATGGGAGGAAAAGTGCAAGAAGAAAATTTACTGTCTAGAGACATTTGGACTTGAGGAATGGAATAGTGGTAAATTTCCTAATTGCATCTAATGTGTGTCCCAGACAGGGTCCTCTGACAGTCTCCAAGCTGGAACTGATAGTAAGCACAGGAAAGAGGCTCCAAGAAAAACCTGTTTTCTCTAGCCAAAGGATAGGGAGAAGGAAAATATAGTAACACAAAACCTTTTGACAGTACCTACTCCAACCAAACACTGTTGGATTCCTCAATGCCACTAGGAAGCCATCAGTGCACTCCTAATTCACCCATCATACAAAAGTAGGTGGCAAGAATCCTATCCCCTTGCTGGGATATTATTGGCAGTACTGAGAAAGCAAGTGATCTTTTAGCTATTTTTGTGGTGATGATTCTAAAAATTGAATCCAGGCAGTTGCTCATCTTCCAACTCTCACCAAGCAGGAGGAATTAATACTGCTGTGAGGTTATGTCAGTGTAGCCTAGCTAGGAACTGATCCTCTTCTTCTGACCAGTATGATTGAGACTTAACAAGTTGGTTTAAGCAGGCAGGATTAGTCAATAATAGGCTTCATTCCTACCTTTCATAGAGAGCTAAGTCTTTGATTCTGGGACTAATTGGCATTTTGTTTTCCTGTTTCCCCTCATCTTTGCCAGAGAGACCAAATAGGAAGCTGGTGGTGGGAATGAATTTACATACTGCTCATCTTCATTGGGGCAGTATGATTCGATATGTTTTAGCTGAGATGCTATTGGTCAGACCCACTGTGAAGCAAAGTTCCCATTCACTCCACCCTTATATTACCATAAGGCAGTGATACATTATCCAGTTACTGAAAAGCAGGAATTGAAAGGAAACAACAGAATCATGAACCTGAAATGGACACATTTCTTTTTCTTAATTATTTTTTCTTAAATTTTTATGTGTATGAGTGTTTTGCCTGCATGTGTGAAGTACACCACATGTGGCAGTGCCTGTGGAGGCTAGAAGAGGGCATCTGATCTCCTGGAACTGGAGTTACAGGCCTTTGTTAGCTACCATGTAGGTACTAGGAACTGAACCCGGTCTTCTAGAAGAGCAGCAAGTATTCTTAACTGCTGAACCATTTCTTCAGCCCCCACAGATATTCTTTATAAATGACAAAGAATAAAAGTCAGCTTCAGACAAAGGAATAGTTAGCTTGTTCCTAGCAAACCTGCACGTAAAGAAAGGTATAGAGATGTCTAAACACAAAGGAAATGGTAAAAGACGCCTTTGAGCCTGGGAGATGACCCAGCAGGCAGAAGTGCTTGCCTTGTAAGTCTGGTAGACCTGAATTCAGTAACTAGAACCCGTATAAAAAGGGAGAGTTAGTTCTCTAATCCCCAAATTCCTCGGACAAGATGGGAAACAGACATGGAAGAATATACAAGAAGCTTCTGGGCCAGCTAGCATTAGGGATACCGAGAGACCCTTTCTCAACCACGTGGAAAATGAGAACCAACTCCCAAAAGATGCCCTTTCACCTCCATATGCATACCATGTTCCTACATTCATGTACACAGACACACACACACACACAGGCACATAGGCACAGAATTTTTTTTAAGAAGAAAAGCCTGGAGTTTTCAAAGGAAAGAACATTCAAAGGGAATACTAAAGAAAAAGATACTTTGTCCTAATTCTCATTACTTTCTTAAACCATAATAACTATCATATGGAATTCAGCCTGCATAAACAAAATATAACAATGTATTTTTAAGTAGAGAGGGTGAGATAGTATTGTTTCTACACTTGGTGTAGGAAAAGAGATGCCACTGTTTTAATTATACATCAATGCATTTTGATGTCTAGTGTAACAACTGAGAAAACTTCATAGAGATGGACTCAACAGCATTGAACAAGTCAAGAAGAAATCTTTAGATAATTGTTCAAATAACTCTTAGAAGGTAGGAAAATAAAAGCACAGAACACATAGTAAAATGAGTTTTAAAATTCTATTACTATGATAAAACACATACCAAAACCAACTTGGGGAGGAAAGGGTTTATTTTATTTTACGACTCATAGGTCAGAATCCATCACTGAGGAAGTCACTGGAGGAGCTCAAGCAGGAAGCTAGAGACAAAAGCTGAAGCCAAGACACCATGAAAGGATGTTGCCTACTGGCTTGCTTCCCCTCACTGGCTCAGGTACCTTCTTATACAGCCTAGGCCCGTCTATGTCCTAACTGTGGGCTGAGCCCTCTCAGCCCTCCCACATCAACTAGCAGCTAAGAAAGTATCTCATAGACATGGCCATGGGCCATATATATTCTGCTGTTGTCTGATGAAGTATTTTATGGAATCAATATTATAGAATATTTCATCAGATAGCAGCAGAATATACATGCTTTTCAGGTTCCATAGAGCATAGTTGGAGAAAAGATACCATAGGCCATAAAATGAACATCAGTAAATTTCTGAGAAACATGTCCTTGGATCACAAGGCATCCAAACTAGAAATCACTAACATAAAAATAGAGGGTAATTTCCAAATATATGGAAACTATACAATATATTTTGAAGTAATGTATGACTCAAAGAAAAGATTTCCAGGGGAAATAAAAATACAATAAATTGAATTACCATGAAAATATAATGTATTAAAAATTGTGGTACACCATTAACACAATTTTAAGATTATAGTATTAAATATACACATTAGAAAATGGGAAAAACAAAAAACTTCAAGTGGATAATCTAAACTTTCACTTCAAAACTCTAAGAAAAAGAGTGGCTGGAGAGATGACTTTGTAGTTGAGAGAACTGGCTGCTCTTGCAGAGGACCTGGGTTTGGTTCCCAGCACCCACATGGCAGCTAACAACTGTCTACAACTCCAGTTCCAGGGGATCCAGTGCCCTCTTTTGACCTGCGCAGGCATTACATGCAGGAGTGTACTTCTGTGGGAGCAGAACACACACACACACACACACACACACACACACACATATAAATAAATAAAATAATAAATAATTTTTTTAAACTCAGAAAAAGAAAACTACATTAGTCCCAGAGCAAGCTGAACAGGAAGCTGAAGGAAGAAGTAATAAAGACAAAAACAGAACAATAGAGAAAAATCCATGAAAACAGCAAGCCATGTCTTGTGAAAAAGACATCAAAATTGACAAAGTACTAACCAAAATTGATAAACAAAAGACACTGCTTAGCACCATCCAAAAAGAAATGTTACACTTACAAACCTTGTAGATACCGGCTTACACTAGGTTGAAAAAGATCGATCCCATGAACTGTAAAATTCCATTTCTATAACAGTCATAAAATGACTACATGACTACACTGTAAAAATGGAAAACAGATTAATGACTCTAAAATTATAAGAATTGGGGTATGAAGGAAGTAAATGTGGCTATGAAAGAGCAGAATGAAGGAAGCATAGATAATAGAACTTGTTCATGTCTTGACCATATCACTCTCAAAGTCTTGTTATGATGTTACATTAAAATTCTACCATGTGTTACTGTTGAGAGAAATTATGAAAGGGTTTACATGGGATATTTCTTATATTTGCATATGAATCTTGAATTATGTCAAAAAGTTGGTAACAATTTTAAAAAGCACATAGAATACCTGCCAAACCAGGTACCTCACAGAGATTTTAAAAGGTAAAAAGTACTTTTTGTTTTCTGTGATGTGGAAGTGGAACTTTCAGTAAACTTTTCAATAAAGTCACTATACAGTGCACTGCAGACTAGATTGGGTGAGACCTAGGGAAACATAGGGCATCTAAGCAGAATAAACATGCTCTGTTCTCATTTAAGCTTTCAGATGCCTCTTATTTACTTACTTACTTATTTTTATTTATTTATTTTCCAGAACATTTGCTAAAGATATATGAAAAATAAAAATGGATTTTATCCCCTTTGGCCTAATTTGGTAGTGGGCTATAATAAATACTTTGCAAATATTTGTTGATGATAATTGAAATGATACTGAAAAGAGTTTATGTAAAAGTGACCTATTTTGTCTAAACAGTAGTACTTAATAACTGTTCAGAAGTATATTTTTAATAAAATCAATGTAATTAAACTTGATGGCCACAATTAACTTGAGAATGTTAGATAATGTACAGAACAAAATCAAACAAACTTATCACATCATGAGAAAAATGAGATTGCAAAGTCCCAACTGCCTGAACATCATAACTGGTTCATATATATGAAAGCTAGGTAATTAAATTTGTGCTTACCTGATCTAATATTTAAGAATTCAAATGTCAAGGCTGGAGAGATGACTCATCAGTTATGAGCACTGGCTTTTCTTCCAAAGGACCAGGGTTCAGTTCCCAGCACCCAACATAGTAGCTAATAACTGTAAATCCAGTGCCTGGTGACAAGACACCTTCTGGCCTCTGTGGGTATTGCACAACATAGGTGCACTTAACTTACCTGCAGGAAAAACACTCACACATATTAGAAAAAATAAAAAAATATTTTTTAAAAATTCAAATCTCTATTTCCTACTAGCTCTGTCAACTCTTATTACCTACTCTAAACTAGAACTGGGTAAAATACTAAAGTAATAGAAATATATATATTTTTTTTAAATTTCAGTTTCAGAAATTCTGCTTCAAGCAAAACTTGGTAGTACAAGATCCTAATCCCAGCAACTTGGGAGGCTGAGACAGGAAGATCATAAATTCAAGGCTTTCTTGGACTATTTAGTGGGACCCTTTCTTTGGGGGAAAAAAAAAGCCTGGTAGAAAACTTATCCTGCATACATATGTGAGAACCTACATTCAGTCCCAAGTACTGCAAAAAAGAAAACAGGAAGGAGTGTGCATGGAAAGAAAGAGAAAAGAAAAATGAGAAGCCTTAACTTCATTCATGCATTGTATAACATTTGGACATCAGCATACTTCATAATTGATGATGGCCCTATATAATTATATTGCCTAATGGTGTGCTAGCTATCTTACTCTAAGTAAATATGCATTGTGAAATCAGAGAGATTAAGTTTTAAATGGACAAAGATGGGAGTCCATTTGCAGATTTCAAGCTCAAGGTTTGTGATCCAAATAGACACACTGGACCTCTTCTCAGCCACAGAAGAGATGTTCAGTGTTAATGACAAATAATTTCACAACTTTTCTTATTTCCTTAGATTACAGCGACAAGTCAATGCTAAAGATGATGAAATCAAGAATCTTAAAGATCAACTTTCTGTGAAAAGGTAAAAATAGCTTTTTTTTTTTTGGTTGGATACACCCTCTCTGAAACTGTGTTTCACTCAACAATTTTAGTTATGGTAGCCATAGAATTTATCATCTAAACTGAGTACTTTTGAGCATGATACTGAGTAATGTTAGCAATTACATTAAGATAATAGATACAAAACTAGTTTGTTAAAGCAGTCACACCTACTAGTATTGAATAAATACTGATTTCTGGCAGTAATTTGTTGTGAAACTATAACTTTGTTGAATGAATTGTTCTGTTTTCTAGGGCCAGAGCTAATTTTTATTCAAATTCTTGGTACATTTTTAAAGTTGGATTAAAAAAATTTTTATATTCTACGAGTTCTTTGTATGTTTTAGCTACAAGTAAGATTTTTGTTGTTGTTGAAACCCAGTAGTTCATAGTGCTTGATAAGTGTTCTACCAAGAAAGCTCTTAAATTTTGCCAACCTTATGTACAATTTGATTTGCAACTATTCTCACCTGTTCTTTGGGGTTATCTTTCATTTTCTTCATGAAAAATGCTTTTAATTTTTGGGGGGGATAATTTATTTTTTATTTTAGACTAGTTTTACATAGTAGTGTTGTATATACTTAATTTTTGTGTTGAGAAGTTATTTATGATTTTTTTCTCTCTAGTATGCTCTGTCCTTAATGGTATATATTTGACATCCTCCCTGTAAATGGTTTTTAAATTCTTAAGCATCTGAATGTATTTCTGTTAACATATTCCTTATTATAAAGTTATATTTTTGATTAATTGTTTTCATTAAAGGCAGAATTTAGGCTGTATGCTATGCAGCTCTGATACTCAAATGTAGGAAGCTGAGTATGGATGAGAAAGAGAAGAAACCTTACCGCTTTTCATTTTTTGTAGTAGCTGATACAATGACCTTATTATTCTTTCCTTTCCTTTCCAGCAGTAGAACTGAATTTCATTCTAGGATATGAAATGAAAATACTGGCATAGTTGCTGCTATCTGAATGCAGCAACTTCCCTTTATCCCAGCAATAATGAAAACTTCCATGGTTGCCATTGTTGACAAAAATCCTTAGAACATGCAATGTAAAATGTATTAATAACTAACATTTATTACTTATATGCCAAAGTCAAAATGATTTATATATGTATGCATGTCTGTATATACTCAATGAATTTTATAGCTATGCTTTTTTTAAGGTACTACAGCATTCTCAGTTTTTACATATGAAAAAACTAGCATAGAAAACCAGTAATTTGCTCTCTTGGTTTAAGCTACTATAACAAACTATTGACTGGGTTACTGTAAACAATAGAAATGCATTTCTTATAGTTTTGGAGGCTTGAAAGCCCAATATCAAAGTGCCAGCCATTTTGATATCTGTTAAGGACTTGTTGCCTCATAGCAGATCTTCTTCATCTTCTCATTTACCCCCACATAGCAGAAGGGGTAATAGAAATCTCTAGAGCATCCTTTAAAATAAAATCATTTATCCCATTCATCATGAAGGCTTATCTTTATGACCATCATGTGACTTCCTAAAAGTACTACCTCCAAAACATTTTTTAAAATATGCCTCCTCTAAAACCCTCACCTTGGAGTTGAAAATCTCAACAAATGAGTTGTGGGTTTAGTGTGGGAGACTCAAACATTGAATCCATTGTACTTGTCCAAGACTTTACATATAGTATCCTGATTTCAGATTCAGGTATTAGATCACAACCACTGAACTAAGGACTTTAAAACTTGGCACTTTTGGAAGTCAAAGTAGCATTGATTGTAAAATTAAGTCTTCTTGTTTTTATGTATAATATGTGCTGTGTGCTTTTCCAAGAAATCATCTTTTTATTGTGATCTTCCTTGCCCCTGAATAAGTTAGGAAAAGGTGTCTTTATAGTGTTGTTGATTTTTAATGATTATACATTTCAGATCTCAGTGGGAAATGGAGAAGCATAATCTGGAAAGCACAATTAAAGCTTATTTAAGCAAACTGAATGCAGAAACTAGCAGAGCCTTAACAGCTGAGGTAAAAAAAAAAGGAATGGGGTGAGGGTGGGAAGTTTTACTTGCTTCCCTAGTTAGTATAACTGGAGCTGAATAAAGGTTGATTTTTGAATAAGCAGAAATAAGGTATCTTGTATCATCCAGGAAAATGCAACTTGTACTCTATACCTTTTTTGGTTCACTGGCATGTTGGTTTTCAGTGTTTATAATTTTATATTGATTTTCTTGAGTAACCCCAAGAAATTGCAGTATACATAGCAACTACAGATGTCTTAGGAACAAACTCTTCTTGAAGCCAGATCACTAAGCCAGACTCTAAGAATAACGTTCCACTACTGCTATAATGCCACTTTTTCTGACTTGTCCCATACAGATCTTCCAAAGCACATATATCTCATTCCCTATTGTCAAAAACAAACTTACTCTCCAGAACTCCAGAAAGTCATCTTTAGTTTGGGTTGGTTTACAATGCTATAGATAGGGTCTTGTAAAAGAAATATGATTGTATATGGATATATAATTATTTATAGATAACAAACTAGCTATACAGTAAGATTTAGATTTTTAAAAAATATTTTATTTTTTTGTGTATGAGTGAATTGTCTGTGTGTGTGTGTGTGTGTGTGTGTGTGTGTGTGTGTGTGTGTGTAAGTATACTCATGTCATGCAGTGCCTGCAGAGGTCAGAATAAGGCATCAGATCCCCTGGAACTGGAGTTAGGACAGTTGTTAGCCTCCATATGGGTACTGAGAATCAAATCTGTGTCCTCTGCAAGAGCGGGCTCTGCTGAACCATCTCTCCGTCTCCAAGATTCAGATTTTTGAAGAGCTTGCTTATATTTAAAAGCGTTATAAATCTTCCCACCTCTGTCATTGTCTAGTAGAATTCTTGGGATTTTAGAACAACCAAGAAGTGACATCTGAAACAAAACTCTGTGGAAGTACTGTTGTACTGTTGGAGCATTAGCTTAACCAAAGAAAAGGCTGTCATTACCTTAAAAGCTCATTTGTATTCTTTATTCTTTACTGCTTTGAGCTAATAGTTTCTGACTGCTCATAATATTAATTTTAGAATGTATTTTCAAACACTACTCTCTTAAGAGTATAAATTTTGATAATTATTGAGTGATTAGCAGTTAAACATGGAGACTAAATGATTTTGCATCATTAAAGTTGTGAAAGAATTCCTGCTGTGGGAGAAATGTTGGGCTGGATGATCTCTAAGGCTCGCTTGGACTATATCTTGCATAGAGTCTAATTAGTTTCTTACCCTTTCAACAAGGAAATAGAAACAGCAGGATTTTTTCTTTTGAGTGTTCTCAAACTTTGCTGCATATTAAGATAATCTTTTTTGAGGACTTTAAAAAATTCTAATGCCTAGACTATTATAAATTAAATTAGTATCTTTAGGACCAAGGCATCACTTTTTAAAAGATTCCAAAATTATTCCACTATGTGTGCAAATTTGAAAAATAATGTTCTTGAGTGCTTACTAACCCAATAATCATTGAATAAAGAAATTAAAGTTGCAGAATTACATTGATCAAGAAAGCATTTGTAATGTATCTTGATCAGAAACTGTGGTGCTACTTGGAGCGACTGAAAAATCTCTTACAGTTTACTTCATATCTGAGAATGCTCATTTAGAAGAAATACTTCAACTCCTTTTTTTTTTTTTTTCAAAAATCTGTAGGTATATTTCTTACAGTGTCGTAGAGATTTTGGTTTGCTGCATCTTGAGCAGACTGAAAAGGAGTGCCTCAACCAGCTTGCCAGGGTGACTCACATGGCAGCAAGGTAACTTTTCTTCTTTAGTCCATCATGATCTAAGGGAGAGACAGATGTCTACAGGGTTGAACATAATCTGTCATGTGTTTTACATGTTCATCAGAGCCTTTGGAATGATTCAGAAGTAGCTGGGGTTTTTTGTTTTTGTTGTTTTATTTTATTTTTTTAACTTGGCTGTAGTATGTAGCTTCTACTAAAGTATTGAAAAGCACTGAGTACAGTAGTAACCCTGAAAGATTTTTCCCTTCTTCTCCAGTAAGAGGCATGCATGAAAACTAGGAATATATGTGACATGATAGATTCTTACTGGAAAAGTTTTTCTATTTGTTTTTCCTTGTAATGCTTGATTTTAAATACCTTTGTAATATGTTCAGGGAAAAATCATCATCATCACCTGAAACTGCATGATAAAAGGCAGTTTCCACTGTGTTATGTTAATTTTCAAATATTGGATAGGTTGCCTAAAATTGTCCTTAAATTTATAATCTTATGGGGTATTCCTTTAGGATTTAATGAAGTTATCTCTGGGACCATAACATCATTATTTTGTAATAATTATCATTTTGAAAATAATCATTATTCCTTAATTCAGAGGTAGAATTTCGAGTTTAGCATCCTTTCCAGGACATACTGATGTACTGTTGGTTTGATGTAATACTGTTATTAGCAATCAGTCTGGTTTTGCTTGAAGGGAAGAAAGGGCTTTCCTGAGATTTTAGAGATAGTTTGTTCTGTTTATTAAAAATTATGAGGCTACATATGTAGGTGCGGCAATGCTATAATAGGTAACCCTTTTGGGAATCCACTTGGAGTCTCTTTACAGAGAGTAGGAAGGCATTAAACATTTAAATATTATTCCTGTCTTAATTCTTTATTGGAATAAGTCCATGCAGCTGCCATGCTTTTAACATTTTATATACTTCACCACGTCAGTAATCTCATTTATCCTCATGGGAACTGTGGGTTGTTTTTGTTTGTTTGGATTGTTTCCTTGAATTTTTTTTTCTAATTTGTCTTCTCAGGGACAATTTAAAAATTTTCTAATTTGTATCAGAGCGAGCTAGGTCAATTCTGGTTCTGTGATATTATTGATATGAAGATGGCTCTGAAACCTCCTTCAAAGATGGATCAGCATTCTTGAGAATGTATCTGTCTTACATATTAAGACAATGTCTCTGTTGCATTTCTCTGCTTCTTTACTTCATGGGAGATATTTGAGTACAAAAAGGTTTTATAGTATCATCAAGATAGGAAAAAAAAACTAGTATAGTGGAAGCATAAATCTTATGTTCCTTTGAAAAGAGAATTCTTATCGCTGGTTTCTGCTTTTATGATTAACAACAAGCCTTTCCATATATCTTTAGCTTTTGATATAATTGTTGATATTGGAGATACATTTTTTTTCTTTTATATTATTTACATGAATGCTAGAGAACATAATTGAAAATTTTGGAAACCCAAGTGTTATTTAAAAAGAAAGAGCTTTCTCTGTGTCCCTTTTCTACATCAGCAACCTAGAATCGCTGCAATTAAAAGCTGCCGTAGACAGTTGGAATGCCATTGTGGCAGATGTTAGAAACAAGATTGCATTCCTCAGGGTAAGTTCTAAAGTGTACTTCAATTGGCTGAATTATTTGGGGGCAAGGTACATGCTTAAAGAACATACATATCTAATCTTAAAAGAAAATAGTTAAGAAATTTCAGTAATTTTTTTTTTTCATTTTGGTTATCAAGGTTTATGCCTTCAGTTTGTCATTGCTTTCACATAGTAAATGATAGATATAAATTATAGACTCATATGTGTAACCTTTTAGATCCTTAATCAAGAAAAAAACTCAAAAATCGTTCCTTATACCTAGTTTTCCTAAAATTCCAAAGCCAGCTATACTCCAATCAAAATTAAATATCTTAACTATCAGTAATAATGTATTTATAGAATTAAATAGAAGATCAAGTAGCCTGTATTATTTTCTAATCTTAACATTTTATATAATTATTTCATAGTGCAAAATCTTAATTATTGATTTAATTGAATTGAGAACATGAAAAGGTAACCTAGTGACTTTTATTGATGTGGGTTTTGAATTTTTATATGTTATATTGATATAGAACGAATGTATGCAGATAAAGGAAATGATGCTCAGTTGCACAATACTGCATAGCTTTTCAGTAATGGCTTTGACTTGTTTCCCCATAAGTTCAGTTTTATTCAATCTTTAATGGCTACTTAGTATTTCTTTTAGGTATATTAAAAATTTTGGTCTCAAAGAGCTTCCTCTAATTCTCTGTCCATGTTTTCTTTGAGGCATATGGCCCCTTCATAAACATTCCTCTTTTGTACTATAAACTTTTGTTTCCAGCAATTATGGTTTGTTTACCAAAACAATAAAAGCAAATTGTGGATAATTCCAAGAAATGTAGAAAACAGCCTAAGTTCTTAGGATTATTCTCTCTCTCCCCCTCCCCCATCTCTTCACTCTCTCTTTCAAAATCTAAGAAAATAAAACATTTTGGAACTGGAGCAAGCTAGAGGTAAAGCTTTTGAGATAAAATATGGATATTTAATTAGTATTCTCTAGCATTTTTTCTTTACTTTTTAGAAGTGAACATTGAAAACAAATTCAGCTCTTTGTTCCAAATGTGTTTGCCCCCATCAGCCCATGTGTTTCTAACAAACTCTTGACTCTTCGACGCTTCACTCTCTACTCACTTTAGATCAGTGATTCCTATTGGGAAATGGACACTATGGAAACTCTGAAGAGTTACCACAAGAAACTGAATTATGTCACAGTCTTATCAACAAATGCCTAAAAAGACAGCTCTTTAAATGTGAGGATGGGAATCTTTAGAATTATTATATATGAAACTGTTCTATTTTTCTTTCAGTGGATTCAGAACCACTAGTTTATGCTGAATTATTTAAAATTGAATCAAATATTGCTATATACTGTTTCCTTAGATATAGTTGTGCTCTGAACTATGTGGGGTTTTTTTTTCTTCTATCAGACACAATACAATGAACAAATCAATAAAGTAAGACAAGGATTTGCCTTGAGTACCTTGCCTCCAGTCCAGCTTCCCCCACCACCACCAAGTCCTGAGATACTGGTAAGAGGCATAACAGTTTTGGAAATTGATATCTTCATTTTGATAAATATACAGTGCTTGATATATGTTCAAGGTGGAATTAGGTGCATGTTGTAAATACCAGTGGCCACTGATGACTAAAGCATACTGATATAATTAGCACATAACAGTACCCATTTGATACAATTTGACTGAGGCCAAAATAGACTGTTGTATCACTGGGGTTTAGTCATACATTTTAGAGCTAAGAGTACTATTTTATCCTCTCAAACATTATGAGAGATAATTGATGGATATTCAGGATTCTCTTTGCTCTTATGTCAGCATTAAATAACCAAAACATCCCAGCATAATAAATATCCTAGAAAACTTCACCTAGTTCCCTGCACTTCTACGTTCGATTTCCTTTTCTTTACATTTTATAATCTACTGTGTCTTTGACAGCTAGAGCAGCTTCTGCTTAGCACATTCTCTACTCGTTAGACATTAGTGGATTTAATCAGATATAACAGTCTCTGTACTTTAGAGACGAGAGTACTTTAACCCAGGAAATTTATAGAGATTTCTAAGAACTTTTAGGAAGGTGTTCTTAGGTAATATTTTATGATGATGATGATGATGATGATAATGATGATGATAATGATGATGATGATGATGATAATGATTGGTCCAGTATAGAAAGTAAAGAACACTATAAGCTATTTAGAGTCAATAGTTTTTGGTATTAGCACTCATGCTTGTATTAGAATTCTGAAAACTTCAATTCTACTTATTGATGATTTAAACAAAGAAATTATTTGAGATAATGTAACACAAGTGACTTCTTGTCCAGTTCCTAATAGAGTCCTGTTCCCATGTGAGACCTCGTGACTACAGTCTGGTATTGTCCATACTTCTCTGTGCATTGTTGTCTTCTGAACTCCCACCAGAATTACCTATTAAATACTGATTACAGACTCTAGAGTTTTTGTAACCAAACATTTCCAAATCATTTTCACAAACCATTTCCAACAGTCTAGTGTCTATATGTTCAGATTAGTTGTCAGTTACCCCATTACTAGATCCTAATTTTTGGTAAGTGGTTTTGAGTTTATGTTATAATTTTATATGACAAAATATCTAACAAAAGCAACTTAAGGATGGAAGAATATATTTGGCTCAGAATTTCAAAGAGCTTCATTCATGATGGCAGGAAGATGATAGCTTGGCAGAGTGGTTTATTTCATTACGAGCTGGGAAGCAGAGGAAGGAGAAAGCCCTTGGTCCTTTTCAAAGAATATGGCAATAGTGGTTCTCTAAGGGAGCAGCAATACTGACTCACTACCCACTATTTATTTACTTAATTTAAAGCTTAATGAAAAATTTGAAGTGATATACATAATTTTATATATAATTATATGTGTTTATATATATGGAAAACCAAGATCCAGCTCCAGCATTATCAACACTGATATTCTTGTTTTATGTCATCTCTTTCTTATCCATGGAATAGTTTTAAGCCAAACCCTGGACATCATATAATTTCATCCATTTACACTTCAGTATGTATTCTATAGGATGGAGAATTATTATTAAATTTAATCATCACATCATTATTGTACCTAAAAGAATTATAAGTTATGGATAATTTAAAATGTTAATATCCAGTCTGAATCTGTATTTACCTAAGTGTCTCAAAATAGCTTTTTTTACATATAAGGCACAAATTATCTGTTCCCTAGTGATTAAGAATCTATTGTGGCACAGGCCTTTAATTTCCATACTCACAAGGCAGAGGCAAGTGGATTTCTCTGAGATCCAGGCCAGCTGGGACTAAAGGGAGACCCTATCTGGGAAAAAAAAATCAATTGTCAGGCCATCTAGTCATGACTTTTTCACTTTCTTGTTTTAGGACCATTAATTAGAAGTGTTTTAATTTTTTTCACTTAAGCAAATTATTATTGAACTTCTGCTTTATATTTATGCTAGACCTAGCATACTGTTGCACTTCTATAAGCCTATCTGCTTCTATACACAAGAAAACAAGTTTTCTCTCCCATTGACAACTGGCAACAACCCCTTTGGGAATGCAGTCAAATGCACAAGCTAAGCATTGTGGGAAGAGTACCCCCCTGTCCAACCTTACTTCATTCTTCCATTCTCATTGAAGCTAAACAAAAAGTCATGATTCCATCAAGAGGTACTCTCAATACATAATAAAGTGTTTCTATGGATAACTTTGAGTTCTTTTGTGACATGTCTTGAGTATCAGTCTTGCTCATCAACATAGGTAGCATTCACTGAGATCACCTTAGAGAGTCTTATATTATTAACGTCTGGTAACATCCTCAACCTAATCCAACCCTGTCATTTTATTTAGACTAGAAATTTGGCATCCAAAGTTACTCATTTAGATAGAGAGAAAGCAGAATTTTTTAATCACTCCTCTTCCCATTCTCTCACCACCCTTTGCTTTTTCAAATATTTATAGACTTTACTATTCTGACACACATTGCTTCTGATGTCCTTTCAAAATTCCAGTTAATGCTTTACGTCTTACATTACTTTGTGAATTTAATTTCCTGTGTAAATATATGTGTGTAGAATATTTTTGTTTATTTGTTTTTTTTTTTACCTTTTCTGTGGAAGATACAACAGTTCTTAGGAAGACCCCTTGTGAAGGAATCTTTCTTTAGACCAATACTTACTGTTCCTCAAATGCCTACAGTTTGCCCTGGGGTTATCTCTGCAGCTGCACACCCTAGACCTCCCTTGGTAAGAGTCTTTCTTGATGGAACAAATATATTAATTAGTTCTTTATCACTGTAGTGGAATTCCTGAATAAATATTTTCTCTCTCTCTGTTCGTTTTTTGAAAGGGTAGTGATGGCAATGGTGCTGATGACGATAATTAAAAAATATCTGACTGTAGTTTAACTATTACTACTTTTATTTACCATTACCTAATATTAGCTTAGTTTTGGAATACAAAGATAAATGTATTTTTATACTAGTAAGTCCTTACAATTGCAGTTTTACTTCTGTAACAGATAACAATATAGGCTAGATTGGCATTTTTATTTAGCATAGCTGTTACATAGAAAAGCAAAGAATCCAATTTCCAATCAACTAAAATAAGCCACAAAAGTTACATACATATCGATTATGGAACACATAGAGTATTTCAGCTATATCTATAAAGAATAATGTAAATAACATCAGCTTGTAACATAAAGCCTCAAGATTTAAAATAGGTACCACATCTTTTTATCACCATGTTAACTGTGTTGCTCCTATAGTTTACCGCTGTTATTCTGTAAAGAGAAAGGATAAATTTTATCAAAAATATTAAAGTCTGTTAACTTTCTAATAAGATTATCTTCCGATTCCTGGGGAAAAGCTTGTATTGAGGCAAATCATATTTCTGGGTAGTATTCCAATCCTCTCATATTAGGCTTTTACAGGTGATTCCAGTGAGTGTTAGTAGTTGCTAACTTTTCATCATAAGTTATACAGACTTAGGTAAAGGCTGCCAGGAATATAATTACCTTAGTAACCACATTAACAGTCTAAAAATTCATTTACTGATATTAATTCAATTAATCTTAATGTTTTTAATGAAGACCTAGCATAAAATGTCAGGGAAATGTTGACAGCAGCACAACTTTTTAGATATATCACTAACACCTTCTGTACATCATGACATTTCTGATATAATTGAACCAAAGTAGTTCTGATACTATCATCATCTTGAGATGATATTAAGAATTTAACTTTGTTTTCTATGATAAAAGTAAATGTGATAATTGGAAGAAAAATACAGATTCTATAGGAATATAGAAGTTACAAAGTAAAATTACCCGTTGTCAAATCCCTAGGAAAAAATCCCTATTTATGGATTGCTGCATAACTTAGGCTTCTTTTTGTGTTCATATGCATGTACTTATTAAATTTTCTATATTTAAAGAGTCATACTACAAATACTATGCCATATACTTTTAGAAAACTAGACATAGTGTATGGGATTCTCTTATGCCCAGATATAGATATCTATTTTTAAGAACTTCATTGATGTGTCATAATTTATTTGTTCATTCCCTTGCTGGCAGACTTTAGACAGTTTTCAACTTTCCAGTATTATTTTTAAAAATTCAACAGTTAGCACTCTGTATGTCTGTCTGTACATGTTGGTAATCAATGAGGCAAACATGACCTGTTTGTAAAATAAGTTAAAATAGTTATAGGGAATTATAAATATTGTACTTGTTAAGGAAAAAATAGAATGTGAATGCTATATTTTTCTTTATTTTACTTTTTTTGAGGCATGCAGCATTATTTATGAATGGAAGTTGATAGTTAACTCTCTGCCCCTTGCAGATGACTGGTATAGCTTGGACTATGCCAACACCTATAGGAGAGACTGTGCCACACAATGCAGGTCTGGGCAATGATCTTTCCATGATGAACCTAGAGAGGATTGCAGACAGGCTGAAAACTGCTTTTCCACAACAGACAAGGTACCTTAATTTTTTTTAATACTTATTCTATGGATAACTTTAGGCTCTTCTTTGAAATTTCTGGATATCAACATTGCCTGTCAACATAGGTGGCATTCACTGAGATCACCTTTGAGAGTCCTATATTATTAACATCTGGGGGATGTTTTAAAGATCACTTAATCCAACCTTTTCATTGTATAGACTAGGAATTTGGCATCCAAAGTTATTCAGCTAGATAGAAAGTGGAATAAACTAGTTCTCTTTAATATCTCACATCATATTTTACAGTTTTCATAACTATAATTATGACAGTTGAAACATTTACACACACATGCATACACACACACACACACACACAAATACATGTACTTTGTTACTGTGGTTTTATTAAAATAAAACTGTCTTAGAAGAGAGTGCTTAACAGAAATGCTAAACAGTTTTGCTTTTTATTAGTCTTGAGTCATGAGAAGATAACTGCTTAATATGAGGCTTGCTCATTTATGGGAAAAAGTAGTTGTAAACTTACCCAAATTGTAATGCTACCAGCTACAATAATTACTTTAATAACCCATTATCAAAGTAAACTTTGATTTGATTTAGCATTAAACCCCCAAATCATCAAGTTTCAGTTTCTTAATTTTTTTAAATAAATCTTTTTTAATAGATTACAGCAACCGTGATACATTTCACACTATTGTTGATGCTTCTTATACAGCTGTCAGTAAGTAATACTCAAAAATTATAGTAAATATATATAATTAGAAATTTACATTAGAAAAAATGCAATTATATAATTTTAGCTTGAGAATTTTATTAGTTTAGTTATTATCGTTTTTTTTAACTTCCCAGACTGTGATTTTTATTTCTAGAAGTTTGATTAGGTGATTTACATTTTCTGGAGGGCACAATTGAAGATACACTGGGGCTATAGAAAAGTAGTAGAAAAATAATGGAAAATCTCTTGGTGCCTGGAAGTAGATGAGGTCCAACATCAAAGCATAGATGTCCAGGACCATGTGTGGAATTAGGACCATAGTTGGTCCTAAGGGGAAGTGGGAAGAGTCCATTCTAGAGAATCAGTCTTCCCAAGACTAGATTCTACAAATGACAAGAGACTTCTCCGATGCCCAACACAGACTGTCATTCACAACTTGGAACCTCAGGGTAGGGGGTTGGGAGAAATGCAACCACTCAGAGAAGGCTGAAACTGCTGCCCAACATCAGAAAGTCTCCATCTTCTAATCTGTTCCACCATCACCCTACCACCAGAGGAATGTGGAACTGTAGTTCATGGCTGGGAACCAAAGCTCCAGACTTATATGAGGGGACCATAGCTCTGCCTAACAAGAGGGAACCATATCTCCAGTTCACAGGAAGGGACCACAACTCTAGGTTCAAAGGAGGAGACCACAGTTCCAGCACATGGGACAGCACCACAACTCCAGGTTCAGAGGAGATGACCATAGTCCCAGGCTCAAGGACCACAGCTCTATGCTCATGAGAGATTGCCATGCTTCCCAGTAATTGGAGTGGACCACGGGTCTAGGTTCATGAGAGAGGATCACAGTTTAAGGTTCATGGGATACAATCACAGTTACAGACTCACAGGAGGAGTCATAATTTCAATTATGCTGGTTCCTACTATTTTTGTCTCTGTTGCTCAGTCCACATGACTATACTTGTGTTTAAGAAAGCATTTTGGCTTCCATGAGGCACACAGAGGCAAGTTGCTGGCTTGAATTTCTTACTAAATGGACATTGGTATTAGAAAATACCACTTTTTGCTTTTGTTCATGGATACAGATAGATCATGTTTTTTTCCAAAAAATGTTGAATTGAAATGATATAATGGCAGAATTTTCTTAATACCTATTTTCTGTTGAAGCATTCAGTATTCACTATTAGTTAGGTTAGTTAGTTAGATTAGGATACAGTCCTCTCTTGAGTCTTTCTTGTTACTGTATCTTGTGAGCCCACACCCCATCTCCCACTGCCACAGCCACCACGGGTTAGCGCCTATTCAATTTTTTGAGAGTTCTTATAATTATTTGTTAGAGTACAATTTGATATATTAAGACATGACTTTACTGACTTTCCACAGGCTGACTTTAACAGAAAGATATTTAATTCTAAAATGTCTATTCTTATATGTGAGGAAATAAGTCTAGTTTTCCATAGTATTTTTATTTGAAAACTAACACTTTATGTACCATTGCTATCAGAATTAAATTGTGGTTTTGTAAGTTTCATAATAATAAATAAAAGAACTACTATACAGTTATGAGAAAATATGAAAACAAATAAATCATACACCAAAGGTTATCATTTAAGGCTAATGACATGACACTTCATTTGGGAAAGAAATTTTTTTCATTTTGTACTTGTTATCAAAGTATCCCTACAAGTTTTGCACCCCAACATTTGGGAAAATGGACAATACTGATAAAATAATGAAAAATTTGTTCCTTTATCATATAATGAATAAATCTGTCTTTTGTTTGCTTTTCTCTTTAATCTTGATTTTTGTCTTTGAGTTTTATGAAAATAAAAAATTAGAACTGACAAAGATGAAAAAACAGGGCTGGAGAGATGGTTCAGCAGTTAAGAGTACTCACTGCTCTTGCAGATGACCCGGGTTTGGTTCCTAGCACTCACATGGCAGCTAACAACCCTCCATAAAATCTGTTCCAGGGGAAACCAATGCCTCTTTAACCCTCTGCAGGCATTGTATGCACTTACATACATGCAGGCAAAATACTCATATACATAAAATATAAATAAATAAAAAATTTAAAAGAAATTTTAAAAGAAAATAGTAGTATAGTTAGTTTTACAAGAAATATTTTAGTCTTAAAGGAAATTTGAGATATAAAGACCTTAGTACATAAATAAATGAACTGAATTTTCATGGCATGAGCTCCCCAAAACACAGTTTACATCCTTTGAAAGAAATAAGTGCTAAATTTATCACTGGTTAACACATTGAATATCATTATTTGACACAATTAGAAATTTTAATTTTGGTTTCAAATAAATACAAATGACTTTTAGATACAAGATCTATAAAGTTGAAAGTATGTGATACATTCTGTGTGAATATCCTCAGGGCAGTAGGAAAAACCAGCATTTCTCTTTTCTTGATCTTTTCCAGAAAGGAGCTTATAGATTTTTTACAACAAGTAAAGGATTCTCATGGGAAGTCCTTATCTGGACTGACATTTGATGAAATTGTTTACAAGATTTCCCAACTGATTGATCCCAAGAAATCTCAGGTAAAATAACACAAAACAAAACTTTCTGATATCATCTCTATAATAGCTATTTTAATTACCTTTGTAATATGTTAGGAGAATCACTAACTTCTACTCATATTATACCATGAAAATAAGTAAATCCAAAACTTTAACTTAACAAGTGATACAGGAAAATTTTTAAATCTAATTATTATTTGAGAATTTCATGCATGAGTACTGTATTTACATAATTTCTATCCCTCAATCTCTCCCTTCCAACTCCTCCCATGTCTTTTCCCCCAGTTCTCTTTCAATATTTTTGTCTTCTTTTGTTCATTGTTAAATATATATGTTTATTTTTATATAAAATGTACTGATTATATTTAGCGATGCTCATGTATATATATGTTTAGGGTTGGAACTGTATAACTGATCAGGGAGCTCATCCCAGGGGAAACTAATTCTCTCTCCCTTAGCACTCATGATTTGCCTGTAACTCTTCACCTAGATGTGGGACCCTGTGACATTCCCCCATCCACATCAGTATGCCAATGAGTGTTGTTGTTACTTATATCTTGTCTGCCATATTGTGGAGATTTCATGGGTGAAGCCTACCATATTCACAGTCTTTCCAATCCTCTTCCATGGTGTTCCTTGAGCCTTAAGTGTATGGATTACATTGTAGATGTATCTATTAGGGTGAGGTACTCCACAATCATTCCATACATTTTGATCAGTTCTGAGATTTTGCTGTAGTCTCCATATGCTACTTATCAAAGAAACTTCTTTTTGTGGCAGGAAATTTTTCTTAATCATACTACAATAAAACCTGATTCCTTTCCAGCTTTCTATAGGTTACCTCAAATGAGTCAAAATGAGAAACTGTTTTCCAATTTTCTGGAAAGATTTTATTTAAAAGAACATATAGGATTATGTTTGTCTTTATATAGTTCTAATAAGTATTGCCAACATTTGTTTCAAGATTTATCATGAATTTTGTTTACTCTTTGATAACTCTTGCTACAATATAGTGTGCATAGTTCTGTCAGTTTGTACCATTTTAGGGCAATTCTTCAAAATAAATAAAATATTCCTGTTTTTAGAGTCAAGAAAAATCTGTGCCAAATGGTAATTGTGCCTCACCCAGCCACTCTTCATCACAGCCTAATACTCCCCAGACCCCCAAGCCATCTTGGAGGCCCCACAGTTCACAAGGTTCTTCCACCTGGGAAGGAGCCAATCATCTGGTGAGACAGAAGTTGTTGACCATACATGCACTTAGATTTCGGAGGGGGTAAACAATGTAAATTTTAATATGTCCATTTTTCTCTAGGGTAAAGAAGAGGAAGAAGAGGAGCCTTGTGTGATCTGTCATGAGAATCTGTCTTCAGAAAACCTTTCAGTTTTGCCTTGTGCTCACAAATTCCACTCTCAGGTAAACCTTTAAGATTGTCCTATTAACATTTTACCATTAATCAGCTAAGCATGGTTATAATATAATCTATAGACATCACCATCGAGTACCATGTCACAAGTCCCACTAGGCATAACTCTGCACTTCACTTTCCAGATACCACATAAGAAACATTTACATCTTTCCTTCTGTATAGTCATGGTTGTACTATTGTTTCTCAGAAGGACAGCCTTGAGATTAAAATGGTATACAGCAGACAATTCCCCTAAGTAGAACTTGGAGGAATATTGATTGACATGGCAGTTGAGTGGCAAAACTAGTAACACAGTTTTATCTCAACTTGCTAGAAGTCTCTGTTGTTCATGTCTAATAATGGCCCCTTCTCATTGCAAGCATAGGATTTATCTTGGCAGTCTATCCAACCTCTTGCATTTGAGTTGAAGATTCTAAGGCTTGAGTATTAATATTAGAAAAATGTAAGGCTGACATATCTTTTGTTTGTTCTTGGCATTTATATGGATTAACTCCTAATGTTGCTGCTGTATAACTGTTACTGATATATAATGTATGGTCTGAGATCTCTGTGAAAACAAATATCGTTTGGCAAAGGAAAAGATAATCTTAGACAAGAAATGCTTCTCAGTGAAGTGAACAATTACCTGCCTATTCAATCCATGTTTCAAAGATACAATATGCTGTACTTGGTTCAAAATTACATATTTTTGCCTGCTTTGATCTAAAGAGGTATGAAAAACAGCAGTCTCAAGAAGATCTCTGAGAATGATACTTAGCCATCTGACTTTCTCATTTTGAGTTTTTAAAGTGTGAAGATTTAAAGAATAAATGTTTATCAAAGTTTATTATTTGATTTTGCCCAGTAAATAAAAAGTAAATAATTCATCCAGATTACTTTTTAGAATTAACTGTTAGGCCTCATATAGCACCTTCTCTTAACCCTCTCTTATCTGAACTAGCTCTCCATTATTCATACATACCAAAACCATTTGGTTTTAGAATCAATACTTAAGTGAAACTTAACATATCATTCATACTTTAAGATCACTATTATTGTATCATAGAAAACAGTGTAGGGAGGTTATTCATCTAGGTAGTCTAACCTTAAAGCATTACAAGTGTTTTGGTAACTATTGTATACTGGCTGTGATTTTTTTATGAATTGTAAATGAAAGCAATAAATAAATAAATAAAATCAACCAAAAAGAGAATAAAGAAGATTCTTCCAATACTTTTTTCAGGAAGAATTTCTAGCTAGCCATTGAAAAAATACATTGATGCAGAAATCTGAGTCAAACAGAATGGCTAAACGATGTTCTGCAGCTGCCAACTACATGGCTTGCTAAGGAAAGTGCCATAGTTATCACAGGTGACTTGGCTTTGAGATCCTCCAAAAGACATGTTGGTTGGTAACCCTGATGTATAGAGTGACAGCTGCCTCTGTTAGGCTAAATCTAAAAACTCTGACTTGAATCATTTTGCTTCTTAGTGCATTAGACCATGGTTGATGCAACAGGGGACATGCCCCACCTGCAGACTCCATGTTTTGCTACCTGAAGAATTCCCTGGCCACCCCAACCGGCAGTTGCCCAAGATCTGATACGAGGCAGGTAGCTATACATAAGACCAGTTTTCAGACAATGGAATTTAGTTCTGCTTTTTATTATGGAGCTAGATTGTATGAGTGCTGTGAAGCAGTAATGCTCTTTGGTATTATGCTAAGTAGGCTAGGTAATCACATGAAAGCTGTAGCCAAAGAGATCAGGGAAATCCTCAGGACATGTAAACTTGACTAGAAGGGGCTGAAAGAAGTTGGAATATTAGTAGCTACATTGTGTTTGCTCTTAGTAAGGTTTTTCTTCTATAAACATGAGAACTATGGACATAAAACCTTTCTAGTATATTTCTAAGGATGTCCTATGTTTCTTATTCTACTTGTCCTTTACTTTCTCTCAGATATGCTACATTTTAATTTTCTGACTTAAATTTAGAAGAAAAGGTAAAAAGATAGGAAAATACCAGAGATTTTAGTTTTCCTTTTAACTTTTAAAATTACATTTTAAAATGTAATTATTATAAGATATATTTCTATCTCTCTTATTCTTTTCTGTCCTTTAAAATAATTACCCATGATGATATTATGGGCTACTTGATGTTAAAAACCACACAGTGGCTTATAATAGCTTGTGAGAAATGATTTCTGAGTTTCAAGGTATCATATAAACCAGTTTATCAAATTGTTGTTGACCTGAAATCTGCCATAGTGAGAGGATTTATATTGCAAAAATTGGTAAATGCTATAAGTAAAGATTTGTCTTTCCTTCAAGAGCTAGTTTTTAAACATTAGTCAGCATACCACAAGGCACTTTCCCAATATTTTTTTTTTTTTTTTTTTTTTTTTTTGATATGGTCTTCCTGTAGCCCCAGCTGGCCTGGAACTCACTATGTAGACCAAGTTGGCCTGAGTCTCACAGAGATCTGCTTGCCTCTGTTTCCTGAGGGCTGGGATTAAAGGCCTGAGCCAGCATGTCCCCAAGGTTTTGCATAATAAATGCAAAATAAACTTAGAAATCAGGGGGGAGTAAAACAGGGCAGATATGCAAATTAGTCACTTGCTAAGATGAATAATTGAGGTCTATTTTCCTCTGTAAACAATCTTTGGGTCTTAATCATTTGCATTTTGGTGAGATTTTTTTTTTTTTTCCTGCTTTTAAAATACCAACTTTCATGTAATGGTTCTGGGGAAGTGGGGAAGCCATTTTTATGAATTTGCTTCTTATGACAAAGTTGAAGTTCACTAGGCAAAGTTGTATATCTAAAGCTTGTTTCTGAACACTCAATTCTTAGTGATCAAAAGCCCATTTTAACATTAGTGTTGTGTAAATACTGTATTGTATATGTCTGTCATTTCAAACTTGAACTCATAGTTACTGTGTGAGACAAATAACCCTTCATACTCACAATCTCACTTTCATTAAATTTTGGAAAAAATAGTGTTTTCTGACTTGGCAACTATTTTCTCTGTATATTTCAGTATAAATGTATTTTGACATTAGTTTGAATGTCTATTTAAAATTTCTATTTGAAAATAGCTTGAAAAATGTGAGGGAAAATAGATTTTAAAAGACAGTAGCTGGGCTGGTGAGATGGCATGGCAGGTAAAGGCACCTGTCTCCAAGTTTGATAACCCAACTTCTATCCCTGGGTCCCACATAGTGGAAAAAAAGAACCACTGACTCTTGCAAAGTGTCCTCTAACCCCTACATATACAGTATGCCATGTGTGTGCCCCCAACATACATATATAAAAATAATATATAAGTAAAATAATAAATTTTAGGACTTGTAGATATATAAAATGTCCACTGTGTTGAATTACATATCTAGAATTATGGAAATTTTAATCATCATCTTGTTATGGACATGTAGCAGATTACCTTTTGAAACTTAGTTCATGTTTATAGATTATTTTTTAGTTCTTTTTTATAATTCATTTCATTTTTATGTGGAAAATAAATATTTAATTGAATGATCATCTTAAATGGATCCAAAGCTACTTTGATTCTCTATTTCAGATGTCTATTTATATTAAATTGTGCTTAAATTTTTTCTTATGCTTTGAAAAAAGATAGGAAAATGTCAAGGGATCAGTTATCTGGTGTGGTAAAGTGCCAAGGATGCCTGGGATTAAGAGTGGTGAATATTTGTGGCGCTCAGTGCCCATCCTTTTAGTCTTTCCATTGTACAGATATACCTTCTCCAAAATCATGTGGCTACACAGTGGCAAGTCAGTCTTAGAACTTGTGGGTCCTGAAGCTCTGCCACATGTCCCCTTCACAGATTCATGCTCTAGGGTGGTGGTGGTGCTGACCTGTCATTCTTGGCTTCTAGAAAGAGGCCAGAAGTCATAGTACAATCCTGGTGTACAGTGAGAATGTAGTAGACTGGTGCTCTTGAAAATCATGTCTAGCTCTGCGGAGGCTGAGCTAGGAAATGGGATCTATAATTATGTGATGTACAGTTGTGTTCATGACCTATGACTTTCTTCTGAGGGATGACGTCACCCTTGTCAGAAATCTAGTGATGACCAGAGAGCTCCTAGCATGGCATTATTTATATCAAAAATATTCCAGGAGCTCAGTGAACAAGAGTTTTACTACATGAGCATGAGGACCTGAGTTTGAATCCTTAGCACCCACATAAAAAAGGTAGGCATACCTGTACATATTATATTCCTAGAGGTGGAGACAGAAGGATCCTTGGAACTTGCTGATTTGCCAGCATAGCTAAAGTGGTGGGCTTAAGTTCATTGAGAAACTCCTCTCAAGGAAATGAAGTGGAAAGTGGTAGCTCAGGATAGTTAAAACCTTCCTGTAGACTCTTGACATATGCCCAGGTCAGACACAATTTTTGACAGTGTGACATATGCACAAGTCACACACAGTTTTAAAAGAAATAAAATATTTTGCAGGTATCCTTCTACTAGAGGATATGTGTTGTAATGTTTTCCTTCATATTTACTATCATTGTGTTTAACAATTTACAGCTTTTATAAGACATCTTCAGGTATGTTTGGTACTTTATTTGATCTACTAATGACTCACAATCAATCTTTAAGATTCAAATAAGAAGGAAATAATTTATTCAAGGTCATAGCTACAAAATGGTTTTCTGGGTCTGGGATGCAGATCTTCTGCTCTTTAACTGGAATTCATTCTTGTCCTACATGTGAATCCCATTTTGAATTTATTGTGTACATGAGAAAAATAATATTTTCTACTTCTTAAATAATGCTCTTCCAAATAAAAAGGTAAACCCAGTAAGCCAAATAGTTATACTAAGACTATGGTTTTGAGTATATAAAATACAAAAATATGTAACAGTGATACAATGTGGTATGAAAAGTTTCACTGACTTTCCACCTTCTGTGGTTTGTTTAGGATGGGTCCAGTTAATGAAAATAAACCAAAGTTAATTCTATAAACCCAAGTTGGATGATGGGTTTAATTTTGCAGTTAGTTCAGAAAAGGGGAGGGCTTAATTTTCAAATTTGTCAAGAATGTTCTACCTTTGTAAAATGTTCCTAAGTACTTATTTGTTAATCTTCCAGTTAAGAATTCTATAATAGGATTAACTTAGGACTGCTTTGATTTATAGGGCCATGAAATGTCACAACCACTACTCTGATTTTGATATCACAATACTATGCTTCTGCTGTGTGAGGAAATAATCTGTCTCAGCTCAGAGAAAATAGCATTGATAAGAAAACTTGGTGCCTCTAGTTTCTTGAGACTACATTTTATGATATAATGAAGAGTTATTTACAAGCAATAATTATACATTTTTACATTATTTTAATCCAAGGACGAATTCTTAGGACCTAGAAAAAAAACATGCCTCAGCAGCTAAAGGTGAAGATTTTTCATTTCAGTTGTTGATGTCTATAATGTCTAGCACCTGAATAGCTTAGGATTAGAATATGTCTCACATAGGAAAATGCATAAAGATTCTCTGTTAGAGAATGTTGTATGTATGTTGTTAAATTGTAAACACATTCACATTATTATTGTTACAAAACAAAACAAAATGAAAGTTTAAGGAGTGTTTTATAATATGGTCTTAAACTCATGGGCTCTAGTGGTTATTCTACCTCAACCTTATATGTTGCTATGATTATTGTGTACACAAAGCCATCCTGTTATATATAGTGATTTTCAGGCCAGCTGGGGCTATTGAGAGACAAACAAAAATAAGATAGCCACAGCTTTAGAGGTCATCAAAGAATGTATGTGCACTGAGAACTGCTCTTCTTTGGGCCAGTTTTTTTTTTTTTTCTTTTTCTTTCTTCTCAAGATAGTGATATTCAAGGCTTAGCATGGATGTTGAAAAAAAACTACCTACTATGGGAAGAAATAATGAATAAGTATCCAAAAATAAATGGAAATTAACATGATTCTAAGGATAAATTTAAAATTCAGGGTTCAAAAACAGGCATTCCATTGAATGAAAGTCCCCAGGGGTATGAATAAACCAGAAATAAGCCAGGCTTGACTGGTGGTTTATTTACTTCTTCTATTTTCTAATAGTAATAAACAAATAATTTCATAAGAAGATACTCAGAATGCCCTAGATTTTTATACGTGATGATTGGCAGTCAGCAGCTACAAAACAAGCAAAAACTGTGAAACAGATCAATCATTTTACAGTTGTAATACTGGAGAAGTTTGAAATACTATAGGAATTACCAAAATATGACTCAGAGACAAGAAGTAAGCACATGCTGTTGAATAAATGGCAACAATACACTTGTTTCACACAGAGTTGTTACAAACCTTCAATTAAAAACAAAGAAACATACATATATATGTCCTGGGCTGCTGCAAAGAAGGCCAGTAATTAAAAGCACTGACAGCTCTTGCAGGAGGACCCAAGTTCAGTTCCCAGCACTCCATGGCAGATAACAACTGTCAGTAATTGCAGTTTCAGGGGGTCTGATGCCCTCTTTTTGCATCCACAGGCATTGCATAACACAGGTACATTTATTTACATGCAGACAAAACACTCATACATAAAACATTAAAATTTTTTAAAATTTAAAACAACAATAAAACTCATAATATCCTCAAAGCTCAACAAAACAAAACACAATAGAACACAATAGAACAAGGTCTGCATGTGTTGCTTTGGGAGATTTAAAATGTCACTTAGTATGCATTTTAGAATTCTTTAAAAATAAATGTACATCTTCTATCTGATTCAAGCACTGGAAGACAGCATGTTAAATAAATGTTGCTGGTGAAACTGGATAGTTACATGTAGAAGAATGAAAGCATGTGGCTGTAAAAGGCTGGACATGATGATTCAAAGGAAGATTACTCTATTATTCCCAAATTAGAGAACCTACATACCTTTCTGCAAGAAAGTATATAAACAATAAAAAGAATGAATATTTTTACATGCATTAATTTTGATGAATCTCAGAATAATCATATTGATTCAAAATATGAGTCTATGCATGAAATTTTACAAATTGCAAACTTCCATTGACAAAGAGCATATTAGGTGATTGCCTGAGATTAAGGACAGATAAAATTTAGTTGTTGTTAAGAAACATAAATAATTAAGGGAGAGGTAAGAGTATTCTTATAATCTAAACTGTAGTGATAGTTTTGTAAGTATATGCATCAAAACTTGCCAAAGTATAAACTTGGTGTGCCCATTTACTGTATGGCAAGGTCATTGCATCCTAAGATTATGCTAGTCTAGTGGAACAAGGATACAAAGGCAAATTCTGATTCTGAACCACCCATCAACTGTTTGGATCTGGGCGCCTCTGTTTTTCTACTGATTCAGTCCTGAAAAAAGGTTTGAGTTTGGATCTTTCCTCACATTGTGTTGTAATGTTATTAATAGAATGGCCCTGGAAATGTCAGTTAACTTCTATCATTCCTAAAACCATACTCTGACTTTATAAAAATAAATCTGGTACCTCTTGGATGGTAAGACAAGGCAATCATTTATATGTGGGAGCAGGAGGGCATGTGTTCCTGTAAACTAACTTTAACTCTGTAGTTAAGGAACATGACTTACCAGTCCATAAACCTGGGCAGAGGTTCCTCTCAGCCTCAGTTCTCTCATTTTAACAGCACTTAACAACCTCTCATGGTTCTCTTCAAAGCTGTTAAAAATGAAGCAACATAATACCTGCTTGATACCTGAGGCAATTTCTAAAAAATATTTAGATCACGGTTTTGTAGGTTCAAAGGCATGTCATCAACATTAGGTCAGTTCTGGTGAGAGTGCTTGATGATTGGTTTGTGGCAAGGGAGGAGGAGGAGAAAGGAAGAGGAGGAGGAAGGGGAGAAATGAAGGGAAGAGAGAAGAGACACACACACAGAGAGAATCCTAGAATCTGCTTTGGGGAAACATACCTGTCATCCAGAACGCCCCATCTTAATGAGCTCCAGTATCTGCTGATACCATAATTCTAGCATGAACATGAGAGAACACAGTAGAAATGTGTCTCTTCTTCTTCTGTTATTTGAAGCGCCTTAGTTGACTGTACGGAGTCCATCACAGTACTGTAGGGACTCCAGCTGAGAGTTTGGGTATAAAATGTAAGTAAGGTTCTAAGCTAGTGAGCCTCAGGCTTGGCTACATATTTATTATAGTTTGTGTATGAAAAGTTCTACCCCGCCTACCTTACCAACCTGGGACTACATGAAGTCCTGCAAACTTAACCCCAGATAATTCTCCCCAAAACCTGTCTCCCACCTGCCCGCCTTTACACTACTCTATCCCAGGACTTTGTGGAATCCTGTGACTCCAAACTCCAACTAGAGAACCAGTCCACCTGTCCAATAGCCCCCTTACCACACCAAACTAGCCCCACAAAATGTTCTACAATCCCAAACCCAGCTACATGTTCCCCTCCCCCTGCCTACAAACCACTGTACCCATCATGCTGTCTAGGGACTGTGTGGCTTCCTAGGACTAGGAACCTCCAGCCCAGCCTCCACCCCACCCACCTGGGGTAGTATGGCATTCTGCTCCAGACCTCTAGGGAGCACCCTGCTTACTACCACTGTGATCCCAGCTCCTGCCACACAAAGATCTTTTATAGAACCCTGTGAGCTCTCCAGAGACTTCTGAAGACCAGCAGTGAAAATATTCTAATCTTGTTCCTAGGCTCAGAAGTGCTCCAAAGAGATGGCTCAGCAGTGAAGAACACTTGCTGATCTTACAGAGAAGACCCGAGTTTGATTCTGAGCATGGATATTGGGCAGCTCATAACTGCCTGTGATTCCAGCTCCAGAGTAATGACTCTTGTTTCTCTGTAGGCACTAGCACACACATGACATATATTCACACAATTTACATCATACACATAAAAGTAAATCTTTTATTTTAAAACAAAAGAAAATATACTTATCCCTACCTCTCCTGGGATGACTTATTACATCTTGTTCACACATGAACAGAGAGTTCAGCCCCAAAACTGAACCCCAAGTACCATTTATTTGGTCCACAACCTGACATGTTGGAGTAACAGTAAGCAAAGTTCCAACCCCCACTCAACAAATGTGAGACCAGCTATCCATATCCCAAAACACTACCAACCTTATAACTCCAGGTGTTTGGGTCCCATTACAAAACAAATACAAACCTGAATAGCCAAGATATCTCCTCCAGAAACTATTACCCCCATAATAATGATCCCTGATAAAAGCAGTTTAGTTGATACACAGACATCACTGTGTCACTATTACAAATACTTTCAAGAACTGAAACAGGATGTGCATAAGTTTCAGAGTTAAGACTATAAAACCATAAACAGTTGAATGAAATAAAACAATGAAAACAGGATTTAATAAAGGAATAGAATTTATGAAGAAAAGGCAAACAAAAAAATTTAAAATTCGGTGGAAAGCCTCATCAATAGAAAGGGTCTGGTGGAACAGAGACTATCAGAACTAGTAGAAAGGAAGAGGAATTTTATTACTCAAAGAAAATTTTAACTCTTTAAGAAAATCCCAGGAATGGACCATGCAAGGAGCAGGGGCCCAGGGACACTAAAATGAGAAAAATCTACAAATCAGGTATAGAAGAATGAGAAGGAACCCAGATCAAAGGCACAAAAAATATTTCCAACAAAATCATAGGACATTTCCCAAATGTAAGGAAAGAGAAGCCTGTCAAGGTACAAGAGGCATAAAGAACACCAAATAGGACCAGAAAAGAAACTCTTCAGTCATATAAAAATCAAAAACTAAATGTACATAACAAAGTATATATAAGGGCAGGCCCATCAGAATAACCCCTGATTTTTTGAAAGCTGGGAGGGCCTGGACTGATTATACAGGATTTGTTTTTTTAGTTTTAAAAAATTTATAATTTTTACTGTATGAATGTTTTGCCTACTTGTATGTATGTGTACCATATGCATGCAGTACCCAAAGAGGCCAGAAGAGGGTATTGTATCCCCTGTAACTGGAGTTATGGATGTGTCATTAGGTGCCATGTGGGTGCTGATAACTGAACTTGTGTCCTCTATAAAAACAGCCAGTGCTCTTAACCACTGAACCATCTCTCACCCCATATTCTCTAAGTTCTTAAAGACCAAGACCCAGCATATGGTATAATACTGAGCAAAGCTATCAGTCGTAATTAAAGGAGGAAAACTTTCCATAAAAACAGATTTAAGGCATTTATGACCACTAAACCAGCTCTAAAGAAGATAATGGAAGGAATACTTCAGTCTGAAGAAAAGGTTAAACACACCTATAGTACACAGGGAATAAGTAATTCCTGGACAGTTCATCAAAATAGATTTAAGTAAATAGTAGCACAACAACAAAATAACAAGAATTAATACACATTGCTCAGTTTTATATCTCAGTATCAATGGTCTCAATTCCCCAGTGAAGAAGCACAGACAAATAGATTGGATTAGAAAACAGGATCCATCTTTTTTCTGGCTCTGAGAAACACTTCATCATCAATGATAGCATCTTAGGTTAAAAGAATGAAAAAAGGTATTCCAAGCAAATGTAGCTGAGAAGCAAGACAGTGTAGCTGTTCCAATATTTGATAAACAGACTTCAAACCAAAACTAAGAGATAATAAAGACTCTACATATTCAGTAAAGGAGAAATCCACCAAGATGATAGACATTTTAGACATTTATGCACCAAACACAGGGACAGCACTGTTAGACCTAAAACTACACATTAATCCCAACACAGAAGAGGAAAAGACCTCCCTTGTTCACAGATTGGTAGGATTAATATTTTGGAAATGGTCACTCTACAAAAAGCAGTCTGCAGATTTAAAGCAATCTCCAAAATCCAACACAGTTGACACAAATTGAAAACTAATCTTAAATTCTTCATAGGAACACAAAAAATCCAGGATAGTCAAAACAATCTTGAGCAATAAAAGAACAGCTGACAGTATCCCCATTCCTGATTTTAAGTTATACTACAGAGCTATAGTAATTTTAGAAAACAGGATTGTACTGGCATAAAAATAAATACATTAATCAGTGGTATAGAATTGACCCAGAATATAGGTACTTGTACTTAAAGCGACCTGATTTCTGACATAGGTCAAAAATACACACTGGAAAAAGACATCATCTTCAACAAATGTTGCTGGTCAAACTGGATAGTTACATGTAGAAGAATGAAACTATTTCCTTATCTCTCATATTGCAAAAAACTGAACTCCAAATAAATCAAAGGTTTCAACATAAGATCTGAAAGAATGAATTTGATTAAGGAGTAAGTAGGGAACACACTGGAACTTCCAAGCACAGGAAAAGCCTTTCAGAACAAGACTCTAATAACATCAGTAAAGCCAGAAGTTGACAAATAGGATCTCATGAAACTAAAAAGTTTCTGTAGATCAAAGAACACCATCACTTGAATAAACAGACAGCCTACAGAAGGTGAAAAAAATCTATACCAGTTATACATCTGGCAGAGGATTAGTATCTAGAATCCCTGAAGAACTCAAGGAGACAAGCAACCCAGTGGGGGGGGGGGAAATGGAGCAAGGACTTAGCACAATTCTGATAAGATGAAATGCAAATAGCTGAGAAATATTTTTTAAATATTTCTTTAAAAATATTTTTTTAAAAAGCTACCAGGGAACTGCAAGTCAAAACTATTTTAAGATTCCATCTTACCCCAATCAAAATGGCTAAGATAAAATGAAAAAAAAGTGACAACAAATGGTGGCATGATTTCAGAGATCCACCAAAGCCAGGCAGTGTGCAGCAGAGCATCTCTGTATAAAAAAGGCCCCAACAGCAGCTAACAACCTTCCTAACTCCAGTTCCAGGGAAATCAGCACCTTCTTCTGACCTTGTGGGCATTGCACAACATGGGTGCAGTTACATACATGTAGGCAATACACTCATACACATAAAAGTAAAATAGTGAAGGTGAAACCTGGTTGACAATGGAGACCTAAGCAGTTGGAGATTCTAGAACCATGAGGCATCTGCTGACTGTAGTTGCATACAGACAGTGGTACCAGCCCAAGAGAGAGATTTTGCACACAGCAAAGCTGGAGGGGCTGAGTCATCTAAGCCTTTGGAAGTATAGTCTCAGAAGCTGGGCATGAAACTACTGGATTTGGTGTTTGCTCTGCGAGTTTTTGATCTTTTTGATCCAGTATTTCCTTAGTGTGCCCCCATTTCTCCCTTTCAGAATGGGAATGTGTATTTGGTTTCATTGTGTACTGGAAGTATGTAATTTATCTTTTGATTTTTATAGAGTCTTACAGTTAAGACATAGCTGTGAGTCTCACAAAAGACTTTAAGCTCTAGACTTTCAATAGTATTGAGACTGGTAAAGACTATGGGAATTTCTGAAGGCAGATTTTTAAAAGCACTTTGCATTTTATGTGGTCATGAGCTTATGGGGGCTGAAGTATGAAAAGTGGTGAGTTTGAATAATAGTGTCCCTCATAGGCTCCAAGTATTTGGACATTTTGTCCTCGGTGGCGCTGTTTGGGGGAGTTTTAGGAAGTGTGACCTTGCTGGAGGAAGCATATCACTGGGGGCAGGCTTTGAGAGTTCTCAAGCCTTTCCAGATTTCCAGTAGCTCTCTGTTTCCTGTGTCTGCTTGAAGATGTGATTGATCAGCATTCTACACTGGCCACATTTGCTGCCACCATGATGGACTCTTACCCCTAGAACCATAAGCTCAAATAAACTCTTGCATTTTGTAAGCTTTCTTGCTCATGATGTTTTATCATAGCAATAGCAAAGTGACTAATACATATGAAAGGGTTTAAATGGAGTTAATTTTAACAGAGGGAAAATTCCCCTAGCAAATAAAAAGCCCAATGCCAGGAATGGTTTACTTCTTTTGGAGTTGCCAGGTGGTTTCCATAGATGTCCATAGCTTCATTGGCTTCACTGGATAGCTTTTATTGTGCTGAAAGGTGCTATCCAGTCTACCAGAGGAGAAAAGTAATCAACAATATTACCTAGCTATGAATCCTGGAAAATACAACTACAACTGGCCTAGAAAGATATATGCATTTGCAAAATTATAGTGGTACAAATGTTGAGTAACCATATACTTCTTATTGAGTTTAAGGTCCACCCCACAAGATGAAACCTACACCTGACACTGTTATGGGGCAAAGAACCTGTGGCTAGTTTATAGACCCTAATGGAGACCTTATCACTATTATTCTGCTAAACAGACACAGCATTAAACTTATCCTAATGGCATCATTATACCCATAGATTAATGCATCTTTCAGTCTTCATCGAAGAGTCTTGTTTTTGCAGTAGACAGCGGAGATAGCAGAGACCCTCAACCAATCAACATGCAGAAAATAGACTGCAAAATACTCAGTCCCAAATGGGTCATCTGTGTCACACCCAAGCCTCAGGAATCTTTGAGAAAGCAGGGGAGGAAGATTTTAAGAACCCAAGGTGGTGAATGACTACCATAAAACACTGTTTTCCAGAAACAAAGGGAGATACACATATGAACTCAAAATTCTTATGTCATGCACTATATGCTCATGGATGGGCGATGTAGGCATGAAGTCGACACCCCTCAACTGAGGAACTGTTGACAATTGATAGCTGCTGGGAGAGGGAAAGTCAGTTTTCTTTAAAACTTGGGCAACACAAGTTAAACTGGATGGGCTTTAACACAGACATACACACACACAGGACATATAAATTTGGGTAAGACAGTAGGTGGGATAGATTTGAGAAGAGTTGGGGTAGTGAATGTGATCTAAATGCATTGTATGAAATTCTCAAAGAGTTAGTAGAAATTATTGTCATAAAATAGTTATTGACAGGCTCAGGGGTTAACAGCTTGGTCACCACTTGGTGGTGATGTTCTGGAAGGTGGTGGAAGCTTTAGGAGGTGGAGCCTAACTGAAGTCACTGAAGGTTTATCTTTGGGACTTATGTCTTTTCCTTGGCTTCCTTCTCTCACTCTTTTTGCCTCCCATCTGCCCTGAGGTAAGTAACCTCTGCCTCACAGCAGACTCAAAAGGAGTTTGGGAAAAGGACTGTGGACTGAAATAGCTAAAATTAAAACTGTGAGCCAAAATAAATAATTTCTCCCTTTAAGTTGTTTATATCAGGTATTTTGTCACAGTGACAAAAATCTGAGTAATGCATTGAAATTACAAGAGGAGACTAGAGGAAACATTCTTGTTTTATTTTATTTTTATTATTTTTATTTAGTGTGTTGCCTATATGTGTGTAAGTACACCTCCATCATGCCCAGGAAGTCAGAAGAAGGCATCGGATTCCTCTAGAACTGGAGTTATGGATGGTTGTTAGCCACCATGTTGGTGCTGGGACTCAAACCCAGGTCTTCTGCAAGAGCAGCCAAGTGCTTTTAGCCCCTGAGCTATCTCTCCAGCACCTAGAGGAAACAGTCAAACAATAGAAATCCTTGACACTTGAATTCTTTTCATCTGTAGAGTTTTGTTTTTTTTTTTTTTTTTTGACTTAATCAATTGTTGACACATGTCAGTATTAGGTATTTAAAAGATTTCCAAGACATTTTTAATGTGGAGCCAAGGCAATGAGATACTGTTCTAATATTGCTGAAAATTTTTACATGTATTGAACCACTTGGAGCTCTTGTTAAAATTTGAGTTCTGATTCAGTAGATCTGGTGAGATATGAAATTCTAAATTTCTAAAGGGTTCCCTCTTACAGTGATGCTTTTGGTCCTGGGATGGTAACTGAGTAGAAAAGCTAAACCCCAGGGAGCGTCAGAGTTATCTAGGACTCTCTAAAGCTAAAGATTTCTAGTTCCTGTTCCTGAAATGGGGATTCAGCCCCTGAAATTCTTCTGTAAGCTAGCCAGATGAGTCTGATCAACACTTTTCTTCAAACCAAACCTCTAGCCTGACTTTGTAAGGACATTGTATCCCCAAAAGGCCGTATAACCTCAGCCTTGATGTAGCTTCCCCCCAGGAAAGTTCATTAGCTGGCGAAACATACTTTCAGCAGGAACATTTTCTGCTGTATAGTTCTCCTGTGCTGATTGGGGACAGCAATCTACAGTGCGAGTCAACCATGACGATTTCATTAACACACAGCTCAGAACCTAATGTAAAGCAGCCTGTGTGATGAATGGGGACCAAGGTTCTACTTGAAGCATTATCATATAATATATCAGTTTTATGTCAAATGAACTGATGGTTTTATGACCTTTCCATTCCATTTGATAGAACTTTTGTCATGGGATCTTTTTAATATGGCTAGAGGGCATTTTTTTCATGGTGATGACACAGTGATTTATAAAACCCATATCATTTATCAGCCACACATAATGTAAATTAGAAACATTTCTTTCAAGCGAAAGAAATCATCTTTGCTATTCTGTGATAAATAGGTGCATATTCAACCAAACATTCATTGAGACACAGATTTGAATTTGTATTTCTATATACCATATGACCAAGCAATTAGTAGTATGTCAAGGAATAGCTTTCTACAACAAGATCCTTCCAAATGGGAGTCTTGAAACATTCAAATTCAGTGCCAACTTGACCCTCATTATGCTGCAGCAAGAATGCTGGGGACTCATCTGGGGATACCTGAGACTTAGTCTAAAGGATGGAGAGTAAAGTGCTGTTTAAAACAAGCAGCTCAGACAAAGGAGGAACTGCTTTTTAACCTTTGTGTAACAGGATTGTTATAAAACTGTACTAATTATTGCTATCGTCTGTCTTTAGTCTCAAAACATTCTGAAAGGTGGGAATTGCTATCTAACAGAGAATGGACCTTAAAGTGAATTGATAGAAGATTGAACTTTTGTTAGTATGACTCTAAAACCCATGCACTTTCTACTAAACTATAGCATCACAAAAAACCTTCAGGTCAGTGTGCTGATTATGTGTTGCCGAGACCATACTACAATGCTGAGCAATTGCACCCACTATCTGCTTCCTGGCCATAATCTTGAGTCTATAGACATGATATAAGACATGCTAATGCTGCTTGGCCTAGTAGTTCAGATCTTTAGTCCCAGATGTGTGGGAGACTCAGCAGGAGGCTTACATGTTCAAGGACTGCCTAGGCTACAGCGTGAGTTCAAGGGCAGCCATGACAACTTAGTGATACCTTTTCTCAAATTAAGTAAAAAGAAGGCTAGAGATAGAGCTCAGTGGTTGAGTCCCTGCCTAGCATTTAAGGCCCTGCACTCAATCTCTAGTACCCTCCAAACATTAAAAATAAATGCTAAAATAGCTTGAAAGGTTGAAAAGAAACAAAACCTGTTTGTTGATTGACTCAAAGTGTCAGATACTGTCCATGATTAGCTATTTGAAAGAAATAAAATTATGTGTAATTTTAATACTTCTTGGAAGTCATTGGCCTCAAAAACAAAGCTAGTCTGATAGCATTTTTATTTTCTAAGTATAAGGAATCACAATAGCTTTTTTAAACTTTGCATATTTGCAGATAGCTTCTACAACTATTGTGTGGCCTTCATGACACTTGTCATGTTAACAATTATTATTTGATCCATTTTTAGGCAGGGAATTGGGGCTCTAACACTCAAAAACTGGAAACTCAGAAATGATCAGCCAGTTTCCATACCCTAAACCACTGGTTTCTCATTGCTCAAGAACTAAGATTCTTTAAAAAACTATATATGGTTCCTCAGGTCTCCATATCAAAGCAAAATATTTGTCCCAATAATTTCAGTTGCAAAATGTATTCATTTTCAAAAAGATAAGAGTACTTGCCCACATAATTTGTAAGGGTACTTTCTGTGTAATTTGGGATCATTAATGTTGTTCTGAATTGGATATCGTGCACCTGTTGACCTCATTTTCTTTTCCTTGCAAATATAAGCCAAAAGTGAATGTTTGACAGTCAGTAAAAGTTCAGGAAATCTGATCTTTAATTTTAGTTAAAGAAAATACATTATATAAATAGGTTGATTCACAAAACAGAAACTGAGAAAAGAGATTTTAGATCTGGAATCTCCTGGTAGATGAGGGAATGAGCTTATAGGACTGCTTTCAAAGAAGGATTCTGAGACTTCATTGATGTAAAGAATATTTGGCAGCCAGCTGGGTATGAAAGTGATGCTAACCAAGATGCTTCCTGAAAAGATTGAGTTTACACTGTGAGAAGAACAGCGATAATAGCATGAAGCAACAGTTATCTAGAACAGAAAAGAAATGAGACCCTTTAGACAGTGGGATAGTCCAAAGCCTAGCATGAAAGTGATGGCAGGTGGTGGCAGCCTTGTTTTAGAGGTTCTAGGAACAATTAGGAGACTACCTTGATGAACAGAGGTAACTCCAGTGGTCTCTGGCCCCTGAGAATTTGTATGAGACATCAAGTTTACATACCTCTGCCTACAATGCTCAGCCAAATAGATTAAAAAAAAAATGTTAACATCACATGAATTATCTAATTTGGTCCTTACAACATGTTTATAAGGTAAAATAATTATCTACATTTACAGATGAAATAAGCTTACAGAGGTAAAGATGCTTTCCCTGGTGTTACTTGTAAAACAGGCATTAGAATACAGATAAGTATACAGCTTTGAAGTTGGGACCAGATCAGAAAAATATTCAGTTAGTACTTTATAAATCATTTTTAATGCAGGATGGTAGCCTAGAAAATACCTGTTAGATAAGCAAACACCTGTTAGATAAGCAAACATTTTCTTTAGTGGGAAAGGCACTGAAGCTAGTCTACATGTGCACAGATAACAAATAGGATCTGTAACACATGGTATTAAAGTAGATATGAGCACATGGTAGGTCCAGCTATGTGAGGGGCTCTGGAAAATGAGCCAATAATATTTATAAGTATATAAGTATACTGAAATATACACAAAATGATTACTAGGTAAAGTCGTCTTAGCCTTCCCCAACTCCTGTTCAAGGTTTGATCTCTGAGTATCTGACTTTGGGTTAGTTACTTTTCTTGCTGTTATAAAAAGTACTAGACAAAAAGCAGCTTAAAGATGAAAAGTTTATTTTTGCTAATAGTTTGAGCAATTCAGTCAAGCATGGCAGGGAAGCCATGGTGGCAAGAATGTGAGATGGCTGATAACACTGGATCCACATTCAGGAAACAGAGAATACTGGTACTCAGCTCACTTGCTCTATTTTGTTCAGCCCAATAACCAGTCCATGGGGTGTACAACCCACATTCAGGATAGGTCTTCCTCAGTAAAATCTTTCTTGAAATACCCTTATAATAGACACACCTAGATATGTATTTTCATGGTGTCAGGTTGTGAATGAAGATTAACTATATCAAGGAGAAGCATTAGAAACACTCTAAAATAGAATAATGGTTCTTGCATGGTATTTGACATTCATGGGTCAGTTTCAGCTCAATTTCTTTAAGTCCTGTGTCTAAAGTATATCATGTCTTCAGCACTTGGATTTTGCCTTCAAGATCTGGGAAGCAGCGAAGGGCTATCAGCAGCCTATATTACTTTGGGAGTCTCACTGAAAGAGAAGTTTCCCTTTCCTGGCACTATGGTTTTCGTTAGCTACCCTTCATCTGTACACATGCACTCATATTATGTGTGTATTTTTTCAGTAAGCTTATGAAATAATACACTTTCCTTTGGTTTTTCAAACCACTGAAGCATTATTTATCTCTTTACTTCCAGGAATAGCTCTCCCTCCTCATTTTCCCCATTCCCTCGATAACACCTTTTTCTTACTATCCCCCTTCTCTTCAGCTCCTTCTTCCTTGTCCCCCACATGATGCTTTTCCATTTTCCTGGCTCTTACAATTACATCAGGATGTACACTCATATCTAAAGATTTGGAATTAGGATCCACGAATGAGGGAGAACTTCTGTTACTTCTTTTTCTGGGTCTGAGCTGTAACCTATTATAACAGTTTCTAGTTATATCCATTTACCTGCAATTTACATGATTTCCATTTTCTTTACTGCTGAATAGAACTCCATTATGTAAATATAGCATTTTTTATTATCCATCAGTTGACTGATATTTAAGTTGTTTCCATGTCTTAGCTATTTTGAAAAAAAAAAGGAGCAACAAATATGATTAAGCAATGATCTCTGTAAGATATCAAGTCCACTGGGTATATGAAAAGAAGTGTTGTAACTGAATCTTACAGTGGTACTATTTTTAGTTTTTTAAGAATTCTGCACATTGATTTCCGTAGTAGCTACACCAGTTTGAAATCCCACTAGCAGTGAATGAAGATTTCTCTTTGCCCACACCCTCTCCGGTATTTGTTGTTATTTTTTTCTTCATCTTAACCATTCTGATTAGGATAAGATAAAATATTAAAGTAGTTTTAATTTGCATTTCCCTAATTCCTATGGATGTTTAACACTTTTTAAAGTGTTTCTTAGGTATTTTTAAAATATTTTTATTGAATTTTTATGTATTTCATTCAGAACATCTCAAGAAATCTTAATCACTTTTACACCCCCTCCCTCACTGGTACCGTCTTACAGCCCTCCCTACCCCCCAGAATTCTTACATTCTGTCATTTGTGTTAAGGCCTATTTTGTCAAGTTAGTGTTCTGAGACAATCCTCAGTGCAAGTTCATCCACTAAGGTCTTGTCAGCCTATGCAGAGACTTTCACTTTAGAAAGATTAGTTCTTCCTCACCCAACAGTAATCGGCAGGCAGTATTTCTTCAGCTAAGATTGAGGTCTGCTGCCCATTTCCCCAATTGCATGCTGGAATTTTGTCTGCTTGAGTTTGCATGGGTCTTGAGCATGCTGACACCTTTGCTGTAGGTTCATACGAGTAGGCTCCCAGGAGCTTGTAGGATTATATTTCCCAATGATCACGCACCTCTTTACTGGCTCTTACGATCTTTCTGTCCTCTCTTCTACAATGGTCCCTGAGCCCTGGTAAGTGAAGTTTAATATAAGAGTCCTGTCCAGGGATCCACCCTCTGCAGAATCCTAATCTCCACTCTTTGGCCATTTATGACATATTGTATTTCTGGCTCTCAGGGAGCTTCAGTAATGAGAATTCAGAGATTCATTAGTGTCCTCTTTACCCCTTGTTCTGTGTTGTATTAGCCTTAGATTTAGAAGTTGCATTGTAGATCTAACACTTAGGCTTGGGAAATTCACAGACAATGTCTGTGTGTGACCAGTTGTAGTACTATGTATTAGTTTCCATTTGGTGCAAAAGAAGCTTCTTTGATGAGTGGTGACTGGGATACTTGACTGTAAATATAAGGATACAAATTTTGTTTGTTTGTAAGAAGTTACATTAGTCTGGTGCTATGACAGCCTTGGGGATTTCTCTAAGATCTATGACCTCTTCAGCCATACATATTTGGCTATGATTATAGTACCACACAGGAGTTTCTTTCCACTGAGTGGACTTTAATTCCAATTAGGTAGCCATTGATTGCCTCCAAGATAAAAGTACCATCCTGCACCAGTGTCACATGCTGTACTGGTCATTGATGTAGTTATTTGGTCATGAAACTAGTGTTGGGCCCTCAATTGATGTTCTCCCTTAGCAATTTGCATAGTGCTCTCCAGAACTATGAGATATAGCCTTCAGGGGAAGTGGCTTCCAGGTCAGCTTCAACTTCATTGCTCCAAATCCTGTGTCCGAAGTATGTCCTGTTTTCAGCAATAGGGTCTTAGCTTCAAGTTCTGGGAGGCAATTTTAAGGGCTGTGGCAATAACCTGTGCAATTTTTGGAGTCTCTTGGACCACTCTGGCCAACAGCGCAAAGAAAGGATTCTCCTGTCTGGTACTGTTTCTTGTTATATAACCTTCAGCTATGCACATGGGCTCATGTAGAGATATTGTATGTTGTTAAACTAATATGATTCTCTCTCGTGTTTTATGCTAGCTTGGAATTATTTATCTCTCCTCTCCCTGTCTCCCTATCTAGCCCTCCCTAGATGTTTTTATTATTAAAGTGTTCCCATTTTCCCGATTCCTATGACCCTACTTTAGGCATTTTTATTTCTTCTTTTGAGAACTCTCTGTACAGATCTGTAGCTCATTTTTAATTGGGTCATTTGTTTTATCAAGGCTTTTTTTCAGTTTTCTGTATATTCTGGAAATTATCAGATGTATAGCTGGTCAAGATTGTTTCCAACTCTGTGTGCTCTGTTTTACTTGATTATTTCTTTTCCTGTACAGAAGCCTTACATAAAAATTTAAAAATAAAAGGCTACTGTATCAGTTTTATTTTATGTGTATGAATGTAGTGCCTGCATGTAGGTGGGTGGGCTCTTGTCATGCAGTTCATGCAGAGGTAACAAGAAGGCATTGGATCCCCTGGAACTGGAGTTGCAGGTGTTGTTAGCCACCATGTGGGTGCTGGGAATTGAACCCAGGTCCTCTGCAAGAGCAGCACTCTTAACTGCTGAGCCATCTCTCCAGCTCCCAGAAGCCTTTTATCTTAATGAAGTCCCATTTTTCAATCATTGACCTTTATTCCTGAGCAAATAAAGTCAAATTTACAAAGTCCTTTCCTACACCAATATCTTGTAGAGTACAACCTATGTTGTATGTACAAACCTCTGCTTCTTTGAATAGTTTCAGGTTTCACATTGAGGTGATGCATTTGGAGTTGATTTTTATGCAGAGTGATAAGATCTAATTTTAATTTTATATTCATAGAGATCTTGTTTTCCCAGCACTGTTTGTTGAAGATGCTGCCTTTCCTCCAGTGCGTATTTTTGGCATATATGTCAAATATCAGGTCGCCACAATTACGCGAACTCATATTTAGGTTTTCTATTTTGTTTCATTGATCTATGTGTCTGTTTTTATGCCAATACTATGCCTTTTTTATTACTATAGTTCTATAATATAGTTTGAAATCCCTCCTGCTTTGCCTCTTTTTCTCAGGATTGCTTTGACTGTCTGGTGTCTTTTGTGATTCCATATGAATTTTAGGTTAGTTTTTCCTCTTTCTGTGAGAAATGATATAAAGATTTTTATTGGGATTACATTGAACCTGTGAATTTCTTTTGGTAATATTGTACCTTTCACAATATTAATTATAACATTTGATGAGGTTGGGAGGTCTTTCCATCTTGTAATATCTCCCTCAATCTCTTTCTTCAAAATTTAAAATTTTCATTATAGACCTCTTTAACATCTATAAGTCTATTCCTAGAATTTTTTAGGCCATTGTAAATGGGAGTGTTTCCACAATTTCTTTCTACAACTGTTATTGTTATATAAAAAGAAAAGTGATTTTTGAAAATTGATTTTGTATCCTGCAACTTTGGTGAAAGTATTGATCATTTCTAGGGGCTTTTTGGAGAAATTTTTGGGAACTTTTATGTATAATATATCCTCTACAAATAGGGATAATTTGATTTCTTTTTTCTAATTAGTACCTCTTTAATTTCCTTCTTTTGTGTTATTGCTCTAACTATGATTTCAAACACTACATTGAAAAGGAGTGGAGATAGCAGACTGCCTTGTCTGATTCCTGATTTTAATGGGAATGCTTTCAGTTTTTCTCCATTTTAAATGATGTTGGCTGTGGGTTTGTTGTATATAACCTTAATTATGTTGAAGTACATTCTCTCCAGTCCAATTCCCTCTAGGACTTTTAACATAAATGCATGTTGGATTTTGTCAAAAGCTTTTTATGCATCTGTTTATTAAGTTGATCATGTGATTTTTGTCTTAAGTCCCTTTATATGATTTATTACATTTATTAACTTATATATATTTAAGCATCCTGCATCTCTGGAATAAAGCCAACTTGGATGATCTTTTTTTTAAAAAGTATTTATTTTTTTATTTTTATGTCTATGAGTGTTTTGCCTGTATGTATGTAGAGGCAACCATGTCATGCAATGCCTGCAGAGGTCAGATGCTAGTGTTGGATTCCCCTGGAACTGGAATTACAGACTATTGTTAGTCACTATGTAGATGCTAGGAATTGAACGTGGGTCCTTTGCAAGGGCAGCCAATGCTCCTAACTGCTGAACCAGCTCTCCAGCCCCATGGATAATCTTTGCGATGTGTCTGTAAGTGGTTTATAAGTATTTGGTTGAGAATTTTTGCATGTGTTCATTAAGAATATGATCCTATAGTTTTCTTTCTTTGTTGTTGTCTTTATCTGGTATCTTAGTATTAGAGGAATACTGACTTCAAGAAGGAGTTTGAGAGTTCTCTTCTCTTTTTTAATAACTTAAACAGTATTGGTTGCAGTACTTCTTCAAAGTCTGATAAAATTCTACTGTGAATCCATCTGAACCTGGGCTTTTTTTTTTTTAACTCAAGATGTTTTATATTACTATTTTGATCTCCTTATTTGTTATGGGTCTCTTTAAGTTGTTGATCACTTCTTGGCTTAACTCTGGTGATTCCATTAACTCTGGAAATTCACCCTTTTTGTCTTTTTTAATTTTAAAATTTATTTTTATTTTATGTGTATGGATGTTATGCCTACATTATGTAAGTGCATCCATGTCATGCAGTGCCCACAGAGGACAGAAGAGGGTGTCGAATCCCCTGGAACTGGAGTTATGGATGATTGTTAGGTGCCATGCAGGTGCTGAGATTCAAACCCTGGTTTTAAGAACAGCCACTGCTCTTAAATGCTGAGCCATCTATCCATACCCTTTTTTGTCTTTTTTGAAATAAGATCTCTCCATAACCCCAGAGACCTGGATCTCACAGAAATCTGCCTTCCTCTGCCACTAAAGTGCTGGTACTAAAGACATGCCCCACATGCCTGACTTATCCATTTCTTTTAGATTTTTTTAACTTAATCAAATATAGGTTTTTAAAGTATTCTCTCATAATCTTCTGCGTCACTTTGGTGTCTGTTATAATCTATATTCATCTCTGATTTGTTGATTTGGGTTTGTTATTGCTTTGGTTACCTGGGCTAAGGGTCTGTCTATCTTTTCAAAAAACCATCTCGTAGATTCTTTGATTCTTTGTATTGTTTTGTTTCTGTTCATTGATTTCTGTTTTGATTTTTACTATTTCTTTTCATTTGCTGGGTTTGGGTTTGGTTCTTGTTTTTCCAGGTACTTGAGTTGGAGCATTAATTCATTTATGCTTTTTCTGACTTTTTAACATAGGTGCTTAGAGATATGAACTTCCTTATTAAGACTAATTTTAAAAGTTTTATTATATTGCGTATTCATTTTCACTTTGTTTCAGTAATATTTCAATTTCTTTCTTGAGTCTATCATTCAACAGAATAGTGTAGTGCTTAATATCCATGAGTTCTTGTAGTTACTAGAACTTCTTTTTATGTTGATTTTATTGTGGTCAGATAGGATGCATGGAATTATTTCTTTTTTTAATCATTTCTTGAGGTTTATTTTGTGTCCCAGAATGTGATCAATTTTAGAGAAACTTCATGGGTTGTGAGTAGAATGTGCATTATTTGTTCCTGGGGTGGAATATTCTGTGGATATGCGTTAGCTCCATTTGATGTATGGTATTATTTAATTCAGATGTTTCTCTGTTTATTCTTTGTCCAGATTACCTGTCTATTGTAGGAAGTAAGATATTGATGGTACCCACTATTATCGAGTTGAGGTTAATCTATGTCTTGAAGTTCAGTAATATTCTTTTTTTTTTAAATTGGTGTACCAGAGTTAGGTGAATCTATGTTTAGGATTGTAATATCTTCTTGGTTGGTTCTTCCCTTGATCAGAATGAAGTGATCTTCTTTATCTCTTTTGATTAATTTTAGTTTGAAGTTTGTTTTGCCATATAGTAGGTTAGCAACTCCTGCTTAGTTCCTGGTTCTACGCACTTGGAATATTTTTTTCCATTCTATCAGTTTGTTGGGATACCTGTCCTTGAAGGTAAGTTGAGTTCCTTGTAGACAACAAAATGATGAATTTTGTTTCTTAATCCTGTCAACTAACCTGTGTATTTTCACTGGAGTAGTTGAGGCTATTGATGTTTAAAGTTATTATTGAAAGATGTGTGGTGGTTATTGAAATTTTATTTTCTGTTTCTGATCTTAGTCCTATTTTGTTCTTCCATAATTAAAGCTTCATTTGTTTTCTGTCTGCAACTTCTTGAGTGTCATTATTCTTTTCTTCAGTCTTTTGTATTGCTTTTAATACTCTCAGCAAGGCTGGTTTGGTAGATGTGAATTATTTTAGATTATTTGTATCATCAAAATTCTTCTATCTTTTTCAACTAGGATAGACAGTTTTGCTGGTTACAGAAATCTGGGTTGGCATCTGTGGTTATTTAGAATTTATAATACATTGATTGCTACAGGTTCTTCTGGCTTTCATAGTAGAATGTCTTAATATTCCCTTTTAATTTTTTTTTTGAGACATGCCAGCCTGGGGCTTACATGTAGGTTAGGCTGGTCTTGAGCTTGCAACAATTCTCCTGCCTCGGCCTCCTGAATGCATAGTTGCAGGCATAAACCACCTTGCCTGATTTCTTAGCATTCTTAATTAAAATTCTAAGTATTGCCAATGACTTTTATATGTCATACTTTCTCTAACATTTAGATGTTTTCTTTTTAATCTTCACATTGGTTATAGAGGGCATTTTGTTAGTGATTCTGAATGCAACAAAACCAGAATAGATACTTGTATATCATTAAAGTGTGTTGTCATTTCTTTTCATTTACTTGTCTATAATCACATTTAGAAAATTTAAAAAAGAAACTGAGAAGCAAAGTTCTCATTTCCTTGAAACAGACAGAAGGAACATTTAAGTTTTAGTCAACTAATGGAAAATCCTCTATGAATATTTTCAAATATAAATATTTCAAGTGTATTTAATACATAAATACTTTTGAAAACATTTAAAAGAGAAACAGAAGTCCTATAAGTGGGAGCATATATCCAATATTCAGTCATCTTTTAACATCTGGGCCTATGGCTATCTGGTATTCAGCTTTAAATCTCTTTTAATTTATTTAATTTGCTAAAGTATATTTAGGTTCATATTTACACTATTTCTATTTTAAATAATTCCAGGGGGAAAATCTTATATGTATTTTTGGATTCTTGCATAATTATTTCCTTGGAAGAAATTTCTGGAAATGAGACTACTGGTTTAAAGGATGTATTACTTTTAAAAGACTCCTTAAGTGGCTGGAGAAATGGCTCAGCTGTTAAGAGCACTGGCTGCTCTTGCAGAGGTCCCAGATTTGGTTCCCAGCACCCACATGGTGACTCAGCAACCATCTGTAACTCTTAGTTGGAGAGGATCCAACACCTTCTTTGGATCTCTGCAGACATTGCACAACACAGGTGCACTTATATACACATAAAATAAAAATAAACAAAATATTTTAAAAGTAATAGACTTCTTAAAATTATGTGGTCAAAATTTTATTTTATAGGGGCTGGAGAGATGGCTCAGTGGTTAAGAGTACTTGCTGCTCTTGCAGAGGACCAGGTTCAGTTCCCAGCACTCACATGGCAACTAACAGCTGTCCATAACTCCAGTTCCAAGGGATCTGACACTGTCTTATGACCTCCAAGGGCATTGTACAACATGGATTCACTTACATACATGAAGGCCATATACTTATACCTAACATGGTGGAACCAGGAGTCACAAAACTTTGGTAAATACTTAGCTGTGGACACTGAGCTTATGTCTACTTTTCTGTACTGGAGTTTGAATCTTTTCTAGAGTGAACCCTTTAACAAATATCGTAGGTGATTGCTTTCTAAACAGCAAAAATCAAGCATGTTTCCAGTCATCTTGTTTCATAATTTCTCTGCCCTTGTTGACTGTATCAGAGACCTGATATCTGCTATTAGATTGTCTTGAACTTTCAAAAAAATGAGTTTTCTTCTTTTCTCTCCTGAGACATTTATTTTAATTGTCACAAGATGATCTGACTTGCACTCACTCTGATCTTAACTTCATTTGGTGTTGTTTACTTTGTTTTGGTTTTACCTGAATATACTAAGAATTTCCATTTTTACTTAGAGGAGCATATGATTAAACAATACTTTACCCCTTCAGTCACTTATAATATATTTTAATTTTGAATGAAAATAAACTATACTAAACCAGCATAACTCACAATTCTGGGGTCCTTCTAATTTAAACCACTTTAAGGGGTTAAGTTCATGAAAGAAGAAGGAAAAGGCTAAAACTTTTGCTTCACGTTTGCTTTCCTTCTGGAGAAACAAATAACTACTATCCAAAGCCAGCAAAATAAATGGTGAGCAGAAGATTTCCTGTCAGTGGCACTCTCACTTCCTGTCCGAATTATTCTTCAGAGATCATCACTAGATGGAATACCAAGAGTTTATTTACAGTGGTCAGTGCTTCTTCAGCAGACTTGTTAGCAGTGCTAACTCTGGGATCTTTGCCATACACAGGACTTCAGCAAATAACACTATTATTCTTCAGGTTTCATTCTTGGATGTAAGTCTCACTCAAGGGGAGCTTAGATTTATAGGAGAGGTATTTAGAATTCTAAGCCCACAAGTTAATGCTTCACAAATGCTTTCCTTATCTCTTCAGGGGTGATAGATGGGCAGATCACTGGCACAGCTCCCATCATCTTAGTCTCTTTGCATTTGATAAAGGCCTCGTTCTGCTATTTGTAGGAGAAAAAAAAAAGTGATTTTTTTTTTTTTTTAGGTAGACAAAGAAGAGAAGATTAATCTCAGTAGTGAGGCAATGTTTTTGAAATGTCAATTCTGGTGAGATAAATGGCACTATAGAGCATTTTCTTGGTGCATCTTAGACTCTAAGTACTTTAAAAATCATAGTTTAAAAAATACAGCAATTAACTGTAAACTTTATCTGGTGGTTTGTATAAATTCATCCTTTAATCTATTTAATTATTGTCTATTGCCATGATAAGGTCATCCAAGGCAACTTACAGAAGGAAGAATTTATTGGACTTACAGTTCCAGAGAGCTAAGAGTCCATCATGGCAGGGGAGGTACTGTAGGAGACAGCCACAGCAAAAAGCTAAACACTCACGTCTTCATGTAGCCACAGGAAGCAGAGAAAGCAAAACTGGAAATGAGAACAAGGCTTATGAACTCTCAAAGCTCACCCTCACCCCCCACCCCACCCCCAAATGATGTGTTTCCTCCAGCGAGACTATTCCTCCTATAGATTTCATGACTTTCACAAACAGTGCCACCAACTGATCAAGTCTTCAAATAATTGATCCTGTGGGGGATACCTCATTCAGATCACCACATCATTTAATTATTTCAGCAACCCTATGAGCTATGTATTTTAACCTCCTAATTTGAAAAAAAAACAAAACAAAACAAAAAAACAAAAACAGGAGAAAGCCTCACGAGTATAATGAATGAAACAGAATACAAATATCAAGACTTAATGATAAAGCTAAAGAAGTGGACTCCCCAAGGAAATACTATGAAAAATAAAAAAATAAAATAAAAAAACAGGAGAATAAAATAGAAATGTGGGACACCATGAAAAGACCAAATCTATGCATAATAGTCACATAGGATAGAGAAGAATCTCTGGTCAATGGCATTGACCAGATAGTCAACAGAATTATAGAAGAAAACTTCCCTAAATTAAGGAAAGAGATACCTATACAGATTCACAAACACTAATTGGACAGAACCAGAACAGGAACTGGCCATGGCATTTCATATTAAAATCATTACAGGTACAGAAAAAAGAGAAGGTATTGAAAGCTGCTAGAGAAAAAGAACAAGTTACATAGAAAGGAAAGCCTATCAGAATTTTTTCAATGAAAAGTATGAAAGCCAGAAGAGCCTGGACCAAAGAATTCCCAGTTCTAAATAGCCATGGATGCCTCAAACATATTCCCCAGAAAGCCTATGTATCATAGTCGAAAGGGAATGGAAAATTTTCCAAGAAACAAATAGGCTGAAAGAATTCATGTCTTCCAAACCAGCCCTACAGAGAATAATTGAAAAAATACAAAGAACTGAAGATATGAATGAGTATAACCAAGAGGTTACAGAAAGAAAACAAGAAAAGGCATAAAATAGTAAAACACTTTAAAAATTCAAAGCCTTTAAAAATCTTCCAACTGTGGGCTCCTGTAAAATCTAAAACAAGTTACATGCTGTCTTATTTCAGGAAGGAAGAACCAGGATACACTTAAGGGAAACCAAGTTCAGCAGCATAGACTTCTGAGATTTACTCATAGTCTTCTGGGCTCCAAAAGACTTGGGCTGCTCCACTTCTATGACTCTGGATCTACAACACAGAAAGCTTGTCTTCTAGGCTTATGCCAGTTCTTCTTTCTACCCTGTGGTGGTCATCCCACAGTCCTGGCATTGCTATTATATCCTGTAGTTATTGTAGCATTTGAGGTTGTACCTTCACCAGTGGCCTCTCTTGGCCTTATACAGTGCCAAACCTCAGATTATTTCCATGACCCTATCAATCCTGCAGCTTTCATGTTGCCAAAACTACTATCATGTGGGAAACGTAAAGACTACTGAGTCTGCATTCTAAGTTGAAGGCATGTTTCCTCTGGACCACAGCTTCTGAGTACCGACCTTGAGCATATAATGCTAGTCTCTTATAAATCACAACTGATTTATCATCGCCAGCTGCATGGCATCTATTGTCCCAGTAAAACAAAGCTTTTCTTTTCACCTGTTCTTCATCCTGAATACCACACAAATTAAAGCTTCAGTTCCCTCTGAAGCTTTACAAGCTAGGCTTCCACCATGTCCCATCTTTTAGCATTGTCTTCCAGATTCCCAAAGAACAGCTCACTAAGCTCCACACACTCAATAGCTTTTCTAGTCCAAAGCTTTAAACCTTCCACAATCCACTCCTCACCCCCCCCCCAATGAAACATGATCAGATCCATCACAGCAATACCCCACTCTCTAGTACCAATTTCTATTTTATATGGTTCCTATTGCTGACCAAAACACTGACCAAAACCAACCTGGGGAGGAAAGGTTTTATTTGGCATTCATATCTGGATCATGGTTCAGCATTGGGGGAAGACAAGCCAAGAACTCAGGAATGGTACCTGGAGGGCAGAAGCTGAAGCACAGATCACAGAGGAAGGCTGCTTACTGACTTGGTCCTCTGGTGTGTGCTCAGACTGTCGTCTTATATAACCTAGGACCATGTACTCAGGGATAGCACAACCCACTGCAAGGTGGGCCCTCCCTTATTATAATCAAGAAAATGTCTAACAGATGTGCCCACAGGTAATTCTGATGCAGGAAATTCCCCACTTGAGGCTCCTTCTTTCCAGGTGTGCCAAGTTGACAACCGAAGAATAAATGCCTTTCCCTCGAGTGTGAAAACAAGGCAACAATGTCTCTTCTCCCCTCATGTTCAGCTTAACAGTACAGGTGCTAGTCACTGAAGCACAGGGAGAAAAAGTCACAAAGGCTTATAGATTAGGAAGAAGAAATGTTACACACTGTGCAGATTACAAATAGAAAACGTTAGGTAAATCTAATTAAAACAGTGGACTGCCAAGTACCATTCTGGTTCTGAGATTCTTTTCTGTCTTGAGATGGGACAACTTGGTTCTGCCCATATGTCACTTAGATATTAAGTAGGGATGAACCTGTTTTCTTAATTTCAATGTATATGGGGGATTTTGATTGGTCAAGGAATCTGATGGCAAAGTGCAGATTCATAAATCTGCCAAAGAATAAGCACTATATAAAAGCTTTCAAAAGGCCTTGAGGAGGAGGAAAAACTGAGAAATAACAAGAACAGTGGGTTAGGACACTTGAATTTCTTCTCTGGGATTCTTTATTTGTTCCTAAACATCATTGATTGCATTGAGTTTATTATAAAACTTCAATAAATATTAGATTTGTCTGTCAGTTTCAGGGTTTTGTTTATTTGGTCCTATGACCATGACTACTTACAGAAGGGACCTACTTAAATTATAATACCTATCATTCTGAGCAGTCAAGGTACACACTAAGTACATCGTGATCACTATGGGATAGGAAGAATCCTTCAGCTCCATGATGTTGTTCACCTAAGGTCAAATTACATTCATTAATTTCATTAATGATGTACATGAGAGAGATGTCTTAAACAATATAAAGTTGAGTCTGTGTGACAAATGAAGAATTAAGATTGGGTCACTGGCAGTGAGATACCTCAGAGCCTAAGGGTACTTGCTGCCAGACCTAAAGACCGAGTTATTCCGGAAACTCACATGGACAAAGGAGAGAACCAATTTCTGCAAGTTGTCCTCTGACTTCAACATGTGCACCATGACATTTGTACACCAACCCCCAATAGGAAGAAAATAGAATAAAAGTAAATATTAGTACCATTTTATATACCAATAAGTCACTGTGCAAGAGCAAGACACTTAATAGCTGTGTGCCACTGCATAAATTATGTAAAGACTCTAAGCTTTATTTTTTTCTTCTGTAAAATAGAAAACCTAACAGTGCTCATGTCATAAGTTGGAAGTGAGGAGTTAATAAAACACCTGACTTAGTGACTGCTCAAGAATGGTTGAGAGATAAAAGGAGGAAAGGGAGTAGGGAAATAGGACCCTGGTGACAAGGGAATTTAGAAGGGCACGCAGCAAAGTTAGAGATGCCTGGATCTGTCTGTAGCTCTCCTGAGAAGCAGAGATGTCATGGAAGACAGTTATGCATCAGAATCCCTGGCCAGGCTAACAATGAGCTCCTGAAGTTAGGAGATCAGATGCTATTTAGAGCTGTATGCTGTCAGAGGGTCATTCTTTCCCCTCCACCAAAAATGTTCTGACCGTACCTGGGATTCATGATACTTAGTGAGGATCAAACTTTCTGAAAGTGCCTGGGACACCTCATGAGAGGTGCCTGCCTTTGCTCTGGTTTCGCTCTGGTGGTGGTGGGTGGGGTGCTCATCTTTACTTTCTTTATCACCCTCAGTTTTCATCTATGCATCCCCATAAGACATCTACCTTTGCAGAAACTGCCAAGTTTGATAACATCTTTAATTATAAGCTCTTTGCTCACTGATTCAACAGGAAAAGGCAAAAAAAAAAATGTGTAATCAAAGATACCTGGATGTCAGGCCAAAGTAACACCAACAACAGCAAAAATCAGAATAGCAACAAAATCCCAGCTTCCATAGCCCCAGACAGCATCGTCTATATGAGCAGCCCAAGAAGCAAGTGTCTTGCATAATTATGAGCCTGTTTGGGGGCTGTTGATGTTAAAACTTTTGTCATGCAATCATCACACTGAGGAGTTTCATAAAGGCATTTTCACTCCAGTATATCATACACTTGAACAATGTTTGCTCCTCCATCTAGTACTGAATAGATAGGTTTGAGTCTCTATTTTTGGTTTAAGAAGCAAAGTTTCTCAGAAAGCTCAAAGTTCTTCTATGGTCTTATGTGTATCATGTGCCACAGAGTGAGCAGATATCCTTAACCTGCTCTCTAAAATCTGACTAATGCTTGTGTTGTTAATAGCCTCTGGCCTCCATCTTTCCCCTCAGTGTTTTCTTTCTTAGACATGTTCTCTGATAAACAGTTATTTCTCTTATAACACCTTGAGACCCAGATATCTCTATCAAAATAATGACTGTTGTTCTATGACCAGGATTGAGGTAGAAGGGGCATAGAAACGAAATCAGGAGCTGACTTTGATGGAGAGTTGGACTTAATACACTAATTCATTTGTTTATGATGCGTAGGAGTTAAGAGCATACGGGAACACAACTGTGGACAAGTGTGAGAAATTAAGTTGGAGGTATAGCCAGTGGCCTGAGATTACAGAATTTTGTTAGCCATGACCAAATATATGGGACTTAATTTTTCTATAATGGAAGTCACTAGCATTAGAATACTTGAGAAAAGAAAGTGACTAGAACTGCTTTATATTTTCAAATGTTCAATAAAGTTATAGATAGAATAAGAGCCCTGCAATTCCAGTGAAAAACAGTACATAAATGAACAGAACCTTTGTAAAATACTTTGATAGGTAATTAATAAATACAAACAATATATTTCTAAATATATTTCTTTTTAAATATCTTCATCATTTTAATGTGTATGAGTGTATTGCCTGCATGTGTTTCATGCAATGTCTGCAGAGATCAGAAGAAGGCAGTCGATTCCCCTAGAACTGGAGTTAAGGATGTTTGTCAGCCACCAAGTCAGTGCTGGGACTTGAACCTGGGTCCTCTGGAGGAACAAGTGCCCGTGGTCTTAACCATGGAGCCATCTCTCCAGCCCTGTACACTTTTATTTAAAAAAAAATTATTTTATTTATCAGTTTTACTTTATGTGTATGAGTGTATTGCCTGCATGTGTGTAAGTGCACCCATGTTGTAAAATGCCTGCAGAGGACAGAAGAGGGCATTACATCCTCTGGAACTGGAATTAGGACAGTAGTTAGCCACCATGTAGGTTCTGGGATTCAAACCTGGGTCCTATGAGAGAGTAGTTAATGATCTTAAAGGCTGAGCTATCTCACCAGCCGCTTAAAATATTTTTCTTAAGTGGGAAAGATAGTTGGTTCCCCCCTGAGTAATTTATATATTCAGAGGGATATAACTACTTCCAGTTATACTCCTATTTTTGCCTTCATACTTGTTAGCTTTGAGAAATCTAAGGTTATAAGTAAATGAAGAGAGATTTTTATTATAGTGATAGTCAATTTATTTGAACTACTCTTGAGTTGTCAATAATAACACCAATCTTTAATCATTTAAAGTAATTTCTGATACTTAAAAGTTGACATCTGAGCTATAGTCTCTTCCAATACTGTGAAGACCAAAATTTGAAAGTCCCGCAATTTCAATCACCCATGAAGTCAGTGGGTCATTCTCTTCCTTAACATTAGCATCACTGTATTTCATTGTTCCTTCATTTGGAATACTGTTAAATTTAATGCCCCAGGATGATGCATTGCAGTAAGACTCAATGACAGGTGAGGACTGTACTATTCATTTGCTCTGGCAGAATGTCAATGATGAAAGAACCCCAACCCCTTGATGAAAACCATTTCAGGAGCTTGATGTGGCAAGTACATATACATGGAGAAAATTTAGAAATTAATTATTTTAAATTCTCCGTTTCCTGTCTTAGAAAGTCTTCTTGCGTATGATTGGAAGCTCACTGTTATGCTGGCTGTGCGCTGATGGCTTTCTCCATTTCATTCCAAGAAGCAGGAATACTGAGCAATATGAATTTATTATGGGAACATTTTGAGTCAAGTCTCCTGATTGAGATCATGGTTTCACTAAAGTTGTCATTGTAAAACTAGGTTCCCAGCCTCTTCCCACTCAGGACAGTGGACAGCAGTGGGCAGTAGTTTAGTTGATTCTACCACACAAACAGTGACCTGTGTTTTAGCTCTTCACATCCCCGAACCACAGGATAACCCACAAGCACAACCAGTGACAATCTTCCCTACATGGGGATGTGAGACAGGAACATAACAGCCCTTGGGATATGAAATATGGAAAATCCCTGTTTCTTCCTAGGAAGCTCATGGGGACAGCTAGATTTGGAGGAATAATGCTAATTCAATTTTGAAAGTTCTCTTCAAGAAAAATCACTTAGTTTGAAGGACTTGGCAAATGCACCTGTATGCTTACATCTTTCCCACATATACAGGGGAAGAAATGAAGACCATGTTCATGACTGAACAACTGAGGACAGGAAGGGCTAACATGTGGGGACATGATAGGAAGAAGTGAAATGAAAATCAGAAATCCAAGGTCCTTCAGTAGCATCCTTATGGGATATTAAAATCAGTAAGGGATTTCTGGCAACCTGGAACTATTGCTCAGCTCCATGGTTCTCCAAATCTGTATAAGGGAAAGATGGTAATAAGGGACGGATGGGCAAGGACATGGGCATCTTACAAATTTTGAGTGTAGAATTACTCACCAGCAGGACAAGTGGCCATCCTGGCTGATGACACTAGTGCAGGAGAACGTTTTGGCCCCAGTGGGAAGAGGATACCCTGAGTATGAAAAAAAAGTAGTGTTGCCCATGATGTCTTCTTCTCCTTCCCATGTCTCTTCTATCTTGGACATGTCATTGTTTCGATAAGCATACTGGTCACTGGCTATTCAGATTTAATTTGTGAAGTGAAATAATAATCATTCTTACCAAATTAAGTGACATGAAAACTAAATGAACAAAGAGAAGTTTGTGCTATCTCCAATTCATAATGGGTTCATAAATAACAGCTGTCCTTCCTTTCCTCCTCATTTTCTGCTTTTGGCCAAGATTTCAAAAGCAAGTAGGATGCCAAAGGAGTCTCAGGTCGGGAAGGCAGGACTGCAGTGGACTAATTAGACACTGAGATCTTGGCATGCTATTGCGGTGAAGTTAGGTTTTTGGAATGGGTGGCGTAAACCAGGATTAAGCTGTGATCTCTCCCACCCCATCTCTTACCTTGAGTATGGAAGGCTTCCTTGACCTTTTCCTCCACCAGAGAATCTAGGGATGACTCATATTCACTGGCATCATCAGCAGGAAAAGGGAGATGAAGATGAGAAGAAGCGAATTGTAGATTTCATGCTGTAGAAAATCTGGGTCCTGGGCCTGGAAACAAAATGGAAAGATGACGAATCCCTGAGCTCTGGTTTGGCTCTGAGAGAAAGGAGAAGACATGTATATGTATACTCTAGAGATAGTGGGAGGAAGGCACACAAATAATCGTACTGCAACTCTCATAGCTGTTTAGAGAAGCCGGGGAGTCCACAGAGCCAATTCACTCACCAAAAACTCAGAAAAAGTCCAAGGTTTGGCCAGGAAAGAATGCTCTTCTACCCTGTGGGATCATTGACAAAGCCCCACTTAATATATACAACCGCCCCACCCCGATGTGATAAACTCTTTCTGTAGATTTTCCAGGAACTTTGACAGCCTGAGGAGTGTTGTATAGTAATTTCCTTTGAACTAAAACACATCCCCCCAGGAAGGGCTCTTGAGTCTAAGAAAGCAAACATACTTGGCATGTCTGAGAAAGCTGAACCTTACAGGATTCATATGCCTCCTTTCACCTAATGTTATAGGATGAGTAGACAACCCCTGAGAGTAGAGCTGAGCTGCCTGGAGGACGTTCTCAGACCTGTGGATCTGCCTGGAAGTTGTTCAGAGAGCTCCAAGGATGCGGCTTCAGTGACTTGTCCCACGTGCTGGGGTAGCTTTTTGGTGGTACAGCTACATTTGCTTGTCCTTGCTCTTGTAAGTAACCCCTTACCCAGATTCCTGTAAGTAACTTCAATAAACTAAGTAGTCCACCAACTAGGCTTTGCCCCAGTCATTGCAGTGCTCTGTTGTACCTTTCCAATCTTCTTTGAGTGGAACTGTGGGGGGGGAAGGGGTGGATCTTGTATTCCAGGAGAAGTCTCATGCAACACACTTGGCACCAGAACAGGCACACAGCAGAACCACAGATAAGTAGTGAAAAACAGTTGGGTGGACTCTACAGTTGGTGCTTAGGCATGCAACTGAGGCTGATCCTGTATAAGGGTGGCAAAATTCCCAATGTGGGACCCTCTCCCTATATGGTATGAGAAAGTGTACCCTTTTGCTATATCAGTGGTTGTGTAGACCTTCCTTTAAGTGAAAAGAAATGCAGCCAAGGCTAAGTACTATAGTCAGAAGGAAATTCTGGGTGGGGGATGTACAGGGATGTACAGGGGAAATCCCACTGGGGCTAGCTTCTGTTCTGTGGTCTGCAGTAATACGCCTACTTGATGAGTGGAGTGTGCTGAGTCAGTTCAGAGATGCTCTAAGGTAGAGATGCTCTAAGGTAGGTCAGAGGTTTCAATAAAATTTTTTGGTCTGTGAAAGTAAACGAAGGGAAGAGAGCAAGGACAAGCTGTTACAGAGGTTGCCTGTCAACTGGCGTTTGTAGTAAAAAGTACAACTAATTCTGGGATGGCTGTTCATTGGTAACTTGCATGTGTAATGGAGAAGCTATAAAGGGAAAAGAACATATGGCCAGAGTACTCTGAATTAGCATCTTTATTGGTGGATAAATTGGATAAAAGAGAAATACAGTGCTAGAATTGAGGGTCTGGATGGTAATGTGGCTGCAAGTATAAAATAAACTGGAGGATGACTCTAATTCTTGCTTTTGGAGGATTATTTTTTTTTTTTTGGTCTCTTTGAGACAGGGTTTCCCAGTAGCCCCAGATGGCCTGGAACTTACCCTGCAGACCAGCGTGGATTCGATCTGAGAAATCCTCTTGCCTCTTCCTCCCAAGTGGTAAGGTTAAAGTCATACACCACTGCCTCTGGCTGCAGGATTTTTCTAAATCATTATTTTTTTGTTGAAGTCAAGTGCTAAACATACTTGTTCACTAGTAGGAACATAAGCTGTCAAAACCTGAGCAGCCCTTGGGACAAAGTAACATAAAAGCTGTTCTGGGAACTGACAAAGTCTTAACAATTCAAAATTTACACCTTTAGGCTGCAGAACCTGATCTGCACATTATTTGAAGTTGAGTTAGTTGTTATTTAACCATAAGGTTTTCCCCATTCAAACAAATAGTCACATTTTCTCTGAAAGTCCCTCACATGTCCTCCGCCCAGGTATGAGAAACTATTCTCTCTGGAACTTTCTTCCCAAATAGTTAACTTACCCCAGAAGAAAATACTTAATTCCATTGTTATTGGAACAGTTACTCCATGTTCTTCTGTGTGTGTGTCTCTTTGTGTGTGTAGTTGTGTATATGGATGTTTGTGTGTACATATGCACATGTGTTTGTTTGTGTGGAGGCAGAACCACAGGTTGACATCAGATGTGTTACTCCATTACTTCCCATCTTTTATAGTGTGTTAAGTCTCACATTTGAACCTTGAACTTGTAATTTTCCATGTCTCGTTAGTGAACTTTCCCCAGGGACCCTTTCTCTATATCCTGAGAGATGTCTTACAGTAGTGTTGTCACAGATACTTGGCATTTACATGGTGTGGTGATCCAAACTCAGATGCTCTACCTTGTGCAATACATTTTTCTTCAACCTCTAAACCTTCTTATACTGCATCACGAGCCCCTTCATGCAGAAACCACAATAGAGGCCTTTGATCATATTTCCCCTTGCTTTCTCTGCTTCCTGACTTCTGTCTCCATAAATACTTGTCTAATCATTGCCATGGCCTGCCCTCTCTCTTAGATATATGTTCATAATTGTCTTTTTACGGAAGTCTTTGCCTGTTCATGCCATGACTAAATCATACTATAATCCATATTTTTAAAAGACAGTATGGTTCCCCATACTAGAAATGGGTTACTCTTTTATAGTTGTTGGATAGTAGGGCTCCATAGTCTCCCAAACATTATATGGTTTTGCTTCGTTTTTGTTTACCCCTCAGAACTTGATGACAACACCATATTGCTGAAGACAACACATGCATGATTCATAAAATATGGAGAAATCAAGTAGGTAGTGACTTGGGAGCTTCATCCCTACTGGCTAATTTTCATAGTCCTAGAAGGTGTTATGCATGCTGCCAGAGGAAAATTGCAATCATCAACCACGCCAAGCTGTGAACTCTGTGACCTACAATTACAACTGGCCTAGCAAGAATATACCCCTAATGCAATAGTGGCACAATGTTGTGTGTATAACCAACTACCCTCTGATTGAATTTATGGTCTACTCCATGAGATAGAACCCATACTGGCACTATTATAAGGGCCATGTTCCTGTAACTAGATGTGTCATAGGCCCAGTAGGAGAACCTACTACTATTATTCTAACAAATGGACAGAGTATTAATGTGATTCCTAATGGTTTATTGCTATACCCATCATGAGAGCAGCTTCTTCCTAAAATACAAAGTCATTAACATAGAGACCCACAACTAGTCAATATGCAGAAAATAAGAGACTGTGAACTGCTCAGCCCTAAATGGAATTTCTGTATCAAACTCCTCCCCCAAAGGCTCAGGAATCTCTTAAGGAAGAGGGAGTAGAAAGATTATAAGAATCAAAGATGGTAGATGACTATAAGGAAACTGTTTTCCAGAGAGCTTTGTAGTTGTACATATGAACTTAACAGAAGTTTTGACAGAATGCAAAAGACCTACTCAAGCTCAGGCCAGCTAAAGCCCCAGCATAGAATCGGGCAGGTGAGTAGGAAGTTTCACCCATCACTGAGGAACTATTGGCATTTGACAGCTGCTGGGAAAAAGAAGAATCAGTTTTCCAGTGACCCCCTGGTAGTTGACCAGCATGTGTGGTAGGTTCTATACTCAAAATTATTTGGGCAGCACATATTGGACTCAATGGGGAAAACAAAAGAAGATGGTGAAGTAGTGAGGGTGGGAGATGGGGATAGAGTGGAAGAAGTTGGAGAAGGGGTAAAAACTGATACCTACATTTACAATATTTTATATTATGTAAGGGGCTGGAGAGATGGCTCAGTGGTTAAGAGGACTGGCTGTTCTTGCAAAGGATTCAATTGACCATTACGTACTGTCTGTAACCCCAGTTCCAGGGACCTAATGCTGTCTTCTGACCTTCTCAGGCATTGCCCAACACAGGTGCACTCACATATACACAGGCAAAACTTCATGCACATAAAATAAAAATAGTAAAATATTTAAAAGAAGTACTATGTAATAAAACAATGTATCTGTACACACAAATATATAAGGTTAAATATATTTTTTAAATTATGAAGAGAATATGTATGGATCAGTGTGATTGATAGTCCATGTATTCAGGTTGCTCTAGAGCAGAGGCGAAACATGCATGCCTTAGTATCTAAGGAATATTCCAAGGAGTGAATACTCTTAGGCATGTAGATGGTTTTATTTCAGATCTTGTAGTGCCAAGAACAGAGCCTGGAACAGTGTGACTCAATAATTGTTGAAAAATTTTATGATGATATTGAGGGCAGGATAATGTTTTCATTTCCTCTGATTTTCCCCATAGCTTCCCCTTCCAGTATGAGCTGGAACACTTGAGGGGCAGGAGATCTAACTTGCTTTGATTAATGATGCTGATATAGGTACTGGATGCCACAAACAATGTGAGTGCTGGATCTGAAGAGTAAATGAAGGTTAGGACTGGGGCCTTTGCAATAGTGAGATGGCTAAGTGGTGTGAGTGCTTGCTGCCAAGCCTAAAGCTCTGAATTCCTGGAACCCACCTGGTGGAAACAGAGAACCAATTACTACAAGCTGACCTTTGATTTAAATGTGTGCACACTCTCTCACACAGAATACAATAAAATGACAACAAAACTATTAATGAAGAGTGGGGCTCTCATTGGCTAGTCCCCTTCCTCAAAATCTGTATCACCCTTCTACTCATATTAATTAGTCACTATATAAAGAGCAAGTCACTAAGCAGATGTATGCCACTGGACAAATTATACCACTTCCCTAAAGTTTAGTCTCTACTTCTCTGTAATAGAAAAATTTACAGTGTTTACCTTATGAGATGGTAGTGAAGAGTTATTCAAACAGTATTAGAACATCTGAGGATAGTAACTGCTAAAGAATGATTGAGAAGTTAGGGCAGGAAAAATCTCTGGGAAATAGGATCCGGTTCTATGGGGAGTTGGAAGGGTCAGCAGCAGGGCCAGAGAAACCTGAATCCCTCTGTAGCTCTCCTGAGAAACGTAATGTCAGGGAATCAACTTTGCTTCAGACTCATTGGTCAGGGATAAGTAGCAAAGAACTGTTGAAGTTGGGAGAGCATATGGCCCTATAGAGATATGGGTTCTGGAAAGTTATTCTCTCCCCTCTATCAACAAACACTCTGGCATTGCCTAGCTTCTAAGATATTGAGGAGAATCAAACTTTCATATAGAACCTTGAACAATCTCTAGTGCCTGTACTAAGCGTTCCCATGTGCCTTAGTTCTTGTTATCTGCTTAGTGAAGGTGGGTCCTCCTATCTTTCTTTTTCCTCTTTAACACCCTCTGTATTCTTCTGTGTCCTTACAAAATTGGCAGCTATGTTTTGCAGAAACTGCCACACTTGATATCTCTCAGTATGGGTCCTCTGTTCATTGCTTCAAGAGGAAAAGTAGTAAATGTGTGGTCAGGTATTTCTGGTTGTCATCTGTTTGGAAAGCATGACATTCCCTCAACTAATTCTGTGTGTAGGAAAGTAAAAACAACAGCAACAAAATCTCAGACTAGAAGACAGGTATCGCAGCTCCAGACTGCATCTTCTCATGTGAGCCACCCAAGAAATAAGGGTCTTGACCAATTTTGCTTCTTTAGTTTTTAAAATTGATATAGTATTAATTGTACAAGCTCATGAGTTTAAGGATCATATATAGTACACTTGAACCATATTTTCTCTAAGTCCCAATAGAGGGGAGAAAGGATGACTCTCTGTTTTATATTTAATAAGCAAAGTCATTCTCAGAAAACTGAAGAGAGTTCTCTAGGGTATGATTTGGGTGACCCACTAGTCTGTGCAACTTTACCGTACACAAAGCTGGGTAGGAAACAGAGTATTTGGACAAGAAAGGCAGGAGCTCCATTGCGGATTTGAATCTAAGTCATCGTCCAGGCTGGGCACATTACTACCTGGATTGAAACCAGGACTGTGTTATCACAAGAAACAAGAAACTCTAGAAAATCAGCAGCTACAACTAACTATATAACTATATTAACCTGATCCACAAAGATACATCTTAAATTAAATTTTATTATATGTTTGTTAATTTCATGCAATATATTTTGATCATATTTAGATTCCTTTCCATTTCTACATCCCCTTTACTACCCACAAAATTTCTATTTGGTAAATATATATATATATATATATATATATATGCCTATAGAGTTCATTTTTTGTAAGTAAGTAATGAATAGAAACTGTATAAGTTGACAGATGAATTATACCCTTTTTCAATACTGTGAAGCCTAAAAAATTTGTCAGCCCACCACTCCCACCACCAATTCTAAAACACAGTTGCTACCAAGTCACTGGGTCACTGACTTGCTTGATGTTAGCATCCATATTTTAAATTATTCATTTGGAATTCTGTTAATTTTCATCCCTCAGGATGATGCATGATATAAATACTCAGGGAGCGGTAAGGGCTGTGCTGTTCTTTTGCTACCTGGGTGAAAGGCAATGATGAAAGAAATTACTTGAAAGCCATGTTGGGCACTTGGAAAGTACATATACATGCTGAAAATGTAGACAGTAATGATTTTAAATCTGCACTTGCCTGTCTATACCTTGGGAAGCCTTTCTACACAGAGATTGGAGCTCACAGTTCCAGTGGTGAGCACCATAAGAGCACAGAAAATTTCTTTTCTATATTCATTCCAAATAATATACTTAGTACCCATTGTTACAGAATGAAATGGAAGACCTTCAGCATCAATCCATGTTTCCTGTTCTTCCCATATCTATCCTGACCACCCCTCTTACATGCTACCTATAATTGCTCATATTCTGAAAATATTTTCTGTTATGTGGCATCTCAACCTAGGAGTAATAACATCAAAAGATAAACTTGCAACCGATCCTAGTTTATATTTTTTTACTCAAGAAGCAGAGTTATTGGATAACAGAAATTAGTTATAAAGACAGAGTCATGTTGCCTGTCTGAGATCATACAATTGTCATCATTGTAAAGTATGGTTCTCAGCCTTCTCATTCTCAGGTTATTTGACAGCAGTGGGCAGTGGTCCAGTCTATGCTTCCACATTGGCAATGACAGGTATTCTCATTCTGAATATCCCATGACCCACAGGCAAGTTCAGAAGCACAACCAGTGAAAATCATTCCTGCATGGGCATGTGACACACAGACAAAAGAGACCTTGACTGTAAGAGATAGATAGTCCTTGTCTTTTCTTCCAAGGAAACTTACGGGTTTTGTGGTGAGTAACGCTAATTCAATTTTCAGAGGTCTCCCTAAGAAAAAATTAAACTGAAGGATTTGGAAGTTGACACTTTCAATATCTTTCGCTTGATGGCAAATTCACCTCTGTGCTGTTCACTTGTGCACCAAAGGACTGGATTAGGAAATAAATAAGAGCCATACTTATGACTAGACTGTTGAAGAAAGGAAGGACTGGAATGTAGGGGCATGATAGGAAGAAGTGAAAGGAAAACCAGAAACGCAAGACCCTTCAGTGGCATCCTTAGGGGAAGTCAAAATCATTAAGGGGTGTTTGGTAACCTGACCCAGATCTGTGGTAATATAAACCTGATCTACAGGAAGATATAGGTGTTAGGTAAGGGATGGAGAAGGACATAGTAACAAATTCTCCTAGTGGAGTTACTCACCTGCAGGACAGAAAGCAAATCTGCCTAAGGCCTTGATGCTAGTGCAGGAGAGCTTTGTAATCACTGTTGAGAGATAATATTCCAAGTAGAAGAGAATATGTGATATTGTACATAATCTCTCTTTTTTAAAAATCCCTTCTGAGTCCTCTTTTACCTTGGAGGTGTCACTGTTTCCATAAGCATGCTAGTGACTAACTTTTAAGATTTAATTTCTTAATTTGTGAGGTAAAAGTAATAGTTGTACTTAATGTCATAAAATATGTGTGAAAATGAAATGAACTTACAAAATATTGTATTATACCTGATTCATTACGTGTTCATAAATTGCCCTTCTAATTCTACAGGATTATCAAGATACTGAAGGATCCCTGGGCTGTAGTTATGGCTACAGTAGACTGAACAGAGGTTGACTCCTTTTATGCTGTAGACATGTAAACAGAGTTTCGGAATAGGAGGCATGAGTTAGACTATGATTTACCCTACCCCATCAGTTACCTTGACCTTTCTTGGTCTCTTTATCTACCACTCTAAGGAGCACTCAGTATTCATTGGGATCATCAGCTGGACAAGGGAGATTAAGATGGGAAGAAACCAAATTGCCAGCTTCATCTTGTAAAAAGTCCATGTCCTGGGACTGGAAGAAAAATGTAGAGATGAATCTCTGAGCTTTTGTATATCTATGACAGAAAGGAAAAGATATTTATAGGCTACAGCGGGTAAGGGAAGAGAAACAGAAGAAAACATTCTACAACTGTTCTGTTTGGAGAAGCAGAGGAGTCCCATAGGGCAGTTTCAGTCACCAAGTTCAGAAAAACTTCCAAGACAGTCTAAATAAAGATACTTCAATAGCTTGTAGTATTACCAGTCCCGGAACCCTTAATATATAATCTACAAACATAATTCCCCACATTCCCACACCTCAGCCACGTAATTACTTTCAATATCTTTCAAAGAGAATTGGCACTAAAGGTGTGCTTTTAGAAATTTCCTTTGAACATTCCATCAAGGAAGGTTTGGAGAGGCTCGTGATTCCTAGGAAGTAAACAAACTTCACATATCTGGAAAAGCTGAACCTTACAAGTTTCAAAAGTTTCCTTTGCCATTGTTATAGGAACAACAAACAATTGTTGGAAAAGGAGATTGACCAGTTGAGCTGCCTAGAGGAGATGTTCATATATGTTTAACTGCTTGCAAGTTGTGCCGAGTGTTTCAAATAAACTTCTGGAGAATTATTTCTCATACTGGATTGGGCTTTTCAGTGATGAAAGCTGTCTTGACATTTCAGTGATGAAAACTGTCTTTGTCTGTTCATGTAAATAATGTCATCCCCAGACTGCTGAAGTAAGGTCAGTAAACTCATTGGTTCACCAAGTTGGACTTTGATAAAATTGTTATTGGTCTATCACTGGTTCCCTATCTAGATGAGTAAACATGTGTATCTTGTCTTCCCTGGAAAGGTCGTACACATATGTTTGGCTTATGAGCAGACACAGGACAGACAAAAGATGAGTTGTATTGGAGTGGTTGATTGCATGGCCTCTACGTTGATGCTAAGACATGCAGTTGAGGCTAATCTGTAGAAAGGTAGAACATCTGCAGCAGAAGTTTTGATATGTCTACCTTTTCTTCTGTGCTGTGGGGTAGAGAAACTTTCTGATATGTCAGCACTTTTACAGGCCAAAGGTTATAAGACATGCAACCAAGGCTGAGTCCTCTACCCAGAGGCAAAGTCTGGTTACAGAGTCTGCTGAGGAAAGCCCAGCAGGACTGTCTTCTTTGTGGTATGGAGTGACAGTCCTGCCTGAGTTGGATCTACCTGAGAAAGGATGAATGTTTAGAACAAATTGTGTAGTCCCTGAAAACAACAAGAGAGGATGGATAGGCTGTTGCTGTGGCAACCTCATTGTGTAGTACAAAGTGGAGCTAATATCTAGATGACTGATCAGAAGAAATTGTACATAGGAGAAAATTATAGAGACAAGAGTATTTGGCTAGTATACCCCACATTAGCTCAGCTTGGATGGGGATATTGGAGAAAAGAGAGGACGACATGGAGAGGTTGGCTTGCAATTTCTTACAGTTTTCAGGATGCAGGATAAAGAGATAAGTTGTAGCTGTGCTAAAGCCCTTTCTAGAATCTAAAAATTTGAAGATCATGGAGAAAGCGGAGAATAAGGGCAAAAAAAAGACATGACAGAGGGAGAGTCAATGGGAGTTGCCACAGTTACAATTCAGGCTGAGAATCTGCCAGAAGCCAGGTGGTTCAGCCAGTCATGTGGGAGCCCCTGTTCTCCCTTGACCCTGGACCAAACCAAATATCTTGAACCGATTCTGCCAAACCTATGAGAATGGGAGAAATGCATGCAATCCCCATGGAGGTCCTCCAAGATGAAGAAGGCTGACTCTTGATGTAGGGTCTTTCTATAATAGAACTTGGTAGTGCATTTTTTAGTATTTCCTTATTGCAGGATACCAAGATCAATTTTCATTCACTTGGAAAGGTTAACAGTCGACCTTCAGATTATTCCCCACGATTACATTTGTAGTTCCACTATTTGTCATGGAATGGTGGCCTGAGCTCTTGCTTTGGTATGCTGACAACCTTATATGAAGAAAAGTTTCATTATATAGATGACATAATGCTAACCTTTCAGTTCTTTGAAGATTTTAAAATACATATAAAACAAGCATGTGTCTGGAGAGATGGCTCAGTGGTTGAGAGCACTGATTGTTCTTGTAGAGGACCTGGGTTTGGTTCCCAGCACCCACATGGGCATCCACATGGGGGCTAATAAATGTCTATAACTCAATTCCAGGATATATAATGATATATTCTGGCCTCCATGGACATTTCATACATGTGATGCACTTACATACATGCAGGCAAAACATTCATACACATAAAATAAAAATAAACATATATATATATATATATATATATATGTTTAAAGTAACAAGGATGGAAGATCAATCCACACTTGGTACTGTGGCGTAAAAGCAAAGAACAGTCTTGCAGTCTTCTCTCTGTCTGATATGAGGGATGGACTTCGGCCTGACTGACAACTGAGTAGCCAATAGCTTAAGGGAAACGCAGGGGAGGCTGGGAGGAGGTGGAACCAACATGGCGACTACTCCCGGGGGAGGGCAGAGATTGTACCCACGTGGAAAGGAAAAAATGCCCCAGCCCCCAGGCCCACGCAGAAGGCCAGAACCCAGGAGCCAGCGTGCTAGGTCCCCACTGTCTTAAGGATCATGTGAGTGAGACAAACTAAGAGACCTGGCCGACCCCAGCAGTAACAGACTTCAAGACAGCGTACCCAGAGACTTTGTAAACTTTGTAAATCAATAAATCTTTCTAAATGGAAGATTGGTTTCTGTTTCATCCAGCTGGATGAACCAGATCCCACCCGCTAAGGCATGGAGAATAAATTTATGCAACAAGTACAAAGGGAAGACACAGCTGTAAAATTCTTAGGAGTATTATGGCCCAGTAAGACACTTATAGCATGTGAAAAAGTTCTGTAATATCCTACAACAGCTTGTGCCTGTAAGTGTAAAATATATGTAGTATATTTGGGGCTCCAAGGGTATTTGTGGATTTTTATATTCTATACTGCCCAAGTTGTCCATCCTCTGTATAACTTCATCAATGGGATTTCATATGGGATTAGGACAGATAGGCTCATAAGGCTATTGAAAATACTAAGATTCTTATAGGAAGGATAAAAAACTGAGTGTTCCATAATCCCATCTGGAACAACAGGTAAAGGGACATGTACGTAATTCAACTTGTTCCGTAAGGGACTATTAGACTATATATGGCCTTTGCATGTCAGTGAGGTGCAAATATTCCCTTGCCTCTGAGAAGGCACTGCCACAAACCTTCTGTAAGCATTTCTGTTCAAGAATCAGAAGGTAAAGTCACCATCAAGAGTCTTACCCAATGATATGACTAAGAAAATTGAGTTGCAACCATATGGTAACCTGAATGTTATGGTAGCTTAATAGTTCCAAACAATTTAATATATAACTTTTGAATTAAAGCTTACTCAAATTGTCAGGATGTAGCAGATATATCCTGTGGTTGTCAGCACATAACATACATGGTCTCTAAACCAATTCCAACAAGTTCTTACTTCTCACCTTAGTCCATCCTTCACCCCCTCAAATTCTGTTGGCTTTCTGACATCCCAACTCCTGCCAGAATGGGTCATTTACTTCTGCTTATAACATTTTGAGGACTTCTCAGTATTTGTCACAGAGCTCCATGTATCAGCCTAAGAACATCAGAATATTAGGACTTGAAAGCCCCTTTTACCTGTTGTAATTTGACTGCAAAACCTAAACATCAAACAAAGTAAGACTGAGATGATCTTTGTGGCTTACAGTAACTAAGGTCACAAGTGAGCAATCTTATAGACCCTGAGCTGGGAATGGAATCAAGATCTCTCCATTCCATTGCATTATCTTTTGTATGATATTGTCTAACTTCTCTGAGCCCAAATAAGATGTAAGAGGTTGGATAAGACACAGTCTTTCCAATTTTAGGCACATGTTCCATTTCACTGGGCATTGATCATAAACAAGTCATATAAATTATGGAGTAATTTTTCTACAGCACTACAAAAAATGCAAACTAATTTTTTTTTCTTGATGCAAGATGGCTTGAAACCACAGGAGAATGGAGGCCACACTCACTCAGTGTCACAGGTTACACTCTCCTCAATAAAGTCATTTTCAAAACAAGGTACTTCATAGTGGATGCTGACTCTCTTCTTTCCTACTGGGTAATTGATGTTTATTATGAAATAAGCATGGACATTAAGGGGTTGAGAGAAAATTCTGACAACTGCTACTGTCAATATTCAGTGTTTTTAACTTTTAAGTTATTTTTCTTTTATGTATATAAACGTATTGCCTGTATGTGTGTAAATGTATCCATGTCATGCAATACCCACTGAAAACAAAAGAGAGGGCATTGGATCCCCTGGAAGTGGAGTTATGGATGGTTGTTAGCTGTCATATGAATGCTAAGATTTGAACCCTGGTCTTATGCTAGAGTAGCCAGTGTTCCTAATTGCTGAGGCATTTCTCCAGCCCGTTGATATTTATCTTTTTGTAGCTCGTCTCCTCCAAGCATACTCCTCATGAGTATTACACTCACATATTCCTCTGCAGTCAGGCTCCATTATTATTATTGTATCTTTTCCATGCCAAGCCCTTGTTAAAAGCTCTGAGATGGGCATGAGCTTTTGGGTTTTTGCTATCAAATAGAATGGCCACTATCTATTATCACATGCGTAGACCTGCCTACTATGACCATGGATTAGCATCTAGGATTTAGATCTACACTCAGGACTTTCCTTTGTTCCAGAATTCAAGGATACTGTTGGTCAACAAAGGAGCACCATTGGAAATGGGTCTTCTCAGTGTCCCTGTCATAGTCAGGCTGATGGAGTGATAATTCCTTTAAGAACAGTGGCTGGAGCCCTTGATGCATCACATTCCTCTAGTTAGAGGTCTTATATTCCCAAGACTACAATGTATTTTATATGTGGATTTTACTTGTTCAGGCTGCAAATCAGCCCACTGGATCTCCTGCAGTCACTCTAAGGTATCTCATAATTTGCTGCAGCTCAGGGACTCACAAATGGTTTGTGGTTCTGACACAAGGAAGATGTAACTCGCTATTTCTCATACTCACCTTTTCTAGATTTCTATTTGTTTTAACATTTCTACATTTTCTTTCCTTCAATTTTCTCTCTTCCATCCAAAAAATGAACAAAAATTCATTATTATATGAAATAAAAGGTATTTTTCCATTCCCTGGAAAGAAGGAAATTGTATTACCTAAAAGTTTTAAACTTTGCTCAAAAAATCCTTGTAACTTCCTAAATGATGTATGTGTTACATAATTTAAATATCTATTATGTTTATTAGTACTGATGGGCTCAGGCTTACTCTTTTTTACTAGGCTTTGAAGTTAGTGTACAAAGTAATGGGATTCATTATGACATCTTCACAGGCTGTTTGTGTCTATTCTCTTCATCTGCTCTGCTTCTCAGGCTCCCTTCCCTACGCCTTCTCTTCTCTTCCTCTCCCCAGTATTCCTCTTCTGCTCTCATGTCACATATAATCTTTATTTTCCTTTTATCTTCTTTTTCCTCTCCTCCTTCTTTAGACCCTTTTCCCCTTCCATGGTCTTCGTTCTAGTTTCCTGACCTATATCCACAGACACTTTTTCTTAAGAGTAATGATTCTAGTTAGAGCAAACCATGTCCTATGTAGCCGGCCAATGTCTACTTTTCTCTGGGTGTGTTGACTGGTCTCCTATGTTTATCTTATTTACTTTAAACCTCTCATGGATAGATTGCTTACACAAGAAAAGCATGGCACTGATTGCTCAGTCCCTTCCTCATACAATGTGCTATAGTTTCCACCTAATCCTGCCAACTATTTGCCAATGAGAACCTACAAATATCTTTTCCCAGAACTTGTCATAATTTGGGAGGGCCTCAAATCTCTCTATAATTTTTCTCAGCTCCATGTGGGTAGAAACCTGCCTTTTTGATTGAAGCATGCTCTCTCAATCCCTCTCAGGCTGTCCTCCTTCTCTTATTCCTTCCTTCTTCCCTCCCTAAAATCACACATCGAAGTATTTATCAGAATTTTTCTTCAGCTATGGTGTTCTATTCCAGTAAGATCTGACAGGTAGAAAATAACTCTTCTTCTGTTCCTCTCCTCTGTCCCTCTGAAGCTGAGCTTCAGATGGAAGCCACTGAATACTGAATACTTGGCCTTTGAAATTTTTTTAACTTAATTTCTATTATTCCTCCTATTGTATAAACCACCCTATTTAGAAAGGCTCAGAGTGGGAATTTTCTTAACAACATATGTATATGATTAGAAAGACCACAGATTTCTGGTCATGTCTACTTTCTAAGTTAATTTAAGGGTAGTATTTGAGGGTAAAACAAATATACAAGGACATCTGAGGAGGGAAATGTAGTTTTCTTAGATTCCTTCAAATTATACCATTAATCATGCAAATGGTTGCTTTTAGGGTAAATAACACCACCATGGGGCTGAAGAACTGTCTTCCTGTTACTTTTTTCAGTCCACTTAGAACCTTGTAGGAGCTTCTCCCCAGGTTCTTGTCTTCTGCCTCTAGTCCATAGCCTAAAGGCTTCTGTGCAAGTATTAGCATTAGTACATTCTTCCTATGTAGATTATGTGCTTGGACATGTCTCTTTTTTACTACTTTTCCAGAAAGAATAAGAAAAATCCTTTAACCTACATGAGAGATTTGTTTAGTTAAAACAACACTTAATGTTGCTTTTTTGGGTATTTCCCAGCAGTTGTGGCCTAGACTCAATGGGAGATAATATTATCCTTTTCCTGCAAGAAACAATAACCAAAAATGTCTTCAGACAGTTCCAAATTCTCTGCATAGAAATAATTATTGCAGTCTAAAAAGAGAGTAGATTATGGTATTCAAGAAATATAAAACATTAGAAGTTTCAAGAATAGTATACTCTTGATACAAAAGCCAACACTCATCTCCAAGGGGATTATGAGAGTTCACTCTGGAGCCACATATGAGTTACCATGGCCCAGGAACTCAGATTCAGGCAATCTCAAATTCAGTACAAACATGTCATGAAATTTTTATAACAGAACAAAGAAAGTCATAAATCAAAGAACTTTTCAAATACCTTTGTGAAAACATTAATTAGGTAGATACAGCAAGAGAGAAATCTCAACCATAGGCCTCAGGTACTCTCTGATGACACTCTTCCTTTGGTTGGTTGAAGCTAAGACTTTGTTGAGTTAATACATTCAAAAAAGTTATTATTTGTAAGTCACTGGATGTTAGGACAAACACAGAAGTAGCAAAGGAGTAACTAATTAGGGAACTAAAGATGGCCCAAGATAAATGGTAACTAGGCTTTGGACCTTCAACATGATCACTGAAGACCTAATCAGTTGATCAGCCTTGCAGAGTGTTCAATTTGAAGATGGAGAACCTTTAGGGGGCAGGGTATCTTCTGTTCACATTTTGTAGTAGTTAAAAATCTGATCTCAAAGATGTTTTACTGTAAATACAAATTTCTATTAATGGAGTTGAGGAGATGGTTCAGTGGTTAAAAGCACTGGCTGCTCTTCTAGAAGACTCAAGTTCAGTTCCCTGCACCCACATGGTACCTAACAACTGTCAGTAACTCCAGTTCCAGGGAATCTTGCATCCTCTTTTGGCCTCATGGGTTTTGTATGATACAGGTGCACCTATATACATGTAGGCAAAACACTTATACACGTAAAATTTAAAACATTTTTAAGTTACTTTACTGCCTTATTAGTGGTTCCCAAGATGGTTCCCATATACCTGCTGCACTGATGTAGAGCAGCTCTAAATACTGACATGAAGTGCAAAGTAAGAAAGTGTATTTGGCATATAGACCAATAAAACATGATACTAATTACTAGTGACAAGAAGCCACTCACTTGTCATGGGCTTTATCTATAGCCCATAACAGTGTTCTCTCCCCTTCCCCCTTTCTCTGTCTCCATTTCTATGATTTCTATGAAACTGGGAATAGGACACTCTAAATATTTCCAAATATGTTTTCATTGGTCTATATAAGTGTGTTTAAGAAAGTGCTTCTCAATTGCTAGTACCAAAGTGACTAGAAGTGCTCAGATCTTTGGCAAAGATGAGAACAGTGATACTATGTGTTGATTACACAGAATCGGGAATAAAAGATGACTTTGTAAAAAAAAAAAAAGATAACTTTGTGTTAAGTGACAGGGTAAGCTAAATTGTGAAGAACATTTAAGGTATCTGTCATTAGATGCATATTTTTTACAGAGTCTCCAAAAGTAATTAAGCCATTTTATTTTAATAATAATGTCCTTCAAAGACAAGAGCTATGAGTTGCATGAGCTTAGCTGTGATGGTCATAGTGACACACGAGAATTAGAAGGGGAGGAAGCTGATCAGAAGACAGCACTATAAAAGCTGATTTCTGATCCCACTTGAATTGTGGTTTGTTACCAGTCCCCCACTAGAATGAGAATCTGAAAGATTCTAAGAAGATATTTCTATGATAGTACCCTACTTATGGAACTGTGCTCTAAACTACTACAAAATAAATTTTGTAAGTTCTTACCGCTCAGAGGAAAAGCATGATTAGCTTAGCCAGAGTATTTCATACTGGACCCATGTGGAAGAGCATACAAGCCCTGGGTAGTGGTGCCATTTGCATCTTCCTCCCCTTCCACTCAGTAGCTAGGAATCTTCTTTCATTGTGGATTTCCTGTTGTACAACAGAAATAGAATGTCTGTAGATCATGGGTAATAATCTTTGAGTTTCTACAACCTTAATGATTTATGCCTTCTCATTAAAAACAGAAATGAGATCCAGTCAGCCCGACACAAATGATTACAGATTGTATGGGATGGGGGGTGACTGCGTTCTGAGCTTGAAGCAGAAGATGGCTAATTTATGTTGGATGCCAGAGGCCAAACAATGTATGTATGCCCCAAGTATTTAGGGGAAGCTATAAGCATGTTCAGTTGATGACCTCATCTTGGCTCCTGATTCTCAGGGAAACCCTGCACCTGACAATTGGTCATAGATATACCAAAAGAAATTACCTCCTTTAGCACGTGCTGCTTTCTATTCTGTTGGTTTCTTAGTGTTTCACAGTGAGTGGCAGGTTAATAAAACTTCGGAGGCTCGCTTTTGACTTTAGCATAGTGCCTAGTTTTAGGCTGAGAACAAACTGAGATTCAAACTCCATAAAATGAGGACTTTACTGCAAATGTTGTCAGATCTTTTGACCTTCAGAGCAAGTCATTCATAAGCACCAAACCATGCTACAAGGATTGATTAGCACCTGCCTTTTGCCCAGATGTCATTGCTTGTTCCATAAAATATTCCCATATTATAAGAAATGATTTTAGCACTTGTGACAGAGATTCTAGCCAGCTAGATAGGATCTGAGGTACTCCACAGGAAATTTCTACTTGGAACGATATGGTAGTTTAAAAGAGAATTATATACCAAGCTTCTTAGTGGAAGAAATGGCAAGAAACCTAAAGACCTATAAAAGTATTAGAATTAAGCATGTTTGGATAACTTGGGGCATTGTTGATCTTATAGGAGCTGCTTCCACTAATTAAGTTTTAGGGACAGGAAGCAACTTATCTTTCATAACCTCATTAGCTAGCTCTACTTGGCTCAGGATCGTTTTCTCTCCCCAGTTTAGTCACAAAAAGACTAAATGATACACACCTAAAGAAAGTTCCTATGTCCCAGCCCACTGAAATTTCTCAAGCTACCCATTTGTAAACCACCTCTTTTTAAAAACAAATATTTTTATTTGATCTTTGAGAATTTTATGTACTGTATTAGATTATATTCACTGCTAATTCCTCTTGACTCCTCCGAGAACCACCTACCTCCCTACTCCTGCAACTCCACATCTTCTTTTTAAATTCAAATACATATTTTAATTAAGCACAAATGACTAATTTGTGCTCTTCATATCTGGATGTGGGGCAGTCCACCCCATTAAAGAGAACAGATTCTTCCTTCTGCAAAAAACATCAACTGTCTATAACTTCTCAGTTAGGGATGGGGGTTCATGAATCTCTACTCCAAGCTAGAATGTTGACTAGCTTTATTTTTTGTAGGTCTTGTGTACTTGTGTAGGCAACCAAAGCTGCTGTGAGTTCATGAGTCCTAGGGGTAAACCTACTACTATTATTTTTCCATCTTTTTGTTTTCACATGTGAGTGAGTGTGTGTGTGTGTGTGTGTGTGTGTGTGTGTGTGTGTGTATGTGTGTGTTATGCATGGATATGTGATTGCATGCTTACATATGCCTGAGTACTTTTGTGTGCATACATGTTGAAGCCAGAAATTCACATCAGGTATCTTCCTTTATTACTTTCTACCTTTTATATCTTGTCAGGATCTTCCACTTGAACCCAGAGCCTGCAATTTGGCAAGTCTAGTTGGTCAACTTGCCACAGGAATTGGCTGTCTCCACCTCCAGATTATTGGTATTACAAATGCCTGATTGACATTTACATGGGTCCTAGTGATATGTACTTAGGTGTTCTTGTTTGTGTGACAAGTGCTTTACTTTTTAAACCATATTCTCAACCTCTAAACCTTTATATACTTCCTCATGAACTCTTTCACACAAAAACTATAATAGCAGTTCTTGATCTCATTTCACCTTTTTCATAACACCTCCTGATTCACCCCCTGAATCTCTTTTAGGCCTCTAGCATGGCCTATCTCCTTTTATTAGATATATAAACAAAATTATCTTTTCAGTATAAGTCTTTGTTGGTCCATTGACAGGTGCCTAAATCATCCTATAACCAACATTTTAAAGAGTATATGGTGATCAGGGTGATGGACTGATTACTCTGGTTGCTCTAGAGCAGAAGTAAAACATACACTCTGGTAGTCTAAGGAATGCAGCAAAGAATAAATATTCTTAGGGCATAAGCATAGTTTTACCTCTCTGTTCCTCTAGTATGAAGAAGAGCCTAGAATAGTGTGACTTAAGTGTGACTCCTGGCTCTAGCCACACCTGTTGTCTCTATATTGACCACACCTGATTTCTGGGCGTGGCCCTGGCCAGACAAAGTCTCTTCACCCCTTTGTGAACCTTTTGTGAACTGTTCTTTGGCTTTTAAAACCTCCCAGAGGTGTGTTAGCACAGAATTTGGCTTCTTGCCAGTCTTTTTTTTTTTTTTTTAGGAATTTGGGACTGACACAAGTCTTGCCACATTTGTCTTCAAGTAACCCAAGCAGACCTCCTTCATTTTGTCTCTTCTATACATCTTTTGGTTGTTCTATTCTTCTGCAGTAACTTAAATCTGTCAAAGCCTAACCTGTAAAGATCCTGTCCCACTAGGGGACTTAACACAGACACCAAACCTCCATACCAATTTTGAGGTCTTTGTTCAATTAAGTTCTTCAATAAATCTCTAGTGATCACAATCCTATCTGGTCCTGCAAATGTGGCACCATACCCTGCTTTCTTCATACCTAGTTCTCTCAGCAGCCCCTGTCTCTCTTTTATTGTCCTCCAGCTCCTGACATCCTTGGGAAGCTCCTCTAGCAATAACCAGTCTCTAACAGCTAGCACAAACCAGTCCATCAAAGAGTGCTTCCACTTGTACTGCCTCAGGTTATGCAGCCTATATCTCCAAGAAGGATGTGGTTATATTGCTCAGCTTTTCTGTATCTGCAGCATTTAAGCTAATAGCATCTGCTCCTGTGTCCCATATTCTCAGGAGCCAGGTGATGACAGGCTCTTTTGCTTCCTATTTGAATGCCCTCCCTAGTTGCAGCAGCTACAGTGTTGAGTATCCTCTAATTGCCAAATTCTCATGCTCATTGACTTCCATCAGCATGCTGACATCTGGGTTTCTCTTTTCTTTGTGTTACAGGTAGAGCGTCTTAACCTTTTCTGGGTTGCTCCCTTCCTCATGACTATCCACCTTCTCATGTGGGCTCCTAGTTGAGGAGTCCCAGGACTCCCTTGTATTATACGCCCTTGTATAATCCCTTGTATTGTAGATCTACTCTGAGCTCTTTCCTTTTTGCCCTCTTAGTCAGAAAAAATGGCAGATTAAAACTTTTATTTCTTTGTCCTTTTTATTTAATTTATCAGCAAGGTCATAGGCTAATGTTGTAGAGGCCAGTCTCTCATTTCTAGCTCTAATTTCTCTCTTTAGTCTCTCTCCAGGTTATAGTCTCTGTTTGGGATAAATTCTTTGTCACACATAGCAGTAGCCAAGCAGCCTCTGCAGCCGCATACTGGAACTTTGGCCCTTGACACATTGGCAGAATTCTTAAAATATGCTGTAGACCCTCTGCTGTTTTCAGAGCATCACCATAATTCTGCAGCGGTGCCCAGCAGTCCGTGTGCCGCTCCATGCCAGCTACAAGTGAATTCTCACCCTGGGATTTCTCCCACAGACATTGTCTGCCTTGGTGACGTCATCATAGTTAGCCACCTGAGGATCCACTGAACAAACCATGCCAGAACCTACTCTGTATGTATTCCATTCACAAGTCCCCACATTAGAAGCCACATAAGTCCTTTTCCCAGAAGCATTCTGTTTTTGTCAGCCAATCCTGACAACTACACAAATTCTGTCTTAACAATTTTTCCTGCAATGAGGCACTTACAAAGGATTTATTGGGCAGAAGATGTGACTTGAATTGAGGCCTATATTTTGATCAGAACCGCTGCAGACCCCTGTGCACCCTGCCAAGATGGGAACCAGCTGTTACACCCATCTTCTACACAGCATTTACTACTTTCCCCCTAGGTCTCCCCCTCAAATCATTGGTTGGTTGGAAAGCAGTTGAATCTATTGGCTTCATTTCCTTCAATCAAATTCTTAGAGGCAATTGCTGATGTCACTGTTGTCTCTAGTAGCTACATTTGGATCCAGCATGCACCCGCCTCAATGAGAGCCAAAGGGAAACTCCATGTAAATTTACCCTACACATTATAATTCTCAAACTAGGAATAATCTCTTTGTTATCAGGTTCTGGGGTGGAGTTGGGCTTGTTGTTCAGAATCTCAAATAATGATGAGCAAAGTCAAAAGAAGTGCACAGAAGCAAGGTTTTATTGAGAAATCGAGTAATAGCTCCCTGAAGTAGGAAGAGATCATACACAAAAAGAATGTTTTCCCTTGGTGATTGATAACTGCTGGGAGGGAGACTCATTTTTCTTTAAGGGTGTGATTACAGGCAGGCTGACCAGGCTCTAGGGGATGGAGCATTTGAGGAACACAAATAAAACCCAATGAGCCTTAAAAAATACTAGCGAGCATGACGTGATAGCAGGTTGGGAAGTGGGGGTGAATCTGAGAGGGATAGGAGAGGTGATCTGAATATGATCAAGATATGGTGTATGAAATTCTCAAAGAATTAATAAAATGTTATTAAAAATATAAGTTGGAGAGTGATTGAGAAAGACACCAGTTGTCAACCTCTGGCTCAGTAGTTAAGAGTACTGGATGTTCTTGCAGAAAACCTGGCTTTGAATCCCAGCACCACATGCTGGCTAACAACCTTCCATAACTCCAGTTCCAGGAAATTCAGTGCTACTTTTTGTTCTCCAAAGGTGTTGCACAACAATGGGTGCACTTACATACATGCAGGCATAACACTCATACATATAAAATAAAATTTAAAACTCTGGATGATAGGAAAAGACTGATATTACATGAAGCTAATAAAGAGCAAAACTTATATCTACCAGCATTTTTTTGGCAGCCACTATTGCTGTGATAAAACACTGATCAAAACCAACTTGAGAAGGAAAGACTTTAACTTGGCATATAGTTCACCAGGTGAATTCAAGGAAGGAATTCAGAACAGGAACCTGGAAATAGAAACTGAATCACAGACCACATAGGAATCCTGCTCACTGGCTTGCTCCTCTGCTTTTTGCTCAGACTGCTTTCTTATACAACCCAGAGCCATCTGCAAAGGGGTGGTATGACCCACAGTGGGTTGAAACATTACAATCAATAAAAGATCTCACAGAAATGACAGCAGGTCAGTCTGATAGAGGAAATTCCCCAATTGTAGTTCCCTCTTCCTAGGGGGGTCAAGTTAACAACTGAAGCTATCCAGCACAGTTGACCCGTACTCAACTTAACACAAACAAAACAAATTATTAATAAACCATAACCTTCCCATTTCTTGTCCCCATGATCTCGTGTTAATAGTAATAGAACAATATGAAAGTCCAAGAGTCTTTAAAATATTCAAAGACTTTAAAACTTCAAATTCTTTTTAAAAATCTCTTTACTGTGAGATCTTGTTACATGTTGTCTTATTTCAGGAAGGAAGAACCAGGACACACTTAAGCAAAACCAAAGTTTGGGAATGTAAACACCTGAGATTTACTCATGATCTTCTGTGCTCCAAAAGACTTTGTCTGCTCCACTTCTATGGCTCTGACATCCACAGAACACAAAGCTTGTCTTCTAGGCTTAGGCCATCTCGTCTTTGTACCTGCTGCACCCCTTTGTAGTCATCCCACAGTCCTGGCATTGATATTATATCTTGAGGTCTTTACCGTAATTGAGGTTGTAACGTCACCAATGGCTTCTCCTGCTCTTACACAGTGCCAGTGCCTCAGATCCTTTCCATAATCCTGGAAGAACTGGGAAACAACAGGAACAAAAACCAGTCATTGGCTCAATTTGTAATGAGTTAGGACCCTTTTGGATTTCTGTTCTGGGACCCTTTATTTGTTCCTAGATATATCATTGATGACATTGAGTTTATTATAAAACTTCTGTGTCCTTAGGTTTGTCTGTCAGTTTCAGGGTTTTGTTTATTTGTTCCTGTGACCATGACTACTTACAGACAGGGCCTACTTAACTCATAATACGTATTATTCTGAGCAGTCAAGGAATTGCATCCTGAGCCTAGGTATGTGATGATGAATATGGGGTAAGAAAAATCCTTTAACTCCATGCTGTTATACACCTAAAGTCAAATTACGTTCATTAATTTTATTAGTGATCTGGTACATGAGAGAGATGTCTTAAACAGTGTGAAGCTGAGTCTGTGGGACAAATGAAGAATTAAGATTGGGATCACAGGGTCAGACTGTAAGGATGCTTGCTTCAAAGCCTAAAGACCTGAAGTTATTTCTGAAACCCACATGGTGAAAGAAGAGAACCTACCTTTGATCTGGTTTTGCCTTGGTGGGGGTGAGGTGCTCCCCTTTGCTTTTTTTCCCACCTTCAGTTTTCATCTATGCATCCCCATAACACATCTACCTTTGCAGAAACTGCCAAGTTTCGTGGTAACATCTCTACTTATAGGCCCTTTGCTCACTGATTCAGCAGGAAAAGGCAGAAAATGTATAATCAAAGATTCCTGGATGTCATCTGCATGGATATCATGCTCTCATAATTCTGTCCATGTCAAAGTAACAATCACAACAACAAAACTCAGAATAGCAAGAAAATCCCAGCTTCCGTAGCTCCAAACAGCATTGTCTATATGAACAGCCCAAGAAACAAGTGTCTTGCATGATTATGAGCCTGTTTGGGGGCTGTTGATGTTAAACTTTTGTCATGCAATCATTGTAGTGATGAGTTTCATAAAGGCATTTTCACTCCAGTATATCGTACACTTGAACAATGGTTGCTCCTCCCTCTAGTACTAAATAGATAGGTCTCTATTTTTGGTTTAAGAAGCAAAGTTTCTCAGAAAGCTCAGAGTTCTTCTATGGTCTCATGTGTGTCATGTACCACAGAGTCAGCAGATATCCTTAACCTGCTCTCTAAAATCTGACTAATGCTTGTGTTGTTAATAGCCTCTGGCCTCCATCTTTCCCCTCAGTGTTTTCTTTCTTAGACATGTTCTCTGATAAACAGTTATTTCTCTTATAGCATCTTGAGACCCAGATATCTCTATTAAAATAATATCTTTTATTCTATGACCAGGACTGAGGTAAAGGAAGAGGGATAGAAATCAAAAGAAGCTAATTTGGATGGAGAGTTAGATTTGGTACACTAATTCTTTTTTATGATGTGTAGGAGGTAAGAGTGTACAGGAACAAAGCTGTGGACAGAGTGCAATAAGCAAGGGTGAGAAATGGGGTTGGAGGTATAGCAAGTGGTCAGAGAATGCAAAATTTTGTTAGCCATGACAAACACATAGGATTACATTTTTTTCTGTAATGGAACTCACTAGCATTAGAATACTTGAGAAAGGAAACTGTCATGGACTGCTTTATATTTCAAATGTTCAATCAAGTTGTTATAAATAGAAAAAAATAAGCTACAGTTCCAGTGAACAACAATACATATGTGAACAGAACCTCTCCTCTATAAGACACTTTGATGAATAATTGACAAGTACAAACAATATATTTGTGAATATATTTATTTTTAACTACCTTATTTATTATTTTAATGTGTATAAATATAGTGCCTACATGTCTGTAAGTGCACCTGTGTCATGCAGTGCCTACTGAGTTCAGAAGAAGGTGTTGGATTCCCCTAGAACTGGACTTCTGGATGGTTGTCAGCTGCCCTATGGGTAGCTCTTAACCAGTGAGCAAGCTTTCCAGTCATCTATAAATATTTTTCTCAAGTGGGAAAGATATTTCCTCCCCTACATAATTTATATATTCAGAGATTTATAACTGCATCCAATGATAATTCTAACTTTTTTTTCATGCTTGTTAGCATCTTGAAATCTGATGTTATAATTAGGTAAATAAAGAGAGAAGATTTTTATTATATTGATAGTTTATTTGAATTCCTCTGTGTTGTCCATAATAACACCAATCTTTAGTACTTAAAATTTTGGATACTTAGAAGCTGACAACTGAGCTATATTCGCCTTCAATAATATGAAGTCCCTCATTTAAATCACAGTTCAATGGGTCATTCTCTTGCTTAACATTAGCATTACTATTTTTCACTGTTCCTCAGTGACACATGAGGACTGTACTATTCTTTTGCTATCTAGCAGGAAATGTCAATGATAAAAGAATCCCCCTTGATGAAAGCCACTTCAGGCATTTGATTTGGTGAGTATATATACATGCAGAAAATTTAGAAATTAATTATGTTAAATTCTCCGGTTTCCTTCCTACATCTTAGAAAATCTTCTTGCATGTGATTTGGAGCTTACTGTTGCACTGGTTGTGCTCTGAGGGCATGGAATTTTGCTTTTCTCTATTTCATTCCAAATAATATGCTCAGTCCTCTGTTAATTAATGAGGGAAAGAGAGACCTTCAGAGTCAATGTATTTCCCCATTCTTTCTATATCTTTCCTGACTACCCATCATACATGCCATACTTGTTAGATTTAGAAGGACACAGAGAGTATAATATTTAGAAAAAAGACCAAAGCCATGCCCTTCAGGAGCCTGAAGAACCTTTATTCAGCAAAGGGGCAAATACCTTCTCCATGAAAAGTCGAGCTGTGTGCAAGTGGGAGGGATGGAAGTAGGATTAACATTGCTAGAAACACAGAAGACACACACAGTTGTGAAGTCTGAGTTCAGATGTTCTTGGGCCCTTTTCCTGGAGCTGCTTGCTTAAGCAGAAGAAAGAAACTGTTCAGCTTGGATGGCAAGGACAGTATTGATACATCCTGGCAGGAAGGTGGGTTTTTTTGGCTTTTCTGCACCTGTGACATTCCATCAAGTCTGAGATAGAGATGTGGCTAACTATTAACAGTGGAGCTAGGATGAGACATTTGTATCAGGGAACTTCTGGTTTCTATTAATACTGAGATCTAGTTACTTATATTCAGAAAATATTTTCTGACTACAGGCATACTACTCCCAAACAAGGAGTAATAACATTAAAGACATTTTGAGTCAAGTTACCTAGTTGAGATCATGGTTTCAATAAAGTCATCATTATAAAACTGGATTCTCAGCCTCAACATCTCAGGTCAGTGGACAGTAGCAGGTAGTAGCCCAGTCTATGATAGGACACAGCCAGTGACATATGTTTACATCTTTGCCCAAGAACCACAGGCAAATCCACAAGCACAAGCAGTGACAATCTTCCCTGCATGGGCATGTAAGGTAGGAACCATAGCCCTTGAACTGCAAGATATGGAAAGTCCCTGTCTGTTCTTCCTAGGGAGCCCATAGAGAGATTTAGGTTTGGGGGAAATAGTGCTAATTCAATTTTGAGAGCACACTTCAATATAAAAAATTGAAAAATTACTTAGATTGAAGGACTTAGAAGTTGGAGTGTCTGTAACTTTCCATTAATGAAAATTCACCTCTATGCTGACACCTTACACACCATTAGAGGGGAATAAATTAGGAAAGAAATGAGGAACATGTTCATTACTGAACAACTGAGGACAGGAAGGGCTAGCATGTGGGACATGATAGAAAGAAGTGAAAGGAAAATCAGAAACCCAAGGTCTTTCAATAGCATCCTTGTGGGATATTAAAATCAGTAAGGGATTTCTGGCAACCTGGAACTGTTGCTTAGCTCTGTGGTTCTCCAAATCTGTTTTAGCAAAAGATGGTAATAAAGGACGGATGGGCAAGGACATGGGCATCTTACAAATTTTGAGTGTAGAATTACTCACCAGCAGGACAAGTGGCCATCCTGGCTGATGACACTAGTGCAGGAGAACGTTTTGGCCCCAGTGGGAAGAGGATACCCTGAGTATGAAAAAAAAGTAGTGTTGCCCATGATGTCTTCTTCTCCTTCCCATGTCTCTTCTATCTTGGACATGTCATTGTTTCGATAAGCATACTGGTCACTGGCTATTCAGATTTAATTTGTGAAGTGAAATAATAATCATTCTTACCAAATTAAGTGACATGAAAACTAAATGAACAAAGAGAAGTTTGTGCTATCTCCAATTCATAATGGGTTCATAAATAACAGCTGTCCTTCCTTTCCTCCACATTTTCTGCTTTTGGCCAAGATTTCAAAAGCAAGTAGGATGCCAAAGGAGTCTCAGGTCAGGAAGGCAGGACTGCAGTGGACTAATTAGACACTGAGATCTTGGCATGCTATTGCGGTGAAGTTAGGTTTTTGGAATGGGTGGCATAAACCAGGATTAAGCTGTGATCTCTCCGACCCCATCTCTTGCCTTGAGTATGGAAGGCTTCCTTGACCTTTTCCTCCACCAAAGAGTCTAGGGATGACTCAGTATTCACTGGCATCATCAGCTGGAGAAGGGAGATGAAGATGAGAAGAAGCAAATTGTAGATTTCATGCTGTAGAAAATCCGTGTCCTGGGCCTGGAAACAAAATCGAAAGATGACGAATCCCTGAGCTCTGGTTTGGCTCTGAAGGAAAGGAGAAGGCATGTATATGTATACTCTAGAGATAGTGGGAGGAAGGCACACAAATAATCGTACTGCAACTCTCATAGCTATTTAGAGAAGCCGGGGAGTCCACAGAGCCAATTCACTCACCAAAAACTCAGAAAAAGTCCAAGGTTTGGCCAGGAAAGAATGCTCTTCTACCCTGTGGGATCATTGACAAAGCCCCACTTGATATATACAACCACCCCACCCCCATGGGATAAACTCTTTCTGTAGGTTTTCCAGGAACTTTGACACCCTGAGGAGTGTTGTATAGCAATTTCCTTTGAACTAAAACACATCCCCCCAGGAAGGGCTCTTGAGTCTAAGAAAGCAAACATACTTGGCATGTCTGAGAAAGCTGAACCTTACAGGATTCATATGCCTCCTTTCACCTAATGTTATAGGATGAGTAGACAACCCCTGAGAGTAGAGCTGAGCTGCCTGGAGGACGTTCTCAGACCTGTGGATCTGCCTGGAAGTTGTTCAGAGAGCTCCAAGGATGCGGCTTCAGTGACTTGTCCCACATGCTGGGGTAGCTTTTTGGTGGTACAGCTACATTTGCTTGTCCTTGCTCTTGTAAGTAACCCCTTACCCAGATTCCTGTAAGTAACTTCAATAAACTAAGTAGTCCACCAACTAGGCTTTGCCCCAGTCATTGCAGTGCTCTGTTGTACCTTTCCAATCTTCTTTGAGTGGAACTGTGGGGGGGGAAGGGGTGGATCTTGTATTCCAGGAGAAGTCTCATGCAACACACTTGGCACCAGAACAGGCACACAGCAGAACCACAGATAAGTAGTGAAAAACAGTTGGGTGGACTCTACAGTTGGTGCTTAGGCATGCAACTGAGGCTGATCCTGTATAAGGGTGGCAAAATTCCCAATGTGGGACCCTCTCCCTATATGGTATGAGAAAGTGTACCCTTTTGCTATATCAGTGGTTGTGTAGACCTTCCTTAAGTGAAAAAGAAATTCAGTCAAGACTGAATCCTACAGTCAGAAGGAAATTCTGGGTGGGGGATGTACAGGGAAAATCCCACTGGGTCTAGCTTCTGTTCTGTGGTCTTCAGCAATATGCCTACTTGATGAGTGGAGTGTGCTGAGTCAGTTCAGAGATGCTCTAAGGTAGGTCAGAGGTTTCAATAAAAGTTTTTGGTCTGTGAAAGTAAATGAAGGGAAGAGAGCAAGGGCAAGCTGTTCTGCAACTGGTGTTTGTAGTAAAAACTGCAGTTAATTCTGGGATCTGCTAGTGGTAATTTGCTTGTCTAAGAGAGAAATGAAAAAGAGAAAGGAATATGTACAGAAGGAATATATACCCGGAATGCTCAGAATTAATATCTGAATTGGTGGGCAAATTGGGTAAAAGAGAAATCTCATGCTACTATTAGAGGTCTTGAACTTACCATACAGACCGGACTGGCCTCGATCTCACAAAGATCCACCTGCCTCTGCCTCTGCCTCTGCCTCCCAAGTGCTAGGATTAAGGTGTTGAAGTCAAATATTAAGCATGCCAGTCAATAGTAGGACCACAAGATGTCAAGAGCTGAGCAGTTCCTGAGAGAAAGCAATGATTGGAAGTGACAAAGAAAGTCTAACAGTTCAAATTTACACCCTTTGGCTGCCCTGCACATTATTTTAAGTTAAGTTAGTTGTCATTTAACCACAAGACTTCCCCATTCAGAGAGCTACATTTCCTAGTAAAGTACTGCACATGTTCTCAGCCCAGGTATGGGAAGCTATTCTACTTGGAGCTTTCTTCCCAAATAATTAACTTACCCCTAGAGGAAAATGCTCCCTCTAGATTTGCATTCCTTGGTACTTAATTCCATTGTTACTGGAGAAGTTAATCTATGTTCTTGTGTGTGTGTGTGTGTGTGTATTTCTTTCTTTCTGTCTGTCTGTCTGTATGTGTGTATGTAATATATGTGTATTTATGGGGATTACATGTGTGTATGTATGGGTACAGCTGTCAACCTCTAGAATTTGTTCTCAGGTTCTATTCATCTTATTTTGGGGAGACAGATTCTCTCAGTCGACTTGAAGCTTGCCAAATTTGTTTTGGTTTGACTGACTTGTTTGACTAATTTTGATGTTTATAATTCAGTTTCTCTTCCTGCTATATTTGTCTGTTTGTTTTGCCAAGTCCAGATTCCAAATCTTTTCTCTTGGGAAAGACATTTGTAATCCCATCAATCTCAAAGTCACTGAAATAGGTGATTCAAACAGTTTTTTCCTTATAGAAATCATTTTAACCTCTCTTACCCTTCTATAATAGTTGTCATATTTCTATATTCATTAAAATTTTCTTTATATTCACTTTTCAGACAAATATTTATTGAATCATTATCACGGTAAAAGGCATTAGATCATTATCAAAGCAAGGCCTCTGCTTTTCTAGAAATTTCTCCTTTCTTACCTATCCTTGTAACCAAAATTAATCCCATGCTTTGACGTCATTTAACACTGTCTGTTAAATCTGCATTCATACTTTATTTATATTTAGGTAGTCTAGGAAAACACTGTTAATGATCTCATCAGGTTTTGAGCTCCTCTAATCAACTTTCACAATCTGGACTAAACATACAGTTTTAATCTAAAACAAACAAAGAGACAACAGCAACAACAAAACAAAACAATGTTCTCTATTCCTCCCTTAAAATCCTAACCTGCCCCTGGCTCAGAATAACATTCATATGTTTATATGTTTTGAAAATATCATTGCTGAAAGAAGCATTGTTGGAGGCAATGAATCATCTGTACTATGTTGAAAGCAACATGTGGACTTAGGTTCATAATATCTGTTCATGTTTTTTATGCTGTTCTGGGTCAGTAGGGAGTCAGACAAGGCAAACTTCTCTCCCCTGTTTAAAAATTCTTCCCTGAGAAATCAAAGATCCTCATTCCTGTCCCATATCATGCTGGATGTACTGTTTAGATAAACAGAGTATACCCTTTGTTGAAGAAATAGTTCCTACAGAAAATAGAAAAGAAGAGTTCTGAGAACAGACTGGGCTCACTTTTGGCTTAAAGGACCAGGAGTTAAGACTTTTTTTTGTTGTTCCAGCATGGCCGCATTATGGCATCCACACACCTAATGATTCTGTTTAAACCATCATATGAACTCACTTAAAGATTCAGGAAGTACCTTTGTGTTAAGGATTTACATTCAGCATATATCATCTAGCTAGCATGTAGAATATGCATGAGAAATTAATAAGAACACACTTGGAGATGCTAGGAGTAATCAATATTCTTAATGGAAAACCACAAGAACTGGTCAAAATGACAAATAAATGAGAAAATCACCAAGACAAAAAAGTTAATGAAAGGTACTAGACGTGTGGAACAAGGTAATCGCAGGATAGTTGAAATGAAGTACAAATACTTGAGATATAAATGCAAACATAACAAAACCGCTTTCTGATTCAGTAATACTAGTAACGTGTTTCTGTTTACTATACAAGCATTTGAAAAATTATTAATAAAACAGTTTGTAGATCCTCTGAGCTGTAGCTGACAATATAACATTTGAGGAAAAGAATGAGCGGGTTGGGGGGGATTGCTCAGTGGTTAAGAACACTATTCTTGCAGAGAACCAGAGTTCAGTTCCCAGCACTGACATTGTGCCTAACAACCATCTGAAAGTCAGTTCCAAAGAATCAGACACCCTCTTCTGGCCTCAATAGACATTGTAAGCATGGGTGCAATCACATACATGCAGACAAAACTCTCATACACGTAAAATTCAAATTAATTAAAAATAATTAGGGAGATGGCATAAAAGACTGAGTAAGCTGTAAAACGATGATGATCTGGAGAGAAGAGAGGAAGAGAAGAATGCATACCAGCAAACCCTCATGCACTGCAGGCATTTGAGGGTACTTATGTATGCCACAGAGTGTCCACAAAGGGGTCCTGTCTCTCTGGAATGGGTCTGCTCAGTGTCCTTGCCACAGTCAGGCTAGGAGTGATAAATTTCTAAGAACAGTAGCTGGAGCCCTTGATGCATCACATTCCTTTAGTTAATGGTCTTATGTTCCCAAGGACACAGTATATCCAATATGTGTGTTTTACTTATTCGGTTCAGCCCAGAGAATCTCCCACAGTGACTGTAAGGGCTCTGATAACTTGCTGCAGCTCAGAGACTCACAAATGGTTTGCAGTATGACACAAAGAAGATTTAAGGTTACTTCACTCTTTCTCCTATTTGTGTTTTCCATTTGTCTGATACCTTCATCTGTCCTATAAATCTCATCTCAAGAATAACAATTTCACAAAATTTCCCTATTTAGGTGAAAAAGAAGATATTTTCCCAATTTTCCTTTTAGAGCTATTTAGTCATTTCTTGCTAGATAGTTAATATTTAAATCTCAACAACAATCTAAATTTCTTGAGTAATCCTTCAATTTTTACAGTGGGTCTCAGAAGGTGACCTCACTTTTTATCGTGTAGCTGTGAATAAACAGGCTACTTCTCAGGATCCCAAGTCACTCATCTTTGAATAGGCAAATAATAGTTTGGGGACAGTGATGAGAATTAAATGGGCTGTGCTCCCAAATGATAATCGTAGATCTCACACAACATTTAATAAATCTTGATTATTATTATATCAACAAAAACTGTGTTGTTACATTACTATCCTCTTTCAAATCATTGTCAATAAGCCAGGCATTGGTTAAGAGGCTGTTCAAATTCACTTGGCTCATTTATGTATAAAGAAACATTTTGTGCTTTATCAAAGTGATTAGTTTGAAAGATGAAGCCCCAAAATGTTATATCATTTTAGTATATTTCTAAGTCTAAAACAGTTAATAAATTGCACACAAACTCAGAAACAAATAATAATTTCATATTCATATAAATTCTTTCTTTCCTAAAAATATTGACAAAATGAGAAAAGAATTCACATTCGTGCTGTTTGGAGAACCTACTCTGTGTTTACCTCTCAGACCCTGCCTCCTCTGTGTTTGCATATTGCTTACTTTGGGACTTAAAAGTAAGCTTCCCTCTTCGGTGGAAGAAGCTGATTGCTGCTTCTGGTGTCTCTGGTGCGGATCTTGTTCTACTTTAAGTAGCTGTTGCCTGCTACTTCTCTCGGGCAGGTTTTTCCTTTATCTTTGGTAACTCTTTTAGCTTAATGTTTTTTCTTTGTTCTTGAGAAGTTCATGTATCTATACCATGAAACAGGATAAGTTCCAGCCTCTGTTCACCCTCTCCAATTCCCCCAGATCTCCAAATCCTTAAATGTATTCCTAAATTATATGGTTTTTTATGCTTTAAATAGCTATTATTGTGATTATTAGTGCTGACTGGTTTAGATATATTCTTTTTTTCTATTAGGTTTTGAAATTAGCTTACAAAATAATGGGATTCATATGGCATTTTCACACATCCTTCATTTTTGTCGACCATCCTGCCGGTTCTGCTCCCTTTCTCAAGCTCCCTTCCCCTTTCTTTTTCTTCTTCCTCCTCTTTTGCTTTCATGTCACATGTATTCTGCTGCTCCCTTTTTATGTCTAATGTCTCCATCACTCTCTTAAGACCTGTTTTTTGATCCTTCATGATTCTTTCTAGTTTCATGACCTATACCCATACTCACTTATTCTTATGGGTGGTGATTCCAGTTAGCACCAACCATGTCCAATGTAACTTGGCAATATTTATTTTTCTTTGGAGGTGTGAAGTGACTGGCCACCTATGCTTATTTTATTTACCTTAAATCTCTCATGGATGTATTGTTTACACGATAAGCATAACATTGAGTATTGACTGAGTCCCTCCCTCATACAATGTGCTACAGTTTCCACCTAATTCTACCAACTAGTTGCCAATGAGAGCCCATTGGCATATGACAAATATCTAGTCCCAGAACTTGTCATAATTAGGGAAGGTCTCAAGTCTCTCTATAATAATTTTTCTTCATGAGAATTAGCTCTCAGCTTAAAGTATGTAGAAACCTGCCTTTTTCAAAGAACCACACTATCTCAGTCTTCCTCAGCCTCCTCATCTTTCTGTTATTCCTTTCTACACCCCTAAAACACATTTCATATCCTTGATAGTTCTGGGAATATCTGTTCAACTGTGATGTTCTCCCCTGATAAGACCTGACTGGTATTACATAGTTCTTGCTCTGTCTCCCTCTTACTATTCCTCTGTGGCTGAGCTTTAGATGTGAACCACTACAGATTGCGAACTTAGTCTTGACAGGCTTTAAAACTTAGTTTCTGCCCTTCCTCCTATTATATAAACCACCTTGTTTAGAAAGGCTCAGAGTGAGATTCCTCTTAATGATATACATAAATATGTAATTACAAGGCTCACAGATTTTTGGTCATGTCTACTTTTAAGGGTAACATTTGAGGATAAAATAAACAAGGACATCTCAAGAGGGGAATGTAGTTTTCTTAGATTCTTTGGAATTATATCATTACTCATGAAAGTAGTTTTTGCTGTTAAGGTAAATAATGTCTCCATGGGGTTGCAGAATTGTCCTTATATTGATTTTTCAGTCCATTTTACTCCTCGCTGGAGCTTCTTCCCAGATCCTTGTCTTCTGCTTCTAGTCTATAGCCTAAGAGCTTCTGTGCAAATCTTAGCATTGGCATAATTTTCCCAAATAGATTATATGCTTGGGTATTATCTTTTTATGAATTTTCTGAAGGAAAAATAAAACTCCTTTCACCTAAGTGAGAGGTTTTTTAAAGCTAAAACAACCCGTAAAATCTCAAAATAGCATATGTGGCAGATAAAAGTAAGAGCCCAGTGATAGTTTATATCATTATAAGTGGCCCCCGTAATAGTCCCCATATGTCTGCTGTTCTAATGTACAGAAGTCTGAACACTGATATATGGAGTGTAGAGAGTAAGCAAGTGCATTTGGTGTATACACCAATTAAATGTTTTGTACTGGTACCTCAGTTCTCTCTCTCTCTCTCTCTCTCTCTCTCTCTCTCTGTCACTTTTATTGTTCCTATAGAACTAGAAATCTGACACTTTAAATATTTTCAAATACGTTATCACTGATGAACTTAAGTATGTTTAAGAAAGTGCTTCTCAATTGCTAGTATCAGAAGAAGACACACTCCTTTGGAAAATTTTGTCTTCTCTATTACCATTATTCATAAATTATTTTGTAAACAGTACTCATAAGATAGGTGGTACAGAAACATGTATGTAAACTTAGAAACAGAGGTCATTAGAAGGATACTATTGTTCACTTTTCGTAGTAACCTGCCCCAGTATTCCTTTCAAGTGAGAAATTGAGCCATCTATTTCATGACAGAAGCAGACATTCTAGCACAGAGTTTGTAAATCCTAGGCTCTACTCATATTTCATGTGAGATGATTAGTTGCTGTGAAGCTTCTCTTATACTTTCAAGGCTATTTTCCAACACTCATGGATTAGACTCACTGGAAAATAACATTATCCTTCCCTTACTAGAAGTAATAACAAAAATGTCTCCAGACACTTCAAAATTCTATGGTTATGAACCAATATTGTAATATAAAAAGAGAGTAGACTATGATATTCAAGAAATCCAAAAAGCCACATTGTAAACTTGGGAGAACTAAATATATATTTACTTTTTCTTCCTGTTTCCTTTCTTGAATGTTCCATCTCCCCAAACTCATTCTATGAATCAATTAGCAAAGATCCTATCTTCTCAGTAGTCATGAAGGTTTAGGGATTTGGATGATTAAGATAAAGCTGTTGTCAGCCTATGATTGGCATATTTTTTTTCCTTGTAGATTACTGCTGCCCTTTTGCTAAAAGACCAAAGATGAGAACAGTGATCATATGTTTCATATGTTCTGGATACATAGTATTGAAGATAACTTTGAAAAAAGAAAAAGATAACTGTGTTATGCTACAGAGTAAGACCAATAGTGAAGATCATTTGGAATATCTGTTATTCATCATATATTTTTCACATCAGTCTCCAAAGTAAATAAATCATTTTGTTTTAATGACAATGTCCCTCAAAGAGCTGTGAGTTGCAAGAGCTTAGCTGTGATGGTCATAATGTGATGAGGGGACAAAAGGGAGGGAGTTGGCATGGTGACAGCACAACACTATAGAAGCTCATTTCTGATCCCACTTGAGTTGCTGTTGTGTTATCAGCCTCCCACTGCAATAAGACTCTAATATGCACCACATTTCTACCTCTTTCATATTCTGTGATGGCAGCCTAGTTATGAAACTGTGTTTTAAGTCACTACAGAATAAGGGACCAAGTCATCCCCACTTAGAGGAAAAGCATAATTATAATTTCAGGAATATTTCACACTAGACCAATGGAGAAGAAATTATTAGAACTGGATAATGGTCTGTTTCATCTTTCTATGCTTCTTTCTATCCAATAACTAGGAATCTTCTTTCATTGTGGATTTTCCATTGCATAATGAAATAAACTGTCTATGCATCATAGATGATAATCTATGAGATTCTGTTACTTTGATGATTTTTGCCTTCTACTTATAAAGCCTATAAAGCCATGAAAACCAATTCACCTGACACAAATGTTTATGTATTGTATGTGTTGGGGACTGACTGGTTGTTCCATGTTCTGAGTCTGAGGCAGGTTGTGGTTAATTTGTCTGAATGACAGAAGCATCACAATGAATATATGTCCCATGCACTTGGGGAAAGCTATGAACATGGACAATTGATGTCCCTGTCTTGGATCCTGATTCCCTGAGGAGACTGGGCACCTGAGATTCTAGCCTGCTAGAAAATATCTGAGACATTGCACAGGAAATTTCATGGAACATCAAGGTACTTTAAAGTAGAATTATATGCCAGTCTCTTTAGGTGGAAAAAATGCCAAGAAACCTGAAGAACTGTAAAAAGTATGTAATTAACAATGTTTTTATGTCTTGGGGGCTTTGCTGGTCCTATAGGAGGTACTTCTGCTAACTGATTGCTAGGGACAGAAACGCACTCACTTTTCACGGGGTTTATCAGTAATCCATAATCTCATCAGCCCACTCTATTGGACTCCTCCTCTAAGCTACTCTCTCCCTGCTTTAGTCACTGCAAAACCAGATACTAACAGACTGTGAGGGATGCTCCTTTGTCCAGATCACATTAAAATTTTTCATGCTAACAAGTCTTAAACTACCAACATTTTCCTTTGTGGTGCTTTCATATAAGTATGCTTGTTTGCATGTACATGTTTGTGTATACATATATACATGTCTTTATATGTAGGCAGAGGCCAGAGGTAGACGCCAGCTGTGTTACTTCTTTGCTTTCCACCTTATATATTGTAATGGGTCTCACACTTGAACCTTGAACTTTTCTGAGTCTAACCAGTGAACTTGCCCCAGGCATCCCATTTCACTTCTTCGGGAGTCATGGGTTGACAGGAGCACTGCCACACAGCTCTGGCATTTACATGGGTGCTGATAATCTAAAGTAAATGTGTAGTCAAAAGATTCCTGGTTGTCATTTGTTTGGATAGCATGACATTGCCCTCAACTAATTCTGTCCATGGGAAAGTAACAATAGTAACAAGAGCAACAAAATCCTAGACAGGAAGACAGCTGTCAAAGCTCCAGACAACATCTTCTCACATGAACCACCTAAAAAATAAATGTCTTGAACAGTTGGGAACCTGATTTTTGTCTGCTTTCTTTACTTTTTAAAATTGGTGTATTATTCATTGCGCATGGTCATGAGTTTCATAAAGAAATTCTTATATTGTACACTTTTACCATATTTGCTCCAACTTCTAATAGTGGGAAGAAAGGCAGAATATCTGTTTTGTATTTAAGAAGTAAAGTTGTTCTCAGAAGGCTAAGGAGAGTTCTTTTATGATCTGATTCAGGTGACCCACTAGTCTGTCAGGGTCACCCTGCACAAAGCTGAATTAGAACAGAGCATTTGGACAAGAAAGGAAGGCGCTCCCATTACTGATTTAAATCTAATTCATCCTCCAGAGTGGACACATTGCTATCTGGATGGAAACCAGGACTGTGTAATCACAAGAAACAAGAAACTTTCCAGAAAGTCAACAACTACAACGAACTATATTAACCTGATCTACAAAATACATTTTAAGTTAATTTTTGTTGTATTTTTGTGAATTTCATAAAATATATTTTGAACATATTTAGATTCCCTTTCATATCTGAATCCCTCCCTCACTAATCTCAAATTTCTCTTTGGATATATATGAATTTCCAAATGCCTACAGAGTCAGTTTTTGTTAAGTAATTGATAAATACAAACAGTATATTTCTAAGTTGACAGCTGAATTATAGCCTCCTTCAATACTGTGAGGTCTAAAATTTTAGAAGCTTACCACTACCACCATCAATTATAACACAGTTGCTACCAAGTCACTGGGTCACTGACTTGCTTGACATTAGCATCAGTATTTTAAGTTATTTATTTGGAATTCTGTTAATTTTCATCCCTCAGGATGATGCATGATAGAAATACTCAGGGAGAGGGGCTATGCTGTTCTTTTGCTTGTTCTTTTTTTTGAGTGAAAGGCAATGATGAAAGAAATGACTTTGATGAAAGCCAGCCATGTTGGGCACTTGATTTGGAAAGAGTACATATACATGCTGAGATTGAAGACAATAATGATTTAAAATCTCCTTTTGCCTGCATACACCTCGGAAAGTCTTTGTGCACATGGCTTAGAGTTCACAGTTCCAGTCGGAGAGCACCATAGGAGCATGGTATTTTGTTTGTTGGTGTTCATTCCAACAATATACTCAGTACTCTTTGTTAAACAGTGAGGACACGGAAGACCTTCAGCATTAATTCATTTTTCCTGTTCTTCTCATATCTTTCCTGACCACCCATCTCACATGCCATACTGAGATTTAATTGCTGATATTTAAAAAATATTCTCTGGTAAGAGGCATCCCACGATAGAAGGAATAACATCAAGAACATATACACCAAACTGATCCAAATCTTATTATTAAGAAGTAGGGTTATTGGTGAACAGAAATTAATTATGGAGACAGTTTGTTCTAGTTTTCTTTTAATTTCTGTGACAAAACACTCTTACCAATACTAACTTGGAGAGGATAGGGTTTATTTGGCTTACATCTCCATAGTGCATTACTTAGGGAGCCAAGGTAGGAACTCAGCACGGGGACCTGGAAGCAGGAGCTATAGCACAGGCCATGGAGGAACTCCATTTAATGGCTTACTCTCTGGCCCATGCTCAGCAAACTGCCCAGGGGGTGGCATCACCTAGATTGAGCTGGGCCCTGCCACATGATTCAACAATCAAGAAAATATCCCATATTCATTGCCACAGGCCAGTCAAATGGAGGCAAGTCCCTGACTGAGGCTCCTTAAACCAGGTGTGTCAAGTTGACAACTAAAGCTATCCAGCACAACTGACCCCTTGTCAACTTGATACACAAACACATCACTATTAAACTATAAGCTTTCCATTTCTTGTCCCCAAGGTGTGATGGTAATATTAATATCACAACAGAAGACGGTACAACCTTTAAAGCCCCACATAGTCCTTAAAACCCTAAACACTTAAAAGTTCACAGTCTCTTTTAATAGTCTCTTAACTGTAAAATCCAGAGCAAGTACTCTCTTATTTCAAAGGGAAGAATCAGGCACACCTAAGCAAAACCTAAGTCCGGCAAAGTAGCTCTTTAAGTTAGACACGTGAGATTCACTCATGATCTTCTGTGCTCCAAAGTGTTTAGTCAGCTCCACTTCTCTGGTTCTGCCATTCACAACACACATACCTTGTCTCAAAGGCCCAGGCTGGTCCCATTCCATACCTGCTGCTGCGCTTGGTGGTCATCCTATGGTCCTGGCATCTCCAAAAAGCTGCGGTCTCCACTGAAATTGAGGCTGCACCCTCACCATCTGGCTCTTCTGGCCTCTCAGAGTGCAAAGCCTAAGATTCTTTCCAGGACCCCTTCAATTCTGTGGTTCCTTTGTTGCAGCTTAGGCTGCTCTTTCACTAATGGCCTGTCCTGGCCTCTCAGGCTGCCAAGGCTCAGCTTCTCTCTGTGAGCCCTTCATGCTTTCAACACCAGAACCTTTCCAGCTTGAGATGGATGGTTCCTGTCTTTTCTTCTTAGGAAACTGATGGGTAGATTCAGGTTTTCTGGAGTATAAAGCTAATTCAGTTTTGAGTACTCTCCTTAAGAAAAAAAAAATACTTAAAAGACTTGAAAATTACACTTTAAATATCTTTACTTGGAAAATTCATCTCTGTGATGGCTATTTGAATAACAGAGAAACAGACTGGGAAAGAAAGGAGGGCCATATCCATGACTGGACAATTGAAGAAAGGAAGGGCTGGTATGTGGGAGCATGATAGGAAGATCAGTGTTCTTTAGTGGTATCCTTAAGGGAACTGAAAGTCATTAAGGGGCGTCTGGTAGCCTGGAACAGTGGCGCAGCTCCATGGTAATACAAACCTGAGCTAGGGGAAGATACAGGTATTAGGGGAGGCATGGCGGAAGACACGGGGCATCTTAATAACGTTTTCCTGTTGGACCTACTCACCAGCAGGAGAAGAGGCAGGTCTGCCTGAGACCTTGACACAAGTGCAGAGGAGCTTCATAGTCACCGTTGAGAGAGAATATTATAAGTAGCAGAGAATAAGTGATATTGTACTTAATCTCTCTTTCCTTTTATCTTTCTTACTATGTGCAAAATATGAATCCTTTATTTACAGACAAGTATCCTAGTCCCCACTCATCAAAGAAATTTGTTTTCCAACTGCCAGAGATTCTTACTGAGCTCCACAACTGGTCATACACAGGGAATGTCTGTGAATTGCCCAAGCCTAAATGACACAACTACAATGCAACCTCTACATCTAAGGCTCATGGAACATAGAACAAGAGATAAAAGAGAGCTAATGTGTCTCTCAGTTTTTATCAATGAAGCTTCCTCATGCAACAGAGGGCCAGGAACACAATGGTCACAAATATCCAAAGCATAGAGAATATGCAGAATGTGCGTCTTTGGACAGAATTCCTATATTAAACTGCACTCACCCAGTGCTCAGGGACCATTTTTGAAGAGGAGGCACAGAAAGATTTAAGAGCCAGGAAGGGGGTGCATGATCATATGGAAATAGGGTCCTACAGGCACCTGGGACCTTCCTTTTATGAACCTACAGCAATGGTGTCAGCATGCCCAAGACCCATGCAAACTCAAATAGACTTAAACCCTCCTCAGAACTATGGAAATGGGCAGCAGGCCCAAATCTTAGCTGAAGAATTTCTGGTAGCTGATTACTGCTGGGTGAGGAAGAGCTGATCTTCTCAAAGGGAGGAACTCTAGGTAGACTGACTAGACCTCAGTGGATGAATGTTCACTGAGGGACATCTGGAGGCACTAACTTGACAGTACAGGTCTTAACACAAATTACAGAAGGCGTGAATCCCAGTGGGGGAGGGGGTATGGGAGGGTGCGTATGGGGAAGGGATATAACGATGATTAAGATGCTCTGTATTAAATACAAAAAATTCAATAAAAAATTTGCAAAAGAAGTAAACTTCCCTTCTTTGGTGTTGGAAATAAACACGAAGACGATTGCTACTTGAGTTTTTCTGGTGCTGTTCTTGTTCTACTTTAAAATCTAGCTTGATGACTGATGCACAGGGACTCTTCTCATCCAGTTACCTGATACTCTTTCAGGAACTTTTATCTTTGGTATTTCTTTAATATTAATTTTTCTTTATTCTTGAGATTTCCATATATTTACACAATGAAATGTGATAATTTGCATTCTCTCTTTCCCCTATAAATTTCCTCCAAATTCCCCAAATGGCCCCTCAAAAATCCATGCTCTCCTTTATTTTCTTTTCCCTGTTTTTGTTAATACTTTAAGAGCTGCTGTTATGTGTATGAGTTACACAGCAAGGGGAATTGAACCAGCATGAGCCTCGTCTCCCAGCTGCTTTCCTTGTGCTTTTAGATCTCTCATTGCCATGAGGGAAGCAGAGAAAACACATATAGAATAAAGAAAGTTGAGTAAATTGTTTGATGTCCTTGTTCTTCTTCCAGGTTTATAACCTGCACTTTGAATGTGGGCTCACTTGTTTAGTTCCGTTCTAGCTCTTGACTCTGAGATAGAAAGGTATGTATTTTGGTATGTGACACCTTTAGGCTGCATAATTTTCTTGGGCTGGCACAAGAGTACCACAGATTGTACAACTTAAGTTACCATCTCAGTTCTGGAGCCTGGAAGACTGAGATCAAGTTAAGGACAGACTGGTACCCTTGTATGACATTTTTCCTTGGCTTATAATCGTTTGCCTTCTCATTGAGTTTCACATGGTGCTCTCTTTGAATGATGTCTGTGTCCTAGACTCATATTCTCTTAAGGGCACACGCCTGCAACACTGACTTAGGAAGCACTCTATTTACCCTATGCTACCTTAACTGCATTTTCAAAGTCCCTGTTTCCATGTGTTCTGGAAGTTAAAGTTTCAACATGTTTACTGAGTGGCCAGGCAGCACATTAAATCCCATAATAGTATTACTGGGGTGTTATTATTTTTAAGCTGAAAGAAATGTGCTTATATTAAAAGTGAATAGTTGCTGCCTCAAAGACACACCGCCATTTCGAAACACAATAAAATAAACAGCCTTGACTTTTAAACATCGATTTGTCTCTGTGCGCAAAATAATTTGATTCATTATGACATTCTCACAGGCTGTTTGTGTACATCCTCTTCACCTGCTCTGCTTCTCAGGCTCCCTTCCCTACGCCTTCTCTTCTCTTCCTCCCCCCAGTATTTCTCTTCTGCTCTCATGTCACATATAATCTTTATTTTCCTTTCATCTCCTTTTTCCTCTCCTCCTTCTTTAGACCCTTTTCCCCTTCCATGATCTTCGTTCTAGTTTCCTGACCTATATCCACAGACACTTTTTCTTAAGAGTAATGAGTCTAGTTAGAGCAAAACATGTCCTATGTAGCCGGCCAATGTCTACTTTTCTCTGGATGTGTTGGCTGGTCTCCTATGTTTATCTTATTTGCTTTAAACCTCTCATGGATAGATTGCTTACATAAGATAAGCATGGCACTGAGTGCCAAGTCACTTCCTCGAACAATGTGCTACAGTTTCCACCTAATCCTGCCAACTGTTTGCCAATGAGAACCTGCAAATATCTTTTCCCAGAACTTGTCATAATTAGGGAGGGCCTCACATCTCTATATAATTTTTCTTCTTGAAAATCAACTCTCAGCTCCAGGTAGGTGTAAACCTGACAAGCTCTCCTCCTTCTGCTATTCCTTCCTTCTTCATTCCCTAAAAATCTCACATTTCAGTATTTATCAGAATTTTTCTTCAACTATGGTAAAGCTGAGCTTCAGATGTGAACCACTGAATACTGAATATTTGACCTTTGAAATTTTTACCTTAATTTCTATTATTCCTCTAATTATACACACCATCATGTTTGGAAAGGCTCAGAGAGGAAGTTTTCTTAACAATATATGTATATGATTATATGATTAGAAGGAATACAGATTTCTGGTCATGTCTACTTTCCAAATTAATTTAAAGGTAGCATTTGAGGATAAAACAAGGACATCTGAAGAGAGGAAGGTAGTTTTCTTAGATTCCTTCAAATTATACCATTACTTATGCAAATAGTTGTTGTTTGTAGATAACATCACAGTGGGGCTGTAAAACTATCTTCCTGTTACTTTTTCAGTCCACTTAAAACCTTGTAGGAGCTTCTCCCCAGGTTCTTGTCTTTTGCCTCTAGTTCAATAGCCTAAGGGCTTCTGTGCAAGTGTTAGCATTAGCACAATCTTCCTATGCAGATTATGTGCTTGGACATTTCTTTTTCTTACTTTTTCAGGAAAAAAAAAGAAAAATCCTTTCACTTGCATGAGATATTTGTTTAGTTAAAACAACACTTAATGTTGCTGTTTGTATATTTCCCAACAGTCATTGCCTAGTCTCAATGGGAGATAATATCATCCTTCCCCTGGAAGAATTAACAACCAAAAATATCTCAGACATTTCCAGATTGCCTGTCTAGAAATCAGAATTGTAGTGTAAAAAGAGAGTTGACTATGATATTCAAGAAACACAAAGGATTGAAGTTTCAAGGATAGTGTATTTTTGATATAAAAACCAACAATCAACTGATAGGGGATAAGAAATGGTTTATTCCAGAGCCAAATTGGGGTTTCCATGGCCCAGGAACACAGATTCAAGTGTCCTCTAAATCCATGTGCCAAGTTGGAAACAGCTTCATAAAGGTTTTATAATAACAGAATAAAGAAAGTCATAAATCAGGGAATTTTTCAAATACATTGGTGAAAACATTAATAAAGTAGATACAACTATAGGCTTCAGATGCTATTTGATGCACTCTGCCTTTGGTTGGCTGAAGCTAGGGCTTTGTTGAGTTAATAACATTCCAAAAGATTCTTATCTGTTAGTCACTGTTTGTTACAAGCACAAAAGTGGACAAGGAGTCACTAATTAGGGGTCTAAAGATAGCCCAAGATAAATGCTAACTAGTCTCTAGATCTTTAAAATGACAAACTCCCCACAATCTTTATAATCAGTTGATCAGCCTTGAGGAAGATTCAGTTTGAAGATGCAGGATTTTTCTGGGAACTTTCATTCACAGTATTTAATAATTAAAAATCTAAACCCGAAGATGATTTACTGCATTATTAGCAGCTCCCAAGACAGTTCTCATTGTTGTCTATTGCATAGATGGACAGAAATTCTGACGACTGATATATGGAATACAGAGTGTAAGCAAGTAAATTTGGCATTTAGACCAATAAAGCAGAATAAGCCTGTAGCTCATTTCCCTCTCTCTGTCTCTCTTTTACTGTGCCTCTCATAACTTTTATGGTTTCTACAGAACTGGAAATATGACACTTGTGTTTTCATTGGTCAATTTAAGTATATTTAAGAAGGTGGTTCTTAACTGGTAGTACCAGAGGGATAATGCTCAGATATTTACCAAGTTTTGGATTCCATATTACCATTATTCATTAATTAGACTGTAAAAAATTCATTTAGTCCAGCAAGTAGAGAAGCATTCATGTTCACTTTAAATAGAGGTCTTAGCTGAACTTGGAGCAATGGAACTAGAACTGTCCTGGAAGCTACTTCCCTTGAAAGCTAACACTCTTAGCTCTGGAGAACACTATACAAGTAGCTAAGGGAGAACATCAATCAATAGCCTCACACCAGTTTCATCCAAGTAGCTACACTGATGACTAGCACAGTATTCAACAATGGTGCGGTAGTGGCACTTTTATCTTTGGGCCAATCAACAGCTATCTAATTGGTCTTGAGTCCACTCAAATGGGAGGAAACTCATGTGGGGTACTGTAACACATGGCTGAAGAGCTGTCACATCCCTAGGCTAATGTAACTTCTTACTAAATACAAAATATATATCCTTACTCTTTACAGTCAAGTATCTCAACCACCATTCATCAAAGAAGCTCCTTTTGCACCACATGCAACTACTACAGAGTACCATAACTGGTTACACACAGACATTATCTGTGAATTGCCCATGCCTAAGTGGCACATCTATGATGCAGCCTCTACACCCAAGGCTTGTGCAATATAGAACAAGGGGTAAAGAAGACAGTAATGAATCTTTCAGCTTTCATTAATGAAGCTTCCTCATGCAACAAAGTGCCAGTAACACACAAGGTCAGAAATGACCAAAGAGTGGAGATTGAGAATCAGCAGAGTGTGAGTCCCTTGACAGGATTCCTTTATTAAGTTTCACTCACCCAGGGCTCAGGACCATTGCAGAAGAAGGTGTAAAAAGATTGTAAAAGCCGGTGAGGAGTTACATGACCATATGGAAATAGAATCCTACATGCTCCTGGGACCCTGCTCATATGAACCTGCAGGAACCATTGCACCATGCTCAAGAACCACGCAAACTCAAGCAGACAAAAACCCAGCATGGCACTAGAGAAATGGGTAGCAGACCCCAATCCTGCTTAAGATATATTGACAACTGTTGCAACAGTTTTTCCCAGGCCTAGTGTGTGGGGTTTGGTCCCGCACTCTGGTGCCAACCCTACTGAACAAAAAGGAGAAAGCTCCCTCTAATTAGAGGATTTAGTTTATTTGGGATTGACTTACAAAGGCCTCCTTGCATGGAGGGCCGGGGAAGGTGCCTTAATATTTTTATGAACAAAGCATGAGCATATGCAATTTCAGTCACTGGATAGTTGACAAAGTTACCAAGGAAACACACTGGAGGAAAGACAGCATCTTCAACAAATGGTGCTGGCAAAACTGGACCTCCGCCTGTAAAAGAATGAAATTAGACCTTGATTTATCACTCCACACAAAAGTTAACTGTAAATGCATCAAAGACCTCAATGTGAGACAAGAAATTCTGGAACTGTTAGAAGAAAATATAGGCAGTACCCTACAAGATATAAGTGTAGGAAAGGACTTTCTAAATCAGATATCAGTTGCTCAGGAATTAAGGTCAACAGTCAACAAATGGGACTTCATTAAGCTAAAAAGGTTCTGCACAGCAAAAGAAACAACTGAGTAAGTGAAGAGGAAACACAAAGAGCAGGCAACAATCTTTAATTACACTACTGACAGAGGATTAATATCTAGACTATAGATTGAACTCAAAAAGCAAAGAATCAAGAAAACAAGTGACCAAAATTAAAAGATAGACTAAGAATCTGAGCAGTTCTCAGAAGAAGAACTAAAACTGGCTAAGAAACTCCTTTAAAAGTGTTCACCATCCTTAGTGATTAGGGAAATGCAAATAAGAACCACTTTAAGATACCATCTTACCCAAATCAGACTGGCTAAGATCAAGAGAACAAATGATACCAAATGCTGGCAAAACTATGGGGAAAGAGGAACATGCATTCACTGCTGGTGGGATTGCAAACTCATGCAACCACTAGGGAGAGCAATGTGGAGAACTCTTAAAAAAGCTAAAACTGAATCTACCATGTGATTCAGTTATAACACTCCTTGTCATATACCCAAAGGTCTCATCCTACTGCAGAGATAATTGTACATCCATAATTGTTGCTATTCTTTTCACAGTAGCTAAGCAATAGAAGCAACCTAAGTGTTCCTCAACTTACCAATGGATAATGAAAATACAGTGGTGCATTTATTTACATTTACTCAACAGTAAAGAAAGACAAAATCATGAAATTTTCAGGTAAATAGATGGAAGTAGCAACTATTTTACTAAGTGACATAACACAGACTCAGAAAAACAAATGATGTACATTCTCCCTCTTTTGTGGATCTTAGCACCAAGTCTTCATATGTGAGTGTATATCCTGATGTAATTGCAGGAGGCAGGAAAATAGAAAGAAACCAGGGAGGTAAAGGGAATGAAAGAACCTGAGAGAGAAGGACTATAGAAGACAGGCATTATGAAGGGGGAAATGAGTAAAATGGGGGTTTTAAATGGGAGAGTGAGAAGGGAGGTTACACAAGCAACAAGGGGGTAAAAGAAAAGGAGTTCAAGAGAGGGAGAATAATATGAGACTGGTATTATCAAGGGGTAAACGGGGTTAATGGGGGAATCTAACTGAGGGGGTGTTAGATATGGAGAGAGAGAGCTGGAGAGGAAACGGAAATGCATTAGTTCACAAGTGTTCTGAAAAATTACACATACAATATCTGTACATGAGTGCATGTGTATAGCTGAAGGCTACATAATAACCACAATGCTGGGAGGAGAAACCTTCCTTCAACGTTTTTGATCAGAGTAGTCCAAGACACCCCCACAGTTGCATAGACTATTGCCACAGTCCTTGGTTATCTCCAAGAACTGAAGATAAGACTCTACTGCTGAAGACAGGACATACATTGACACAGAATTTGAAGCAATGGAACTGGAAGTGACCTTGAAGCTTCCTCCCCGAAGACTAGCTCTCATAGTTTTGGAGCACACTATGCAAGCTGCTAAGGGAGAGCATCAATCAATGTTCCTCACATGTGGAACTTTGTTTAACTACAGAGGTAAAAGTCACTGTAAACATAGCCAAATATACATGGTTGGAAAGGTCATAAATCTTAAGGAAAACCTTAATCTGTCACATCCCTTGACAAATGTAATTTCTTACTGTATGCTAAATATGGATCCTTATGTTTAAACCAAATATTTTAGTTATTACTCAGCCAAAAGCTTCTTTTGTAGTATATGGAGACTGTTATAGAATTTGACAACTGGTCAAACACAGAGAATAAGTGTCTGTGAAATACCTACCCCTAAGTGACACATCTACAATGGAACCTTTACTCCTAAGTCTACAGAACACTGTGGAACAAAGAGCATAGAGAATACTAATGCATCTCTTAATTCTCATCGGGGATGCTTCCTCATGCAGAGGTCAATGAACGCAAAAAGCTACAAATGGCCAAAGTGTAGAGAGCCTGCAGGGTGAAGGGTCTTAAACTTCACCAGCCCAGGGCTCAGGGACCATTGCAGAAGAGGGGGCAGAATGATTGTGAGAGCCGGGGGAGGAGGTCCATGTCCATATGGAAATAGAGTCTTATGGGCTCCCAGGATCTTGCTCCTATGATTTTACAGCAATGATGTCAGCACGTACAAGATCCATGCAAAGTCAGGCAGACAAAACTCCAGCATAGGACTGGGGAAATGGATAGCAGACTTACACAGAAAGAAAAGTTTCAGTTTTTCCACGATTTGTAGTTAAACAAAGTAGTTTCAATAACTGACTTTTACCTCTGAAAGCCAGCTTCTTCTTAAGAGTGTAATCCTTTCCCAAGGACTGAGTGTGAGGACAACATTTTATTTATTATTTTGTTTTGTGGGAGACTGAACATTGCCTTGCACATGCTAGGCAATCGCTCTATAACCGCAATAAACTGCAACCCAATGGCTGAAGGCAGCTTTTAAATCTTTATTTTCTTAGTCCAATCTTCACTAATTATTATGGTATTTTCTTATTTTATTTCAATTTATTTTACTTTATATAAATAATGTCTGAAAAGTTATTAGCATAGGGCTGTGCCTTCAAAACAGAGGAAACTATAAATCTGAATCTTAGCATCTGAAAATAGTAAAGGACAGAGTATGGGGCTGGGGCCAGTCTCATCCATTCCAAGTCAAGTTGTAAGTACATAGAAATGATTATTTTAATTAATTTTTCTTTTACTTCTCTGCTAAGTGACAGTAAATAAGACAATATGTTGAGTTACTAGAAGATATGGCTTAGTGTTTATTAACTCTTTAATATTTTCTACTTTTAAATGTTATATAGTAAACATATGTTACCACATATTTATAGTTTATAAATTACAGTTGAAAACAGACATATTTCTTTAATTATTGGTTCCTAGTGTGTGTGTGTGAGAGAGAGAGGGGGGGAGAGAGACAAAGAGAGAAAGAGAAAACAAAGTTTGTAGTTCTCTGATGATGAGGCATTAAAATTTTGATCATTTCTGACATGCGGTCCAAGTGAATCTTGTTGACAAATCCATGACAAATCAGGCAAATTGATATTTGAAATAAATTTAAGGAGTCAGATTTGTATTCTCATTCAAATGAAAGGCAGATCCACTCCTGAACAAAAAGTAGTCATGGGTTCTCTTTGAAATTAGGTGACCCTCAGATATATTGGAAGCTGCTAGGTCCATATAAAACCTGCTAAACACCACAGAGTTCTGAATAATGGAACAGGAAAAATTGGGGTTCTATAAAACTTGATGAGTAGACAGTTCTGATTATCTACGAAATCAAAAACCTACTTTATTCACCAATGTTTCAGTCATGTGTTCAGGGCTCCTCCTCTCACCTGTTGTTCTGTCTCTATGCTTCAGGGTGTAGACTAAAAATATAGCATATAACAAAATGAACCACAAATTCTATGACAAATTAAAATTTATTTATTTATGTGCATGCATGTACATGCATGTGGACATCAAAGGGAAACTTGTGGGAGTCAGTTCTCTCCTTCTACCATGATAATTTTGGGTCATCAGATCATCAGGTTTGGTGACAGGCATCTTTACTCACTGAGCCATCTCACCAATACCAATAACATATTGAAAATTTTTTCTGTTTTCTCTCACTACAAATCTGAGCAAGAACACTTAATAAAAACCATACTATAGCCTTAACATTATGCTGAGTTGAGATTTCCTCCACTGAACAACTAACATAACTTTTAAAATCAGGCAATAGGATGTAATCTAGTTCTTTGTTCGAACATATCATAAATGACTTCTAGTCTAATTCCCAGTATGCTCCTTTTTGTTTTCTCTGAACCTCCAAATTCAAGCTTTCCCTGTCCATATTCCTATTGCCATTCTGGTCTTCCAAATTCTCCCCAGAAAGGTCCATTAAATTCTGCATACAGAAGTCTATGAACTTCTCTGTGTATCATGTGACAGTGAGATTATCATAAAAGCATTAGAACTTGCAAGGTCCTTGGAAGTGATCTAGTTTGACTCCATCACTCAAAAGAAATCCAACAAAACTCTAAGCAAATCATGGTTTACCCAAGGTCACACAAATGAGCAATCTTTGCAGATCCCAAGCTGGGAGCATAACCCGGTTCCAGTGTTCTTTTGTATGACACTATCTAACATCTAAATGAAATCTAAGAGGTGAAATGAGACATTGTCTTTACTAATTCTAGGTACATTTATATTTCAGTGAGTCATGGGACCTAAAAGAGCAAAGTCATATAAATTATGCAACAAAATTTTTTATGCCTCATGATAAATATAAATATAAAATGCTTTAGCGATTTTTTTTCTGGATGCAAAACTGCTGGACACTATATAAGAATGGTAGCTGTTCACACTGTTTCATAAGATGTATTTGCTTCAAAAAAGCTATATAGGTGATGATGTCTGTTCATTCTCTTTTCTCCTACTGTGTAATTGATATTTATTATATAACTAAAGAGGGGTTAGAAAAAAGAATTCTTACAACTACTGGTTTCAATATTCAACTCTTTTTAGCGATCTCCTCATGAACATTATGCTTACTCAATATTCCTCTGCAACCAGGCTCCAATATTATTATTATTCTATCTTTTTCATGCCAAGCCCTTACAGAGATCTCTGAGATGGGCATGAGCTTTTTAGGTTTGTGCTGCCAAGCAGCATGGCCATTATCTATTATCCCATGCACAGACCTGGGCTGCTGTTGCCATGGATTAGCATCTAGGAGCTAGATCTACTCTCAGGGCTTCGCTTTCTCCCAGATGAGCTTTCTCTCTGTAGTTTAGAAGTTCAGATATAGAATGAGGAACAATTTAAACCACTGGTTCTTATGGAGGCTGACTGATGCTAACAGGATCAGCATCCCTGTTGACATCAAGCTTGGCATAAGGCTCTGTGTGTCTGAGCTTCTATTCCTGACAGCTCCAATTTTATCGATCATCTGAGCTCTTGTTCACTTCACTCTTTTGCCATTAAAATGATAGGTTATATTTACAAATATATGGAAACAGGTTGTATTTGGGGCTGTCACTGTCTATTGGTATGAACCTTGACTTCCTTGTAGAGTGTGACGTAGAAGTCTTGTGCTAAGATGGGAGGTCTGGGGAGTATGTGGTTCAAGGTGTAGAAAACCTGGAGAATGACCAATGTTTTACTTTGGATAGACTTTCCTTCCTTCCTTCCTTCCTTCCTTCCTTCCTTCCTTCCTTCCTTCCTTCCTTCCTTCTTTCTTCTTAGTTCCAAGTGTTGAGCTTATTAAAGACCTGGGAGCAAAGTCTAAAAGCAATGTTGGGATCAAAGAAGGCAAACCTAACTATTCAAAATTTGCAAACTTTGTCTTCAGAGCCTGCCCTGCACATTATTTTAAGAAAGTTTAGTTGTCATTTAACCTTAATGTAGTCCTCATTCAAATGAAGCTATGTGTTCTCCTAAAGCACCCACATGTTCTCATCCCAGGCAAAGAAAACTATTCTCTTTGGAGCCTTCTCCTCAAGAACTTAACTTACTCTAGGGGAAATGTTTATTCTAGATACGCATTCCATGTCACTTAATTTCCATTTGTGTGTGTGTGTGTGCTGCACGCATGCATGTGAATGTATGTATGGATGCACATGTATATGTGGGTGTTTGTGTGTGTGTGTGTGTGTGTGTGTGTGTGTGTGTGTGTTGAAAGGTGTGTATGTGTTGAAGCTACAGGCAACCTTGGGTGTTGTCCTCAGGTTCTGTTCACCTTGTTTGTTGAGACATCTCACTTGGTCTGCAGCTTGTCAGTGTGGTTAGACTGGCTAGGGTTTTCCCTGCCTCCACCTCCCCATACTGGGATTGCAAACACAGACCACTATGGCTGGCTCTTTCTTTAAAAAAAACTTTCATAGCTGGGCATAGTGACACACAACTTTAATCCCAGAACTCCAGAGGGAGAGGCAGAAAGATTTGTATGAGTTCAAGGCCAACCTAGTCTACATAGTGAGTTCCAGGGTTAGAGATCCTGTCTGGAAAATACCAAGAAAAACTTTCATGTGTTTAACTTTAGTATTATGTGAATGAGTGTTTGCCTACATGTTTGTGCACTGTGTGGGTGCCTAGTTTCAATGGAGGCCAGAAGAGAGAGTTGAATTGCCTGGAACAGATGATTGTGAACAGTAGTGTGGGTGCTGGGAATAAAACCCAGGTCCTCTGCAAGAGCAACAAGTTCTCTTAAACACCACTGAGTCCCCATGCTTGGCTTTTTGTTTTCTTTTCCTTTTTAAATTGAATTCATATGTATTTCATTTGGGACATATTAATCATCTTTATACCCTCTTCCCCATTAGCACCTTCCCATTGTACCCCCACAGGATTTCATGCATTCTGTCACTGATGTTAAGGCTATCAAGTCTGGCTTTTTACTATGAGTACTGGTTATTGAATACAAATCCCCATACCTGTGCTGTAAGCACTTTACCAACTGGATATATCCCAGTCCTTAATTTCTATTATCTTTTAATTTTTCCAGAGATTATAAAGATATTACTCTTTTTTCTCTGTTCTCTTCTAGAGAACACAGACATGTTCTCATTATTGACATGTTCTCGTTATTGAATCAAGAACTTCTTTTTGAAAAATAGATGAATCCTTTTGGCATTTCTGATTCACCTGCTGTCCCTACTGTGACTACTTTTGCCAAGCCCTTCCTCCAAATCTCTATTCTTGGGAGAGAAGTGACATTTGAAAACCTGTCCTCAGTCACGGCGTCACTATTTGTAAAAACTGAAACAAATGACCCAAACAGCTTTGTTTACAGGATTCCATTTTAACATCACTTACACTTCCATGACAGTTGTTATATTTTTATATTCATTAACATTGTTTAATATTTATTATTTTTATTTTACTTGTATGAGTACATTGCCTGCATGCATGTAAGTGTGCCCATGTAGTGCAGTGTCTGAGGAGGTCAGAAGAGGGCATCAGATTCCCCTGGAACTGGAGTTACAGATGTTTGTTAACCACCATATGGGTGCTGAGAATCAATTCTCAAACCAGTGTTCTCTGCAAGGGCAACCAGTGCTCCATCTCTCCAGCCCCCTAGCATCTTCTTCATATTAGTCTGTTAATACAAATATTTACTGAGTCATTACAGTCATCATTAGACTGCTATAAATACAAAGACTTCTCTCATGAGGATCATAGCCTAGTGGGAGAAGAAAACATTAAATATGACATGGCAATTTACAGAAATGATTAGTGATTTTCCATTTGTTAAAAGTTGGGGAAGAGAGGCTGAAGAGATTGATCAGTGGTTAAGGGTGTGTACTGTTCTTTGTGAGGATCCAAATTAAGTACTCAGCACCCATGTTGGATGGCTTACAGTTGTCTGTACATGTAGTAACAGGGAATCTAATGTTTCTGGCCTTGGAAAGCATCTGAACTCACATACACATCTCCCCATCCTCTGACAATTAAACATCCATTTTTTAAATTAGAGAAGAGACAGGGATTAGGCTTGTTGATCAACAGAACAATCTGGTATAAAGATCCAGCAGAGTAAGCTATCTTTTCACTGAGAACTTCCAGGTGGAAACAGCAGTCTGGACCGATGTAGCTCACTGGTTAGGTTATTATTATACAGGACAAGATTTTTATGTGCCAAGCCATAGGACCTTTTAAGAAAACTTCTAGAGTACTCAGAAAACTCTAGGCCCTGCCTGACATTTTATACAGAAACAGAGTTAAGAGGAAGTCCAGAAGTCTGGATCCCAAGGTCAGTGGACATGGAATAACATTGCCTAATAATTCAGTTTAAACGATTATGTCCATTCACTTAAAGACTCAGGAAGACTGTTTTCTTAAACATTTTCATTCAGAAGACATCATCTAGCCACCATGTACAACATGTATGAGTGATCAATGTTGTTATGGAAGATGCTGGACATGTGGAGCAGGGTAATAGGTTAGTTGAAACGAAATAAAGATGCTAGATATAGAAATACAAAAATATGAAAACTGCTTGCTTATGAATTCAGCATTACTGTTAACATGTTTATGTTTATTACACAGCACCTTACATATTTGAAAATTATGAGTGCAATAGTTTGTGGCTTCTCTGAGGTATAGCTACCAAATACAAGAATTGTATTAAACCTTGTGATTCAGGAGTGTCCTGGAATGAAGGACAGAGGAAGAGAAGAATGGGTAGTAGTGAGCCACCTTCATTACATCATTCAAGGATACCCACATCACCACTGGTCAGCAGAGAAGTTCTGTCTCTCTGGAATGGGTCTGCTCAGTGCCTCCCCCCACAGCCAGACTTTTTAAGAACAGTTTGCAAGAACAATTTGTAAGTACAATAGCTGGATCCCTTGATGCATCACACTCTTTTAATTAGAGGTCTTATGTTCCCAGGGCTACAATATATTTAATATGTGCATTTTATTTATTCAGGCTGAAGATCAACCTAGAGAATCTCTAAGGGCTTTTATAACTTGTTGCAGCCCAGGGACTCACAAATGGTTTGTGGTACTGACACAAAGATTTGGCTCATTGTTTCTCCTATTTGTCTTTTGCATATTTCTCTTTGTCTAACCTTCCTACATCTTCTATTAATCTCCTCTCTTCCAGCTTAACAGAGTCACAAAAATTCCCCATTTGCATGCACAAGAAGGTATTTTCCCAGTTTTCCATTCCCTGACATTCTTGGGCCATTTCATCACTTTTTCTCCAAAAGTTATGATTTAGACCTCCACAATAGCCCAAATTCCTTAAATTATCTTTCAAGCACTACATAGCCTCTCACTGGGTCTCAGAAGACGACCTCACTTCCTATGGGGTATCTGTGAATAAAAAGGCTACTTATCTTCTCAGGATCCCAGTTTGCTTATTTTTAAAATAATAGTTTAAGAACAATAAAGAGGCTTAAATGGACTGTGTTCACAAAACCACAATCAAAGGCTGTACGTAGCATTTAATAGATATTAACTAAGGGCTGGAGAGATGGCTCAGCACTTAAGAGCACTGGCTGCTCTTGCAAAGAACCTTAATTCAATTCCCAGCACCCACATAGTAGCTAATAACTGTCTCTAACTCCAGTTCCAGGGGATCTGACACCCACTTTTGACCTCCACGGGCACTAAATGCCATGGGTACACTTAAACACATGCAAACAATACACATACATATAAAATAAAAATTAAAAAACTGTTAACTATCATAATATCAATGAAAACTGTATCATTACATTACTGTTCTCTTCATCGTTGTCAATATGCCAGGCATTGGTTAATAGGCTATTTTGAATAAATTGTGTGTATGAAAAAATGCACTTTGCTTTGTCAAGGTGGTCAGCTTGCTTGAAAGGTGAAGTCTCGGGGCTCATTAGATGTCTCAGTGGTGAAGAGTGCTTACTGTTTTTCCAAAGGACCCATGTTCTGTTCCCAGTACCCACATCAGGGGTTTCACAACCACTTGTAACTTCAGCTGCAGGGCATCTTGCCTGTAGGCACCTTGCATACATGTGGTAAATTTCGTATAGGCACACACATACACATGAGTAAAAATAAGCAAATCTTTTAAAAACTGAAGTCTCAAAATTTATTTTATATAAGTATATTTCTAAGTCCGAGATAGTTAATAAATCTCAAACTCAGAAATAAATAATCATTTCATAGTCGAATATTTTCTTTCCACAAAACATTGACAAAATGAAAAAATAATTCATGTGGCAGTGCCACATAAAAGCATCCACTTGAAGTCGTTTAACCAAAAGGGAGCCTGATGTGTTCTGAGGAATTCTGATTTCTCTCTGAACTGTGCTGTCCTCCTGTGTGTATTGAACAGCACCTCAGTCAGAGTATGGGGGAGGAAAGAAAATTTTATCTGAAGAAGCTTTAACCAGAGTTTACCAGGGAAGGAGTTATTTTTCTGACTTTACTGACTCAGAACAGCATACAAAATCACAAACAGAGGTTGAGAGCCACATGTTGCTTTCTCCACTTACGGTGATATGTTGTTTTCAATGTTACCACTGCTCTCAGTGTGGTCTTAGGTCTAATTGCCATATCTCAAATGCACATACAAAGTACTGAGTCAAGGGCTTAACAGAATCACAATTCAGACATGGTATAAGGTTAAATCTATGCATTCTACTTAGCTTGTAAAACCGAATTATGTCAGGAGCCCAAAACATAGAAAGATTGACTACCTTGTTTTTCTTAAAGGCTGCTTAAAGCTAAATACGCTGAGTGTATAGTAGGAAAACAGATTAAATGCATACTTCTAAATAATCTCAAAGCATATCATTAACTTGCAGAAGTTCAGTTTGTGATACTCAGAAGTCATTCCCACAAATTTGCATTCACATTCATGTACTATGAAGAAGGGACTCTGGTCCTGCGTTTCGCTCTCAGCTCCTTACTCCTCCATGCTTGCCTGTTGCTTACTTTATTTAAAAGTGAATTTCCTTCTTCGGTGTTGGAAATAAACATGAGGCTGACTACTACTCGAGTTTCTCCAGGGCTGTTCTTGTTCTGCTTTAAAAGTTAGCTTAGTGTCTGATGTGCTTGTGGGACCTCCCTCATTACAACCAAACATTCCCTCTTTGGTTGCTGGCTACTCTGATTTCCTCAGGCAGAATTTCATATGCTTGGAAATGTCTCCTTGTTATAAGGGAAGAATACTGATGAAGGTGCATATTATCCAGGTTTCAACCCTGCAGTTTGGATGTGGGCTCACATGTTTAGTTCCATTCTAGCTCTTGACTCTGAGGTAGAAATGGCATATATTTGGGGGGCTGAAAGATTGAGATCAAAGTGGGCAGGACTGATGTTCTTGTAAGACCTTTCTCTTTGGCTCATAGCTGGATGCCTTCACCTTGTGTTTCACATGGTGCTCTCTTTGTGTGATGTCTGTGTCCTAGACCTCTCTTCTCCTGAGGGCACCTGCAATAGTGACTTACGAAGCACTCTATGTACCCTATGCTACCTTAATTTCTGTTTAAAAGTTGCTGCCTCCATGTACTATGAAGTTCTAAGGTACTGGAAATTAAAGTTTCATGTTTATGGGACAGGGGCCATCACAATTCATCCTATAACACCATTATTGGAAGAAAGATGAAGGAAATATATTCATATTAAAAACAAATAGTTGCTGACTATCAGATGAGACAGCCAGACAAGCAACTCAAAGGTTTTTTTTTTTATGGAAAATATTTTATCCTGTATATTGTGACAAAATTTTAATGAGACACTTCAATAACAATACATAATAGTTTGTTTTGAATGCATCAGGGCAGCAAAAATAACAGAAAATTTAGATGTCAAGCAGAGAACAGCACCTCTTGGGATACGGAAGTAAAATAGAAGAATGCTTTATTTGCTGGTATACAGATCTATTCTCTTTTATTGCAGTTTTCAGAAAATAAAATAATGATCTGTTTGTGCTGAATAAATAATATTCCTTAAATTTCAGTTGGGGAAACAGTCATTCAGAAATACGGTTACTGACTAAGTAATGGCAGAGAGATGTCTTCAGAAATTAAAGAAGTTTCCACATAACCATGCATTCTTTCAAGCTGTGGTACATGCTTTTTCAGTCGATTAAAAGACATTAATATGACATTAGAATATGAAATTCAATACATAGTCTCTCTCATAAAAATATTTTGATATCTCTTTCATTTTATTGGAAGCAAATACCTATAAAGTGAAAAATATACAATCTGTTTTCATTATTTTTGCATCACTTTGACTAAAGACCTGACAGAAACAAGAGAGAAGGACTTATTTGGGCAGATGGTTTCAAAGAGATTTTACTCCATAGTGATGGGGAGGGAGCTGTTGTGGAAACATGAAGCAACAACTTGTTTACATGGTGATGTTCCAGAAACAGGAAACTAGATTGGCACTAACAGTGGGTATAGCCTTCTAAGACCAACTTCCAGTGACCTACTTTTATAGTTGGGTTCTACCTCTTAAAGTTTCTACAGTCTTCAAAATGCTATAATATGGGGAGTAAGAAGTAAACATCTAAAAACATGAACCTATGATCAGACATTTCAGACTCATATGTAATATACATGTACATACACATGCATACAGAGAGAGAGAAGAAAGAGATAGCTAAAAGCTTTAAGCCAACCTCTCTGATATAAAGCTATATACAAATAGATCTCTCTTCAAACACATTTGCCAGAATATTTGCACTACAATTTAATTTGTTCTGGAAACTCATTCATTTTAACTTTTATATACCTAAGAAAACCCTCTAATCATCACCATAAAAGTTTCATTGTTTCTACACAGGTAGGACTTTTAAATTGTACAATTGTATTTAAGTATGCCACATTAAGATGGGTGTATAGTATTCCTGGAAAGTAATTCTCAGATATCAAATAAATAGAACATGCAAATTTTGATATGGTTTGTTTAATGAGAAACAGCACTATTTGATAGAATGTTCAGGGACAGTGAAAAGTTCTGTAAAATTTATACTGTCTAGATTCACTCATGCATTCATCAAACTTTTTCTGAGCACGTCATTTAGCCCTTTAATGTGTTTGACACTGTAAATCAAATGGCAGATAAGATATAGCACTGACCCATAAAAAACAGAAGAGCTGATCAGAATGTGTGACCCAACAATTGAAACACAAGATAATAAATTGTAGGCTGCTCAGGAAAGACACAGTGACACCTAACTCAGCTGTGTGAGACAGGTCTGGGGAAAGGTTTATGACATGTTATATACTTTAATTAATTTTTCCTAGTAAACATAATTTTATACTCATTTTCAAATAATGGGGTTTACTCTTTTGTTACTTGTTTATTTCTTTGTATGCTTAAGACAAGGTCTCCTTGTTGCCCCAGCCGGTCTCAGTATGCCACATTAAGATGGATGTGTAGCATTCCTGGAAGATAATTCTCACATATTTCAAACAATAGAACGTGCAAATTTTATAGATCAGGTTGGCCTTGATCTCGCAGAGATCCCTCTGTCTCTGCCTCCTGAGTGTTAGGACTAAAAGTATGCATCACCACACCTGACCTAAGTAAGAAAATTTACTCTTAAAGAACTCAAAGGTATCCTGAGCCATGTGAAATCAACCCAGACAGATTGCTATAGTCTCAAAATTTATATAGTTTCTGCTACTATCCCAAACTACCAGTCAACATTTCCTCAGTGTTTCAGGGTTGTCCAAATTTGGTTGTTACTATGAAAATAAGGAATTTTCAAATATGGTTGGAATAATGAGAGCACTATCACATGCTTTGCTGTGTTCATAAGCACCCCTGGTTCATGGTGTATACATAAAGGTCTACTATTTATGTATGATTTTTATATTTTATTTTGTTTGTCATTCTGCCTAAAATAGTAAAACTTGTAGATGCTTATAGAAGCACTATTTCAATTTAGAGAATTTCTTCTCACAGGATATTTCATGGAAAATAAAATATACTAAGTTTTTTCCCATATTTCCTTAGGAAAACATTTACTCTGAACTTTTGTCAGAGTCTCTAGTCATAATGCCTACTGAAGTTGGCCTTTCTGTTTTTCCATCACTTATTTAATTACCCTACTCATCCATCACAAAACTCACTAGTCAACACATTTTTATGGTGAAAATATTTATTGTTTCTAGAAACATGCAACACATCATCATCAAACACATTAAAATTTCCTATTTCTATTTAACTAAAATTTAAGAAATGAGAGAAATGCTAAGTTTATCAATATATTTTTTTGGAAAACATTGCTTCTCATTAAGCTGGGTATGTGTCCATTGTAACAGTATACTCCAAATTATGTGAATGAACCAAATTCTTACCAGATATCCATGATTGGTCATGGACTTACTAGAAATATAATGCAGGATGTAAAATACCTCATAAACATTTACTGAAAAGATTAGTTTTCCTCTTACACAGAAATCCAACACATACATACGCATATGAATTGGTGATTGCTCTTCCTGTTACTCAAGATACAAATTTAAGGATAAATCCACTTTTATTCCACTTCACTGCTTTTCCTTCGCACTTGCAGTGATGAGAAGTAAACAAGCTGATGGGCTCAATTCTTGAGTTTTTCAAAACTATATGGTACAAAAGTTTATAAGGCAGTTTTCTTCATTGAGTTTTCAAAATAGAGAAAATGAGAAAAAAAATGGAAAATAAACACAAATCACAGATAGTGAAACCAATTTCTTAATATTTGAGATTAAACTTCTAAGAAACAGGTGCTCTGAGAAAAGACAGAAGAAGAATAAACACATATTTTTGGAACTTTTGTGGTATGAAGTTTTCCTCTAGCTGTCAGAATGGATCAGGCACAAGGAGCTTGACTGACACAGGAAGAAGCCAATAGAGTCAGCTACCTCTCCTAACCAAACAATGACTTGAGTTGTATGTAGGGGGAGCAAAGGAATTTGGGAAAGGAACGAGCACATCTGGCCGTGTGGGTAACCATCTTGGGGATGGTCAGCAGGATCAGTGGTTCTGGTGAAAATGTAAAAACTGAGGCCTGGCCTCAGTAGGAGGATGCTGCCTGCCGCCTCTCCCCCTATGATTGCTTTGTAAGTAAGCCCAAATACACTCTGCTTTCCCAAACTGTAATTTGGTGAAATCGTGCTTCATTTGCTTGGTTGTTCCAGACCTAGAGAGGTGGGTGGAGCCAAACGCCAAGTGCCTCACTAAGAGAAATTCTTAAGAAAACCTCTAATGTCAGAAAAGAAGAGGCAAAGCAGATTGTTTGTGATAACTTCCTTACCTTGGAGTTATGAACTCAGTGCCATATTTGGGTTAGGTAATGGCTATTCACTCCTACCTCTTCTGACTCTTCACATGGAAGGCTCAGAAGGTTCCCAGGTTTCTTGTGTAGTTGCAGGGAAAGGTGGACATCTAAGAGCTCAACTGATCTGGTTTCCAAGACAGATCACTCACAGTGCTGGCAGAGAACTGAGAATAAGGGCATATCTGTTGACAAGAGTTGGGTATGCCATGTTTTCATGAGATTGAGCTTCTGTCAGCACAGTTGGCTAAATTTTGCAAAAAAACTTTCTGTGAGAGCAAGTGTTCTAAGAGATGCAGACAGAAGTTACAGTCTTTTGAGATCTTGTCTTGAAAATGTAAAATTTCACGTCTACCACCATTAGATAGTGAAATAAGTCATTAAGCTCACACTAGAGTCAAACAGGGAAACTAATGGGAAATGGCAAGGTCAAGTGCAGAGGAACAAGTGAAAAGCAAATCTTATAAATCCATATTTGGAAAATGTAGCTGTCACAGTCTTCTATTCTGGGTATATTTCATGACCTTCCCACATACAAAGATACAGTGACTTCCAAAGTTTCATCAGCCCCAAATCTAGATCTCACCATTGATAGCAAGCCCAGGGTGGTTAAGTTGCTTGTACTTGGGTACTTTTTCCACTGTAGGTGGCACCAGGTGAGCCTGGGCTGTATAAGAAAGAACATGAGCCTAGAAGCAAACCAATAAGCAGCATTCCTCCATGGTTTCTTCTCTAGATTCCTGCTTTGGCATCCTTTGACAATGGGCTGTAAAGCGCAAGCTAAATAAATTCTTTCCACTACAAGTTGTATTAGGTCAGTGTTGTATGAGGTCAGTATTCCAGCAATGAAAATCAAACTAGGACACAGCGTTATGCAAAAGAAACAAATCCCATCTTAGTTCTGTCAGCCTTGGGTGTGTGTGAATGAATGTTTACACCTTTCCCATCTTACCCTGTAGTGCATGCATTAGGTGCATATCTGCCATTTCATCAGAGCTCCTTACATCCAATTTTCAGAGATCTCTACTATCAAGGTGGTATCAGCAGAGATCCATGTCTCCTTGTCATTTCTTGCCAATATCTAGACAGAAGGCTGAGCACAATTTTCATAGACTTTAATTAAGGTAATTTTAGAGACTCAAACAATATGGAATTTAAATCCAACACATGAAGTCAAGTCCCCTGCTAGCCTTGGCCACAGCAAGGCTCCAATTCCTACCTATCAGATCTCTGGACTACCTTCCTAACCCAGACTAGATAAACAACCTAACATATATTCCTAAGTCCCTCCTCAGGTGATTTCCCCAGTCCCACCTTCCTGGGCTTCTGCTCAGCTGGACAGAACTGCCCACCTAGGAACCTAGAGGCTTCCTCACCTCCATTTTCCCTGGCTCCTGACCTGATAAGTCGATCCTGCTCACCATGTCTCTATTCCATTCCTCTGTCCCATCCCCTCCAAGTTCCATGCCAGCCTTGGACAATTCTGCTCCCTACCTCCGCCCTCCAATATCTAAGACTAGCTTCCTAACCCAGAGTAGCTAAACTCCCTAGCAGAGACTCCACTGGATCCTGAGCAGCTTACCTTCTACCCTGTCCCATAAACTACCCAGACCAGAATACTACCCTGCGAGAACCTAAAGCATGAGATCATTTATTTTCCTGACAAAAAGAAACTAAGCTACATAACAATATAAACAAATCAAAACTACTTTAAAAAAAGTTCATACTACACACACAAAAAAAAAACAAAAAAGAGCATCCATATGCCCAAACAGCCACACGAAAACATAAATAATATGAAAAACCAAGAGAATGTGTCCCCAACAAAACACACTAGTCCTACAGAAGTGCACTACAATGAGAACCACCCTGAGGAACCCCAGAATGCAGAATTTAAAAGAACAACCATAAACATGGTCAAAGAACAAAAGACACCCAGTGCTGGCAAGGATGGCATGCATTCACTTTTGGTGGTAATGCAAACTTGTGCAACCACTTCGGGAAGCAGTGTGGAGAACTCTCAGAAAACTAAAAATGAATTTACCACCCCTTGGCGTATGCCCAAAGAACTCATCCTATTGCAGAGATACCTGCACATCCATGGTTGTTGCTCCTCTCTTCACAGTAGCTAAGAAATGTAAACAACCTAAATGTTCCTCACTTGACAAATGGATAATGAGAATGTGGTACATTTATACAATGGAGTAAGAAAATAGCAGTAAGAAAAGATGGAATACTGAAACTTGCAGGTGTGCTAAGCGAAGTAACACAAATGCAGAAAAGCAAGCAACTTATATTCTCCTTCATTTGTGGACTGTAGCACCAATTCCCTACATGTGAGCATATATCCTGATGTAACACCAGGAGGCAGGAAAAGAGAAAAGATTCACAGAGGTAAAGGAAAAGAAAGAACCTGAAAAGGGGGGATGGTAGGGAACAAATGTTATGGGGCGGGGGGAGTGGGAGTGTTCAGCAGGGAGGAGAGGAAGAAGGGACATTCAGGGATACGTGGTGTGGGGTAGGGCAGGAAGTCAGGAGATGGGGGGATGGAGGGAGGTGGGTATTCTTGGAGGAGGGTGGGGAGTAATGTAGATGCTAGGACTGGGAAGGGAGGAGGGAGGTCAGAAGGGAGGAAAAAGTGCAGAGGTGAGTAAAGCTTGGAGGACCGGGGAACCCAGAGGGAAAAGTGGTGCCGCTGAACCCCTGAGAAATGCACAAGCAGTGTGCTAACATTAATACACATGCAAGCCTGAGAGCTTTTTGGTAAGGAACACAATGCCAGGCAGTAGAGACCTCCCTTTGTGCAGTTTGTGACAGTGGTCCAAGAGACTCCCAAAACAATACAGGGTATCGCCAAAGGTCTTGGTTGGTTATCTCCCAGAACTAGAAGACAATACCTAATTGTGAAGATCGGACATACTTTGGGATAAAGGGGTGCAAGAAGCCTTCTGCCTGAGGTTTAGCTTCCATAATGATGCCGATGACAGCATGCAAACTGCTAATGGAGAAAAATCAATCAACGGTCCACCCAATTCTAAATTCTAATAACTGTAACAACCTGCACAGCCAACTAGCTGTATTGGTGTGGTAATAACACTATCATCTGGGAAGTAATCAACAGCTATCTAATTAGACTTAAAACCCTCTCAATCGGAATGAACTCATGGGTGACACTCTAAACTTAGCCAAGTAGACAAGGCTGGAGGGGACATAGATCCTAGAAAAAAACCTATATCTGTCATAACTCTAAAGAAATGAAATTTCTTACCATATGCTAAATATGGATCCTTGTATTTACAGACAAGCATACAGCACACCACTCATCAAAGAAACTTTTTTTTGCAACAGATAGAGGCTATAGGAGAATTCCACAACTGATCAGACACAGAGAATATGTTTGAGAGATACCAAGTCCTGGGTGACGCATCCACAGTTTAACCTCTACACCTGACTCATAAAACACAGTGGAATGAGGGGTAGAGAGAAAACTAATGTATCCCTCAACTCTCACCAGTGAAACTTCCTTAAACAACATAGTGCTATGCACACAGAAGTGCCCTGGCCCACAGGGCAGCAACAGGAGCACAAGTTCTCAGATACTTGGAATGAAAGGAACAAGAGGCACATGGAGGGCCGGCAAGACAGTTTCTCTGATCAAACCGACAAATCTTTATTTTTTACAGAGCTCTTATATACTGCTGCTGCAAGGGGCTAGGTGGGGCATAGTGGCAGGGTTGTTTACATTCCGCAGGATGTTCCCGTAGCCAAGGGCATGCGTAGGGTGGATACAGGTGGGGGAACTTGTTTGTAAAGACATTAAGAAACTCTAAAGGGCACTTAAGAGACTCCAAGGTGAAACAATTAGCATCAACAAGTCTCAGGATGTTACATTTGCAGGAAGACAAGACAGAGGTCATTTGGCTCCCGGCACAGAAGGCCACAACTGACCAAGTTTTAAAGAATAAGAGACCGTAGAGTGCATATCCCTGGATAGGATTCCTGTATTGAAACTTACCCACCTATGGCTCAGGAATCATTGTGGAAAAGGGGGTATAAAGACTGTAAGACCCAGGGCTGGTTCGTGAACTTAGGGAAGCAGAGGCTTTCAGACCACTAAAAGCCTGAACATGTGAACTTGTGGCAATGGTAGCATCAAGCACAGGACCCACACCAACTCAGTTAGATAAGGGCCAGAGTGGAGCAATAGAAATTGGTGGTGGGCCAGAACTAGACTGAGAACTATTGGAGACTGATTACTACTAGGAGAGTGACAGTATACTCTACTTATGATATCTAGATAGCCTCACCAGACTCTAGTGGATGAATTTGCACTAAAGGACATCTGAGCACAAATGCTTGACTGGATAAGATTTAACATGTATGGTAGAATACATGAAGTCTGGTGGGGGACTGCGGATGGATAAGGAAGGGGGTCTAAATTTGATTAAGTACTGTTATATGAAACTAAAACTAAATAAAAAATTCTAAAAAACATGGAGCCAAAGTCTTATACTAAGACTTGTATTCATAAAACACATCAATTAAAAATAAAACTATTTGCATATTGACCAATGCAGCCTAAAAATATATAAGATCAAATGATGACTATATATAAAAATAATGAAAAGAAGATATTGAATAAAAATACTATCAGATATTTAAAATGACAAAACAATAATTATTATTACATAATGGATATAAAGATTGTTAACCTTCAATGATTTGCAGTCATAAAAATAAAACTTAAATGGCCTATCTTAATGCCTCTTTCCTTTCTTTGTGACTCCTGTAGTTTAGAAAGTCCTGGGAGGAGGGTTGGATAGTTGGGAAAAAGTGGGATCAGTAGAAATGGGAGAGAAATAAGAGAAGGTAACAGTGATGTGTGTGAATATGACCAAAATTCCTTATGTATATATGTGAAAATGTTACAATAAAACTCATTATTATATAATTAATATATGCTAATACAACAATTAAGAAATAAGGTCTTCCCTGCTATTTACATCTACTATTAGTAAGAACTTCCACAAATAGAAGTTGCTCATAGATACTTTCTCCCCCTCAGGATCACATACATCTTCTCATGTGTACTTGGACCCGGATTTACTATTTAATTTTCCACCGTCTCTGGTTGCTCCCACGTTTAATTTTTGGTAGATTATAAGGGAAACAGTCACTTTTTCATCTTTTTATCCCCAATATGCAGCATACTGTATGCTGGCTTTGAGTATTCAAAGAATATTTATTGAAAGAATGGTCAGTGTGACAATGAGGGTACCTATCAGAATGAAGTGAGGACTGCAGTGAAAGACTATCTTCTGGTCACACTCATTAAAAGAAGTGAGTCCTCCTTTGGAAAAGCCACAATCTACTCAGTGGCTAGTCTGTTGAGCCAGCAACAGGCTTATTCACCCTGAGGTGATTAATTTCTTCTCAAATGATCATATTGTCTAAGTTGGCTATTATTTGCTATCAAAGGCAATGGAATCAGAAGCAAAGTCAAAAGAAATCAAGTAGTGAATATAACAAGTTCAGGCTATTTAAAGACCGAGTTATCTAGAAAAAGATTCATACAGACCCAACCACAAAGCCATTTGTTATCTGTCTCTTGATTAAAATGCCATGTGTAGCTAAGCTCCTCAGACATAGGCACAGACAGTCTTGGCCTCATATACCGATGTGGTTTGAGGTGCTCCCTGCCACAACCACTTCCCAGTAGTGTGGCTGTGAGTAAGTTGGGCTCAGAGCATTGCTACCCAAAAGGAAATGGAAACAGTGGCCTGTGGTACATGCATTAGGTACAGATCTGCCGTTTCATGAGTACTGTATTACTAATATATGTTAATAAAAGCATTAAAAAAAGAAGAATGTGCAGAGGAAAAGTCTTCTGAAGACTTATGAGTCTTCACTGTCACTGGCTTTGGAATGGTTTCTGAGAAGCAAAACATCATTGTTGAGTATTTCAAGTTACTTCATGCCTAAATCCTTTCTAGTCATGAACACTGCTACTTAACCCATGGTTACCCTATCTTATCATGATAGCTACAGGTGGGAATTTTCATAAAGTTTGTCCAAGGAACTGTTATAAAAATGAGGAAAATGATCAGGGGAAACATGATAGCAACCTTGGGTTTTATAATGAAAAATTGGTTGGTTCCTGGGTTAAGGAAAAAGGACCCATCCTGTAATATACGAATCTGAGGGTTACAGATTGCTACATTTCAGCAAGATCTAGCCAAGAACAAAATTTTCAATTACTTTGAATGGCAAATCATCTTGTAAGAAAAGTAAAGGAGAGAAAATACAGAGAGAGCTTAGTATCTTTATATGCTAATGCTGTCGTGCTAGTTTGGGATACAAGTGGCATCTGCTTCCCTGAAGAACTGGGGAATGTAAATGATTCCTTTCTCCTAGAGGACCAAGGAAAGAGAGAAAATCTGGCAGACTACACAGGAGACTCATTGTGGGTCCAGTGATGACAAGCTGGACTCTGAGGACTTGTCCTTTTTGTAACCTGCATAGATTTGTCCACAGAAGCTACCCTTGCCTGTTGTGCTGTGTGCTGGAAATGGAGATTGACAAGAGACAAGAAACAGTCTGTTAGTTCTTGGAGTGATTATCCCTTCCATCCAGAAACAAGGCAAAGCTCTCAGAGAGGGAGCACTTGATTTCAAAGGGCTGCCCTCCCACACTAAAACTCCAAACTGTCTAATAGTCTCCATACCATGATAAGACCAGGTGCTACTTCATTTTAATCCCCATAGAATTTTGAATATGTATCAAGTATATACACATTAAAACAGATTTCCCATAGGAATAAATCATTTGAATTGGGGGACAATTTATCACTTAAAGAGTGAGAGTTATCACTTAAAGAGAAGAGAATCCAGACACAGGCAGCCTCTTCCCATTTGTCCTTTCATCTGCAAAACCAATCTATTTAGAGGACAGTGTTGTAACTAACATAAAGAGTTTGAACATGTGGGATCACACTCCATTTACTTGCCTTCCAGTAAAACAGTCCTAAATGGAATATAGCACTCAAATTTAGATTGTCACCCAGAGATCAAGTTTCTCCATCTTCTACCTTATATTGGAGCCATGCTATATTCAGAAAAACACATCATCTATTTTTGAGAATATCTGGGTCAAACTTACTCCATTCCTTCAGGATGTAGCCCAGCGAGACTGCCTAATGAGATAGAGGCCAGGATTCTCATCTCAGAGGGACAAGGACCAGCAAACCCGGTAGTACTTAGGCTAAAGCATCTCTCTTTCCTTGCAGATGAATGCTTAATCATGGTTGGGTACAAACACTGCTTGGTCTATCCCTTACAGAGGTGGTCTGCAGTTCTTTGGACATCTTTGTGGGTTCTCTTCTCATGATTCAGCAGTGACTGGTTTCCTTGATTCACTTTTGCCAGATCCCCATTTTCCCTAATTCCTTCTCCCTGTTGATGGGGCTGTCTTCCAGGACATAGGTTAGCCCAATTCCAAAATAAGCCATAGACCTGGGAAATTTCCTGCTGAAAACCGTGGTACCCTCTTCCAGATGATATAAACCTGATGTTGGAGAGTGTTGGGGTCCTAGCAATGTAGGCCCTAACTATTCATCTGAAAACAGATAAGATGCTGGAGACAAGAAAGACCAGTCATTGGGAGCATAAGTTTCTACTTTGCTCAGGGCTCTGGAGCTTTTGTAGATGTCTCAAAGAAGTCAAACAGTGGAAGCAAGAATTTCCATATTCAGTTCTCTTACAAAAATGAGGGCTGTTCCAGGGTTTCCCCTACCAATGGCCTACAAGTTTTCCAGAGACCATACCAGGGTTTACAATTTACAAAGGAGATTCCTGGATTAAAAACAAGAGTATCCATTCCAAAGACCTGAAAATCAAAGTCATGAGAACCTCATTCTGTGAAGTCTTACAGCTTCACAGATAGCTAAGACCACCAGTAAAATAACTAGCTTGGAGGTTCTTAATGTCTTTCTATAATATAAGTGAGGAATCAAAGGGTTACAGTCTGGGAAAAAGCCAATGGAAATGGAGGAGACAAGGCCCTTCGCTCTTCTAAGCTCTCAATAAGGATCATACAAGTAACTATCTGAGGAGACAGCAGAAGGCTGAGTAGGCCCAGGCCATGTGGTGGTAGCAAGTAGGATGGAAGAGGGAGAGAAAAATGTACAATAGCAACTAAGAACTGGGGGACAGCAGTGAAAGTGTAAACTTCCTCACCATGGATATGTAGAGGCATAACTAATACGCAGATATAAGACCTGAGTCACATCACCAGATGCTATAGGGAAATACTGTCTTTCTCATTTTCTGTCATCTTATTCTTGGCAGTTGTCTTATTCTTGAGTGCCCGATTATTCTGGGATTTTTTTTAATGGAATATTTCTAATTTTCATATAATATATGTTGATGATGTTAAGATTCCTTCTCCAATCCACACTTCTTCCTACTTCCCCCATCCAATTTAATGTACTCTATCACACATACACACACACACACACACACACACACACACACACACACACACACAGCCTATAGTGTTTAATTGTGTCCCTAAATGTCTTTCAGTGTAGGTCTATCCACTAGAACCTAATTAACTACCAAGAGTCCCATCCTTGAAAGAGACTGACTCTCCCCTTCCCAGCAGTCATCATTTGCCAGTAGTTCCTCAAGTAGGGTCTACAATGGAATTTTGTCTGGTTTGAGATTCTGTGGAACTTGTGCATGCTGTCACCATTCCTGAGAGTTCATATGAGTAAGACACCAGCTGTCTGGAAAACTGTGTTTCCCTGTGGTTGTCTACCACCTCTGGCTCTTACAATCTTTCTACCCCCTGTTCTGTAATGATCCCTGAGCTTTGGGGGTAAAGTTGTTTGATATAGGTATCCTACTCATAGATAAGCACATAGGAGTCAGTTTAATACTATAACTTTAGTAGAAAACTAGTAATAGCCTCTCCCCTATGACCTGTAACCTGTGTAACCTCAGGTTCCTAGAACTGATATCAGTGTCAGGTATGGGCTCTATTCTATGAAATGTACCTTAAGTCCAATTAAAAAAATTTTGATTACTTCCCATAATATTTCTGCCACAATTGCACCAATGGGCATATCCTCCCATACCAGTTGTTGTAGTAGTTCACAGGATTCACAGATGGCCAAGGTGTATGATTAATTTCTCTTCAGGTAGCATGTATAGCACTTTACAGAACTATGAAAGCTAGCCAATAGAGATGAGGTTCTAAAGTCATAACCAACTTGATTCTTCCTTGTAATAGGAACTTACCAAGTTCTGGTGAGTAATCAAGAGCAGGGGCAATAGCCAGTATTGTTTGAGGGTCTATGAGACCCCCTAGTCAATAGCTTCAAGAGAGGAAGTCCATTCCTGGTATTAGAGCTTTATTTTTCTAGCCTGAGGTGTCTAGTAGGTATAATATCCCTCTATTATAAGATAACTTCTTTGGGGATGGTGACATGGCTCAACAGTTAAGAGCACTGAGTGCTCTTGTAGAGAACCCGGGTTTGATTCTCAGCACCCACACGGTGGCTAACAACCATCTATAACTCCAGTACCAGGGGTTCTGACACCTACTTCTGACCTCAGGAACTGCATGGCACAGGTGTACTTACACACATGCAAGCAATACACTGATACACATAAAAAATAGAGAAACATTTTAAAAGATACCTTCTTTTAACCTCTTTTTATAGCGTGTATGTTTATACGTTACGAAGCACCTATCATAGCAGGTTTCCTTACAGCTTTCTTTATGGGCCTTTGATTATCCCTCCCAATAGTCCTTTCCTTTGCTCTGCTCTCCCTCTCTCCATCCCATTTAATCCTTCCTACTTTATATTTCTCCTTTCCCCCTTTTCTTCTACAATCCTTCCCAGGAAGCTTTCCCTACCCATGGCCATTTATTAGTTTTCTGACCTCTCTGGATTTTCAAATTATAACATGCATATCTAGGATTTCAAAGTTAATATACAGCTATGAGAGAGAATATGTGATGTTTGTCATTCTTGGTCTGGGTTACCTCACTAAGGATGATTGTTTCTAGTTCCATCTATTTATGTACAAATTTCATAATTTTATTTTTTAAAAGAACTGAATAGTACTCCATTGTGTATATGTACCACACCATCATTATCCATTCATCAATTATTAGACACAGAGGTTGTCTGCAGTTTCTGGCCACTATGAAAAGCACAACAACGAGCATGGATGGACAGGTATTTCTTCAGTAGTGCACAGAGACTTTTGGGTATATGTCCAGGAGTGGTATGGCTGGCTCATATGGTAGATCAGCTCTAGCTTTCTAAAGAACCTCCATGTTGATTTCTGCAATAGCTGAACCAGTTTGAACTGCCCCCAGCAGTGGATAAGAGTTCCTCTTTATATTTTAGCCAGCATTTGTCATTGTTTGCTTTTTGGATCTTAGCCATTATGACTGAGGTAAAAGGAAATATTGAAATGGTTTTAATTTTCATTTCCCTGATGACTACAATGCTGAACATTTTTTAGGCATTTCTCAGTCTTTTGTGTTTCATCTTCTGATTTCTCCGTGTTCAGCTCTTTGCCCCACGTTTTGATTGCGTTTAGTGGTGGTTGCTGTTGTTTATGATAATTTTGAGTTCTTTGTCTATTCTAGATACAAACCTCTGTCTGAGGTACACCTGGTAGATTATCTTCCCTTTCTATAGGTTGCTCCATCATTTGAAAGATAGTTTACTTTGTTCTACTGAAGCTTTTTAGTTTCATGAGGGCTGATTTGTCATTGTTGACATAATGCTTGTATTATAGGTGTCCTGTTCACAGTGCCCTGTACTCGCCTGTAAGTTCCAGGTACTTACTCCCTACTTTCTTCTCCATCTGATTTCCAGGGTATCGTATCTTACATTGAGGTCCTTAATCCATTTGGAATTGAGTTTAGTGCAAGGTGAAAGATAGGGATACAGTTTCTTTTTTTCTGCATGCCTTTATCCAGTTTGACCAGCACCATATTTTGTTGAACATGCTGTCTTTTCTCCAAAGTGTATTTGTAGCACCTTTGTCAAAAATCAGGTAACTGTAAATGTATGGATCTAAATTTTGGTTCTCAGTTATATTCCAGCGAATATATATCTGTTTTATTGTTAGTATCATGCTGTTTTTGTTACTATAACACTGTAGTACAATTTGATATCAGGGGTGGTAATAACATTAGCAGTTCTTTTACTGTTCAGGATTGTTTTGGCTCTCCTGGATTTTTGTGTTTCCAAATGAAATTTGAGGTGTTTTTTTTTTCCAGTTTCTTTGCCGTGTTTGAATTTTAATGGGTATTATATTGATTTTTTTCCAGCAGGATGGCCATTTTAACAACATTAATCAAACTGATTCATGAGCATACACAGTCTTTCCATCTTCTGGTATGTTCTTCAATTTCTTTCTTCAGTGTCTTAAAGTTTCATTGTGTAAATCCTTCATTTTCTTCATTAGATTTATTCTAAGATCATTTAGAGATTTTGAGGCTATTGTGAGTGGGATGGTGTGGTGGTTTGAGCCTATGTTCCCCATAGGCTCCAAGTACTGGGGCATTTGATCCTGAGTTAGTGAAGCTGTTTTGGGAGGTCTTAGAAGGTGTGACCATGCTGGAGGAAGCACATTGTTAAGGGCAAGGCTTTGAGCGTTCTTAAACCTTGCCAGATTTCCAGTTCCTCTCTGTTTCCTGTCCTGCCTGAAGATGTGATTGCTCTTTCTGCCCTGGCTACCTCCTTCTGCTATGCCTCCCACACCATTACAGACCCTAACCCTGAAGTCATAAACTCGAACTCTTCCTTCAATAAGTTACCTTGGCCATGGTGTCTTATCATAGTAACAGAAAAGTAACTAATACAGAGATTTTCCCTGATTTGGTAGGTTTGTTGCTGGTATACAAGAAGGCTACCGATTTGAGGGTATTAATTTTTTTTATCCTGCTACTTTGTTGAACGTATTTAATCAGCTCTAGGAGTTTTCTGTTGGTGTATATGCAGAATAGTATCTTCTGCAAATAAAGATACTTTATTTTTCTTTCTTTCCCATTTTTTCAGGCAAAGACCCAAAAAAAAGAAAATTATAGACCAATCTCTTTGATGAACAAAGATGCAAAAATTCCCAATAAAATACTTGAAAACAAAATGCACAAACACATCAAAAAGATTACCCACTATGATCAAGTTGACTTCATTCCAGAGATAAATGTAATCCACCTCATAAACAAACTCAAAGATAGAAACCACAAAACCATCTCATCAGATGTAGAAAAGGGCTTTGACAAAATCCAATGGCTTATTTTTATAAATAAAATTCTTGTGTTACAAACAGTCAGGTTTATTAATTTCAGTCATAAGATTCATTCATTCATGATTTTTACAAATGTGGCATAATCTTTGAAACTGTCCACTGTGCATGTGATTAGGAAGCAAAGGATGAGTCTACTCTGGAACCCAGACAGTGAAGCAGAAAAAACTCACCTAAAAGGCAGAAGAGAGATTTATATGTTTATCTAAAAGATAAATTGACTTCCTGGGAAATGCAAACAAAACTAAAATATGACTCTGGTTTAGAAAAGCCCTCAAGAGTAATTTCTTGAACCAAGCACTCTTAAAACAGCATTTAATAATCAATCAGGCATAGAACATTCCAACCCAGAGCTGCATAGTCTGGTTTTAACAGCAAAAAGGTAATTTCACACAGTTAACATTTAAAGGACCATGTAAGTGATATATATTTATATATACATATACATTTTGAAAAATGTCTTATTATGTAAGAATACATCATGAACCAGTGTGGTGGTTACATGCTTTTAATCCCAGCACTAGGTGGCAGAAGCAGGTGGATCTCTGAGATCAAGTCCAGTCTGGTCTACATAGCAAGTTCCACGCTAGCTGGGGCTCCAGGGAGATCTTATCTCAAAAAGACCACAAACACACAGCATGAGGTGTACATTTTAAACAAAATTTCAGGAATATAATATAGTATTGTTAACTATGGACATCACATTGGATAGCAAAGCTCTGGAACTTATTCACATTGATAACTGAAATTGGATAACTTTTGGTAGAAAATCCTTGTTTCTTTCTCCTCCCAATTCCTAGTAAACACTACTTTGTTTTGTTTCTGTGAGTTTAATCATTTTAAACACCTTATATAGGTGCAATTGTTAGGTACTTGCTGGATGACTGACCTAATTCACTTAGCATAAGGTTCTCCAGGTTCAGATATACTGTCACATGTAGCACAATTTTGTTCTTTTTAAACCTGAATACTATTCCATTGTAGATGCACTATATTTCTTTATCTGTTTATTCATGGACACACATTTAAGCCATTTGCACATGTGGGCTCCAGTAAGTAATGCATCAGTGAGTTCAAGAATACATATTTCCTTGGTATTCTAATTTCAGTTACCTTGGACATATAAGGGAGAGAATGTCACTTCATGTAGTAATAGTATTTCTAAAGCTGCATCCTGGTTGCACCATCTTACATTTCTGTCAAAAAGTACAAGGGCTCCATTTCTCCACATCTTCACCAACTTTTTAATCTTATTTTGGGAATACACCCATCCCAAGCATATCACAAGCATAAAGTGATATCTCATTGTGATTTTTATTGGGTTTCATTGAAATGTATTGGTGTACATACTTTCATATCTCAATTAGTCATTTGCATATCTTCTTTGAATAAACATTTATTCAAATCTTTTGCTGTTCTGTTCATTTAATGAAAAGTAAACTTCTTTACTACACACAGTACAGAATAGAACTCTGCTTAGTACAATGCACATAGCCTTGAACAGGGCAAATTATTTCAAATCAACTGGAAAATTAATAGTTCTGCTTGTTGGACTTCCCACACTCTGAGAAAGAAGCAAAAAACAAAACAAAACAACATAAAAATAAATAAAACACACACACAAACACACAACCCCTAAATCCTGAAGAAAAAACACAACTATCTGAAATGTATGAGCCCCATGGGAATGCACAGTGACTCCACTGTCCTATGTCCTGTGATGTCACTGTTACCGCAGAAGAGAGCAGCTTAAGCTATAGATTCTTCTCATACTTGATGAAACAGCGTTGGGGTCCCTGTGATCGTGGCCGACCCGAGCGGGATGCAGGGTCTCCGCAGTGAGGGGGTGAGTGACACGGAGTCAACAAACCAACCCCAGGAGCTGGGTGAGAAGCATGTAGAGGGCGAGCCACAGCAAACTCAGTTTATTATAGGTTGCTTTCCACTGAAGGAACTCTGGTGGGGGAAGGACTGCTTTAAGGACTGAGTACCAGTCATGGTAAGTCTGGAGGTGGATTGCCCACTGTAAGAAGACCCGCTCAAAATACGCAGAGTCCACACTGGTCTCCTGAGTTGCTTTGCTAATGAGAGCCAGGTCAGTGAGGGGAGTGTGGTACCAGTGCCTAGCTGCTGCATCTGGTCCTACATTAACGGGGTAAGTTGAGAGGGGCGCGATGGCAGGACTGGAGATGGTCCTTGCAAGGTGTATTGGTGGGCGGGGAGTAGGGATTGCCCAGTGCGGGGCGGGTGGGGCAGTTGGGAGGATGTGCCCAGGGCAGGGCGGGCAGAGTACTTGAAGCTCCATTCAAGGGTAAGTTGCGGGAGGATGTGTGTTGTTTTTGGTTGACATTTGGGCATTCCTCCTCCTCATCTGAGTTAGGGTGGCTGACAAAGACAAGGCCTGCACGGCCAATTTTTGCTTTCCTTATGGGTATTAATAACTTCCTCAACTGAAGAACCTTTAAGGCTGGCCAGTATGGCAAAAAAAAATAGAGAAAAATGGGGCAGGAGGTGTGTGTCCCTCATGAACTTCATGCTTCCTCATGAGAAAGAGAACACGGGACCAAAAGGAGGTTTCCCAAACATTTTCAGGGCTAATCCACCGGGCTAGCATGAGGGCTTTGTCCCCAAAACTGTTAAGGTCTTTTTGTTTCATTTCCAATCCACACTGCAGGAGAAGGGTTTTAAGAGCCTGCAATTGTGGCACTTCCTGGTGGGGGCGGAGATTGCTCATTGTGGCAGAGTGGTGGCCAATGAAATGGAAACTCAAAGCCGCTATGATCACTATACAAACCAAAATACCTAATATTGGGGCCAGCTGAGACATATAGATAGAATGTTGAGGGCCCAACTGTCTCATGCTTTAGTGGGGGACCTCGGTGGATCTTTATGCTGGCCTCTGTGGGAGCCCCACCAGCTGCACCCAAGAAGCAGCAAAGGAGGTGCGTGCCCACTTTTAGAAGTTCCACAGCTGCGCAGCTCTACGGGCTAGTAAATGTTAGAGTCTGGAAACTGCCTGTCCCACAAGAAGTATTTGTAATGGACAACTCAGTCCTTGTCCTCCGTGGGAACTTGGCTTGGTGCCCAAATACACGTTGCAGTGTTAACGTCCGGAATGAAGCAGGGCAGGACAATGAAAAGAGGTCTGAGCCTGCTTGCCGGCAAGAAGGAGGTTTTTAAATCAAAGATAGGAAAATTGGCCTTCCCCATGGCCGATTGCCCACACAGTGTCTCCAGGAAAGTTTAGCCAGTAGCCTCACCTCGGTTCCAAAATTGGCGCGGGGGGGGGGGGGGGGGGGTGGTTTCAGGCCCTCATGCGATGTTGCCAGGATGAACCAAGAAGGGAGGGTGCTTGGGACTGTGTGGCGAGACAGACTTCCTACGGGGTAGGGAAAAACAAACACACGAAAGGGGAAAGGAGGGTGTCACCCCCTCACCCTCAGGCCACCATCAGCACACAGAACTCAGAGGGGCCTACTCACCGAACAACCAGGGTGGAGGTCATCTTGCCAACACTGGGGGGAAAGGGGGGGTCTCTGTTCAGGTGCCAGATGCTGGGGTCCCTGTGCTCGGGGCCAGCCCAAGCGGGACTCAGGGTCTCTGCTGTGAGGGAGTGAGTGACTCAGATTCAACACACCGACCTGACCTGGGAGTTGGGTGAAAAGCATGCAGAGGGCAAGCCACAGCCAACTCGTTTATTCTCAGAAAGGAAAGGGGTTATATGAGTTTGGTTAGCCGATCACCCTATGGGGAGGTCCCCAACTGCAGTCAACAGAAATCTGTCTCTGGCAGATCATCTTGGTGCAAGTTCTCTCCAGATGCTGGACAGAAGCTGGTGTCACGCCTAGCCAGAGCAGAGCGAGCGGCATGCCCACAGGAAGCACTCTCATAGCAGGTGACCTGGCTAAGGCCCACCCTTTATTATGCCATTCAAACCAGCATAAATCATAAGAAAAATTCCCAATCTAGAATAAGTAGGAAGGAAAACCAAATGTATTCAACATTTACAAAAAATGTATCTCCAGCCCACTGTGAGTAAAACATGCACTTATGTATAGATTACATGAGATTAGAAAGCAATAAATACGGGTTAGAGTGCTTTGATTGCAGTGCAGTGCTAGTTAAGGCCCTTACTTTGGGTTTAACACCTCTGTGGGCTGCTTACCTTCCAATAGAGGAAACCCTTGTTGCCTTAGCATGCCTCAGTCCGGTGAACTTCTTCAAAACGCTGGTCATAAGAAAGACTGCAGAGCACTCCATTCACAGAAGAGCAGTTGAAGCCTGCCTACACTCTGAGAGTCAACTGTGTCCAGCACATGTGAGGAACAGCACAGTTCTTAACAGGTTGAGAGGCAAGGGAAACACAGAATTTTGTCAACAGAGCAGTTGGCAGCAAAGTACTACAACCTTCTGGTGACTTTTCCTCTGCTCTGAACTCAACTTCCACACAGATTTAGTTTGGTCTTTAAAAGTTTTCTCATACAATACAGCGATCAGAACAAAATAATTTTAAAAAGTGGCAAGAAATCAGAATGCTAGCATTGTCTTTACCTGTCTGTGTCACAGGTAAGTTTCAGACCCCGGGGAACAGTTATTCAGGGTTTAGAGTCCAAAATTAAAAGAAAAATGAAAACAGAAACTGAAGAAATGGAAATTGTCCTTAATCATGCCTAGCGTTTGCACCATGTGAGCATGTGCTTAACGGACATGATGCATGGAATGTATACCTGCTTCCCAGAGAGGACCATGTGGAACCATACATGCAGAATCTAAGCTGTGTCCAGGCTGCTCTACACACTTCAAAACGTACAATTGAGGTGCAAATAGGCCAGAAGACTGATGCAAATAGTACCAACCAGAAAAACAAAGCAGGCTTTTACATGACCAAGGTGAAGCCCCAGAAAGCCCTCCCTCTCAAACCGCAGTATCTTTTTAAGTGGGTATGACCCTACCTAAAGGACATAATGCACAGGTATCAGAAAAGTTGTGCTTTTTTGCTTTAAATACCCCAAATTTAAAAATCAGTTTTTATAAAGTAAAAGAAAACTGCCAAAACAAAAGGATTCCCTCAAATCAAAGAAAGAAATTCTGTCAAAAGTGTTGATCAACTTCCCCCATCTCCCTGCACTCCAGGATCTCAGCTCTGCCAGGACCTCTGGATTCTCCTGGGAGCTTTCCTAGCCCTGCCTAGGGATATTGTTTTTCCCACAATGTCCTTGTGCCAGCCATTTCTGATTTTTTAAATTTAATTTTTGCAAGTTTCATACATAATTACTATTTTGAAATCATTGTCTCGTTACCATATAGTTTGATGATATTTAAATTCCCCATCCTGTATCTGCATTTCCTCTCTCCCAATTTAATATACTGTTAATGTGTGTATATTTATGATATGTCTCTAGAGTCTGATTTGTGTCCCCAAATGTCCTGCAGTACACATCCATCTGTTGGTCTCAGCAAGAGTCTCATCGCTGTAAGACACCGTCTCTCCCCCTCCCAGTAGCCATCAGTTGCCAAAAGTTCCTCAGAGTGCGTTGAGATTTCTTGTCCACTTCCATATGTCTGTGCTGGAATTTTTTTGATTTGAGCTCACACAGGATTTGTCCATGCTGTCATCATACTGTAAATTCATATGAGTAACTGACCATTGTGGACCTAGAGATCAGGGAGTTTTCTCACACACACCTTTGTAAATCCCACATCCACCACCACCCTACGCTATGTGATCTCAGCCCTGCAAGAACCCTTGGACTCTCCTGTTCACCTAGCAACCACCCAGCCCATCCTGCTGTTCCAGAACTAGGAGGAATCAACTCTCAAATGTCAACTCAAAAATTATACCTGTTTGTATCATAACTGAGAGCATATGTAACACCCCATTTGCACATAAATATAAGTGCCCCCCAATTGAACAGTAAGAACTACTCATCCGGGCATAATCTGACAAGTTGGAGGATACAGCAAACATAAAAATAACCACTTAACGAAGATGAGAACACTTACCCATCCAAGAAACACGAACAATGATACAAATCCAGAGGTCTCATTGAAAAACCACACACACAAGAAAACAAGAATAACCAAGATATTACATCGACTACAGAAATTAGCATTGTAATGTTCCCTGAGAATGGTAACCTAGCAGATACACAACACAAAGATTTCAATGGCAACTATGAATATTTTCAAGGAACTCAAAGAGGATATGAGTAAAAGACTAAATGAAGACACTGAAAATGCAAACAGTCGAGTCAAATGACTTTTAAAACAATTCAAACCATGAAGTGAGAATTCAATAAGGCCATAGAATCTTTGACAAAAACAAACTAAACTTGAAATGAAAAACTCAGGAACTCCAATAAAAACCACAGAGGAAAGAAGCATAAAAGAACTGTAAGAAATGGAACAGGGAACATCAGTGCAGGGAAATGAATTGCTCAATCAAAGAAAGTGTTAAATCCAAAATAATCCAAGAAAGTAATAAGAAACATCACCGGACCGCCATAGCCAAACCCACAAATCATGAAAGAAAAGAAGAAACTCAGGTTTAAAGCACAAAATGGATGAAATCAACAAGGAAAATTCCTCAAATACAGGGAAAGAAATACCTATAAAAGTACAAGATCAAACACAACACCAAAAAGGACCACCAAAAAAGGAACTTCCTCCATCATATAACAGTCAAAACACTAAATGTATAGAACAAAGAAAAGATATTGAAATAACAAGGCACACATAAAGGCAAGCTCATCAGAATAACAATCAACTTTTCAGTGGATACTATGAAAGCCAGACAATAAAAGAACTGTCATAAACATTATCATCTCTGATCTCAAATTATACTGCATAACATAAAAACAACATGGTATTATCATAAAAACTGGCACATTGATCAGAGAAATAGAATCGAGGACCTAGACTTAAGTCTATGCATTTACAGCCACCCAATTTTTGACAAAGGAAGCACAAAGATACATTGAACTAAAGAAAGCATGTTCAACAAATGGTGTTGGCCAAACTGGATAGCTATATGTAGAGCAATGAAACAAGATCTCATCACTCACCTTGCACAAAACTCAACACCAAATAGGTCAAGTTCATCAACATAAGACCAGAGGCTCTGAATCAGATAGAGGACAAAGCAGAGAATATATTGGGATTTATAGCCATGGGAAAGGATTTTCTGAACATGATGCCCATAGAGCAAACTTTAAACCCAACAATTGACAAATGAGTCCTCATTATACTAAAAGCTTCTATATATCAAATGATACTATCATTCAAGAGAAGAGGCAACCAACATATGGGAAAACAATTTTACGAGCTATACTTCTCACAAAGGATTGTCTAGAATATACAAAGGACAACAACAACAACAAAAACTAAACTTCAGAAAAAATTACTCCTGTTTTGAAGAGTCCTCTGAAAGTTGCTTAGGGGAGAACATCAATCATAGGTAATAATAACCACAGAAATGACTGGCACAGCAAAATATATTGGTGCAGTAGTAGCACTTTTATTTAGAGGTAATTAACAGCTACCTAACTGGGCTTAAAGCCCAGTCAATGGGAAGGAACTCATGTATGGTGCTGTAAACACAGCCAGATACACATGGCTAAAGAGGTCCTATGTCTTAGAGAAAACTAAGGCTGTCACATTAGACAAATGTAATTTTTCACTATATGCTAAATATGGATCCTTGTATTTAGAGATAAATATGCCAGTCAGCACTCTTTAAAGAAGCTCTTTTTGCAAAAAGTAGAGACTATTACAGAGTTCCACAACTGGTCACATACAGAGAATAAATATCTGTGAGATGCCCAACCCTAAGTGACACATCTACACCTAAGGCTCCTGGAACATAGTGGAACAAGGGGTGGAGAGAATATTAGGGCATCTCTCAACTCTCATAAATAAAGCTCCCTCATGCAACAGAAAGAAATAAACAGAAAAAGCCACACATGGCCAAAGCACAAAGAATAAAAGTCTGCGGCATGTGAGGATCGTTGGACCAAACTCTTACATTAAATTTCACCTACTCAGGGTTCAGGGACCATTGTGGAAGTGGGGGCAGAAAAGCTGTACGAGCCAGGGGAGGGGTGTGTGATGGTGTGGAGGGAGAGTTCTACAGGCTCCTAGGACCTAGCTCATAAGAACTTGCAGCAACGGTGTCAGCATGCACAAGACCCATGCAAACTCAAGCAGACATAAACCCAACATGCAACTTGGGGATGGACAGCAGGCCCTAAATTTAGCTGAAGAACTACTGACAGCTGATCATTGATGGGAGAGGGAGCTCTTCTTTAATGGAGAGACTCTAGATAGGCTGATTAGATCTCAGTGGACAAAGATGCCCTGAGAGACGTCTGGGTCTCTAATTAACTAATTAAATGTATGACAGAATGCTGGGTCTGGTGGTGTGCACCTTTAATCCCAGCCCTTGGGAAGTAGAGGCAGGTGAATCTCTGTGAGACTGGTGGACATCCTGCCAGACTGGGACTACGGAGACCTTGTCAAAAAAAAAAAAAAAAAAAAAACATGTATGACAGAATGCATGAAATCTGGTAGGGGCAGCTATGTGGATGTGAAGAAAGGGGAGGGTGTATAAAAATGATCAAGATATTCTGTATAAAATGCACAAAACTTAAATAAAAATATTCATTAAAAAACAAACAACCCCGTTAAAAACTGGGGCAAGGAAATGAACAGGGAATTCTCTAAAGTGGAAACACAAATGACTGCGAAATACTTTTTAAACATTCGACATTTTGTGTCATCAAGAAAATGCAGAATAAAACCACTTTGAGATTTTATCTTTACCCCAGTCAGAAGGGCTAAGATCCACAAAAACATAAAACAAATGCTGGCAAGGATGTAGAGAAAGGGCACTCTATCCATGACTGTTGGGCGTACGAACGGGTGTGGCCACTATGGCAATCAGTGTGGTTTCATTATAATTTTGCTATTTTCTTCTTTGAGTTCTTTGTATTTTGAATATTATTTGTTTATTACACACACATGGCCTACAAATGCTTTTACTCAACCTGTAAGTCACTTTTTAATTTTATTCACTATTTTATTGTATAGAGTATTTTAAATTTCATGTTTTTCTGCTTGTTTATTTTTGCCTTAAATCTGAATTTTTGTGTCATATCTAAAATGTTTTTGCTAGGATCAAAGTCAAGTAAATTTTCTCCTGGGAATTTTACAGTTGCAGATTTTAGAATTAAAACATGTATTCATTTTGAATTGACTTTTGTGTCTGTTATAGATGAGGGTTCGATTTCATTTATTTGAATTTGGCTACAAAGGTTTGCAGCTCTAGTCCGTGCAGAGACTGTCCTTTCCCCATGTCTATCTGCAGTGCATTTGCTGGAAACTAGTTGTCTGAATGACTGTAACTTTATTTCTGGGCTCTGCATTCTGCTACATTGATTTTTTGTTTCTGTTTTATATGTCTTTCATAGATTTTTTTCTATTTCTATTAAAAAAGTCCTTGCTATTTTTATAGGAATTACTCTGATTCTTGATACAACTTTGGCTAGTACCGACATCTTAACTATATGAAGTTACTTATTATACCAGTACTGTAAGTTTGTTTAAAACATCCTTGTTGGAATCTGAATTATCTGAAATCTAAAATCAGGAGGTGTGATCCTTCAAACTTATTTCTTCTTTTTCTAGATTTATGACTTTGGAATTTCTCTTCCTTCTTCTCTTCCTTCCTTCCTTCCATCGTTCCTTCTTTCATTCTTTCTCTTTTGAAAAACAACATTGGGATTTTGATACATACGATGTTGAATATGTATAGCAATTTGTATATGTATTATATTGACATCTTTCAGTTTTGTTTATTAATTTTGGGAACTTTTCATAAGTTGTCTTTATTGTGTTTGCAAAATTTCCATCAATATCTTTCAGAAATTTGAATTAATGCTGAACTTCCACTTTTCCAAATGAGTTTTCTGCATCTTTTCAAATGATCGTGTGATTTTTTTTCTTTTATTCTTAACTTTATCCTTCAAGGAACTACAAAAATAAAAACAAACTAAACTTAAACTAGTAAAAGGAATAATAATAAATATAAAAATAAATAAGACAGAATTATAAAATTATTTTAATACAACAAAATTAAGATTTTTTCTGGAAAAATATACAAAACTGACAAATTCTTATCTAGGTTGAGAGAAAATTTTAGAATATTTGAATAAATAAAACAATAAAAATCTAGAATGGTAGCAGTGCCTGTAACTTCAGCACTTGGAGGCTGAGGCAAGATGATTATCATTTTGAGGCAAGTCTATACTACATATATACTACATACCAATTCTTTCTCTAAAAGAAAACTAAACAAAACCAGAAATAAAAGAACACTATGAAAAATTATATGCCAACACATTAGCTAACGTAAGTTGACACATTCCTAAAACCATGCAACAATAAAATCAAGAAGAAATAGAAGACTGAACAGAACAATAACACATAAAGAGATTTAAATAGCAGCCAAAACCCTTTCAAGGAAGAAAAGTCCAGGACCAGATAACCTTATAAATAAGTTCTATCAAGCATTTTAAGAAAAAATAATACCAACCAACCAGTCTTTAACTGTTAAAAAAAAAAAAGGTAGAGAAAATACTTTAAAACTCATTTTATGAGGTCAGCTTTATACTTATAGCAGAATCAGAAAAGAACACCATAGTAAAAGAAAACTTCAGGAAAACATTTCAGTAACATACATGCACAAAACCTTCAATAAAGTCCAAGTAAATCAATTTAACAACATGTGAAAAAGATTATAAATCATGACTAAATCGGATTTGTTACTGGGACATAAGGAATATTTTTAGTAATAATTTAACCTAATTTTTTTTCAGCCTGCTCAAAATTTTCTATTTCTTCATGATTTAGTTTTAGTGTGTTCTTAGGAAATTTTTTGTTTCTTTTAACTTATACAATATGTTGGTTTAAAATTTCATTATGTCTTATTAGAGTTCTTTTTATTTATGTGGTATCTGTTGTAATATCTTCTTTATCTTTTATGATTTTTTATATTCTTTTCCTTAGTCTAGCTAATGCTTTGCCTATTGTTTAGTTGTTAAAATAACCCTCTTAGCTTTATTAATTTTTCTTCTGATTTCTGTTATCTATTTTATTTCTGCTCTAATCATCTTTTCCTAATAACTTTTTTTTTGTTTGAGCTTAATTATTCTAATTTCTTGATGCATAGCACTAGGCTTTTATTGTAATCTGTAAGTTTTAGAATGTTGTATTTTCACTTGTCTTTAGATTATAAAGTGTAAGCTTCATAAAATTAACAAAAATGAAAACTATATGCCATACATTTTGAACATTGAAACAAGTATTGGAGAAATACTAGCACTCTATTTAGTAGAATGTTAATAAAAGCTGTTTGAAGCAGTTGTGGCTGGGTTGGTACCTACTGGAGCTGGAGCTGTGCAGCAGCTGTATCTGTGGTTGCTGTGTAGCTTCCTTAAGGCAGCTGTGAAGTGCTCAAAGCAGCTGGGCTGTCACAAGGACAGTCTAATCAGCTGCTTGACAGTCCTATGTTCAAGGCAGCCAGGGTACCAGAAAAATACCTGATTACTTTTAATTATGAAGCAAATCACCCTGTCTTCCAATATCAACTTCCTTAAAGGAAAAAATATTAGGTTGATGGGAAAGAAATTGCAGCTTTAGATTATGAATTTTAAATCACACACAAATACATGTTCATTTAGCAAAATATGAACCATTACAAGCAACAAATTTTTGCCAATGAGAAGAAATTTTGCTTATTCCTCTAACATTGAAAACCTGGGATTCGACAAACTTTGGAGATCATTTTCTGCATCCTGCCAGTTATGGAAGTACTTCTCTTGCAAAAAGTTATCAGGATGCTTGCAGAAGTGGTAGTCGATTGGTGAGAGGTCAAGTGAATATGATGGATGAGCAAAAACTGTAGTGCAATTCATTCAGCTTCTGAAGAAGTGATTGTGCAATGCATTGTCAAAGAGAAGAGTCGGTCCTTTTCTGTTGACCGATACTGGCTGCAGGTGGTGTAGTTCTGGGTTGCATATCATCAACTTGACTAGTATGCTTCTCAAATGTAATGGTTTCTTCAGGATTAGGAAAACTGCAGAGTCACTAATGAACATGTCACTGATCAGTGACAATCACCCCAAATGGTGGTCATGATCCTTTGGTACAATTTTGGTTTTGAGAATTGTTTTGGAGGTTTTATTTTTTCCCTAACCACTGAGTTGTACACAATCTAGTTTACATTTCACATCACAATCTGATTGAGAAATAGTTTGTTGTTAGATAGCATGAGAGGACAACTGTTTAAAATTATGATTTAAAAAAATTGTGAACTTACGAGGCATCCACTTAATGAGGTTTCTCAACTTTCTAATTTGCTTGGAATGCTGAATAGTCGATGTTAAGTCACTGGCACCTTCTTGCATGGCTGTGAGAGAGTCAGCTTCCGTGCTTGCTCTGATCTGTAAGTTTTGATGCTCTCTCCCCATATTCCTCATCTTCAGGGATCTTGTCTCCTCTGCAAAATTCTTGAAGCATCACTGCACTGTGCATTCATCAGCTGGGCCTAGTCCAGATGCATTGTTGATGCTGAGAGCTGTCTCCTCGGTTTTATGATTCATTTTGAACTTGAATAAGAAAATTGGTCGAATTTTATTTTTTTCTAACATTTTCATAGTAGAAAGTAAATAAAAAATAAACAGAAAATGATAAGTCATTAGCATAAAAACATGAAGTGTACATTTACTAGGGATTTATTCTAATATTAAATGTCAAATTTCAACAATACAAAAATCACTATAACTTTTTTGTGCCAACCTAATAAACTTTAAAAGGGGTGTTTACAGTGAGGAACTATTATAAACATCAATAGCGGTTCAGTGATAAATATCAGAAATTTCTCAGTGCTTTACTCTTAACCAAATACTCTTGAATAGAGTCAGGTCATATCTTATGTCTCAAGAACCTTAAAAATTAAGATGTTTCCTTTAATATTATGAAATATCTGAGTAACATCTAAAGAGAAGCAATGTATTTGACTCATAATTTTGGAGAAAGAAACTTTAGCCAGAATGACACCAGCTCAAGTAAGGGCTCCCAGGCTGCATTACCATCATGGTAGGATGGCATCACGGTGAAAGTGTGTGCAAGAGGAGAGATTACATGGTGTGGGAGGAAGCCAAAGAATGGTTCAGGAACCAGGCTTTGGCTTTTATGCCAGCTTTCTCTGATAAGACCTATGCAGAGTCTCACAAGAGCTACATCTATTCTTTCCAAGAATGATATGACCCCCAATAACAACAATTCTGCCACTTTAGGGACCAAAGTAATGTATGAATCTTTGAGGGGGACACACACACATATATATATATATATATATATATATATATATATATATATATATATATCCAAACTGTAGAAGACACCAAGACAGAAATCTAGGAAGCCCCCCAAAACAGAAGTCATGATAAAACATTTACATACAGAGAGATAGATGTCATATTCAAGTTGTAAAAAAAAAATTGAAAGAAACACACACACATACAAATACACACAGAGAGAGAGAGAGAGAGAGAGAGAGAGAGAGAAAGAGAGAAAGAAAAAGAGAGAGACATACTCCTTACTGAACAAAAGGAGCAGAGTTATAGCAGACATCTTGACCAAAACTGTGCAAGCCAAAGACAGCTAATGAGGTATTTATTTTTTAAAATATCCATCAATCTACAATTCTATGTTCAGTAAAATGTGGAGGATAAATGAAGACTTTCTTAGAAAAATAAAAATGGAGTGAGTTCATTGCAAATATCTACCATGAAGAAATATTAATGCTTTTTTTAAGACAAAAGAAATTAATTAGGCCAGAATCTTGTGTCTATATAAAGGAAAAATTTTTGAAAAACCAATAGGTACAACTAAAACAAAATATTTTTATGGCATTTTAATTCATAAATAGCCTTCTATACTGAATATTATTCAGTAGTAAAAAAAATTGCCTATAAAGCCACAGAACACATAGATTGTCTTAAACATGAATTTAAGTGAAAGAATTTAGTCTAGAAACATTTTATAGTATACACTTTCAACTATATGACATTTTGACACATGGGTCTGGGCTTGAGGGACAGTCATTTACGGACTCCATTGAATCTTTCCGTTGAAGGAACGAAGAACTGCATGTCCAGAAAAGGCATGAAACCACAATGTGAAGAAAGTGAAAGTGACAGACTCGAGGAACAGGAAACAGCAGGTGCAGCAATGGAAAAATAACAGCCCGTGGAGCCAGGAAGGCTAAAAGCACATGCTTTATTAGAGCAGACAAACAGTTCCCGCCGGAATGGGAGAGGCTCCAGAGCCGGGAGACCACCAGGGCACTGGATCTGGAGGTTTTATAGAATGCTTGGACCCTCTCCTTTCCAGACTCCCTCCCTTCCCCCTAATTGGCCCCATCCAGGTCTCCTCTCTTGGGTGGGCTCTTTATTCCCACCTAAGTAGCAGTAACAGCTGCAACCCTGGGAACAAGAAGCAGCTCTTCTTAAAGAGGCCCATCCCTGTCCTCTAGATTGGCGGAAATTCCCCTAACTCTCCCTCAGTTCTAAAAAAGTAAAAGAATAGAGGTTGCGAACAGGTCAGAAATTTTAAGTATAGAAAGAGTTAAAACAGAGAAGATTGTTTTTTAGAATGGTAAAATGTTTCTTCATGATATTCTAATGATGAAGACAAGATACTAAACATGGAATTGCACAATACGAAGAATGAATATTATATACCCAAATTTTAAGATCCTTTATGTTATGAATAACCCAGTATAATGTATTCACTGTGACATTAAATCTTTTGCAATGTTTGAAGTACTCTCACTGAAGAGGATAAAAGACTAACATGCTGACATTTTATAAACTTTGAAAATGAAATGTCTCCCTTAGTGCTCAGTCACAAAAGAGACATCTATATCACCCCCTCCTCCAAGGCTCAGGAACCATAGCTGAAGAAGGGCAGAAAGATTGTAAGAGCCAGAGATTCAGGAAGACCAGACTAAAACAGTATCTTCTGGACACTGCGGGACCACTGCATTCAGGAACTCACACCAGCTGTGGACGCCTGCACAAAACCTTTACAGGACTAAGCCAGTCAACATTCTAGCATGGATGAGGAAGAGGCTCAGGAGCTCCTAACCCTAACTGAGAAGCTATGGACAGTTGATCGCTTATGAAGGCGGGATGGTCAGTTTTCTTTAGGGTATGGTGCCTTGTAGATCGACCATGCTCCAGTGGAATGCCCCACAAGCTTGAGTATATGGACAAAATAAACTGGACTTGGTGGGTTATTAAGGAAAAGAAAGAGGACACAAAGTTAGGGAGGTTGAATGGTGGAGGTGGATCTGGGAGAAGTTAGGAGAGGAGTAGGGGGTGACTATGAAAAAAATACATCGTGTATAATTCTCAAATAATTAATAAAAATGTTTTAAATTTAAAACTCTTATGTGGATAGATGTTTGGATGTAAAACTATTCTGTAAGTATATTAAAATCGAAGAGACAAATAGATAATGAATGGAGAAGCCAGAATTCTGAATGTTGGGGTGGAAGTTTACTGATAAGCAAGAGAAGAGAAAGCTAAATGCATCCACATGATAACAAAGGAGAAATAAAAATAATCGCATTTAGTTCACTGCAGGCACAGACAGGTGCATACAGAAATGTTTATACACAATCATATGTATATATGGGTTGTAATATATGTAATATATTCATACTTACACTTCCAAAGCCTAGAAGCAGTGGCTTTCCTGTACCACTGAGCATACCTAGCAACCAGACATTAATTTCTAATACTGTTTTCCGAGATAGGAACTAGGGTTCCTTGAAGAAATAGCTAAGTCTAGGTTTAGGGAAGGAAATACACAAGATGGAGTGGAGCATCTTGTTCTGTCAGTGAGTAAGAATGTGCTCAAGACACAAACACCACACACCATGATGGTCTTATAACAAGGGTCAACTAGAAGTACCCCAAAAGTCTTAAGCACAAACAATTTTGGCAACAATATAAATGAGTAGTATAACCCCAAAATATAAAGTAATATCTGTGAGTTCATCCTGACATGAACAGCTTGATACATACACAAATACCCCATGCAAAAGACTCTCAAGGCAGGTGCATGTCTTTTAAGAAGCACACATCCTCATTTCTCAAGCAAAGGCAATTCATAGTGGCATTCTCCCAAGGCATGAGGAAAGGGAGGCCGAAGAGAGAGACTTGATAGCAGAGAAAATCAGCAAACAGTAGTTCAAGTCAGGTGACCAAGGTCAACATCAGTGATGATGAATTATATGGTCGGTATAGCTCCTTAACATGATGACTCTTGATCTCTGCCTTCTTCTTCCAATGAAAAACGTCACTCCAGTCTAGCCATGAGAAACACGCCAAACAAACCTGATTTACAGAACCTGGAGCATCCATTAATCTTCAGGATAATCAAACACAAGGAAAACTGAGAAAGTAAGGAGCTCCTAAAGGAATGTGGTATCTTAATGTAATGTGTACGCATTCCCATGGAACAGAGAAGGACACTAGAGAGAAACAGAGGCTATAATTAGGGACATAATTTTTAAAGTGTCTGGCAAAATGAAGTCCTTAAAGGTAAGGATGTATATCAGTCACTGCGTAATGAGCAGTCTAGATTTATCAGTTTAATTCAGGTCTGCTGCCAAATAAGCACTGGGTACTTCTTGTGTTCACGGAGCTTTACAAGCATTATAGAAAAATCACTAAAATGCACAATCTATAGTTTTTGCCTTAGTAATTTTGCTTTAAAGCCTTTATAAGCAATTTCTATAGTTTTACATTTTCTTCTGAATACAGATATTCTTTTTATCCCTATAGAGTTGGTAAATAAATTAGATCTTTGTCATATGGGTTCTCATTGGGCAGTGAATTTGTCTATTTTACTTTTTGAACAGTGCTGATTAATTATGAACCATGCAACACCTCACTTGGCACTGAGCTAGAGAGATGGCACAGCAGTTAAGAACCCTGGCTGCTCTTGCAAAAGACTCAGGTTCAATTCCCAGTACCCACATGGTGGCTAAAAGCCATAACATCAGTTCCAGGGGATCTGACATCCTCTTCTGACATTTGTAGGCGCTGCACAACACGGATGCACTTATATACACATAAAATAAAAATATTTTAAAACTTGTCTCCATTTTCTTATCTATGTAAAATGAGCTCATTTTTCTTTTGCACATAATTAATTCGACATTCAAATACATGGCAGTTCCTGAATAAGTTGTAAAATATCAATATTTATCCTTGGTCACAATCTCATAGCGATTGATCAGCTTTTTTCTCTTGCCTGAAAGGTTTAAAGTGCTTCAGTTTGGCAGCTTGTTGGTATAAAATGGAACCTAGATTGCCAAGAAAAGTCTCTAGACTGTGATTTTGTCTGTCTGGTTCTTTTTACCAAAAACAGGCCCTGTGTGCAACCATGGACTGCTTGCAACTTGTTTGATATTTCTGACACAAAGACTTCACTGATTGAAGGCAAGTAGGAACAATATGTATAAATACATGTTAGATCAATTTAGCCCGGAAAGATTCTCAGATATGAAAATAAGAAAGATCTTTTACACACTTTAATCTTTCTGTAGTGATGACAACCTTGATCGAGACAGTTTATTCAATGCGTGCAAAGCAATTCAATAAGAACTACACAAGAACCAACATGTGCATAATATGTATGCTCCTCCCCTTGTTTTCCCTAGAAATGTAGGTGGCTTAAAAATAACACCTAAGAAGTGCAACTGCAGAACCCTGAGCAATGGCAGCAGTTAACTGTCAGTGATGAGAAGAGGAGTGTTTGAGATACAGTAGTGGTTTCCCACAGGAAATCCATTTTGTAGTGAAACCGACTTCAAGGGCAAGTTAATGAGGTGACAGTTTGCTAAACATCCTGAACCCATCACTCAGTTTACAGACAAGATGGCAATTACCAAGCAGTTTCATCACTGTACTGTATCACCAAAGTGCGTGCCTCTTGCATTGCAGTCATGGTAAATTTATTCTTTATATACAAAGAAAAAAGTTTCAAAGCATATTACTTTGCTATGTGTTTAATACCACAGATGACCTCCTTATTCTGGTAAAACCATTAAAGTGCTGTTGTTACATTTACTACAGGTGAAATCATCAGGAAAATACATCCTTCAAAATTATTTTAACATCATTCAACATTATTTCAGCAAACACATGTGAAAGTCTCTGAGTTCAGTAGTTTGAATGCTATGAAAACAAATGTTTGGACGCAGCAAGCTAGATCTCCAGAACCAAGAGAACTGATTAAAAAAGTTTAGGGTGGTAGAATTTTCAGAGAAGCAAGCTAGGAAAAAATATTTTTGCTCTTCCTTTACGTTTGTTACTGTTTATTTGAGACAAATTAGCTCTCTGCAACCCAGGCTGGCTTGAACTGATTTTACTGGCTTGGCTTCCCAATGATGAAATTACAGGTGTGTATCATCACACCCTACTTTTCACTACTTTCTAATGAACTCTTATGTTTAGCTCCCAGCTGATGATTTCATTTTCTGAGTCCACAAAACCCAGTGACTGCATTATTCAAAAGCTTCCACTACATGTAAGCCTAGTACTACCAAGCCCCCAAAGAGTTCTCCATTGTAAATTATTCCTCCAGGTATTGCTGGCCAGATTCACAATCACCAGACAAAGCAGCAGCTACTTTAGCTCTCCTGATAGGCTATTTGAGTTATCTACTGAACATGCAAAGCTGATCTACAGAGCAGTTTCTGTTGGAGGCTGAATGTTTCAGTCCTGGTAGCAGCAATATTCTAAGAGCACTTCTGAGGCTGTGGTTCTGAGGAGCAGCGTGGCGGGCCAGGGAAAATCTCAGAATGGCATCCCTTTTACCTCTGAAATTTCCTAGTCATATTAAAATAGTACAAGTCAAATTTCTGAAAAATGGGCAGTCATATCAAGTCACATATTCTGCCTTTCTGCCGCGCCTGCACGGACCTGGGTCCGAGTCTCTGCGAGGGACGTCGAGGTTGAAGAGAAAAGTATACACACACAGACACAGAGAGAGACAGACACTAGGTAGGAGGAAAGGAGAATGACACACACTTTATTAAGAGGCAACAAGCCTTATATACCCTGAGGGCGGGGCTTTACAGGAGGTTAAAAGTTCAGGTTCTCAGGAGACATCTAGCCACATGACACACACCTGATGTAAACTGAGGAAGTCTGTTAAGGTCAAGTTGTTTATTTCGGAACTGCAACTGACAACATCCTGCTAGCTCTTGGCGGAGAGTCTAGCACTAAGAGAGAAGGGCATGCAGGGAGGATCTTTCCCAGGGCCTGTGGCCTCCAACATCTCCTCCCTTTTATTTTATTTTAGAAAGACCAGGTAGAGAAATAACTATTACCTTGACTATTCACCATGGGAAGGGTATTGGCTCAATCCCTCATATGTACATGTGCATGTCTTTTGTGAGGGGGAGGGTTTTTAAGACATGAACCTCCATGCAATTAAGCTTGCCCTCAAGAGAGAACCCGCTAAGGCATGATTGTGCCTTTTTCTCTTTGCAGTACTTTGTCTAACACCCATGGGATTGTCAGAGGCACTGAGTACGAGCCACAGGCAAGGCTTAGCCGGTTCAGGAGAGGGGGCCGCACAGGCCGCTCACCTGACGATTCTTGATCCTTGCCAAGCAATGATAATGCACTTGAATGGGACGAGCCGTGGCTTCGTCAACCTGGTTTTTTATGAAATTTTTAAGTTTTTTAAACAGCCATGGGCCAAAACTAATTACAGGTTACAAGCCAATCAAAGGGCCCAGGATGGAGGGCAGAAGTGAGGAAAACCAAGGGTGAGAGAAAAACCAACCTGTTGGTACAGTGAAGGCCTCTTAAACCCCATAAGATTGTTAAACAAAACTAACTGCCATTTACTGTTTTGAAACATAGGTTAACTCTGGCAGTACTATTAGTAACACATAGGAATTATTTTTTAACACATAGTAACAAATTATTTTTTCCCTGAAAAAGGTTTGCATTGATACATGGAGTTAAGCCTGTTTTTATAAATTACTTTAGTCCCCCGGGGGTTTAGGCATTCTGTCCTGTCCCCCCCCCTCTATCCAGCCATCAATGTCCCAGTTCCCTTTGGCCAAGCAGGTCAGGCCACCAAGTGTCCGGCGCTGTGAAGGCGGTTGTCTGTGAGGTGGTGCCGGACTTGACTTTGTTGGACCGCAGTCTGTTGGTGGGTGTTGGAGATTTGTCCTGTCCAATTCCAGGTTGAACTCCATCATTATCCATAGTAGGTCTTTGGCAGTCATGGTAACCTGTGTAAGGAGACATAGGCCTCAGGGGGTTCTTCCTCCTGGGCTAAAGGGTTAATTTTTTTTCTTTTTCTAGTTCTATTTGGTCTCTGGTCTTGTAATAGTTAAAAAAAATTTTGCCAGGATCCAACAAAGGCTGTGGCTCATCCATAGGGAACATAGAGCCATGTACTTTTGGTTGCTATTTTTGATTACTTCAATGTTTGACAAAGTTAGGTTTCATTTTGGATTTTTGAAGATTTTAAACAATGCTAGTTGGAGCTGAATGTGGGGTCACAGACTCTCTATTCCCCCTTTTTGTTTTTATAATTGTGCTCCATGATAGCTTGTCCCTGTGGGTTGTGAGGTTTTTACTTTTGGGGGCAAGCCTAATGTGGCAAAGTATTGGAAATAATTTCCTTTAAAAACAGATAAAGATGTTATATAAACAAATATCAGAATTTAAAATAGTTTCCTGTAAAAACCCAGCAAATGCATAAGACAATGTAAAAAGAATAATTTTCTAAACCAGTAAACACCATACTAAGAGTTAAAATTTTAAGTACTTTTCATTAGAAACAAACCAAAATGATATTAAAATGTTGACATTGTCTCCTTTTAATTTGACATAGAAATGTATTAACCGAGTTATAAAGGCCCTGTGAGAGAACTTTTTGCTTTTTTATGATCTCATCAAGAATTTAAAATGAAAACCCAAACAAAAACAAATTGCAATAAGATTAGGACATGTGATTAAATGCCTGTGGCCCAGGAGATTCTCAAATTATCATGATCTCCTGAAGGCCTCCAGTTACATATTTTATATTGTATGGTATATGACTCCTGTTCACAAAAACTTAAAATGCTTAGCTCTAGTTAGAATAACATTTAAAGCGGCAGGCAGCGCTACCTTGAGTATATGAGGAAGATGAATGATAACCTGTTGGAATTAGTTTATCCCTTAGTTATTCATCAACAGCACAATGTCCTTGCACTGAAGCTGTATTGTTCTTTCTTGTATTTGTTATAGGGTAAGGTGGCCATCCTTATCCCACAACAGGTTTTGAAGAACATTTTGAAGTGGGATTGAGTCTGAAGCTAGATGGCCAATCCAGCTCCAGAGTCAATCTCTCAGTGTTATCAAAAATTTACACATAAAGATTTATTTCTTTTACACTCAGTGGTTTACATGGGACAGAAGAGCTGTTGAGTTCAGCAATTACTTAACAGGGATGAAAACTGTTAAAATCCTCCTCTTTCAGATATCTAACAGCTTCCTTTTGTCTCTCCTCTTTTTCTTTGGGATCTAAAGACTCTTGAGTAACTGTTTGATTTGAGGTTCCACAAAAGCTGGCTCATCCAGTGGATCTGAAGGCTTAGCTTTACTTTCCTCCTTCACTTGAGGTAAATCCCAGATCCTATTTGCATCTTTTTTTTTTTTTTTTTTTTTGTCTCATGTCTAAGATCTAAACTATTCCTAATTAAACTCCACAAACTTACAGTATCCACTGGGACCTTGCTTGGTCCATGAACATCATAATAACCCTGAAGTATTTATTTATTTATTTATTTTCATTTACTTTTATTTTTTAATTTTTTACTTTAGGGAACTTTTTGCTACTTGCTACCAATGTTAGGAAAGGTCTTTTCATTAGGTCACCACATTAAGTAAAGAACAAATAAGAAAAGGAAGGAAATGAGAGAAAAATAAAGGATCACAACTTATTATACTATGGGTTTACAATATCCCTACTTATAAGCTAACTGCCTATTACATATACTTTACACTTATAAAACTATGGGCTTAAATTATTACAACTTAAAAACTACTAAACTTTTAAGACTTAATTACTTAGCACGTGCTTCTTATACTTATGAATATAATTTAATTATTTATCTAATATATGATTATACTTATAAACTTATGGGTCTACATCATTAAAACTTACACTATTTAATACATGCTACAATATCACTATTTATAGGCTAATTGCTTATTACATATACTTTATACTTATCTACATCATCACAACTTGCAAACTATTTAAAAATGCTCCTCCTTTTAAAGGACCCTCCTCTCCACAGGTGGCAGAGAGCCCAATCTAGGTTGACTCTGAAATACCAAGGCCCCAACTTTATTTTGCTCAATGTATTTTCCTATCCAGAGGGCAGGAATTCAGGCAAGAAGCCAAATTAGTGAACCTGGTCAATTTCAGGGACTTCCTGAAGCTCTTGACTTGTTTACTTCCTGAGCTTAATGAGCTTCCCTGCAGGTGGGAATGTTTCACCTCAAAACACACAAAAAAATGGTTCCTGACAACCCATAATATATAAGGGAATTGAAACAATAAAACAAAAACCTCCGGAAAGATAAAAGCTGAGACCCAGATAAATTCACTGCAAAATCCTACCATACGTTTAAGCTCCATTAGCCAGTTCAACAGGAAAGGGAATAAACAGAGAGACATCTTACTTAAAATGAACCTAACAGACATCTACTGATTATTCTATCCAAATACCAAAGAGTACACATTCTGTTCAGCACTGTTGAAACCTTTTCTAAAACTGACCACATACTGGGGCACAAAGTAAACCTCATCACATTTAAAAATACTGAAATAATTCCTTGTGTTCTCTTAGATCTTAATGCAATAAAACTTAAAATCAACACTGAAAGGATCCTTATTAATTTCACGAACACACAGAGACTAAACAACACAATCCTGAGTCAAGGGAGAATTTAAGAAAGAAATAGTTTCCTGGACAACACAACAAAGCTTCTGGGACACTTTAAAAGAAGTCCTAAGAGGGAAATTTAAAGCTCTGAATGCCTACATCAAAAATCAGAAAGAGTACACATAAATGAAGAATCTAAAACTTTATCAAAAGTTCTGGTCTTAACTTTTCTGTTTCCTGCTCCTCTAGGAGCCTTTTAAGTTGATGCTGCAGCTACTTTACCCGGCTCATGGCCATTTTTACCAATACACTCCTTACCGAGAGGCGTCCCTGTCGGTCTCCTGGAGTGACCTCGTCCATGAGCCCCTAACTTTCAGGTCCTGGTGGAAGCTCCAATTGCCGCGCCTGCATGGCCCTGGGTCCGAGTCTCTGTGAGGGACATCGAGGTTGAAGAGAAAAGTATACACACACAGACACAGAGAGAGACAGACACTAGGTAGGAGGAAAGGAGAATGACACACACTTTATTAAGAGGCAACAAGCCTTATATACCCTGAGGGCGGGGCTTTACAGGAGGTTAAAAGTTCAGGTTCTCAGGAGACATCCAGCCACATGACACACACCTGATGTAAACTGAGGAAGTCTGTAAAGGTCAAGTTGTTTACTTTGGAACTGCAACTGACAAGATCCTGCTAGCTCTTGGCCAAGAGTCTAGCACTAAGAGAGAAGGGCATGCAGGGAGGATCTTTCCCAGGGCCTGTGGCCTCCAACACCTTTCTAGAGTTCAAAGTCCATACACATTTGCCAAAAGGTAAAACAATACCAAGAGCTATTTGGTTTCCCCTAGATCAGGAGTTGAAATCACAGAATTGTTACTCTTTCACGCGTCTTAGGCTATTTTGAAGACAGGATCCTATGTTTTCTGGTTAAATTTTACACTGTAGAGGAAACCAAATGATGGAATAATGTCAGGAATTATTGGAATAACTACAATAGCATTTTCTTAAATTTAAAAATATTTTGTGAACATTTACTATAAGAACCATATCCCAAACACAAAGATTACAGAAGGTGATATGTAAATTGATAAGGATAAAAATGTTTAAATAAACTTTACTGTCAAAAACAAATGACAAGGTGGATTTGACCTATGCAGTTTGGGTTGGCAACTCCTGCTCTAGAGTAGCGAGCAAAAGGAAAAGGATCAAGTGATTGGAAAGCTGTGTAGGATTCAGATTACATGTGGCTTTAATGGAAGAAACAGAAATTTTTTTCATAACAATGTAAATCCTTTGTGAACTTCCATTCAACAAAGCTGGAACAATCTAATTTTGTTTTGAAAATTTTTACAAGAGACTATGTGGGGAAAGGATCATAAAGCCCATGCATGTTAGAAGTAATGAGGCTACTTGCAATAATCTGGGCAAGAAATAATAGTGTTCAGCCTGGCAGGGGCAGCAGACAGGTGATGTGAATGAACTTGCAACACATTTCATCTAAGACAGGACATGAAGATGGGTGATTTGCTAAGCTGCAAGTTGGGTCCAGGTTTTATCAAGATGTGCAATATGGAAAAGTAAACAAAATTCCCTTTCTGAAAACTGTTATTTGACATCCTGTGTCACTTTTAAGAATACCCAAATAAACAAGCAAAAGAAAGATTGGACCACATTTAAAAATAAGTGGAGGAGAGGTTTAAGCAAGAGTAGAAGTCATTCGTGCACACCAGAATAACCTTGGAGGTACTGTTCCAAAGTTCCTCTTGAAAGAACATACTACAGATTCCAGACTGAGAGATATTAGCACATGCAACTCAGGACTTTGCTAAAGTATCCGTACACATTGTTTTCTCTCTTCAGTGTTGGAAGCTGCATTTCTCTGTCCTGTGTCTGTGTTTCTACATGTCAATAATCGAGTACACACAGAGGGAAGGGAGACTGAGTGCAAGCAGATGAAAATAACTGATGGAGAGAGACACAGGATGCTATTTGTGACCAGTAAGCAATGCTGCAAAAACACTGTGATGTGTTTTTCCGCTGGGCGTCAACAGCATCCTAAAACCCAATGCAATGTGCTAATATTTCAGAAAAATGGCCACTGTGAAGGGAGTGCTGGCAGAAATCAGACGCCAGCCCAGCATAGGTTCAGCAACAGCGTTAACCACAGGAGTCACAGGAGTTCACGCGTTCAGTGGACCCTTCTCCCTCCAAGCAAACTGGCAGTTTCCAATTTTCACAGATTCAGAAGCAAAAGTTTCTCCAAAACCTCATTTAAAAAATTAACCATTGTGAGCTCTCCACTCTCTTACATGGTTAGCAAGACTTTCAATGAACTGTATCTTTTAATTATGTTTTTAAATTTTTATTTTTTATTTCATCTGCATGTTATGCCTGCATGTATGTAAGTACACCTGTGTTGTGCAATACCCATGGAGGACAGAAGAAGACACCGAGTCCCCTGAAACTGGAGTTACAGATGTTTGTTAGCCAAAATGTGGGTGCTGAGATTCAAACCCAGCTCTCTGCAAGAATAGCCAGTGCTCTTAACCACGGAGCAATCTCTCCAGTCTCCTTTAAATTATGTTTTCATTTGTTATTCTCCTTCATGGATTCATCTAAATTTGTTTATGCATTTTTCAATTTGGGGACAGTATTTTTTTTAGTTTCTTTTTTTTTCACTCCCTTTCCTTTATATTTGAGAGGAGTTTTACTTCGCCTTATTTTAAAAATATTATTATGTTCTTCTTTTTCATTACGTTTATTTAATTTTGCTTTTGAGATTTTTTTGCATTAATTGGAAGTCCTTTCTGATTTCCTCTTAAACGTTTTTTAGTTTTCTGTTCTCTTTTCAGCCACATTTTCTCCATTCCTCTCTTTTCTCCTTTTATTTATTTATTTTATTTCTCACTTTTTTCTTTTTCCTTTCTTTATCCTACTCATTTAATATTTCCACACTTTCCCTAAATAATTTTTAACCTCATAATACGGTCTACATTTTGCCGTTTTAAATTTTATAGTCTTTGTATTAATGAACTTAGACCAATTTAACATGCATATCTCATCAGAAACTCCCAAACCAGGAAAGCATGAAATACTATATTTTAAGCCCTGAAAGTAAATAACTGTCAACCAAGAGCATTATACACGGGAAAACTACCTTTTACAATTGAAGGGGAATCAAGGACATGTCAAGAAAAGCACAAACTAAGGTAGTTCATGACCACCAAGCCAGTACTACAGGAGATATTTAAAGGAATACTATACACAAAAGATGGAGAAAGGCTACTCCAGTCACAAGAGCACAGGGAAGAACAAACTTCATGGCAACAACTAAACACAAGAGAGTGAGGAAGGAGTTCATCATGTCCAATACAGCAAAGCAGACAACCCCTGACACTAATAGGGGAGAAAGTAAAGAAGAACAAACAATTATATCACCATGCAGAAACAAACTACAAAATAACAGAAATTGTTAAATATCTTTCAAAATTAACTTTACATGTAAATGACCTGAACTTACCACTAAAGAACACAGACTGACTGGATTAAAAAATTAGATCCAACATTCTGTTGTCTCTAAGAAACACACCTTACTGGTAAAGACATTCACAGATGGGAAAACAAAAGATGACATAGATATCCTTATATCTGATAAAGTCAATATCAAACCAATTAAAATTGATAAACCTAAATGTTTATTAAAAGAATAATTTATCAAGAAGATATAATTATAAATACATGTGCAACTAATATTGATGCTCTTGACTTCATAAAACAAACTCTGATTAATACAAAAGTCAGATAGGTCCTGAGACAGTAATAATTCATGCTTTCCACACCCACTTTCATTTCTAGACTGGCCATCCAAGCTAAAACTCAATGAAGAAACTGCATAGTTGAACTACACCTCAAAGTTGAACTTAGCATATCTATTCCATGTAGCAGAAACAGAATATACATTGTATTTGTAAATCTTCTGATCTTTTTAAAAGTAGACTACATTCTACTCACAAATTGAGTTACCATATCAAAAGAATTGAAATAATCTCTGTATCTAAATGGACCATAGTACAATGGAACTACAATTCAGTAACATGGAAAACTACAGACCTTCCACAAATGCATGCAGACTGAGCAATATATACTTCAATGATCAGTGGGCCATTGAAAAAACCAGGGATGAAATGCAAAAGGTCTTAAAATCAAATGAAAATGAAAGAACAACTTTCCCTACTTTGGGAATATGAGATACAACTAAGGGGAAGGTTTACAGCTGAGTGTGTTTTTTGAAAACCAGAAAGATCTTAAGCAAATAATCTTATGCTTCACCTTGGCATCCTAGAAAAAGATGAACAATCCAAACCCCAAAGCAATAGATGGAAAGAAATAATAGAAATCAGAGCAGAGGTTAATGAAACGGAAGGTAGAAGAACAACACAGAGAACGGATCAGAGTTTATTCCTGGAAAAACATAAATAAAATTGACAAACAACCCTTGACCAAAATACCAAAAGAAAAAGAGAAAAGCCCTAAGTAATGTTAGAGATAAAGGTGGTGGTGGGGGGGGGGGAGCTTATTAAAGACAATGAAATTTAGAGAATCATTAGGGAGTACTATAAATAAGGAAAGAAGTCAAATATTCCAATTTGCCATGACATAATCTTATACTTAAAAGATTCAAAAGATTTTACTAAACTCTTAGATCTGATGCCTACTTTTAGCAAAACATCAGTATATAAGATCAACATACCTTGTCCATGTACTTAAGACATGCCATGCTCATGGAGAAATGTAATTAATATCATTAAAATGATTGCATTTCCCAAACTGATCTATAGATTCCATGCAATCTCATAAAACTGCTTAATGACATTCTTCACAGAAAAAAATAATTTTAAAATTCATGTGGCAACACAAAGACCCTTAACAGTGGCAGAAATCCTAAGTAGAAAGGGCAATCTTGGAACATTTACAGTATTTCTTCTCAAATTATATTACAAAGCTATAGTAACAAAGCCATTATGGTACTAGCACTAAACCAGAAATGTAGAACCATAGGATAAAATAAAGGACCCAGAGATAAATCAATATAGCTACAACATTTAATTTTTGGTAGAGTTGTCAAAGCATACACTGAGGGAGGAAAAAGAGCTCTTTAATGCAGAGTGCTGCTGAAAAAAGATTTGAGTATGTAAAGAAATGAAACTAAATCCATACCTCTAATCTTACACACACACACACACACACAATTTGAAATGGATCAAGTCCTGAAACTTGGAAAATGCTAGAGGAAAACAATGAGAACACTTCCCAACAACAGGAAAAGAAAAGGTTGCTGAAAGGAATCCAGTAGCACAGGAATAATTTCAAGGATTGAGAAATGGAACAAAATTAAAATACTTCCACATAGCAAAGGAAATGATTACCTGAGTAAAGATAGATCACAGAATAGGCAAGATAGTTGTCACTACACATCAAACAAGGGATTTATCTCAAAGATACATAATGAACTATAAAAATAAGCATCAAGACCTAAATCACATAATCCATAAACGGGCTAATGAACTAAATAATTCTCAACAGAAGAAATACTTGAAAAGTGTTCATCATCCTTAGACATTGGGAAAATGAAAATTTAAACTACTCTGAGAGTCTGTCTCTCCTCAGTCTGAGTGGTTATTATGAAGAAAACAACAGTACGTGCTGGCAAGGATGTAGGGGGAAGAAAAGCCTTATTCACATCTAGAGGGAATGTAAACTTGCATAGTCACTAAGTAGATTACTGGAAATACTGAAAATAGAATTAATCATATAACCCAGCTATACTACCCTGGGTACACACCCAAAAGACTCTAAGTCATCCAACGACAGAGATACTGTACATCCACTATTCACAAAAGTCAGAAAAATAAAATCAGCCTAGATGTCCACTGGGGATGAATAGAGATAACATGGTGCATCGCATAAGCAGTTTATGGAGTCATATGTGTGCAAATGCTATAATGAATGCCTTTACTTTGTCTGCTAAACTGAAATATTACCAAAATGAAACAAAATCATCAAAAAATTAAAATGCAGGCAAGTGCATAGCTGCAATTATGGCACTAGGGAGGGTTAAGGAGGAGCACCAGGTAGGAATGCTTCATGCTGGGCTGCATAGTGGTATCCTGTATTCACACACACGCACACACACACACACACATACACACACACACACACACACACATACACACACACACACACACAAATCTAAGTTTTAATCAATGATTTACCAGGGAAATTCTGTGTTACTCAATATTGGCACGTGTGAAAAATATTTGCCATCTGCACCAACTTTTCATGTCCTAAAATGAGTAAACATTGGTGGTATTTATAAAGGTTTATTTTGAAAGTAGTTTTGATTTTTTGGAATACAAAATGTATTATTAGTCATTATAAAATGCCAAACCAAACAAAAGGTTAAAGAATAAAAATAAATCACCTATCATTTGAACACATGGCTACTATTAACTTTTGCGTAATATCTGTCCAGACTCTTAGAGTTAACGTCTGTTTCTTTAGCCTTTTGTTTAGTCTCAACAAAGCCTTAGATCTCACCCATGTTCAGGTCCATCTGCAAAACTAATGGAAAGAATTTTTAGGAATATAACAGTGCAGCCTATATTAAAAGAGAAAAAGAATGAGTACAGGGCCAGGCAGCATATCTCCTTGTTTACTCTTCCTAATGAATAATTGCCCTTAATGAGACATATTGACATATACCCCGCGCCCCAAGAACTGACTCTGGTCACGTGCTCCTACAAAAAATATGGTGTAACTGATAAAGAATGAAAGTGTGAGGGAACCAAAGCTGATGGATCTGATATACTGGCAATATTTTCGGCTTTATTTCTCAAGCTGAGTTTGTGGGGAATAAGATCACACCTATGTTACTTCTGTGAAAGGCAGAGTATTTCTTGCATTCTTTCTTAAAATTAAATAAATGCAGTGGGTGAAGACTAAAGTGTTTTACATCCTTATTTCACTGAACTGAGATCTAAAGATGACAGAGATGCACTTTTGTTATATAAACAATTCAGAACTACATGCTGATTTTCACAGATTAAAATAATGTAGAATTTTATAGTTTATCTCAGAAATTTCACTCTTCATTATTAATGATTACTAATTTAATGTTCATAATTTTATAGATCTATTAAATTTCCCCCTTCTAAATACATTTTGGCAATGTGTGTCTTTTTAGAAATTTAATTCATCTAAGTATTAGCTTTGTAGGTATAAAATTAATCACAGTAATTCCTTACCAGTATTCAATTATTGTAGAATTTGTACTAGTGCCAATCAGCTTTGTTAATAAGTTCAAAGAAAGCATAGATTTAGTATTATTGCCTTTCTATCCTTTTTTGTTTATATTCCCCTGTTTTCTTCTCTGATCTTTGCTATTTTCTTCTGTCTATTTAAAACATTGTTGAATTTTGAGATTTCCATATAATATAATCTGATAGTATTTAGGTCCTCTCTGCATCTCCCCTTACTGCTCTCTGCACAATTTAATGTACTTTGATATATATACATGTGCGTGTGTGTATAAATGAGGCCTATAGAGTCTAACTTGTAAACCCGTATAGCCTTTAGTGGGGTTCATCCACTTCTTACCCACTTCCCCATGTGTATACTGAGATTTTTGTCTGTACAGTTTTATAGTTTATCTCAGAAATTTCACTCTTCATTTTTTATGATTACTATTTATGAGCTTGCATGGGACTTGAACATACTATGAGTTCATATGATGAATCAACTAGCTGTCTAGGAACTCCTACTTCCTTGTGATAATTCACCACCTGAAAATCTTTCCACCTCTTCTTCTGCAATGATCCCTGATTCTTGGGATGCAGAAGTTCAAAGTTTGATGTAGTGCTTATCCTATTAAGGGATAAGTACTCTACAGCCTGTATTTTGCACATTGGCCAGTTTTGGGTTTGTGTGTTAATCACCATCTACTGCATAAGAAGACTTCTCTAGTGAAACTTGAGAGATGCATTAATCTATGGATATAACAATAAGTCATTAGGAGTCAGTTTCATAACATAACTATTTACAAGTAACATAACTATTTTTAAGAAAACTAGTTTTAGGCTTTTCCCTTTATATGCCCTGTCATCTTTATGGCCTTACATTCCTAAGCCTGATATCAATGTCAGTTATGTGCTCCAGCCAATGAAGTGAACCTTAAGTTCAATTAGAGAATTAGAGAATTGTTGGTTGCTCTCATAATATTTGTGCCACTATTGTACTGGGGACATATCTTGCCAGGTCAATTGTTGTAGTTCACAGGATTCACAACTGGGCAAGGCTAATGGTTATTTTTTTCCTTCTGGTAACATTCATATCACCTTCCAGGACTATGAAAACAAGTCAGGTTCTAAAGTCAGCACTAACTTGGTGTCTCCTTGTTTGTTCTACAGCTCACATATGTAGTGTCCTCAGCAATAGGGGCTCACCATCAAGTTCTGGTGAATAACCCAGAACAGGGGCAATGATGAGGATTGTTTGAGGGTCTCTGGGACCCCTTGTCAACACCTTCAAGAAAGGAAGTCCATTCCTGGCTTTGGAGTTTTATTATGTTAGCTTATGGTGCCTAGTAGATGAAATATACTTCTGTTATAAGGTAACAGTTTTAAATTTCTTTTTATAATGCATATATATATATATATATATATATATATATATATTTAAAAGGCTTCTATACTGGAAGGTTTCCAAATAGCTTTTACTAAAGATCGTTAAGGTCACTTATCCATCCCCACACACCTTCCTATGCCCTGCCCTGCCACCCCCAACCCCATTTAACTTTTTTTATTTTATTATTTTCCTTTTCCAGGAATTTAGTAAATGGCAGTCTAGGGTTGCTCCTGGGAAGGGTGGTAGAATGGAGTGACAGTCTTTCTATTTGAGTTTTACTTTTTCTTACTTATCAAATAGAAAACAGGATTTAGTCTCTTCGTTCATTGTATAAGCATTATTTATCATCTGTTTAAAGATTTTTCTTACTACTCATTTACTGAGAGACAAGATCTTGCTCCACTGCCCAGTCTGGACTTGAATTGTAAGGCTGAAGTGGCCCTCTTGCTTCGCCCTGCTGAAGGCTGGGACTGCAGTAGGCTCACCGCACCCAGTTATGTTATCTCAGCTACTTCAGTAGACATTATTTTAACAGTGCTCCATAAATTCTGAATGCTGTATTTTTCTTTTACTGTAGTATGCACTGCAATTTTGGCATCTTTGATACTTGATCACTCATTGAAGTTTTGAAATTTTCACACAAATTTTTTTTTTAAAAAGACAACTTTCCCATGAACTGTATCAGGAAATGCATGATTCTAGCTTGTTCCAATGTTGGTGCTACATACTTGAATTCTGAGTCTTATTCATTAGCCTTCTCCACCGTATAGTTAGCAGATTTCCCTTTCAACATTAGAAATACAAAATAATTTTAAGGAGACTTTTTAAGATTAGATAGGTCTGTCTTTGCTCATCCGTCATTATTCCCTTAGCACTAGAGTCCTCTGTTGACAGCATGGTTCTGAATCAGTTATTAATTTGATAGTTGAATAACGGTGAATTTTCTAATACTATTATCCCTTCCACAATTATTTGTTGATATTCTATTCCAAGATTCAATATTTCTTTTTCAGTCATTCATTCATGTATCAACATGAACAATTAGATTATTCTTTCCTTTATTCAGTTTATTCCCTCTCTCCCTCCCTCTCTTCCTCCCTTTCTTTCCTTCTTCCTTCCTTCCTTCCTTCTTCTTTGCTTTCCCTTTATGCAGTGCTGAAGATTAACCTTTGTGCATTCTAAGCAAGTATTCTCCTAATAAGCTGTACTATCACCTCTATTTTAGTATTTTAGGTGAGATTTATTGAAATATACTTTAAATTAAATTAAGAATTTAAAAATACCAGTTGAAATACCAGAAAAAATAGAGTAAAAAAGAGAAAAGCAAAAATACCAACCCCAAAGTTTTCTGATATTTTTTTGAAGTCAATTTCTTCACCAATCATTAGCTTCTGATATTAACACATCATTTCTTCTCTATTTTAATATCTATTTTTTTATATTTTATTAATATAAAATAACATTAATATTTTGTATGCTAATCTTCTATCTTCGAACTCTGCTATATTGCTCATTAGCTTTAGCAGAATTTTTGAAAGTTCCATAGGATCTATAAACCAGTTTCACTTCTTTATTGGCAATCCATATTATTCCTTTGATTTCTTTTTAAATATCATTATTTGAACTGGAACATCTAGGATAATATTGTTAAAGTGATGAGAACTAACAAATCTTTGCATTGTACCTATTTTAGAGAAAAAGTCGTATTTCACAATTAAAGATGATGTGAGTTGAAGAATTTATTTGGTGAGTATTCTTAAATATATGGAAGAAATTTAATATCTATCCCTAGTTTCCTCACAGTTTTACTTTTCTTTGGTCTGGAATTTATATTGAAACTTGCCAAATTATTCTGTTTCTACTAAGATGATCACATATTTTATTTTGTTCTTCTGGCAAGTTACTCTGATTGATCTTGGAATATTTCTTGAATAAACTTAATATGGACATGATATATTATCACTTTAATATACTACTGGATTATATGTTTTCAAACTTTATGAAAAACTTTTTCTATTTTAATGGGGACAATACATGTCTGCAGTTTCCTTTCCTTGTAGTGTCATTGTGGATGTTGTTACCAGGGTGAGGCTAACAACACTGATACCACATAATTATTAAGCAGTTCACATCTACTATATGATGTCCTAATTTACATAGATGTTCAGACTTTTATTTTGACACAGTTTGAAAGAGCTACTGTAAGAGTAGTATAAGGTACTCAAACACCTTCGTCAATTCCTCAGATATTAACCCCTACTCTGTGCGTACTTCCTTACCTTTCTCTGAGAGTTTTTCCTTTCATTGCAAATTCTGGAATTTTTTTCATGTATAGTTTACCTATATCTCTTTTCCATCAATTTTACAGAAACAATAGGTAATATTTTTCTTTTTCACTGAATTTTTCAAGTTTTCATATGATATATTTTTGTCACATTCACACCCCCTCCTCTATCTGAACCCCTTATATCCAGCACTTGATTTTATGTACTTTTTCTACATATTTATATATAGTTTAAGGCCAAACAAGTCTACCTTGTGCCCACAAATGCGCTTTGGTGGGTTCCATCCACTGGAGCTGCATTAACCTACCCAGCATCACAGTCTTAAAGAAAACTTACTCTCTTCCAGTAGCTATCAATTGCCAATAGTTCCTCTGCTAGTGTTGGGGTTTCTCACCTACTTCCTCTCCTCTATGCTGGGATTTTGTCTGGATTCAATTTAAGTAGGTCTTATGTAATGCTGTCACCATTGCTGTGGGTTAATATTAATAACTGAACAGCTGTCTAGAAAAGTCTGTTTCCTTATGGTCATCTACCCCCTCTGGGTCTTGCAATCATTCTGCTTCTTCTTCTGCAAAGATGCTTGAGACTTTGGAGGCATAAATTTGATATAGATGTCTAATTCAAGGATAATCCCCCTGTAGTCTCTTTTCTGCACATGGACAAATGGGGAAGTCTGTGTTAATCACTATTTGTTGCTCTAATGAGAGCTGAGAGATGTGATAATTTATGGATATAACAATAAGTCATTAGGAATTAGTTTAATACTATGTCCAACTTACTAGTTATAGTAGTAAGCACTTCCCTATGGCCTGTGACCTGCATAGTCATAGGTTCCTAGGCCTGCTATCAATGTGAGATATGGGATACATCTTTGGAAACTGATCTTAAATCCAATCAGAAAATGGCTGTTTACTCACATAAAATTATGTAATTTTTTTAGGCAACTGAATAATGTTTAATTGTGTAAATGTACAATATTTTCATTATCCATTCATCAGTTCCTGGACATCTAGGTTCTTTCCATTTCCCGAACAGTGTGAGTAGAGCATCAGTGCACATGGATGAACAGGCATCTCTGTAGTAGAGTATAGCATCCTTTGGGTAAATGCCCAAGTGTGGTATGGCTGCATTGTGTGGTAGATCTGTGTCTGCTTTTTGAGGAATCTCCACATAGCGGCTGCACCTGTTTGCCTCCCCCCTGGCAGTGAACAAGAGCTCTTCTTTCTCCACATCTTCACGAGCATGTGTTATCATTTGGTTTTTGGATCTTAGCCATTCTAACTGGTGTAAGATGAAGTCTTAAAGTAGTCTTAATTTGCATCTGCCTGATGCCTAAAGATGTTGAACATTAAAAAGAATAAATTTCTCAGCCATTCATGTTTCATCCTTTGAGAACTTCCTTGCCCCCAATTTTTAATTTTTTTTGATGTTTAGTTTTTTTAGCTTTTTGAATATTCTTGATACTAACATTCTGTCACAGGTTTAAATGGAAAGATGTTTTCTCATTCTGTAGCTTCCCTTTTCATTTGAAAGGATACCATCATTCAAATGAAAAGGTAATCACCTTTATTGACCTGGTGTTCAGATCCTTTTTTGCTGTTAACTCAGCATGTCAGAATGTACGTCATCTAAATGGTGTTTAGTATTCAATATTTTGGTAATTCTGTGTTGATATTCAGGTGGAGGTCGGATATGTTCTTCCACAGCAGGGGTTTTGTGAACTTCTGAGTCCAAGAACAAAGCTTCTGTGTACTTAGTAGATTTTCCCACCAATCTTCAGAAGTCTGCGGAAGGCTAGCACAGTTCTACAAGTGATCCTTTTGTGGCAGTAGATGGTGGGTCACAGTGAGAGTAAGGAGTACTCTTTGGAGGCCAAAAAAAATATGTCACATCAACCTCAAGTGGAGGTAGGTGGAATTGAAACCAGGTTGATGGTCCCTAGTGGAGCTGGATATCTCAGAGCCCCTTTTTGGGTTCTCTGGGCCTTGTATGCTTGGGTGGCAGGGGAAGGCTTTGGGTGTTTATGTCGGGAAAGGAGAAAGGTTTCTGGGACTGCCTAAGAAGGTTGAGATTAACAGGGAGTCACCCGTGTGTTCCCGGTGACGGCACAGAGCTGGCCTCTGGGCTTCAGGCAATGGCAGTTGAGTAGGGGCAGCCTACCTAAGTGTATGAGGCACATGGAGTTAATGGAGAGGCCCTAGTATGCAACTGGCTCGGGACAGGTGAATTTCAAATAGAAGGGGGAGGATCAGGAAGATATGGGGAATCCTGGAAGGCCTGGGGTGCATCAGCTGGGGTCTAATGAATACAAAAGAAAGGGAATAGGGTCAAGGAACAGGGAGTCACTGGTAAGCAACTGCAGTGGGGATTTAAGATAAGAGAAGAGGGAACGATAGCTTACCTGGGTCTCAGGACAAGTGGTAATACTGAAGAGTCCCAGGAGCCCAGTGGGTAATATTTCTGTTTGATTGATTTTTATTTTATGTTTATGAGGGTATTGCCGGCATGTATGTAAGCTCACCCATGTCATATCGTGCCCACAGAGGTCAGAAGATGGCATGATATCCTCTGGAACCGAAGCTATGGGCAGTCATTTAGCTGCTCTGTGGGTGGTGGGATTTGAACTCGGGTCTTTTGTAAGGGTGGGCAGTCAGTGCTCTTAAGTGCTGAGCCACCTCTTCAGCTCCCAATTTTTTTTTTCAAAATTTTTATTGAGTTGTTCTGTATTTCATATAGAACATCTCAATCAATCTTAATCATCTTTGTAACTCCTTCCCCACCTATATAATACTCCCCAACTGGAATCCATACATTATTTCATCTGTGTTAAGGTATACTGTGTCAAGTTAGTGCAGGTTCATCCACTAAGGTCTAGTCACCCTATCCAGAGTCCCTTGCTTTAAGGAAATTAGCTCATCCTCACCCAACAGTAATCAGTTGCAGTATTTCTTCAGCAAAGACTGGGGTTTTCTCCCAGTTTCCCCAGTTCCATGCTAGGTTTTTGTCTGTTTGAGTTTGCATGGGGCTTGAACATGCCAAGATCATTGCTATGGGTCCATATGAGCAGGGTCCCAGGAGCTTGTAGGATTCTATCTCCATATGGTCACCCATCTCCTCATGGGCAACCACAATCTTCCTGTCTCCTCTTCTACAATGGCCCCTGAGCCCTGGTGAGTGAAACTTAATATAGGAGTCCTGTCCAGGGACCCACACTCTGCAGACTCCTAATCTCCATTCTTTGGCTATTTGTGACCTTTTACTGTTCCTGGCACTCCGTGGCATGAGGGAGCTTCATCAATGAGATTTGGGAACGATTAGGGTCCTCTTTACCCCTGGTTCCATGTGTGAGCTTTGGGGGTAGAGGCTGCATTGCAGATGTTCTGCCCAGTCATGGGAAATTCATGGCCATCTGTGTGTGGCCAGTTGTGGCATTCTGCAACAGAAGCTTCTCTGATGAGTGATGACTGGGATAACTGACTGTAGTTATAATATGTAGTTACATATTTTGCACTTGGTAAGAAGTTACATTAACCTAGGGATGGGACAGCCTTGGGGATTCTCCAAGATTTGTGACTTCCTCAGCCATGTGTATTTACTATGCTCACAGTACCACACATGAGTTTCCTCCCATTGATTGGGCTCCAAGACCAACCAGGTAGGCATTTATTGCCCCCAAGATAAAAGTGCCACTACTGCACCAGTGTTGAATGTTGTGCCAGTCATTGATGTGGTCTTTTGGCCATGAAGCCAGTGTTGGATCATTGATTGGCTGCTTGCATAGTGCTCTCCAGAGCCGTGAGAGGTAGTCTTCAGGGGAAGTGGCCTCCAGATCAGTACTAGCTCCATTGCTCCAAATCCAGTATCTGAAGTATGTCCTGTCTTCAGCAATAGGGTCTTACCTTCAAGTTCTGGGAGGCAATCAAGGGCAGGCTATGATAATAGCCTGTGGAATCCTGATAGTCTCTTGAACCTCCCTGAACAACAAATCTGAAGAAGGTTACTCCAGTCTGCCACTGTTTCCCATTATGTAGCCTTCAGCTATGCACATGGTTTCATGTAGATGCATTGTATATGGGATTTATCATTAGGTTGTTAGACTAATATGATTCCGTCTGGTATTTTACACTAGCTAGACATTATTTATCTCCCTCCCTGTCTAACCACGCTCCATGCCTTCCTCATTTAAAGTATCCCCCGCTATCCCCATTTATCCCTTGATAATACCAGTCTCCTATGGCCCGATCTCTCTTGAGCTCCTTTTTCCCTTTATCCCCATAGTTCCTCGTACAATCTTCTCTCTCCCCTCCCATTTAAATACCTCCATTTTATCTATTTCTCCTAGTAACACCCCTTTGTCAAATATCAGATGGCTGAAATTACATGTTCTAATGTTTGAGTCTTCAATTATATTACATTGGTTTCTGGGTCAATTTGTGTGTGAGGGGAACATGCAGTATTTGTGATTATAGCTCTGTAATATAATTTGAAGTCCAATAGAGTAATCCTCCCTAACATTATTCTTTGTGCTCAGGGCTGTTTTGGATATCCGGGTGTTTTTTTGTGTGTGTGCTTCCATATGAATTTTAAGATTTTTTTTTCTAGTTCTGTGAAGAATGTCATAAGGATTTTTATTGGGATTGAATTGAATTGAATTGAATATTGCTTCTGGTAGGACGGTCATTTTCACAATTTTAATTCTTCTAATCCATGAACATGAGAGTTCCTTCCATTTTTTCTGGTGTCCTCATCAATCTCTTTCTTTAGAGTTCTAAAATTTTCATTGTAGAGATATTTTTGGTCATGTTATTCTGAGATTTTTTTCTTTGAGGCTATTGTGAATGGGAGGGTCACCTTGCACTCTTTCTCCAGTTGTTTGTTATTGCTATATAGAAAGGCTACTGATCTTTGTTGACTAATTTTGCAATTTGTCATTTTACTGAAAGTGTTAATCATTTCTAGGAGTTTTCTGGTGGGATTTTTGGTATCTCTTAGATATAATATCAAGTCATATGTAAAAAGGGATAATTTTACCTCTTCTTTTCCAATGAGTATTCCTTTAACATTCTTCTCTTGTCTTACTCTTCTAACAAGAGTTTCAAGCATTATTTTAAAAAGGAGTGGCTAAAATAGACAATATTGTCTGATGCCTGATTTTAAGGAGAGTGCTTCCAGTTTTTCTCCATTTAGAATGTTGCTTGCTGTGGGATTTTTGAATATAACTTTCATTATGTTGAGGTAAGTTCCCTCCAGTCCAGTTCCCTCTAGGACTTTTAATATGAATGCATATTGACTTTTCTCAAAGGTCTTTTCTTCATCTATTGAGATGACCATGTGATTTTTGTCTTTGAGTTCATTTATATGATTTTTGACATTTATTGACATATATATAGTGAACCATCCCTGAATCTATGGAACAATGCCAACTTGATCATGGTGGATCATCTTTTTGATGTGTGTCTCTCAACACTTTACAGCATTTTGTTGAGAATTTTTGCATCTATGTTCATTAAGGATTCTGATCGAATGCATGCAATTATTTCAATTTTTTTGTATTTATTGAGCTTTATTTTGTGCCCCAGAATGTGGTGATTTTAGAGAAAGTTCTGTGGGTTGCTGAATAAAATGTATATTCTTTGGTACTTGGGTGGAATATTTGGTAGATGTCTGTTAGGTCCATTTGATGTATGGTATTGTTTAATTTAGATGTCTTTTTGTTCATTCTCTTTCTGGTTGACGTGTCTAATGGAGACAATGGGTATATTGAAGTCCTCTACTATTAGTGAATTGAGCCAAATCTGTTTCGTAAAGTTCTGTAGTACTGTTTTTATGAAGTTGGGTGCACCAGAGTTTGGTGTGTATTTGTTCATGACTATTGTATCTTCTTGGTTAATTGTTCCTTTGGTAGAATGAAGTGACCCTCTTTCTCTCTTCTGAATAGGTTTAGTTTAAAGTCTATTTTGTCAGATATTAGAATGTCTGCTTGTTTCTTAGTACCATTTTCTTGGAATTATTTTCCATCCTTTTACCTTACAGTAGTGCCTGTTCTTGAAAGTGAGATGGGTTTCTTGTAGACAACAAAAAGATTGATTTTGTTTCTTGATCCATTCAACTAGCTTGTTTCTTTTGACTTGGGAGTTCAGTCAATTGATATTTAAAGTTAGTATTGAAAGATGTACATTGGTTCCCACCATTTTAAATTGTTTGCATCTTTGGTCTAATTTGTGGTTTCCCAACTATACCTTCATGCAGTTTCTTTCTGTTACCTCTTGCATATAGTCATTCCTTTCTTCAGCTCTTTGAATTGCTTCAAGTATTCTCTGAAGGACTGATTTTCTGGACATGAATTCTTTCAGTCTATTCATGTCATGGAAGATTTTTTTCCCCCTTCAACTATAATAGACATTTTTGCTTGGTAAAGTATTCTGGGTTGGTATCTATAATCATTTAGAATTGGGAATACTTTGGTCCAGACTCTCCTGGCTTTCATAGTTTGCATTGAAAAGTCAGCTGTAATTCTGATGGTTTTTCTTTATACGTGACTTGTTGTTTTTCATTTGTGATTTTCAGTATTCTCTCTTTGTTCTGTACCCTTTGTGCTTTCGGTATGGTATGGTATGAGGAGTTTCTTTTCTGGTCCTGTTCTATATGTAAATGTATAGAACAAAGAGAGAATACCAAAAGCTGCAAAAGAAAAACAATTCACATACAAATAAAAGAAGCACATAGAAAACCATATAGACAGGACCAGGAAAGAAACTCCCTAGAGCATATTATAGTAAAGTCTCTTATATTTGTATGGGAATGTCTTTCCTTAAATTGGGGAGATTTTCTCCTACAATCTGGTTAAGGATCTGGTCAAAACCATTATCTTAAGATTCTTCTCCTTCATCTATGCCTTTGATATGTAAATTTTATCTTTTCATGGTGTCCCAAATCCTGCATACTCCATTCCTGTGTTTTAAATTTTTTTTCATAATCTTTACTTGAGGGCTCCAGTTCTTCAACTTCATCATTCAGTCCTGATATTCTGTTTTCCATTTCATTCATTAATTGGTGAGGCTTTCCCCTGTCATTTCAAATTGGCTTATTGAGTTTTTTACTTCCTTCTTCATTTAATGCCCAAAATTTCTTCAATATTTCTGTTTCTTTCATGAATTCAGTCAAAAGTTTATCCCTATCTTCTTTTAGTTCTTTGATTTGTTTGTATGTTCTTTAAATTCATTAATTCTTTGATCATGTTTATGATTGTTCTTTTAAACTCTGTGTTCTGCATTATCTCTATGGGGTTCTTATTGTAGAACTCTTATAGGACTGGTGTTGCTTGGTGGGGACCTATTATTTGGGTTTTTCATATTATTATGCTTCCATTGTGATCTTCACATGTGGATTTCTTTTGTTGTTTGTGATTCTGATGTGAGCCTCAAACCTTCCTTTGTTGATTTGAACTCTGCTTCTGTTTGTATACTTGATGTGATTTTTTTTTTTAATTGGGGATGAAAAGCTGTTTGGTTAAAGCTTCAGGTTCTTTCTTTTGGCTTGCATTGGAGGGACCAGATAGCTCTAGTCCAGCTGCTCAGGAGTTCCTATGGAGGCACAAGTCAGGGGAAAATAGATGCTCTCAGGCTCTGTCTTAAGGAACTGGGCCTCTCTAGCCAGCAGGCACAGAACAATTTGGGAAGATGGTTAGGCACTGGCTGAATTCATGGTTTCTCTGCCTGTCTACAAAGGTATGGGCCTTTAGTAAAGGTCACAGAATCCTAGCCCTGTAGCAGTGGAAGGGGCCGCAGATGGTACCAATATAGGAGGACTGGTACAGTGTGATTTGGAGAGCTCGCAGCCAAGCAGAGCTAAGAGGATAGTCCAGAAGTATGGGGGGAATAGGGGCTAAGAGTGAAAGTATGCCCATGTCCACGTCTAGACACAGAACAGGATGTGGGGTGGGGAAGTTTGGACTTGCTGTGGCAGTAGGAGAGTAGAGATGCAGTGCTCAGGCTCAGATTTACCAGGGAAGACGGCTGGTCTCTGCACCTGTAAGTCCAATGGATTATACATTGTACCACAGAGTCACCTTAATTTTTATCTTTACCTTTTTATTGTTCTTCTATGCAGAACCTGCCTAATATTATTTGGAGCATCTCAGATACTATTTTAGAACAATAAAATTGCATAAGTTTAGTTGAAAATATCAAACTACTGTCATTTACTCTGCAGTGATCTGGAAGATAAGTTTATTTATAAAAGTATGATGTGTATGCCTGGCAGGAGAGATAGAGCCTATCTAAAAATCAGCTGGTAATATGCATCCCCTCCTCCTGTTTTTACTGTTTTACCATTTGAGGTCCATTCTCTGTTCTTCCTAACTTCTTTTTCCACTGTCACAGGCTCACTCCTGTGAACTACAGTCTGTGGATGGCGATTTCCTGACTACGGATTTGGCCTAAAAAAAGAAAATGAACAGAGGATTGAAGCAAAGAGAGCAAAACTGTCTTGATTTTCTCACTGCTCTCTTCTTGCCTAGTCATACCATAGTTCTGGGTGTTTATTACGGAGAGCCACACTTCCTGCAAGGCAGCTAAATATGTCACAGAGTTCTAGTCACTGACATTTGACACTTTGAAGCCCAGGGCTTGAAATCAGCATTCTCTGTAGTTAACTAGGAAGCCTTTTACTTTTCGTCATGATGTTAGTCCTATGTGTTAGTTAATTTGGTCACCCTGACTCAATTGAACAGTGCCTTGGAGATTACTGCAGCACACAGCTAGGTGTGTTTGTCAGGGAGTTTCCAGAGATGATTACATTATGAGGGCTCTGACTATGGAAGGTAGGCCTGGTTAGAGGAAGTGAGTCTTATCTTTTGGGTGTATCCTGCCCTTCCTGTTACTGTGCGTCAGGCCGTGAACTGCTCCGTGGCTTCCTTTCTGGCATGATAGGATGGAACCACACATAAAAAGAGCATTTCTCCTTCAAATCATTTCTATCAGGTATTTGGTCACGTGATGAAGAAACTAACATACCCTACCTATACCTTGCTTAGTCTTCCTAATCCCTTTCAGCTCACCCTTTGGGTGTTAGCATTGTTTACAGTCAGGACCTGATGGGTACATTCATTCATGTTTCTGCTTTTGCTCTCAAATTAGAACTGCTGTCCCTTAGAAATACTCTAGCCACAGTTCTCTCTGATTTTGATCAAAATTTAATCTACTGCATGTTTTATTTTGCGAATGCTCAAGGAAAAGTGGATTCGCCATGTCAGCTATTCCGAAGTTGCTTCTTGTGTTACCTGTCCTAATGTGGTTGACGTTTGAGGGTTCATTCCTTTTTAATTTCAAGAAAATCAATCCTAATGATGAAACTTCTTTTAAGGTGATAAAAATCACATTATCTTACTGTCCTTCAAATAAGCCAGGCCCTGTATGTTGGAGCAGTTCAACAACAGCAAAAATACTCAATGTAGTGTTTCCTAAAATACATTCTTCAGCAGAATATCCCTGCAAAATGTGTAAGAATAAGGGGTGGTTAGTTTTATATAACACCGTGAAAGTATTTTATACATTCCTCTGCTGGGAAAAGAAAGTCCTCATTAGCTAACTAAAGCCATGAGAAGTTCTATGATATATAAGCTGGTTTTGCTTTATTTAAACCATTTGTGTTTTAAATGAGGACAACATTTCTCAGACTATGTTGGCTGCTCTGGTATTCTCTCTCTAGGCATGAGAGTCTGGAAAGGAGAAAATTATTGTCTCCTAGAAAACTTAGACAAAGCTTCTCACGTAGAAGAAAAGAGGCGATATCTCCTATTAGATACGTTTCTTCACATTTCTCAGTGTTTGTTGTCTGGTTTTTAAATCTTAGCTTTCTCAATTGTTTCTGGCACAATGAGTGCATCAGAAAGATTCAAGAATCTTATGCCAAATCCATGTGCTGTCCAATTGCTTTTTCCTTGTTTTTGTTTTTCCATCTGAATAATTATATTTTCTAGAAGGTCTTAGTCTAAATTCAATGGAGTTCAATCAAAATGCGAATCATTACTATAGTCAAATCAGATGCAATTTTAATTCCATAACTACCTTTGAAAAATTTCAATTTTAAACCAGTATAATTGGAGTCACAGGGTCCCTCCCTTCCTTTCTCTCATAAGGTGTTTGCTTGCTTTGCACCAACTTCAGTGTGACTAAGGATCGGTTCACAATAATACAGGAAACTGAACACAGAGAGACATTCTATTTACAAAACAGATGAGCTTCTAAAATAAGGAAAAATTACTGGAAGATATTATTTTGGACACTTTAAACAATAGAGAAATAAAAATGTAAATATAATGCCTGCTTTAAAGTATTTAGAGTCTCTTTGATCATATGAACTCTAAACACTTAAAAGCAGGCATTGTATAGAGATACAGATATAGAGCTACAGGTAAGAGATATTGAGATATGTGCACTCACCCATAAATAAACCATACTGAAAAAGTCTAATAGGTATACAAATGATAGATAGCCCTAAAAAATAGTCTAAGAAATTGAGAGGCAGTGAGGAGTGGAGACATGGGCGGAGTTGGAAGGGTCCAGGCAGGGATAGAAATAAAGCAAAGATGATACTCAGGAATGATATTCACAAAAATAAAAAATAAATTATTCTAGAAAAACTAGGCTTCTTTCTTTATCATAGGACCCTTCTGTTTTTCTGAATGTAGAATTTTGAGTGACAGCTGTCATTATATGTTTTTCATTTCCTTTTGGCAACAAAACTTCAATTTTGTTGGCCTATAAATTTGCATTTCTTGACAGGTATTTATCAAAACCTTTCCTCAAATTTCCTACAGTTCCAGCATGTTTGGAGCTTATCAGGCATTTCTGCTTAGTCTAGCTATCTTTAAGCTTCATTTTGATAACCCATCTTATTAACATGCACTACTGCATCCTCATGTTTATTTAATATTTGAACATAACTCATGAGGCCATTATTCAAATCTCTAAATATATTCAGTAATATGTTTCATAACAAGCATATATCCATAAACTTTTTCATATTCTGGTAATGTTTCCATGTGTTTAGTCATCCAGCTTTCAATGAAAAGCTATCTTTCTTCCTGGCAAATTTCAATAAACTGTGGGTTATCTGACGTATAGACATAGACTTTTCCATGTGACTTTGCACAACTTTGTTATATCTCCCAATTACATAAATTTATACAATGGGAAACACTGTAATGCCTATCATGCTTCAAAAATATTTCAATAACTGGAAAAAATGAAGTAGTTTTTAGGTTAAGTTTTTACTTTTTTTAGAGTTCCCTCTGCTTGCCTGTGTTCTTGCCTTTCCATTCCATTTAGCCTTGTTTTTGTTTTTGTAAAGTTACAGTCAGTGTCAGCAGGCCTTTAGGTAGCTACTGTCTCTTGGGCTAGGAACAGAATTCTTGCATTTCTGATCGAGTCATGTTGTTTGACTCATGTACTCAGGCACACACTTGAATGCTATTACTACTTCCTGAATGGAACTTCGTGGATGACTAGGGATGGGGAGTGGCGTCTTCTTTCTGTATTCCCTAGAGTGTTTGTTCTAACAAGGAAATGCTTGCTCCTAAACTTTTAGCTCAGAGGCTCTTTTTCCAATATCATTTATATGAACCAGGTGATAAGTGTACATTTATTTTGATTGGTTAACCAGTGTGGTCCCTACTTGGTCTTGTGACATCCACCTTTCTTGACAGCTGTCTTCCTTAAGGACCAAGTCCTCAAAGCCCCCCATGGCATCCTCTCCATTTGAACTGATATTTCAAGAATCCAGTTCTGTATGGTTGTTTGGGATTCAGGCTTCCAGTTGTCTCTAGGCCTGTGTTCTATCAGATTATATGTAATCTTATGGTTCTTTGATGCTTTTTGGACTCTACATAAACCCAAGAATTGTTGGTCTGTGGGCACCCAGGTCTGCTTCATAGAATGTATTGTTTGGCTAACAGATGGATGCTTAATGCAGAGCTCTCTAGCCAAATAGGGTTATAAAGCTCTGGTGGAAAGATTAGCTCCTTATACCTTTTCCAGGACTTATCTAACTTTTAAAATACTAACATGCATCTATACAGGCAGAATATGATACAGTTTTTCCAGATAACTTTTTTCAGTAATACTGTTTTCTAAGAGCTTCTTAATGTCTAGTATTCTATGGAGCATTAAAACATTATTGTTATTGTTATTATTATTTTTATAGCTATCTTGCCAGCCCTGGAAGATATTTTTAAAATGCTGTTAAAGAATAATAGATGATAGAATCTTCTAGTGTTTTTCATAGACTGATTCAAATATTCACAAAATTTTGTAGAAAATAAATGAACTGAAAAAACATCTGTTAGTGTTTCTCGTCAACTTTACAGAAAGGAAAAAGAAACACAAGCCCGGCATTTTGATTACTATGGAGTTAATTTCAGAGAGGAGCAAAGATGTAGCAGAAGATGCTTCCATTGTGTTAACTTTCCAACAATGTGATAATACTATCTAAAATGTGCCAAGCATAATTATAGACTCTGAAGTTGTAATGATTCATTATCAGTTCTATCACACATGTATTAGGTTCTCAAAGCACCATTCTGAATACCCATATTCAAATAACCAAGGGTATGGATTCAACCAAGTCCATGAACAGTTGAAAATATAATGAGAATGTGGCATATAGACCAAACAAACTATTATCTTAGTCATAACAAAGAACAAATTCCTGTCCTTATGGCAACACAGGAGGAACTGGAAGACATGATGCTAACTGAAGTAATTCAGCCACAGAGAGACCTGCAGGTATAGCTGCTAAAGACAGAGTCTGTAGAAACAAAAGCTAGAGAGTGGTCACTAGAGGTCGGAAATGGAAAGGGGGCAGAAGGTAAGAGAAAGTTTAGATAATGAGAACCAAATGCACTTAGATAGCAGAAACTATTCTGTGTTCTACAGCAGAGTACCATAACTACAGTCTGCAAAAATTTATCATATATTTAAAAATAACTAGAAGAGCCCACAGTCCAACACACACAAATCATAAATGTTGGAAGAGGAAAAGGCTAATTACCCCAATTTTATCATTACACATTGCATATATATCGACTATACCATAGCTCATAAATATGTGTGCACACTATGCATTACATTGCTTTTATAAGCAAAGGGAATTATTAGAAAATGAAGATACGTTAATAAAGAAAATAATTTAAACTAAATCTTCCCCTTTGTCTATGTTAACAATCTCATATTAAAAATAACAAAATAACCAAGACAGTTCCATGAGAGAAATTCTGATTCTTTGGGGCCCAGCATCATAAACTAGTACATTTAAGCTACTGCTCCACAGCACACCTATGTGAGACCGTTTAAGAAATTCTGATCCTGAGGCTGGGGTTGTGGTAGAGCTTGTTTCCGGGTGTCTCTGGCTTAGACAAAGAATTTCATACTGACCCACTTGAGGACTAGTGAAATAAGGCAGGTACCTGGTATCCTGGTGTGAAGACGTCCGTCTCACAGGCATCATGTCCTTAGCAAACGCTCGGGATTTGTTCATTTTCTTCTGCCACCACATCGCAAAGGAAACAATGAGCAGTTGAGCACATCCAGGGAGTGTTTACTATTGGCTTATCAGTTTAGTGCATTTTACCTTATTTTCATGTGAACTCACGTGTGAGAAGACCGCTGGATTTTCTCTAGTGATATAACTGATTCCTTTTAGCTTCATTCACACCTTGCTATAATTACTGATTTTTAAATCAGACTTGAATTTTGGAGTTCAGAAGCATGCGTGGGGGGAGGGGGAGTTTTCTTCCCACGTTACACAACTAAAGTCTACTTGTTTCAGATCTAAACTCTAGAAGCCTCCATCACCACATTTCCTGTTTGCAACTGAATAAAATACGCACAAAAGATTTGAAGAAACAGAAGAGAAAAAACCGGAGGCACCGATAAAAGATAAATGTGAGGGCTATGCTGTTTCTAACAGAGCAGGGCAACTGCGCTTAAGAAAAGCAGCTGGCAGAATTTTTAGTCTATCCGTCTGTTCTATGGCTATACAAGTCTTGTAACAAAAGAAGCATGACAGGTAAGTGGTGTTCCTAATTCTTTTCTTTCATTCTTGTGCTTAAAATTGCATTTAATAATTTCTGAGTTTTAACAAAAATACATTTATTTTAGAAAAGTAAATTGTTTAATGTAATTATTTTTAAATAGACAATAACTTTTAGTGTCACTGGAAAGTTATGTTGACTATTTGCCTTGAGAGGAAAATGTAGGCTTTGTTTTATATTTAAAAAAATAAAGCTATTATGAATGCTTGGTGAGTGGTCATTGGCAAATGTACCATTTGAGGTATTTGGATCTTTACAGAAGTTTGTGTTGACCGTGCATAGTCTTCTTTCATTAGTTTAGATATAAAACAGGATGGGGTAACAGATTCTAATTGTCTAGCAATAAGGTACTATAGTTTCTTGCCAATGTCCAGGGAAAGACGACTTTGAAAAGCCAGTGAGAATTCTATGCTGTGATGGATAATGAGGGGCTTCACATCAGTTTGCTGTCATGAATCAGTTTGTTCATTCCTCGTGTGTTCTTCAAGTATTCTTCCTTTCTTTACAAAAGCTTTTGGGGAAACAGGAAAAATACATATTATGTAAAGTAAGGGAACTATAAAACAGATAAAATTAGAAAATAATTAAAATCTTACATGTTCCTAATTACCTTAAAAATGTAAAATATTATGTTGTTAAGTTCCTTCAGTTTTTTTCTCTACATTCTATACAGTTTTCCTTTCATGACTTAAATAATAATGTACATTAAATCATGCATCCAGTTTTTCTCACTAACACTGTAATATAACCATTTCCTTTTCATGAAAATTTCTGCCTAATCACTTTAAATGAATACATAAAATGACATTGATTGTACTGATTAGAATTTGCTCAACCACTCACTTATTGTTAGGCACTTATATGGTACTCAGTTTTTTAATATTTTAAATGGCAAGAAAATGAACAACTCTAAGGCTTTTGTGTATTAAGGGTTATGTTTCAAAAATGATATCTAAAATTGGAATTACTGAATAAGATATTATGAACATTTTAAGCCTAATTATTGCTAAACTGCTCCTCCAAGGGAGATGGCAATTCACTCTCATTCCTGGAGTGCCTCTATTTAACAGCTGCTCTCACTTAAAAATCTTCATAAATACAACATACTAATCCATTGTTTGATATGGATTGCTTTGATTATAACGAGCTTGAATTCTGAACATTCTGCACGGGTTTTTAAGCAGTTTGTAATTCTATGATTTGTGTGTGGTCTGATTATATCTTATGTCTATTATGATGATAGCACTTTTAATATCCATTCACAGTCATAGAGCAGTCATCAAGCAAAGATAATACATGTGATCATTTCTGTGCATTTGCTTCCCAATACTTTGTCTGATGGATTTTAAAATAGACTGTGTAACTCACACATGGGCTGTAAGCTAGCATGTGACTTTCACGCATGCCTTCTCTTTCTCAGCTCATAGGGTTAGCAAAATATTAAAAGAACTGTTTTGAGGTTTGCTATCATCCTACAAGAAATGGACATTGCAGTGCTCTGCACAGTCGCCTTGAGCTGTTGCCAGGGAGCTTGGGGAGGGGAGAAGTTCAAAGGCAGTGACTGAAATGCTCTACTAACTAACTCTGGACTTAGTAATTTTAAATTAGAAGAATGGTAAACTTTCCCCACAGCACTTCAGAGTTTAGCATTCAGGCACAGACCAGGAGTGCTTCCATTGCCAGTGAGGCCTTCTAGAACAGAGCGATAAAAGTTTTTGCCTTAAAGTCTCCTAGATTTTAAAACCCAAATGACAACCACCAAACAAAATTTAATGAGTAAAAAGTGAAGCAGGTGACAACCCTTTCTATGCTTAGATAAACAAAACAATCATGCTGACATTATAGTTAATACCGGACCTCCCATTCACATAAAATCACTGTTAACTGGATCAAATGGTAAAAACCATTCCTTTGGACCATTGTTTAATAAATAATGATTCTCTACTTAATCATACATTGCATTGTATTGTTTGATTGTTTATTTTACATAATTCTCATTGTCTTTGTCCAGTGGAATGTTTTTCTGAAAGGGAGTAAAATTCTTCTAGAACCTAGGGAGTACTGATTTATAAATCATCTTTTAAACTTAGATGTTCTCAAAGATGATCCCAAGACAATGTTTCATCTTGGAATTTAGTAATGTTTGTCAGTGAACTTGCGACAAGCTAATCCAAAAAAGATTGTCACTTAAAGGTCACAGTTCTGAGAAATGTGTGCCCAAAAGTTAGTAGTTGATAATGTGTCTCATTACTGAACAATCTCCCATTCATTTTAAATCCCATTTAATTATGTCAACATTCTTATGTTAAAGGGAAAATATAATAGACTTTTATGAAGTGTTTAAGCAAACATAGAAACTTCAGTGTTTTGAGAACCAAAAGATTCCTTTATTCCAAAAGATAAAAGGCTTATCTTCATTGCCTTTTCAAGTTGGTTCTCTAATAAGAAGCACAAGTATGTTCACCCAAAAAGAACTAAGCACAGACCAACAGACTCATCAGGCTTAGGCAGCACCTTCTGTCCCAATAGGCTTGTGATGTTTACCAATCTCAAAGTTTAACTGCAAAAATAACAAGAAGTCCAACAGTGGAGAAATCTTTCCATGCTCCTAAAATCTGCCCTCTACCTCATAGACACATGTACATTTTCTTCAGTTAAAGTCATTAAGTACTGACTGAGAAGAATAAGATACTTTAGATAGAAGCAACCCTGCTGTCACAAGGACAAAGCTGGGAACACCAGTCTCACAAATACCTGGGGCCCTCTCACATTCTCTTAAACTGTGTGAAAAAAGACATTCCAAGGTCTTTTCACTATTTCCTCGCTCCCCATGCCATCCACTCTATGACCCACACCATTCACACTCCAGATACCCTTTATTTACAGCAGACCATCATTTTAAGTTTGTTGGGTTTCAGTTTTTGCATTAAAAAATTATATACTTGAAAAACATAAAACATAAAAGTCATATGATAGCACTCTACCCTGTTCATGCTAACATCCGTGATTCTCAGGCATTTTGTTAGTGGAGATTATGGGCCTGGGTGGCAGTCGTTTCGAGTATGAACATAATGATGATGTGCCATGCTTCACAAACAAAGAGTGTGACATGTTCAATGCTAAAACACCACTATGTTTAAAAGAAATAATTTCATGAGTAGACCCATGGGGATTGTAATAGCAATAGTTTTCTTCAAAAATTCTCGGTGCTTAAAATAAACATACATGTGCATGGAATGCAAAAAGAGATGTTCATTGTTCTGATAAAGTTTATAAGCCAAAGGAAGTCTTTATGAAAGGCTATATACATTTGTCTTATTTAAATATACTCTGACATCTGAAATAATTAACTCATGTTTATTATTTTCTATTACTAATTGTTTAAGTGAAGGCTTCTGTATAAAGCCCATCAACAGAAAAGCATTATTATTTCTTCATTGGATTTCCCTCTGGAGAACACACAATTATGAACTCCAAAAATAGCACCTGCCAATTAATTTTTGGCTTAAGAGAGTCAGAGGCCTTACAATTAAACCCACCATTATTAGCCCCTGGTGACTGAAAGCTCACCAGAATCTTATATCACTATTTTCCTAGCTGTCATGGCCTCACAATGAATTTCTTGAGGCCCTTGGCTTTTTAATGGTGTAAACAGCTAAATTCAGGTTGGGTGTGAGTTCTTTTTAAGTTGACAAAAGCTATATAAATGAAAACAATTATAATTAATGAACGAACATATCAAAGATTGCATTTATTGGGTAAGTGTTATTAAGAATGTTGTACATCCCATAAAAAGCACTCTGCACTAAGTAGAAAGAGAGGGATATTGAGACAATTGAATTGGAAATGGAGAATTGCTGGGTAAGGACAAGTATAGGTGTATGTGTGTGTGTGTGCGTGTGTGCGTGTGTGTGTGTGTGTGTGTGTGTGTGAATGGATCTGTTGAAAACTTCTTCCATTCAGTTATTTAATTTCTTCTCATGTGTATTTTAGTTTTCAAAGTAGAGGTAGCCATTAGTGGCAATCAAGAAAGTCCAAACGGGGCTGGAGGGATGGCTCACCAGTTAAGAGCACTGGCTGCTCTTTTGGGGGTCTGGTGGCAAACAACCCTCTGTAATTCCTGTTGCAGAGGATCTGATGCCCTCTTCTGGCTTCTGTGGGCACTGCATGAAATGACTGCACTTACACTCATGCAGGCAAAACACTCATAAACATAAAATAAAAATCAGTCAAAAAATTAACAAATTGCAAAGGATGCCTAGAATGTTATAAAATTCAAAACTTCCGTATTAAAACCTTAGATCACATTACTAAGCAAAACAATGAAAAATAGAAATATTAATTATTATAGACTCAAAATCAGATGGAAACTGAAGCCCAAGTTAAACTACGTCCCTCACCCACATGTCCAAAACATTTCCCATATGTTACATGTAAGGTTGCACTTTAAAAGATATCAGATTTCTCATGTAAAATAAATTCTCAGTTTGAGATGTTTCAGTAATTGATAAAACACAGCCTTGAAGGAAGCATAGTGTGGTCTCAGTTCTTGCCTTAGTATCATCAATGACATATTTCATAAAAAAATCATTAGGATTTTCCTTAAAGCTTATAGTGTAAAATGATAGTGTTTCAGTTGCTTATTTGCAGTTGAGAGTAAAATTATCTTATAGGAATTAATGGATTAATATAACTATTATCAGTTCACCCTTTAATTGGAAAGGAGAAAATGCAACTTCTATCTTGTCCAAATGATAAATGATTTACAACCATTAAAAGTAAGATTAGTGCTTTCTGTTCACTTTTTGAATGCTAATTTCTTTTATATTATGCTATATTTAACTTACCCAAAGTATAACAATTTATTGAGTGCAACAAAATGCTAGAAACTGTGGGACATGGAAAAAACTAAGTAGAAAGGAGATCGATTTTAGGAGTTCTTCCAAAGACAGCGAGTACCAGAGATTTGTTATTATTTTCTATGTATTTGTCACTTCCCTGGAAAGAGTTCTAGAAACATAAAATAGCATAAAAAGCAACCAAATAATTAGAGTAGAGGAAAAATAAGGATAAAAGGAGGCAGGTCATCAAAATGGCTGTCACCTTTAATTGCAGCATTTGGGAGGCAGAGGCAGCTGGGATCTCTATGAGACCGAGGCCTGATCTGCATAGCAAATTCCTGGCCTACTGGGGCAACAGGGAAATCCTGCCTCAAAAATTAACAAAACAAAACAGCTATCATAAACCCCTTGAGATGTGCTTAAGGAAGATTTTATAGCAGAGGCACTATTCAAGTGGGCTATCAGAGTAAAAGTGTACCTGTCCTGGAGGTCCTTATACTTGAAAAATCTTAAATTGCCTGTTCTAGAATATCTCCATAATTAATCAATTTAGTGATGAGTTTCATATGGCTATTTCTTTTTCTTTAATCATGTTTTCTTTTGTCCTGATAACAAAGGCAGGAAACACGGAAAATTGACCAATATAAAAAGAGCAATGGAGAATTCTAGGATTGATTTTCTGACTACAACCTGAACCCAACTGTCTGTGGCCACTTTAGAGCTGACTGTATATTTAATGGTCAGTCAGATGAATGAAGTACTCACATTCTTTTAAGAAAAATTGGGCCCATGTCTGGGATGTGTGGTGAACAGAGAGCTATCCACACCTGTTCTATTTCCATTTGTGGGAAAAATCCAGGTAGCTTCATTCTGGAAGTGCTTCTAAAATTAATTTCCAAATGAATCCCACATCCTTTTTAGATTAATGAATAGCCAAGATCCCACAACTCTTTAGTGATTTGATGAATGATTTCTAGGTTGAATTACTTCTAAAGCAGAGAACAAGTTCAATTTAGCAAAAAACAAATCAGCAATAGAGCCATTAAATATTTAATTTTAGACAGTGCAATGCTGGGTCAAGTTTATGATAAGTTAGTTGTAAAATGTGTACTTAGGGAAGTTATAGTAAATTACAGTACAGAAATAGCTATCATTAGCCCATGTAATTGCTAGGAATAAATTTTTTAATGATGGGCAATTGTCAAATGTAATTTGGGGGCTGGAGAGATGGCACAGTGGTTAAGAGCACTGGCTGCTCTTTAAAAAGACTCAGGTTCGAATCCCAGCACCCACACGGCAGCTAACAACTATCTGTAACTCCAGTTCCAAGAAATCTGACATTCTCTTCTGACCTCCATGGGCACTGCATGACATGGGTGCGCTTACATATATGCATAACACTCATGCACATAAAATAAAAGAAAATTTAATATTAATATTTACTAAATTATAATTTTATTTTATTAACCAGATATTTAATAAGTCAATGAATAATAATTAATAAAATAAATATTAATAATACAACAAAGTAATCTGAATTTTGTGCTGGTAGTTTTTGTTAACTTGATCCAATTAGAGTCCCTAAGGAGAGGGAACCTCAGCTGAAGAATTTTCAAAATCAGAATGGCCCATGGCCATGTGTGTCAGACATTTTCTTGATTGCTAGTTGATGTGTGAGGCCCGGCACATTGTGGACAGTGCCATTCCTGGGCAGGTGGGCCCGGGCTGTAAAAGAAAGGTAGCTAAATAAGCCAGGGGGAGCAAGCCGTGGAGCAGCATTCCTCCATGGTCTCTGTTTTGGTTCCTGCCTCAGCTTCCCTTGATGGTGAACTGTAAAATGAAATAAACCCTTCTTCCCTCAAGTTGCTTCTGGGTGGGATTTTATCACAGCAACAGAGAAACGAAACAGATTTTAATGGTTACTCTTTCTCTGACAATAACTGGATAGATCAGCGGCTGAGGGAGGCTGCTCTTGCTTCAGCTTAATCTGTGTTATCAGCACAAAGGAAAACATCCCTTTTTGTTCTGTATAATGGTGGGAATTCAGGGAAAATAATCATTTCATGTTTTTAAGGAAATGCTGAAAAGAAGAGAGAGAAAGCAAATCTTGATCACATGCTTTTCGAAAGTATTAAGTTATTCTTCAGGAGATTATTTCTACTCACACCAAACTCTTCTATGTTTAAAATTTTGGCTTTATGTAAGTGTATATTTTCTGGCCTTGAAGTTGGGCTCACAACCCAACTCTAGTAGTAATAGTTCCCAAATTCCTTTTTCCAGACATTTTACTGATGACATCAATCTAACTCCCAAAAGAAAAAAAAATGTTACATTACTGTGGTAGACATGTCTGTCAGTTCAGTCAGATAGCTAGCTATTAGCACTAACTTCTTGTTTCAACTTTTCTGGGAAACAGGTAAATAAACACCATGTTTCTTGGTAATCAGAGGTTCAGGGCAGAAAGATGCCCTTAATTCTGGGTACTGCTGATGAACATTTTTATCAATGTTATCATGGCCTAATATGTTGCTCTTTTCACAAGGATGTGTTTCCCAGTTGCTAGGAGGTGGGTTTGCTCTCCTACATAGAGCTGAAGATGAATGGAACACAGTCTTCAGTATCTCTTCCTGTTGTGGAGGTGTCAAGATCTTGTACTTGATTAGAACCTTTCTTTTGGCTCTGGGCCATTGTATTCCCCTTCTTTATTCCATTCTTCAGTTATTGAGTGAGCTAACAATGTTTAATGGGAAGATGCTTTTAGCTGAGTATGTTGTAGTAATAACAGTAGACTTATGGGGGGTGAGATAAAAAATAGCAAAGATAATAATACCAAGAGCTCATGGTGATGGAACATCTTACTAGTGAGCAACACTGTTTTGAAAACCTCATCCCTTGTCTCAACTCAATTCCCATAACAACAGACACAATTATTACTTTCTTTTGACAAATGGAGAAACTGAGGTGTGAAGCCAAAGATGGATATGGCATTGTCTGCTCTTTAGGGGATTCAGAGTTTAGACTGGTAGGGAGATGTGTGCATAAATGAGTAACTGAATACTTACTGACGTATAGAGAATTATGTAGGGTGTCCCCTAGGGTGGGACAGGCAGTATGAGGGAAAGTTTCAGAGGGAAGGTAGCTTTGAAGAATGTCTAGTTTTTCAGTCATAAGAAACTTAAGGGCATGTCAAGGCGTGGTGTCAATAAATGCTTCAGAGTGACTGGGGCATGATGTATGACTGAGAGGTTACAGCAGGTAAATCTGAAAAGATAAGTAGGAAATCAGAAGTAACATTCTGTGCAAAGAGTTTATGATAAAGAATGAAAACTGTTATATCCTCTATATTTGGGACAGAGACAGGAACAGATCTTATCCTGTGTCAAAAACTACGGAAAGCATTAGAAAGAAAAAAACTTGGGACTGGGGAGATGACTCAGGAGATAAAGAGCTTGCTGTACAAGAATGAGAACCCAAGCTGGGGTTCTCAGAACCCAGGTAACTGTCAGGTATGAGGTGTACATTTGTAAGCCCAGTCCTATGGGGCAGAAAGTGAGGGATCCTTTGGGTATGCTGGCCAGACAGTCTACCAAAACAGAGAGCTCCAGTTTCAATGAGACTGTGAGTCAAAAAAGTAAGGTGGAAAAGCAAGAGGAAGACACCTAGTAACAGCTTCTGCCTTTCGTATATGTTCACAGGGGCAAGTTCACCAGCATATACATACACAAAAGAAAAGAAAGAATCTCATCAACTTTCCTCAAAGTTCAGGGGGGAGAACATATGGGGCTAGTAGACAAGATGAAAGGAGTTCCATCAGGAGTGGTATATAACATGAAGCCAGTGTCAACTGGACTCTTTGGGACACAGTCAGACTGATCAGAGATAATGTAGTATTGTGTTTCAAAGCCTTTGATATCAAGATACAAAATTCCTTTACATAATATATATATATATATATATGTGTGTGTGTGTACACACATACAAATAAATGGTATGCAAATTATATGTGTATATGTGTGTCCCGCCAGCGGGTTTCAACGGTGAGCTTGAGACTTTCCCAGTAACCTGGAATGAATGGAGACACACAGAGGGAACACGCAGGACAGTGGAGACAGACAAGACAGACACATGAGGATGGACGAACCTGGGCTCTACAAGCAGGCTGCAAGCCACAAGCCGCATGCTTTATTGTTTCAGGGCATACTTATAGTCTTGGGGAATCAGGAATGCAGATACATCCATACAGTAATATGGTAATTAACAGAGAGGCACTATCTCTAACCTTCAAAGCCCACCAGGAAGGTGGCACTAAGAGGGGGCAGGGGTTTTGAACCAGGGAAGTGCTAGAACCCTGGCACCTGCTTGTAACTCAGCTCAGGTGAGATAGCCATTTGGTCAGACCCAAGGACATCCCTGTGGAGCTTAGTTACAAGGATCAAAGGCTGAGTTTGTCAACATTACCTACAGGTGGTCTCAGGGGGTGAAATCTCTCTAAGGCTGATTTCCTCTGAGATGAACTCAAACTACAAGCTGGCTGTTTTCTTTCACTCACGGCATACAGCATATGTGCATGCATGTCTATATTAAAATACACACATATTTGATCTTTGTATGCATGATTATTCTCATTTGAAAATCAATGATACCAACTTGAACACAAGGACGTATGTGCATATGGGTGGGGATGTACATGCGGTGGTCAGAGGACAACGTGTGGAGTTGGTTCTCCCTTTCACCATGCATGTTCCTTGGATCTAAGTCAAGGTGCTAAGGCTTGGTGGTGAGACTCGCATCAAGCACCATTAACCCACTGAGCCATCGCTCTGTAGCTGTGTTGATATATAGCCATTCATCTTCAAAAATTTTAATTAAAAAAATTAGGATTGTGAAGTTTTAGTAGAATGTACTTTACCAATATTTCTAGACCCATTGTGTTTTTATTTTTTGAATACTTAACCATATAAAATCAATAAAATCTGGGCATGGTAGTATATTTATGTAGTTCCAGCACTTGAGAGGTAGAGGCAGGAGGATCAGGAGTTCAAGGTCATCCTTGACTACTTAGTGAGTTCAAGGCCAGCCTGGGTCACAGGAGGCTGTCTCAAACAAGCAAATGAAAGAAAAAATGAAAGAGAATCGGAGGGAAGGAAGGAGAGAAGGGAAGAAAGACCAAATGAACAGTTTCAGCTATACAGTATCAGGTAACATTCAGAATTCTAGTATATTCTATAAAGTTAGTAGTTATTATATTATAGCATGATCACAAATATTTAGTGGGGTTTTATTCATGAGAAATGTATTTGTCACTTTTTCCTAACAAAATTAAGTGGAATTTTTTTGTTGTTGTTGTTTTTTTGTTTTCTATTGAGATGGGTTAGCACTGGCTGACCTGGAATTCACTATGTAGACCTGGCTAGTTTCAGACTCATAGAGATCCACCTGCCTCTGCCTCCCGAGTGCTGGAATTGAAGGCATGCACCAAAATTTTGTGTTTTTAATTAAAATTATTAGATAGAATGATAGATTATTTAAGACTTCAATTTTTTGCACTTTATAAAACATAAAAATCCCTTTAAAGAAAAAAACCACACAATTCGCTATGTAAAGAATGCCTTATACATTGTTACAGAATTAGTTAGAAATAGCCCTGTTCTCAGTAGTGTCTACGGTGTTCTGAACATATAGAAATAATAACATAGAGCTAAATTAAAGAGGAAGTAGCAAATAGACAAATATTTCTGGCTTAAAAAGAAATTCAAACTCGTTCAAATTCCAATAATGTGTATGTGAATGAATAAATACACAGGACTGGAAAGATAGCTCAGTGAGGAAGAGCACTTGCTGTGCAAACACAGGACTGATGTTGAATGTTTGATATCTGAATCTCAGCATCTTCATGAAAAAATGCTAGTGTGGCTGCATGTGAACCTGTAAAGCCAGTATTGTGGACACAGAAGGATTGCTGGAGCTTGTTGACTGTCAGACTAGTTCCGAGTTCAGTAAGAAACCCCACCTGAAAGAAATAAAGCAGAGAGTAAAAGCAAGACACCCAATGTCCTCCTCTGGTTTCTGTATGCTCACTCACACGTACATTCATGTGCATACACCACACACACATGCCCACACACAAATGACATACAAATTATATGTGTATATGTACATGAGTGTCTATGTCAAGATACATTTATAGTACATTTAATTCTTTGTATGCATGAATATCCTCATTTTAAAATCAATGATGCCAAATTAAACACAAGGACATCTGAGGGCAGCTAAATAACTACTAAAGTGCCAACAATGATTCATAAAAAGCAGTCATAACTTACATGTCACCTTTGAGATACAAAAAACAATAAAGCAGCACAAAATATATTTTCATTTACACCTTGACTCTTAGTTTAATGCTCATAAATAGACAGGGAGGTAAAACTAATTTCTCTTCTGTTATGAGATTTATAGACTCTGTTATTTTATTTTTAATATTTTATGTATTTTTAAAAATTTTATGTGTATAAGTGTATTGTCTGCATGTATCTAAGTGCACCTGTGTTATGTTGTGCAGTGTCCGTAGAGGTTAGAAGAAGGTGTCGGATCCCCTAGAACTGGAGTTACGGATGGCTGTTAGCGGTCATGTGGGTAATAAGAACTGAACTGGGGTTCTCTATAAGAGCAGCCAGTGCTCTTAACTGCTGAGCCATCTCTCCAGCCCCTTAGACTCTGTTTATTGTGTTAAAGTGATATTTTAATTTCCAGAAAGGAAATTAGATGTCTTATTAGATCTTATAGTGAGAGAGCTAAGGTTCTAGAAGACTGTTTCTTATAACTACTTTCACTTGCAAACTATTTACAGCTTGAAATTTTTGTCATGTGCTCAGTAGCTATTCTCCAACTGAATAGTCTCGTGAGGGCAAGGATTCTGTTTACTAGTTTTATGTGAAAGCTTTGATTCTCTAGTATACAGTTTCTGGCATAGAGGAGCTATCTAATTGATATTGGTTAGATATATCAGCTTATGATGTGGGTCATGTTGGCATTACAACTGAGATACATCAACTCAGATCTATTGTCTTAGTAGTTGCTTATATGTGGGCACAGGGAACTGTAAATTATTAAAGGTGACTGAACTGGCAACACCCAATCGGACTCTCTTTATGCTCCAAGAATATGAGGAAATGAGAGGCTTTCACAGCAACAGATCTTCCTACTCATTAAGGGGACTTCCAGGAGTATGACAAAAAGTCATTGTGGCCAGTTCTAACAAAAATGGGTCACTGTGATTCCAGAATTACTGCTCCATCCTGATATCTCATATGCTACACTTTTGAGGTTAATAGAAAAAATTAAGTGGTTTTTCAACAAACAAAGAAAGCACAACGATTTTTATTCTGAAGAGTAAAGGAAGAGAAATCATATCAAATGATGATATAATCAGGATAGTCTTGATTTTGAGCTGAATTTCATATTATCAATCACCACTTGTTACCCTTTAATACTGAGACCAAATTTATCTTTCATTTAATCAACAGTAAAAATATAAAAAGCCTGCTTCTTCTGTTCACACTGAATTCAAGAACCTATCACTAACACTAAAATCTATAAAAAACCTTTCATTGTTAGTGTTAATTTTTTGGCAGAAGATTTGTCTTTTATATTAATATGGCAAATTCTTTTCTTAATTTCTTTCTTCCTGTTCATTTTTCTGAGATATGTTCTTACTGGGTAGCCAAGACTGGCCTCAAGTTCTTAGCAATTTCCAGTGTTTGGATCATAAGCATGAACCACAACCACCACATCTAGCTAAACCCAAATGGTTTGAATTCTGGGGCTAGCCACAGCCAGGCAAATGTGCAGTGAGCTACTACATTACAGATTATATTTACTTTTGTTTTCAGGAAACTCTGGATGCCCCTTTTTTCTCTGGGGACTTCTAGCGTTCTTGGGCTTGGCTCTGATTATATCATTGATCTTCAATATTTCCCACTATGTAGAGAAGCAGCGACAAGGTAAGACCATTTAGCAAACTGTTGTATGATACCTGCTTAAATGGAGGCTCTGGAGTCACTGGAAAGCCTGTAGAAGTGAATACTATTATGAAATATATCTAATAGGATATTATAACTCTAGGAAATCCATCTGATATCATCATACTTGGTGCTCTCAGAATTTAATGAAATCTTATTGGAAATGTGAAAAGAAACCCCTGATGGCAGCTTTATCTCTGCCTTAGAGTTTATAGTTTGAAGGGATTATCCTGGTAAACAAGCTTTTCCAAGTGAATGAATAATGAAATCTCAGTCTTTTGAGAAATAGTAATAGAAGTAAAGACTTGCTGTTTATGATTCCATTGAAGCTACTTAGTCCTCCCAGGATTTGACTGGCCTGGCTCAGATAGGATTGAAAAGGCAATAGATCTGGCCTTGTTACCAACACAACCAGAGTCTAGAAAGGCAGATCAAGAGGATCTGTCACAGTCAGCTTTGACCAGGTGGCTTTTACCTGTATGTGCCAAGATTAAAACAGTGTAAAGCTCAGTAGCTGACACAGCCTGTACATGCAATGGGCATTTAGAACATGCACACTGAATACACAGATTGGTGGATTATTCAACCAAAGTTGTTTATGGAGGTGTCTTAATATACAAAGGGCCAAGAAACTCTTCAGAGCAGGACCTACTGTGGTCCTAAAAGAATAGAAAGTAAAGGATAGAAATACTTGCTCTAAGCCAATGGGAAGTAATAAAACTAATTAAGTTAGTCACACGAATACTTGTGTATGAGAACACTCACATGAAGCTAATTCAGAACAGTGATTTAATTGCAGGGAGGGTCCTTGATCAACTAGGAAAATCTTCTAAAGTGTTGACAATGCTGATACAGTATAGAGAAGAAGGCATTTGTCATGAATATTTTAAAAACGAGAGGCACCAGAACATGGAGAGACATAGCTGAGGTCACACATTGATTCAATATCAAAATCCTATGTGCCCAGTTTTTCAAGGTGCCTCTCTAGGAGTCTCTGCTTTATACAGTGGCTGAAGGAATTGTAGACAGAACCCCACTCTTTTAGGGCTCCTAGTGTATCAATGACTAAGATGAAATTCCAGGCAAATATTGTCTCTCCATTAGTAACGCTTTGGGTAATTATTTCAAAGACCAAATATTCAAACAAATCAATCTTATAAGGCAAATGTATAAATGGCCCCCTCAAACATCTTCTACAAGGTTTCCCTCTATAGAAAAAGAGGGGGTTGAAAAATATAGAAAGTTTAAAATAGTTTAATTTTAATTTCTTCATTGAGGTATTTTATGAATACAGATGATACTATCACCTGAATTAGAAAAAGGCGAATGTGAACTATGAGTGAAATAATTTAAAGTGGGAAGCAGAATAGAGCAATCATCCGAACACGTGCGCAAGTTCTTTCAAGTCCAATGACAATCTTTGAAGTGTTTTGCAGGGCCAGGTAGTGAGTAAATTGATGTAGTGAACTTGAGTCCAATCACTTAACTAAAACTCCATCTAGACTGTCAACTTTTAACTGAAAAATAGTAGTCATTTTTCAGCCCCGTAATCGTAGCAAATATGGATGTTAAGAGTCACTTACTAACATAATCAAAATTGAGACTGGTCTACTTTCACTGACTCTTTACATCTGCTACAGAAGTATCTGGCAACACTAGTGTTTTTTTTTTTTTAAACTGTGAATTATAATTTTCAGTTTCGCAGTTTTCAGCTTTACAATTTTTACCTTTGGTTGTTTGTGTGTTAGATTTTATTTATTCATGCTTGTATTCTATTACCATGTAGTTTTGTATGGTGGATTTCTTTTTCTTTCCTTCCTTCCTTTTGTCTTACTTTACAAATCCTTCCTACCTTAGTTAATCCATAAATGGCTCTGTTGCCTCAAAGTAACATGGTAAGTAAAACAATGTTTTCGAAAAAAATGAAATAATAGATTTCAGGTATGATATATTTCTTAATCAACGTCACCCCTCTCTTAACTGTTCTTTAGCAGCATAGGTTTCAAGGCAAATCCAGTGTGAATTGGAGGTCCCTCTGCTTTTAGATTTTTAGCTGACAGATCTTGTAAAAGTAACAACTTAGTCTCAGTTTCCTTTTTTACAGCATGTGGAAAACACCTTCTATACCATAAAGTTCTTGTAAGCAAGAGAGAATGTGTGTAAATCTTAGCATGATGCAAGTGACTTAGCAGGCTGGTCATGGATCTGGTATAATTCATATCACCATACCTCATGGACCTGGTGCTTCCTTCCCTCTTTGGACAGTGACTTCCAAGGGCTTTCTGTGGCCTCAAGTAACCACACTTAACTTCAGCACATTATTTCAGTGGACATTAGTTCCTTAGTCTCTTTGCTGCATCAACCATGCTGGTACCCTGTGGGTCCTCTCTGGCTCCTGCTCTGCTTCGGTCCCTTCCCTGTATTATTTAACAAGTTACACAAGCACCAAAGTCTTAGTTGTCACAACTGTGTTCATGTAAGTCACATTCAGGTCCCCCCGGGTGGACTGTCTGAGGCTGTTGTGAAATTGGTTCTAAACATTACATCATTTTATTTGATGTACCCTTGTCAGGTGCAACACATAATGCTGGGGGCTTGGACTTTGTAGACAGATGTGCAAACCCAAGATGATTAGCCTTGGAGTGTCTTCATCAATGCTGTAAGAAAGCCCAGTGTTGTCATCCCACCCCACGTTACTCTCTGCAGCCCTTCCCCAACTGTTCAGCTCCTGACAGTGTTCCCAAGCGGAAACATTAACCTTGCCACCTTTTCCAGTTCACATGAACCAGCAGTATTTTCCTTCTTGCCCAGAGATCCCAGGCAGATTTTGAATTATCTCTGCAAACTGTTTGGCTCCTTCCTAATCTTGAGTCCTCCTGTTTGCCTTGTCTCATTTTCAAGATAGGCTAGAAGAAATTTTGGCACACCAGCCAGCTTTCTACTATGTGGCTCATAAGCGCAGTGCTCCTGCTTTGTGGCACTTTTAAGCTTGCATCTTTTTGCTGATTTTCATGACTAAGAAACTTGCAAGGTATGACTCCTCTTTGGCCAGCAGCCAGTGAAGAAATTTTGTGGGTGTATTAAATAGCTTACAAAAGAAAATCTCCATCCAGTGACAATGCAGTATCTACACATTCAATCAGATCCACAAGATAAGCCTTTTCTTAATGCTTTCTGCAGAAACTAGGTAGAAGCTTTGAAAAGGAGTTCTCTCTCTACCTTCCAAAACAAATCCTTATTTTTATGAGATTCTTTGTCCAGCTCTATTCTTTAGGGGAATTATATCAATTGCTTTTTCAGATAAGAATATATTCTCTTCTTCTTCCATTAAATTGAAAGAATACTATTCATTCAACTCTTCCTCTCTGCTCTGAGGAGGATAAACAAGGATGTGATTTGCACAGATATATACCTTCTATTCACTAGAATTGTGGCCATTTTTCACTAAAAAAGAATCAGGAACATGCTGTGTTGGGGTTTCAATTATGTGCTGCTGTTTCTCGTAACAGTGTGTATAGAGGGCTGGGCATGGTAAAGGAAAATCTAAAAGCAGCTGTGTTTGCTTCAGACCTTCTCAACCTTGCACAGACCGCAAGCCTTACATTTGAATCACAGGGGAGGATCATGGAAACTCACCCAGCTCTGTACACTCACAGTCTTGCACACTTGACTGCTCTGTAGCAGAGCATGTGGTTTTCAATTTGGCCACATACCACTGAGATGACTAGACAGTGTTTAAATCATGCCATTTATTTTTAAATAAACTTCTGAGCCCTTGTGACAGGGCAAGGTCCTTGCAGGAGTCTGAGCTTGCTGACCTTCATGCTTTGCTCAGACTTCTGAAGTTTCATTACAACTCCCCATTTAAAGGGATCATTGTCTATTAACCTTCCTAGGAAAAACTGTAAACCAAATTACATGAGGACCAATGGGCTAGTGCCCATCAGATTCCACACTTCAGTTCTGAGACCAGCATGCCACATGGTGTCCTTGGACTTTCAGAGTCCTCTTTCAAGCTATCTTCTACCGTTGACCTTGACATACAATGTCATTATCCATTACTCATTTTCTTTTCTTTGTATTGCTTTAGTTCCCTTTCGTTCCATCTAAGGATCGCATGCTGTTATGAGGTATCCTTTACATAGTTGCCTTTGTTCTGTGTTCCACACAAAGCTTTTAGGTCATTTTTGTTTGTTTGTTTTTTCTGCTGATAAGACAACACCTGTATTTCCCTTCTTTAGAGTTACTTTTTAACATATCACATGAGTATATTTTCCAGGCACCAACATTCATATTTCAAGTACATCTATCCGAAAAGCACACATTATCTTTTTAAAACATTTGTCATTTTTAGAAAATATTTTATGCTATATCTACTTTTTTCTTTTTTGTTAAGGAATGACATTGTTTTTAATTTTTTATGTTCTTTGTTTTTTGTTTTGAGGTGAAATTTCCCTGTAGCCCCAGGCTGGCCTAGAACTTAGTAAGCCAGGCCGGCCTTGAGCTCATAGAGATCTGCCTGCCTCTGCTTCCTGATTACTGGGATTAAAGGGATGCGCCACCATGTCCAGCTATTTTATTTTTGAAATGGAGTCTCATGTACTGCAGTCTGACCTCAAATTCACTGTATAGTAAAGGACAGCCTTTGACTTCTGATTCGAAATCCTGGCATTACAGGCATGAGCCACCACCTCAGCCCTTATGCTCTGCTGGAGTTGGAACCCAAGGTTTGTGCATGCTAGGCAAGAACCTATCAAATGAGCTACAATTCAGCCCCAAATACCTTATTGTTATTGTTAATGTTTTAAACTTTCATTTCAAGGGAATGCTCAACAGTGGTTATCCTCTTACTAAAGGTGAGATTTCATTGCAATTCAAACTTTGCTTATAAATATTTTCACTTTACTATCTGAATAATATAGGTCTATTTTCAGTTATCACATTTATGAAGAAACTTTCAATGAGCACAAGTTGAAGCTTATATGATAGTGGTTTAGAATGCATCATATTGATAAGTAGCTTTGTCATTTTATAAAGTGCCTTAACAAGTATTATTTCATTGATTTTCTATATCAGGTTTTAATTCTATTCTATAGACTAGCTGATAGCCATACTTTAAAAATAATTTTTATGCTGTTGCATAGCAGGTGCACTGCAGAGCGGGTACTAAATCCAATATCTGCTGATGCCTAACCATGAATATGTTCCACGTTACACCATGCCACAGTTTTATTAACTTCTTATACATGATTCCAAGCAAATGTTAATAGCCCTTAATGATTTGGATATAAGTATTTCATTCTTCTAAACATAAAAATACATATAGATACCATGGTCTGTTTTCCAGTTTTAATTTTCTGATCTAAATTAACTAATCTTTTCTTATACTTGTTGATATTAGTTAGCATTTCTCATGTTTTCTGATTTATGATACTTCCATTAACTTCTGGCTAACCGTGGTACATTTAGACCTCACTGAGTTCCCTCCAGCATTTTTAGATATTCATATTCAAAAAGCTAATCTGAAAGCAGTTGAAAATTACTTCATATTTTACATGCAGTTCATGGTAGGATATTTCCTGAGGGCTGAAACAACTGTATTTCTGACATTCCAAATGGATTACATCCATCATGTTGGGTTCTGTAGCAGTTTAATAGGCAGACTCTGCAAAAACTTCCCTGATTTGGTTATCTACAGAATTCTTCCCAAAACACTGACATGTGACATGTCCATTTCATCCACTAATGTGACCATTTTCATAAGTACTCCCATTGATGTTTCCGTAACTGTTAATAACCTCTCTGGAGACCAAGTCAGCATTATAACTAAAGTTTAACTAAAAATAATTTTCCCAGTTTATCGGTGACTAACTCAGTTATTTGAAAATGTTGCTAGTTCTTTTCCAAAACACAGTGTTTTCCACACAATAAATTTGAAAGATCACCATTTCATTTTTTTATATCAGACTGAGATAGTGTTAGTCTTTATTCGTTTATTTATTTTTATGTGTATGAGTGTATTGCTTGCATGCATGTAAGTGCACCCATGTTATGCAGTCCCACCAAAGACAGAAGAGGGCATTGGATTCCCTGGAACTGGAGTTATGGACAGTTGTTAGCCACCCTATGGGTGCTAGAGTTGGAACCCCAGTCTTCTACAAGAACAGCCAGTGCTCTTAACCACTGGGGTAATCTCTCCAGCCCCTAGTCTTTACTGGAGAATAGCAAGAGTTTAGCTTTAATCACTGCCATGTTCAATAATAATCAATACAGATATAATAAATATCATTATGTATGTTAATATAAAAATTATTGATAAGTGGGCAATATAATTTCTAAAATAATATTGATGGTAATGATAAGAGTTTTACCTTTAATCTCAGCACTCAGGAGGCAGAGGCAGGCAGTTCTCTGTGAGTTCAAGACTAGCCTGGTCTACATAGTGAGTTCCAGGCCAGGTCAAGAACAAGGGAGGCTCTGCTCTAGATTTTTCTGTGTGATGTTTTCTGTGCATAAAATGGTCATAGGTCCGGGCTCAAAATCATTTCTAAGCCGCATCGTTACCACCTTAAATTACCAACACAGAATCTGATTGGCTTCAATAAGGGAAGGTCTTTCCCCTTGTGTTAGTCAGTTCTGTGTTACTACAACAAAGTACTCAGACAAAAAACTTAATAAAGAAGAGTTATATTTGGTTCTGAAAGTTCAAGGTTGGAACAGCACAGCATAGTCTAGTAAGAGATGCTCTTGACTCCATCACCTCTCAGCAGAGAGCAATGGCAAGAGACATGCTAGAGTAAGTGATCATGACTCCAACTAGGAAGCAGAGCGAGAAGAAGGGGTCAGTTTTGTTCCTATTCATAACTATCTCCCAAGAACCAAGCAGTAATAAGGGGAGATCTATTCCCTTCTGCCTACAGCATTCTCAGTGATTCAAGTTTCCCCCCAGGTTCCACTCTTAAAGGTCCCATTGAACCCCTTGACACTGACATTCTGAGGACTAAACCTTAAAATGGGGACATTTGGAGACACTCAAACCATCTCCAAACCATCCCTACTTCAATTAGTAGTAGGCTGGGTGGCTTGATGGACTCATTAACTTATATTGAGGATTAGCTCCCCTCAGAACACTGTGGAATAGTTAGAAAATATGTTAAAGTTTCTTTTAATTTATATATTTTTTAATATCTTTCAGATAAAATGTACAGATACTCTGATGACTACATTCCAAGGTATGTTAACATCAGGACACATTTGTGAATTACAGATAATAAAGGAAGGAACAAATGCTATGTTGCTTATAGGTTTGGCTCAGGGATGTTATACTTGGGTTAAAAGAACATAAAAAATAAGTTTTCATTAGTTTTACCCTCATCTGATGATTAGAAGCCACAACATTATCATCCATCCTATCGTCGTGTCAGTTACTGTTGTGTCTCACCACTTGGGGCCAGCCCTAGTGGACTTTGGGGGGCCAGCCCGAGGGGTTGGGGGTGAGCAGACACAGAGTCATCCTGCAGACTCCGGGAGTGGGACGGGAAGCAGGCCAAGCACGTGGCACTGTAAACTCGTTTATTGAATGGGTGCACAAGCTCTTATAGTTCTGGATAGCCAATGACCTTATGGAGTGGGGTCCCAAATACAGCCAATAGTAAGTTTGTCCCCAGGTAGGTAGGTACTTTCCAGTTGCTGGTCTCAGAACTAGCCAGAGCAGAACACCACACCCACAGGAGTCATTCCTCTATTCCTCCTAGCAGGTGGTCTGGCTAGGCCCACCTGGCATTATGCCCAACACCACCCTAGTTCTTAATACATGCTACGTCAACCAAAGATCTGAGTGAAGACTACAAAGATCTGCTGAACTGATATTTCTAGTATTCTCATTAACCTCAGAAACAGATATCTTAGATTATGACTGAGATCAAATCTTAAGAGTGCAGTCTGGTTTTATAAAGAACTAGGCTGTATTTCAGAATCTAGAGTAGAAAGAACTCTATAAATACCTTATAAAATTTAAGATTTGTTCAGGTATGATGGCTTGTGCCAGTAATTCCAGCCTTGGAGAGGACAAAACAAAAAAGATGGAAGTTTACAACCAACCTGGGCTACATATTAAATTCTGAGCCTAGCTTGGGCCATATTGGGAAATTGTTTCAAAAAACAAAAGAAACAAAGCAAAAGGATATTTGTACACAAAACTATGCCTAATGGTATGTTGTCTGTAAGTGATATAACTCAACAGTAAAATGTGATGAATTTATACTTTAAATATTGAAGTATAGACTCTTTAATACTTATTTTCTTTAATACTTACTGGCTTAGTTACAAAGAAACCTATATAGTATGATTTTTAAAAAACAAAGTCTAGAACATGAATCCTAGTAAAGTAATTGCACTTTTCTGGATGATATGTTCTGACCCAAATAAGTCATTTTATTGGGCATTCCATTTCAAGAATAAAAGTATAAATAAAAAGAATTTCCCACAAGCTGATAAACTAAAAGATCTTTATCTAATTAGATAGGATAAGACTTTTAAGCTCATTTTAACTCTAAGAGGTCTTTTTACACTAATTTCTGCTCTGTGTAAAATGTGTCTTACAGATTTAAAATACTGCAAGCAGATTCTCTTGCATATAACATTTTTATTTTTGTGATTATTCTTCACATTGGATTCTTTAGCTTTATATGATTTTCAGGTCATCAAAAATGATTTGCTGATCACTCTGTTACTGCAAATATGTAAAAGCTAATCTTGGACTTTACTGTGCATTCGTGGATAGAGCTTCAAGGTAGAGACTGTGTCTATGCTTCATGGTAGTCAGGAAGAAGGGAGGCATGAACAGAAGTGACAGATTTCTTCTGTGTTTTGTTACTTGTCATTTGAAGGACCATTACGATGGGATGTGCTAGGTCCAGTGGTGGCACTAATCGGTATATCTAGCACTGGAGAGCAAGGAAGGAAGGTACATCCTGAATTCCTAGGTTACCCAGACTACATATTATGAGCCTACTTCATAAGACAAAAAATGAGAAACAGAATTTAAAGATGCAATGTGATAGAAGGATTTTTGATTTAATCATTTAACTAAAGACTAAGCTAATAACTTTGGTATTGGGATGAAAAGAGTTGGAAAGGAAAATTAGTAAAACTCCACCTCAGTGTAGGCAGGCTTTTACCTGTACCACAAATGTGGACCTGAGGCTGGTTCTTCTATAACACTCTTTATTCAGCAATTACTCACTCAACAATAAACATGATGCTAGACAATTGCAAACCAAGCTCACAGATCAAGTGCCAAGTCCCCTTGCATGAAGGATAGCAAAGACCATCACTGTGCCAACCACCAGAAATAAGAATTTGAACACTTCAACACATTACATCTTGGGCTACATTTTCCTACTTGTTTGGGTCTACTGAGGAAGACCCCTAATGCACACAGTAAGTTGCATGAAAAGCATCTATTATTTTCACATATGAAGAGAGGTACAAATAGACCTCAAATTCATCATTAGCCAGTTCCCAAGACTAGGACAGCTGCTCTGAAGTGCACAGAATAGAATCTCCTCTGTATGTGTCCTACATACATGATAGCTGAGTGACATAAGAAATCAGCCAGCACTGGGTTTTACATCCCTGGACAAAATGACAGCTAAAGCTCTGAAGGTTTCCTCTCTCTGTGAGAGACTACCACCAAGGCTGGATTGTTCTAGCTGGTTCCTCTTCCCCACATGGTATGACATTTTCTGTTGCATTCTATGATTAGCCTGGAGGATTAGAAATTAGAGATATTGGGTTGTTCCAAGACAACCTGGAGAGCAGACTTCCAAAAACATAGAAATACCAAGATGGAAAGAGACAGGTTCTTTCCTCAAGGATTTAAACATCTATTACCTCTTGATAAACGATTTAGCCATCCACTACCTATTGAAATAAATCTCTGTCTGTCTAAAACTTGAATATATAATGTAGATACTACCTATAAAAGTTATAGTAATTTACAGGTTTCTGTACAACAGTTCTAACTAGTCATTTCTCTTTATTATATGGATTAAGGACCCAAAATACTTTTTAGGGAGGAATTGAGGCTCAAAGGCAAACAAATTTACAACTATCTTCACTCATTAAAGTATAAAACATGGAACTGGAGAAACAGCTCAGCAGTTAAGAGCACTGGCTGTTCTTGCAGATGCTCCAAATTCAGTTCTCAGCACCCACATGAAGGCTCACAATCCTCTATAACTCCAGTTCTAAGGAAGTCAATGCCCTATTCTGGCCTCTGTGGACATTGCACACATATGGTTAACTTATATACATGCAGGAATAACGCTCATAGACATAAAATAAAAAATAAAGATGTACACCAAAGGACATCTGGGGACACAAATGTAACACTGTAGACCTTAAATATATATGATATATATATAGTATTTCATGACACGAGTACATGAAATCTGGCAGGGGGCATAAGAGAGGTGGAGATAGGGGAGAATATGAACAAAATATATTGTATGGCACTTGCAAAATTCAATAAAAACGGAAAAGAAAATAAATTAAAATATATAACATGCTGTATATATAATACATATATACATATATATGTATAAACATTAAGAGGAAGTGGAAATAAATCAATCATTTTAGGTGGAACTAGAATGATGCTTATTCAGTTAAATAGAAAGAAACAAACACCTATCAAATGGGGTTTCCCTTTGCTCTCCCGCGCTGCCCCTGTGAATATCTGCTGAGGTGAAAAAGATGCTGGAGGGAAAGGAAATTCTATGCTCTTAGTTCCCTGTTTACCAAGTCCCTGACCCTTCTGTACTAGAAGGTCAGAAACACGATCAACTGAAAAACAACACAACATGCAAATCTAACAGAAAAGAACTTGAAACACACACTCCATGCTGTTCACCCTTGGATCATTTAATATTTTTTAATTCTTGTTCCTTTTTCTTTTATTACAAGTTTGGGATCCACAAAATTCAGGATTTTAGTCAAATTTTTGCAATCATAGATTTGTAGTCTTGGAGAACTATTCAGCATTGGTGAATCCAAGCTTTAGCATCTGAAAAATACTAATGATAATACAATAGTTTACTTGCACAAGGTAGCTGATGAGAACTCTGATGCTTTATTGGATGAAAAGTAAGAGGTGTGGTACAAGAACACCCGGTCTACTTGCAGCTTCTTCAGCCCTCATTTAAAAAGTAGTGTGGTTTACAATTACTTTATGTGTACAGTGATTCCTCTGCTTCCAGTTTCTCTCAAGAGCACTTATCCCTGAATAGGACACCTATATATCAAACTTATGCCTCCCAAGGCTCAAGGATCATTAAAGAAGAGAGGGTAGAAAGGTTGTAAGAGCCAGGGGTGATGGATGACCAGAAGGAAATAGTTTTCCAGACAGCTCCTCAGTCACGCATATGAATTCACAGCAGTAGTCAGAACATGTAAAAGTCCCATGAAAGCTCAAATTAGACCAAATCCCACCATGGACATGAGGAAGTGGCTGAGAAGCGCCAACCCAATCTAAGGAAACTGGCAAATGACTGCTACTAGGAGTGGGAGAGACTGTCTCTCTCAAAGATAGGACCCTGGGTAGGTTAACCAGCTTGCAGTGGATAGGCCCACACTGAAGGACATTTGGGGACACAATTTAAACTCTCTAAACCACATAGATATGAGTACATTAAATCAAGGGAGGGCGGTAAAGAAAGGTGTGGACAGGGGGAGAGGATCTTAATATCATCAAATTATATCATATGAAAATCACAAAAACTCAATTAAAAATTTTGGTGTGGGACGAGCGCCCACCACTTCTTCATGGACTGATCTGGTACTCCCTGAAGGCATTTTGGGGGTACCTGTAAAGAGCCTATATGTTCCCTAAAAGACTTTTCAATTTGTGTGTGTGTGTGTGTGTGTGTGTGTGTGTGTGTGTGTGTGTGCATCTGATGCATGTGTGTGGATATATATGCTCTTGAAAAAGACAGAGGTCAATGTCAGTGTCCTCTATCACTCTCCCCATATTTTCTGAGACAAGGTCTCTCAATGAGCTTCAGGCTAGTTGTTTTGTCTACACTGACTGGTCAGTGAATCCCCTCCTCAAATGCCTTTCTCTGCCTCTGAACTCTGAGTGTTGGGGTTCCAAGCTCACCTCGCTGCTCCCAGCCTTTACAAGACTGCTAGGGATCTGAAATGAGGTTCTCGTGCTTCTTGTCTGCTGCTTTCTCACCCTATCATCTCCCCAGCCCCTGCGCCCCAACCCTGGATCTGTATCGCTGCCCTGGCTTTCTTCTCCCACCCCTTTAGAAGTCTTCATCCTGGCCTGTCTTTTTGTCTTCCTTCCCTCAAGCTTCAAGACTTTTCAGTTTAAGCTCTGCAGATCATTAGCAGTGTAAGTCCTCTTTCTAGAGCTCTCTCTTCTGTACCTTAAAACATCAGAGGGCCCAGTGATCCTGTTGCAAAGCAGTTTTCAATAACACCCATTCCAAAACAACTTCTTACTCCTTCATGGTTTTAAATAACATTTGTATGCGAATGAAGCTTGAACTGATATCTTTGCTTAGTCAAAGAAATGTCTGTTAAACAAAACAAATTAACATTTGCCAACACAGACTTCTAACAGACCTCTAAGACTGTTTTTCCCTCTTTCCTCCTAACAACTTTCCAGCTCTTAAAAACAACTATATTTAGTTTTGTATAAATATTTTTCCTTTTTATTTGGATGTTGAATGATTACATCTACAGCATAGAATTTAGGAGCTGAGAAGAATCAAGTAGTTTTTAACATCTTTGATTTATAAATATGACAATTGTAACTAGCAGAATTGAAGTTCAAGGCCATCCAGGTGGAAATAATGTTCTACAAAAAGCAAAAAAAAAAAAAACAACAATAATTTAAATCCTCTTAGGTCATGAAGCATTTGAGGTCTTAAGATTTCACAATAAAATAAACTAAATATTTTAAAACAGAGACTGGATAATATTTAAGTGAAAGTACAAACCCTGGAGCATAGTAAATGATATAACTAATATATCATTTGAAGTCTGACACGACTTCAAACTCAGGGGTGAACTAGCCTCTCAGTTTTGACATCACTTATTAATTAAATTTTTAATCATTGTATGCGGACTGGAAAGAGAGCTCAGTGGTTAAGAGCACTGGTTGCTCTTGAAGAAGACCTAGGTTCGGTTCCCAGCATCCATAAGGTGACACAATCATCCATAATACCATGCCCAAAGGATCAGATGCCCTCTTCTGGTGTCTGCAGGTACACATACATACGTGCAGACAAAACACTCATACACATAAACAATAAAAACAAATGAATGGGTAAATAATCACTGTATGCACTGAGAATGTAATTCAGTGGGAGAACACCTGCTTAGCATATACAAAACCCTGGGTTTAATTCCTAGACTGCAAAGAAAAAACAATTTTTAAGTAATTACTATAATCTTACACATTAAACAACTCCAGCATTTGTCACTGAAGTTTATTACATGTCCAAAATAGGTTGGAACTATTTGGCATTGCTAAGTAAAAACTGTGTTTTTTAAATTTGTTCGTCAGGCAACTGCTCCTGAATAATAGTTTGTTTGAGATGATTAATCACTTGAGACCTGCCTGTAGACACAGGGCACAGCATTATAAATCACATCTTATTTTCATTCATAGGGAATAAAGCAATATTCATTTTTTGGACATGATTTATCATTTGCGGGTTGGATCTGGTATCTATCTGGGCTAGGAAAATGGATGGATTGTCTTATTAAAAATTCTTTGCCTTTTGCTAAAATATTCTCTGCATATCCAGGGTATGGTCCATTTTCTATCCCAATATTAAGCTGTATTGAGGTACTAGGTAAAAAGAAAGTTACAGAGGAGTTGCTTCACTATTGGCTAAATGAAATATGGACCAGCATCTTGGATTTTCAAACCATTTCCTGCAGGCATCGTTTGAACTATTATTTGTTTAAGGAAGCCTCCTTGGTATTTATGTATATTTTATCTTCTTTAGGAAGCACAGAAAATAATATATGTGTCATGTGTAGGATGAGTTCCTTTATCTTTTGATGCAGTTCCTCCTAGGTCTCAGTGACATGTAATCTCAAAGCAATTGGTATGGCGTTATAAGATGCTACTGTTATGAATGATGTGTTCTTCTGTAACCTAGTCACTATGGCTGTTGTCAATGACATGGTATTGGTAGACAGGCAATCCAGTGACAATGGTAGTTACTGAAATAACAGCGTTATTTACATAAAGCTGAAAGAAAGCTGAACCAAACTACAAGAACGCATACTCAGACATTCCTGTCAGTTCTCGTGAAAAGCAGGGGACAAACTCTGGTCTTTATATAATCTAGACTGTTTTCCAAAGGCCTTTGGATTGCGCCACACTCTACTTGGCTTCCTCAAGCTATGGTAGGCCGTAGGACTTCACGTTCGATTTTATATTGCACCCTAGCACTGTCAATTACTGACTGTGTCTGGACAGTTGATATCCTGTGAGCCATGGACCCTTTGGGTGCACAACGCAGGTGGTCATATTCAGCTCACTGGATTTTCCTGAGGGTTGAACAAGCCTTGGTATCAAGGAAAATCTTTATAACTGGTAATTACTGCTAATATCACCCCTAAAACCAAGAAAAATAAGTTACTCTGAATCTCAGGTTTTTTCTGTGTGTAGTTGGAAATAAAAAGGTTATTTTTGCAGATTCCCCTGGACCTTTCATGTGATGTGTGTAAAATATCAAACCTCAGTCATTGTTGACAGATGCCAGTCTGAGTCTACAGTATTTACTGAATAAATTGTTTTAAGGGACCACTTAGAGTTATATTGGGGTAATTAAACATGTGTTACAGTTTCAGAGTTTAGAGCACAGACAACCCAGGTTCTAATTCTTACTCTAATATTCTCTAGTCTGTTGACCTTGAGCAAGTTGTGTTACCTCTGTTTATTTTTATATATATATATATATATATATATATATTAATATAATAAATGCCTTCTATTTATTATTTGTAAAATAAGAGTGATAACAGTGCCTGCTTGTTGGAGTTGCTATGAGAATTAGATAAATAAAAAATAAAATAAAATGTGCATCAAATAGTACCTAACACACAAGAATGCTCAACAATCACTATATACTATCCTTATTCCTGAAAGAAGGTCCCAATATCAGTTTTTAGTTTATACACACAATCACACACACACACACACACACACACACACACACTACTTAACACACACATGCCTCAACTGTCTCTGCACACATGCCTGCATTCACTCCTTCACGCATGTACACTCTGCTTCCATTGGTGAGGCTCATCAGAGACATGTGATAGTTTACTCAGTGTTGAATTTAGCTGAGAAATTAGTTATTAATTTCTAGTTATTAGCCAATTATTACTTGGTAATTATATTTACTAAATGCATAGTGGATTCCATCTAATAAGGTCAATTATTTTTCCTTGTCATAGGGCTGACGAATACTATGTTGAAGATATTCCAATTTATGGTAATTTAGATAATATAATCCCAGGTAAGTCTTATTTTTCCTTAAGTTAAATATGTCAAGAAATTAAGTAAACACCACTTAATTGTATAAAGAATTTAAGGTGGCTCGTTTTGTAATAATCACATTTAAGTATCCTGGAAGTCGTAAATGTAATCCCATTCAGCTTGTACTGCAATATTCAACGTAAGCAACGCCCTGGTGCTCTGCATTCTCTTCATTTCAGTCTGTAATAACCTGAATACGGGAAGATGTTATTTCCATGAGTCGATGCACACGGGATTCTATGAAATTAAGCTATTTCTAGAACCAAAAATGATCAGCAGAAACAGTATTTTGTGCTCATCTACAGTTAAAAATCTGGCACAGCAAACACTTTCTCTGGTTTCCTGTGTTTTAACTTGTCCTTTTTAAGTGTCGAAGCTGGGGCTGGATCGAGGAGGTGGAGAGAGCAGAAACAAACCATCACTGAGTGGTTTGTGTGGTTTTTGTTGCGTAGCAAGTGTTCTTCAAATCTCAGCATCCGTATTCCTTGAACCTTCTCAACTACCTCGGAAACACCACCCTGAATTCCTCCAAACAAGCAACCCTGATCTGATCACAGAGCTGATGAGAGAAGCCCCTTTCCCAGACAAGCCTTCGCTCGATTAACGGAAACAGCTTTGGATATAAAACCAACTGATCTCTATGCCTCAAAGGCAAAGGTTTCCTCCGATCTACTAAAAATATCTGAATAGCTACATAGCAAAAACGGCATGGAATGCTACTAAAATTAGAAATATGGGCATTTTCTAAGATTCAAAGGCTGATTTAATTTTCTTTTTCCTTTCATTATAAGTGTCCTCTAGCCTCTGTACTGTAACAAATCAGAATCAGAAATGTACTATTAAAATAATTTTTCCCACCTGTTTCACACTGCAGGACTATGGTGCTTGTCTGTCATCTTTACATTTTCATGAATTCTGGAGGCTCAAAGCACACCAGCTTTGCCAAATTAGTTTATACGCACAATCACACACACACACACACACACACACACACACACACTACTTAACACACACGTGTCTAAACTGTCTCTGCACACATGCCTGCATTCACTCCTTCACGCATGTACGCTCTGTTACACTTGTGAGGCTCATCAGAGACATGTGATTGCCAAACCTATGTGTTGCAGGTGTTAATTTCTCAGATTTTACTTTAGCATACTCAGGATTGGATCTGGAAATTGCTTCCTTAGGAAACTGATACATAACTCTGATGCCGATTTTCAATGAATCATGATCTGAGAAATACCACTTTATGGACCATCTTTCTGTGTTGTTTTTCAAAGAGATGAAATATTATTAAGTATTTTTGGCATATAAATATATCTTCATCTCCGAGGCCAAATGGATGCATTGCACATTTTTGTCACATTTTGCAACTATCCATCCTAAAGGGACACCTATAGAGACATGTTTGGCAGAAACGTGTGGAATAAGACAACCCGCTAAGTGTGAAGGATGGAGTCGGTGCATGTCTGCAGGAATTAGGTGCTGTGCACAAACTCCAGATCCTTAGAGCTGGCATTGTACAGTTCCAGGGACTTAGGAAATCTGATCTAACTGTGATGACACCAACTGATGAGACACATCAGAACTTAAACCATCTGTTTTCAAAGTGAAAATGAGGTATTTTAAATGCCTCTGAATAAAACTTCTTACTCATAAAATAAATTGCAAACCCCATAATTGTTGATGTGGGAGCGCTTTGCTCTATGCCACCACACACCAAGTGCAATTGCACCTGTGTAGCAGATAACACAAGCAGCCCCTTAGCACATGCTGTCTCTAGAACATTGAAATGGTAATTTAAACGAGACTTCCACATCCTGCCATGGTATAAAAAATTAATACGACATAGTCTTTATCCTAAGAGCTTCTTTCCTGTCTCATCATTAATATTTGCAGACAAGGACCTTTCTCTGATCATGAGGTGATAGTTTGTACTTTCCTAACTTCTTCACATCTCCATCTAAAAGACTAAAGTAATTCCTGGGGATGTAGTTTCTAGCTCAATATCGGAAGGAGCCTGCATTTTACTAATGCCAGAACTCTTCACTTTTCCATGTAAATTACAATCTCTTTGATTGTAATCTCAAGAACCAATGGACGAAAACTGCTATGAACAAATGAAAGCTCGACCACAAAGATCTGTAAATGACACACAGGAAGTCACACCAAGTTCACAGGTGAGTTTTGTTTTCCACATTGTCAAGTTTAGTCTAGTTTACAATTCCTGTGCATGTTTCAAGAGCATAAGAACCATGAATTCTGCTATATACTCGAAGTAGCCTGTTAGAAATTTTGCAGTGTGAATCACATGTTAAGTCCTAGAATCTGAGCTGTACAAGGCAACTCAGAAGCAGAAACGAAACTCAAACTCTACTCACTGATTTATAGGGGACAGTTGAATTGTTTGTAGTCAATTAAGCTTCTTTTAGATATTGAAAAGTTTGTGGATCAGAAAGATAAATAGAAAGTTAACATATGTGGGCTGGGGAGATGGCTGGGTTAGTAAAGTGCTCGACATAAACATGAGAATTTGAACTTGGATTCCACTATACCCATCAGGAAAAATGTCAGGCGTAGCAGCTCCTATCGACGACTCTTAATGCTGAGGAGGCAGAGGAGAGTCCTTACAACCATTCTAGCCAATCACTGAACTCCACACTCAGAGAGAGATCCTTTCTCATAAATAAAGACAGAGAAGTGGTTGAGGAAAACACTCAAGATCAACCTCAGGTCTCCATACCCACTAGGCATGTGCACCCACATGTGCATGCATGCACACTCTCACACATGAACACACACACACAAGTTAATACAGGCATATTGTTCAGAGGACCCAGCTCTCAAGACAGGGAGAGAGAGATCGAGAGACGGGGGATAAGAAGGGGAGGGAAGGGGAATGGAGGGAGGACACAGAGAAGGGTGGGGGAATGCTTTAGTTTTGACATAACTTGGTTGGATACACAATGTTACACCTCCATTTAGAAGGCAAATGAGGGCTGAAGATACGGCTCAGATCAAGAGCTTGTGTGGCTGTTGTAGAGGAGTGTAGTTCTCGGCACCCACAAGGAGAGGCTCAGGACTGCCTGGAACTCCAGCAACAGGGGATCTGATGCCCTCTTCTGGCCTCTGTGGACACTGCATTTATGTGCACAAACTCCCACCATACACAAAAATAAAAATAAATGTGCTTCCTTCATGTATTTTTCAAAAGCAAATGAATGCACATTTTAACACAAGACCCAAGGCTTTGCTCTTATGACATGAAGCTGAAATATGCAGACAGCTTGTACAAAGATAGGCAGGAAAAATATAAAAGCCAATATGAATGGACTTTTCTCTGCTACCTTCATCAACACAATCAATTTAACCTCATCAGAGTCAGCAAATAACCTCATTAGAAGTCATTCAAAATTCCTAACCTAGCCAGGCCTGGGAGTGTATGCCAGTAATAACAGCACTCAGGAGACTAAGGCAGGAGGTTTCTCCAGTTCAAGGCCAGTCTGGACTACATAGCAAGATGCTGTTTATACAAACACGCATACATGCATACATTGACAAGTGAATGTACATGGTCTTGAAGTATCATAAATTCCAGTCAGAATGGTCTTCCTCCTTCTCCTCCCAAATCTTGCCTTTTATATACTCTTTCGGCTGCCTAGGGCAGTGCCATTTCCTGGGCAATTTGTGCAGACTTTGCATCTGGCACTTTGCAGTATTCTGTCCACACGGAAGGCAGCATTATAAATGCCATTCTATAGAAACTTGCAAAGCGTGAAAATACTGTCCTGGAGCACTCAGCTACCAAGGAGAATCCAGATGTAGATCTTCCTTACAGAGAATGATCTGTTCTAAAATGGGTCACACCTTGGAAACACGGTAGATTTTTCTTTCTCTTTTTATCTATGTGAATTCTGTGAGAAATCAGACATCTTAAAATTTTTATTAAGAAACCAGGATGTGAGATTTGAGAGAAAAACAGTCATCACATCTGCTCTTCTATTTGATTAATTATGAAATATATTTTCAGGGGCTGAAGAGGTGTCTCAGTAGTTAAGAGCATTTGTTGCTTCTGCAGAAGACTGAAGTTTAGTTCACTCCACTGGCACACACACTGGGCAGCTCTGAACCACCTGTAACTCCAGCTCCAGAGGATCTGACACCCTCTTCTGATCTCGACAGCCACCTGAACACACACACACACACACACACACACACACACACGCACACACAATCTTCAAAACATTTTTTGATTAAAAACTAGAAAAACTGCATCACATAATATCTTCTGCTAAATTCACAATAAAAGAAAAATCTCTCAGAGGAGGCTAAAAATAATCATACCATATAGAAATGTAGACAAAACATTTTAGTTGAAAAAATTCTGATAATTATACGTTAGAAATTATGACTTAATACATGGCATTTGCAGAAGCTAACATTGTTTGAGCTGCATCTGATTTTTACTCAAGTGCAAATGATGCAAAGCCGTGAAACATCTTTAAGCCATCTCCTTTATAAATTATGTGTTTAAAGATACTATTCAGAAAATTAGTCTTTATTCTGTTATACTCATAAGTTCAGTTTCACACATTAGAAGTCATCTCTTTATATTTGCTCAATTTCTTTTTATTAGGATAATCATGATCTACCCCATTTGCTACTATAATACTTTGTTACATTGGTCAATCATAGAAGTGTAAGGAATCTACAATAATATGGATAAACCAAAGGAAGAAAGTGTTTATTGAAAAACGTGAATCATTTACTTGCCTTCTGAGAGAGGTTTAGAGATTGTGATTTGAGTATCTCAGTCTACTGTTAACAACAGAAACCTAGTAATAAGATCCCCATATTCTACAAATTTGTCATGTTTGTTTTATTTTTTCTTTCCAAATCTCTAATTAATGTCTCTCTTCCTTATTCTGTCAGAGGCATCTTCTCTCTTTCCAAAACCAATACTCTTATTTATTATGCTCTTAACTATTTCTCTTGATCTTTTCAGGTTCTTTCAGCTTTGATGCTTTCCCTTGACTCCATTTTCCTTTGTCCCTGGAAATAATTATTTTTATTTCCCTAGCAATATGTGTAAATGACCTTGATATTTAAAACAAAAAACAAATGTGTAAAAAAAGTCCGCTCACTTGCATTTCCCTCTAATTCTGAACTAACTCTTCCCATCAAACAAACACACATTCCTTTATCTTTGGCTCTGTATCTTTTCCTGTTCTCTCTACTGAGCCAGCACAATGGAAGTGTGAAGTGACTATACAATGTACCAGTGTGGCCCTTTCTTGGGGCTCACCTTTGACCTCTGCATCATCTTATAAAGTTGAGCAGGCATTATCCCGCCAGATATTATTTGTAACAATTTTTTATGAGTGCAGAAACAAAATTCAAACCACTTTGGTATAAAAGGGACATTATTGTCTCACATGAGAGACCTATCAAGGATGCATTTTGCTTTTGAGATGACAGGATGAAAGTCCTAATTTTCCCGTATGCACCTGGAGCTTCTTTATTTTCAACAGACCCCCTCCAATGAGGGTGGGTAAGCCACTTGGAAGCCTTATATATTTTCCTTTCATGTCAGGGAAAAAGCTACCTTTGCTCTTCTTAAGTGTGTATATCAACCTTAAAACACCAACAAATTGGACCTTGTGAAATCAAATGTCTATCCCTGGGCCACTGTCTATTGCCAAAGATATGGGAGGCAATTGGTCCAATTTAGGTCACATGCTTAGCTTTTATGGCCTTGAGTATAGCACTAGGATTCACAGTCTCAGAACAAAATAGTACATAATTTACCAAAGGGAGCTGAAGAAATTTATCAAAGGGAGAACAACAGAGAAGAGTGCTAGATTAACAACTTAATAGCCAGTTCTTTGTGGCTCCGGGTGCTGGCTTTTTTCCTGTCTATCTGGGAAAAGTCAAAGTAGGTGACAGTATAGTGTGTAACAAACAATGGCTTGTCGGGTTTGCTGAAATACTGAGCAGAGTAGGGGAGCAGTGGGAGTCTAAATGGAAAACCTTAAAGTGCAGGACATGAGCTCCAGATTTCAGTCCATAGCCTAAGATTTTGTAGGATAGGGTAATAAAATAGGCAGTTGTGCCTCACAAAGACAGTTTGAAAATAGTGCATGGGATGAATGACAGAGGAAAAGATGAAAGCTGGGGTAAGGGAGGCAGCTGGTGAAGAAAGCTGGGATACAGGTAGGCAGCTGGTGAAGCTTTGTAGAAGTTATTAATTTAATTATAGCAAATCTGATAAAGAAACTAGAGAAGATATAAGTAAAGCCATCTCTTCTGTCTCATATAAAAATACATGTCATTCCACATACGTATACTAACAGGGAGATACTCACCCAGGCACAGGCAGCTGTGTTCACCCAAATGTTACTTCCTCAGCCCCTGGCCCCATCAATAGATATGATTTTGGCCTAGTTTTAGGGTTAAGTCTGAACACAGAATTCTGTACTTTCTTCAGTTGTAGTCCTTCATTTTTAGTTTAAAACTTGCAATAATTATAATATTACCTGCTTTTGAATATGTTACAAATTCCACATATCTTGACTTTTCAATCATAACAACACTGTGAGATAGATATCACTGTTTATTTTTAAAAGCAAGAATACTAGGGCTCAGTATAGTATAGTAAGTTTTTTAAAAACTTACTCACCCTTAAATCAGGATATAGTACAGCTGGATTGAATCCTAGGTTTTTCAACCACAAATTAAATGTGTTGGCTTAGCCTGTTGCTCCCCCAATTGGCCTCGTCTCCTATTCTTCTTATTTTGACATTGACCCAGCTCTAGGCCGTAAAGGACCTCTAGACCTTCAGGGACATGAATAGATGGCTCCAAGACTGATCTAAATGAAGCTGAAAGGGAATCTAGGCATAGACAGATATAAGAGAAATAAAAGGGAAGGATGACAAAATTTCTTTCTTTCCTAGATGTTATTCATGTAAACAGATGTTGTCTTTATATTTATGAATCTTTAAAATATAAAACAAAATATGGGCTGAGGATTTATGGTTACCATTAAATCATTAATTTTCAAGCACATGTAAAACATATCTATGATTTGTTAAATTTCTCCCTACCAGGACTTTTTCCTCATAAATGGATTGATGTACAGTTTCTTGATAGGAACTACATAGGTCAATAACTAGTTGATGTGAAGGTGAAGAGGCAGGTGAGAGTTGGTCTAAGATGTTCATGTATGTTTTGAGCATGGAAAACAAAAAATTCATGGAGTTCACCTAAGTACTTTTTTTCAACTCAAAAGTCTTGAATTAACCACTGATTTCCTTTCTGTCACTCTAACTGTGAAATTTGGTAAAAGAATAAGATAAGTCAGAAAACAAGTTGTTTTTCGTAGACCTTAGAAATTTCTAGAAGTCACGAAAGTTCAAAAAAAAAAAGACTAACAGCAGAAAAATAACACATCTTTTGTTTCAGGTACCTGCCGAAGCTCGGGTGTGCTATGCCTCACTTGACCTTAGCTTCAAGGGGAAGCGCAGAAAACCCACGAAAGAGAACACCAACCTGTCAGACAGGGAAAAGGCTGCACAGCCCTATGCAATGGATGCCAGCATTTCTCAGACCAATTTGGCAGAGAATTTTCCATCAGAAATCCAGGCAGTAGAGGAAAATATTCATGATGATCCTGCCAGACTGTTTGGATTGATTCGTGCCAAGAGAGAACCATAAACTAGCCAGACCATTATACAACTCTGAGATAAGCCTCTTGTTGGAGGTAGTTTAAAAAAAAGATCCTTGTGTGACACACAGGGACCTGGCAGAGTGACAGTCTGATCATTTGTTGGTGGGATGATAGCATCCTTCCTGTTCAGAGATTGCATCCACACACACACTAAATCTTGTGACATTGAAATTAGTTACAGAAATTCAATTAAAAATGCCTAAGTAGAAAAAGTAAAACAATAAAATCCTGTTTGCAAATTAAGCCTGATAACAAAGTAAAAACTTACAATAATACTGAATAAGGAAATTTTTAAAAATTAAAGCATATTTGTGTTCCGGAATATGTTGAATAAAAGTCAGTTATTTAAAAAACAAGCAAGAAAACATTTTCTCTTTCATTAATATGAAATATTTCACAATTAGAAGAAATTTCTGATAAAAAGTACCTTATCAAGGGACTGGAGACATGGTTCAGCAGTTAAGAGCACTGACTGCTCTTATAGAGAACCTGGGTTTGATTCCCAGCACCCATATAGCAGGTAACAACTGTCTGTAACTACAGTTTTCTCTTCTGACCTGCTCAGGCATTGCATATGTGTGCACTTAAACACATGCAGGCGATATACTCAAATACATAAAAGAATTGTTATAAAATCAATTAGTGTTCCTTAAAAAAGAAACATCAAAAGAACTTAGAAATTCTACTAGAGATAATCACTATGAACAATACATGCACATCTTTGTAGATATTTTGCTGGGCACAACCATGTACACAATGCTAGTTATTTCTTTTTTTAACTTAAAAATAGGGAATTATTTTATACATGCTATTTAAACTTTCTTCATATATCTGCATACTGTGGATTTATTTCCACTGTTATATTTAACTACATCAAAATGTATTATAACTTGTTTTGGTGGTGCTGGGGATTGAATTCATGGTCTTTTACATGAGAGACAAGTGGACTACCACTGAGCTACATCCCAGACTCTATTTCATAATTTTTATGTACGCATTGTTTATCATTAATAATAAAATCATTAAAATGAGCTCATTTAAATAGATCTGAAGAAAAGTTATTTCAACCTTCTATTTTATGTGTTCATAAATAATATTTTAATAGCAATGCTTCCCCAGACATGTTTGAACATTTTTCCAGTTTCCTGTGTTAAGTGCCTAAAAAGGAACTGATATATTTTCAAGCATGTTTATGGTATTAGTCTCCATAGGAAATATCCCTAAAAACTCAGACACTGGGTCAAATATGTATACAGGGGGTAGAGAGCAGGCTCAGTGGTTAAGAACATTGACTACTCTTGCCTGGTTCCAGCCCTCATATGGAGGCTAACAACCATCTGTAACTTCAGTTCCAAGAGATCTGACATCCTCTTCTGACCACCACAGGCACTGCATCACATAGGTGCACTTACACAAATGCAGGCAAAACATATATGAAATAAAATTAAATAAAAAAATTTAAATATGCATACAATTTATCTTCTAAAAAGAGATCCTAAATTGTCCTCCAGTTACTTAAAAATCATCAGCTGCTTATGACAGAGGTACATGACTGTAATTCCATCACTCTGGAGGCTGAGGCTGAGGCAGGGAGATCACTGTGTGTTCAGGGCCATTTGGGGTTCCTAGTGGGTCCAGATCACCTTGAGCTGAATGAGACCATGCCTCAAACCAAACAAAGACAAAACAAAACAACCAACTTCTATTGTCTTTTTCCTTTGAAAAAAGGGACTTGATCAGAGTTTATAATAAACAGCTTTAGCTCAGCATAGTCTGTTTATATACGTTACTTTGGCAGATAACCTTGGAATAGTATACTTCTATTTCTTCCTTTATGACCATGTGCTATGGATTTTATACAACCCATATATTTTTATTAGTTTTCATCTGAGTAACCAACTATCTTTTGAAAATATTAAAATAATAAAAACTGTCTTCATAATTATTCATTCCATTGGAATTTCTTGACCTCTCCAGTCCTGTATCCATCAAGGATCTTGTCTGATATCACTACCTTATTCAAACCAGACTGATATCCAACAACAACAGAAAAAGAAAATTATAGGCCAATATCTATGATGAACATTTATGCCAAAATTCTTCATAAAATACTTGCAAACTGAATTCACGAGCTCATCAAAAAATCATTCACCATGATCAAGTTGGTTTCATCCCAGAGATGCAGATATAGTTCAACATAAGTAAATCGATAAACACAATCCACCACATAGACTCATGTAGTGCCCCCTTTTCTGAAAGGGGATGTTGCAGAGGAACATGCGGCGATGCGTCTCTCCCTCCTGGGATTACTCCCACCCGGGCCAGCAAGGGGGAGAGCTGGGAGATATCAGGTGCGTGGACTGCCCCTAAGAAGACCCACACTGGGATGCAGGACGAATCCGGGGTGCAGCAAGAACCCCTCAGGCGAAGCCAGGACCCCCGTCAGGCCAAGAAGAGTTCACAGCCGGAGTCTTCTGGTGTTACGCTCTTTTATTGGTGTTGCAGCTCTTCTTTGGCACAGTGGGGAAATCACTTTACAGTGCTCAAGTGTGCTCTTATATACAGTTCTGCTCCCATTCAGGCATACTTCCCTATTTTTTAACAGCCTATTACATCATATTATTTTCAAACCTTGTATAGCATAAATGTGCAGTTGCATGGGTAGTTACATGGGCAGTTGCATGGGCAATCAAACCTACCAATCACTACAAAGGAAAAAGAATACCTTATTGGCATACAGGGGAGGGGAAGCCTTCCCTATGCAGAAGTAACACACTGCTCCTATGGTAAGCATTTCTACATTTCATCTCATTAGCACAGTAGGTTTCTGTTTCTTTGCAGATTCCTCATTTCTGGGAATTCTTGTTTATCTCTTGGTGCCCTCTGGTTTGGTTTCACTTCCTCTGGGTGCCATCTTAACAGCACACAGCACATTTAATTCAATAAGTCCCGGCAGACCCAAAGACAGAAAACACATGTTCATCTCATTAGATGCAGAAAAGGCCTTTGGCAAAATGCAACATCCACTTGTGATAAAAGTCCCAGAGAATCTAGAGATGCAGGGGACACATCTTAACATAATAAAGGTAATAATATACAGCAAGCCCACACCCAACATCATACTAAATGGAGAACACTTGAAGCATTCCCACTAGGATCAGAAACAAGACAAGAATGTCCGTCCACTGTCTCCATTTCTGTTCAATGTAGTTCATGAAGACTTAGCTGAGTAATAAGACAAGTGAATGAGGTAGAGCAGATAGGAGAAGAAGTCAAAAGTGTCAGGTCTGCAGGTGGTATGATTCTATAATAAAAGACCATGAAGACTCCACCAGAAAACTCACAGCACTGATAAACACATTCCAGTAAAGCAGTCGGATACAAAATTAACACACAGAAATTAGCAGTCTGCCTATATACAAACGACAAACTGAGAAGGAAATCAGGGAAACAATACCATTCACGGTATTCTAAAAAAAAGAAAGAAAGACCACAAGTACCTTCAGTTGATTCTAGCCAAAGAAGTGAAAGACTTGTACAATTAAAACTTGAAGACACTGAAGGAAAAAACGAAGCTACCGGAAGGTGGAAAGACCTCCCATGCTCACGGACGGGTAGGAACAGTACTGTGAAAATGGCGTCTACCGAAAGTAATCTACAGATTCAATGCACTCCCCTCAAAATTTCAATGCAACTCTTCACAAAATTGAAAAAAAAAAGTCTTAAGTTTCATATGGAGAAACAAAGGGCCCAGGTTAACCAAACGGAGGTATCACCACCGCAGATGTCAACTTATACTACAGAGCCATAGTAATAAAAGCTGCATGGTACTGGCTTAAAAACAGACATACTGATCAATGCAGTAGAACTGAGGACCCACATACAAGCCCACATTACTACAACCATGTGATTTTTGTTTGTTTGTTAAAATATTTCTTTTACATGTTTGGCAGTTCCAGTCAACTAATGAAGAACTCCCTCAGGATTTTCTTCATCCTTAGTTTTAACTTTTATTAAAATGTGGCCCTGGTAGTTTGCTCTTGTGACCTAGGTTTGGAATTTTTTGAGTATCTTGAATCTGTGTGTTTATAGTTTTCATAAAACTTGTGAAAATTAACCAGTATTTGTTGAGATTTTTTACCCTTCACCCTTCTCGTGTAACTTTCAAGTTATTCTACAACTCCCTGAGCTGAGTTCACGTTCTCTTTGTTTTGATGTTCATTTTGGATAACTTCTCCTGTCGTATCTTCAAGTTCACAAACTTTTTTTTTAATGTCGAGTTTTCCATAGCCCAAGGCAGATGTTTTTTTTTTTAATTTCATATAATTTTTAACTCTATAAATCAGTTTGTGTCTTCTCCATCTTTCTTTTCTCTATCAAAAATACTTATCTTCTAATTTCTTGAACATATGGAATACAGTTAAAATACTGTTTTAGTGGGTTAGCATATGAATTCTATTATTTCCATTACAGATTTCACTTTTCTGCTTCTTTGAATGATAATTTTATATTTAGGCAGGTGGCACTGTGATTTTTACTTTATTTGGTGATGGATATTTTTATATTTTAGAGAATAGTTTTGACTACTGTCTTGTAACATGTCAAGTTATTTGAACATAATTTGATCTCATGTAATTATTTCTGTTTTTAAAAGTAATCTTTTAGCATGCAAAGTGTGCTCCCCAACCACCACAGTCCATCTCATCTGCCCCCTTGGGATGGTTCCCCTCCCAGATGTGTGCTTTATTTCCAATGTCATCTTTTCCTCACTTAAGAATTCTTCCTCTTCACCCATGATCTGCTTTCATGACCTTCACACAGGCACATACCGAAGGAAACACATACACACACATCCTTACACATATATAATTCTAAATCTAGACTCTCCATATTAGAGAAAACATGTGGCTTTTGTCTTAGTCTGGCTTATTTTACCTGATATAATGATTTCCAGTTGCATTCGTTTTCTTATGACTATCATAATTTCATTTTTATTTATGGCTGCATAAAATTTTTTTGTGTACAGGTACTACATTTCATTTATCCATTTATGTATTGATGGACAACCTGGCTGGTTTCCATTTCCTGTTTGTTGTGACAATCTTCAGGAGCAGTATAGCTGGCTTATCATATGGTAGTTATACTTCCAAATTTTTGAAAAACTTCTGTACTGATTTTCATAGTGATCATACCAGTTTACAGTTCTACCATCAGTGAGTAAGGGTTCCTATTTGTCCACATCCTCTCCAGCATGTGATGTTATTTGTTTTCTTGATGATATCCATTCTGACTATAGTGAGATGGATTCTTAAAGCAGTATTAATCTGCTTTTTGCAATTCTTCTTTTAGTTCATTAGACTATGTATCGTCTAGATGATTTTTTGAACACTTGAGCTTGTCATTAATGTTGTCTGAGGCACTTTTTCTGAGCTGACATAACTCACATATATCTATTCACCCAAGAGAGTGTACCAACAATTGATCAAGGTAACTATTCTATCAAAGTCCAAGTTGTTGAAACGATGAGTTTTTATGGGGGTTGCTAACAGGAGTTTGGATGAGGAATTACTTACAGAAATAACTGCATTGCTAAAAAGCCTGCTCCAGCATGAGTAACAACTCAGAAGCTGCAACAGGAGCACTCTGCATGACTTGCAGGCAGCTAGAGAGGTGGAGAAGCTCCTCTTCCCATCCCAGTCAGAGCCTCCTCCCCCAGCAGCTGTTTACTGCTTCTAACCCTGGACAGGGATCCTTCTGAATCTTTCAGGTTTCAGCTGTCCCAGACATATAACGTTTGTTTACTTCCAGAGTCTTATGAACTCCTCCCTCCGTCTTATGAGCTCCTCCTTCTTTCCTGGAACAAATGTTTCAATTCAGAGGAAACTGCTTTACCACAACTGAAGATGGCTTAAAGTTAAAAAAAAAAAAATTTCCAACTCAAATCTCAAGGATAGGAGCTCATTTCTGTTTGGCATTGACTAGCTTATTTCTGGTAGAACAGAAGCACAGAGATTGGTTTGGACATAAAGTTTAAGTCTCTCTCTCTCTCCCCGCCCCTTCCCCCCCTCAAGTTTCATCTGCTGGGAGAAGACTGGTCAGAAGAAGTAAGTCCTCAGCCTGGATAAAGACCCAGCTTTGCAGTTTGGTCACAGGGCCACCCCTAGAAAGGCAGATCCACTTTAAGACATGCTAAAGTGATGGGCAGGGTTCCTAATGCATCAGTGAAATGGCGAACTTTTCCTGCCGAGAATCCCCACCCCTTAGTACAAGTCTTGTGACTCACAGACGTGTTCTCTTTAGGTCTGTCGGCTTTTCTGAATTCGTCAGGAAAGCGTAGCCTTTCCTTCTTCATCTTTCTTTTCTAAGCGTGCTTCCTGGAAGGCTTCGGGCTGCCCCAGCATCTTGTATTTCTTTACTTTCTCTCTAAAGCTTCCTTCTCCCTGCCATGTGGCTGCCAGTCTGTCTTGTGTCTGACCTGCCTCCAAGCAGACTGGAAGCAGGCCTGACTTTATGGCCTTTTTCCTCTTCCTTACATTTGCCTTTTCAAGGCAGCTGTTATGATTTACAGTTTGCCTTCCCTGAGGATTTTTCCTTAAATTCCAGTAAAAGTACCTCAAATCTTCTTTTGAATCCATTCTTAAAATCTTCTATGAATGAGACTAAGAACCCTCCGGGGAGGACCATGTTTCTCCCCTGTATCAATGGCCCAGACAACTTATATTAAGGCATAAAGAAACAGAGAATATGAAAATTTAGAAAAAGAAGACCTAGAATGTAAATTTAGTATGGTATGCTCTCAGGGGCTGTTTATTATTGTTTTAATCACTTCTGAGGAAACATTATATACTTATAGCTCTCACTCTGTAGAAGGTCATCAATGTCTTGTTCATAGAAGAACTTGAATCAAGACAGTAGATTCATCTTCTGAGCCATTCTGTACACAGAAGAGTGCAAAATGACCCTTGAGGCAAAGCCACTTCCTAATTTATAGGGTAAAATCTGGGCCCGGGAAAGCAAGACACAGTTAAAAGGGGCAGAAACTAAAAATAAAAGCAAGATGGTAGGAGCTGGAGAGATGGCTCAGGGGTTAAGGGTGTACTGAGAACACTCACTCAGCTCCTAGCATCCATGCCAGGTAGCTTACAAATGATCTGAAACTCCAGCTCCAGGGGCCTGACATCGCCTCCTTACCACTTAGGACACTTGCACTTATGTGCACATTCCAATGCACAGATACACACACACACATGGTTAGAATTTTTATAAAAGATCTTAATGTAAATAAGTGAAACAAAATGGTAGGCAATGGTTTTTAAGACTATATAACTAGGGGCTAGAGAGATGGCTCAGCAAAGAACACTTCTGTTTTTCCAGACGACCAAAATTTGATTCTCAGCACCCACAAGGAGGCTAACAACCTATGGTAACTCCAGTTCCAGGGGATCTGAGACCCTCTTCTGGCCTCTTCATGGCATTACATACACATGGTGTACTTACATACATGCAAGCAAAATACTCATAGACATAAAATAAAAATAATAAATAAAATATTTTAAAAGACTATACAACTAATCAGAATACTCAAGGAACAATCATAATGACCAATATATATTTAGCACAAGACTCTACAGTAACTGCATACCTGCATACCTAATCTAATCACACATCAGTCTAAAAGAGAGATGCTATTATAATCCTAACAGATGAGTAAACCAAGATGGAGCAACATAAGCTTGCCTAACATCACACAATAGACACATCAGGGTGGGTAGATTTGGAATCCATTATTATTGTTTCATGGACTGAAACTCTAACAGTCTTCTTAGAGATAAAAAGCCAATTTTAAGATAAATATTAAAATTGCTCACAAATATATACAATTATTTCTTTCCATTAAAATCAGACTGTCTTACAAAAGAAAGTGAAAACTAAATTTGTATGCAATTGTTGATTATTTTATTCAGAAATTCAGATGCAAATCTAATCAAAAGTATAAAATTGCTCTTTCAGATCACTTAGTCTGAGTAGATTGGCTCATGGTTGTACTTCAAGCATTCAGTAGGCTGAGGCGGGAAGCCTCAAGTCAGAGGCCAACCTTGGCTACACATGAGATCCTGTGTAAGATTTTTTTTAATAACCTAGGAGAAAATATTTGCTAATATACTTATATATACTTTAAATAAATATTAATCTGTTTCTAATCCAACAATTGATCCCTTGGTGTGTGTTTGAAATCTTATTACTGGGAAGGTAGAGACAAACCTATTGCTGGGGCATGCTGGGCAGATAGCCTAGACTAATCAGCAGCTCCAGGACACAGAACAGATCCTGTCCCAAAACAACAACACATACACACACACACACACACACACACATACACACACACACACACACACATACACACACACGTACATACACATACACACATACACACACACACAAACTGTGACCTACACTCACACATGTGGCTGCATTTGCATGAATGCATAATCATGCGTATATACCCACACATGTCTGGCCTTCACTCAGTTTCTAAACATTTCATTCCCTTAGGGAAGAAATGCTTTTGTCTGTGCTCCTTGACACCTCTTCTTTCTTTTAGACAGTTCCGCCTCTCTGTGATAATGACACATTCCTCATTTACAAAGTCAGAATGTGGAAGATTAATGCCACAGAGGCCTCCTTTCACTATTAATAAGTAAAATCCTATTCATACTTTATTTCATTTCTGCAAATAAAAATGAAGCCTTGGACCTGATTTTCACTTTTTATGCTTAGTTTCAGAGTTTCTGAGCCGGATACTAGTAAAAAGAAAGGAAACTTTACAATTAACAAAACGGGCCTAAGAGAAATGAAGTCCCCACTCTCCTTAACTTACAAGATAGAGCCTTCTGCATCACAAAACAAATTCAGATAGTCTGATTTGATAAGGTATTAAATTGGGAACATTCATGAGAATATCAATCTTATTTCCCGTGCAACAGGGAGACCTGTGTGAATATTCATAACCATTGCCTGCTCCTTCCTGTCTCCCTGTTAATATAAATTCGTCCTTGAAAGTGTCTCTGGAAGTGTAGGACTGAAGACTTTAAAGATGGTTACCATTCCTTCTGATACAAGCCAAGGGAAATCTGCAAGTTCACCTGCTTATCTTGCTAGACTTAATACTGTTATCACGATTGACCCCTTGGTGTTTCTACACAATATAAATACCTGAAATATTAATAAGTCATACCAGAAAAGACTTGCTGGCATGTTTTTATTCTCTCATAAACATGAAGGGAAAAGTTAATGTCTATGACTACAACTTTTCTTGTTTTAACAAGGAGTTTTTGAGAGTCTAATTTATGAAGAAAAATGCCTCTTAAATCTATTTACAGAGCTGTTAGAAGGACCAAACAGGTCATAAAATGTAGAAGTAAGCACTAGGCAAAATGTGAAATGCCGATATTTTCAACATAACTTCGTAGGGTGTTCTAACAAATATTTCTGGAAGCCTCCGTGCTAGTCACCAGTCTAGTCTCCTGGCCAGCCTACCCTCCATTTTGCTGTTATGGCTTTCTATCACTAACAGCACCTGATGTTACTTCTGCTTCTGCCCCATAACCCCATTCAGTCACTAGCTTAATGAAAAATTAACTCCTTCCCCAGAAGAGGAAAGGAAGTCAAGGAGGGACAAATCAGTTTGATACTATAATGGGGCCCCTGGAAACAGCAGGTTTTCTTCTACCGGAAGAATTTTGCATCTTAGTGTAACACCCAGTACTACTGAGTCTCCTTGTTCCTGGTTTGAGGTTGAAGCCAACCCAAGACTGTGAAAGGCGCAAGAAAGACCCCAACAGCAGGCATTTGGGGAACGTTGCCATCCTTCTGCCTCACCCTTCTCCCTTCCTTGTGTCCAGTCCAGGATACGAAGCCTGTGGAGTCCTCTCTCCTGTCCGCTTGGGTCTCCCTGTCCTTTACCCGTGCTTTCAGCATCTCTCCTGTCATCTTTTACAGCAGCTTTTTGATTGTTTGGTTTTCATGTCTTGTTGCTCTCAGAATGTGTCTACAACACAGCTTGGACTCTACCAGTTATTTAATAATTATTAATTATGATTATTGATTCTTGTTGCTTGGATCAATTATTGTCATACTTCAGGGAGAACGTAAAAAAAAACACCTAGAGATTTAAGAGCACAAATACGTGTCAGTTATTCTAAATAATTCTGATTCATAATTTTTGCTTTGTTTGAAGGCTAGAAATTCTATATATTTATTAACAATCCTGGTGATTCTTAGGTACTGTGATTCTTGAATCATCTTTCCACAAGCCCTAATTTAGATGTAAAAAAGCCAAACTCGTCTCTCTTTTTTGTATTTTGTTTTAACATTTTAATTTTTTGTAAACTTTTCATCGAATTTTTGTGTATGTTATGTAGAACATCTTAATCATATTTATGCCCTTTTCCCATTGGTCCCCTTCCATAGTCTCTCCCAGTGGATTTCATGCATTTGGTCATTTGTGTAAAAGCCTATTGAGTCAAGCCAGTGTCCCCATATGTCCCTCGGTGCAAGTTCATCCACTGAAATCTAGCCAGCCTATCTAGAGTCCTTCCCTTTAAGATCAACTCCTTCCTCAAAAAGTAGTAATCAGCTGCCAGTAGTTCTTCAGCTAAGATTGGGACCTGCTGCCCATTTCCACAGTTTTGTGCTGGGTTTTTGTATGAAAAAGTCACACTCTTTAACTAAGCATCTTACGGTTTCCTACACTAACAGCAAACACTTTTTAAACCCTGTTCATTTGCAGTGTTGCCTAAATGTCAACCATGCTGGACCACTGCATTAGCATAATGTGCATGCATTTTTAAAACTACAATTTAATGTCTGCTCAAGGTAAATCATTCCCATCCTTAAAACCCAGCTAACCCTCGTATTCTTCAGGCAGTTTCTTTGATTTGCTCTTCAGTGATATTTTATGAATTCTTTGTCTCTCCTCTGTGTCTCACACTCACATTTCCTCATTCACTATTCTATATATTTCATAGTAAGTCATAACCATTCTCTCATTTCCAATAAATTACAGACATCTGATAGATGATAGATGGAGCTTTATTTTATTTATACAGACTAAAGCAAATTCTATCCAGACCTTATAATTATAAGGTACTTGTTCTAACTTTTGTTATATTTTGTTTGAATTTTATGTATTATGAGTGTTTTGCTTGAATGTATGTAAGTACATCACCACCACATGCATGCAGTGCGCAAGGAGGCCAGAAGAGCATGTCAAATCCCCGATAAATGGAGTTACAGACATCGTTAGCCACTATGTGGTGCTGGGAACTGAACCCTGGTCCTCTGTCAGAGGAGCAAGTACTCTTAACTGATGAGTCATCTCTCGAGCACCCAAGATACTTGATTATTAAAAAACGAAATTAAACACGGCCAGTTGTGGTAGTGCATGGCTTTATTCCAAGTACTCAGAAGGCAGAGGAGGGTGGATCTCTATGAGACTGAGGCTAGCCTGGTCTCCTTAGTGAGTTCCAAGCCAGCTGGGCCTACAGGGAGACTCGGTCTCAAAAAGACAAGAAAAAAAAAATTAAACAGGGTATTGAAAATATGAAGGAGAACATATTAGAAAAATTAATCAAGTTTAAAAGCTGGAAAACTGATAAAAGAAAAATATAGATATTTGAAATTAAATAAGTACATATATAAAATGAGGATTAGCTATGTTAATATTGTTGAGCATTAACAGGAACTGAAAGAATTGCCAAGTATGTAGTGAAAAGAAACAAGGAGTTGGAGACTGGAAGAAACAGTAGAAAGTCTGGAAGACAGTAAAATCTTTAAAAAAATATATTTTACATATCCTGGGACCAGCCTTCTATTATATCAAATGCACCATACACCACTAATCCAAGAAGCTTCTTTCTGCAACAGATGGAAGCTATTACAGAGTTCCACAATTGGTCAAACACAGCATACATATACATCTGAGAGATGCCCAGACCTAGATGACATATCTGTAGTGGAACCTCTACATTCAAGGATCCTGGAGCATAGTGGAACAGGGGTTGGAGAGAATACTAGTGCATCCCTCAACTCCTACCAGCAAAGCTTCCTTATACAACAGAGTGTGATGCACACAGAAGGCCACAACTAAGTTTAAGAGAATAAGGGACTGCAGAGTGCGTGTCTTTGTATAGGACTCCTATATCAAACTTCACCCACCCACAGCTCAGGGACCATTGTTGAAGAGGGGCAAAAACACTGTAAGAACCAGAGTTGGTCCATGAACATAGAGAAACAGAGGCTTTCAGGCAACTGGAAGCTTGCTCATGTGAACCTGAAGCAATGATGGCATAGTGCACATAACCTATGCTGACTCAATCAGACAAGGACCCAACGTGGAGTAAGGGAATGGGTGGTGGGCCTGGGAACTGTTGGCAACTGATTACTCTTGGGAGAGGGAGAGTAGATATTCTTTAAGATCTCTAAATAGGTTGACTAGACTCCAGTGGCGAACTCACACTGAAGGATATCTGGAAACAAATGCTTGAAGAGACAAGACTTAACATAGATGACAGACTACATAAAGTCCAGTGCATGGGGAGCTGTCAGGGGTACAGACGAATCTGATAAAAAGCTATTATATAAAATGCACAAAAACTCAATAAAAATATTAAGGAAAAATATTGTATATATTATTTTTATGTGTCTGAGTATATTGCCTGCTGTATGGAAATGCACTTATGCTATGTAATGCCCATAGAGGTCAGAAGAGGGCATCAAATTCCCTTGGAACTGGAGTTATGGATGGTTGTTAGCTACTATGTAGGTGCTAGGAATCCAACCCAGGTCCTCTGCAAGAGCAGCCAGTTCTCCTAACCACTGAGCCATCTCTCCAACCTCTTTATAAAAAAGCATTTTATTTATTAACAGTAAAAACTTTCATGCAGATCTAACTAAAATTCTTGAAGAAGAGAATTAAAATAATGGAGGAGGGTGGACTTGTGTAAAAGGCTGCGTTAAGCAACTGGATACTATTTTCAAAAACATTTTATGAAACATTTATGAATAGTAGTAGTCAAGCTGTAAGCCATCAACTTAGACTTAATATCCATCAGAGTCAGAAACATGCAGATACATTCCTTGAAAAAAATTAAAAATAAATTTTAATAGCTATTTTAATTTTTTAAATTATTTGAGAATTTCATACAATGTACTTGATGAAGTTCAAGCCCAGCTCCTCCCTTAACTCTTCCCAGATGCACTCTCATCTCCATGCCCTCTCTAATTTGGTTTTTAATTTAGGAACCCACTGACTCAAATATGTACTTCTATTTGTGGGGCCAAAGACTGAAATGCGGTTGTCCTATCAGAGTCATACTCTTAAAAAAACAGTTTTCTCTCTCCCAGAAACCGTCAGTTGTCCATAGATCCTCAGTTGGGTATGGAGGTTCATGATCCCTCTCCGACTCCATATTTGAATGTTGACTTGGCTTGATCTTGTGTGTGTCCTGTGTAGGCATCCATAGCTGTTGTGAGTTCATGGGTGTGTTGATCCTGTCATGTCCAGAAGATACTGTTTTGTTCAGTTCTTCCTTGACCTCTGGCTCTTACAGTCTTTCTGCCCACTCTTCTGGAATGCTACCTGAGCCTTGTGTGTATGGGGTGGTGGTGGTCATAATATAAATGTCTCATTTATGGCTGAGCACTCTACTGACACTGATTCTCTGGACTTTGACCAGTTGTGAGTTTCTACGTTAACTACCACCCACTGCACAAAAAAACTTTATGATGAGGTCTGAGAGTGCTGCACTAATCTCTAGGTGCAGAGATATGAATTTAGAGTGCAGTTTGATATTATGACCATTTAGCAGAATAATGGCAGTAGGTTTACCCCAGGGACCTGTAAACTTCGAAACCATTGGTTCTTGGCCAGATTTATAGTACCAGGCGTGTGTTTCCTCCTGTGAATCAGATCTTAAATGCAATTAGAAAGCAGTGGTTACCCTTAAAACATTTGTGCCACTATTGTAACCATAGGTACAAATTGCCATAATTGCATTAACAGGGCTCATAGCTAGGAGAGGCTGTTGAGGACAACAGCCTACGTGGCACCTTCCAATACTATGAGAGCTAGCCAACAGGGAGGAAGTTTCCTAGTCAGCACAGACTTTATTTCTCTAGGTCCTGTGACCAATGTATGTGTTGTCTTCAACAATAGGATATGATCATCAAGTTCTGGTGGGCAACCAAGAGCAATGGCAATAGCCTATATCGTTTAGGCTTCTGGGATGAGCATAACCTGCTTTGTAGGATAATTCCATTTAAACATATATACTTAGGAAGCTTGTAAAATAATAGGCTTCCATATGATTTGTCAAACATTTTTAGTTAGTTATCTCTTCCCCAACTCCCTCGTCTGACCTGCCTTCCCACAGCTCTCCTCAGTTTCAGCTATGTTCTACCAGCGTCTTCCGTTAAGAGCTTTCTTTCCCCTCCCCAACAATGGTCTCTTCCCAGTTTCCTGAATTCTACAGGTACTCCAAGTTAAATCCACAAATCTATGAATTTGATGCTAAGAGACATCTGCTTCATATGAGTGTCTTTCTGGGTTTGGGTCATGTTACTTACTGGTTTTCAGCAATATTGATTTACCTGAAAGTTTCAAGATTTCATTTTTATGTAGCTGAATAAAATTCCATTGTATACAGGTGCCACATTAGAAATCAATCACTTTTTTAAGGGCAGCTAAACTTCAGAACTTTGGAAATCATTAGAACATATTTCTGTATAATCCATGAATAATGAAGAAATAATTAAAGTTAAAACTGAACGATAAAACCAAATTATTTTCAATAATTGCTTGTAAATTACAGTTAATTATACTTGGGAAATGCATGACCTTCAAAACATACGTAAGAAAAGAAAGAGTGTGAAAATGAGTGCACTGACTATCAGCTATTATAGTTTCACACTTAGTAGGTGACAATGTCACGTAGCCTGCTTGCTATTTTTATTGCCATTTTTAAATTAGTTGGCAGAGATCTTGACTTCGTAATTCAGATCCTGTAGGCTTCTGGGCATGATTCAGCACTTGAGCCTTGACTGCATAGACAAGGGCCAGGCTCTTGTGAATTTACAAGGATGCCCAGGCTACCATGAAAGCTTCTTTAAGGTTGGACAGCAGGATACCACTGGAAAAATCCTAAGAGTGCTTGTCTGACAGAACCTCAACAGGGACAGTAGATAAGATATATGCTTATATCCTTTATTTAAAGGTGAGTATTGAGCTGTTGGTATTAAAGCAGGATTACTGGTGTGTTTACTCTTCACCCAGAAACAGTCAAGCACTCTCTTCTGAGCGTGGACTCCTTTGTCTCAAGGGCATGTTTATGGCATTTGGAACTCCAAGATGAAAATAAAATTTCAGGTTCCCTCTGCCCTATCCTGGAATATCTCATTATCTTTAATTGTTTCTTTGGTAGTTGAATTACATGTGACAAAGAGAAAGACCTTTTTTCTTAAGAATTGAAGGAAGTCCTTTTTTGTTTGTTTTGCTTGTATGGAGGTTTCCTCACTTTTTACATTGATTGCTTCATTTAGCATTCACAATAATAAGTTTCATTATGATGTTTTCATACATGCATGTCATTATACCTTGATCTTATTTTCCATCCCACTACCCTTGTCTACCTCTCCTTATCCCTGTTCTAGTTTGCCTTTTTGCTTTTATGATAAAACACCACAGCAAAAAAGCAACTTGGGGAGGGTTTATTTCAGTCTATCATTGAGAGAAACCAGGGCAGGAGCCCACGCTGGAACTGAAGCAGAGAACGTGGAGGAATGCTGCTTACTGGCTTGTTTCCTGGCAAATGTTCAGCTCCCTCTCATACATCTCAAGCCCACCTGCCTGGGGATGGTAATGTTGAGTGGGCTGGGCATCCTACATCAATTAGTAATCAGGAAAATGCCCAGTAGACATGACCACAGGCCAATCTGATGAGGGTAATTGCTCAGTTGAGCTGTCCTCTCCTCAGGTGTGTTGAGTTGACAGCCAAGGTTAAACAGGTCCCCTGCCTCTCACCAAAGAGTTTCTCTTTTGCTTTCATATCATGTACTCTGAATATGACAAGTTGCTTTTTGCTGTGGTGTTTTATAATAAAAGCAAAAAAAAAAACTAGAACAAGGGGTAAGGAGAGATAGGCAAGGGTAGTGGGATGGAAAATAAGATCAAGGTATAATGACATGTATGTATGAAAACATCATAATGAAATTTATTATTGTGAATGCTAATAAACAATGTTAAAAGTGAGGAAACCTCCATGCAATATGTCGGTTTCTCTTTTTTCTTCTCCATCGCCTTGTCTTCTCCCCCTTTCCTCGTTCCTTTCAGCCCCTCACTTTCTATATACTCTGCTCTCTCCTTTCTTGTCTATATTGAACATTGGCATGTTTCATATTCTAGATTATGAATATGAAAGAAAACACTTGTCTTTTCAATCTGCCTCATTTTGCTCAACATGGTGATCACCATTTCCATACACTTTACTTCAAATGACATAATTTATTTTTCTTTGTCACTCAAACACAATCTCCATTGTATAGCTAGGAAATGGAATCAGCCTAGATGTCCATCAACAAAGAGATGGATAACGATAATGTGATAAATATATGCCATGGAATTTCTCTTAAGTTGCAAAAGTTTTAAAATCATGACATTTGCAATAAAATGGGTACAACTGGAAAAAATTCTATTGAGTGAGGTAACCTAGGCCCAGAAAGTCATATGCTCAAGTTTCCTCTCACATGTGGATCATAGCTCCAAGTTTTTTGACTTGTTAAATCTAATTGGAATATCTAAAGAGACATGGACTTAAGAAAGTGTCCACGGTGTACAGGAAGAAGAGCCCTGGAGAGGGGGTAGACGGTAGAACACACGTGATATGAAAACAGAAGAGAGTGCTGCAGATAGTAAACTTTAAATAAGGATGAGGTAGGGGATGGGAGAGAAAATGGGGTGTTGAGGAAGGGTTAGCTAAACCTAAGGATGTATGAAGAAGACACACGGAAACTCACTACTTTATAAACTCATTTTAAAAACATAATTGTAAAAAAGGTTTTGGAGGCTATAAAGATGGCTTGGTGGTTAAAAGCATGTACTGCTCTTGCAGTGAACCTAGGTTTGGTTCCCAGTACACAGACGGTGACTCACAACCATCTTTAACTCCAACTCCAGGGGATCCAATGCCCTCTTCTAGCCTCTATAGGCTCCTGCACACATGTGTACATATAGACTCATGAAAGTACACACACATACACATAAACATAATTTAAAAATTAACTAAGTAAAAGACTTTGAATGGAGGTAGTATGCATGGGCAGAAAATGCCAATCTCAGAACCATGAGTTATTAAATAAAAATCCAAGTACTAAGTTGATATATTTCCCTAGAATTTGTTGGCCACAAAGGCCTTCGAGGTCCCCAAAACTATATAGGTTTGATGGTAAGATCCTGTTTCTGAAGACATCATATACCTTGGTTTCAAAATACAAGGAGACCATGCTAGACTTGAGCTGGAAGCTTCCTCCCTCTTGGCTAGATGTCGTAGTGGTGGAAGCTGTTAAAAGGAGTCAAAGGTGGGGAATCAGCAAGACTGAGCCAATACACTACATCGTAGATAGGAGACGGGGCTCACGGACCCTGCAACATTTGAAGGCTGTTGGAGGAAAGGAAGTCATTTTCTGGTGATGAAACTACTGGTGAATGAATCACACTCTGGCGGACAGCTTCACACACATGTCCATACAAGTGACCCTGGTTAAACCCAGGGGATTACAAAGCAAAAACAAAACCAGAAAGGCATGAAAAGTGGGATGAGGTCTTGATGGGAAGAAGGGCCTGGGTAAGCATTGAGAGGAAGAGAAGGGAGGGATGAGTGTGACCAAAATGTATCATACACACGTGTTAAATCACCAAATCATAAATTCATACATTTTTACAAACTCCTATTGTGTACATATAGTACAATTTCTTTATCCATGCACCTGTTAATGGACAGCTAGGCTAGTTCCATATCTTGGTTAATATGAATATTGCTAAAGTAAGGGCAGCTATGCATGTATCTCTGTGATACGTATGCTCACTTAGATTCCTTTGCTTATGTACCCAGGAGCAACATACCCAGATCGTATGGCAGTTCCATTGTTAGTGTTCTTGAGGAGCCTCCATGCTGGCTTCTGAGGTGACTGCAGCAGTTTACATTCCCACCCACAATGTATAACGGTTCCTCTTACTCATATCCTCACTGGTATTTTTTTTTTAATCACTTATTTTCTTGAGGAGAGCCATTCTGACTGGATGTGGGGATCTGGTTACTGAGCAAGCCAAGCAACTGCAGATACCCTAAAGGGATGGCAGGTGTCTGACCTGCTCTGCCTGATGTGATATGAATCTTCCTTTCCCCCACCCCAGACCAGAACCAGGTTTTTGGGTTTCGTTTCCTCATTCCTGAACTTCCACAACCTTCCCGCCTTTACCCCAACACCCCACCTTTCCCGCCTTCTGTAACGGTCAGAGAGGCTTCCCTATATAAGCCCCTGCATTGGCTCTAATAACTGAACTACCCACCGACGTAGTCTCCCGGGAGGGAACTCCTCCCGCCGCACTCTGAGCCACCTGAGGTCCAGTTCCATCGTCCTCCATTCTCTGGCATGGCTGGAGCACAACAGCCATGCTGGAGATGGAGACACACCCACAACTGGAGTGAGGTGGGATCACAATGTAGCTTTAATTTTAATTTCCCTGATGATTAGGACGTTGAGCTTTTTCACATATTTATTGTCCATTTGTATTTGAAGTAGAACATTATGACAGAAAAGAATTAGAAAAAGAAGAAGAGAAGGCATGGGAGGGGCAGGGAGACGAAAGGAGAGGAAGTAGAGGAAGAGGGGGAGAAAGAAGTGAGAGACCTAGTGTGACCAGACTAGTTTTTCAATCATGGGAACACAGTGGGGTCAAGCATCTGTGGGAAGAGATATGTATACTCCACTTGTCCTTGGTTCCTCAAATTGGGCGTTGATTTTGAAACATCTACGGAGGCAGACATTAAAGCACAGGTACTTTGGAAGTGGCGTCCAAGGCCTCTGTGGTAGAAACTTCGAGAGGATGCCTGTGAGACCCGGATCCACAGCACATGTAATATAAGGGGCAAAGACGATGACAGTGGAACAAACGCAATGGATTCCCATCTTGGTGAGTATATCCTAGATCAGCAGCGCTGTGACATAAGAGTGGAGAAAGATGTATGACCTGAAGCAAAAGAGACTGCGGGAGTCATTCCCAAAGCAATGCTCTCCCCGAATAAACGAAGCACGGGACTTTTGTTCAAGAAGCCTATCCATACTCATATTGGGGTGAATCAGCTTCCACACATGCTCAGTTTAGGAGTACATTGCTGAGCATGCTCTGTTTAAGGTCACAGTTTAAAAAGAGATAGACACATTGGGGTAGGGGTGTTTAGCTCAAAATCTCAGAGTACATATGAAAAGATGAAAGTGATGGGCAGAAATGCCTCTGGGCGTGCTCGGTTTGTACCATAAAGTTGAAAATAAAGGAAAGGATATTTTGAAGGTGTATGAACGCAGGGTCTGCCCCGAAGGTACTGCCTGGTTTAGTAACTAACAGTCTTCTGAGACATTTCACTCATTCTTAAGGGTATCAGGAATAATGATCATCTGAATCTACCTACTGCTGGGTGGGGGCGCTGCATCTTCTACTTAGAGGAACAGAACTCTCTTTTTTGTTGTTTGTCTTGGTTTTGTTTTTATTTTTATCTTAGTTTTTTAAGACAGGGTCTCCTGGTAGCCCTAGCTGGCCTGGAACTCACTATGTAGACCAGGCTGACCTCAAGCTCACAGAGATCTGCCGGCTTCTGTCTCCTGAGTGCTGGGATTAAAGGCATGTGCCACCACGCCTGGCTGAAACTCTCTTTTTAAATAATACTTTTTATCTCGTCTTGGAAAATTTCATGTATGTATGCAGTGCATTGTGATCATGTCCTCACCCTGCTCAGTCCATCCTGCTTCTCCCAGGCCTCCCCAAGCGGTCCCATCTCCCAACTTCAAATCATGTCCTTGTTTTCTATAATCCACCGAGTCCAGTTAGTGCTGCCCATATGCATATGGTATAAAGCCATCCACTGGCGCATGAGCAACGTGCCATGGCCCATACCCTGAAAAGAAAAACCCTCCTCCTGCAGCCATCCACTGACAATACCTCCTCGGGGGTGAGGCTTCAGGAGCCCCTCCCAACCCATGCTGGAACTTTTAATTTGTGTACTTGTGTAGATAATCACAGTAGTTGTGAGTCCTTGTGTGCAACAGCCACATCGTGTCCAGAAGACAGCATCGCTTAGCACTCTTCCCCTCCAGTTTCCAAGTTTTTTCCACCCACTCTTCTGCAATGTTCCCCGAGTCTTGTGGAGGAGGGCATGGGGGGGTGTTGTTTGATATAACAGCAAGGTCTTAGAATCAGTCACTCTGACACTGTAGCTTGATGTGTATATAATTGCTTTGTCAAATTTATTTTATTTTTATTTATTTATTTTTTTGAGACAGGGTTTCAATACATAGCACTGGCTAGTCAGGAACTTTCTATGTAGCTATTTTCGACCCAACACAGTTAGATTTAAGCCATATAAACACACAGATCAACTAGTTCTGCTTCCTTATTACTTGACTCCATGCTTTCCTGTTAGTCCTGACTCACAGGAGCAGACATTTGGAGGCTCACTTGAGACTTTTGGTTCTCTTGCTGTCTACTTTTGCACAAGGACTCCTACCTTGTAATTTGAGAGAATTAGTGAGAATAAATATGGTCTTTCCAAGTTAAATTAATCTAACCCTAAGAGGAAAAGCTTGGTTTCTAAGTTTTTAGTATTTCTAATCCTCTGGATCATAGGAATGAAGTCTTGTCTCTGCAGAAAGAAGTTTTAGGTCTGCATACCTATTAGCGGTAAATATTGTTTGTCTTATGGTTATTATCTTTTAATGTCAATTCAATTTTGTATCAAAGTGTATTTTAGAACAAGTTTTCCATGGAGAGTTCTTTTTATTTTAACTTTCTATTTACTTAATATTATTCATTTATTTATTGTTGTGTGTGTGTGGTGTATGCATACATGTGTGGGATACATGCACCCATGAACTCATTGTACAGAGGCCAGAGGAGAACATGTGTTCTGCTCTATCGCTCCTTTATTCCCTTACTCTGTCTTTGTTTGATTTCTGTTGCTGGGATAAACAGTAGGACCAAAAGCAACTGGAGAGAAAAGGGTTTTTCCATCTGACATGTTATAGTCCATCATTAAGGGAGGGCAGGGCAGGGCAGGAACTCAAGCAGGAATGGGTGGCCGGAATTCTAGGATGGAGGAATACTGCTTGCTGGTTTGCCTCCTCTGACTTGCTCAGCTACTTCCTCTTATACAGCCCAGGCTGCTCTGTCCAGGGAAAGCACAGTCCATGGTGGAATGGGCCATCCCACATCAATTAACAACCAACAAAAATGTCCCACAGGCATACCCACATGCCAATATGACAGAGGACATCTTTCAGTTGAGGTTCCTACCTCAGAGATGTCTGTAGTTTGTGTCAAGTTGACAAAAACTAAGTAGCACAGGTAGTGCTATTGAACCTGCAACTGGACTGACAACTATCAAGCCCCAGTGATCCTCCTGGGATCTTGATCTTCCTACCACAGTGCTGTGTTACAGAAAAGTACCCCCACACTTAGCTTAGCTTTCTTTGCATGTGGGTGCTAAGGATTTGAACTCAGATCCTCATACTTGCACGACAAGTGCTCTTACCCATTGAGCCATCTCTCTAACCCTGGAAAAGATCTTTTCTAGACCATTTTAAAGGCTCTGAGCTTGAGTTCTCTCTTTGGGGCAGCTACTAGCACGTTAGAACAATAGATAGATTTTAAGCTACTTTCATGAGCTTTTGTCACAGAATGGCCAAAGCAATCTTTAAATAGACAGTTGGTCCTTCAGTTTTGCTAGATGTCTGCTGTCTTCAATGCTGTCTGTATTTTTATTTTACTCCAAACACCTTGGGAATTTTATTAATCACCTTGAAATAAAGGCAGAACCGTTGTCATTGGGATTGATTTTGTTTGTTTTTTTAGTAAATTGAACTGGGGAATTTCAATAATCTCTTCTTGCCTTTCATCTATCCCTAAACCTCCTGCAGGACAGGAGACCTTATAAATACACACAAAAGTCCCATACTGAGGGAACAGGCTGAAGACCTGGCAAGACAGAGATGGTTTAGATTCTAAAGAGAGACAGGTGGGAGCCTGTCATCCATCAATCTATGACTCCTCCCCCCAGATCTTCTGTGTTTTACCGCATCTTTTGGGAAACTAAAGATTACCTCCAAGTAGTTGGAGTCTCCTAAAATATACTCATAACTGAGTGTCAAAGCATGAGATGAGAATTAATCTGATTTATACAAATAAAGCTGTGTCCTTACCAGGGTGCTGTAGAAAAGCTCACATCTACTACACTACAATAGTAAGTAATGTTTTCTATAACTTTGATTTTACTGTTTCTTATTGAAGGTTAGCTTTACTTTGGAATGTGCAAGGAAGAAACTCAAGAATGAGAGAGATTAGTATCTTAGTCCAGATCACATAGAATAGCTGTTACTGTTATTGACTGTGCAGACTATCGGATCTAATTAGAGACACCCTACACGATAATCAGGGCCTCTCTTGTTTTAACAAATCATGCCATGCACTTTTTGGTAACACTGCCTGGCTTTCTAGCCTCCAGGTTTATACTAGAGTATTTTCATACAGTAAACCTTTTTTGATGGAGTAAAGATATCAGAAGGGAACACTCGAAAGCATGAAAATCTGGAATGAAAAAGGTAATTAATTCCTATGGGTAGTTAGGAAATTTGCCAAAATTTAACTGTCTGCAACAGTTCTAGACCCTGGGGTTTTGAAAAGGAAAGAGGCACAGCTTCTGCCCTTAGGGAGCTCTGGATTTCATACAAACCCATCACTCTGAACCGCTGTATGATGCCAGGGAGCCTTCTGGTCCTTCATTAGCAGGCTTTGATGGAGCTGCATCTTCTCTGATTTGGCTGTGGGCAACTTGGTCTTTCATTTCTTGAGAATTTACCACCTGAGGTGTTATCAGAATCAGAGAGAAGAGGAAAGACAAAACCAGGAGTTGCCACCCATTTCAAACACTTTGAGTAATGTCTGTCTGACTGCTCATATGGCTCTGGCCATAAGTACAGTAAATATTAACAAAGCAATGTACTAAAATTAACTTCTTAAATGTTCATATCTTATCTTGATTACTTTATTGGCTGCTGTTTACCCATATTAGCGCCACTAAAATGATGCACAGTTCTGCCTTGAAATTTTTATTGGCTTCATTTTCTATCTAGGATAATTAAACAAATAAAGATAATTGGGCAAATGAAGACAAAAAAGGATGGTAATCGCTTGTCTTTGTGATCTCATCAGCAGATAATTCATCTAGTTCCAATGCTACCATTTAATCTGCTTCCTTTCAATTTGGGTAATGTCCTACTTGAATCAGGGGAATTAAAAGCCTTCTCAATTATAAAGGAAGGTTCCCATAAGACAGAAGAATACAAGAAACTCAGCTATATGCATGTGTATTTTGCTTAAAAGCACCTGCACATGTACATAAACAAATGGCTTTCTCTCTGGCTCTACTTTCAGGAGTGTTCAATAAAAGGTAAGTAAATTTTGTGTAATAATCAATACTATGCATTCCCTAAGGAAAATGGAACTAAGCCAAAGAAAAGTGCAAACAAAGGCTATGTGGAAATTCAAAATTATCCCTTTACTCACAAATTAAATATATTCATAACAAATCATTCCACTGGCTCTCTGGGCTTTAGTAATTCAATGATGGTTTATTTATAATAGCTTTTTCCTTTCATTTGTAGATTGGGGAAGGGGAGAGCCTACGAAATAGAATAATAACAAACAGCTGCTGGATGTGATAGAAATTTCCTAGGAAAGAAAATATGCTAAATGTTATTTTTCTTATTTTGTGTTTTGAAAGCTTCTTGTCACTGAACTGTCTGTTTATGATGTATTTATCATATTACATAAAAAAACTGAGAGAGATAATACAATGAGCTTAATGATACCCAGCATGTTGGAAACAGTTTTTTCCCGAGTAGAGCCAGGAAGAAAATTCCTACCTAATATCCCAAATCCACATCAATTCTGAGCTGCTAAACCTCCCTGTCGTGCGGGGCGGCAGCTGCTCTGACATTTTCCCCTTATTCTTGTACAGTACCAAAAGAGCTCAGGAAAGCACTGTAGTGGAGCCAGAAAAGCTAAGACAGAATCCCGCCACTCCCAGAATGCTCTAGAGTTTTGTGGGGGCCCTCTGGGATACACTTCAAAGCAAAGGGCTTTGTCACTTTTCTTACAACACATTAAACCCCAAAGGAGAAAGCCCTTCTGTTTGTTCCATATTAAAATTCAGTTTCATTTCAAAACAAAAAGTTGGGTTAAATCAAAATATTTGTTACTTACTGTAGAGAGCCTTAACTTCCTCTAGGCGTATTAAGTCCTTTCCTGGTCAGAATGTCTGAAAGTCAGAGACCCTTTTTGATATGTTGGGCCCCGAATCTATTTTCTAAAGTGTATGCTCATAGGTTACATATAGATGTAACAACTGAGATTTTCATTTTAAAATTGCTAAGGCATTTTCCCACTCTACAGAGTTTTTCAACATATAAGAGAAGAATCTCTTCATTTTTGATCCTCTGTCCTGTTGCTGCTGACAGAACTGTCCTAGGCAATTGTCCTGCAGAAGTGACCATCCTGGTAACCCATAACTGATTGTGAACCTATGATAGAATATGGTATAACATTCAAATCAGATCCACATACAAAGGCTTCTAAAGGAACATGCAATAGAGGTGATCTTGGGACACGAGGGCTGCCTCCAGACTACTGGAGCTATTCATATGTTACAAGATATTGCTGCCTTCATGAAGCCTGGATGTGTAGGCTATGTTTTCATTCAGCAGATACATACTACTTATTATATGTAGGTAATATCGTTTATACAGTGAATAAAATAACAAATTATACATTTCTGTCCATATGCTTTTAGATTTATCTGTTAATGGGAATATGCAGAAAATAAACAAAATAAATTAGTAAATGATATATGGTATATTCAAAGAGGAAATTGCTATTGAAAATAAAGCAAGAAGAAGAATGTGGGGTTAGAAGGGCTGATAGAGGGTCAGTGTTAAATGGGGCTCTTAGGAAAGGCTTCAGAAAGAAGCATTTAGGTAAAGGTCTGAGGGGTGTATAGGAGTGGTCAGTAAGGATACCTGGAGTAATAGTGCTTCAGTCAGAGGAAAGAGCAGGTTCAATGGTTCTGAGGTAGGGGTGTGCCTAACATGTGAGAGGCACACCTGGTTTCATCAAAGGCGATGAGGAAGAACATAGGAGGAAATGACATCAAAAGATGAAAGGGCGGGTTGAGAACATCTTAAGGAGTTGCAAGCCACTGTATGTATTTATGTTTTCATTCTGAAAAGAATGAGGACCTTGGGTAGATTATGTTTCCACCTAAGACTTTAACAGGCTCTCTCTGGGTCCAGAATCAATAAAGACAGGAGGCACCAAGGATGGAAGCAATCTCGGGATTATGGCAGCAGTTCATGTGAGTGATGATGGTAAGATGGTGATGGGGTAGTGGTGAAATGGTAGTGGGGTAGAGGTGAGGTGCTGATGGGATGGTGATGAGGTAGGTAGTGGAACGGGGAGGCGGTGATGACAGTGCAGGCTCAGGCTCTCCTTCCACATCAGATACTCTAATGCTTCCTACCAACTTATTTACTCACTGAAAAAGGAATGGATATGTGCTGTGATAACTGCATTGATACTGATATTTGATAGTGCAATTAGTCATAATTGCACTAACAAAAAATTACTGACTTCTGCCTCCAAGAAGACTGAATAAAAGTATTTATCACATTTCTCCTACCATGAACGACCAACACACTGGAAATTATATATAAAATTGGAAAGATCGAAGAGGCTTGGTTGAATACCTAAAGACACAACAAGCAATGAAGTAGTGAGTTCCCTGGGATGATATTTACACCATAGAGCCCATACTCAGAAATGAAGCAGAAAACACCAATGAGCACAGTCACAGAAGACTGAGGCCCTGTTAAGACGATGAAAAGACAAGCCATTGGCAGAGAAAAATGTGTTTGAAATATGCATCCTGCAGGCAAAAGAAATAATATCTAAAACATAAAAAGAGCCATCACAATTCGACATCTTTCCAAATTAAAAACTGTGCATAAGGTATGACAGACTCAACTCTAAATAAGATACACACGTGGCAAATGAGTGCAAGAATTAGTACCTCATTCAACAGCATTAGGTACTAGGAAATGCAAATTTACATATCTACCGGGTTGGCTAAATGATAGAGTGACACCACTGAGGGTGTGGAGAAACTGAATCTCTCTTTATAAAAAATAAAAACACTGACACAACAGTAACAACATAAAACCCCAAAACACACACCCAGGTGTGGTAGCATGAACCTTTAATTCTGGAAAGCTGAGGCAGGAGGATCGTGAGTTGGAGAACAACCTGGCATACAGAGTACGTTGGAGGTCAGTTTAGGAGATTTAGTGAGACCTACATACATTTTGACAAGGACTAGGGATGTAACTTAGCAATAGAGCACTTGCCTCAAATATGTAAGTCCTAGGTTAGAATTTCAATACCAAGAGAAAAAAATCAAACCCCAAACTCCAAATATGCAATTATCATACCACTAAGCAATTGCTCCATGGGTTTTATAATCTTGATATTTATAAAAACAAAACTTAGAACAGCAGAAATGTCTTCCTAGGTTTGAATGTTTCTGTTTGAATGACTAAACAAACTGTAGCATATTCATTTTACGTCAGTCATCAAATAACCAACCCTCAATGCATACAATAACCTGAATAAAGTAGATAATGTAGAGAATATGCTGAGTTTTAAAATCAAGTTACAAATAGTTACACTGGATAGTTTTATTTACATAATATTCTTGAAATGACAAAATAGTAAACGTAGGGATCCAGCTAGTGATTACCAGGTGTGACTGCTTTTTCTATGTGTATGAATGTACTGCCTGCACATGTGTAAGTGCACCCATGTTCTGCAGTGCCTACAGAGGTCAGAAGAGGGCATCAGACTCACCTGGAACTGGAGTTGCAGACTTACCGACAGTTGTTAGCCACCAGTGGGTGCTAGGAATTGAACCCTAGGTCCTCTGCAAGAGCAGCCAGTGCTCTTAACTGCTGAGACATCTCTTTAGCCCTGATGGATCATTTTAATGTCAGCTCTCACAAAACAGAATCAGGTAAGTAGAGAACCTCAACTGAAGAAGTTTCCTGACTACCTAACTGATATGGGACATGTTAGATTTCAGGAGAGGAAAAAAGAATGGAATTTAGAGTTAAGAAATAAAAACCAGAGCCAGACCTGCAGCAGGCAAGGAGTGTATACTTCACTATAAGTATATAGCCAGCGTGGAATCTTCTCCGCACAAGAAACCTCTACAAACTAATAAGGGAGAAGGAAGGTTTTATCCTTTCTGGGCCCAGCTGGAAGGTGTTTGGTGCCAAGGTTTAGTGAATGACTGAAACCCTTCTTTCAAGATTCCATTTCCAGAGGAGCAGGCTAGTGTCTCTCCCTTAAGGATCCAGTTTGTTTTACAAACAACTTCATTGGTTCTGGGACTGACAGGTTGATAGGGCTCCAAGTGAACCAGACCTGCCAATTTGGGGCTAGTTATTTCAAAGCATTTATGACTTTATGGCCTCCCGCAGTGGGACTCACGGCTCTTCTACAATTTACACATTCCATTATTCCAGACCCTGGAGACATAAAGAAAAAGAGAACACAGGGAAGAATGGGAAAGAGGCCTCGTCCTTTCTTTTAACTATTTCCAGGGGAGACTGGTCAGTGAGAGCGAGCAGAGGGTCTTTTTAGGGGAAGTTTATATTTGGGTTTTTCCAGTTTCCCATGTTTGTGGTTGAAGGATTTTTATTTTCTTTTTAGAATCTTTAGCTTCTGGGACTTAGAGAGGCTGGCATTTCTTTAGTCACGAACAGCTAGGTGAGGGTAGAGGTGGTGACAGCCTGTAATTTATGTTGTAACAGATTGGAAAAAAAAAGTTTTAGGAAGTAAGGCACCAAAATGAGAACTAGGCTTGTCATAAAGATGGGTCCTGTAAAGGGCATTAGCCATGAGCCCCAAGAGGAGTCCCTAAAGCTTCTCTACACATAGAATTGAACTCTGGTTCAAGGTTTTAGTCTTTCCCGTAACTGTCTGTTAGTTTCTCTTACTGTTCCCAACAGGTTGGTATAAAAGCAACATTCTTCTCCCAGCATAACACAGATCCCACCTTTTCATGCAGTAATAAGGTCCAGCCACCTTTTATTTTGTAGCACCACGGCAGCCAGAGAGTGGAGCTGAGTTTCAAGCGTGTCAATGCCGTATTGTACTTTGGCCAGGTCTTCTTTAACTTGTTGGGCAAGCTGCCTATGTTGTACCTGGTGGAGGCCAATTGCAGTCTCTTCCAAAATGGCAGAGCCCACCATGATCATTCCTAGTAGGAGAGGGAGTACTCTTGACTCTAGTGGAAGTTGGCTGGATTTTCATTTTTTACCCCGGAACAGCTACAAGGTCTGGAACCAAAGACAGAGGTCACCTTGGCTTTATGGGAAGGGTAACAGGAAAAGATGCCCCCAGAGCAAGAGAAATAGGCACCCTTGGGAGCCCTTGCATCTCCTGTTAACATTGTGTGTGGAGGAGAAGGGGGCCCACACAGACTGAATTTCTTAAAGTTTGTGTGGTGCGGGGCTGAGGCAAGGTCCTGGTGATGAAGGATTAGTTAGGGAGATATTGGACAGGCCCATTCCCCAATAGGACATTTGGCTTGCCTAAAGGCATGTCCACCACTCCTCCATTTCCAAATCCTGCTGCAGTTGAAATAGCATGGCATAGCTACCATTTACAAGGGCAAGTATTTGTTCAATTGGTTGATTAGAATCAGAAGGAGCGAAGATGAAAGGGGTGATAGTGTGCAAGTTGTTCCTTTGTTGGAAAGACTGCGGGAACTGAAAAAGCCCCTTTGGGATGGATTTTTATGATTTGTCCGTGGTCAGGGCTGAGGGCTACTGTTCTTCATTTAGGCTTTGAAGGGACCCAAGTTGGAGGAACTACAGGGCAAGGCAGAGAACCAACCTCCCACCCTCCCACCACTCTCCCACCCCCCACCGCCAAGGAGTTAAAGGGCCAACTTGAGGGGTGTCCTGCGATCTCTGCTACTATTCAAAGTGTAGCAACGCTGCCATCTGTTGGCACGCTGCCCTTCCACCACCATCCTAGGTCTAAGTTTTATGTTCCCCGTAGAGTGAGATCTTTTATGGTAAATTTTCATGCTATGTCATTTAGTTTGTCTTCAGGGAAGGGGATCCTGGCTATGCTCCAGGATGTGGCAATGTTTACATGTGGCCATTTCCTCAGGAATGACCAACAGGAGCCAGAGTCTTCATCTCATTTGGGGTACCCTCCCATACATTTGCTAGGTGGATGCATTTTTTTGTCCCATGCCACAAGGAAGTTTTGTTTCTTGAATTTGTAGGTGAATCCCCATGTAATAACACCATCTGATAAACACGGAACATTCATCCCTTGGATTACATATTGTTTTGTTGAGGATGAAATTGAGGTCCCCATCTCATCCTAGTCAAAGACAGACTGTCGATGTTTTTTCTAGGAAGAGTAAGGTTTAGAATATCCCATTGTAAGACTCAGAGTAAGGAGAAGAAGAAAGAGAAACATTTTCCCCCTGACTGGAGGGCCAGAACAGCGGGGCACACTGCATAATCCCTTCTGCAATAGTAATGGTTAAGTAAAGGAAGGCTAACAGCAGGTTTTCTTTTGAACCCCAGTCCTTAAGGGGTTGTAGAGATTAGACAGACCTACTAGGAGAAGAGGAGCAGTAATGTATCTGATAGATATGATTAGACTATTACATAGCATTATTGAGAGGGGGGGATAAAATACAGGCACAATGTGGAGAACCAGATCTAAAGGTTCCTTGAAGCCACAATTCTTCGATGGTGTTGATAAGAAAGTCCCAATCAGTGACTGGTCCAGAGATCAACCAGAGGTCACCCCTAAGGTCCTTCAGGAAAGAGTAGAAGAGAGTGAGTGTTTGTGTCATGTAGAGCTGAGTTTTAGAAATAAAGGAAAGTTTGGTTAATCTGATTGTTGTAGGGCCTGTAGAGGTAACTTTGTAGGGGGATATTGATTTTTTGAGGCTAGAGACAGATCCAAGCAGGGATGATTTTTAGTTTTGTTGTAGTAGGAGTTAAAAGGATAACTTTGTGTGGCCTGTTCACTTAGGGGCTACTGAAGGGTGCTGGGTTTCAGTTAGACCTGGTCTCCTATCATGATGGACGTATTTTTTTTAGAGTGTGGGAAGAGAACTGGAGAGAGAAGATGTGCTCTTTCCCATAATTGTCTCCTGAGAAAAGAGAGGAGTCTGGTGACCAGTTTGGGATGGGGGGGCAACGGAGGTGTTAATAAGTTGTATTTCTGGGGACAGAATTGGCCTACTATACATAGTTTTGAAAGAACTGAATTGGGTGGATTTTGGGGGGAGAGTTTATATTTTTAATAGGACCAGAGGAAGAAATTTTATCCGGTTTAATTTTAGTTTTAAACTTAGTTTGGTCAAAGTTTTTTAAGAGTGTGGTTAGTTTTTTCATTTTCTGGGATGACTGTGGATGACATGAAATGTGAAATTTCCAAGGAATATTTGAAAAGGATGTTTGACGTTGTGTGACAGTGGGGGTAAATTCTGAGCTGTTGTCAGACTGTGTAGAGCTGGGTCAAGTCAAATCTAGGAATAATTTCTGAAACGAGCAACCACAGTGGCTCTGTTATTGGAAACAGGAAATACTTTTACCCATCCTGAAAATGTATCAACCAAGACTAAAAGGTATTTTTGCCTTTTTACAAGAGGCATATGTCAGTCAGGAGCAGGCAGAATGATGCATGGGAAAGGGCAGAGGTCAGAATTAGGCCGAGTTATATACGCAGGCATATATCACAAGTTGGGAGTATTGTTGGAGATAGGATTTGTCTTTAGATTGAACCTGAAAATATTGTTTTAAGAATGTTAAATTTTGGTAATGTGTGGTACAGAGAATGTAGAAACATGAGGATCTCAGGAGAGGAGGGTTGGGGAGGACTGGGCTGTGTGGTTTGGAGCACTATGAATGCAGGTGTTCCTTTGAGATCTGAAGGTGTTAGGGAAATTGTTTGTTGTTGTTAATTTATTGGCTATATTATTAGCAATGGAGAGGTAATTTTTGATGTTTTTGGCAATGTACAATTGTTGTTGTAAACGGAAGTAAATGGGTGGCATTAGTGATGGGTGTGTCCTTTTGGGTTAGAAATTTCTTTTATCTTTATAGTAAAATGTTAGGGTATTGTAAGTGTATTTAGAATCCAAAAAAAAGAGAGAAGTCTTGTAAGTCAAAGACCGAGAAATATGAGGTGTTAGGGAACTGAAGACGGAGAGTAAAGGTGGGAACCACTGGAAAGGTGGACGCCATGACCTCATTAATTTTTTGGAGGTCCTGGACTAGGTGAAAAGATTTATTAGGTTTTTAAAAAAACTTCTAGGACTGGCATATTGTGTGGTGTTTGTACAGATAAGTTATCCTGCTAGTAGAAGGCAATTTACGAGGGGCTGAGGGCCCTTCCATGTATTTAGGGATAGGGGATATTGTTCTTGGACAATATAAGACAAAGGAGTTTTTAGGGAAATGAGAATGGGAGAATGATGATGTGCCATGGACAGGTTTGTGATTTCCCATACGCTGTGGTGAACATTAGGTATCCATGAGTGGAGGACGGGGTTATCTGAGGCTTTGGAAAGTGACCCATCACCCGAGTCCAGAGACAGGAGAAAACTGGATGTTGTTTGGGGGCTGGGAATGGATAGATATTTGTAACTTGGAAAAAGGCCCCTCGCCAGTAGGGGAATCTGGGCATTCCTGTGAAGGAGCATATTTGGTAGAGATTGTCCAGTTGGCAGAGAAGAGCAAAGTTCTTTTAAGTTTTATAGGGACTCCAGAGACTCCAGTTATTGTAAATGGAGATAGAATTGTCATTGTCATTTAGTTAACAAAGAGAACGATGTCACATTGTCCAATACAAAGATGATTTTTTTTTTACTGGACACATTTTTTTTTTACCTTGAGTTAGAGGAATCTACTTGTTGTATGGCTGGATCAGGCATCTTTATTCTATTAAGTGTCATTTGTGGTCCAGAACTGGAAGCAGACCCAGGTGGGCCTTCGATTCCCTGTAGACATTTTTATTTGTAGTGTCCCTGTTGTTTACAGCTGGGACAAGCGCTGTGAGGAGGAAGGGATTTGGACATTTATTTACCCAGTGTTCCAGCTGCTTGTACCTGTAACAGAGCCCTGTTGGGTCAGGGGAGGGAGGTGGGCGTTGGTTTTGGAGAGACGAAGCTAAGAATTGGAAGTGGGCCTGCTGATCTTTATGACTTTCTTATTTTGTTTTGTTTTTTTATACTTTTTGTTTTCGAAATTGCAGATTTTAAAGGCAAGTTTGAGGAGTTTTTTTGAGGTGTCAGGAGACTCTTTATTAGCCTTTGAAGTTTGTGTCTGATATCTGGTGTTGACTGTCTTATGAAGTGAGGAGGAGACTGCCCTCTGTCGAAACTGGATTTACATTAGCGTATTTATTTACTGTTTTAAAGAGTTTGTTTAGAAAGAGAGCTGGGTTTTCAGCTGGTTTGGGGGTACCTTTTTTTAGATTTTGAAGTTTATTTTAGAGTGGGCACTTAGTTGCATGCCCTCTGCCAAACAACCATAAACCAGAGGCATTTGGAGCCTTCACCAGTAACTTGGTAATTGGGGGCACACCTCTTTTTTCTTTGGGGGACTGATTGTTTCATTGGTGTAATTTATTTGTAATTTTTGTTGCCGTTGTTGTTGTTCTTTAAATGTGGGTCTTTTTGTCTGCCATTATGGTGCTACTAAGTATATCGTATACTTTATGCTAGGTGAGAGAATAAGTCTGGCACAGTCTGGTGTATTATTTTTTAAATAGAGAGGATTTTCTATAACAGACCCTAGCTTTTTAAAAATGTGGTTTATTTTGTCTATTGAAAATGGAACATGGGACTCGAGTGGGATGTTTACCTCCTTCTGCCATCTCCCTTAAAGGGGACACGTGAGTAGTAGTTTTTGAGCATGTATATGGGGACGAGGGCATAGAGAATTTGGGAGCCAAGGGCCAGGTCTGTCACTCCTTGGGAAATGGAGTCCAGGAGGGAGAGTGGGTGTCTGCACTTCCCGGACGCAAAGGTACTGGGAGTGTAAGTGACTGAGGGAAGGGAAGTGAAGAGGGACCCTTAGCCATGGGCAGGAGCAGTGATTCCCGGAGCGGAAGGCGGAAGTGGAGAAATGCGGTGAAGTCCCAGGAGATGCTGGCTGGAGCAGGGACCTCACAAGAGGCAAAGGCGTGGACGGAGCTGAGGGAGCAGAGAAGAGAGGAGGAAGGACTAGGGTTGATCAGCCCCCAGTGGGGGGATGTAAGGCAGAAGTTCATTTGTCGGGTCAAGTCTGAAAGGTTGGGGTTTCTTGGTGTTTTGGACTTCGGTTTTGGATTTGGTGACATAGGAATATCTGGTAAGCATTAGAAGAAATATATAGAGAGGGACAGGCCCATAAAACAATAAAGGCCTGGACATAAGGCAACTTATCCCCCCTTCCATTTTGGTTTAAAAAATGTCTCCAGATCCATTATAATAAGAGGATCAAATGTCCCGAATTCAGGCCAGTGATGACCAGTATGCAACAGATATTGGGACCAAATTTTGACAGAGAATTTAGTGAGTTCTCTGGGTTGAGATTTTTCCAGTTGAAGTTCCTTTAAGTTTGTCCAGAGACAAGCTAAAGGCCAGTCTTTTGGAACCAATATTTGGAGCCATATTTGAGCAGACTTCTTGGACAGTGGGTAGCTTCTCAGACCTAGTTTTCTGACCACTTTCTCTAGCTTATCCCCTATTAAACGGGGAAACTATTTTTTTTTAATGATTCATGATTTAGGCCCTCAAAATTCATGGTTTGATCACAAACAAACTAACTTAGAAAAATCTGAATAGTCAAAATTATGTTTTGAAGTAAAACTATTTCATTTTCAATAATATCTTTCTTAAATCATTACTAAATAAATTGTCATATCTTACAGTTGTCACAGTTTTTAAAGCAAAAATATAAGCTATTAGAAAAGCTCTCCCTTTTGAATGGTCAGTATTGGAAAAAGATGAAAGTGACCAATCTTTCGACGTCGATTTTATGTCTTCTTTACTAATGTTGAGGTATCTGAATTATCTGCAGGTGAACAGTCTACATCTATCCCTCTCTGTGGATTCTTGGTAATGAAGATTACATTGTAAATAAAATGTCTATAGATAAAATATCTGCCTCATTTATTGGTTTTTGTCACTTTCAAATCAACTGTAATGATTTTAGCTCCAAATCCTAGTCCTTAGCTTTCTCAGCTTTAATTGCAGCTGTTGAAAAATTCTGGTAAAGTGTTGAATTGTTCATGTCCAAATTGTCATCTTAAATTTTCAGTTTTTAATTTCATTAATTTTTTGTGGTTAAGATAATATCTAATAATATTTCCCAGACAATACTTGTTCTTATCAGAACAAATAATATTCCTTGGATATTATCTCTTGATGGGGTTTCTAAATAATGTGGTTGGAAAGAAATTCTATTGAGAACAAGCAATTATTAAGGTTTAATGAAAACCTTGCTTCAGTCCGACTTAGATTTACTGCAGCTGATCTACCTGAACAATGAAGTTATATTTCAGTAATATTTTACGTTATCTAATATTGATTGTTGACTTAGCAGGATCTAGAATCAACTGAGACAAGCGTCTGGGCACAACTATGAAGGACTGTCTAGATTAGGTTAATGGAGACAGAAGGCCCATCCGAAACAGGCAGGACCACTCCACGGATGGGAGTCTTGAATTTTAAAAAAGGAGAAAGCTAGCTTAGCACAGGTGTGAGGACACGCTGAACAAGAAGGCTTGGGTCTTGCTGCGAAAAACTATTTGGGCAGTGCCAACCACTGATAAGCCCTACGGACAGAATGGGAGACATAAACATTCTTATAAAGAAGTCTAAGCCAGGGACTGGATGTCCTGGTTTGCCTTCAATTGCTGTGACACAACACTCCGTGTTCTCTGACTGCTGTGCATCCTAGGTAGCAGGTCTCAAGCTCCGCCTCCACAGCATCCCTCCCTGCTGGCATGTCTTCCCATCATGGTAGAATGATTCCCTTGAGTATAAGTCCGACAAATCCATCTTTTCTTTATTGCCTTTGCCAGGTATTTTGTTCCAGCACTGTATTAAGTAACCGAGGCACCTAGTAAGCTACATCTGAAGAGAAGCTGCACAGCAAAGGATTTCTAATGACATCTAATCTGCAGATAACCTACATTTCAGACAGAGAGCATGAACAAGAAGTTTGCAATTGCAAACTTCTGAGAACATTCAGCAAACCTGAACACTCTGTTATTTTGTAAGATAATAAGTTGCCACTTTTGCCTTAATTAGTATGTTATTACATTAAGAAGATATACTGTAAATATCACAAAGCAGCATAAATGACATTTGGGAAAAAAAACTATCACTGGGTTTTATGAACTGTTTTTAAATTTTGCAACTCATTTTGCAATATCTGACCCCAATCTTTAGACAAAATACTTCCAGGCAGATTCATGTCACTCGTTAAACAAGGTCTGGGTGACTCTACAGAATAATCATCACCATAACTTGTAATTAGCCCTAAGGGAGAAAAAAGAAAACCACACACATTTATCCATCTATTTGAGTCTAGTGCTTGCTGGAAGCAGGCATTGCAATTAAAGATGAAAAGGAAACATGTGGAGATTAAAAAGAGGCAGAGAGAGTGGAGAAGGACATGTTGAACAAGAGGGCTTGGGTCTTGCTGTACAAAGCAAACTGGGCAGTGCCAACCAATTACTAGCTCGCTGATAATCCATGGGGATAGAATGGGGAACATAAACATTCTTATAGAGAAGTCTAAGCCAGTGACTGGATATCCTAGTTTGCCTTCAATTGCTGGAACAAAACACTCTGACCAATACCAACTTGGGGAGGAAAGGGTTTATTCAGCTTGTATATCTCAGATCAAGTTCATCACTAAGGGAGCCCAAAGTAGGAACTCAGGGCAGAAACCTGGAGGCAGGAGCTGAAGCACAGGCCCTGAAGGAACACTACTAACTGGCTTGCTAGCCTGGTCCATGCTCAGTCTGCTTTCTTATACAATACACAAAAACCTGCCCAGGGACGGCACTGCTCACGGTGAACTGGGCCTTCTCACATCACTCATCTGGAAAATACCCCATGGACATGGCCATGGGCCAGTTCAATGGAAGCAATTCCCCAGTTGAGGCTCCCTCAACCCAGGTGTGTCAAGTTGACACTAATGCTATCCAGCACACTGAAGAACAGAAAAGTCCTCCTGTAAGGGAATTTAGAGAAACTTTCTCAAGAACGTATCACTTAAGGTAAAATGTAAAAGAAAATAACATTAGACAAAGCATAGACAAAAGAATGATTTCTGAGGAGGGCTACAGCAGACAAACACCTGTGTTAAGCTGAATCAGGGTAAAGACAAATTGAAACACGGTCAGTGTGTCCAGGATGGAAAAGGATGGGTGGAAGCCAAAGCTGGAGACAGGGTCAGTCAGCTGTGTGGAGCCTGATCTGAGTCTTAATAATTCATATAGGGTCTTGAATTACATCGTTCAACACACGACCTCCTTCTGGTGTACCATGGGGCTGGAGCCTCTTCATTGAGAGATAAAGCTTGCTAGTCAAAAGTTAATTGCCCATACTCTGGATGGAAGAAATGCTGCAGAAGCTAATGATTACAAAAACTCAGGCTTCTATTAGGCACCTGGCATGGAGTTCTGCCTTTAGGCAGTCACTCTGGTGAGGAGAAAATACTGGTTTGTTTTCTCTTTAAGACTCTCAAGAAATCAGTTTACCCCTGTGGAGGTTCTGTAGCGACAGATTTCAGGTTACCATAGTAAGTCCCTGATGGAGCAATCCAAAGATTGGGTGGGCTGCCAAGGGGAAAGCTGTTCTTGTGCTAAGCCAGTGACTGGATGTCCTAGTTTGCCTTTAATTGCTGTAACAAAACACTCTGACTAATACCAACTTGGGGAGGAAAGGGTTTGTGCAGAGTCCAGACAGGACTGGGAACCCAAGCTGACAGGGCATGTAAATATTGAAGTACACAGTCACGAATCCCTCTGCTGTTCTTAACATTGTTGACTATCTCACAAGAGTCACTCTTGATTGTCAAAGCCAAGGCCTAAAATCCTTGAAGGACTCAGAACCTCAAAAGCTTACCCTAAACTACAGATTTGAGAAGATAAAGGAAAAGTCAGTCTATAGTACTCCTATTAAAGAAAGACTCTTTAGGCTCAAGGAGGGGCAAGTAAGGTATAAACAGATCGATTTCCAAAAATTATGTGCATTCTAACCATTTTTGTCCCTGTTACTCTAACCTAATTAAATCCAGCTTAAGGCTGTTATGAATGGGGACCAGTAGAACATGTAACCCTCTGGTACCTCAAGCCCAGAAAGATGAATGAATCATAACCTTCTTTGGACCCTAAGTAATAGCTGAGTAGAAGACCATTTCCATGGCCAAAAATGGAGTGCAATGAGTATACTGAATTAATGCATTTGAGAATCGCTTGGATATGGTGCTAAAGCCTGAAGAGGTGTTGATTTTTTCTTTTAAATTGTTTTGACTTTTCTTTTGTAAGTATCTGTGTTTTACTGGCATGTACATAAGTCCATTTGTATCATGTGATGCCTGCAGAGGCTAGAGTATGTTGTCAGAGTCCCTGGATGGAGTTACAGATGCTTGTTAGCAGCCATGAGAGTGCTGAGAACTGAACCTGGGTCCTCTGCAAGAGCAGCTAGTGCTCTTAAGCACTGAGACATCTCTTCAGCTCTGAGGTATTGATTTCTTGATAGACACAATGAGGTGAAGATGGCTTTGTGTCAACTAGTATCTGTGGAACAGAAGAGCAGGCACTTCAGTGGTAGCTTTTCGTATCCATTGAGTTCTTGAGGCCAGTAGTGCTAAATCAGAACTTTCTTTGCTGCCTGTGCTTCTTTACTTGTTGCTGTGACAACATATCTGACCAAAGCACCTTAGGGAAGGAAGAGGCTTTCTTGCTGTTGTTGTTTGCTTTGGCTTACCGTTGTCCATCACAGCAGGAAAATTATGGTGGCAGGAGGATGAGGGAGCTTGTCACAATGTGTCCACAGAGCTTGTCACAATGTGTCCACGGAGCTTGTCACAATGTGTCCACGGAGCTTGTCACAATGTGTCCACAGTCAAGAAGCGGAAAGAGGTCAGTGATGGTGCTCGGTCGGCCTGCTCCTTGTTGGTCAGTTTGGGAATCCCAGTTCATGAATAGTGTCACCATCAATCTAGGCCTTCCCACCTCAGTGAAACCTCTCCAGAAATTTCCTCATGGATGTGCCCAGAAATTTGTCTCTTAGGTGATTCTAAATCCTATGAAGTTGGAAATCAAGATTAAAGACACCATCGAAAACAGAAAAGCCCCCTTTCCTTAAAGAGAGGAAAAATTACTTTTCAGGGAGCAACAACTTTTAAGTATAAATTTTGGAGAAGTAACAGTGAAAACCTGGGCTGATTCAACTTAAGAATCCTCCTGGTAGGTGCTGGTAAGTGTCATTTGGGCGTCAGGATACAACAAGGATGTTATTTATCTTATACAAAATTTCCAACAAAAATCACAGCTCACTTCTTTTTGGCATCTGCTCACCAGAGTAGAACAGCCTCAAGATGCTCTTCTTTGAAGTTGACTCTAGTCACTTTACTGTAGAGAACAGTAGCAAGCTGTCCCCTGCCTCTGAGCCTGGCTGTCAGAACCAGTTCAACCAAAGCACATGTCAAAGCAGGGACATACATGTCTTCATCCACATCTGGTCGGGCCTGGCACGTGGCTTTAATAGCTGTTGCCTTGTAGCTGAGTACTAGGGAAAAAACCAGGGGAGCAACCTGCCAAACTTCACACATTTGATGGGACTGGCATGTCAGGAGTATCAGAGGGTGGCTATTTAGGACATGACAGAAAGTGGCAATTATTGTTCTTGCTGTTTTCTTTCATTCAGTATTTACTTGTACACATGAGGTCACACAGTGAAGGGCAGAGCTAAGAAAAGAATCCAAGGCTTTTGACTTCAAATCAGTGTTGTTTCTATTGCACTAAGCTATTGTTTTGAATCCTGTTTTGTAATATGGGGTGCCAGATAGGAAAGTGAAAACCCCACAGAATGGACTCCTCCTCCTGCCTTGTAGTTATTTACCATGTGAATGGAGAATGCAGCAGTGGGTGACTTGTGCTTCTGTCACAGGCTTCTAAAGACCAGGCACTGTAAAAAGAACAAAAATATCATAGTGTCTGAAGTCCAGGAAGCCCAAGGTCAGGGTACTGGTAATTAGCCCAGTGAGAGCATTTTTACTCTTTTGTCTCATGGCAGGAGACAAGAAAAAACTAGTAGAAGGCTCCATGAAGCCTCCTTTTATAAGGGCTTTCAACCCTGACACAGCAGTCCTCGTGGCCTAAGTAGTACACAATACCCCAGCTCTTGGTTATATTTTGGAAGGACCCATTTGAAACAAAGCAATTGGTAACACTAACTCAGTTAATGACAGATCAATAAGCCTTCAAATAAGAAGGTTTCTACCTTCAAAGATTAGTTTCCAAGGAGGCCCAGAATTGGACTATGGTTTTTAGTTCAAAGTTGTATCAAAGTATCATTCCTGGTTTATTTGACTAAGATGTCTTCCTTTTTCATACAGATAATGTATTTTAAGTCTTAGCATAGTTAGAATGCAAACAGAATGCTCTTTATTTAAAAAGCCTTCAATGACCCATCTCCTCTTTTTCATGCCTTACATTTTATAATGAGAATCAGGGATTATATCCTTATAGCACAGAAGTCATATGACTTCTACATGAGATTTTCCATCTTATAAGTATTTTGAAGTGGTCAGGATCAGCTTTATCACCTTAAAGAGAAAGTTGCAGCAACATATGAAGAGCTTAGCAGGAAAACATAAGGAGTCCTGCAGGAATGCCTACTGTAAGAAGTGGCTGGTCTTCTATTTTCCACTACTTAGACCATCTGATAAAGTTGTGGATACAAGTTAATGAACTAGAAACATAGAAAATAATGCAAAGAATCCATGGTTGAAACAAAGAGTTGGTCTTTGAAAGATTAACAAGACTGACAAACCATTAGACAAATTAACCAAAAGAAAGAGAGAGAGGGGACCCAAATTAACAAACTCAGAGATTAAAAGGGAAGTGCTACAATAAACTCTCAGAAAAGTCAGAAATCCATTAAGGACATATAAAGTATATTATACTAAACTATGAAATTTTTTTAAATGGATAAATTTCTACATATGTATGGCCTACCAAAGTTAAATCAAAATTACATAAATAATTTAAACAGACCCATAACAAACAATGAGATAGATGTGGTGATTTAAAAAGTTCCCAATTAAAAAGAGCCCAGGACCAGATGGATAATGCACAGAATTCTTCCAAACCTTCAAAGAAGAGCTAATACCCATATTCCTCACTTAAATACACCCCATCTCCATAAGGCACCACCTCCAGATCGTCCACCAATGGATTTTAACAGGCACACCTTCTTAAGCCCTACTTGGTCTCTAAATGAAGACAATAACATAGTAATAATTTTACCTATCTTGATTTAACTATTTTACATACAATTGAACAAGTATGATTCTTCCTCAGGTCTCAACTGTTTCAGCATTTTCACAAGGTCAATTCCAATGTTTCTTCTGAGATACAAAGAAAACTCAACTGTAAGCCCTTATGAAATTAAAGAAGACATCTTTGTGCTTAAAAGATATAATGGTACAGGGTAAACAGCTCCATTCAGAAAAACAAGAATTGGGGCATAGAAAGGAAGAATTCAAGCCAAGCAAGAATAAAACCCAGCAGGGAAGACATCAAATCTTATAATTCCTTATCTGACACAGAGAGCATACTATGGCATGATGTGAGTTGAAAAGCTCCAGAGTGGCCCTCCATGAGAGAGGCCCAACTGCCTCCACGGCCTTCCTCCTAGACTGGTTCTGCTCATTGACCACAGATTTTCTTATCAGCCTGTGGACGACACCAAGATCTGTCATTGGCTCAAGAAGCATGTAAACCCCTTGGACCACAGCTATAGTGGCCTTCACAGGCCTATATGGTTGAACCCTGGGAAACTTCTTCTTAGTTGCTCTGTGTGAACAGAGTATCCTGGTGGTGCTCAATTCTCAAGGAAAAAAATCTTTCAAATGAATTTAGACTTTTAAACCCTTGGCTTTGTGATAAGTGGGGACTTGATGTGTCTTCAAGGCATGTTTTCTATTGCTCCAGTGCAAAGTGCCTGGCTTTAAAAATGATACTAATTTCTTTAAGAAACACTTCTTATTCTCAAATTTCAGCTTGCTCTTTCTGTGACTAAACTTCAGATTTTTCAAATTGCTGTCCAGTATTTTTTTCAAACTTCAAATCTGATAATATGACACAAATATAGATTTTTTAATATGGGGAAGGAACGAAGGCCTTTTGAAAAAGTCACAAGAAATTTAGGTATGGTGGCACATGCCTTTAATCCTAGCACTCGGGAGGCAAAAAGCAGGCAGATTTCTGTGAGATTGAGACCCCTGTGGTCTAAATAGCGAGTTCCAGGTTAGCAGGAGCTACAGAGAGACGCTGCCTCAAAAAACAAGCAAAAATGAAGAAGAAAAAAGAAAAATCCAGATGGAAACCTACTATTATAAAAGCTACTTAAAGTAATAATGATTTAAGGGGGAGGGGTGGAGAGATGGCTCAGCATTTAAGCTCACTATCTGCTCTTGCAGAGGACCCAGCTTCAATTCCCAGCACCCACATGGCAGATAACAACCATCTGTAACTCCAGTTTCAGGGGATCCCACACCCTCTTCTCACCTCCACGGGCACTGCACAACATGGGTGCACTTACATAAATGCACGCAATACACTCATACACATAAAATAAAAATAATAAATAAAATATTCTAAAAGCTACTTAAAGTATATACATATGCACAATAAAGAGATTGAAGGAGTTACCTTATAACAAAGGAACATTGTCTCTTCCAAACCACATAGGTTAGCAAAATAAAAGCCCAGTGCTAGCAATGGATTCCCTCATATGAAGCTCTTGACTGGGAGTTCCATAGACCCTTCAACAATACTGGATCTTGCTCTTGATTACCCACCAGAATTTCACAGTAAGGCCTATTATATGCAGTAAGACAGTACACATATGAGCTATAGAACAAACAAGGAGAAATCAAGCTGATGCTAACTCCAAAGCCTCATCTCGAATGTCTAGCTTTCCTAGTGCTAAAAGGTACTATTCAAGCTACCTTTTAGCTACAAAACTTAGTGTGAACCTTAACCAGTTGTGAATCCTGCCAGCTACCACAACTGGCCTGGCAAGATATGCCCATTGGTAAAGCAATAGTGGCATGAATGTTATGAGTAACCATTTATTATCTAATTGGATTTAAGGTCTGCTTCAAAGGATGGAGCCCACACCTCACATTGATAACAGTCTTCTACCTAAGGCTAAACTACTGACAAGCCATGGGAGAGAGAACCTAATACATTTATTTTGCTAAGTAGATATAGTATTAAACCGACTTTTAATACCCATAGTTTAATACATCTCTCAACTCCTAGCAGAGAAATACCTTTATACAGCACATGGGGATTAATACAGACAACCGCAACTGGTTTATATATAGAGAATAAGAGGCTGCAGACTGCTTATCCCTAAATAGGGCACCTATATCAACTTCTGCCTCCCAAGGCTAAGTAATCATTGTAGAAGAAGAGGCAAAAAGATTGTAAGAGCCAGAGGAGGTGGATGATCATGAGGAAACAGTTTTCCAGACAAGTGGTCAGTTGCTCAAGTGACAGTATGTTCAAGTTCCATGTAAACTGAAGCTAACCAAAATCCCAGAGGAGACATGGAAGGGAGTCTAAATATGATCAACATATGTAGTATGAAACTCACAAAATTCAATAAAAAATTACAATCAAAGCAAAAGTATCTTAAGGATTGAAATGAACAACCATATGTATGATTAATAAATATATATACCTATTTTATATGACTTCTTTTTCAATATGTTTGGATGCCATAACACCATAATGAGTTCTAGCTAATGGATTTGTTATTTAGGATTAATGGCCTAAAGCTAATTCAGGAGGAGCTATGTTTTTTTCCATTTCTTCTGGAGTCAGTATTAAACCCGAGTCCTTTGTGTTTCAACACTTCTGTGGTAACTTGTCCTGGGACGTAGCATGCAGGTTACCATTAGCCAGATCAATAGTGACCAGCCTTGCCTAAACATGGGAATTACTTGAAGAACTTTTAAACATCCTGATAGCTAAGTTCTGATCCTGAGAATTCTGGTTCATTAGGCTTCAGGACAGCCTGACTTGAGAAATGGAAACTGAAAGTGTGTGCAGTGCTTAGTGCAATGGATCCTAGTGATCTGTCTGCTGAGTACACTCTTCAGTTCCAGTGGGAACCTCTTGTCTTCCATAGGGATCACAGCAGCAGAAATAGCAGCATTTAAAGAAATGTCTATGAACAGTCAAATGGATAAGATATCTGGGTAAAAGTGGAGAACATAATGCTAAATAAATTAAGCCAGTTACAGATGGAGAAATTCTTCATCATCTTCATTAACATGAAATGTAAAAAAAATTTATGTTCATGAAAGCAAGATAAACTGCTGATTTCCAGGATCTTCAAGGTCGGGATGAGACAGATAACTAATCAAAAGGTTTAAACTTTCAGTTATAAAGTGAAAAAATGCTAAAGTTCTATTTTATAACATGCTGATTGTGGTTCATAATGTCAGATTGTGTGCTGAAAGTGACTGACAGTGGATCTTAGAGTTATTTGAGGTACTAGATATATGAATTAACTTCACTGTGAGAACAATTCAGTAATGTATAAGCATGTCAAATCATCATTATAGACCTCAAATATTTATAATTTTTATTTGTCTGTCTATAAATATTAGGGAAACCCTAAAAATAATTATTTTAATAGTACTTTAGGCCGCATTTACATGTTTTAATATTTTCAGACAATGCTTAAAATGTGCACAGATTCGCAAGTATTTTTTCTATGGTGTTTAATGAAAGGTGTTCTGCCTTGCTCTGACAGTCTTTTGGTACTCTTGAGGACAGATGGTTGAAATACTCTTGCAGGTATGAAATGAGACTCTTAACTTTTGTAAGTTCAGTAACTTGAACTTTTCTGCTCCCTCTTCAGGGACCTTATCTCCTTTATGAGAAACTTATTCTTGAGATTTAGGAGAGGTCAATGGTGCTCCTCAGGCAGAATATACACCAAGTCAGGGAGGGTGTAATGTGAACAAGCCTAGTCATGCCCCCAAGTCTCCTGACCTCAGTGGCCCTTGCAGCAAAGGTTCAGCAGGACAAGCAGTTTTCACTGAGCTTTGATGTACTGGAGCTGGGAAGGAGAAGGGAAGGGTTTCCTCCTTTGAACAGAGAATGAACTGAGTTAGATTAATTTGTACTCTCAGGGAGGACTCGGAGGACAATAGAACCAATGTACAGAGAGGATAACAGAGATCACAGATTCAGAGAGGTGGTTAGTATCATCCTCAGAGCTCTTGTATCCAGTTGTCTGGATATTTAAATTGTGTGAGTAGATTTTTCATTCCTGTTTAAAGCTATTTTGAGCTACACTGCTAAGGGGTACTCTACTGAAATTCAGTCCTCTCCTAGAGTCCTAAACTGGTCTACATAGAGTCATCAAGATACATATGTCTGCTAAAATGGGACTTATTCCAGAAGCTGGTTAGTGTGAGTTTCATTTCGATAACAGATTAAAATTTTATCAGAAGAGGTATTCCAAACATCACAGGCTCATCACACTGGACAGTAAACCCAGGGGATTCCAGCTCTGTTTTAGTCTAGTTTACTCATTTACTGGGCAGGCAGCACAGGGAGCTTAACTCTGGATAGTATACAGAGTATTTTGTTGCTACAGTGTGGGTATTTCATTGTTAGTTCTCTCAAGTTTACCTATGATCCAGTGTAGTTCTAAAGAAAATTCTGGAAGTGATTGTGTGGAAACAGAAAAACTGATTTTACATTTAATATACAAGTACCAAAGGTCAAGAATAGCCAAAATAATCATAATGAAGAAAGATGTAAATACCAGACAGCAAGACTGATTATGATACTAGTAATTAAGTCTATAGTATTGTTGCAGAGGTAGATCAACAGCTCGGTGAAACTGATCAAAGTGTTCATTCTTTTATTTAACTTTAAAAACTAAGTTTAGACTTATAGCAAGTCAAACAATTGGCACAAAAAATTCAGAAAATCAGGAGAGTCAAGCGATCAGTCTCCACATCAGGTGAAAGAGAGTGAGTTTTATTTTACGCCAGCAGACTGACACCCGGATCATTCCATAATGGTGCCAGCTACCAGCTCAAGTTTTGGGGGACATTTATACTCATGTGAGGAATGCAAGCAAAAGGCAAACAGCACATATGTGATAAGTAAGTGGTTGACAGGTAACATATGATTACAAAGGTTATAGGAATGTAACAGTCTAAGCCTGTCCCCAGTGATGTGCTTCCTCCAGCATGGCCATACCTTCTAAGACTTCCCAAAACAGCACCATCAACTGGGGACAAGACGTCCAAATACTAAGGGCTTATGGGGAACATTCTCATTCAAACCACCACACCAGTTGTATTTATTTTGTTTATTTTATTTTATGTGTATGAGTGTATTGCCTACATGTGTATATGTGCATATGGCATATATGTCATGGAGTCCCCATGGAGGTCAGAAGTGGGTGTCGGATCACCTGAAAGTGGAGTTACAAATGATTTTTTGCTGCCGTGTGGGTGCTGGGAACTGAACCCATTGGGTCTTCTGCAAGAGTAGTCAATGCTCTTAACCACTGAGCCATCTCTTCATCCCCTAAACAATTGTATTTTATTCTTCACAAATTTTCTCTCCTTTTAATTTCTACATCTTTGGATTGTTGATATTTTTCTTACAAAAACAGCCTATGCCTTTATATTTAATTTTAATATTTAATTTTTAGGCAAGTTCCAAAAACCTACACACATTCAATTCAACAGTTCTTCTTTGAGCACAGAATTGACTGGTGAGCTCCTTATCTTTATTTACTTTTGGTTAATGGGAGCACATCATACTATTTTTTTAAAGTTTATTTTATTTTTATTTATGTGTATGTATGTGTTTCTGTGTGTGCATACACACATGGCTGCAGGTGCCTGAAAAGGCTGGAAGAAGGCATCGTATCCCTTGGAGCTAGAGTTACAAGTGGTTGTGAGCTGTCTGATGTGGGTGCTGGGAAGTGAACTCTGATCCTCTGTAAGAGCAGCAAGTGTCTTTATATGTTGAACCATCTCTCCAACTTTAACATTCTATTTTTAAAGAACATATTGTGGGATTCTGGAAAGAACTAGAGAACATTGGTAGTCAAGTGCGGGGACCAAATTAATGTCATTTGGTAAGAAAATAAATAAACAAAATAACACAAAAAAGAACAATTGGTATGAGATTTAGTGATTATCTAATGTGATCAAGAAACTGTTTAAAAACCAACTTAGAATTTTTCAAGCAGCAACTTTAGGTGGATTATATGAGTTCCTCTGGAAATTAATTTGAAGGATAATAGAAAAATTATTTCCCCATTATGACTTGTGTGACATAATGAAGGGACAGATGGTGTAGAATTAAGATTCTGCCAAAATAACAAGAAAAGCCTTATTAGCTCTGTAATCTCTGAGGTGTGTGACCATTGGTAAGTTTTCTGTAATGTTTTAAGGTGTGTGATCATTGGCAAGGTTTGTGTTTTCCTTACTCATTCAACATATTTACTGAGTGCCTAATGTGCAGTACATTTTAAGGGCTGGAGAAGTGTTGATAAACTGAAAAGTAAGAACTCTATGATGGGAAATCAATATTCCAATGAAAATGCACAAAAATAAACAAAGTAAGTAATTGAACCATGTTGTAAGGTTACAAATACAGTTGAATAATTTAAATCAGGGTGCTATACGTTACAATAAAGGTCCTCAGAAAAATGAGTCTTTGGATCCCCTGTGTCCTGTTTTTCTCTCTTAAAACCCCGACATCTGTCCTCAGCAGGTCTCACTTTCTCTGAGAAAGCATCACAACTGGGGGTGGGCTTTGAGGTTCCTACCCTTGTCCCACTTCCGGTATCTCTCTCTCTCTCTCTCTCTCTATCTCTGTCTCTCTCTTTCTCTCTCTGTGCTTCCTGTGACTGCTTAATATATGAGTGCTCAACTTTCTGCTACAGCGGCCTCCTGACTTGAGGGAGTCACTTAAGACTTACTCCTCTAGAACCATAAGCCCAAGAAATTCTTCCTTATTTATATAAAACAGAAGTTAGTATCAGGAGTGCAGCATGTTTTTGTGTGAAGAGGTTGACCATGTGAAATCGCTTTTGGAGAAATGTAGAAGACTTTGAGACTTTGGAAATTTGTAATAGAAAAACAGTTGAATTTTATAAGCAGAATTTACTGGGACATTATAGTGAAGTCCTGGCTCAAGATGTTCCAGAGTGAGATGGAAACAAGGACTAAACAGCAACTGGAATATTTTGGCAAAGAATCTGGCTGCCTTCAGCCTGCAGCCTAAGAACTTGCCTGAGGCTATACTGAAAACTAATGAACTAATTTCTTTGGTGGAGGAAATTTCAAGACAGCTAAACAATGAATCTGTGTTGTGGTTATTAATCATCAATATTATGCAGATCTATAATGAAAAATAGCAAGTGGGGCAGAAAGAATTATAAAATGTATAGTTTGGACAGCAAAAGACCCCTAGGAAGCTTAAATGTTGTAGTGAAGACAGCCAAAGCATGTCCTGGAATAGAGGCTTCCAGTATTAAGAAGAGGCCTTTAAATTTGCACATGACCAATGGAAAGAGTACCCTTAGGGCAAGATCCAACCTACTGAAGCTTCCAAAGCGTGAAAGGAAAAGACCTAAAGAGTTTTCACAACGTACAGAAACAGCTGCTAATGTGAATGCATCAAGGTCCACTGCAAGCTGGCAGCCAAAATTGTCAATGTCATCCATGTGATGCTGCCTTTAAGGACATGGAAGATGCAAAAGTGAGAGGATCATTGAGTCTCCCTTTACCATTTCAGAGAGTTGCTGAGGCCAGGTAGCAACAGGAGCATTCCTACATAAAAATGGCCAAGTAGGCAAGAAACCCTGAGAGACTGTTGTGTAAAGATGAAAGGTGAAACTTGGGTTACAATGGAGCTGCCAAGATGTTGGAGATGCCAGAACTGTGAGACATCTGCCAAAGAGAGCTGTATTCATGGAGTGGTACCAGCCCAAGAGTGAGACGCATGCTGCAAGCAGCAAAACTGGAAGAGCTGAACCACCTCAGCCTTGTGGAAGTAAATTCCTAGACATTGGACATGGAGCTACAGGATTTAGGATCTTCCCTGCTGGTCTCCAGTCTTGCTTTGGCCCATTGTCTCCATTCCACCCTTCTGGAATGAGAGTGTATATTCTGTGCCATGGTATGTTGGAAATATATAATTTACTTTTTTATCTTACAGGGGCGTCCAGGTAAGAGATCTTAGTCTCAGAAGAGATTTTGGACTTTTGAATGGTGTTGAGATTGTGAAAGACTATGGGAACTTTTAAAGTTGGATTAAATGAATTTTGCATTCTGATATGGCCATGAGCCTATGGGGCCATAGAATGGAATGTAGTGGTTTGAATTAGAAGTGTTCCCCACAGGCTCCTAGTATTTGAGCAACCGGTCAGTTGGCAGTGCTGCTTGTAGAAGGTTATGGAACCTTCAGAATGTGTGGCCTTGCTGGAGGAAACTATGTCACTGGGGGTGGGCTTTGAGAGTTCATAGCCTTGTCCCGCTTCCAGTATCTATCTCTTTGCACTTCCTTTGCCTTCTTGAAAATGTGGACACTCAGCTTTCTGCTCTACTGCTTCCTGCCATGTGTCACCCACCATGAGGGACTCCCATCGTTCTAGAACCATAAACCCAATAACCCTTCTATAAGTGGCCTTTGTCATGATGTTTTATCACAGCAATGGAAAGTAAATAATAGAAATATCATGTGATATTTTTGATACATTTATAAATTGTATCATGTTTAAGATTAAGCATATCTATTTCTGTAAACATTTATCATTTCTGTATGGTGAAAACTTAAAATCCTTTAAGCAGCATTCTGAAATGTGCAGTAAATCGCCGTTACCTATCATTACCCTACTGTGCAGTGACACACAGAACTTCTTACTCATCAAGCGCTTCTTTATAGGAAGACTTTTAATTACTCTCCAGTCTCATTGCTTGCTCTGGGTCTATTTATGTTATTTATATCATCTGACTTGAATTTCAGTATGTCATATGCATTTAGGAATTTATACATTTCTTCTATCTTCTAACTTGTTGAAATATGTTTTCAAATATTCCCTGATTAGCTTCTGGATTTAACTGGCATCTGTTGTCATACTCCATTTTGTATTAATTTCGGTCTTCTCATTTTTTTCTTTTGGTTATTTTGGCTGTGGATTGTCAATCTTGTTAATATTTTCAAAGAACCCAAGATCATGATGTTTTGATGACTATGATTTTGTAGTATATTTTGAAAACAGGAGATATAATATTTGGGGGGAAGGTTGCTCTCTCTCTCTTTTAGAGTCTCACTCTGCACTCCATATTGTTCTTAAACTTTCAGCATCAGCCTCCCAAGTGCTTGAATTACAGGTATGTGTATTCATATCTTTCATCTCTTTGGTTAAACTTATTTCTAGATATTTGAATTAATTAAATTTTCTGTTTCTGTGATAAAACACCATGACCAAGGCAACTGAGAAGGAAGAGTTTATTAGGCTTATTGTTCCCGAGGGACAAGAGTCCATGGGGCGGTGGGGAGGCATGGCAGCAGATGTAGTTGGAGCAGAAAGTTGAGAGCTCACATCTTTAAGCATGTACAGGAAGGAGAGGAAAGGAGAAGAGAGGAGAGGAGAGGAGAGGAGAGGAGAGGAGAGGAGAGAGAGAGAGAGAGAGAGAGAGAGAGAGAGAGAGAGAGAAAGAGAGAGAGAAACTAGAAGTTGGAGCAAGGCTACAAACTCTTAAAGCCTGCTCTCAGTGGCATACTCCAGCAAGGCCACACCGCCTGAAGGTTCCATGACCCTTCCCAAACAGGGCCACCAACTGACCAACTGTTCAAGTACTTGGAGCTTATGGGGCACAGTTCTCATTCAGACTGCTACCATATTCGATCACTTTTTGTAGCTTTTCTAAAGAGGGTTGCTTTCTTGACTGCTATTTCAGATAATTCACTCTTCTACTGCAGGGACACTACTGGTTTGTTACATTGATTTCGTATCCTGTAAGTTTGCTGAATATATTAGTTCTACTAGTGTTTTGGTTGAATTCCTGGGATTTTCTGGATAAAAGATCACATCATCCACAGTGACAATTTGATAACTGCTCAGACTTCTAGAATTTTGTTGAGTGAAGTTGATAAAGGAGGGCGCCTCTGTCTTGTTCTAGACCTTAAAGAATGTTTGGTTTTCCTCACTCAAGGTGGTGTTAGTCCTTGGCTTATTACAAATGGACATTGTCATGAGGCATATTCCTTCTATACTTAGTTCTCAACATTTTAATATTTGTCACTGGCTGCTTTACTGGAAGCAGACTATAGGACAAGGTCAGACATAGACACTAGTTAAGGTCTTGCTGTGATTACCAGATGGAAGATAATACAGTTCAGAACAGGCTGAGAGTAGAAAAGGTTGCAGCTTGGTAGAGAAAGAGGTCAACTTTTAGATACATGTTTCACTTGCCACTATATACCAATGTAAGTAATATACATCAAACAATAACTGTAATATTTATCCATATACTAAAATTATCTTAATGAATTATTGCCAGTTTTCATATTACTGTGTTTTAATGCTCTTCTATAACTCCAGCACTCAGGAAGCAGAGACAGTAGATCCCTAGAACAAGCTGGCTAACTAAGCTAGCCAAGCAGCGACTCCAGATTTAAGTGAGAGATCTTGCCTCAATATAGGGTGGAGAGCAGTAGAAAACAACATCTGACATCAACCTCTGCCCTACACACACACACACACACACACACACACACACACACACACATTCCCTCTCTCACAAACATGTACACACACATGAACACAAATGCATGCACATCACATACACATATGCATACAAAAGACCCCACAAATGCACAAAATGTTACAGAAATGTGAAGTATATGATCAGAATTAATGGCCTGGACATCCCTGCTGGAGCAGATACTGAGAACGCCCATCCAGTTCAAAGACTTCTGCCTGAAGGTGACTGAGGACTCATTGTCATTTGGGCATATGGGTCATTGGAGGGCATAGGGGACACCTTAAATACTTGGATGACTGATAGCTTGGTATTTGAAATATTTTATTTATCCAGAGATAATAGTTAATGCAGTTGTTTTCTCAGACACTAATATGCCCAACAAAATGTGACTCAGGAAACAAGAAATTAAAGTGTCTAAGATCAGTCTATAGGAAGCCTTCTCTCCAGATTAGAAATCATTCCCCAGGAAGCAGCCTTAGCTACCTGTGTCAGAGCTCAAACATCCTAAAAGTTATAGCTACAACAGACACTAAGCATACAGTGGCTCCATCCTGACCTTGGCATGTAATCTCATATGGTCCTCATAGTAACTCCATCAATATTTGAATTTGACGTCATCAGCTTAGAAACTAGGCACTGGCTATTCTTGCAGAAGACCTGGGTTCAAATCTCAGCAAGTACATGGTGGTTAACAACTATGCATAACTCCAGTTCCAAGGGATTCAATGCCCTCTTCTGTTCTCCACGGGCATGCACAACATGGGTGCATTTATATACACGCAGGCATAACACTCATATGCATAAAAAATTTTTTTAAAAAGAAACTAGGAAATGGAGGTAGGTGCATCTGTGTTTTTCTTCTGTTTTCATCTTACAGTGGAAATATTCATGGCCCTATGGTCTCAACCCACTTTAAAGGTCAATGATGAAAATCAGAGTGTGGATGTACTCTGGCTATTTCCATGGTAACTGAAGACTGGTGTTTTCACAAAGTAGGTTCAGTGATCATACACTGGAATCACTGTGCATATTGGGGACATAAATTTTATTTGGAAAAAGATTTCCAAGTGATTTCTGTCTTGACAGTTTGCCATTCACCTATCATTCCATGCAGAATAGAGAGCAAGCTGGAATTGGCTATAGGGATAGAAACTAGTAATTTCTGACACAGAGCTCATAAGAAGCAACATTCACTGGCCATAAGAATCTTAAAACAAAAACAAAAGCAAAAGCCAACCAAACAAAACTGGACCTACGATTTAATTAAACATGAACAATTTTCTTAAATTTGTTTCTAAATGACTAATTCTTTGGAAAGGCTCAGGCACCCTATCCTACACTGAGAAGGTCTTGTGGAATCAGATTAGAGGTGTAAGGGAACACAGAAACTGGTTCTCCCATTTTAGAAATGAGAATACCAAGACTCAGGGGCCAAAGATCAGAAGAACCCAGACCCAGCTCAGTCCAGTGCTCTTTCCAGAGAGCAGTACTAGCTCCCTAAGTGTGTTTCCCAATGTTGTTAGTCATCTCACTAATAGAGCTCCCTATTCCTTTGGTTTAGCCTGAGCATCCAATTTTGCCTAGTTAGAGCTGTCCCCAGAAACAAACTCTGAGTATTGAAAAATCTATTCCCTGTCCACTCCATTTTAATGATTTAGATTTCCCTAGCAAGTATAAAACCCTAGCTTGGTTTTAAATGTCAGGACTTTCCTGTATTTCATTTTTACTTTTAAAGGTTATTCTAATATAAGTTGGGGGAGAGGAAAACAGACCAAGCAGTTTCTCCTTAGTCTTCAAATTATTTCTCTAATGTACTAGGTGTTCCTTTAAACCTTTTCACCCGCTTTTCAACCATAAATCAACATTTTACACAAAGCATATTTTTTCTCATGTATTTCCTTAATTACTTTCATGCCTATTCATTTTGGAAAGGAAAATGAAGGTAACATTTGCACCTCCCAATCCTTCTTCAGTCTATTCTTGTACTTGCAACAGATTTGTCTCTAGCTGAAATGTTCTTTGTCAATGCTAGAAGGAGTCAAGGTTTAACTAACAGGCAACTGGTCACTCATCTGGGTCGGTGAAAGAGAAAAATCAAATCACTGCTCATCTTCATCCTGAGCAAGCTGCCTCTTACTTTTCTCTACCTACGTTCCTTTCTTTCTCCATTTGTTGGACCAAAGAATCAGAGTTTCTTCTTCCTGCACTTCTTCAATTGTACAGAGAGACTTAAAAAATTTTTTTTCTTTTTATAAAAATTTATTTTTATTTTATGTGTATGAGTGTTATGCCTGAATGTACGTAAGTGTGCCCATGTTATACAATGCCCATGGAGGACAGAAGAGGGCATCACACGTCCTGTAACGAGAGTTATAGATGGTTGTTATCCATCGTGGGTGCTGGGATTTAAACCCTGGTCTTCTTCAAGAGCAGCCAGTGCTCTAAACTGAAGAGCTATCTCTACAGCTCCAATGTTTGCTTTTCTTAAGGATGTCATTTTTATATGACAAAACTTATTAGATCCTTTAATATCTTTTTCATCTTTTTGTTTTTCAAAAATTGTCTTTCCTGCAAGCATCAAAGAATTTTAGAAAGAAGTCAGGAAACTATATTGAAGAATCAAGGTTCTCACTGAATGGTGATGCTATTCTGTGGGGCCACTGCTCTTTAGTAAATGTAGGTTCAGAAGGCAACCAAGCTCATTCTGGACTCATTACACACCAGATCTCTGTCATGGAAGTCTTTACTGAAACTGTTACTGTTTAATCATAAAGAAAACAAGTACATAGAGTGTTGAGTAAGTCTAATAAAACCGAAAAATAAATTAAGTCACTAGGCAGTAGGCTTTGCTCAAAGCTTATAATTTGAGAAAAAAAATCATTTTAAAATAGTGGTATTGTTGGAACTGGAGAGATAGCTCAGCAGTTAAGAGCACTGGCTGCTTTTGCAGAGGATTCAGGTTGGATTTCCAACTGTCTGTAACTCAAGTTCTAAGGGATCTGATGCCCTCTTCTGGCCTCCATGGGCATTGCATGACATGGGCACTCCTTCCTGCATGCGGGCAATACATTCATACACATAAAATAAAAATAATAGTAAATGAATTTTTAAAATAATGGTATTGTGATTTGAGTGTGAAATGTCTTCCACGGGCTCGTGCATTTGAACACTTGGTCCCCAGGTGGTGGTGCTGTTTTAGAAGGTTGCTGAATCTTAAGAAAATGGAGCCTCACTAGAGGAAGTGGAGCACTGCAGGAGGTTCCTGAGGTGCTATAACCCGGTCCCACTTCCTGTCTGGTCTCTGCTTCCTGATTGGGATCACAGTGTGACCAGCTGCCTCCCACTCTTGTAGCTTTCCCTGACATGTTGGACTGTATCCCCTCAAACTGTGAGCCTTTCTTTCTATAGTTGTTTCTTGCCAGTATCTAGTCTCAAAGAAAGTAACTAATGTGATCTAAGTCACTGAAGTAGCATGACCAGATGCATATCAGGAATGTTTCCGTGGACAGCACAGTGACGAAGATCTAGTCTTATTCTCCTCTCTTCTTCTCTCCTTTTCCTTATCTAGTTAACCATGACTAACTTAAATTTTTGTGCTCTGGAATTTCAAACTTACCTTCTCAGGCCTTCCCTCAGAAAAGTTATGAAACAAAGTGATTTGTGATTTTTTTTTTTAATGACAAACTTCTGGGAACTTCACACTCTCCTTACACAAAAATGCAGTTTCCTAAGAAGATAGTCAAGGATTGCTGCATGGACGGCCTGCCTTCCACACAGATAGCACCAAGCTATTCTTTGGAAAGGAAGGTGGGTACCCCTTGACCTCTTCTCCAAAGACACTGCAAATCAGTTTAGGAGGATGGCAACCTAGAGTGTGTCTTCAGTACTGCACACTACACAGGGACCAGAAATCCACGAGGCAGCACCTAGGGAAAACTGAAAGTGATCTGAGTGAACTTCACATACCAGGGTTGACTACCCAGGGATATGGTACCGAGAAAGTGTAGGATGGATAGCAGGAGCCTGGAGCCTGGAAAGCAGGCGGAGTTGCACCATTCAAAGCACAAGGTAGGTGGAGGGTGTGGAGTAAAGTGGGCTTAAATACTACTAGTCTGCACCTCTGGGTGAAGAGCGTTTCCTTAGGAGTCTGTTAAACTCTCCCTACCTGCCCCACCTGTGTGGGAAACTACCCAGCTAAGCTCTCAGTCCTTTGTCCCTCCTTCTAGGGCTGGTTCTGTGAGGCTGACCTGGCCCTGCTGTGCACGTTTCTCCTTTGCCAGGCACTCCTCTGCTGGACTCGACTCAGCACACGGCGTTTCTAGAGGACAGCTGCTCAGCAGCAGGGAGGAGGGGGAATGCGTGCTTTCTAGCTTCTACCCACTTTGTCACAGCACAGACTCAGCCCAGCAGGAGCTATACTGTTCATTTTTTGTTCCCATTTGTACTGTGGGATGCTGTCTCCCTTCCTTTCCACAAAGAAGCTTAGTTATCTTCAGCATTATGATAACACCTTGTATTCTCCAATTTCTAGAATTCATGGAGCTCTAAACAGTTTGAGACTGTCATCTGACAACACAATAGTTTTCTGATTATTTGTGGTCTTGCTGATATTCTGGCTCTTATAATAGTGTTTTCTCTTTTACTTATACTGCTAGGAAGCCCAAACTCCATAGAGTAACCTACATTTAACAAATGAATAGAACTTCATGATATGGCTGCAATGATTTTCTCACTTCATTTTACCTGGGACTGTTTTTAAATATATTTCATTTTTTATTTTTTATTTTATGTGTATGAGTGTATTGGCTTCATGTGTGTAAATGCACCCATATCATGCAATGTGGATGGTCATTAGCTCCCATTTTGGTGCTGGGAATCCGTCGCCAGTCCTCTTCTAAAGCAGCCAGTATTCTTAACTTCTAAGCCATTTCTCCAGCTCTTACCTGGGACTGTTTTATATCAACATATTTCACTGCATATTTTATACATTGCTGTGAATCTTCTCAGAATCTTTTGGAGAATTTTTCAGGATATTTCTACTTCAGTCTGTCTTCATTGATAATTCCTTTTCTATCTTATTTTACCCTTCATCTTCACTGTCATTTATCCCTCATCTACCTCCATCTTTACCTTTATCCACATTGATGTTAATAACTGTAGGAGACAAGCCAGTCCTATCTCTTTTTATTTTCAGAGTTGTGTGCTTTAAACCTCATTTGGATATGAAAGCATAATCAAGAAACTCTTGCCACAAAGATGCTTCACATGTGATTCTGGAGGCCTCCCTTGTGTTTCCATGAGAAAGCCATTCATTGACAGACATGCTAATGGGCCTGTGATATAGAACCAGATACTTACAAAGCTCCAACCTATCAAGAAATTTCATTCATCATTTCTTTTTTGTGTGGGGGAAGGATATAAAAAACGAAATGCCAAAGCTATAATGTCAGTAGCGTTTAAAATGTCAAGTGCTTGTTGTTGCATAGCCTGGCTGGCTGCTGTTGTGATCAAACCTCCAAGTGGCATAATAATTACAGATGATGTGCAAGGTTTTCATGCACAACTGGGTCGAGAGTCATAACCAATCAGATGGAAACATTCTCATTGCCCAGCCTGAAGGTCTCTCCTTTTTCCTGCACAGTTACTTTTCCTTTGGAGCAGAACGATATTACAAATTCCAGACATCATTTCAGGGTAAGGAATGAGAAATCAGGGTAGAAAAACAAATTCTCAAGTAGATCAGCATCCAGTCATTTATTATATATGGATGCAACAAGAGCCAGAAGGCAGCAAACGCCTTTGCTAAAGGCATGTTTAATAGAAGAACGCTGAACTGTGTAATGCTGACCTGGGCTCTGATCATGCAGTTGTATTTCAAGATGCAGATTAAGAATGCAAGGAAACAGACATGCAAGCTGTACTGTAACTATTAGGTAGGGAGCTAAGCTTTCGATTTAACCATTTTCTACAGGAAATACACTGTACACATCAGAAAAGCTATGATGCATCTCTGAAGATCTTTATGGATGCTTCCATTGGATTAGAATGTTGCATTCTTGAGTCCATATCAATTATAATAAAGACTGAAGCCGACAGCAGGTACACAGAGGAAGTTTCCTTTTTACTCTGCTGAAGGTGTCCTGCTCACTAGCACCAACAACTGGGAGATGGTTTCCCATAGCTGCTTCATATCTCAGAGCATCCTGGGCAGGATGTCTGCACCAGTTGGCTGGTTATCTCCATGACAGTTGACTTTCAGATACTGCAGGGGCTGAAGCTCTTAGAAACAATCTCTAGGAGATTCTAAATTCTAAAGACTTTAAAAGTTTTAAGGGCTCAGCATGACCAAAAGAGAAATGAGAGTGGACCAGGGTGTGGGGTCTCTGTTGCCCCCTAGGTCGTGGAGTTTGGTTATGAATTCTTGTGATGGGAAAGGAAGGCTGCAGCTGAGGTATTGGGCTATAGTCAGCCTCTCAGTTGAAAAACAACACAGGCAGTTGACACAGAACAGAAGAAGATGGAAGTCTCTGCTGCTGTTGTCTACATTTCCTTCAACATACTTAGGAGCTCTGCAGATTAATGTTTTCCATGCTGCTTAGTCACATCTCATTAAAAATAAATCTTTTCTGAATTGTCAATTTTTACCTACAGTAACTTAATGTTTACTACAGCTAAACTATGGCTTTTGAAGTTCTCCTGACTCTTTCACTTTAACAACCCCCAGCCTTTTTTCATTCACTCATTCATTCATTCATAAAACAGCCTTTAAGCCCTAAGTGCAATCACCATTTCCACTATCCCATAGCAACCCAGTAAAGAGCTGCAACCAGGCCAATACTCGGAGAGCTCCTCTGAAGGAACTGTTTCCCTTTATTTTCTGTTCTTTACCACATGACCAAAAGCAACTTGGGGAGGAAATCATTTCTTTCATCTTATGCATCCAGTAACCATCTGTCATGAAGGGAAATCAGGGCAAGAACTCAAGCAGGAGCAGAGTATCAACCATGGAGGAATGCTGCTTAGGCACACCCCCTGGCTTCTACTCAACTTGCTTTCTTCTACAGCTCAGGACTCTCTTCCTAGGGATGTTATTGCCAACAGTGGACTGGGCCCTCCTATATCAATTATCAATCAAGAAAATATGTCCCTCAGACATGCCCACAGGCCAACTTGATCAAAACAAGCCTGCAATTAAGACATCCTCAGATAACTCTGGGTTGTATCAAGTTTATAGCTGAAACTAACTAGGAGATCCTGCTTCCTAATCCTCCTGAATTTGACTATGGATCTATTTATTACTAAACAAATTGAAAGAATGGTTTCTAGAATGACCCTTTGCAAGTATCACTTGTGCAGGTTCAGAAGCATCCCTCCAAAAGTCAAAACCCACAAGGGGCTGGGGATGCAGCCCAGCAGGTAAAGTCCTTCCCTAGCATATATGAAACCGTGAGTTTGATCCCAAGCACCCCAAGAACTGGGCAAGATGGCACACACCTTAGGAGGTCGAGGCAGGAGGATCAGAAGTTCAAGGTCATTCTTGGTATATAGTGAATTTGAAGCTAGTCTGAATCACATGAGACAATGTCTCAAAAGAAAGAAAGAAAGAAAAAAAAGAAGGAAAGGAAGGAAGGAAGGAAGGAAGGAAGGAAGGAAGGAAGGAAGGAAGGAAGGAAGGAAGGAAGGAAAGGCAGGCCTGCAGCAAGAAACATTCAAGCTAGAAAAGGACTTACAGTGGTTACTGAGTACTTACTGATTTCTTATATACATAAAGTCACATTTCAATTTTTGCATGTGATAATTTAGGACTTGCACAATTTTATTTTTATATGTTAAGACATTCATATACATATAACTTGCATGTATCTTGCTGGACTGTGTGGTGGACCCACATTCTACTTTTGGGGCCCCTAAAAGTTGGTGTTATAGGTGACCTCTAGGCCTAACAACATTATGGATGATAGGACAGCTTCCCAAGAGCATGTTCATTTAGTTCATGCTTTTCAGTCTGCTTTCCTTTATTGGTGTTCTGTTGATATTCCTGCATCAAACATTTCCCCTATCAACATCTTAATCTTTTATAACAAAATTAAAACATCCTCCATGAAAAACTGCTTAAATGTATTATTCATACCCACATTAAATCTAAAGAAGTCACCTTGGTTTGAAACAATTGTTTTCAATTACAATTCCATTTAATCAGAACTTCGTGAAAACTTGTGCTGGAGCTGGGAAATTAGCCAAGATGGTATAGGGATGGAGTAAAATGAGAACAACCAGCTTTCAATGGAGGATGCTGGTGGAGATTTTAAATAAGACATTAGATTTGTGGTTATCAGCAAGGTGGCACTCTAGGCCCATCGCAGCATTGTCTAATAGATAGGTTTGCAACGGCTGCATCTGTGGGAAACCTTGATTCTTCTCTCGGCTGGTTCTCAGTCTTGCTTCGACCGTGACATTCATGGCTCATCACGATGTTCCCATTTCAAGCACTGGTCTTTCTTGTTAGTTATTCAGGTAAATCTCTCCCTTTATATTCTGTCCCTATTTTCTTTTACCTAAAATATCTGTTCACTAACCACCCTCTTTCATGTCCTCCCTGGCGTTTTTTACTTCCACAGTTTATTATTATGAGCCACTTAGGACACTCTTTTTCTGTGATATTTGGCTCCCTGATAAATTGGTACATGCATTTTTAGTGTCTGATGTGGTCCACATGCACAATTATCTTCTTGAATCATGTTAAGGACAAATCTAAGCCAGGTCATGGAAGAATGTGGGCTGCTCTTCTGGGGGTGGTAAAGTCTATAGAACTGACAGCTTAATTTCTTTGTGTGTATGTGGTACATGCATGTGGGCACATATGTATTTGCACGTGGTTTGTGTCCTGTGTCTTCCTATATTGATCCCTTATTTTCTGAGACAGGGCTTCTCACTGAACTTGGCCAGCAAGACCACAGAAAACCCCTGTCTTTGCCCCCTCTCTCCAGAGGTTACAGATGTGCACTGCCACAATTGACTTTTTTCATGGGTGCTGGGGACCCAAACTCAGGTCTTACGCTTGCACAGGAAGCACTTTACCTACTAGGCCATCGCTCTAACCTGGCTTGCTTATTTATTCAGAATCACTTTCTTGTCTTCTCTATTTCTGTTATTCAGTAATATGAGTGTTTAGCTTTACTTCTTTGCCTTTTGAGCTCTCTTGGTTTTGTTCATAACATGAAAAGTAAAACTGGTTTGTCAAATTATAGCAATACTCTACATTCATGGTACAAAAGAATTCAAACAACACAAAAAGGATTGTTTTTTTTTTTTTTTTAAGAATTCCCTTTGCCTTTTCTCTGGTCCCTAATCCTGCTTTCAGTAGGGAATTAAACCTGCAAACCAACCCAGAGTGATATCTTGAGTGTGTATGTGTGCATGTGTGTGTGTGTGCACGTGTGAATTTCCGAAATATTCTTATAGATATTTTTCACACTAGATGCAGCATCTTATATTGTACATGTTCTGTATTCCATCATTGAGTTTTCTTATGACTATATATGATTTTTTCTCATGAGACACTTATTTCTGTACAGCACATCCTGTGTGCCAGTCCAGCATGAGGAACTTTCAAATTCAGAAGGCAGACATCCATCGGTCCTGCTTTTGTGCAGCTTATATCTATCTGTTCATCTACTTTTCCCCCTAGAATTAATCCTATATCCTATTTTTCCTAATCTTTCAGCTTTGACTTGTTATTATGGTAATTACCTGTAGGATATTCCATAACCCTAGTTTGGTTTGTTTTTCTGTCACATAGCACATGAGTCTCTTTTTTTATAGTTTTCAATAAAATTGGAGTTTTTACATATGTTCTTGGCAAGTTTGGGAAGATTACATCTTTGTTATAGCTGTCTTTATATTTAGTTTCAATACTAATCAGATGCTAATGAAATGTGTATTGATTATTTTGTCATTCTGAGACAGAACGTCTGGCACAAGCACTGGCAGGGGAACTTGATGGAGCCCCTCCCAGCAGGGGAGGCAGAGCAGCAGGACTCACTTCTCTGTGGCAGCAGGAGGGTGCAGGCTCTGCTGCATTTCTTCCTTTATACTCAGTCTGGAACTGAAGCTGCCTTCATTCAGGGTACACCTTCCCGGTCAGTTCATCTCTGGAAACACTCTTGCAGACATACACAAATGATTCACTAACGCCCCCCTGCTTCTAGTCCAATCAAGTTGACAACTGTCACAATGTGCTTGTTTTACCCTGAGAAATCACAAGTATATATGAGCATAGAATTTAATACTCTAATTGAACAACACTTGTTACCAATACTGATGGTTTCATCACAATGATAGTAAATGATTATTAAAAGCTAAATTTGAGGTCCAGCAAGATGGCTTAGCTGATAAAAGTGCTTTTGTCACCAAGCCTGACAACCCAAGTTTGACCTTCAGGACCTAAGCAGTGGAAGGACAGAACTGACTCATACAAGGTGTTCACTGACCTCCACATATACATGGGCTGTGGCATTTGTACACATACACACACATGTATGCACACACACACACACACAAAGACACACATAAAATTAACAAAATCAAAACTGTATTTGAGGCACACATACTTCAGATTGTAGAAATGAGAACAGAGAGTCACCTCCATGAGGACCTCCCTTTGATGATTCACCTCTGTCAAGTACTGGTCCATCTTGCACTTCTGCACATAACAACTTCCTATAAGTCTGATCAAAAGCCAAGGCTGGGGAAGTCACAGGACCTAGGGAGGAAAACTATTACACTGTTTTCTAAATTGAAGTGTTGCCAGACTGCCTTCTAAGTATTTATACTGATACCTGTAGACCAGCTCTATTCTCAGCTTTGGTCAGACAAACTTCTTTTTGCGGAGAGCAATGAATAATGCAGAACTCATCCCTGTCCAGAGTGTTGAGACTGACTATTGAGTGTTTAACCATAAATGGGACCTCTGTATTAACCCTTCTAAGGCACAGGGAATACACGGAAGAGGGCCGGAAAGATTGTAAGAGGCAGAGAATGAGGAAGGGTATATGAAATCCTGCCTTCTGGATATGACGCACATTGAAATCACGAGCACACAGCAGCTGTGATTACCTGCACAGGACCTGAAAAAAGAAAGAAAAATGTATCTAGGACTGAAAAACTGCTTTTCTGAGAGCCGTGCTTTGGACTAATTATTTGACTCTTTTTTAGTGGTGGCTTCACTTGAACTTCCTCACGGGCCATCTTACCACCCAGAAATGCCACCTGGGACTAGAAAAACTGTCACACTCCACACAGGATCATTGTCCTCTACTATCTACTTGTGCGTACTGGAAGAAGTGACCCGTGGTAGGCAGATGGCTTCTATGGTAGGGATTACTTTGAATTGATGGCACTGTGACTAAAACTCTCCCTCCTCTTCTCTTTGTTCTTTAACCTTTACTGCTGGGTTACATTTTTCAGAATGCCAAATTTTCTGGTTTTTAGGGACCACGTGTGATATGCTGCCTCAGTCTGAATTCCACCTAGCCTTTCTAAGATCAAAGTCACTTGGTATAAACATTCATCTCTTGAATACCTCTGCTTCTCTCGCCACCACAAGCTCTGAATACCTCTGCTTCTCTCGCCACCACGAGCTCTGATCAAGAAATGCATCCCCAAGAAGGAACATAGGTTTCAGGTCGAAGGAGCAGGTGGCACAAAGAGCCCAGGTAACAGAAAGGTAGAATGAAGAAGCAGATATGGAGGCAGTTTGGAGAACTTTCCAGAAAAGTGTAATCAAAAGGAAGGAAGGACTCTGAGGTTAGGAGACAGAATAATTGAAGAAACGTTTTCTACCCTAGGGAAAACTTGAGTTTGTTTGTAAACTGGAAAATCTCCACTGGAGAGTTCATGATTGACAGAGCATATCCCAGAACAGCAGCAGAAGTCAGTTCATTCCACATCATCTTAGGTCTTATTCTTCATCTTCCTTTGTTCTGCTTTCTATGTATGCCAAAGGTCCAATGACCACAGATTGAATAGTAGTATGTTCAATAAATACTCAGTATAATTATTATAGAACATTGAACTAATCACATTCTGAATCCCATTATTACTTAAAGTTTTAATAAAATTTCTTTTTTTGTGAAAAATATACTCCTTCCCGCCATCTCATATATGAAAGTGAGCCAGAGGAGTGGAACTTTTACCATTGTTGCTTACATGGATTTTATATGTTGACAGATTCCTCAAGACTCAAAGGTTGTTGGTCACTGAGGGCTTGAACAGCCTGCAATGGCAAATTGAATCAAAGTTAAACATTTATAGAAAGCAAATGCTTTCTGTAGCATTTCTGCCCCAATATGCTAGGATTTGGGGATGTGTTAATGTCAGTTTTGGTATCCAACCCACTTAAATTACTAAAAATAAATAGGTAGAAAAAACCACGTTAGCTCTAGGTAATGAAGATTAGAAATTAAATTTATAGGGCTGAAGAGATGGCTCAGTCAGTGCTCTTAAAGAAGACCCAGGTTTGATTCTTAGACCCCACATGATAGCTAACAACCATCTGTAATGCCAGTTTCAAGGATTCTGATGCCTTCTTCTTACCTCTGTGGGTATTGCATGACACAGGTGCACTTACGTACATGCAGGCAGTACACTCATAATGCACATAAAAAATAAAAATAAAAATACAATTTAATAAAGAAATTAATCCCATGAAGTCTGAAATCTGATTTCACATAGCATCTAGGAATCTGTTCAACATGCTTGCAGCAGAAGATGCAAAAAGCTCCTTGGGAAAATGCTGCAGTTGTCATGGCCATAGGAATTCTGCAAAGAATATAGTTGTCAATTTAAAGTCATTATTTTGTATATTAGGAATACATGAAAGTATGATTTGGGATCCAGAGAGACGGTTCAGTGGTAAAAGCAACCTGTCACCGAGTCCTATTTTGAGCTTGATCCTGGGAACTCATAGGATGGAAGGAGAGACTCCTAAGGTTTGTCCCCTAGCTTCCACCATGGCATGTGCATGTATACACATACACTCACTCACACACACATACACTCACACACACACATACACTCACACACACACATACATACACACAATCAATCAATCAATGCCAAAAAGAAAAGTATGGCTAGAACTCAAATAAAACTCCCAGATTTCCTCTTGGACTTTGTTCTTGGCACCCCTGCTTCCTTGGGCCCTTCCATAAGATGACTGACTGGCAAGACAGATAGATATATATCTTAGAAGGACATTTGATTTCTCTTGCATTCTGCTGACACCTTTTCACCATAAAATTGTCAGGAGACTCATGGCAAATGACATTTTTCCAGCCACCTCAAAAGGAAGATGTAGCTCCTCCCGTCAAGACAATTAGATCAAACAACCCAGAGTTGACACAGAAATTCATAAGGAAATGAAAGAGAATTGGTCAAGTGGGAATTTAGACATAACTATCTTGATTGCACAGGAAGGGATCTTTAAAAAAATTGCTGGCAACACATTCCAATTAGAGGGCACAGTCACATAAGATTACCTTCTTGCTGCTTTCTCAGCATTACTGGTGAGACTTTGATTCCAAGGTGAATAATCATGAACAGGTCTCACACGCCACTCTTGGCTTTATTCTCGGGACCTAAGTTTTTTTTTTTTTTTTTTTTTTTTTTTTTTTGGTGGACTGGCTGGAGAGCTCAGACAACTACGGCCAGCTTCCTCTTCTCAAGCTCGATTCTGTATCCAAGGAAAACGTCACAGCATCCTTTGTTACAGCAAATGCTAGGAATTCTGGTGCTTTCTAAATGGCACCCTCTCTTTCCTGTAAAGGTCTGCTTCCTTAGATTTCTCATACATGACTCAACATTCAAATATACTGTTCTCCTGAACTACTCGACACTTAAATCTCAATGGCTTCCTTTAATACCTGTGTTATTGACTTTGGGGGAGCCTATCTCAAGTCTTCTCAAAAATCTTTCCCAAAAACATTCTGCTGTAGTTGGAATCTCTAATGTTCTCCAAAGACCTATGTGTCAAAGGCTTGGTACCAAGACTGTGGTGTAGTTGACAGCTGGTGGAACCTTTAAGAGATAGGGTCTAGTAGAAGGAAGTCAGATCATCAGGGACATAAACAGGAGGCAGCTATTTGAGGTCTGTGCTAGATAGCTAGACTTGAGAGGCCCAGACAGAGAGCCTCAACTGAGGAATTTCCTCCATCAGACTGACCTTTGGCTATGTCTGTGGGGCATTTTCTTGATTACTGAGTGATGTGAGAGGGCCCAGCCTACTGTGGGCGTGGTCCTAGGTTGTATAAGAAAGCAGGCTGAGTAGAGGCCAGGGGAGCAAGCCAGTAAGCAGGGCCCTCTTTGTTTTCTGCTTCAGCCTCTGCCTGCAGGTTCCTGTCCTGCCTTGAATTCCTGCCCTGACTCCCCTCAGTGATCTGGTAGCAGCAAGCTGAAATAAACCCTTTATTCTTCAAGTTGGTTTTGGTCTGTGTTTCTATCACAGTAATAGAAAGTAACTTGGACAGACTTCTTTACTCACCTTCTGGCTCCTATGAGTGAGCAGCTTTCCTCTGACATGTATTCCCCACCACGGTGCTCTGCCTTGTCCCAGGCCTCAAAACCATGGGGCCAACCAACCGTGGATTTAAACCTTGAAATACTGATCCCAATAAACCTTCCCTCCTTATTATGTTCTTCTGCATTCTGTCACAGTGGTAGTTAACATGCCTTCTCCTGACAATTTTATACTCTTGAATTGGGATTAAGGTGTATCTCCTTTTAAAATCTGTATGCACTCTAATATGGTTTATCCATCTAATCTCTCGATGTATTAGCTGAATTCCATTTAAACAACCTTAATAGATATAGAGAAAATTTGAATAACACAATATATCTTATTATTTGATCGCCTACAGTTTTTCACTTGTCTTTGTATTATAAAAATGTTTATAGATCACTAACATTTTTAATGAGGACATAATCAATTACATGCATTTAGTTTGATTTTTTTTTCTTTTAGATTATTTTATAAAAAATTTTTGCTGTCTTAAGTGATTCAATGATGTCAGAGAGATTTTATCCTTAATGATAATTCTTCATGAGGAAAATTAAGTAATCTTGGCTCTAAAATAAAGATAGCCTTTAGCCTCTTAACGTAGATTACCAGATTTCCAGGAAATCTGCTCTGTGTGATGTGCTGACGGAATTCCAAGATTTGTATGCTTTATTTACATTTTAATTGTATCTTAGAAAATTCACAGAACAATTTAGATTCTTTTGTGTGAGAGTATGTGAGATAAGTTTTAATGTTTACAAAGTTCAGTTGCAAAGTGCATCTTTTTTTATTATTTTTTAAGTTTGCAAACAAATAATGAGTTTGGCTATAACACCTGATACATGCATATCCTCTTACCACGTCCTCTGTGTTGATGGTGTGAGATCAAGGAGGTATCAGCACCAGTATTATCAGGCCCCTGAATTCTGTTCGCATGTTAGTTAACTTCACATGGGCTGACTTAGCTTCACATTTTTATCTTCTTTGTCCATTTATTGAAATGTTTGACTGCAATTACAATTCCACCAATTTTTTATTTGTGTTTTTTCTTGATTTTTCTACTCTACATTTTTATATCTCAGCTCTTTCATGTAAGATGTATGATTTCTTGACCAGATCATTTCTAAGACATTTGATTCAACTCTCTGATTTCATGTTAATTCAGTAGCTTGCAGCTAAAATGTTTGTTATACTCCTCTTTGTATTTGGGTACAGTGTCCCATTTAATTATTAGTATTATTTTTACTTTGGGAAACCTTTTACCTCATTCTATGGAAATATCTCTGACTCCTTTGGTGATAGTGGTGGTGAGGTGTGTGTGGGGCGGGGGGCCATTTCAAAGTACAAATGACCCCTCAAGATGAAAGGTATCTGAGTTCTTCTATTACCTATTAGAAAGACTTTAGTCCCCTTCCAGAAAGATTCGTTCACAGATGCTTTAGTTCTTAGTCCCTGCCTCTTGCTGTATATATTTTTAGTTGTTCGTCGCAAGACTTTCTACACTAAGGAAGATAAAGTAAGTTGTTTTAGGGCATAATGTTTATTTCACTTTGCATCTCAGTGCTCTGCTAAATTTGTGGATGTTGGGATGGAGGAAGAAATGCTAATGTGAAGTTCATTCCGTAACCAAAAAGATAAGCTAAACTAGGTCCTTTTTGTCAACAGAACCACTTCCATCACTTTCACAGAGTTAAAATACCATCCTAATTTTTTCCTCATTTTTCCTCATACCAATAGATTTATGGCAGCAATAAACTATGAAATCAACAAATCCATTATGTGGACAGCAGAGTGGAAGGGGAAATAAATATTTAGAGAATCATTACTCATGGATGGGACCTTTAACACAATTTAATACAATCTGTAAATGTTACACATAAACATGTCCCCTAGCACTTTATTTCAAAATACATATAGGTAGTGTTCAGGAACAAGTAACTTTTATAAGTAAGGGTTTTCATTTTCTGGTGTGTATATGGGTGTGTATGTGAGTGTGGGATATGCACACACCTGTGTGTATGCATGCAGAGGTCAGAGGAGGACAGCAGGTGTCCTGCTCTATCACTCCTTACCTTGCTCCTTTGAGACAGGCTTTCTCACGGAACTTGGAACTGGGCAGGCAGTCAGCAAGCCCCACCTCCCACAGTGCTAGGGGTAAAAGCTGCACGCATGGCCACCCCAAGTCTTCTTAAAAATATTTTTTATTTAATCTTCGAGGATTTCATACATGCATACAGTGCATTTTGATTATCGTCACCCTCACTCCACCCTCCAGTTCCTTCCAGACCATCCCCCACTGTAGGCCCCTCTCAACTTCATGTCCCTCTCCGTTTATTTTTCATAACCCACTGAATGCAGTTAGAGTTGTCCCATATGCACATGGCTGTAGAGTCACTCACTAGAACATGGACAACCATGGCACCGTAACCCTGAGTAAAACTGTTTCTCCCTCCCTCAGTAATCATTACTTGCCAATAGTTCCTCAGGGAGGAGTAGAGCCTCATGATCCCCTCCTCCATCCATGCTGGAATTTTGACTGACTTGATCTTGTGCAGGGTTTGGCCAGACAACCACAGCGGCTGTGAGTTCATAGATATATTTGTCCTGTTGTGTCCAGAAGACATGGTTTCACAGCAGTCCTCCCCAAACGGTAGCTCTTAGTCTTTCTGCTCCCTCTTGAGTGATGTTCCCTAAACCTTGGCAGGAAGGAATGTGATGTAGATGTAGCATTGAGGACTGAACGTTCCACTGTCACTTATTCACTGAACTTTGATCAAGCTGTGAGTCTTTTCAACCTGGCTCATTGCCACTCACTACACAAAGGTCTTTCTCTGATGACAGCTGAGAACTCCACTGGTCTCAGGGGATAAAGGTGCATATTTAGAAGGTTGTTTGGTACTATGTCCATTTATCCAAAGAATAGTATGAAGTTCTCCTCTAGAGCCTATGGCCTCCTAGCCATGGATTCTTGGCCAGGTTTTCTAGACATGCTTTTTACATGGTTTTGGGTCTAAACTCAGGTCCTCACACTTGCATAGTAAGTTCTCTTTCCCACTGGACCATCTCTCCAGTCCCCTGTAAATGTCTTGTTAAATGGACATTATTTTCAGGTCGGTTTTAAGTTCACAGCAAAATTAAGCACAAAGTACATACATTTCCCATACACCTTTGCCCCATAAATGTATAGTCTTCCACTTTTCAACTCCCACATTAGAGTAATATATTTGTTACAATGGATGAATCTACATTCACCCAAAGTTCATGCCAGGATTGGTTCATTCCTGGTGCTGTGTATTCTGTGAGTTTGGCAAATATATGATGGTGTGTTTTGTCTCCATAATATGGCACAGAGTCCTTAACTGAACTAAAGATCTTCTGTGTTTAACTATTACACCCTCCCTAACCCTGATTTCGCCTTCTCTAAGGTGTAATGACTGGAGTCATACAGGACATAGCCATTTGAGAACAGCTGCTTTTGCTTAGGAATCCGCATTTATATTTATTCAATGTCTTTGCACAGTTTGTTTCTTTCTTAAGTTTTATTTTTGCTTAACATATAAGACATCTAGTTTCATTATGATGTTTTCATAGTGTATATCGTTTATTCCCTGTTATCATCTCTTATAACACTGTAACCATGGCCCCTCCCACTGGTGACTTTCCTCCTCCCAAAGAGTCCTTGTTTTGCTTCTGTCATACACACACACAATTTTTATTTCTATGCCATATATATATATATATATATATATATATATACACATACACATGCTATTCTATGTGTTAGATCTATGTAATTCTAGAATTGTATTTAGAAGAAAACATAAGATGTCTGTTTCCTCTGTCACCCTGTATTGAGTCCCCTTCCCTTTCTCTAAGTCCCTTCCTCCCCTTACATAAAGCTCTTCATACTCTCTTGTCCTACACATTTTTAAAAAATATGTAGATTCCTTGTATGAGATAAACATGATATTTGCTTTTCTCAGAAAAACTAATTTCATAGACGATTCCAAGTTCTATTTTATTTTCATGCAAATAACTTAATTTCTTTCTTCTTTATGTCTGAACAGCTCCATTTTGTATATATACAGACAAATTCTTTTTTTGCCCTTCATCTGGTAATAGGCCCCTCGGATGTTTCTTATACCTTGGCTATTGTGAACGGTGCTCCAGCAAACAATGGTGTGCAGGTATCTGTGGTACTCTGACTAGATTCCTGGGATCAATCCAGGTGAGGGATAAGGGAGTCCTATGGCAGATTTCATTCTAGTGTTTTGAGGAAATGGCATCTCGATTTTCATAGTGGTTGCAATAATGTACATTCCAGGCACCCCCATGGGGGTCTTCCTCTTTCTTCACATCCTTGCTGGCATGTGTTGTCATTTGTTTCTTTGATGATAGTCATTCTGACTGGGGTAAGATAGAATATCAATATAGCCTTAATTTGTATTTCCCTGATAGCTAAGGATATTGAACACTTCCACAATTCATTAGTCATTTGTAGTTATTCTTTTGAAAAATGTCTGTTCTATTCATTTGCCCATTTATTGATCCCCTGTCAGAAGTATTTTATATTTGGCAAAGATTTCTCCCATCATGCAGGCTATCTCTTTGCTCTGTGGAATATTTGCTTTGCTATACAAAAGGATGGCTCATTTCTTTTTGACAATGTATAATATTCCACTGTCTGGGTATACCTGCTTGTTCATTTACCTACTGAAGGACATCTCAGTTTTCTCCAAATGAACAATTATGAATAAAATTGCTATAAACATCCATGTGCAGATTTTTGTGTATTTATATGTTTTAAATCTTTTGGACAAAAAATAAGATGCTTGGGTAGTACAGTAGATTTTTCAAAGGTAAGCTTTGAAGAGACCACCAAATTCTTCAAGGTGGTTTACCATTTATCACCCTACTAATAAAGAATGAGAGTTAATTGGCTCCAGCTTCTCACCAGCATTTGGTGTTTTCAGTGAGCTGGGTTTCATCTGTTCTAAGGGATGTGTAGTGCTGCCACTTTTAAATTTACATTTCTGAATTACAGATAATGTTGAAAATCTTTTCTTATGTTTACTGGTCATGTGTGTGTGTCTTTTTCGGTGACATCTTTGACCCATTTTTAGTCAGGATTCTTGTTTTCTGGTTGAGTCTTAAGAATTATTTGTGTATTTTAGATAATAGTCTTTTGTCAGCTATGTCTCTTTTGCACATATTTTTTTCTTTGTGGCTGATCTTTTCATTCTGTTAACAATGCCCTTTTTGCATGTCAGAAAATTGTAATATTAATGAAATCTTTCATACCCTTGTTGTTTAATTTGAAAAGTCTTCACCAAACTCAAGGCCATCTAGATTTTTCTCCAATATTATCATCTAAGAAATTACATAGATTTGGATTTTTTTTTATTTAAGTCTGCTATCCATTTTAAGTTATCTCTGAGAAGGCTGTTAAGGGCTTTGTCTTGATTCATTTGGGGTCGCTAATGTAGATGTTCAGTTGTTTCAACGTCACTTACTGAAATACTCTCTTTTCTTCATTATACTGATTTTGCTTTTCGGTAAAAAATCATTTGAATGTATATATAGGGTTCTTTATCTGGACTCTCTGCTATGTTTTGTCTGTCTACTCACCAGTTCTATACCATTTTGGCTGCTAGTTCATAATAAACTTGGAGGGCAGGTAACTCCAGTTCTCCATCTTTCTCTTCTCTTCACTATCATGTTGGCAGTTTTAATTCTTTTGTGCCTCCATATAAACTTCAGAACCAAATTGTCAATATCCACACAATAACTTGTAGAAACTTTGATTTTGACCGAAAGAATTATTATCTTAACAATACTGAACACTTCTTTTCCATGAACATAGAATACAACCCCATTAAATTATTTGATTTATTTTTATTAATTGTTTCTAGTGATGTACAAACTAGTGGATTTCTTTACCTTCCCCACTGAATTTCACGCATTCATTCTGTTATATATGTTAAGGCTTATCGACTTGTGTACTCAGATGTCTCTCAATGCAAGTTCATCCACTGGAGTCTAGTCAGCCTATCTAGAGCCTCTGTCTTAAAGATCAGCTCTCCCTCACCTAGTAGTAATTAGCTGCTAATAGTTCTTAGGCTAAGGTTGGGGCCTGCTGCCAATTTCCCCAGTCCTATGTTGGGTTTTTGTATGATTGAGTTTGCATGGGGCTTATGCATGCTGACACCATTGCTCTAAGTTCAAATGAGTAAGTTCTCAGACTCTGTTTCCTTATAACGATGCACCAACCCTGGTTCTTACAATCTTGCCACTCCCTCTTCCACAGTGATCCCAGAGTCCCTGGTGGATGAGGTATGTTTATACGCCATTTTCATACATATATGTCATTGCAATTTTTCATATTCCCCCCCATGGCCTCCCCTATCATTCCTCCTGTCCTGCTGGTATCCTTCCTCTCCTGAAATAGTCCTCCTCTGCTTTCATGTCACACACATGTACATGCATACACACACGCATGTGTACACAGACATACTTGTTTAAACCTACGCCACATGTGAGTGAAAACACATGGTATCAGTCTTTCATTTTCCCTCTGTTATCCTCCCTCCCCCCTCCATTAGATCTCTCCATCTCACCACATTGTCCTCTCTTTAATTTGGCATCACACACACATTTAAATCTAGATTTTGCATGTAATGAAATATAATATTTGTCTTTCTGATCTGACTCATTTCACTTAACATGATAATCTCCTTCAGATACCAAGAGGATGTATTGGTCTTTTCGCTTAGGATTGCTTTGCTTATTTCGGGCCAACTGTGCTTAAAAACGAATCTTAGGATTTTTCATAGTTTGGTGAAGGGTACTGATGGGGACTGTGTCAATTCTTTGAGCTCTTTCAGAAGTATAGCCAATTTTACAATATTGATTATGCTTATCTATGCGTATGAGGGAAGGTGTCTTCTTAAATGTTTTCTTCATTTTAAAAAAACTTTTCAGTATCGTGGTCTTTATGACTTTGCTTAGGCTTATTTCTAGATATTTTGTTTATTCTTTGAGGCTGCTGTGAATAGGAATTTTCCCCTGATTTCTTTCTTAATATATTCATTATTGGTATATAGAAAAGATACTTATGTTTTTGATGATTTTACACCCTGCACAAAGTCAGCTCCTAAGGGATCAAAGACCTCAGTGTGAAGCCTTAAATGCTGAAACTGTTAGAATAAAACATAGGCAACATTCTACAAGATACAGGTACAGAAATGGACTTTCTAAAGAAGACTTCAGTTGTTCCTGAATTAAGGTCATCAGTTGACAAATAAGATCTTGATAAAGTAAAAAGCTTCTGTACAGCAAAGGAAACAACCAATCAAGTGAAAAGGAAGAGCCCAGAGTGGGAGATAAATCTTTACCAACTGATACATCTGAGAGAATTGATATCCAGACTATTACAAAGAACTCAAAAAAAGAAAAAGAAAAAAACAAGAAGAAAAGAAATGACACAATTAAAAACTGGGCTTTGGATCTGAACAGAGTGCTCTAAACATGGCTAGGAAACACCTTAAAAAGTGTTCAACAGCATCAGTAATTAGGGAAATACTTATCAAAACTACTTTAAGAGTTCATCTTATCAGTCGGAATGGCTAAGATCAAGATCATAAATGTCATCAAAGAAGACTCACTCACTGCTGATGAGATTGTAAACCAGTGCAGCCACTGTGGATATCAGTGTGGAGAGCTCTTTAAAAAACTAAAAATAAGTCTACCTTATGATCTGGTTATACCACTCCTTGGCATATGCCCCAAATCGCTCAACATCCTATTTCAGAGGTTCTTGCTCAGCCATGTTTGTTGCTGCTATTTTCACAATAGCTAAATGACCCTCAACCTGTAGATAGTAAAAATGCTGTACACAAGGAAGTTCTATCCAGTGGCAAAGAAAAATGAAATAATGAAATTTGCAGATAAATGGTGCAACTAGAAACACTATACTAAGTGAACACAGACTCAGAAAAATAAGCAATGCAAGTTCTCTCTCATTTGTGGATCCTAGTTCCAAATCTCTAGATGCAAGTATATCTCCTGATGTAACTGTAGGAACCAGGAAAATTGAATGGAGCCATGGAGGTAAAGGGGAAGAAGGAACTCAAGAGACGAGGGACTATAGGAGACTGGTGTTATTAAGAGAGAAATGCAAAAAACGGGAGATATTTTAACTGGGAGTGAATAAGGAAGATTAGACAGGAGAGAGATTAAAGAGAGAGAGGGGAGATAAATAACACTTGAATGGTATGAAAAACCAGAAGGAAATGTATTAGTTCAAGAATCTACGGAAAAGTACACATACAGTATCTCTATTTGAATGTGTGTGTGTATAGCTGAGGGCTATGACAAAAAACACAGTGTCAGACTGGAGAAACTTCCTTTTATTGTTGGTCATTGAAGTTCAAGATACTCCTAAAATAACATGGGCTATTGCCACAGCCCCTAGATTGCCTCCCAGAACTTGAAGATAAGACCCTGTTATTGAAGACAGGTCATACTTCAACACAGGAGCTGTAAAAATGGAGCTGGAATTGACCTGGAAGCCTCCTCCCTAAAGGTTATCTCCCACAGTATTAGAAAATACTATTTAAACTGCCAAAGGAGAAAACCTGTCAATGATCCCATTCATCTGTAAAGTCTCTGAACCGCAGCAAAGTCCAGATCAGCAAGTAATCTCTACTAGTGCAGTAGTGGCACTTTTATCTTGAGGATGATCAATAGCTGTATAATTGGACTTAAGGCCTGCTCAATGGGAGGGAACTCATGTGTGGTACTTTAAATGTGTCTACATGGGTATGTTTGAAACACAATTAATGGTACTAACCTTAACCACTTCACATCTTATCTTGGGGAACTTGAGATATTAAATAGGCAATCAGCAGTTGTGTAGAGACCCAACCATAAAGTGAGCCAAATTATGGATGGGAGAAAGAATTGAGTAGGATTAGAAGGGGGGAATTAGACTGTATAATCAATGCAATTATATAGCCAGCCTGGTTCTAAGTACAGCTGATAGCAAAATGCTTGAGGACCACTCAGAACTGTTGACTTCTATTGCTGATGTATGCATACACATCTTAGGTTCACTGACTCAGCCCCCAAGGCCATTTCAAATGGGACTTACTTGGGACAAGATAACCAATCTTCCTTCCTTCCTTCCTTCCTTCCTTCCTTCCTTCCTTCCTTCCTTCCTTCCTTCCTTCCTTTCTCTCTCTCTCTCTCTCTCTCTCTCTCATCTATCTTTTCTTTCTTTTTCAGGATTTTTTGAGACAATGTTACCCTCTGTCAGTGATTCCTCTCCAGGACCTGGAGGACCCTTCCCTGAAATGAGACATGGACAGCTGTGTCGAGAACAGCTGACAACTTTATTACAGGCTGGCACTCTTTTTGTATGCTCTTAGGTAAGGCAGGGGGAAGCTGGGGTGAAGGAAAGACCTTGTGTGCAGCTGCAGAAAGAGACAATAACACCAGACAAAATATGTTATTGCTGCAGGAATATGTAACTAAGGATATCAGTGATGGAGCTAGCCAGCAGCTAGTTGCAGACCAGTCAAAGATGTCCAGATTTGGCCCGGGACTTCTGGTCCTTCACCAAGTCCTCAGAGAACTTTCTTCTCCTTATGCCACCCGGGCTCCTCTGGCCTCCACAACCCTCTAGCCCTAGTTGGTCTGGAACTCACTATGTAGACCAGGCTGGCCTCCATCTCACAGAGATTCACCTGCCTCTGCCCCCCAAGTGCTGGGATTAAAGGTATGTGCCACCATACCAGGGTCATAGATTTCTTTAAAAATTTTCTAAAATTTTACTTATTATTTTTATTTTATGTGTATGAGTGACTTGACTGCACGCATGTGAGTACAATCATGTCCAGAAATGCCTGTGGAGATCAGAAGAGAGCATTGGATCTGCTGGAACTGGAGTTACAAATGGTTGTTAGCGACCATGTGGGTGCTAGGTACTGATCCTGGGTTCTTTGCAAGAATATTCAGTGCTCTAACCACTGAGCCATCTCTCCAGCCTCCTCAGAGATTTCTTTTGATTTAACAATATTCTAAGTATGTAATTTTTATATGTAAAAGGCATTCCTCATCTAAATTTATATTAACAATATTAAAGTGTCAACCAGCACATATTACTACTATACAGATAAAGGAGCTAAGGCTTAAGAACTTTTTTAGGATTTAATTATTTATTTATATGTATGCCTTATGTGTACATATATATGCACAGAGCCCAGAACTGAGTTCAGGTCCTCTGCAAGAGCAGTGCATGCTCTTAACTGCTGAACCCTTTTCCCAGCCTGGCTGAGACTTGGGATCCTAAATAACATTTCTTTGAAGTTAGTAAGTGATGGAGAGTCGAGAATATAATCCATGCTTCTACATTGCAATAGGGAAGACTTCATTCTACTTCTTACTAACTTCATTTAAACATCACTTAGATTCTCAAGTCAAGAAGATGCAGTCTTCTCATCTATGTAAGAGTTATAGCTCTATCTGCCTTTTCTCATTTGACCTTTCTTCTACTAGGTCCACACATAGCATTCAATAATGTAAGCATAAGGTACAGCTAATAAAAATATTGCTTCTGTTCTTCTTAGGAAACCATACCTCTAGATAGCTGTCAGCACAATATCTTCAGACAATGGGAAATGACCTTTGTCTTAAACCTGTGAAGGTGAGTTAATCTCCACTGCCTTTGTGTTCTTATTTAACCTACAGCTGTAAGAGCTTTAAAGTAGCTTTCCAAGGGCAAATGTTAGCTTCAGGTGGTAGTGAAGAGTAGAGGACTGAATGAAGAATGAATTCACGCAAAAGGCGAACTGAATAAAAGGCTGTGGTCTGAGAAGCACAAACGAGGAACAGCAGATTCACAGCAACTCCTGCCCAAGAGACCTGAGTGTGTTTTAGAACACGTATGATGAAATATACACCTGGCCTATAAGCATGGCATGAATTCAAGACATTTGTGGGTCTCAAGGTCTGAACCGAAAGCAGTCAATGCATTGATTAAATTTATAACACTTTTGACATGAGCAAAGTAAGACCTTTGCGTTCATTTAGCCATGATTCTTCACTTTTTCCTCCTTTGCTCCCTATAAATTAGCACTGGGTAAAATGTGTACATCCACCGTACAGATAAGGGCTTCAGACAACCCATAACTTTCAGGTAAGTCAGTTATTTAAACACAGTTAGCACTGGCAGCATGAAGATAATTGGGAAATCGGCTCTCTGCCCTTGGAAATGTTCTGCATGTGGGGAGTTATTTTAAAACAAATTAAACCTCGGCATGGAATTCTAATACTATCATTTAAATAAATCTGATAAGTGCAAATTGATTTTAAAAGACTGTTTTCAAAGTATTGAATGCATTGGTGACATTTTGTCAAAAAGAAAATTGTAGGAGTTTGCTTTTAAAAGTGTGGTTGCATCTAGATTGGCAGATAAAATCAATACAAATGAGCCAATATGATGTCCATACTCGAGAAAGTGAGAATACTTAATATTGTCTTTTTTCATATCTAACCAATTTAGTTTGGGGAAAATCAAAACAATTTATTGTTCTTAATTAAGATATCTTTTAATTTGTGCTATTCAGTTACTGTCTTGAATTACTTATTCTGAGGAGCTGATACACGTTTGCTTTGACTGCATGGGAAAAAAGCCTATCTAAGAAGAGAAAATAAAAGATATAAAATAGGAAAATACGACATAGCAAAACAACTTGATGTTCAGGTTTGAGTCCTGCTTGCTTTTCCCTGTGTATTACTTTACCTATAGAGATGTACATAACTCAAAATGTATAGCTGCCACTGAAGTCAAAGGAAAAGAGAGAGGACTACTAATAGAAAAATAAATGGATGTAGAAGGACACACTGGTGCTAACAGAAAACACAAACGGATAATTGAGGAAAACTGGAAAGGACAGGCTGGTATGAGGATGTACAGAATCTAGCACATCCTTCTGACCTCCAAAGCCAGGAAACAAATGACCCAAGAGGAGTTAAGAGTCGGCACCTGGAGCACATTAGGACCTCTGAGGAATAGCATCTCTTTTAAATCCTTGTAGCAGTTTCTCTGAGGACAGTCCTGTCTTTCATGTTTTGTTACTGAGCATGCGTGAAAGGCATGGTGGAGGGTTTCTTCATAAATTTTACTTCATGTGGATGCAAGTGAAGGAAGCTCTGCTTCTAAGGAGATCGTGAACCAGGAGAAAAGGAGAAAGATTGTGTTCGTATTCTTAAACAGTTATTTATTTCTGTTTTGTCCATATGAATGTTTGACCAGCAGTAAGTGTGTGCCTGGTGCTCAGGAAGACCAGAAGAAGGGCACTGGATCCTGAGTTTACAAGTGGTTGTGAGTTACATATGGATACTGAGAACCGAACCTGGGCCATCAGTAAGTACAGAAAGTATCCTTAACCACTGAGCCATCTCTCTAGTCCCTCTGCTTTTGTATTAACCCTGAACCATGTTCTAGATCCTATAAACCCACTTTGCCTCTGTATTTATCCCTCCCCGGACCCTAGCTGAAGCCTTCCCTCCTGTGCTGGATCACTTCAGTTATCCACTTGACCACCTGAGAAGAGGAAACCTCAATTGAGGCATTTCCTCCAGTGGGCTGATCTGTAGCCAACACTTTGAAGTATTTTGTTAATTGATGTGGGGGTGTTCCAGTCCATTGCGGATGGTGCCACCCCTAATCTAAGATAGTCCTACGTTGAAAGAAAGCAGGCTGAGCACAGGCCCTAGCAGGCCAGTAAGCAGTGCTCCTCTGCGAGCTCTCCTTTTTCAGGCTCCTGCTTTCAGGCTCCTGCTTTGAATTCCTGCCCTGACTTCTCTCCATATTGGATTATGATGTGGAAATGCAAGGCAAATAAACCCTTTCTTCTCCAAGTTCGTTTTGGTCTGTGTTTTATCACAGCAATACTGTGATAAACTAGAATAGAAATTGGTACCAGAGAGTGAACTATTGCTGTGAAGGACCTGATTATATTCTTTTTGGAGGATTATGGAAGTGTTTGGAAGTTTGAGCTAGAAAAAGCCATTGAGTGGCTGTGGATGGCAGAACTAGACAAGTGGAGCTGCCTAAGCTTTTCAGAGCCTAGAAGATCATGAGTGAATCCCAGACATTAAACAGGAAGCTATTTACACTGTTTGGTTTTGGTTTTGCTTTGATCTAATTGTACCCTGATGCTTCTGTTGGTGTAAGAAGTGTTTAACTTGGTTTTCTAAATTTACAGGAGCCCACAGTTAAGAGGCTCTGTATTATTTTAAAGGGACATTGAGCTTTTAATGTATTGGGATTTGGAGCCTGGAGAGATGGATCAGTGGTTCAGGACACCAGTTGCTCTTGCAGAGGACAGGGGTTCAGATCCCAACACACACCTGACAGCTAACAACCATTCATAACTCCAGTTCCAGGGGCTCTAATGCCCTCTTCTGACCTCTTAGGCATTGCACAACACAGGTGCACTTACATACATGTGGGCAATATACTCATACACATAAAATAAAAATAATACATAAAATATTTTATAAAGTATTGGGATTTTAAAGGATTATGGGACTTTTAAAGTTGTATCATGATTTATATTGTGATATTGATATTAACATGAGATCTTGGGGATAAGAAATGTAAAAGTTATGATTAACAGTAGTGTTTGTCTGTCATGTTGACTAGGGGACAATTGTGCTGAACATCTTCAGTTGTCAACTGGGAAGAAGTTACCTCACAGTGGATTAACCTATGACAAGGCTGTGAGTCTTTTTTTTTTTTTTCATTGATGTGGGAGAGCCCAGCACACTGTGAGGGGTGCCACCTCTGAGCAGGTGGTCCTTGGTTGTATATAAAAGCAAGCTGAGCAGAGGCGGGAGGAGCATTCCTTTGTGGTCAGTTTCTGCCTCTAGGCTCCAGCTTTGAGTTGCTTTGTCCTTCCCTCAATGATGGACTGTCACTTGTAAGGGTAAGATGAAATAAACCCTATCCTCTCCAAATTAGTTTTGGTCAGTGTTTTATCAGAGCAACAGAAAGCTAACTGTAACACATTTATACCTGCTATAAATGACTGAGTTTCAGTGCAGAAGACTGGGCTCTAGACGGCAGCTTTTCATGCTCTCACAGAGGCCCTGGGATTGGAGGATAGGCCATTGTGGAGCTCTACATTCAAGCTTCAAATGTGTGGTGCCACATCCCTTGCCAATGATTTTGTTATTGGCCCGATGAGTGTGAAAGCACTGTATATGGCAGTGGTTTCCATGCAAGAGCAGAAACGTGTTATGAGAAGGGTTGAGCCAACAACTGTGCTGTCAAACCCAAGACTGTTGTCAAGGAAGGAGGGATGGATGATATCAGAACAGCCACGCTGGGCATGGGTGCCACTCGTGTAGCAGTCACTTAGTCTCCATCTGAGGAGCTCAGTTCAAAAGACTTGTAAGTCCTGTTGGCATTCCTTGTTACCATGGAGGTTTTAAGTTTGCTTAAGAAACAAATGATCCCACACAGTTATGACATGTCATGAACTGCACGGGGATTTCAGTGTAAAATTAGGTTGGAAAATGAGAAGAGTAGTGATTGCTCATTATCAAATGACAACAAATGCTATATTTTTCATGGAGAAATAAAAGGTATATGTTTATTTAGACAAATTAATAAACCATCAGCTGTCCAGAGTTCCTGAGGACTTATGATTTCTGTGGCTGTTCTGCGGTTTTCTTAAGTGTCCTAGAAGGAAATCACTCAAAATATATCACATCAATTCCTGCATCTTCAAAGTATGAGTAAGACTTATTCTTGATATGTCAGAGGCATTATTATAAACATCAGTTGTGACATTTTATGTACTGTCACAAGCCACATGTGTCTTTTTAAGTTTCTGAGTGTTAAAAATCCTGAAAATATGTGCTGTTGTCATTGTTAGCTTTTTATTGTTTTTGTGTCTTTTGCTGTCAAACCTTTTGTAGCTTTCTGACTGTTTTAATACTAATAATTTGCTTAAATTGACTTTGGCTTGCTCTCAAGCTACCAAGTCAACTAAAACAGTGCTTAAAGTAAAAGCAAACACATCTTGAAGTTTGGAGACTAAATTTATTTTTTAAAAAAGTCCTTTGACTACTTGCATATACTGAGAGCTTCTCCTTGGTATATTACATACTTTTAGAGTGATGAAAATGCAGGAAAAATTGGATCGTTTGTTCACTGTTGATAGGAATAAGGATGTAAGTTAATCAGCATTATGATAAACAACATGGCAGTTCCCCCCAAAGTTGAAAATAAAACTACCATATAATCCAACAATCCCCACTTCTGTGTAGATACCCAGAGAACACGAAATCAGTGTGCTGAGACGCCTCACTCCCATGTGCATTGAAACAGCATCTGCAATAAAAATGATGTAGAACCAATCTGTGTTCCTGAGTGAATTCATAATCTGATGCAGAGGAGCACAAAAGAATACTCTTCAGCATTAAAAGACGAAGGAAATCCCAACACTTAAGGCAACATGGACGAACCTGGAGCACACTGTGTTCAGTGAAATAAGCCAGACACAAATATATCACTATTGGATGATTTAGTTTATATGAAGAATCAAAACCGAGGTGAATTCATAAAAGGAAAGAGTAGAATGGTAGTTGTCAGGGGCTGGGATGCAGCTAGAAGAGAGGAAATGTATTAGTTAAAGGGTACAAAGTTATGCAGGATGGACAAGGCCTGAGAATCTAAGGTTTAGCATGGTGAGTGTGGTGACTACTACTGTATTATAAACTTGAAAACTGGCTATGACAGAAGGTCTTAAATGTTCTCACTACAAAGTAAATATGTGAAATGGTATGTATGTTACTTTAAGTATTTTATAGACTGTAAATACATCATGCTTCATGTTGCAGAATATAAAGACAAATTATATTTGTTTAATGTGTGTGTGTGTGTGTGTGTGTGTGTGTGTGTGTGTGTGTATGCCATGGTATGAAGGTGAAGCTCAGAGAATAATGTGTAGGAGCTGATTCTCTCCTTCCAGAGATTGTGGGTCCCAGGGATTAAACATGGGTCATCAGGTATAGTGGCAAGTACCTTAACTTACTTACAGCAACTACAGAGTCTCAGAACGGAAAGCCCCTCATGTTTGTGGTCCATCTTGTTTTTGTTATAATAGGAGTAAGGTAAGTACGTAGTGGTCCTCTGGCCCTTGCTTATTCATGTGGGATTTACCTGGAATATCATTCTTCACTCTTAAACTAGATCAGAGCTCCTCTGAGAACCATCATGTGTCAGGTGCAGGAAAACGGGGGTGTGGGGACAGTTTCCCATGGGTGAATGTTGTGTGTAACCACCTGTTTATTGAGTCTATAGGATTCAAAAGTCTTTGCTCCTTGTAGGCTTTCAGGGGTTTATTTGGTTTTGGTAATGGTGGTGGTGGTGTATGTACTTGAGACAAAAATCTCACTTTATAGCCCCATGCTGGCCCGGAACTGAGTCTGTAGCCAGAGATGGCCTCGATCTCATGGCAATCCTGAGGCTGGGATTACAGGCAGCTTGACCTTTGGAGGTCTTACTGAGAGAGGTGATGTATAGGTTTAAAAAATCATAAACAGAGTAAGAGTTTATGTCAGCATGACTGTAGTAGGGGGCATTTAAGGCTAGAATAAACCAAATAGCCAAAGGAAATTCTCTGGTTTACATTAGCAGCCATTGGCAAATCCTGAGAATCAGGGGTGAGGTTTTGAGTGAACATTTGGAAATGTAGATGTTTAACCTGCTATAGAAGGAAAAGTGGATCCTCAGCTTCCAGGATGCTGGGATTACCAGCATGTGTCATCGGGTCTAGCTCCTTGCTATGTTTGAAAAATGAATCCCATGGAGGCTCAGCATTAAGAACACTGGTAGAAGACCCAAGCTCAGTTCCTAGGATCTACTTCACAGCTAACAGTCATCCACAACTCTGTTTCTAAGGGATCTGACACCCTCTTTTGGCATCTGCAGGCATTATGCACATGTGGTACACATAGATGCAGGCAAAACATTCATAAGCACAAGAAGAAAAGAATCCTGTGGTGACGTTCCTCATGACATGAGTCAAAGCTCAATAAGGAAGCGAAGCAAGACCTTGAGAAAAATAAGGAATTCTGGGCTCCTGTCCCCACTCTGACTCTTGTGTGATCTTGAACAAAGCCATTAACCTCTCTGCAGCTCAAATTCTTCATTTTCAAAACTGGGACAGCAAGACCTATGCTGCCTACATTATCATTGAGCTCCTGTGACATCATGTAGGTTAAAGATCTTTGAATAAAGCATTCAGCACAGTCAACAAAGGGATGGCATGTTTATCTGCAAAATGCAGACAGCGCAATCTCGGCCCTCCCAAGTCTGATAGGCTTTCTGACTAACCTACTTCTTATCAAGCTTGCATTGTTTATCCTAAGGACAGGGTGCCCTCTAGATGCAAGACACGATTTCCTACTTTTCTTAACTTTCATTTTTCCTAATTCTCTGGACATTCATTTGTGTTATTTTGAATGACATTTGCCCCTTGCAGTGATTGCCAGTCATAGAATGAAACTAATGAAATGAAAATCATTTTTGAGTTTTGATTGTCAGCACACTCTAAACCAGGACACATGCATAGGAGCCTCAGGTGTACTGGAAATTCAGAAGTGACCTTTGTTATCTGCTTCCTCGGTGTCTCTTTGTGTAGAAGCCTTGAGAAATGAAAGCAGGCTAGCTGGCTCCTAGCCTGTGTTATAATTGCTGCTCTTCACTAGCCCTTAGCTTCCTGACAGCTGTAGCACTGTGGGAGGTTGCTTGATCTAGAAGTTGAACACAGTTACTGTATTATTCATAGATACATTTCTTGGAAACATCCATGAGACTGCAGATGATTCATCTGCAATCTCTACCGGGTGAAGACAATGGCTACTCATTCAGAACCACTAGCGTATGTGCTCTCAGGCATCTGTTGGTAATGACAACACAGCACATTTGATTAGCACCTTGATATTCATAAAGAATTATCGTATATAGAGGCTAGTGAGATGGCCCAGAGGTTAAGAGTACTGGTCACTCTTGAGGAGGACCCAGGTTCAGTTCCCAACACCCATAAGGCAGGGAACAATCATTGGTAACTCCAGTTACAGGGGATCTGACTCCCTTTTCTGGTTTCTGTGGGCATTGCACACATGAATGCACTTACATACCTGCAGGCTAAACATTCATACATATACAATTAAAATAAATAAATAAAATTTTAAAAGAATTTTCATTTAAAACACCAATTGTCAACATTTTGGCTGAGCTTTTTGAGGAATTTTACCTGTAAATGACAACAGCTTTTACCAGATAACATACATTTAAATGTAAGCCATTGTGACATATATGTTAACAAAATTTGCTGGCTAGGCTTCCTAATTCTGATCATATGTTCTAAGACTGGGCTTCTCCTTCAGAACAACTGAATCAAAAAATATTTTGATTTGGTTTTAGTCTTCTGGATGACTTGAATGAACAGGTAGACATGGTTACCACTATTATCCTGCAAATACCAGGCTAAGTGGTAGAAGACAGGGTTCTAAGTCCGTTTCTTACACAGACAGATACATGGAAAGGAGATTCTGACTAGAAAACTTCTAGTGCAGAAGATTGTTTCACTTACAGACTGTCTTAGTTATCTGGTTTGTTGCCATGAAAAAATACCTAGAAAAGCAATTTAGGGAAGGAAGGATGTCTTTTGGCTCACAGTTCAAGGGTCACTGTGGCAGAAGCCTGAGGCAGCTGGTCACAGTACATCTTCAGTCAGGAAGTAGAACATGATGAATGCTGGAACTCAGCTCACTTTCTCCTTTTGATTTCTTCTAGGATCCCAATCCACAGAATGGCGCCACCCAAAGTTAAGATGGGTATTCTCACACTAATTAACCCAATTTAAATGATCCTTTACACTCCTGCCCAGAGGCTTATCTCCTAAGTGATTCTAGATTATATCAAATTGACAATCAATACTGATCATCACACAAGTCTAGTGAGAAGTACAACCTTGAAGCTAGAAGGGTAGCTACATCCATTCATCACCCATTGTGCCATTTTCTATATCCTGGTTAACCCTTCTTACTCATTAACAGATAGGGACCCAGGATCATATATGGGAACTAAAACACTTTTAGGAAACAGATTGACTGATTTAGGCTAAATCTGGGTTTTATATAATCTGTTATAAATTTCAGGAGGGAAACACTTGTAATGGTAAACCTAGGTTGGCTACCAGAGGAAGTTCCTTGCAAAAAGTTACAGTTGCTGTAATATGTGGTCTTCAAGGTCAGCTCATTCAGAAGAAATCAAACGTGGACTAGTGTTTCTCCTTCCCCAAGATCACAAGAGGCTGATACATGTGCTGAATTGGCTACATTCTGGTCAGGACTAAGGAAACCTATTAAGCATCAGGTGCTTGTCTGGTGAAGACAGGAAGCCCTTTGTCTCTGAAGCCCTGAATTTTGTACAGTCATGGTCAAGTTAAGAACAACCATGTCTGTGTCTGATTTGCATAAAGATCACATTACAAAACCAATTTACCAAGTCAGTAGTGCGTTTCTCATCTTTCAGAAGCAAGTCTCTCCTCAGAGATTCCAGCAACCCCAAGCCTACTAGAGATTATATTTACTGTTACTATCAGTATCTGTGAGTGAAAATAGGCTACGTCACAAACCCTGAGCGTAGCACTTCTCTTACAGATTTATTAATTTCACAAGAGATTAGTGTGGATTTCACACGACCGGGGTGGCCCTTATTTTTTTCCTGCTTTCACTGACATTCCTAAAATGTCATTGTTGGTTAATCAGAGACAAGATGTCCTTATTGTAAGAAATTGACTAAGTTTTAGTTAGCATACAAAATAATAGGCTTCATTATAACATTTTCATGCATGTATATTATTGTGCTTTGCTCATATTTATTTCTCCCATTAGCCCCTCTTGCCTCATCCTCCTGGGTTTCTTTACTTCTGGTCATCTGAGTAACTATTTTCAGACAGATGTTTCTACAAACCCAGAACAGCCGGCAAAATGTCATAGAGAGGTATCATTATAGAAAAGAAAGAAAACATCTGAATGTCTTCAGGTTAGTGAGCTGTAAAATTTCATGAAGCTTTCACAGACAGAGATGCTGTGTAAATGAAAACAGAGTTGGTGCTGTGGGAGGAAATGGTTTTAATTTGTGTCAACAATTTGGTGAATTTAGGGGGGAATTGAATTATTTATTTTCCTGACCAGAGCGTGCACAGACTACACAGGGTTTATCACTAATGTCCTTAGTAACAGTTTCTGTTTCTATGTTTTTTCTGTCATTGCTTTATTTTGGTGCTGGAGATTGAACCCAGGGCTTCATGTATATTAAACAAAAACTCCCTTCCAGCTTCCATAGACTTAATCTTACTAGATTACACGATGTCATGAGTCTTGGTTAATGATTTAATGGGCTTATATGTGCAAAACACACTGCCTAGCCTCATACGTACTACAAGTATTACAGCAACACCAGTGATTATTTTTGTCAGTGATTACTGTAGTATAATTGCTATAAATCCTAATTTAGACTGTTATTTAAAGATGAAGAAATGTTTCTAAAATGGGAATTCTATTCCTCAATAACATTATTCCATTAAAAAAAAGCATTGCTTCAGTATCAATCAAAATGCATTATTCTCTCAGCACCTGCTTCTGGAGTCACTCAGACAAGTGGCAGGCAAGGTGCAATGGTGGACCATGGTGGACATACTCAGTGATAGCCACAGTGGAATTTCATCCTGAGGTTTCACAGAGTGGGAGAATAGGAGGATTAGTTCAGCCTGCCATGAAATATGAGCCCTGGAGAGGGGAGAGAGATGCTGAGCCAGATTATGCAGCTAAAGATGACTGTGGAATCCTAGCCAAGAGGTGAAGTGAAGACCATGAAGAGAATCAACTGATACAGGACCAACAACACGCCAGGTTGTAGAGAGGCATCTGACAACATTTCCTGGGGAAATTCTAGTCTATGTATACTGGAGGCTAAACTGTGGGCAGAGGTATACAGAGTTAAGGATCCCAGAATGAACAAAAGAAATCCTCATGAAATGTACTGGGAACCAGTGTGGAAGATGACAACGAACGGCACCTCCTGCTAAAGCAGATGGTGCTGGAGTGGAGTGTAGGAGAGGGCCCTGCTACCACAGCTTTGGACTCAAAGTTTCCCTGAAGCTAAGCAGTCTATTGTATTCAGCCCAGAGCTTTCTCAAGCAACCCCAGGGCTGAAGGTTGTCTAGGCTTCAGTGCAAGAATCTTCAGGCACTTCAATCTCCATTTTTCTTTTTATATTAATTACTAGTTAATTAACACCTATTAATTAATTATTAGTTAATTAATTAATATCTGTGCATGTATGTGCCATGTAATGGAACATAGGTACAGGTCAACTTGTAGGAGTGAATTCTACCGTATGAGTTCTGGGGATCCCACCCAGGTTCTCGGGCTTGGTGGCAAATGCCCTTACTCACGGAGCCATCTTGCTGGCCACTTCAACCTACTTTTCTTTATACAATTCTGTCTTCTCACAAATAGCTCAAGCCAGGAATCTAGCATAACACACTGCATCAAATATGTCCCATCAAGTCACATCCGTAGCATCTGGTCTAGAAAGAGTTTAAACAGTCACCAGCTCTGAGGGCAATGCTGGATGCTACAAAGAACAAAGACCTTAAAGCAAGGCTGACTGGGCTTAAACAGTAGATTCAGCTGCATTCTGCTTTCGTTATTTTAGCCTCTTTATTTAACTTCTCTGAAAATCAATTCTGTGCCCTATAAAATAAGAATACGGTGACCTGCCGTGATGAGATCACTGTTAGAGATGATGCATAGGTGTGACCACCACATCCTGGGGACATAGGCTGTTTCTTTTTTCTTATCTTTATATATGATATAAAAATACATATGATATATAAAATGCTAGCTCTTAAACTAAGAAATAAATTAAATAACTATTTTCATGAGCATACAAGGTTTATCACTTAACTTCTGCTTAGACTCCAGTCATATTCTGGAAACAGCTGTGATTACGGCAGGTCACAAACATCACCTGGAGACCATACATTTCCCATAAGGACTTTTTGGGAAGCAGAAGCTTTGTGGGACTTTGTCCTCATTTTTTTAAAAAGTTAGACTTATAAGGTCTCATCTTCATAATAGCAGAAAGGCTTAAGTTCACGCTTTTCTTATAAATGTAAAACGTGTGCTTAGGCTTTCATGTGTTTAGAGTCTATGGGAAAACAAATCCATATTCAGGTATTTTCCCATTTTCTACCCCTTCTACAAAATGAAACCCAACTCCCTAGTGGCCTGGGAAGCTGTGCTACTTCCTATCCTGACTTCTTATTCAACTCTCACTTAGAATACACTCATTCCATCCTCCACGCAGGATAAATTAATCATTATATGTGTTTGGATTGAAATTACTTTCATGTGCACACTCTCAAGTGAGTTCTCCTTTCCTAGGTCTCCCTACAATGAGTTTGGCTTTGCATGCTTATGAATTCTTTAGATTGGGGGATTCAGAATTCTGAGAAAACTTTGTGGGATAAAAGGATGAAATGCTCTCAATCCGAGGTCTGCAGGTGAAAAGACTGGGGATGGAGATTGCTGAACACACGGCAGTAAGGAACACATGGAAAAGCAGATGGAACAAGGAAGGGATGCTGGTAAAGAAATCCTTGGATTGTTTTTTATAATGCACAGAGAATTGAAGCAGCCTCACGCACGCTAGACAAGTGCTCTACATCAGAGCTGCACCTCGATCTCTGTGCAATCCAGAGATTCCTTGCAAATCATATTTGTTCCAGAAATACAAATAAAGATCTTTTATTATTGTGAAATTAATTTTCTTATGACTGTGTTCTTATGTCTACATCATAAAAGCTGTTAGAAAGATGGCAAGACGATAAAATTGCCTGCAAAGAACGGTGTGATTTAAAGGACAGTCTCTGTAGTTCCTGAATCTTAGGTGATGCGTGACTCAGCACGGGGCTGTTTAAGATGCAGTCTCTTGAACTGTGAATTGAACAGCTTTGCTGCCGTTTGGTGATGAGGATGTAGGACTCTGCTGCTTCATTTCCCTTGACATGATCCTGATATAGGGAGTTTGTGAACCTCACTTAGACTCAGGACATGAGCCTCAGATATATCAGATCTGTGCACCAGAGGCGCTCCGGTAGCTCAGTTAGGGAAACACAAGCTTAAGAGTGCTGCCTTAGTTTACTCTAGAGAAAGGCCTTTGGATATTTGATTTGCAGTCTTCACAGTCACTTTGCAGTTATTCTTCTTCATCTTTTCCAACAGCATCTAGTTCCTTCTCTTGCCCTTAAAATTCATGGATTGACTGAAGTGAGTTATTCTGTTTTTTTTGTGTGTGTGTGTGAGACAGGATCTCCCTGTAGCCCCAAGCTAGCTTGGAATTCACTGTGTACATCAGTTTGGCCTTGACCTCACAGAGATCTGCCTCTCCTTCTCAAGTGCTGAGCTGCATATTTTTTTCCTATTGTTTATAAAATGAGCTTTTAACCTAAAGCTGTACAACACTAGCACCAGCTATTAAATCACATTCACTGTGTAATGAACATTTACTTCAAACTCCTGATAGAATGATAGTCAGAAAGAATTTGCTGTGGGCTTAAGAGTTAATTTGATTGCATGCAGAATGCAGCAAAAGTAAAAGGACGGCTTAGTTTCCAGATGCTTTTAAAAGAGAAGGAAAACTGTCTTGTCCCAAATCAGTACTGTGTGTAGATAAACTAGGTTGTTCACTTAGAAATCATTCAGTGGAAAATATGTATGTTGATGTGGTAGGGCTTGCTCAGGCTCTCTAGAGCCTGAACTGATAGGTGTTAGGGCCACCCAGGCACTGTGCCTAATAACAAAACAGCAAATGTTCTAAAGGCAACATTGCTTAATATAATGGCTACTACTCATCATGAAGGGGACACCAGGAGACATGATCACTAAAGCAGAATTCAAAAACAAAGGGAACCATCATCAAATAAAAGATTTTTATAGAAACTCTGGAAGATCACTTAGAAACCCGGTTTGTAACAGGAGGATGCTTCTGTGATCCTTTAGTAAAACCCAATAGCTGCCTAGCAGATAGCTGATCAGCCTGAAAGGCCCAGGAGAAAGGTCTCGGGGCAGATGTACCCTGGCTGAATACTGTCTGCCCTGCTTGTTCACTCCAGGAGGCCAGTTTCTTTCTAAAAGATGACAGTCATGTCCTGCCAAATCTAGACTCATGATATCTTGATTCATGTTAAATGAATTTCAACTCTGTAATAGCATGTTTCCTTTGTCTCAATCATATTTCTGTTAGAGGTTAATAGAGTAACGTGATAGCAAGCAGGAAGAAAAGCAGATGGGATGGGACAAAGGTAAAAAGCAGTTGTGCTTTATATATTTGAACCAGTTCCTTTAGAAAGCCCTTTCAGCCAGACTCCCATCTGTTAGCAGAAGCCATTTCCTCTATTAAGGTTACTGATGGAGTAAAGATGCCTAAGTCAGAAAGCACAATAATCTAATACCAAATGTAGTGAAATATGGTTTTGAATAGAAAGGCTTTTTTAAAAATGTTGTTTCTGACTATAAAAGTAAAACTTCTATCATGTAGAAAGCAGAAAAATGTAGTAAGTTTCGAACATTGCTATAGTGATTAGTATACTGTCTCCTGATAGCTCAGATATTGTGGTTATCTTATTCAAAGAAAATGCAATGAAGCCACCAAGCAATCAAACAGGCTTTCCTTCCCTGAATTACTGCTGCTTCCTAAGCTTTGTTTTTCTTACAGATTTGGGGCAATAATCTGGAAATGCTTGAGACTCAAAGCAAATACATGTCATTTTATAGACCAATCAGTTTAGGCCCTGTATTTGCAAGGAGGAAGGGTACTTTATGTTTCAACTGCCTTGTAAACAGATGTTGACATCACAAGTATTTGAAAGAGAATGCTTCTGGCAGCTTGCTCTCTTGGACTGAACTTACATGTGATAATAACAAAGCATGGGTCACATGCTTCCCAGATGGAGCTGCCTTCTTACACTGTACCTTACTTGAGCATTTTTTGAGCAGGGTTTGAAGTGTATTGATTGAGTGGCACAGACAGCTTTTGTTTCTGTTGAAATGTTTTATCATTTTAAAACAGGTAAAGGGAACTACTTAAGCTGTCAACCCTTCAACAGCCTTCTCCAAGACTGAATTAACTGTACAAAACATTCACAGAAAAAGAACCTCATAAATTTTGATTCATATTTAAAGTTACATGCTTAAAGGGATTATTTTGCCAAATTTAGGATTATCTGTTCAAAATATCAGCCAGGTTCATTAAATGGAGCACAGAATTATATCCCTTTGCCAGACAGTGTTGTATACTCGTAATCTCAGCACTTAGCAGGCGGAGTAAGGAGGATCAGGAGTTTGACTACATAGTGACTTTAAGACCATCATAGGCTGTAGAAGACCCTGTCTCAAAAAATAAATGAACAAACAAAAGGCCACAAATGGCCAAAGTGTTGAGAATGAGTCTTCAAAGTGAGAGTTCATGGACAGGACTCCTATATTAAACTTCACCTACCCAGGGTGAAGGTACCGTTGTGGAAGGGGGGCAGAAAGATTCTAAGAGCGAGGGGAGGAGGTGTATGATCACACAGACTCTACAGGCTTCTGGGACCTTGCTCATATGAACCAACAGCAATGCTGTCAGCAAATTCAGACAAAAACCCAGCATAGAACTGAGGAAATGGGCAGCAGGTCCCAACCTTAGCTGAAGAACTACTGGAAGTTGATTACTGCTGAGTGAGGGAGAGGTGATCTTCGAGGGGAGGAGAGACTCTAGATATGCTGACTAGATCCCAGTGAATGAACTTGCACTAGGGGACATCTGGACACAGTAACTCGACTCAATAGGCCTTAACATATATGACAAAATGCATGAAATCTGGTGGAGGAGGTCTTGATGGAGGAGATATAAAAATGATTAAGATGTTTTGAATGAAATGCACAAAAATTAATAAAAATATACATTACAGATGGGGAAAAATTTAAACTGACAGCATATGAAAATAAATCAACAGATTTCTTTAGAATATAAAAATAGTAAAAAAAGTCTCAAGAGTTAATCTAAAATCGTTTTGAGCTGTTTTGCGCATCATTAGAGTGATATACTCAAAGCCTGAGCAACTTCTGTCAGGGAGCATTTCCAGTTGCAGTGATCCTTGTAACTGTTAATCTTCCTTGTCAGTTTGACTGGATTTAGAATCACCTCCTAGACACACCATTGGACATGTCTGTGAAGGATGTCTCCAGGGAAGGATGTGAGGAGGAAGATCCACCTCGAATGTGATCAGCACTACCCCATGAGCTATGGTCTCAGACTAAATTAAAACCAGAAAGTGAGGTGAGCACCAGCATTCATCTCTCCCTGCTTCCTGACTGCGTCTGCAGTGTGACCAGCCACCTCATGTTCCTGGTGCCATGCCTGCCCCTTCATGATAGACGATATCTCTCGAAACTGTGAGCCCAAATAAACCCTTCCTAACTTGAAAAAAAAAAAGAAAGCCAATTCAATAAAACAATTATATACTTGATATGTTATCCTACTATTAAAATTTGGTAGCTAGTCTTCCCCCTGAGAAGTGATAAATCCAGAAATGTCCAGTCATCAAGCACTGCAGTAGTTCCGTGGTCAGGACTCAGGCACCTGTCAGTGTTTCTTTGGCTTAAGAAGTAAATATTTTTTCCTGATAGGTAGTTTATCTCAACTTGATGAAGGTTATTTTTTAAAACCACAGTCATACTTAGTGGAGGGAAAACAGAGGCATTCTAACTGAGCTCAGGAGCAGGGTAAGGACCTCCCTCGTCACCACCGCTCTAACATCACACTGAAGTCCTAGATCATGTGAGGAAATCAGGGAAGCAAATTAAGGCATACAGATGGGAAGGGAAGAACTAAACCTGTCTATGTGACATGGCTGTCTATGCAGAAAATCCAAAAGAGAGATTGGAAAGATGGCTCAGCAGTTAAAAGCACTGGCTGCTCTCTTGCAGAGGACCCAAGTTTGGCTCCCAGCACCTATATGGCAACCAACAACCACCCATAAATCCAGTTCCAGGGGATCCGATTCCCTCTTCTGAGGCATTGCACAACATGGGTGCACTTATAGGTAAAACACTCATACATATAAAATAAAAATAAATTTTAAAAATTTAAAAAGAGAAACTCCCAAAGGACAGACAGAAAAAGGAGAGAAAGAAGGAAGGATGGGAAAATAAGGAAAAAAAGGAAGGAAGGAAGGGAGGAAGGAAGGAAGGGAGGAAGGAAGGGAGGGAGGGAGGGAGGGACAAACAAAATACAAAGTTCCAGAGTTAACAACTCATGAGGGGTTATACCAGTACTGTGAGATACAAAGTTAGTACACCAGCCTGGCGTGGTGGCACACACCTTTAATCTCAGCCCTCAGGAGGCAGAGGCAGGCAGATGGGTCTACAAGGAGACCCTGTCTGAAAAAAAAAAAAAGTACATCATCAATAATTAAATGACATTTGAAATTTAAAAAAACCCTCAATATCAATTATATTCACAATCTCAAATAAAATGCTTAGCAAAACTACAAAACTCAGATAAAAGATATGAAAAAATTAAGTATTAGATGACAGGTTAGAGACAGCCTCACGATGCTGGAATTGAGATGAGTTGGAAAACAAAAGATAAACTTGATACTGAAGAGAAGAGCTTTAGAAAGTACAAATGAGATGATAGTCAAAGAGCCCAGAGAAGCAGCAAGGCTGAGCAGTGACAGCCGTGAGCCAGGCCACCACTTTGAGACTCTCCCACAGGGAAAGCCAGGTAGCCTGGTTTAAAGAGACTTGCAGTCAGTGCTAGGAACAGGACAGGCCCACGGCTCTTACAAACATCAAATATGCTTTGGGGACTTAGTCTGAACACGCCCCTTCGTGACAAGTCAGCCTGGGAGAATCCATTTTGGCACTTACCATAGCACCAAGAGCTATTTCCAAGCCATCTTGAAAAGGATTGTATCATTTGACACTGACTTACTCTGGGGCCCATAAAAAGGGAGAATGTCATGGTCTACATAAGAGTCTGTGAGACACTTTACCCTAAATATCACATCTTCAATGCAATTTCTCCCCTTGGGATAAATATGTCTCTTAACTCTCACCAGAGGAGTTTCTTTATGCAGCAAATGGTGATTAACACAAAGACCTATAATTGGCCAATGTGTAGAGAACAAGAGACTACAGAGTGCTTATCCCTGAATAGGACACCTATTTCAAACCTCTGCTCCACAAGGCTCAGGGATCATTGCAGAAAAGGAGATGAAAAGATCATTAAGAGCCAGAGGAAGTGAACGACCACAAGAAAAGAGTCTTCCAGTCAGCTGGTCAGTTACTCACATGAACTCACAGCAATGGTGACAGCATGCATAAGTTCTATGTGAGCTCAAACATGGATTTCTTACCTTATACCAAAATAAGTTCTAACTATTTAACAATATATTAATAATTATAAAAAGTATAAGGAAATAATTGAAAAATATAATTCCTGCATAATAAAGTTCTCTCTAAATATGACTATAAAAGAACTGACCAAAAGATATTAAACCAACACCATAGTACCCTAATGTCATAAAAACCTTCAAAAATGGAAAAATTATGAGACTGAATATTTCAATATAATACAGGAAAAAGATAATTTTCTGATACAAAAACTGTTCTTATAAATCAGAAATATACTTTCCACAAAATGGGGAAAAAATGTACAAAGGCCAAAATTTAAAATTCAAGTAGCCACAATACATAAGATGTTCAACCACATTAGTAATACAGGAGAGAGGGACATTAATGTGCAATCACTCTGTAGATCCACCAGTTTTTATTTGATCAGTTAGACATGAGATTTTTAATTTGGGTGAAGCTGTGAGGACAGAAAGACTCATATATTATGTAGGAGTATATGTATCAATAGATTCAGCCCCAGCTGATCTGAAACTCCCTATATAGACCAGGCTGGCCTTGAACTCACAGATATCCCTGTCCTGCCTCTAATATATATATGGAATATTTGCTAATATTTATTAATAAAATATAGACTTTTATTAGCTGTTTTACTCGTTGGTCTAAAAAAAAGTAACTTAAGGAATGAAGTATTTATTTTGGCTCATGGTTTAAGGGACACAGCTCATCATGTTGGGGAAGACATGGCAGGGAGAACATGAAGCTGTTGGTCCCATAGTCAGGAAATAACAACGTCTTCATAGTCGATGAGGGACCTGAGTGTTGGTGTTCAGCTGGCCTCCTCTTTTTTCTCTTTGATTCAGCCCAGGTCCCCAGCCCCTGGAATGGTACCACCCACATTCAAGGTGGGACTTCCTTCTTTAATTAAACCTCTCTGGTAACATCCTCCCAGGCATACCTGTAGGTGTGTCTCCCACGTGGTTTCAGAGCTGACAATGAAGATTAGCTATCACAACATCTTTTGATTCAACAATTCACCTTCTGAGATTTGACATCACATATGTGAAAGTAAAATTTTTAGGATATTTACTCCTATGTGCATATGAATCCAGTGGGCAAACCACAACATCCAAAATAACAAACACAAACACCCACTGATGGGGAATGGTTAAATAAATTTTTGGCATGGTCATGAGAATGGAATGGAATGAGTCATCAAAGAGGAGAGATTATCTTATTATAGCAGTACATATATAGAAGATATGTATGATATATTTTGATATATAAAGGTATTTTGAGTGGAAAAAAATAACATCTTTTGGATAGTATTACATCCAAATTTTCAGTTGTATAATTATTGGTATGGTTTTATGTACACTTATTGATGGGCTCATAAATAACTGATAAAACATACACATATAGAATTTCAATAAAAAAACTAACAGAAGTATTATGTCTCTTGGCAAGAATAACGAAATGGGTAGAGACACAAAACAGATAATGACATCTCACTATACCCCATTTCCCATGTTCAAATTTTGTACTATTTGACTCTCATAAACTAAAGTTATGCAGTTCCATGAATGAGCATTTAACGTTTTATTTTTTACAAAGCTACACACATTTCTAATCAAACAAAGCAATCAGCTATTAAAGTGTACAACAATTCTTTACATTTTTACAAACGTGAAATACAGTTCTTCTATGTGTATGATATGTGTGTATTATTATTATGCTTATAATGTTTATTCTTTTACTTTACCTAAATAATGAAATTAGTATCAAAGTTATATCAAAGTCTGAGGGAGATTTATATTTTCTTCTTTTCAGTTAGCTGTAGTGGGAAAAGGGCAACACTGTCTTTTTCTATAAAAGTTCAAGAAGCTATGATTCTGTAGTCCTTTGCATGTTGTTGACTTTGAAAACGGCTGTTTCAAAGTTTTTATGGTTATTTAAATTAAAACAAAACTGAAGGTTACATGACATTTTCCTCTTTTCTCAGAAACTTGTGTGGAAATTAGAGAGCTCTACAAATTATTTCTGAGAGAATGGGAAAAGTTAAGAACTAAGACTAAGAACAAAAAAGATTAGGGAATGCAAAAATGGTGAAACAGACTCTATCTCTAAAATATACAAACTCCTAAGAGGTAGGCTAAATTTTACAATAACAATAAAAAGGAACACTTTAAAAAGGATTTTTCTAATTTTCTTATTAGCATTTTAAATTTTTCTGACTTTTAATTAGAGACGGTCTTTCATTGTTCTACAAAGAGAGAACATGCTCTGTGTTTAGAACCCTTTCCTTTAAAGTGGTCTGGAGATTATCTTCTTTAAGCAAAGCTTCCAAGTAAGCATCGATCTGCTCCAGATCTCCTGCTGGACCATCCTGGAAAAGAGAAGCCACAGTCACTCCAGGCAGAGAAGCCTCAGCCTTTACTGCACTGCGGTCTCCGCCCTCCCTCCCTTTTCTGGCTACGTTTAATGTGGATTAGCATTGCCACTTGTACCTTAGGTTTGCTGGTTCTTTCCCAGGCTCCCCAGTTCATGGTTGTGGCTATACTTTTCCAAATGGATTTGCATGGTGATGGTATTTACCCAGATTATCAAATATAACAACCCTTGAATCCTGACACATGCATGTCTTAGCCTGTTAGCTATAGTCTAATGCCTCAACTATTACTCTCTGCCTGGAAGACTACACTCCAGAACCACACATGGCTTTTATACCCGGTTTCTTCTATGCTGCCCCACCGATCTTCTTTTAGCCCCACATCCTGATTCTCTGTTCTGTTCTACTGCCACTGCTCTGGCAATCGGAGAAATAAAAAATGGACATTTCAAATGAGGGAATGACAGCTACATGTGTTGGGCAGGACTCTTTGAGTTATGCTGTCCTCTGATACTAAGAAAAAGTTTCACATGCTGCTGATTAGAGTCCTTCAGGCCACTACCTAACTTTCTGAATAAGGTAAATTAAATTAATTTATTTGCTGTGGCTACTCTAGGGAAACACAGGGGTTTGGCATACAAAGTAAATTGTGTTTTTAATTAGGAAATTATTCTTTCCTGTTTTTTTTTTTTTTTTTTTAGCTAGCCCTGAAACCTTTCTATTATAAGAATCAGTATACATTTTAGAACTTTTCATTGGTATATGTTTGTACACTGCCCTTGGTTATATCAGACAAAAATATATTGTACTTTGAAGGAACTTCCCCCTTTGTGTGTCCGAGCCCCTCCACGAGTCCAATTTGCTCCTCTAGACAGTGCCACGTCTATGTTCGTGTCTTATACGCAGATATTTCATGTATTTATACAAACTCTAGGAATTAGAGTTGCATTCATTTTCTTGCAAATAACATGACTTTGTTGGTCTTTATGGCTGAAAAAACATCTATTGTATACATAAAACCCAAGTCTTTATTCATTTGTTGATGGACACTAAGGTTGACAGCATACCTTAGCTATTATGAACACTGCTACATAGAATCACTGTATTAACCAACTTTTATGGCAGAAACTGGTGTTCAGTTTCTATGGTACAGAATTTCACTCATCTTTATAGTGTTTCTTGCAATTGAAACAGCAATCCTCAGTGATTCTACTACATAGCAGTTTTCTTACCAGACCATTTGAGATATATATATATATATGTATATATATATATATATATATATATATATATATATATATACTTTACATGTATAAACCTTCATAGCCTCAAGAACCAAAAGGAGCTCGACTACATTACACTTCCACAGCAATTATTATTGCTTTAAGAATCAGCTCAAGTGCTGCTATTGGTAGAAGCACAAAGACAATTACTGCAATATGAAAACATTGAGCATTGCTCTTTTGTACTTTAATAATGTAGCACTTTAACTGTTGTCTTAATCACCAAATATAAGGGGGGTTTGTCTTTTGGCAGTATACTAAAAATTGAGCGGAAATATTTTCTGCATCTCATTTTGTACTTAATATGAGACTCTTGGTAAATCAAGATATTTAAAGAGGAAATAAAATCATAATAAGTATATGACACTCTCGTAAAGGGAAAATAAACCCCCACCTTGGAATGCTCTCAGCTTGGACAGAGATCCAGACAGGCTGAACTCAAATCCATGTTCCACATACTCTGTAGTGGTGTATAGCAAGTTTGCTTATATCCAGTCCGTTCAGGGACAAACCCATGCCCAGACCTCGAGGTTTTCTACAGGTCTTGATTCCTGCCATCTCACACTGCATAGCCCACAAAGATCCCATCTCATGCCCTCTACCTAAGGTCAAAGTGCCACATGCTCTTTAAACTTACTGTTTTGGTTTGGATTTCTTGATTTATTTCTGGAATCCACACAAAGCCTTTTCAATCCTGGCTAGTCTAATTCACTTTTTGATATATCTAACATTTCTACGTGCTATCTAGAAGAAGGACCATTTATAGGTGGAAGGATATGACCAAAGTATATAACACACTTGAAAGAAAATGTCTGTGAAACCCATTACTATAAACAGTGACTACAAGTCATTGAAAAAAGAGTCAGACCAATCCTTATTAGTTCAGTCTATTAATGGAGCTCATTTCTTTATGCATTAAAATACATAAACACATTTGACAGTAATTCATTTACATGATGGTTTGTGGACTTTCTAACCTGTCTTCTAATATTAGGATGATTTACCTTTATTTATGTATGAAGACACAACTGAATCTCACTTTCTGAAAATGTTGGAAATTTTTTCCTACTAGACACATGGCATTGAGGGGGAGCTGAAGCTCAGGACTGTCGTCCTTAGTGTTGTGAACTTGACAGAGTCTAGAAACACCTGAGAGACAGGCTTCTGGGCATGCCAATCAAAGATTATTTCGGCTGTGTTAATTGAGGTGGGAAGACCCTCACACTTAGGTGGTATCATTCCCTGCCTTGGATCCTGGACTGTATAAGGAGAGACAGAGCTGAGCAGTACAGTGGTCACTGCTTTTTGCTTCTTGACTGTGGATGCAGTGTGACCAGCGGCTTCAAGCTCCTTCTTGACTTCCATGATAGACTGCATCCTTGAACTGTAAATCAAATAAACCCTTCTCCTTTAAGTTGGTTTTGTCTGAGTATGTTGTCATAGCAACTGGAAAAGAAATTAAGGAAACCATCTACCAACAGCATAGACAACGATTCTGATGTTTCTTAGGAGAACAGGGTACAGAATAATTTTAAATGTTCTAATACATGCCATCAAAGTTAATTCTCCTATGATCTGTAAGATCAGAACCTACATCAAGACTTCTCCTCTCACAGATACTGACAAACACCATTCTCAGAGCACTGTCTGTGAATCTCCAACTAACGAATTTCACAAACTTCCAGGCAAGATTTCTCATCTGGGGAGGTGAATTTATATCAAAGAGGTACTGTTGAATATCTTAGTTAGCTTTCCATTGCTGTGATAAAATACTGACCAAAACAAACTTGGGGAGGCAAGGGTTTATTTAGCTTACATGTCCCATACACAGTTTATCATGTAGGGGAGCCAGGGCAGGAACTCAGGACAGGACCCTGGAGGCAGGAACTGAAGCACAAACCATGGAGGAACTCTGCTTGCTTACTTGCTCCCCTGGCCTGTGTTGAGCCTGCTTTCTTATCTAACCCTTGGCCACCTTCCTAGGAATGGCAACACACACAGTGGCTGGGTCCTTCCATATCACTCAACAATCAAGAAAATGTCTCACAGATATGGCCACAGGCCAATCAAATGGAGGAAATGCCTCAATAAAGGTTCCCTCTTTCTAGGTGTGTATATTGACAACTGAAGCTTAATTAGGACAGCAGCCATACACACAGTATGACACTACTCTTTTCCTAACTCCTGTAAGGGAATCACATAGCCTGGACTGCAGGCTCCGGCTTTGAAATACCCCCTCGCCTTCTCCAGAGAGCTGTAAGAAAGGACCATGACCATGACTCTGCCTGATTCCTCTCTTTAGGACCTTCTCCAGGCTGTGTCTCTGTGGTGCTAGGGCCTGAACTTTCCTCGGAGCCCCTGCTATCTGTCTGTCTTTCCATGACACTAATAACTCTTCAAAAAATCCATCTCAATGTCTCTGGACTCCTTATCTAAGACCTTTCAGATTTCAATATTCTTAGCTGGGTAGCAAGATCTGGGTCACATGGTTTGTCCAAGGTCGCTAGGCAAGTCATAAGTTATGAGAAGGATCTAGCCCAAAGCTCTTTCCACAAAAATATTCCCACTACTCACACAGACTACATCACTCACCAGCTGAAGTTTCTGCAACACCACCACCAGCTTGGTACGAAGGTTATTCAGTTTATCCTCAACAATTTTTCTCTTTTGTTCACATTGTCCCAGGAAGACTTCATTAAGTACTCCCCTTCTATTTGCCTCGCAGATAATGGCCTGCATTTTTCTCTTCAGTTTTTTCTCATATTGGACCATGTAAATATTCTGGATCTGGAAATTTTTTAAAATATGCTTTTAAAACATTACTATTTCTCCTAATATCACAAGGCAATTTCACATTCCAACTCAGTACATCTGTATCAAGTATTAGTCTGATACTTGAACTTATTCTCTGGTAGAGAGGAAAAATAAGGAATAAAAACTTAGTATATACCAGTAATTATCAGAGAAAGAGTAGAAAGACACACCAAGTAAAGCCACACGCTTCCATCTTAGAATGGTATAACCTACTTGTATCAGCATTTTGAGAGGCCAGTGGAAATTCTGAGATGAGACTCTTGGCCAATCCCATTTTGATAAACATGTAAGCATTTCTATCATAATGCGTTTTCTGCATTCTACTTCAGCTGGTTTGCAGCCAAAACTGTAAGGTAGCCTCATTCACCACCTAGGCCTGCACTTCCGCCCTGCAGGACTCTCAGTCACATTCACTAAAGTGTGCGGATTTCCCCCACACAGGTGTCTACAGCTGTTGGCCACATTGCTCCCATGAGCTTCTCTTCTTTCTATAAAATGCTTAAACAAACAATCCAATGAAACTTACCTGTCTATAGCTCTAGCTCTGTTTAGTAAACATTTTCTAAGTACTTCTTAAGTCAAAGCATTGCATTTAATTACTGCTAATGCAAAGTTGTACAAGGCAGTCTTTGCCCTCAGGCACCTTTCAGCAAGAGGAAATGCAACTATGCAGATTCTATGTTCTGTGAGGATGAACACTGTGCCACCAACTGGGCTCAGGTATTGCAGTGGAGAGGAGACTTTTGTTTCACCATAACAAGGAAATGCAGTCAACCTAGATGTCCATTAACAGAATTTCTGCAAATAAATCTGACATTTTTCAGAAGCTTAAAGTTCCTGGAAGCTTGTGTAATACACCAAGAATTAAAGATTAAACCCGACTTTGCCTAATTCTTACCTTCTCTTCTGAATTCCAGGCTTCATTCTTCCCTGCATATTCCTAACTCACTCCTGCCTCAGGCCCTTTGCTCTTTCTGTGTTCTCACAAGTTCCACCCAGATCTGCACACAGCAACTTATTTGCCTTAGGTCTCTGTTGAAATATCTTCCTTTTGAAAGTGAATTCCATGGCCCTACACAATTATTTGATGGCATACTGGATCATAAATATTTATTTATATGGTTAACTGTCATTGTGGGACTCTACATAATATTTGTATTTTATCTGTCTCACCACACAACTTACATATTTTTTTAAAAATTGGCTGTTGGGGCTGGAGAGATGACTCACTGGTTAAGAGTACTTGCTACTCTTGCAGAGGACCCAGATTTATGGTTCCTAGCACCCATACAGCAACTCACAACTGCCTGTAATCCTTTGAAGGCACCAGGCCTGCATGTGGTACGCATACATACATTCAGGCAATCACACATACATATCAAATAAAATAAATCTTAAAAAAATTGTTTTGCTATTGTTCAGCTCCACATTTCCAATGTCTGCCACAGAATACTAAATGTGACTAGGGCAGGGAAGGGAAGATTCCAGAGAGCAGAGCCCCAGTGGCACTAACAAAGCTTCAAACACACAAGACAGTCATGCCTTGCCAGGCTGTATTTGGAGATCCTGTAGAAAATCCATTTTTCTGCCTTGTTTAGATTTATGTATATATTGAGTAAAGATCAACTTGGGATAATTAACAGCAAGTCTATTACCTTAGACATCCACCCTCTCTTTATGGCAAGTACATTTAAAATCTGTTTTTCTAACTGCTGTGATATTAATATATATTAGGTGCATAACCTATTACATATCATAATGAAATATTGTGAATTACTATTGAACAGGATCGATCTATCCTGTGACATGCTGAGAACTTAGCAGTGATCACCTCTTTTGGGAAACTTCCCAGATGCTTCCTGTGGAGGCTTCCAGCAAACCCAGAAGTGACTCTTCCTTCTGCCTAACATAGAGTAGGGTACTCAGCTCAGCTACAATAAGGAAGGAAAGCCACTGACAGTTCATATTTTGCCAGTCACCTATGTGAAAGTTTTTGGAGCTCTAGATTCATAGCTTTTGCCATCCAGAATTGGAGTAGCCAAGAAACAGTTCCTTTAAAACAAAAATAGCTTCCATCATAAAACAAGCCAAGAAAATAAAATTAAGAAGGAAGAAAAATATATGAAAAACATCGTTATGTGGAAATAAAGCTGTATTGCTCATCAGCAACAAAAATGAACAGGAAATACTTGAATGGTCTGGAAAGAAAAGGAACAAATAAAGGTAACTGCAAAATGGTACAGATGGTATGGTACCAAGCACTTCTGCAACCTTCCTGAGGTGAGAACAGGATAGAGATGGAGAAAAGATAAGTGATGCAGGAGTTATGGGGTTTGCAGGATGGAGAGGCAACCACCTAGAGGGAAGCAAGGGGAGAGATTTAGTGATGAGAATTCCATATCTGGGTTGCAGTTGAGGTCACCCATGTCTGCACAGATGACTACGTGACACAGATCCACATACACATTTGACTGATTTCAGTTTCCCGGTTTTAATACTGTCCAGCCGTTACGAAATGAGCGCACACTGGAGGAAACTGAGTGATCGGCACCTGGAATCTCATTCATCTCCACTACATCGTAAGCTTTTATGAATCATGCATTATGTTTCAGAATAGGTCCTCAAAATTAACAGCAGAAAAGCCAAAGCAAACATAAACCTGATCTGTGAGGAGAGTGTGGAATCAAGAACGTTGACACAGCACATGGCACTCAAAGTCACGTTCCGCCTCCATGCTGGAGGGCTTCAGTTGTGAACCTGACACACATGAGAACCTCAACTGGGGACGGGGGGTCCTCTATCAGCCTGGCCTGTGGGTATTCTGTAAGGCATTTTCTTGACTGTTGAGTGACAAGACACAGGAGGGCCCAGCCTCAGTGCCACTCAGGATCGCAGAAGCTAAAAAAATAATGTAGAGCTCTGAAAACCAAAGAACTGAAGGTGGCTGGTGAAATATGAAGAAATGAAATACAAAATATGAACCCACTGTGGGTGGTGCCACCCCTGAGTAAGAAGCAGGCTGAGCACAGGCCAGCAGAGGAAGCCAGCAGGCAGAGTTCCTCCATGGTCTGTGCTTCAGTTCCTGCCTCCAGGTTCCAGCCGTGAGCTCCTGCCTTGATGTCCCTCAGTGATGAACTGTGATTTTGTAGTAGAAACCAATGAACCCTTTCCTCCCCAAGTTGGTTTTGGTCAGTTTTATCACAGCCCTAGAAAACCATCTCAGACAGCATTTCTCGGTTCACTCTTTTATATTTAAGCAAACTGTATTTTCTTTAGATATTACATCCCAGTTTCATGATTTAGCCTTTGATTTTTCTCTGCTCTCTCCGGGAAGCATCTATTAAAGTTAATAATTTTTGACAACTCTGAAGCCCAACATACAAAGACACCTAGCTGTAGAAAAACTTTAATTAAGGTGGGAAGAGAATTAATTTGTAACATATCAGGAGGCTTGGCTCTGCTGGTTAAATTCACTCTTGTAGAAATGTTTGTAGCAGATCATAAACGGAATTGTTTCCAAACTCCATTAATTCATAATGGAATTAGGATTTGAAAGGGAAAAATGTTCAACTGAGATTTCAATTTTCTGCCTTGAATTTAGGAAGTCAGCTCTAGCAGTTTTGCAGCTGTGGAAGCTACGGAAGGACCACACTGTCCAAGACTGAGCAGCACACACTGTAGCTATTTCTGTAGATAGGACTCATCAATTTCCTTCAATTCCGCAAAATAATATTAAGGTCCAAATGCATCCAAAGTTACTTATTAGAACAGAATTTGAGAAGACATAATTACTAACTTCTAGGACTATAATCTACTTGAAGAAAAAAAAAAGTAAAACAGAAGAAAAATAATATTAGGCAGAAATAATTGTGACAATTTTGAGGTTCCCCCAAAACACTGAAAAGTAAAGATTGACTGCATATAGAGAGTCTAAGGAAGGCTTTGTGTAGAAGATTATACTGAACGAGGTCTGTGTAGGGTCTTTAAGGACTCCACTGTGGACTGGGAGAGTGGATGTAAGTATTCTAAGGTACAGGATAGAGAGGGACTCAGAGCTGGTACTCAGGCTGGAATAATGCTGGGATATTTGCTTTACATGGCAGGTGGCTTGTGAGAGGAAAGAACAAATGATCAGATCAGACAGCACCAGGCCCCCAGTGCTGTCAGGAAACATCAACTACCCTACAGCAGTTATGGAAACCTCTTGTGTCATCAGAATGAAATGACATATACACAATCTATAACCTAAAGCAAATCACATAGCTCTGTCTTCTACATAGATTCCAAGAAATTATTTGTATATCCTTATAACCATCCATCTAAAGCTACCAATCATTTAGAAAGTCCTTAAGATCAAGCAATTTCATTGTTAGTGAAGTCACAAGTCCAATTGTTCTGTATGCCTGGTTCAACCAGAGCGCCTGATCTCGTTACTGTTTAATTTGCTATGATTCCTTGATACCCACTTGCTGTGAATGTCAAGTCATTTTTACTCATCATCTGCTAACACTTCACCCTGAATAAACACCTACATTTACTCTGGGTTCTAAAACCCATCAAGCTGCCTTAATCTATGGTAGTGTAGACACTAGATAAATATTATTTAGAAACATATTATAAGAAGTCATGCATAAACTTGCATAAACTGAGATGTACTGTGGTCTAATCCTTAGCATATTTCCACACTTTATAGTGCAAGTTTTAAAACCACAACCTCCTGAGCCATAGATGAAGGGAAGATTCAGACACTGACAACCCGGGAAGCTGATTGTCTCATATTCTTGTGTAGTTTCTATCCTTTATCCTAACTATTCTTTTTAGATTTGCATACAAAATAATGGGTTTCTTTCATGGCACACTCAAACATGTGCTAGTATACTTTGTTTTTCATTCTTTCCCTCCCCCAGTGCTCTCCCCTGACCACTCCTCGCCATCCCTCTGGCTAGTTCCCTTCCCCCCTGTAGTTCCCCTTTCTGCTTTCCTATTTCAGGAATTCCATTACTCTCTCTATTTCCCACCTCCCTTAGGATCTCCTCCTCTAACAATCTCATTTTGAGTTTCATAACATATACACACATAAATAATACACATACATATGACCTACACACATTCATACACATACACTCACATATGTATATGTGTGTGTACATATATATATACAATAATTTTAAATCTAGGTTTCACATATGAAAAAACATACATTCTTTGTTTTTGAGTCTGACTTTTTTTTTTATGTGTATGAATGTATTGCATGCACCCATGTCACGCAATGCTCGAGGTCAGAGGTCAGAAGAGGGTGTCAGATTCCCCTGGAACTGTAGTGACAAATGGTTGCTAGCCTCCTAGCCACCGTGTGGGTGCTGGGAATTGAACCTGGGTCCTCTGCAAGATCAGTCAGTACTCCTAACCATTGAGCCATCTCTCCAACCTTGAGTCTGACTTATTTTTATAAACATAAAGATTTCCAGTTCCATCTATCTTCCCCAAAATATTATGATTTCATTTTTTATGGCTGCATAAAATTTCATTGGATATAGGTGCCATATTTTATATAACCATTCACTTGTTGATTAATATCTAGTCTGGTTCCATTTCTTGGTTATTGTGAATGGTGTAGCAATAAACACAGATGTGCAAATATCTCAAAAGTTGACTTAGAGTCCTTTGGGTGTTTAGCCAAGAGTCACACATTCATTTGGGACAATCAGACTCCAGTGGAATACACCGGGCAAAGCTGCCTACCAGACACACAGTCCACATATGAAGATTTCAGTGCTAACATTTCCACCGTACATGTCACATAGTGTAATGTCAAGGCTTCTGTTAAATTCAAAGCAATACAGTAACAGGCTGAGAATTTGCAATGTATGTACTGCAAGTAACACATGCAAAAACAAAAAAAAGCAAGTATTAAGTCAGTATGAGATGAAGAAAATGGGATGAAAAGGTTACCTGTTACATGTTCTATGTTCTAGGTATGAAGTGGTCATAAAGAAGTCTCCACACTGAAAATGCTTATTACTTTTTTCAACAAATACATCAGAAAAAGGGAACAAATTCACTTTTTACTATCAAGGAGAAATTGAAAACTAACTCCTGTTTCTCTTCAACTGAAAAGTGAGTTTAATTTCTACATGCTTATTGCAGTCTACCAGGCGTCTAGCCAGAAACACCACGCTTGCTCAATTCAAGCATGCTTCAGATTTGAATATTTTGTCATATCTCCTGTCTTAGTTACTCTTCTATTCCTGTGATGAAATATCTGGCAAAAGCAGCAGAAGGAAGAAGGTGTTTGTTCTGGTTCACAGCTCAAGGGAACAGTCCACCACAGTGGGAAAGTCCTGGAGACTGAGGCAGCTGGTCACACTTCATCCACAGTTAAGAAGCAGTAATGAATGCAGGTGCTCAACTAATTTTGTCCTTTTTATGCAATCCAGGTTCCAAGCTGGGGAACAAGGCTGTGCACATTGAAGGTGGGTCTTCCTACCTTAGCTAATCTAATCTAGATAACTGCTCATAGCCATGCCCAGAGGCTAAATCACCCCTCACAAGTGTGTTCTGGAGGCTTTTCTTCTAGGTGATTCCAGATCTTGCCAAGTAGACAACGCAAACTATCACACTGGTTTTGTAAGGAGACTTGTTCAGGTTCTAGTTTTCGTTGTCCTATGGCTGTTGGGAATTCACAATCTTTTTTACTTGTAAACCAAGAATATTCTAAAATATATCATTATATACAAAAAGATAGGCAGTCCTTCTGAGTCATTGCAGACTTGCATATTATGGCAGTTTTCCAGATAACCTGGTAAGCCTGAGGAATGGAAAGAGGAGCTAATGATCATGCTGGTGATGAGCTGGTGTACAAGTCTGAGAAAGAGGTGAAGTAGTCATGAAGACTCAGGATCTCAGTATTGATCCTGGTAGCCTCAAAGTCCTAGGATTTTGTGTCATACAGAAAATGTCTCAGTGATAAATGTGGGAACCTCAGTGGCTCAATTAATTCCCGAGGTCCACTTTACCAAGCTCACCTACTGGAGTCCATGTCCCCCAGTGTAAAATAAGGGAGTTAAGGTCATATGATTTCAGCTATTTCTGCAGGAGAATTAAGGATACCATGGACTCTTTCTTGGCTGCCTCCCCACCAAGAAGATCTTTAAGAGGCAGATACACTGCATTACTTGGCAACTAGTGTTTTAATTTACTCAGGCAGAAAGGAAAGTTATAATAAAACACACATAGAAAAAAGTTAGTATCAGTAAACTTGGATGGTTTGGGGTTATGAATGAATCTTTAAACTCCTTTCTAATATAAGGATTAATTACCTTTTATGGCTATATTTATAATGTAAATAAATTCATAATTAGAAGCTTTTGAGACGGGCTGGATATGTGGCTCAGCAGTTAAGAACACTGACTGCTCTTGCAGAGGACCCAGGTTGGTTCCCAGCACCCACATGGTGGCCAAAAACTCCACTTCTGGAGGATGTGATGCTGTCTTCTGGCGGCATTGCATGAATGTAGTGCACCTACATATATGCAGATAAAATGGTCATACAGATAAAACAGTTTTCTAAGAAAGCTATTGAGAAGCTACCAAGAAAAAAAACCCAGAGAGATAGTAAATTGCCTTACATAATTTTGAATTTTAATAATTTCTGTTTTAAATCTAGTGTTTCAAGGATTCAGAGGATTTAAAGATTTTTTAATGTATTTCTTAAAGACTAAAAATTTTCTATTTCTTGTTCAAAATAAAGTCCTACTCCAGTGCTTCATGAGCTTTATATTGTGGAAACATTTGCATTTTAAAATTCAAAAGGATGTTGCTTTATGACATTTGATATATTACACATTAATCTAAGTCTTGATAATTAAATGCAAATCTGATTTCCTTTCAAACTTAACATTTGAAAATGTATATGATTTCCTCTTTGGAACAAAGGGTCATCAAACTTTAGAATATAAATGGCTACATTGAAAGGAAGCTTACCTGGTTCAAACATGTTCTCAGTTTTTCATTTGTTTGCTCTGGGCTTCCCTCCAGCTGTTTTCATAAACGATAACAGAAAAGGACATTAATTTCACAGTGTGACCTGTCTGAAACAGAGTCATAACATTCAAGTATCTAGCATAAAAAAGTATGAAGCCTAGAATTGGCCAGCATTGGTACTGCGGATCTTTTAAGCTTCGGTCAATTAAGTACTTAACTAAATTATACCTAGCTGAGATTATTTTAAAAAATAATTAAGAGAGCCTATATAAATAAACACTGCGTTGTTCAAAAATGTGCAGATAAATCAAGGTGAAGGAAAATGAGATGATCAATACCAAAAAGGCAATATGAAGAAGGCAGTTTGAGTTGGGTGTGAGGGCACTTGCCTTTAATCCCAGGACTGGGAGGTAGAGGCAGATGGATTTCTATGAGATGGAGGCCAGTCTGGATGATCTACACATCCAGTGAGTTCCAGAATAGCTGGAACTACATAGTGAGACCTTGTCAAACAACAAAACAAAGAAAGCAGGGGGCATCTGGTTATTTTTTGACAGAAATAAACTCGAAGTTAATGGCACACAGGGAGTATGAAAGTCAGAGATTAGATGATGGCACCGAGAAACGGCATTTAGAGGAGAAAACAACGTGGTTCAGGAAGAAGGCCTCAGACATGGCAACAACCAGAGCACAGGCAGAAGGGAGCTACAGTAAAGAAGACGGGGGAGAAGAAAGCGAAGAAGCAAAGCGAGGGGCCATGAGGCAGTGAAAGAACGTGCTTCCAGAAGGAAGTAGGTAACTGGGTGAAGGCTCCTGGGAAGTCAAGTGAGAAAAGAAACCACTGCATTTGCCAGTCCTGAGATGGCTGGTGACCCTGACGAGAAGGGCTTCCATGAGGAAATAGAGCTAGAAGCCCGGGAGAGAGGCTACGGTTAGAGATGAGGGTAAAGGAGCAGAAGCAAGGATTATAGATGAGGAAGTTAGAGATGTCATCCAGGATCACTGAGGCACGTGGCATCTCTGTTATATTAACAGCGTGTACTCTTTTCACTGAGAGCCTTTTTTGTGTTTCCATCAATTCCATAGTCAACACCATGTGGACGTAGAGGAGGGGTCTCACACTCTGGCCTATGTTTGCTCTTTCCTCCACTCTTCAGTGGCTTCATTGTCCTGGAGCATGGACTCTGCACTCAGCATCACTGCAGCCTGCAGGACTAAGGCTCACAGGACTGCTACACTGTACTGGACCAGGGTCCATGTGAGCATCCTCAGTACCCCAGGTAGCTGACCCAAGTTTTCGTTCCCATCATATATGGCACTGATGGCAAGAGAGCATTTGGTAATACAATGTCTCCACTGTTACTTATGATAGTTCATAAGTGTAGTACTCTGAGCACCTAATGGGATTGACCTATGTAATCCTCAGCTCCGCCTCTCATTACAAGAGGCTGAGGAAGTACATCTAAAAATCAGAAACTCTGGGGATGGAGAGGTGGTTTGATGGTTGAGAAAGCTGATTACCCTTGCAGAGGACCCAGGGTTTGTTTCCCAGCACCCACATGACAGCTGACAACCATGTGTAACTCCAGTTCCAGGGAATCTGGACACCCTCTTCTGGCCTCTGCTGGTACCAGGCATGAATGTGGTGTATGTATATTTACGCATGCAGAACACTAATATACATAAAATAAAAATAAATCTTTTTTAAACGATTAAAGATTTTTAAAAACTCTGTTTAGTGGGAGAGAGAAGTAAGATCTTCTCCACTTATTTTGCCCATGGCCACAATGATTTCTCAGGCACCTTTAATTCTGAGTCACCCACTTGGTATAGAATCACTGTCTTCATCCACTAAAAGCCCTTCTAAATCTTCTTACTTACTCTAGTCTTTTCTTCCCTAAAGATTACAGAGTTCCAAGACAGCCAACTTACCTTAGGACTTGCTATTAAATCTTCCACAGCTGTACGCTCAAATTCTGGTGATAGCTGAAACTCAGGAACAAAGTATAGAAGAATCTCCCTAAAAAGGCAAGTGCAGTTTCAGAAACAGAAATGCCTCAGGTTAAGAATATGGCCCTTGCCTGTCAGACTGGGTTTGTCTCTTCAGTATTAAACTTCCTGGTAAAGATGGGTATTCATTCCTACCAAATATTTTTGTTTTTACCATTGACATCAAAGGGCTCTTCGGGAAACGCAAACTGGGGTGAGGGACTTGGGTATGGTTATAAAAGGTCACTGGAGGGAGCCTCCTAGTGATAGAAATGTTCTGAGTCTTAACTGTGTCTATATCAATACTTAGACTGCAGTTCTGTTCTGCCGTTTTGCAAAGTAATGCAATTAAGACAAACTGAGAAAAGGGTAGAGTTTTATTTTGGTATTGTTTCTTAAAACTATATGTTTTTATTTTATTATGTATTTTAAAACAAAAAAAGTTTATTGAAAGAAGAAGAGGAAGGAAAACAAAAAGAGGAGGGATGAGAACAGAGGGGAAAGGAAGGGCAAAGAACAGAAAAGGGGCTGAGGCGGAGGCTTGGGGGTCAAATGTTTGCCTCACCAGCATGACTGAAGTCAGATCCCCAGTACCCACATAACTGTTGGGTGGGTATTTTGACCAACCTTAATCTCAGTGCTCCAGAGGCATCTGCACACACATATGTGCTCATACACTGCAAATACACGTACAGAAAAGCACAAATAGGACACACATACAAACAAACAAGCAACAAAATAAAATTACTCAGTGAGGGAGGAAAGGAAGGAGAAAGGGAGGGGGGGAGGGGGGGAGAGAGAGAGAGAGAGGAGAGGAGAGAGAGAGAGAGAGAGACGAAAAGGAGCATAATATCCAATAATCTGTAACTAATCAAATTCCAGGAAAGCCCTGCACCTGCCTGAGTGTTCTTTTCTACAGAGTTCAGCACTGAAAACTGCCTGGAGGAAAACAGACAGACCACAGAGTTACTGACTCTGCTCCCCAACTCCCAAGAACAAATGAGCCTAATGAGCAATTCCTTCCAATAGAGCTTCTGGGATTAGACCTCAAATTCATATATGTGCCTGGTGTGGTGACACAAGCCTGCAATCTTTTAAAAGATATTTATTATTTTATCCATTTGGTCATTAAATAATGTGTATGAATGCTTTGCCTGCATGTATGTTAAGCACACCTGTGTCATGCAATGCCCACAGAGGCCAGAGGAAGACATTAGATTCCCTGAAACTGGAGCTATAGATGATTGTTACTTACTATGTGGGTGTTGGGAACTGAACTCAGGTCCTCTACAAGAGAAAGTAGCCTGTGCTTTTAACACTTCTGGGCCATCTCTGCAGCCCCACAAACCTGCACTCTTTTTTGTTTGTTTGATTGATTGATTGACAGGGCCTCTTTGCTATGTAAATCAGGCTTGGCTTGACCTCACAGAGCCTGTCTTGGTCTGCCTCCTGATGGCTGGGATTAAAGGTATGCACCACCACACTGGTCATAAACCAGCAATCTTAACACTTAGGAAACTGAGGCAAATGTGACAGATTTTCTAGTATTAACTGTCTACATGATAACTTCATTCCTAGTAGAATATGAAATACAGAAATTTACCTACCACAGCTTAAAATGTCCAGTGTTTTCATTATGATATGCTCCATGAACCTCATGTATACTACTAAACAATTTACAAAGTATTTTCCCATTGTTGGGCTGGAGGGATGGCTCAGTGGTTAAGAGTACTGGTTGCTCTTGCAGAGGACTTGGGTTTGATTCCCAGAATCCAAGTGCTGGCTAACTGCCATCCATAACTCCAGTTGTTGGGGATCCAATGTGCACTTCTGACTTCCTTGGGCACTCCACGACACAAGTGCATTTACACATAATGCAGGCAATACACTCATATACATAAAATTTTAAAAATATATTTTTTCCATTGTTATTAACATGGTATCAAAGATAAAACAGCTTTCTTTTAACATTTATGTTACTAGGATGCTAAGAAAACTGTTTGTATTTACTTACAGCTTCAAGGAGATTTAAACCCAGAACTTTCAGCATTGCTCGAACATCAGCTATAGCACACGCCACTCAGAATGATTTGTCTGGCTGGTAAGGAGATGAATGGGGTACAAATAGAATGAACATGAGCTTCCAGGTGCTTGAGAAGAGAAGAAAGCAGATGGCAAAGAATGGTAGAATGAAGGCAGTAACTAGAGCCCCAGGAAAGGGAGGCGTGGCTCAACCTCATGACCAGTTTGGTGGGGTAGAAGAGGTAAGATGTCTTCTACCCAAAGCCACCTTCTCACAGCAGCATTTGCTGGCAAGTAGGAGAGGGGAAAGGGGAAAGTGGGAGTTAAAGAAGGTTACGAGTCATTCTCTGCCTCTCACACCTCTCCTTCAGAGTCCACATTTTGAAGATTGCGTCACATACATACCATTACGTCTATAAAAGGAAAAGTGATCAATAGGATGCTATTTTTAAATTCAATACTATTTCATGTAAAGATTTTACTGAAATCACAGAGACTTTTGCAATTTCATGTTTTTTTCTAAGCTTCATTACTTTAATGTACTCCCGGAACCCCCACTTAGACACAGATTTTGCTTTGGGGGGAGCCTTGCAGAGCCTGTTCTCATACGTAGGGTAGGGTCGCAATCCATTTATACTGCAGAGATTCAGCCTAGTGGGGAATATAGACAATGCTGGCTGTTCCAAAACAAAGCAATAAATGCTCAGTGAAGAATGAGGACAAAGCACATGGCCACAGAGGAGCAGCTGTAACTCACATTCTAGGAACTCCAAAGCTAGTGGGAGGAGACAGTCAGGTTTGGGTGGATGAGGTATGTGAAGAACATATTCCTGGCCACCTGCACCATGCAGCAAAGAATGACGTTGTTTCTTATAGTGTAATCTATCCGAGTCTCTTGGGTGAGATACCCATAATCTTTCTAGAAATGTGCTAATCACAGACACCAGTTTTGTGTGTGTAATTTCATATAAGCTTTACAGAAACCCCTTGACAGAAGAGGGATTCTGTTTTGAGCCTCTTGAAGTCTCCTTCTGTGAGGAGCATGCCCTCACAATCAAGCCCAAGCAGGTTCCCTGAACTACCCTTCATTACCTCCCTTCATGACCTCCCTCTGGAACTCACCCTCAAGTTCTTCTAAGTAGGGCTGCTGCTACATAGCTCCTTCCTTCAGATTCTGTCCCACAAGACTGACCAGAAAGACAAATGATCCAGGAACTACAGTCCCCAAACACGTACACACAGACCTCATTATCTTGCCAAATTAATTCACACACAAAAACATTAGACACTTTAAAAAAAAGACGATAAGATACCAAAAATTCAGACATGTAAGACCTGAGCATAAATGCTCAAGAACTCTTGCGAACTTGCTCAGTTACTGGTATGAGTCCTTTTTTATGGTATTCTCCAGTGATGCTTTCTTTTGTTCTAAGGGTATGTCATATCAGACTTCTCTTAACCTTTCAAACTTCAAGTTTCCTTTATCACAAACACAATTATCATGGAATCCATGAAAGGCTCCTAAAGGAAGTGGGCCATGAGGCATGCAAGGAAAATCATAGACTAACGCATGTTAAGGTGAAATAACTTACCCATTATTCTACAACATTTAAGTAATAAATCTGAAAATTTCACTCCTGGAGTCTCTTCATCTGTAAAAGTATCTAGTTCTAAACCTCTTGGACATACTAAAAAATAGGTTACTTAGAACAGTTATTGGTACATACTAAAGATGGACCAGATATATATGAGCACTCTCATTTGCATTCTTACTGAGAATAATTTGACATTTGTCTCTCTTATTTAAGAGATCTGTTAAAACTTAATTGTCTGGATCCCAGCTTCAACTTATTTCATTTTAAAAACAATGCCCTCCACTCTATTATTTGAAGATAACATCAAGTATTCACTGTTTTTACATTAATCCCTTCAAATTTTTTTTTAAGATTCATCTTTACTTTTAATTATGTATATATGTGTATGTCTATGTGTGAGTATATGCATGTGTGAGTCTAGATACCTGCAGTGGATGTCAGATCTCCTAGATTTGGAGTTACAGGTGGTTGTGAAACACCCACATTGCAGCTGGCAGCTGAACTTGGGTCTTCTGCAAGAGCAGCAAGTGCTCTTAACTGCTGAGTCAGTTCTCCAGCTCACTTTTGAATTTGTTATTTTTTGAATACTCACTAATGTTAGATAAAATGTGGAAAAATTGGTCACTTTTCAAAGAAGATGTTCTATTTTAGAAATTAAATAAGTACCCCTAAAAATAGCATAAAACGAGAAAGTGCTAAACTGTGTACAATCAAATGTCAATAGACCACAAAACCTGCATTTAGTTAAATTATCCAGTTGGCATTAATAAAACAGAAGTGGACTGAGCTTATCATAGCAGTGTGAGAAGAAAGAAGGATGATGTCAGGGGCAAAGCGAACCGCACAGGGGGAATCTTCTCCACACTTCAAAGCACGCACCTGCTCTGAGATGGGATAAGCAAATAAATACAGTGAACAGCTGGGTGTGCATCACCACATTCTAAACACTGTCCACATCCACATACAATCTTCAGTCTATATGGAAAAGCCCAGTTAACTACGGGACTAACGTGTAGACCAATTACAGAACAGTGCAGCACAAGAAACAAAATGGAACAAATACCTACCAAATAAACATCAAGTCCATGAGAGATAATGTACTACATGTTGCCGAGAGCAAAGGAGAAAACTGATGAAACGAGGAGCCAAGCTTTATTCCAGTTAAGGTCCTGTCTTGGTATTTTTTCCTAGAGAATGTCTTTATGTTGTTGTTGTTGATTTTGTTTGAGACAGGGTCTCCCTGTACCACCAGATGGCCTGGAACTTGATATGTAGACCAGAATGGATTCGATCTCACAGAGATCCACCTACCTCCACTTCCCAAGTGCTGGGATTAAAGGTGTGAACCACCATGTCTGGCAAGAATGTTTTTAATAAAACAAGCACCACAGAAATATTTAATTGGCCTAGAATAGAGCTGACATTTCAACACATTTGGCCTTTGGAGTACTCAGTAATATTAGTATAATGATTCTGAGAGAGCACTCAGACACATTGGGGAGATAGGAAAGATGTTTCTCCATCTATAGTTAAAAATATAGTTTTCCAAATCAACAACCCTTAACACATCCTATCCTTGGAAGCTGGGTATTTATCTCTGTAACTTGTAATGTGTTAATTCTCTAAACTTCAGGTTTCTCATCAACCAAAAATAATGCCAACCTCTCAAGTTTGCAGAAGTAAGGAATTAATTTCAAAAAATTATTTTAAAAGAAATCTATTTTTATGTGGATGTGTGTTTCACTTGCATGCATATATGTATACCACATGCATGCAGTGCCTATGGAGGCCAGAAAAATGGCACTGGCTCCTATAGAACTGGAATTACAGGCAGTAGTGAGCCAGCATGGTGGTGCTTGGGATTGAACAGTTCTCTGAAGGAGCAGCAAGTGCTCTTTACCATGAGTCATTTCTCTAGCCCCTCATAAAATTCTTGAACGAGTGCATCCTACTAAGTCTTAGTAACCAACTGATATACCTGAATCTCAAGACTGGAAAACAAACCAGGTAAATTTATGGCCATCTAATTACAAGACTGAGGAGCTAGAATAGTCCTCTGGAAAAATGCTTATAGTGTAGAAACTATTGGGCAACCCCATTCTTTAACCATTCATCTGAAGGATACTGACATCCATCTGTCCAAGTAAATCACTGGACTAGTGACCTTTTACCACCTTAGAATATCTGTATAGTGTTGAATGTGTCCTATTTCTGTCTCTATTACAGATTACTATACAATATTTCTTACATCATTCTAACCACACGTTGATGACAAGCATAGTGTTATGGCTTTACTGGTCCATCAACTACTTGTCTCATTACTTAGAACCAAGTATCTTCAATCTTCTGAGGCAGAACTGATGTTAGGCATGAATTCTAAATGATAGCTTGTAGAACCTCCACGCCCAAGGAAATATAGATCTGTATATCCCGATGCTGTCAAAAGGCTTCTGTACAGCCCCAGAAGCTGTAGAACTGAGTCTCTGTCATACAGGCTCACAGCCTGGGGCCTTAGTGAAAGCTATGGACCCCCTTCCTCCCTCATTACTTCCTCTCCCTTGTTTCCTCCCATCCTTCCATCTTCTGCTCTTTGAGAACACTCATCTTCAGAAGGATTCTGTCACTCACTAAGAAAATCAAGGTCCTAAGGGGAATATCACTCCAAGTCAGGCAGGTTTTAAGTTTTCCTTGGCCCAAAGATGCTCATCTCACTCAACAGATCTTTGAATCCAGAAATCCAATGGAGGTACTAAGTAGGTGGGTCTCTTGTTCTTACCCCTGCCCTCTATGACAGACTTCTAAACAGTCTTCTGTGGACTTGACTATAAACCCTTGTCTTGTATCAGCCCCTGTTTGGAAAAACCCTGAATCCTGGGGCTTACTCCTTCCTGGACTCTCTCCTTTAAGAGTTGAGATCCAGGCATTTAATTTCCTCAAGTAACCCTGTCTACAAATGTTAACATTCAACTGATAAGAAAGTAAAACTCAGTTTCCTTCTGTAAGTTCAGTACCTAAGACTACAAAAATAGGTTTTCTAAAAGACCATGGAAAGGTGATGAGTATCTGCGAGCAGAAAACAATTAACAAGCAAATTCCATAAGACTTCTTTATTACATTCAAGAGAAAAATTATTAAGCAATGAATGAACGTCCACATTCATTCATGGGCCACATACCTATAGACAGTCAATGATTACAAGTCTCTTTCAAAGAACTATTAACCTGTGATATGACTAACTAAATATGAGCAGGGGAGAGGTCATAAAATCATTCCATTGAGGTTATTCAACAACATTATTGTTCAATAACTTCCCCAATCAGTAGGAAAAAAAAAACAAACAAATGGGGATCTACGGTTGAATTGAGAAAGTTCAACCAAATATGTGGAAAAAATTAGTAATTATTTTTACCTTAAATTAGACATCAGTTTCCCAGCTGTTTCTGTGATAGATGTGCTTTGAGAAGACATCAGGGAAGAAGGAACTTGACAATCACCACTCACAGAACTGGCTTTGTGTCCAGAACCTGGACTTAAATCTTCCATTTGCACATTGTACAAGCTGAGGTTTTTAATGTCAAAGTATAAACACATTAGGTACAAATGATCTCAGAAATATTTACATAAACCAAATAAAATGTTAACACACAACAAATGAAACACAGATCACAATGCAGCGCTCAAAGTTTCCATATATGTATTTAGTTATATAAAAATTTTTTAGAATAATTAGCAATTATTTGCATATATTACTCCAAAGTTTGGGGGTAGCTACAACGAGATAAAATTGATGACAAATTATTACTTTACTGATTTAGATTTGTTTTTGAGACAAGGCCTCCTATAGCCCAGGCTGGCCTTGAACTCATTATACATCTGTGGAGTGCCTTTGAACCCCTGATCTTCCTGCCTCTACTTCCAAAGTGCTAGGATTCCAGGTGTGCACCACCATATTTGGCTGGTGATAGTTTACTCTTAAAAACAGTGGTCATATACTATCTACCTCTTCTTTGTAGGAAATGACAACTTATGTTTAGACTTGCAAAAATTGACAGAAATAAAACATAACAGGAACAAAATAATAAGAGGAGCATTTAGCAAAGGAAGAGTGTTCCAGCTGAACTCTAATAACCTTGGGGGAGAAAGCTGAGGGCTGTCAAGGAATAATGAGAAAGAGCAGTTGTGACGGAGTAAACAGGAAGCAGAGGGAAAGCGCTGCGGTGGAAGAGATGGTAGCTGGTGGTTTGTGGTTTGCATCCTAGAGGACACTCTAGCATGGGAAGGTTTCACACACAAGACTGAGGTGATCTGATACAAGGTTTTAAGAAAGAGTGAGAATGCATAAAAAGTGTGCTGTAGGTTAAGAGGCAAACACTTTTGGTGTAGTGGAAACTCAACAGTACAAGATGTCAAAGGTGGATAGAAGTCAGATGGGTAGAAAGGTCAGATGAGACAGTTTTATTTTCAATAGCAAGGAGATTTTGTAATCCTTTCATGCCGAAATCCATAAATTTCAATCGCAGCTCTGGAGAGTTTCCCATGCTCTCAGGAAGGCCTTTAAAACCGAGTAACAGTTTACATCACATAGAGTGGGCTTACCGTGTCAACAGTTCCTTGGCATTAATTATACTGTCTTACTTCTGCTGACTGCTTTGAGATTGAGAATATTACATAAACTAATGCTTAATCACCTATTAAAAATACTTGCACAGTTTCTGAAAGCTCATTAATTATAACCTCTTTTGTGCTAAAATTTTGTTAAGGATTTTAGTAACCATTTTACGGTTACTGGAAATTCTCTCTAGTGCTGGGAGTGGAGGGGGAAATGTGCTTCACCACAGCATGGTAGAGGGTTTCTTCTGTCAAATACTGACAGGGCTGGTGAACTTGCTCAGTAAGTAGTATAGCACTTGCCTTGCATAATGAGAAAGCAAATAATAACAGGGCCTACATTGCAGAATTATACTAAGAACTGAATGAAATATACAAAGAATTTAGCTCGATGCTTGCTGTTAGAAGTGTTCACCAAACACTGCCAAATAATTACTATGATGATCATCTTTATCATCGGCACCATTAGGATTCCATTTGATCAGTTTCTTCCATCAAGACTGTCTTAGTTGGATTATAGTTCTAAAATTCCTATTAATTTGAGTCAACACTGTTATGAAACAACTTCAAGAAGGACTAAAAGTGAGGGCTTGAGAAGTGATTCAGCAGAATGCCAGCTGCTCTTTCAGAGGACCCAAGTTTGGTTGCCAGCACCCATCAGGTGGCCCACAATCACCTATAACTTCAACTTCAAGGGATCTGACACCCTCTTCTGGCATCTGGGAGAACCCAGACACATGTGATATTCACTCACACAGGCACACATACATACACATAAATCAAATAATAAAAATAAATATTTTTAAACTAAATGCAATGAATTAAGTAATACACACACATTTGTGTTTTAGTGTCTACATGGATCTTAAATTTAAACTCATATTTGAACAATAATTCTATATTAATACCTTATTCATGAAAAGGTCTATGAAGAGCACTTATAGAAAACTGTATCATTTATTCAGTCAACAAATACTGAGTGCCAAGTATAGTCAGGTGCCATTCCGGCTACTAGAGACAGGAATGAAAAGATTCTCATTCTCATGGCCAAGAGAAAACAAGTAAGCTAAAATGAAAATGGCAAAATCAGTGACTACTTGAGAGACTCTAAACAGCAATGGGTGCTTTAGAAAATATTAAACAGGCCGGTTTCACAATAAAAAAGCGACTTGTCACAGAGGGTATCCTATTTTGGAGAAGTAATCAAGAAAACAGCTCAAGAAATTTAGTTTTGAGGAACTCAGCCTATGTCCTTGCATTTGGGGCTGGAAAGATGGCTCAGCCAATAAAACACTTGCCACCCAAGCTTGATAACCTGAGTTTGAACCTTGGGACCCATGTGGTAGAAGGCCAGAACTGACTTCCACAAGTTATCCTCTGATTTTCACATGTACATACACACACCAAATATAAATAAATAAAATTTCAAAAAAGCAGTCTGCAATTCATGTAAAGACAAATATTTAACCTGTCTGTCACTCCTTTTCGCTGCTCACCGCTATGTGAGAATCTAATGAATCTAGTCATGGAAGCTGAAGGATGTGTTATGCTGCCTGCTCCCTGCAGCAACAGCTCTGCGGATACCCGTATTTGCCTGGGAGAGCTAGAGAGGCTTCAAGGAAGGGAATGCTGACCTGAGACCCAGATGAGACCTCAAGGCAGATGGCACCCAGGTGGCAAAGGGCATTCAAGGACAGAAAGTTGTGCCGACAGAGAGGGAAGGATATAATGACTGTAATTTAGAACCCATGGGAAACAAAGTGGGGCTAAGAGAAGGGGCGGAGTCTAGATGATTTGCATCATGCTGGGAGTTTGAACTTTACCTTGAAAGTGATACAGCCGTGGGAGGCTTTTGAATAGACAGGCAAAGTTGGATTGAATGTTGGAGTAACTACTCTATCAGCAAGGGCAGGAAAAAGAAAGCTTGGCTGTCTTACACGCCCTGAATTCGAAGCACTGTCGTTCAAAGAGCACAGGATTAGATTCCCCACACTTGAGTCTGAATGCCTGGAAGGCCTCTTAGGTGAGTTTGCAGTAAAGAATGAGTTCATTTTCTTGAAAACATTCTTTTTAATTCCACCATAAACCTAAAATATCTAGTTGATTTTTGGAGTTGCAAAATTCTCAAGGAAATTCTGTAATGCAAGGATTAAAGCAATTCTAACAATGTTTGACAATAAGTTAATTAGCTACAGAGAAAAATATCATTCCTACAATTTCCCAGGCAGGCCTACCCTGTATACCTGCGACTCACTTCTTTGATGACATTAAAGTCATGTGAATTGGTTCCCTATTGTGAGTCAGAAGTTAGGCCTGCTCCCTTTCATTATTCCTAAACTGTCACAAAAGAAATGACAAGGTTTGCAGAAAAGGTGAATTTCTACCCTTTCTAGTCTCGGTTGTAAAATTCGGTGTTGTTTCTAATTGCCTTTGTTGCTATTATTTTCTTTCTTCTTCTAGCTAAACATTGATAATTACTTTTCAATGACATAATTACCATCATTTGAAATCTGGATACTCACCTTTTCTGTGTAAGTACCGAAGAGCTTCTTTTCTTTACTTGGGTGTCATTGTACAACTCTTGTTTTTCTTCAAAAAAACAAACAAAATGAAGACAATCAAATTCCGATGATGACCCAGTAAACAGTACCCAGGGAAATGTTCACTCACTAACTCCCTGTGTAGAATTAGGGTTTGTGTTCAGCATCCATTTAGAAATTATGCTAATTTTAAGGCACTTTATAATATATTCTTTTTCTGTCTTTTTGAGACAGGGTCTTCCTATAGTCCCAGCTGGCCTGGAACTCGCTATGTAGACCAGACTGGCCTTGAACTCACAGAGATTCACCTGCCTCTGCCTCCTGAATGCTGGGATTAAAGATGTGCGCTATGTATAATATATTCTTGAGGTAACTTATAATACCTTTTAATGAAACATATATATGAATAAAATATGCAATAATCTAAGAGCCTCTGCAATCTCTTTTCTGTCATTTCTTACTGTATGCTACAAGTACAAGAAGAACTTTGCCGGCAAGTTCTTCAGATTCCCTGCTCTCCCCACCTCCTGCTAAAAGGACTGCCTGTCTTCTCTTCTCTCTCACAGCCTACTTTTTCATTGTAGATTCAGGTTCAAAGACACTCTGACAGGCCCCCCATGAGAACTGTGTTTCTAGCAGACAGCTGAACTTTAAAGCAGGAAGTAACCTGCAGTTTGTAGATGGTCCTGAGTGAAAACTCAGGAATCCTCAGAATGATAGGTTCAGGGAGGTTGACGGCTTCTTTTGAGTCCACAATCCCTATGTGCAGTTGAGGCCCGTGCATTAGTTAAGCATGTCCTGGGGACAGTAGAAGCAATAAGTCGATGTGTCCTCCTACCACGTAGCTCTGCAGTTCCTTATGACTACCCAGATTTTGTTTTGTTTCTGAAAACTGACCACTGTCCTCATGTCCTGCTACTGTAGGCAAAATGAAACAGGAGACCAAGAAGTGGGAGTCTCGGGTAGTTGGGTGACTCACTGAGAACTGACCAAATTCCTTTAAGGAAAACATAAAAGAGAATGATGGATGGACAAGAGGTTCTCTAAGCACACAGTTGGATTCACGTGCTTCGCTCACTGACTTGTATTCAGAGAAAAAATTTAACTCAACAGTCAGCTAATCCATGATTATAATAATTTGAAAACACTTCATAATTTGTCCCTGCCAAATCCAGAATCAGTATTTGAAGTTAAGTATTATCAATTTTAAGATTAAAATTATTTAAAAATTTTTTTCCATCATCAATTGGATTGCAAAACAGTCACTGGAAACATCTATAAAAGACTGGCTTTAAAATTGAGAGATTGGCTTTAAAATTAAAAGATTGTTACCAAAAACCATCCTGATTGTAGAATTGCAAATTAACCCTATTAAGCTGGAAAAGAAAAACTGATTTCTTAGGAACCTCATTGATGAGTTGTGAATGGACAGCTGAAAAGCTTACCTAGGCAACAAAGTATGCAGGAAGAAAAGGTCACTGCTGGAAGCTACCCCAAACGATGGTATGCATGGACTATGAGAGTCGCTGAGGAGAGTGAGAAGATCTTTGAAACTTATTTAGAACAAGGATAATTGCCGGGTGTGGTGGCACAAGTATTTAATCCCTGTACTTGGGTGGCAGAGGCAGGCAATTCCAGAAATGTCACCAGCTAGGGCTTCATAGTGAGACCATGCCTGGGTAGGAGTTCCTTGTGCCAGGAAAAAGAACAATGCCAAGACAGTGTTGTCTAATCAGCACCAGTGTATACATGTACAGTCACGTTATATTCCTGTAGTCTTAATGTCACAGCCCTACGGGGTATATCCATTCAGAATGTATGTTACCATGTAAGGGAGGCCAAGGGGCTAGAATGACATCCAAGGCAAAAACTTAACTATGCTCAGGACTCAGACTTTCGACGGGAATCCTGAGTCACTGCGAACACCAATACACCTGTTTCCGGGGGGGAAACACCCTGGGTATCTGTCTTTCTGTGCAAACTCCTACAACAATGTCTCAAATAGAAGGACAATGAGGATAAAAATAATGCCTTGCTCAGGTCCAATGATGAAACATTAAAAGAGAATGCATAATAACTGTACTATAGTACATGACAAAAACACAGCGGTAACACTGAATGGCTTCTAAGAAGCACGAAGCACTCTCCCAGTGTCTCCACCCAGGGACATTACTGTTGCTCGAATATTGTTAGATGGCAACTTTCTGCGTTGATAAGTTCAAGTCTTATTGAAATACCTTACATCTCATGGATGGAAACAACTAATAAATACATTTCTTAAGACAGTCTTAGAAATCCCAGAGGATTCATGGAAAGCAAGAACAGGATAAGACTGAAAACTGGGAATGTCATGATAATTTTTAAACAGAGGTTTTGAAAATTATAGATCTGATATCAGTCTTTGTCAAAATTCCAAAGAGAACTTGATGTGGGTGGCACAAGCCTGTGAGGCTTTCAGCAGTGTGACCGTGTGGAAGACACTGTTCCCAGCCAGTAAGCAGCTCTCTGTTCTGTCAGAAGTATCCTCTTGCCACTCTTCCCCTTCTAGAATAACAAATTTATTCTTTTTAAGACCAAATTTCTGATCAACTCCTGATCTATGTCTCTGGCTGCCAAAGATCATATTGAAAATGATGTTAACACAGTGCATCCTTTTTTTTTTTTTTTTTTACCTTTGGTTATGAGAGGAATTTCCTGCTCTTGTTTCAACGAAACATTGGTACTGCTTTTACCCCAAACCTGAAAAACAAGGTCTTCATTTAAAACTGTACAAAATATAGGATATGCTATTGAATTAACCAAAGTCCTTAAAGGACAGGACAGAAGTCAGAGGAGACTATCAGGATGCCAGCAGCAAAGCTTTGGGGCGTTTCCTGAGGGAGTGTTTGGCAGAGAAAATGACACTGTTGTACACCTTAAGGGTGGCTGGGTTTCAATGCCACACTTGTTTCTATTATTTCTGGAGAAAGATTTGTATAGAGCTATTTATGCCTGAAATTTTGCATGACATAAAAATGTCTCTAACAAATGAGTCAAGTATTTGATGCACCAGAGAAAACGTGAAGCCTATGTCATTTGGAGGCTTATCACACCAATGGTCATGGCACAGAACAGAGATAGGCGCTCAACATTACTGCAAGGAGAATATGGGGAGGTTGAGGTTGGGTCCTGGACTATCAGAGCATGATGGGTAAGCAGATGGGAGGTGGAGGGCTCACCTGGAGCACTGGCTCTCTCCTCCTCTGACATAATCCCACAGAAGCTGCCTAAAGGGAGCCAAAGAGCCTCAGTGCACTGACTGTAGGAACCAGTGGTCTGGTGACACCTGGCTGAGTGCAGGTGTGATGTCGTGAGGTGGGCAGATGTGGGGTGGGGGTCAGAGACAGCATTCCTGAATTTATAAACCACTTTGGTGACACTTCAAGATCTATTTTATAAGGCTCAAAAGAAACAAACTTACAGTACCAGAAGACAGTTCATTAGACGAGATGAGGGACAGGGACAAGGAGAAGGGGACAAGGAGACAAATGAACATACGTACATGGCCTTCAGGGAAAGAAACCCAGAGTACTGCCTTTGTGTATTTTGTAAATATGTGGTAAGGTAGAAAAATAAATGGTTAAAATTCATTTAATTCTAAAAACAGAAAAAGCAGGGATAAGGCGAAGTTGCTCTTTGCTTCCTGTTCTGAAGATGTCCTAAATGCACACGAGACATAACTGTGTCCCCCATCCCAACACGGGGTGTGAGGCTTGGGCTGTCTTGTTTGAAGCTTACTCAGTGGTCATGTTCCCTTTGCCTCTCTTGCATCCCTCACTTGCTAACCAACCATGGCAGGGAGACAGCGTCAAGCTGCCTTTACCCTCCCTTCCAGAAAAGGATTTGTACATGGCACTCTGGGGGCTAAGTGAGCACACCTGTAGCCTAGCAACAGAGTAACTGCAGCTGTCCATCACTCCCCTTTTCTAATCCACCCAAATACAAAGGAAAGCCTTGTTGGTAGAGGGAAGCAAGCTGCTTTTAAGCTGTTGTTGTCCATTTCAGGACAAAAAAAAATGTATGTTTTTAAAGGTTCATTTATCAAAAATCTCGAAAGTGACTTTAAAATGTATGCCTTACTGTATTTCTGACATCGCACAAAATTTAAGGTTTTCTTCTGATACATAAAGAAAAGTTACAAGATGTGACATGTCTCTGAGCTTGAACTAAATAATTTTTGAGTAGTTTATAAGCAGCATAGACTATTTTCCACAACAGTTAACAGTAACTATAAGTTAATCTTAGGAAAACTTTTTATGCCTTTTAGTTGTAACTACTTTACTTCAATGCATGATGTCCCTGTTCACAATGCATTACATTTCCTAGGTAACTTTTTCTTATGATGAAAGAAGACAAGTCCTTGTCATAAAGATGTATTTAATATGAATACAAATGAGCAAAAATAACACTACTCCCAGAAAACAGCATTTCTTGTGAGTGTTCTTAACACAGCCTCCCCAAATTAGTTACTTTTACACCTTACCGTTCAGGTGTCTGCATTTGGCTCTACAGAGTTAGGACTTTTTCCACATAGAATGCCATATGCCTTCCCGCCCAACAGATACTATTTATATAAAGATTTACATCTCTTTGGTGAGAGAAATTTCTTTTCTTTTGCTGTATTTTCTTTATTCTTCAAATTGAAAGTAGAGAAACATTTAAAATACTTTTTTGAAAAATTCACTGCCTACACTATTTTTTTTCAGAATAATATTCTAGATATCTGATTTAGTAAGATTTTATCTTCTCTTATGATGCAGCTTTAGTCAAGGGCCTGAATGTGTTCAAGGTGAGACAAAACATTCAGTTGTCTTTTTAAGGACATTATCTGTGTATTTTTTTTTAAACCTAACAAAGTCCTTCCTTATCTTCTTCAGTCTCTTAGGCTGAACTGTGGGTTGTACTCTGTAGTTTGGAAATATCTCCTAAGAATTTTACTGAAATCATGAAGCAGCACCTCCCACATAGCAAATGAGATTATAGTTGAGTCTTGGCATGAGATTTAAGACATCTTAACTGTAATTATACCAGCAATGAGCAGGGTGGGACTTGCCAGTTCTCTAAGGGATGAATAGATCACCATAACAGCTGGTCTGTCTGGCAGAAAGGAATATATTCTAAAGAGATACTTGTGGTCCCCTCTTTCACTAGCAGACTGTTGAAAGAATGGACCCCCCCAAATTAGAACTTTCTCATGTAACATATACAAAACAGAAAGTGCACAGAAGTCTTTTCTCAAAACCCAAAATACTGTCCAAAGGGAGAGTGCCACTACCAGAGCTAGCTCAATGCCCATGAGGAGAAAGCTCTTTACCCTTGTCAAAAGAACAGAATCAGAATTCTATTTCTGATCCTGGGTAAAGAAACGACACTCCAGTCTTTCCCAGAAGTTAAAAGATTGCATACCATTGCCTCCTCTTTGAATGTAGTTATTCACAGATCTTTACTATTAAGCTTATCCTTTTGTTTTAATCTCCAAATTTTCCTTCTTCTTTTCATCTTTTTTACTGAACAAAATTCCAAGCATGTCTGTCCTGACACTGGGCATTTTCATTCACTCTTTAAAGACCCTGTTCCTCCATGAATCTTTATGTAAGCCTCTGTGTTTGAGTCTAAAGCTTTGCCTTTCTCGCAGACTAAATGGTCTTCAAATTTCCTTCTAAAAACTGTTTCCAAAGTTTCATATCATCAAGATTAGGATCCCATAAAAGGGAACCCTAGTTTCCCAGCAACATATTTAAATACTAAAATACATAATTTTATGACATTATTTACAACACAATGTATTATCTCTTAACAATTCTTCCAAAGCACAAATTAGTCTATCTCAAAACACTGACACATGTATATTTCAAGTGAACCAAGGCAAAAGTACCCTAGCATACAGGTCAATCCTAAAATTGATCTTTTAATTTTACATTTTAAGTTTGCCTAGCCAAAACAGTATAGAAATTTTCTGAGCAGTTACTGAACTAATATTTCTAACCATCATTATGTTCTCTTTTCTAAATGCTGTAATCAATTTTTTTCTCAGTCTCACTTTCCAAAATTAACATTAAAAATACCAGACCAAATCCTTAAGAAGCTTGAACTTAACATTTTAATTATTATTTTGGATAAGACTGCCAAATAGTTAAATAGAAGCAGTTCCTTTAAGTATCAAATCCAAACTGTATCTAAATCCTTGCATTTTATTGAGAATATAAAAGACTCAAAGAATAGACACAGAACCAATTGTTCGTAATAGTCTGAAAATCAAAAAAATAAACACTTGCACACATTTCCCAAAGTAAGGCAATTAATCATAAATTTTAGTGTACAATCACCTTAAGTTTATAAAAGAGAGAAAAAAAAGAAAAGTAGATGTAAAGTGGACAGTTTTCTTACTCGGTTATTTTCTTGAGTTCCAGGGGCAGAGACTGTTTCTTTCCCCAATTCTGTCTTAGAAACTATTCTAAACTTATAAAAAGACTGGCCAGCTACAACTCTCCATCCAGGGCAACAAGGTAGTAAAGGCAGTATTTTCAGAGTTGGATAAATCACATAAATCTACAGAGATCTCAACATCTTTGTTTCTTTATCTCAAATGGTTCAACAAACACCAATGGTTCTAGAGCCCCAAACCTTTCTTATCACATGGCAGGTACCTCAATTCAACAAAACTCCAAATTTACTCAAAAGAGCTTCCAAACTGGCAAGGCCTGCCCTACAAATGGCATTATTGTGAGATTATGGGCAAATGGCATTATTGTGAGATTATGGGCCTGTCCCTTTAAGACACTGGTCACTCTATAAAGTCAGCCTTTATAGCTTGAAGAAATCAAGCTCTGTTCCTTTCTAGAGCTGACAGACCCCTTCTGTGAGAATTAAAATATGCAAACCCAAGACAAAGGAGACCAGACCATGCCTCCCCTGAAGCCCACTGAGTTATGGTCAATTTCCCAATGCCTTTAAGAAATCTCTCTTTCTTCCATCATTGAGGCAACTGTATTTCTCTGCTTAAGCAGAGTCCAAAGAGTTCAACAGAAGATCTTCAAAAGATAAGGCCAGTCACCAAATGGTAGCCATCCAAATGGTTCAAAAGGACCCCAAATCACTCAAACGAACCCAAAACTAAAGAAGAAAACAAAGTCCAAGGTGTACTTACTGATCTGGGAAAAACTTACCAAGAGTCAAATTTCCTTGAGAAATCAAACGTGAAAAGATAGATAATCCATGAGTAAGTGAAAGCAGGAAGGAATACAGCAGAGGCAGCTGTGCAGCGCCTAATTTAAGTGTCCTTAGGAAACTTAGGAACTGAGTAACATTTTTATCTGGCTTCCTTCTCTCTCTTCCTCCCTTTGCCCCAGCTATACATTATTGTAAATGATTTATAAAGGATATAGGGAAACAAACGTCCTTCTACCAAATTCAACAGCCTCCTTCACCGTTAACATCACGTGATCAGCCCCTCCCCCTCACACACTAATTTCTCCATTAAAATTATTCCTAACGTGGCAGCTTGTTTTATAGTGCAGAAAGATATTTCAGAAATAAGAAGATAAAAGTTCGATTAATGTAGCGATATAAATTCTGGGAAGAAAAACAACAGGTGAGAAAGAGTAAGATAGGTTCCTGCATGATCCAATACAGTCGCTCACTGTGCTTTCCCATGCTTTACTGTGTGCTAAATCCCCGCACTGGGGCCATCCTTGACTACCCTACCTAAAATACAACTCCTGTTCACACATCCCACACAGATACCTCCTGTTTCCCCACTCTGGACTCACTTTCTCCTGAGCAGTTAGCATTATCTATCATGCAATGTATTTTTCTTTTTCATCCGGTCTATTGCCTGATCTTTGCCCCACAGAATGTCACTTTCAGAAGAGCAGGGAGCATTGTCAGTTTGGCCTTTTCATGTTGGATCCCCACTGTCTAGGATGAAAACTAACAACATATAAAAGGTAAAACATCAAGTCATGAAAAGATACGTGTGTTACTGGTAATAGAGATGTGGGAAGTGAAGTCCATTAAGTCGAAGCCACAAAGGAAAGCTTGGGTTTATACGAGATTCTTACTTCTCAGAATTTACACTACCTGATATCATATTTCATTTTCTACCTTGCACTGCATAATTATTAGCATGCTGAAAGAAAAGGAAGATATTGAGTAGAGGGGTTGAGAAGTGAAATGATGCCAGCTTTGGAGAACACAGCAAGGACACGGAATTTTGTCTATGAATGAGATGTTATGGGAAGAGTCAGGGCAGGAGAATGGCTTAATGGGATTTATTCTTCAAAGGGAATACTCAAATTTTTAGACTGTGGAAGCCAAGAGAAACAGTGAGATCATTTACGAAGCTTCCAAAGTTGCTTGAGAACGGACAGTGAGTTGGCCAAAGTGGTTACTATGGAGGCAACAGATTGGGTGCTACATTAATAAAAGGCTGACTGAATAAGACTGGCTGTGCTCTGAATGCAGGGTCTGGAGAGAAACATTCAGCAGGACCTAGGCTTTTGCCTGTGAGGTTGTGTGATGGTGCTGCTCACTGAGTTAAGGAATCATGAAAGTTCTCCTGAAATTCTTGTTTCTTAAATCCCTCTGGCAATTGATCTTTTCTCATCTACCCGAATCTGTCACTGAACCTATTCAGATGACAGGGGACTAGCTAGCGTGTTTTATGCAAACGATGACTTCATCAGCATCATCACCTCTCAGTTTTTACTTTTGTTCTGGCTATTTCTTCCTGAATCTCATGGCACTTACATGGAAGTATCTTGTTGACACTTGGAATGTTCAGATGCCCTGATTGCCCGTCCTATTCTCTTTATGGCACATATTCACTCCCATGCCTTTTTTATTATTTTAGCCTTCCCTACTTGACCATATTGTACAAGTTTTCTCTCAAAAGTCTGTAACTTGCCTTCTCACTTACAGTACTGTTCTCAGGGAGCAGAATCCTACTGTTCCATTTTATTTTTCTTCAATTTCTTTTGCTTTACAATCCAAACATTCTCATAATCTGATTAGGGTTTTGAAACGAAATCTCTGTGATCAACAAAAACTTTGTGGTCTAAAAGTTCCTTCAGGATCTATGTACTATTTTTCAAGCACAGGCTCTGTCTAGCTTTCACACTGCAAGCATTCTTAACCACTGGACCATCTCTATAGTCTCTGCACACATATATTTTCAATTTGTACCATGAGCAGAATTCACAATTTAGTTGTATCTCCCTGAAATCTACCTCTACCAAAGAATACTGAGAATTGTGTTAAGGAATAAAGCAAATACTTCAAGCTAGCAAAAATATTCAATTTAAAATTGTCATTAAATATTTATTTTGTAGCTAGAAGAGTGATGCACTGGAAGCATGCTGGGCCAGTAAACATCTACTTTATCCTATTTGACATTTTCCCATCCAAGTCTCCAGCTTGCAGCTCCAGGGCTTGCTCCCCACAGCATGACCCACTGCGCCCTCTCCACCCCCTCAGAAAGGCCGCCTTTAGCAATCTTCTCCTTACAGCAATCTTGCTTTTTTCAGTTTCCTTCTCTTGAATCACCCAGTAAAGACTGAATTTGATTTTTTTTGGAATTAGACAAGGTAGCTTCAAAAGATACTTTCCATTATACACAATTCATTTCATTTTATCACAGTCAATTATCCCATTAATTCCTGTAGCAATCTTGGCAAATGATATTAGTCTTCTTTTACTTACAAAACAAACAAAAAACCCAGGAGATCACAGATTGATAAAACTGGCAAGCAGCATCCAGGTCTGAATTTGAAACTGAGTCATTCTGTCAGAATACATTATCTTCTACCCATAGTAAATTCCTACTTATGGAATGTGGTGCTATAGTTATATTCTTTATCATGTTATTCTTTATAATCTCTAACATAATATTGCTCAGTAAACTTATCTTGATGCTATGGCTCAAGTAGTAGTTCACATATTGGCTCTGAACATTTAGGTTCATTACGTCACCCATGACATGTTCCTTTACATCAGAGACTTTTTACATACCGATCTTGTGGCTGCCTGGACAGTATGAAGGTGAGATGGATGATGTTCTGGAGGTTGAGTATAGATAATTTTTCCTCAAAGCCTTTGGGGCAGCTCTGGTTTGTATCTTGTCAAAGGGTTACACATGAAATATTTGGTACTCTTAGCAATGATCACAGCACTATGCAGGTTGTACAAGGCCGCAACCAGGAAAGTTGACTGAGAAATGGTCTTCTTTAGAAGTGAAGGTAACTTCAATATTCTGAAATCTTGCCATTGCAACACTCAATATATGTTAGTGCAATACCAATGCGTTTTCCTATGAAGACCTTATCAGGAATCAGTGCAAGATGCACAGTTAGGGTGAATCTCATCGTGTTAGGCAGGCAATCTGCTACTCTTTGTCTTCACGTGATTTGGGGGTACAAAAAAAAATTTGGTTTTTACTCAAATTGTTACATAACAGTGACAGTGTAGCTGCCTTTTTTGGTTGTTTGCTGGGTTGTTTTTTGGTCACCATAAACACAAAACCTAGACTGAAAACTCAGCTCAGGAATCTTCAGGTTTCAGATGGTGGTCATGTCAGTGATCCTAGGAATTCGGAGAGCCTTGGTGTCTTGTAGGAGTTAGAATTAGTCTCTCTGAAAGGATGACTGAAAAGAGATGCCAGATGCCACTGATGAAGCTGAGCTCATTTCTGACATGATACCTTCATCCACCTGTTTCTTTATTTACATATCTTTCTTAGGCCCTAGACTGTGTTAGACTATATTCTGGGGACTGGAGGTTATAAGCTCTTACAAAATATCCAAGGCTCTATTGCCAGCCTTTTAAAATACTTATGATGGGATGATCTGGCTGTCATGCTTCTGAAGATGTGAACAGAATATCAAAAGAATTCTGTTGAAAGAATTCGTAAGTTTAGAAATGCTTGAGACAGAAAATAGGTCTGAATATCAAGTATTCATTAAAAGAGAGAACAGAACATGTGTTCTGAACACAGTCAACAAACCCATCTGCCAGTCTGTTCTTAATACCTGACTGGGAAGGAAGGAATATCTACACAGGAAAAGAGGGTTAACGTCAGTCCAATAAAAAAGGCTGGAGAAGGGGCTAGAGACATGGCTTGGTGATTAAGAACACTGGCTGCTCTTGCAGAGGACCCAGGTTTGGTTTCCAGCACCTACGTGGAGGCTCACATCCATTCATCCAGCTCAGGGGCTCTGATACCATCTTCTGGTCTTCACAGGCACTGCACCATATGGGTGCACTTACACACAGGCAAAACACTCACACATATAAAATAAATAATAATAATAATTTTGAAAAAGCTGGATGATATCTGGTTATTCATCAGACAGAGCTAAGCTGTCCTTATATAATCATCAAAGCACACATGTTTATAATGTCATAGCAAACTGAGTTTGCCTCTAACATTCAGGATAGTAATTGGAGATTACAATTTTATAAACCATGAGGAGAACAGCAATAAGAAAATTTATTCATAGATTTCAAGTATGTATATCAGCAAAGTGAATTACAGCATGCATACGTACAATAAAAGTTTGTACTTTGTCTCTCTCATTTGAATCTCAGTAAATTATTCCCACTCAACTTCTCAAACTGAGTTTTCTTCGAATTTATCATTTGCTTTCCGAACCATCTGCTGAGGTCTGGCAATCTGGTTATCCCATTTGGCTTTAAGAATGGATCCTCTAGGAGGTTTAGTCTGCTGAGCTGCTTCTTATATTTCATCTTGTGACATGACTTCAATGAAGGCTTGACTCTGGCGGGAGGCTTGCTGCTGTTCTAGTTCCACGGCTTTATTTTTATTTATATTACTTCTATCATACACGATGCAGTAACAACTAATTAGACTGAAGTACTTTTGATAGTGACTGATAAAACCAGGCTCAGTCCCAGTTATGGGGTGTAGAACTAAATGCCACATTTTTGGCTGAAGTTTAGAGTAAAAATGCCAGTTTACCTACTATGTAGCAATGCGCTTGAGTTTTTAATTGAACTCAGGAAAATCCCCAACAGAGATGTAGAGGGCCATGCTCAGTAAAAGTGGAACTACAGTAACATTTACTGACATTGATTCTACTGACAAAAGTTGGCATACTTATAAGAAATGCAATAAAATACTTTCTATTTCCTTTCCATCTGGGATGGAGTGGGACAAATTTGAACTTTACACATAAGTTTGGAAAATGCTTGATTTGATACAGAAAACAGGTCAGCATATCAAGTATTCATTAAAAAGGAGAGGGCAGAGCATGTGTTTTGAACTCTGAGGTTGGAAATAATGGATTTTCTGGGTATCAAAGGTAAGACAACTCTACCCCATGGAACAGATTAGTGGTAAGGTTATGACCAGAATTATGTTCCTAAAAATAAAAAAGGACTCTCCTTTCTAGTTGGGATGAGTGAAAACAGAGACAAAATTATCCAGATGACTGTTATAAGACTCCAGGTGGACCAGAAGGAAAGCTGAGTGTTGAGAAGAAAGAAGCATACTGTGCCCGGGCAGGCCAGATGTAGCAGACAGGAGAGACATGAGCTTAGAAAGTTGTCTTACTCTGGGCAAGGAGTCTATAAAGCTTTTAACTGGCATGTAAGTGCTTGTACTTATCTATGGGTTCAATGTACAAAGTATGTAATGGCCACATCAAGGTGATTAGCTTTCCCATCTCTCAAATTTAGTTTCCTTTCTGTTGCAATGCTAAAACACTGACCAAAAAGCAGCTTGCAGAGGAAAGTTCTACTTTCAGGTCACAGTCCATCATTAACTCAAGGCGGAACTCAGGGCAGGCTCCTGAAGGCAGGCCTGCTTGCTATTCCACACAGCATTACCTCTAACCAAGGAACTCACTCACTGCCAAAGTACAGCAGAAACCATGGAGGAATGCCACTCACCGACTCGGCTCACTGCCCAGCTCAGGCAGGGGGCCGGGCTCTCCTACAACAATTAGCAATCAAGACAATCCCCCAAATCATGCCTATGGGCCAATCCCTCAGTTAAGACCCCCTTCTCAGATGACTCTAGTTTGTGACGACAACTAAAGCTCACTAGGACAGCTGGTAACCTTCAACCCCTCCTTCAGTTATAGGGAACTGTATGAGTAACTGTTGTGGACTATATTTGCTGTTCTGTTTTCTATAACCTTAGAGCTATATCTCGCTTTGGAGTTGCACTTTAGTACTGCTCACTTCCTCTCACACTATTCTTCTATCCTTCTTACTCTCTACTAACCTCTGTTACATTGTTTTCTATGTGGTTAACTTTTTAACATCCCAAAACAAATAAAGATAGATATTACTTGTCTTTTGGGCCTGGCTTATTTCATATACTATAGTGGCCTCCAGTTGCAGCCGTGTTGCCACAAATGGCAGGCTTTCATCTTTTGGTATATATACATACCATATTTGTTAGTTGGTTTGGCCTTTTAAAACTGATTTGAGACTCTTGACTGATGGTGCTCAACCATAAGACTTTAGGAATTTGGGGTTAGATAGTTTCTAATGTTAATGAATATATTACATGTGTGTTTCCTGGCATCCTCATGTTTGAGTAAAGTGGGTTTCTGTGCCTCAGTTGACTCAGTGAAGAGACTTCATTGACAATTGGACAGTTAGGGAGGTGGAAGTCACAATAAGCAGTGGTTAAAGAAGAGGGAGCTCAGGTTGGACAGCTAGGGCTCAAGATGACAATGTGACAATGGGACTTTCTCCAACTTTTGTTTTCTCGTCTGTGAAGTGGGGATGAAAAATAAGCCTCAGGTGATTAAGAAGGTAAGATGAGGTGACACATGGAAAGAAAAGCGCCTAAATTTTGTCACGGTTACACAGAACAAGCAGCTGAGTTCATGAATACAAACAAATGTTTCCATATTCAAACCCACACTCTCCTCAGATATCCCCCAACACCAGAATGCAAGAATAATCCAGTTTTGCAGGGATAGAGGGAATAAATTTAGATGATACTAGTTACCCTAAACTGTTGGAGGGCATGGTGGCTATGCTAGTGAAATTGTGAAAAATAATGCGAGATGTCCATTGAAGTACAGAGGAAGAATTCCATACCAAGTGCTCCAAAGGTCCAGCTGGGAGGCTAACTAATACATTTTGAAGGGAATTAAAATGTCTTCTAAAAAGAACTCTTCATTATTTTCATGACAGCTTTTAATCTCTAAAAAATGCCTCAAGCTTACTGAATCCCCAGTGGGGAACTCCAACAGCTCTGGATGATGTGCAAGGTCTTACCAAGAACACTCTTCTTGTGTGGACTTTAAAAATGAGTGGCCTACACCCCTGAAAAGGGTTAGGCAAAGTTAACATCAAAATAGAAAGATGTCACAGAAGTGACAACAGTCTCTATGGTTGGAATCAACTAGGAGACAAGGCAAAGGAGCCGGCGTCCTCATGAACCACATGGAAGCATATTACATAGGATGCAGAGTGTAGAAAGGGAGAATATTACTGAAAATGATCAGAAAATAAGGATTATTCCAGCATGAGAAGGAAAAACAGGAGAAGAACAGAGTTTCTAGAATCGGCATCATAAGTTTCAAGGCCTTGCAGTAGAAGTAATAAGAGCACTCACTCAAGAATTCAGGGCGGAAAGGATGGTAGTGTGTCCCTCAATTCCCTCCAGTGAAGCTTCCTGAAGCAACAGAGTGAGAGGCATACGGAAGGCCACAAATAGCAAAGTTTTAGAGAATATGAGTGCAGCGCATCTGTCCCAGGACAGGATTCCCATATTAAACCTCACCCACCCACGGCTCAGGGACCATTGTGGAAGAGGGGGCAAAAAGAATGTAAAGACCATCAGGGTTGGTTCTGAATATAGGGAAACCGAGGTTCTCAGGCCACTGGAAGCTTTCTCATGTGAACGTGTGGAAACGGCATCGAGCACAAGACCCATGCCAACCCAGAAAAATGGTGGGCTAACCTGAGAACTGTTGGAAACTGATTATTGCTGGGTAAGGGAGAATAGATCTTCCTTAAGATCTCTAGATAGACTGGCTAGATTCAGGTGGATGAACTTGTACTGAAAGATATCCCGGTAAAATGCTTGACCGGATGGGACTTAACATGTATGACCGAGTACATGAGGACTGGTGCAGGAACATGGATGGGGGAGGAAGGTCTATATTCGATTAAGAACTGTTACACGAAATGTATAAAAGCTCAATAATTTTGGGGGGAGGGTAGAAAAAGAAGAGGAAGTTAAGGTAACAGAGTTAACTGTCATAATACTGAGCCACAGCAGTGAGGTGATTTGGGGGAATAAATGATCATATAGCTGAAATAATAAGCAATGGTGAGATTAAATGGGACTCTGAAAAGCAGTCAATCATATCATGATTTTACTTGAAACTGTGAAACTGTTAATACAAGAGTCAGTGACGCACCCAGAACTGGGAGGAGAGGAAATTGAATTCTCTAATGTGAAAAAAAAAATCCTTTCAAAGGATTTTCAAATGGATCGACATTTATTAACACAGCCAAAGAAAAGTAGACTAATCAGAATGGAATTGTTCCCCAGACAACATGAAACAGTGGGGTACAGCCAGGCATGGGGGGAGGACCCCTTGTTTTTAGTTTCAGATACCCTGGTGATGCCTTCCCTGTCATTCCTTTGGGGACCATGACACAGTAAGCTGTCTCAGCTGGAAGTCTTATGTATTCAGAGGCCTAGCTTACCAGCCACTGCCATTTATAAGTGGCCTGTTCATGCCAACTGGCATGAAGGGAGAGAAGGTCCAGCTTCGTAAACATGTGTTGCTAAGTGAAGTGAGGATGGACTTATCTTTCAAATGACTAGCTTGCCATTATGCTCTTCTACAACAGCTTTGGGAGTTGGGATAACATGAAGTTATCCCTGTGAGTTTTGATGGGCTAAACGTGTCATACACCTGAGTTTATAATCCTTAAGAACAAGGCCCTAGGTCCCACAATTAAGTTCACCCAAATAATAAATACTGGTATGGCAGGTGAAAGGAGGGTCTCTTGTGTGACAGCTAATTTTTCTCATTCCGTAGTTAGCTCTGATTATTCCTTTAAATTCAACAGACACAGCGTCTGCCTGCAGCACACACAAACAGGCACGTAAGAAGCAATAAGAAATAATGAGAAGATAATTGCCAAGACTCACAGGGGTTAAGAATCATTTTAAAGATATTTTCTGGCTTTCAGAAAGATAAGCATTCATAAGTAATTATTTCACTGTTGAATTATTCCAGCTACAGTAAAACAGAAATTAATGTGCATTTCACTAATGCATACTTATGCAAATTAATTAGATTTGAAAACAGATATTCTGCTAAGATCACAGAGTCAGAAATAAATCATATACCATATGAACGCCCAAGAGTAATATCAGAACTTGAGAAGTATTACACAAGAAGGCAACAGTATGTCACATCAAATTTGGGAATAAGCACTTACTAAAAGCTCTGTGAAAAGCACTTGAAGACTCTTGAGGCTTCTGCCAACAAGGGGTGAGCCTGAACAGCCGCCCCTACAGCTGTAAAGAGCTTGTGCTTTAAAGAGCCTGTTCTAGCACCCACGGGCCGTGTTCGCTTCCTGTTCAGCTTCTGATTAAAATTTGACCTTGTTTTCTTTTGGAAACACTTGGGTGCTTATTTACTAGATGTCTTGGGTTTACATGTTCCTTTTTGTCTATATTAAGGTATTTATTTTTTTCTCTTTCCTCCTCCCATACATAAATTATTACTATTCAATGTCCCTTCAAATGGCTTCTTAAAACAATTCTATTTTGTTTAATTTTGTCTCAAAGTAATGAGCTCTGTTCACAAATAAGTAAGAAGTCAGATGGGCCACAAATGATTATATTGATTTTTTAAAAATATTACTGCAGTCCTATTAATGTGCCTTGAGTATCTGGTGAGGGGAGCCCAAACTTGACAGGTGAAATGTGTTCTCCTTTGGGCTAAGGACAGTTGAAAATTAATAGATGCAAGCAGCATTTTGAGGTGTGCTATTTAAAGACATGTAAAATGAGGCCAGGTCCTTTCTTTTCTCTTTAATAGAATTTTTGTGATTTTTCATACAATATAATGATGGTATTTAGATCCCCTTTCCTTTCCACACCTCTTTTTTGTGCCCCCAATTTAATGTATGCTATCATTTCTATGTTTCTCTATAATATATATATATATATATATATATATATATATATATATATATATGGGCTAGAACCTTTCTTAAATACTCTGATTCTATTATCTTGTAAAAAAAAGAATAACCATCTAGGCTATTGGCAATCACAGCTTCTGTGAACAGAAGAGTCAGTTTTCTTTAAGACTGTGATACCTCCTCCACTTGTGTGACAGCACTCTAGGGGATGGTCATACACCCAAGAGTGTTTGGGCAACACAAATTTGAATCTATGAACTTTAAAAAAAGGTGATCACATGAAGATGGGTGGGTAGGGAGGATGGGTGAATCTGGGAGATGGGAGAGGGGAGAACATGATCAAAACATATTGCATGAAATTCTCCAAGAATTAATAAAAATATTATTAAAAGGTAACCATCTAGGATACTGTGACTATTCTAATTTAGATTAATTGATAAAGTAAAAAGAGATCTCTATTGAGTAATAAAATTTACACTCTGATAAAAGAAAATGCCAAACAGATTTTTCCCTGGCATTAAATCCTACTGTGTAAATAAACTTTTATTGTTTTTATTACAGTACAAAGGGTGTTATATAACATAGTGGACAATGTCTTGAGCATGGTTTCATATTGGACATGCTGTCTCATGGGCAGGCATTGAGTCACTAAGGTATTGTCACACATGGCTCAGTGAAGTCAAAGTGACTCCATAGAGCTGAGACATAGAACTGTTCCAACACAGGTTGGAAGAAGATGCATTGCTAGTGGACAAGGATTTCCTAAATGGACAAGGGTTTTGGTATTGGCCTAATTAAAGTCAATTCAAAATTATATTTTCAGGGACTGAGGATATAACTCAGTATAAGAACTACTGTAAAGCCCTGAGATTCATCTACAATACTTAAGAGAGACAGAGAGACAGAAAAAAAATATGTATAACCAAGAAAGAATGACTACATTATGATATGCATATGGTTTTGATTTGGGCATGAGGTTTTGAAGAACCTTTAAATTATGTGCAATTTTTAAAATGTGGACATTTCCTCAGCTTGATAATAAAGAAGAAACAGGTCACAGACTAGGGGTTAGTGATACCTCTGCTGATTCATGCAGCCTTCAGTAAGCAATAGCTAATGTCTTTGATGTGTGTGTTTTCATCTCCAAGCTATTCAACCATGTTTCAGCTACTCAGATCTAACGCACCCTCTAATCATATGAATGTGAAAATATCTTACGGTGCCATTGGTCAGTGAAGTTTGTCCCACCAGGATTACATCTGGATCTTCGTTGTTAGATTCATCTTCAGTCAACACCTCGCTTTCCTGTACAAGGTGTACACTCTGCCTCCTTTTCATTTCCAAAGAAGAGATCTAAAGTAGTAACAAAAATTATACAAGGAATAGTATTAATCAATGATTCACATTAAACCAAATTCTCTCATTATTTTATGGGGTCTCTATTAACTGCAGGATAATGTAGGGAAATTTTGATGTTTAATCTTTTCCTTCAATAAATATATGATTGATCAGGTGTGGTGGCATAAACCTGTAATCCCAGAACTTAGGAATAGTTCTTTGCTTACATAGAGAAGAGACAGTGTGAAGTCAGCTTCAGCACTTTGCATGGCTAAAGCTTGACCCAGTAGAAATGTGAGGAAACTGTCTGCCTCTACCTCTTTCTTTTTTAAAACTTTTAAATTAATTTTAATTTTATGTGTACAAGTGTATTGCCTGCATGTATGTAAGTGCACCTATGTCATGCAATGCCCATGGAGGATAGAAGAGGGTGTCAGATCCCCTGGAACTGGAGTTACTGAAGGTTGTTAGCTACCATGTGGATGCTGGGACTCAAATCCTGTTCTTTGAGAATAGTTAGTGCTCTTAATCACTGAGCATTTCTTCAGTTTCCTAACTGTACCTCCTCTTTCATATGACAGAAGGATCCTGCCTCTTACCAAACAAAGTCAGATAATGCAGTGGAATTAACAAGATGCCATGTGGCACGAGACACACAATACTTAAGTAGAACAAAGGACTGTATCTCTTATCTCTTGTTAAAGAATTGTCCCAGTCCCAAGGTCCATTCTTACACTGTTAGTAAGTGCCAAGAGACTACACAACCTGAGACTGCTCTAACCAACTCCGTACTAATTGTTCTGTTCTTCTACACTAAGTCACACTAATCTTTCTAAAGGAAAGTCAGGCCACACAAATCCTTCACATGAAAAGTTCCCATGGATCCCTATTGTCTTTAGGGTAAATGCAACTCCCACCTCCAAGGACCTACATGATTATGATTTCCATGCATAAGATAACCCTGATCTTTCCATTCCTATGTCTGACCATCACTTGTCTTCTTAAAATACTTTGTATACATTCTTAGTTCTTCTTTAGCAAACATAATTTACATCACTTGAAAATGTTCTGCCTCTGCTGTTAATTTAAGAATTTTTTTTGAGACAGGCTGTCCCTGGCTAGCCTGGTACTTACTATGTAGTCCAGGCTGACCTCACACTCACAGAGACCTCCCCGCCTCTGTCTCTGGAGTGCTGGGATTAAAGGTGTGCACCACCATGTCTGGCAAGAATAAAGGTTTCAGTGGGAGTAACGAGGATTCCAGGAGTAATGGGAGTGAAAATGTCCAAAATATATTATGCGCATGTAGGAAATTATCAAAGAATAATAAAAATGAAATCTTTAATAAAAATCTTGGTACTTAGCGCTATATTGATATTTGTGCCTTTTTTGTGACTCTGGCTGTAGAGATAATAGCCTATGGATACTTTCTAAACATTAGAGGTTTTCCTGTCTGACCATTTCTCTTAACTACAGGTTTAAAGTCTTTTGCTCATCCAGGCACTCTTTAGGACACCTTTGCTTGGCTGAACACTCCATATTATGCTATTCCCAATCTAACCTTTCTTCCAAAATAGAGAGCACAGGGCAAAAATAGAAATTAGGACCCTCTCCAGGAAACAATCTAGATCCCACAATTAGAGCGAGTTAAAAATGTGAACATGAAGCAAAACCTTCACCAGATGCTATTTCTGGAACAAATGAGTTATTAGACATTTCATGAATAAGATAAAAAAAAATTACCTGAGCCGTTTCAGTGAGTCGGAGGTTTCCTGGCTGAGCTGCCTTGTGTCTCTGCAGCTGGTCTTTCAGTTTCTTCCTCACAGACCTCTTCGAAATTTTAGTCACGGAAACAAACTCTACATCAGAGTCAGAATCTTCGGTGTTTCTTTTCTGGCTATTGTGGTTGGCTGGAAGCTCAAAGGATGAAAGAGGTCCCTGCATCAAGCCATCACCTGAAAGCCTGATTCTCTGAATTTGGGAATTTTCCTTAATTAAAAACAACAACAACAAGAACAAACCTTTATGATTGGTACCTGGATTATTATAATGTTACCATTTCCCTCATTTCATTAACTTGTATTTCTTTTTCATAAGTTTTTATTTATTCTTCAAGAATGACAGGCGGATATGGTGTATTCTGATCTTATTCACTGCCTGCTCTTGCCCTGTAATTTCTCCAGACCCCTTCTAATGCACACCACTCCCAAATTCATGTCCTTTTCTTTAACCCACTGAGTCCAGTTAGTGCTGCCCACTGCTCATGGGTGAAGAGCCATTTGGAGCCTGGGCAACCTACTAGGAGAAATGCCTCTGAGGAAAAACGATTCTTCCTCTATCAGTAGCCAAGGACTGTCAACAGCTCCTCAGATAGAAGTGGGGCTTCATGAACTCCTCTCCCATCCCTGCTGGAATATTGTCTAGCTTAATCTTCTTGTGCAGGACATAGGCAGGCAGGCACAGTTGCTGTGAGTTCATGAGTGCAGCAATCCTGTCTAGAAGAGCTAGGGCAATGGGCCACTCAGTTGGTACACTGCTTGATCCATAAGCATGAAGACCCCAGTTCAGCTCTCCAGCACCTACTTAAAAAGCCAGACACAGTGGTGCACACTTGCAGTCCCAAGTCTGGGGAATGGGTGACAGATGGATCCTGAGGGCTTGCTGGCCAGCCTAGGCAAATTAATGAGCTCCAGATTCAGGGAGAGACCCTGTCTCAAAAAGCAATTGACGAAGACACTCAATGTCGACCTCTGGCCTCCACATACATGTGCACATACAAGCACATTGACATACACAAGAACATGTACACATACATATACTACACATGGACGTACACAAAGGAAATATGGATAAGTGAAGCTGTGAAGTTTCCCATATATTTATGTGTCTGATACAGCCAAGAATCTCTGAGATCTCATAACTGTTCCTTTTCAAAGACACTCAAAAGATTCAATAGTTCTCTACATTTATCATATATATATATATATATACAGATACATATATACATATTTATGTGTATATATGTATATGGAGAGTGACATTGACAGCATGTGTGTATGAAAGAGAAAGAGAGGGGAGAGAGAGAGAGAGAGAGAGAGAGAGAGAACATCACCATATCACCATGTAAACCTGGCTGATGGCTCTGGTCTCCTAATGCTTGATTATAGGTGTATGCCACTATGCCAGGCCCTAGAGTTTACATAAAATTGAGAAACATGACATTCAGCAAATATAAGAGACAAAAAAGGTGTTTATCATGCAAGTAAGAACTTGAGTTCAATCCCGAGGACAAACACAAAAAGACTGGCAACAGTGGCACGTACCTATAATCTCAGTGATGGGGAGGGAGAGACAGGTAGAGTCCTACGGCTTGCTGACCAGCCAGACTAGCCTAATCTATGTGTTCATGGCCAGATGAGAGACACTGTCCCCACCTCCAACTTGCCTTTGTATTCCTGTGACCTCCCATCTACCCTGGCTGTCCCCTCCTGCCACCTGCCTTGGATTTCTGTGAACAGCCTACTTCACTGGGGCCCAGACCTTTGCAGAGTGCTGGAGAAAGCCTGAATTCAGCCTCTACCTAGCAATTTTCCCAAATTGTTCTGTGCCTGCTGGCTAGAGAGACACAAACCTTAAGAGAGAGCCTGAGAGCATCTGATCTTACCTAACCTTGCCTCTGAGGTAACCCTGCAGCAGCTGGACTAGACCATCTTGTCCCTCCAATACAAAACCATAAGAGAGGACCTGAAGCCTTGACCAAAACAGAATGAATGGCACTTGAAGAAAGAGACCTGAGGTTGTCCCTTGGCCTTCAAAGACATGCACTCATGTAAGATAAAAGGTGACTTATGTATTATGTTTTACTTTCTGTTATTCCTAATAGACATGTATCACTCTAGTGAGATAGCAATGACAGCTAAAATCTATTAAGTGCTTCACTCTGTAGCCCTCATAAGTCATGGTAACATGTGGTCATCGATACAGTTCATTCTTCTTACAGGAAATGTAACATGAATGGTGGGTACTACTTTAATCACTCACCTTAGGTGCTGAAGTAAAGCCTGGGGTCATGAACTCGGGGTTCCTATTTGTTGCTATAAGCCGCAACGACTTCTATGGGGAGATATTATTAAAGTAAATATAGTAAGAAAAAATAACTTTCAATTGGCATACTATAATTTAGTATTATTCCTTTCTTAAAGTGTCATGATTACATCCCACCCCATTCTTTTTATTGAGTTTTACACGTTTCATACATCAGTTAGTTCTTAATCAAATTTAGTCCCCCTTCCCCATTTATCCCCCCAAATCCATCATAGAACCCATATATTCTGTCATACATGTTAAGTCCTATCCAGTCAAACATTTGTGCCCAGGTGCCCTTTAGTGTAAATGCATTCTGATGCGAGGACATTCTGATGGTGGTGGCTGAGTTGTGCAAATGCAGCCCATGTTTGAGTAAGCATTACACTGAAGGAACAACCTCCAGGTGCCTCAAGCCCTCTTTGGGTCAAGCCTTTGCATCCCTTGTCTCTCTTTTCCCTGAAGAACTCAGGGGTGTTTTGACCTGTGGCAGCATTTCTTTCTTGCTCAGAGCTCTGGGTCTAAACTTAGAACTGGCGACGGTAAACTGGCCCTCATCAGGCCTCTAATCACTGAGATACTACTGTATCTACAGCATCCAGCAGCTTCTCTGTACCTTGAAGCAGGCTATAGAGAGGAGCAGGCACTCTCTCTGAAAAGAGAGCTCCTTTGATGCTAATATCTTTATGTGACAACTACAACCCTGAAATGGTGAGAGGTCAGAGAAACACAGAGGAGAGGAGAGCAGGAACAGGCTCTGCCCTGTGGCCCAGGTTCTTGAGGTAAGACACTGGGCAGGAGTCTGCTTGCTCCTCATTTTTGGCACAAATGCTTTCCTCGCTCTTTCACCGGCTCCATTGTGGTATCTGACTTGGCATCTAGATTATCTGGAAAATGGTATTTAACCGTACTGCTGAAAATATTCTACCAAGCAGCCCTGGCTCTGATTGAGATTCAGATCTACTCTGCTGAGAAACTTCCTGATGCCATTGGTCGTTTTCATTGTCCTGGGATCAACGGCCCCTGGTGATAGGTGACATCTGCAGGTAACTCCAAGACCATCCTTCCAAAACTGAGTCTCTGATTTTCTCAGCACTTCTTCATATGATCTCTCTTGACGGATGTATCACCAACACAGAGATGCGCACATTGGAGGCTCCAGCTGTTGCTGGCTCACCAACTCTCTCTGTTCCCTGTAACTGTCAGGGATCAAACTCTGTGAATTTCTCCATTTGACTCCTCTGTAAATTCAAACCTTATTAACCTCAAGCTACTACCCTTCTGAAAGGCTTTTGTCATCTCTTGCTTACACTAGTTCATAACCTCCTTTCTTCCCTCTAGTTCAGTGATTCCTCTAGAACCACCCACTGTGTCCTGAATCCAGTACTCAGAACAGCTCAGTTTTCCAGTCTAGTTTGTGAAGAGCCTTCACAGGCTGTCCCCACCTCCAACTTGCCTTTGTATTCCTGTGACCTCCCATCTACCCTGGCTGTCCCCTCCTGCCACCTGCCTTGGATTTCTGTGAACAGCCTACTTCACTGGGGCCCAGACCTTTGCAGAGTGCTGGAGAAAGCCTGAATTCAGCCTCTACCTAGCAATTTTCCCAAATTGTTCTGTGCCTGCTGGCTAGAGAGACACAAACCTTAAGAGAGAGCCTGAGAGCATCTGATCTTACCTAACCTTGCCTCTGAGGTAACCCTGCAGCAGCTGGACTAGACCATCTTGTCCCTCCAATACAAAACCATAAGAGAGGACCTGAAGCCTTGACCAACCAGCTTTCCATACCCAGTAAGAAAACAACCAAGTCACATTAAGTATACGAACAGAAGCAGGCTTCAACCAAACAAAGAAAGGCTGGAGTCGCACATCAGAATCAGAAACAACAAAGGAAATCCACATGCCAAGATTGCATGATCATAGTAAAGAGAATCCTACAAGGTCTTGGGACCTTGCTCATATGAATCTACAGCAATGATCTTGGCATGCGAAGACCCATGCAAATTCAAGCAGACAAAAACCCAGCATGGAACTGGAGAGATGAGTAGAAGACCCCAATCTATGCTGAAGAAATATTGGCAACTGATTGCTGTTGGGTGAGGATGAGTCAGTCTTCCTAAAGTGAGGGACTCGGGGTAGGCTAACTGTACCTTAGTGGATGAACCTGCACTGAGGTTACATGGGGACACTAACTTGACACAATTGACCTTAACACAGATGAAAGAATGTATGGATTCCAGTTGGGGGATTATGGGAAGAATGCCTGTGTGGAAAAGGATATAAAGATGATTAAGATTGATTGAAATGTTCTGCATGAAACATACAATGATTCAATTAAAAATAGTTTTTAAAGTGAAGGGGGAGACACCAGACTTTCATCCTGATTTTAGTTACGTTGTGGGCCCAAGGAAGGAGTAAATCTTTTTAACAGAAGCAGTCTCTAAGTGCCTGCTTGAGAAGGAACAGATAGTGTATTAAACACAGGTTTAGAGAAGTTAAGTGATTCTAAGTGGTTTCAGTACAGTACAGAGGAGGGCAGTATAATAAGTGTATTTCCTACTGGAAAAAATACTAAAATTATGAAATTTGCAGGTAAATGGATGGAACTGGAAACAATAAAAAAATGTAAAGTAGCCCAGAACAAGTAAGAAAAATATTTGCCATGTTCTTGCTCAGAGTTGGATGCCAATTCTGAAATCTTAGAAATGCATGTTTCAATTTGAAAATCCACAGAAGCCATGGAAAGGGGGTGGCTTCCAGAGAGGGTGGTGGAATGTAGTGACAAAGGAAGAAAGAAGAACATTAGAGCTGGAGGGTTCGGAGGGGTAGGAAATGGGAGGGCAGAGCAGAGAAGGTATTGGGAGGGTAAGTAACACTAAATGCCTTTAGAAAAAACCATGGAAACCTAACACTGTAGAAGCCTCTTAGAATGTATACATAAACTTTATATGAGGAGATTAAAAGGAGTTATAACAGGGACAATGCCCCTTCTAGACATCACAGGCTAACAAAATAAAATAGAAATTCTAAGAATGGACCCCCTTTCGAGATCCTTAAACAATTTTGGCCATTGCTCCTGTTCTTCATGTTAAGATCCTATTGCTGAAGATACAACATACAAGAGCAATAGAACAAACAAGGAGAAATCAAGCTGGTGTTGACTTCAGAGCCTCATCTCTACTGGCTAACTTTCATAGTGCTGGGAGGGGTTATGTATACTACTGGAAGGAAAAATAATTAATAACCATACCCAGCTATGAATCTTGTGAACTATGACAATTGGTCTGGCAAGATATGCCCTACTCTGTAATAGTGGCATGAATATTATAGGTGTAACCAACCACTTCATAGGATGGAGTATGCTTGACATTGTTATCAGGCTTAGGAACCTGAGACTAAATGGGTCACAGGATATAGGGTAGAGCCTAATAGTAGTTTTCTACAAAATAGTTTTAGTATTAAACTGACTCATAATGACTTGTTATATCTATAGATTAATGTGTCTCTCAGCTTTTGACATAGAAGTTCCTTATGCAGTAAATGATTTACACAGAAACCCACAACTGGTCAATGTACAAAGAATAAGAGACTTGTCTCTGAGTAAGAGACCTATATCAAATTTCTGTCTCCCAAGTCTCAAGGATCATTGTGTAAGATGGGGAAGAAATATTACAAGAGCCAGAGGTGTGATGGATGACCACAAGGAAATAAGAGTTTTTCAGACAGTTGCTCAGTTACTCATGAATTTATAACAATTGTGACAGCATGCACTAGTGCCATGAAACCTCAAACCAGACAAAAATCCCAGCACAGACACTGGGGAAGTGGGCAAGAAACTTAGGCTGCTGGGAGGGAGACAGACAGTCTCTTTCAAGGATGGAACTCTTTGTAGGTAAATGAGGCTCCAGATATACACACACTGAATGGCATTTGGGGACACAAAATAGACTCTGTAGGTCTTATTATATATATATATATACATATGTATATGTATATATATATAATGTAGTATATTAAATTGGGTGAGAGGCAGGAAGAGAAGGGGAGGGAAAGAGAGAGGAAGAGGGAGAGGAATCTAAATACTATCAATTTATATTGTATGAAAATCACAAAAATTCAAAAAAAGTTAAAAGTTTTTATTCATTTTTTTATGAGTGTTTTGCCTTCATGTAAGTAAGTGCAGGATGTGGGTACAATGCCCACAGAGGTCAAAAGAGTGTGTTCAATACCCTGGAATTAGAGTTATAGAGGGCTGCGAGTTGCCACATGGATGCTGGGAACCGAATTCAGGTCCTATGGAAGCTCAGCCAGAGCTCTTAACTGCTGAGTCATCTTTCCAATACCACAGTCATCTGATAAGGGACTTAAATTGTTTCATCCTTACCGTCTGGAACTCTAATATGTGGGCTGGGGTCTGGCAGCAACATTTCTTCACATTCAGCAAGTGATCCTAATGTGTAGTCTTGATGGAGAACTGCTAGCTGGATAAGAAGAACCTCATTCCAGAGTAACTGGAACATGGACTTATACATGTGTAGACATTCAGTTCAGACTGACTGCATGAAAACCATACCCACATGGCATATGAACTGTTTCCTGATAACTACCCCCAACTTGATCATTTCCCATTCCTCTGTTGCCTTCTACCTTTGCACTCAGTGCCCAGTCCGCTTACACACCCCCTTTCATGTTGATGTGCTTTTGGATGACCCATGTCTTGGGCTTGGATCACTCTGTCCAATCTTGTGCTCTTACCAAATTCCATTCATCCTACAAGTCCCATTTCAAAAACTGTCCATCCAAACTGCTTCACCCAGGTCCCCAAGAGAGAATTAGTTGCTTCTTCTCTGCTCATACAGCAGTGTCTCTTTTCACTGATTATATAGATTTTGACACAGCTGTGTTCTTTTGTTCTTTCAACAACTCAGTATATACATATATATATGTATATATATACATATATATATATAAAAGATAATAGAGAGTATGGGGAATTGGAAGGAGGAGACAGAGGGGGTAGAAATGTCAATTAAAAAGTGATCAAATAATACATTTGTGCACCTTTCAGCCAATAAACTTGTAGCAATTTGTTAAAATAGAAATAGGAAATTAGCCTATCGAGCATCACTCCCTTAAAGAAGATCATCTCTCCCTCACACAGCAGTGATTATCTGCTAAGAGTTCCTCATTTAAGGTTGAGGCCTGCTGCCCATTTCTCCAGCTCCACTATGGATTTTGTCTGACTGAGTTTGCAGGAGTCTTGTGCATGCTGTCACCATTGCTGTAAGTTCAAATGAGCAAGTTCCTACGAGTCTGGAGGACTCTGTTCCTTTATGTTCATGCACCACCCTTAGCTCTCACAATCTTTCCACCCCTTCTTCTGCAAGAGTCCCTGAGCATTGGGTAGATGAGACTTAATATGAGTCCTATCCAGGGCTACACATTCTGCAATCTCTTATTCTCTACATTTTGGCCAGTTGTGACCTTCTGTGTTCATCTTCCTCTGTTGCATGAGGAAGTTTCACTGGTTAGAGTTGAGAGACATTAGTATTTTCTCTACACCCTATTCTACTATGTTTCATGAGTCTTAGGAGTGAGGGTTCCATTATAAATGTGTCACTAATGGATGGGTATCTCACAGATACTTATTCTCTGTGTGTGATCAGTTATAGAATTCTAATAGTCTCAATCTGCTACAAAAAAGAAGCTTCTTTGATGAGTAGTGACTGGTATATTTGTCTGTAAATATAAAGATCCATATTTAACATTCAGTAAGAAATTACGTTTGTCTAGGGATGTGACATATGTAGGATTTTCTCTAGGATCTGACCTCTCCAGTTATCTGTATTTGACTGTGTTTACAGTGCCATACATGAGTCCCCTCTCACTGAGTGGGCTTTAAGTTCAATTGGATAGTTGTTGATTAGCCCCCAAGATAGATATGCCATTACTGTACCAATGGTTTGCTGTGCCAAGTCATTGTTGTGGTTATTAGGCTTTAAAGGTGGGGTTGGACCAAACTGACTTTCTCAGTTTGCATAGTATCCTGTGGAACTATGAGAACTAGAATTCAGGGAGAAGGCTTCCAGGTCAGTTCCAGCTCAATTACTCCAAGCTGTGTGTCTGAAGTAGTTCTATCTTCAACAGTAGGGTCTTACCTTAAAGTTCTGGGAGATAATCAAGGGCTATGACAACAGTCTGTCTTATCTTGGGAGTTTCTTGGACTACTCTGGCCAACAACAAAAAAGGAAGTTTCTCCAGTCTGTCACTGTTTCTTGTTACATAGCCTTCAGCTACTGTATGTGTAACCGAGGGACATCTGGGTAGACAAATTTACTCAGTAGGCCTTAACGTATATGACACACTGGGCAGGCTACGGGGGAAGGTCTAGATAGGGAAGTGGGTCTAAATATGATCAATATGTACTGTATGAAGTGCACAAAAATCCAATAGAAATATACCTTGAAAAAAGAGATAGGAAACTAATATAGGAGATGATTGAAAAAAACTTTTAGTAGAGATTTTTTTAAATTCCATTCTACAGCTGTGTCATATCCCAATGTAGCAAATAAAACTTGAGCAACTCTATTAAAAGACATTTAATTTTCAACTTCTTACTACACAGTTTTACAGTGACTATCCTTTCAAAAATAAATATATTGCACACTGTAGTGGCTTATATCTGTATTATCAATTTCTAAAAGGGAAAGTTATTATTCAAAAGCTGTTTGAATTTGTAATTTTGGTAGACACTGCTCAACTGTTTCCACTAAGCTTTATGGTGACCCGATATATAGTCATTTTTGTGATTATTCCAAAAGCATTCATAAAGAAATATAGTTATTATTTTCAGAGTACAGAGTTTAATAACTCATAGATTAAACATACAGTATTATTATTTCAATCTTCCTAGGCTGAGAGCAAATAACATCTATCACTAGTGTGATTACTTTTCCTCCATACATCCATGTGGGTTCTGTTTCACAGAATTTGTCACTACATTGGAGGATGACACCTTTTATTGTAAACTCTAGCTCCATGAAGTATGTAGCTGCATTATCTAATGTTTCCTCATTGGATTTCCACTTCTCTGACAATAGGCTGGGAGGCCATTTCTCTGTGCACATTTGTCTGCAATGACATATTCAACACTTCTGAATTACTATGTTTGGCATGTATTGTAGACAAATTTTGTGATTTTCATACAATACAATTTGATGGTATTTAGATTCCCTTCCTCTATCTGAATCTCTCCTTATTGAGCCCAACCCTATTTAATGCATTTTAGTGTGTGTGTGTGTGTGTGTGTGTGTATTAAAGTTGCAGATAGTTCTTTATCTTTATTAATGTAAGTTGGATCGATTTATATTTATTGATATCATAGTATGTTTGGTTATGTTAACTTCTAACTATAATTTCACCTATTTTTAATTTTGTTTTTGACATAGGGTCTGGCTATTATGGTCTCTGTTATGCATTCTCCTACCACCCACTCTCTACTCCTCCACCCTATTTCTCCTACCCTCTAGGATGCAAAAGTGTGGGACTGGAGAGAGGTGTAGCCATTAAGAACACTGGCTGCTTCCAGAGAGAACCCAGGTTTAGTTCTCAGTGCCCAGATGGTGGCTAACTACTGTCCTTAACTCCAATTTCAGAAGATCTGGTACCCTCTTCTGGCCTCCATGTGCATTGCAAGTATTTAATGCACTTACATACATGCAAAAAACATACATACATACATACATACATAAATTGATAAATAATAGAAAAATGTAAACATGCCAGGCATGATGGCACATAAGTATAATTCCAGCACTTGGAAGGCTGTCACAGAAGGAAGAAGATATCAAACGTCAGACCAGCCTGGGCTGCACAGTAAGACTCCTTATCAAAACTCAAGAGAAAGAGGGAGCATGGGAGGGAGAAGGAGAAAGAAATGGGCCTGGTCAATATCCCTCTATACTAAAGTAGGAATTTTCCTCATGTTCTTCCCAACTCTATGATTTAATTTCTCCTATTTCTTACCCAAGGTCTACAAAATAACATTTTATCTCACTGTCTCTTGCTATTCAGATTCTTTTAATGAGCTAAAAAATATTTATTCTTTAAAAATTCCATGCATGTATACAACATATATTGATTTTAACCTTGTAGAGGAAAACAAAAGAAGGAATTTTAGTGACTTCAGATCAATCATATATTTCTTACAGGTGACAAAAAAGCATGAACTATAGAAAAAATTTTGAAAATTGTACATCATCAAAAGTAAAAATTTTGCATTCAACAGACAAAATTAAAGGGTTGGAGAGATGGCTTAGCAGTTAACAGCATTTGCCACACTTTTACAGGGCCTAAATTCAGTTCCTAGCACTGACTTGATGTTGCTCACAACCACCCATAACTCCATCTTCATTGCTCTGATGCCTGATGCCCTCTTCAGGTCTCCACAGATACCTGCACACAAGTCTACGTGACCATATGCAGACACACATACATATACATAAACAGATAAAACAAATCTTCAACTGCTTTCTTCTTCCTCCTATGAAGCTTGTGTTACCTTGACTCCTCTGAGCAGCCTTGAGAAATATCTCTGCTAGATATCTCCTATTTAAGTGGAGTTTGCATTTTTGTGCTGTTTTCTTTGTTCCTCTTAAAAGACCCAGAAAAAGTGGGAAACGCTACATAACGGTGGTAATATTCACACCCAAAGTCCCCCGCACTTTTCCTACTTTTGCCTTTGTAGGTATCACCCTTAGAGTTGCACATTAATGATGCATTTCAATGGATTGTGAACTTTAAACTCATTTCTTTTATCTGCTGTCCCATGACAGTTTAGCATGTTACAGATGTTCAGTAAAAAGGTGATGATTATAGAATAAACTGATGCTCCTACAATTTACTGTGCATCTTTCCACAGTTAAAAGACTGACATAAGTCTACCTGCATTTATAAGTTGACTAATTATAAGTTGACTAATTCTTTACAACTTGCTGAATGCTAACATGCCTTTCTGGTGCTTCCCATGATGACAGCATATATTCTTTCTCAGTGCGGGCCAGCATCACTCTATAAGGAATCTTACCCTGATACTCAAGAACAGACTGAGCTTAGCCTGTTATAATATACGATTCAGTTACATTATTTGAGTTTATAACACTTTTAATAATAACTTAAAGATAATTATTTTTGCTATACACTTTTATTGTAATGGGATTTGACCTGAACTACTAATCACATCACTAAACTAGAGTTGTGAGTAAATAAAAATTTTATACGTTCCATAAATTTTGCTCTTTTGCTTTAACTTCAGAGTTGCTTCTATAAAAGAACATGAGAAATAAAAAAACAGATTTCTCAACTACCCTTTGGAAAAAAAAAACACCAACAATTGTGGTCAAATACAATATTTAAAAGCAATAAATAAGTCAAAAGACAACTGCATGCCTTCAAGGAATAGAATAAAAGTAAATAGCTGGGAAATAAACAGGAGACAATAAACATCTTCTCTGTCTTGGTTCTATATCCAGGGATTTGCATAGTCAACAGATGGTTATTATTTGTTGTATTTTAGTAAAGATACGTTATATAGCCTTAAGAATGCAGAGTTTCCTTAATTTGAATCACAAGCTTCCTTGCACTTTGTGATTCCAGGGATGGCTTAACTTGAGTGATGTGTGCCACTAGTTTTATCCCTTAAAAGCTATGTAGCTGTGAAATCCTTCACTCTTCCTTACAACGTTCCGCTGCGATTCTTTTAGGATTGTCCTCAATGCTTTTACTATCCATTTCGACTTCTTTCTTCTCTGTTCCTCCTTTTTTCTGTCACACCTTTCTCGACTTCCCGTCGTTCCCCAATTCTGCATGAGTAAAACCATGTCCCCTCAGCTGTGTCTGCCTCTAACTTCCTGATGCTCCTCCTTCTGGACCACCATTTTCCTTAGAATCACTATTAGCTCTCAATCTCTCAATTTCTCCTATGCAAATGAGGTGTTATTCTTAACTGAAAACTCAACAGTTCAGAAGCTTAGAAATTACAGACTGCTAAGGTCTGTGTAAACTGCTGATTCCACACCCTGAAAGCATGTAATTCTCAGCTTCTCAACAATGTTTTTCATTGTTCTAATTAGCTTCTGCTCCCCACAACACAAGGATGTTCTAAATCTCCACTTACCCTCTATACAAAGCCTGTCTTATAGTATCATCCGAGAGCCCTGCTCCCTATAGAGAACACAAAATTAAGGTCATGTGAATAGCTTTAACTTCTTTCCCATTCTCTCAGGAAAAAAATGCTCCTTTTCTTCCCCTAAACTAAGCCTGGTCCTCATAGTCGTCCTTCTGTCTTTCCTGGATTTTTTTTTCCTCCATCAACTAGGCCCTACATCACTTGTGTAAGTTTCTCCAGTTTCACTGGCTGCTTTTTCAGTCAGTTCAGAAACATTGTCAAATCTCTCCCAGTACAGTTTATCACAGTCTTACCCAATGCTATCGTGCAATCCTATCTTTCTCAGTTTTATTGCGATCTACTTGATTTCATTATTTTCCATTGTCCATTTCCCTTCAACCTACCTGACCCTCATCTGGAAATTTTCTTTCCAAGTTCAGCTACCCTTTTAAGTTGTACAACCCAATGGATTTAGTTCAATGGCCAGATTACAGATGGAACACAGAACATACTTGCATACTCAGTTAACAGTGCAACAAAATTGAAGAGAAAAGGCCAAAGCAAAATACAAAAAGGAGAAAATTTTCTAAAAAATTAAGACAAAAGTAGAAAATACTAGCTTTCTTACTCAAGCATCTTCTATGGAAACAGAGATAGACATATCATTGGTGCACCAAAAAAAATTCTGCAAACTAAATGTCCAAAAAAAGTTTGCCCTTTGGCTATAATTAGAAATAACATTTTCCACTAACAACATACTACTAATATATGAAGATTTTCAGCATTGGCTTGCAGGTTGGCCTATAATTTTAAAGAATTTTTAAATTACATATATTCTTTTGTTAATCTAAGGAATGTATTTTTCATCTTTGACTGCACTTTTATAAAACAGAAACCTGTCAGCTCAGTCCTGTTCTCCGTTTCCAGTTCTGTTTCGGTTACCTAATGAATAGCAGGGCCCTAATGAGAGCATCATCTGTCTCCCTCCACATCTTTTCAGATTTCCAAAAAGAATAATTATACTAGAAATACTGAAAATACAGGCATTTATTTTTAAATGATAACTGTAATCTCTCCTAACAAGATGACTCCATTTCTTTGCGCATTCAAAGAGTCCTGCAGAATCGCAAACTGAATCTGACGAATTGTAGAAGCAGAAAAACTAAAGAACATGGAGCTGCAGAAATTACTCAGCAGTTAAGAGTGCTTAATTCTATTTTAGAGGACCCAGGTTTAGCTACCAGAACCCACATCAGGCAGCTCGCAATAGTCTGTCATTCCAGTTCCAGGGGATCGGATGCTCTCTGGCCTCTGCAGGTATCTGCATGCATGTGGTACACATAAACTCATGCACATATACACATATAAATAAAAATCATAAGTCAGAAAGAAAGGGGTGAATATAAGAGGTACATAGGAATGTTCTGGGGACACAGTCAGAAATGAAGATTCCAAGACTCCATTTGCAGAGACTTTTGTTCCATCCATCTGTGTAGATCCAGAAACCTACATTCTATAAACATGAAGTTTCACCATACAGATGGTCCAATAATCTTAGACTCAAAGCTTTAGAAAATAGAGCAACTCTTTTCTAATTCTGTGCCCATGATGTACGGGACTATAAAAAAAATGCTTTCATGTTTCTGTAGCTTGGACTTTCTGATTAAATTTTACTAAACTTGAGATTTGGAATAAAATAATGACCGTTAGAAACTATTTTATTCATAACTGATTACTAGTGAGAATTTGAAAAACATTTCCTTCAGACCCAGGTGTCCATGGAGGGTATGTTTACATTTAAAAGGAGAAATGAGACCCTGGACCTCAGAGATAAGATCAAGGTGACGACTGGTCTTATCTTCCCCTTGAAGAGGTTTCTCTGTACTTCAAATAGTAAGAAAAAGAATACAGGACTGAGCCAGGGTAGTGTCACATGCCTTTAACCCCAGAACTTGTGAGGAAAGGCAGACAGATCTTTGTGAGATTTAGGTCAGCCTGGTCTATACAGCGAGTTCCAAGCCAGCTGGGACGACCAGGAGACCATGTCTCAAAAAGAAAGGGCAGGACCTTCCCAAGGAGTGAAATGTTGTGGGGAAAATGGCTGTCACTGTGTTATAGGAATGTTCAGGCTCACTGCCCCTGCGAGGGATCCTGTACTACAAACTGCAGCATCGGCGGGCTAACACCTGAATTATTTCTGTTGTTAGGTGGTGAGTGAGTCTGAGAAACCACGCTGGGTTGGCTGAAATCTGGGTCCTGAAGTTTCCTAAGACTCTCTGGGAAACTGCCTCCCTGTGCCTCAGTTTCTTCATCTGTACAAAGGAAAGATGGCAGTGATGAAGCTGTGATCAGGTTTAAATAAGTCAGTGTACACAGAGGATATCTAACAGTGCCATGTTCTGTTATTGTTTAATGGCTTCATTCAGCTTCTTTTCTAAAGCTCCTCTGTGTGTATATTCTGCTTAGTAGTAATAGTCATTCATATAATTTTAGAATTTTCCAAATATACACATAATCATGAAAATTTGGGGGAAGAAACTGGGGAGAAGGGAGTGCAAACACGAAAAGTATTCAGTTATTTTGGCAACAGAAAAGTCCCTGTGATCAAACGGTATAATCCATGCAGAAGCAAATGACAAGGACCCATGAACTTAATAAAGCTTGAGTCTTGGGAACTTCCACTTCACAGGACTCCTCCCTGGTCCTATCAGAACTTCATGGCCATGATTTTGTGATTTTATTATTTTAAAAAGTATCCCTTAATTATATAAAACTCCCTCTCCCCTCAAAACAAAGATTTTTCCTAGTTCAGAAACATGCTAAATACTGCTTTGTTGTCTCTCTCTCTCCCTCCCTCCCTCCCTCTTCTTTCTTTCATCATAGGAGGTCTCACTGTATAGCCCTGGCTGGCTTGGAACCTGCTGTATTAACCGAGTTGATATCAAACTCACAGAAACCCACTTGCTTCTGTCTCCCAAGTGCTGTGATTGAATGCAGGTACCACCATGCCTGGCTTACTGTGTTATTTTCAAATGCCCCCAGTTGCCCCATGTCTGGAGACATCAGTTCTGTTGGCTAGAAGAAGGATGATTCTATACTACTGTGATGCAAAGACCACTAGCTAAAGCCAGCTAGCTCTCATGGAATAGATGAGATCCTAGTGTGTCAGCAAACCCATATCCTGTGTAGGAGGCTGGGACCAGTAGGTAAGACAGGTGATGGAGGGGAAAGGTTAAAATATACTTGCTGGTAAAGCCCAAGGTGGAAATAGGATCAAAAGAGAATGCAGTCTGAATTTCACCTGAGCCTACAGAATTGGGGCAGAAGACAGACAAAACAATGACTGGAGACCATGGTCTAACAATGTTTAACAAGGTTTGACAAGTCATTGATATAATATATGGGGAATGAATTCAAAACCAAAACAATAATTAAGTCTAGGTCCCTGAACTGAACTCAAAATGTAAAGCTAGGTCCTTAGTGAGAGAAGAGATTAAGCCAAGTAAGATGAGAAATGGGATTCAATCTCCTATGATAAGGACAGAGGCATGCTGTGCCCAGAGCTGCAGGCTCAGAGGCCTGGCCTTCCCCTAGAGAGGAACAAATAGCCAGCTATGGATGGAGGCCAAATCTTCCATCTTACTCAGCAAGTCAGGAACACCCAGGATGCCAGGCAGCCGTTGATTTCCTTGATTGTGAGTACATTAAATGAGAAGTGATTATACGTATAGTTCAGGTACTTCAGGAGGTTTTATAAGGCAGAGATCAAATAGGTACATTTGCATTAGAACCTGAATTAGTATTCTCTTCCATGGAATCATTTTGGACAACACATCAAAACCTCTCCACTTATCCTTGATATACATGGGGATGACTGATGGGCATGCAAAGAGAGGGATGGGAGGCAGTGTGTCTGACTACCATTGTTAAAGCCATTTCTAATCTCCTCAGTGGAAGGATGTGTTCCTTTCTGGATTGAAACTTATTCTGGCCTTCAACAACAGTGTTTCGTCACTTCTAGGGAGCCTAGAATCAGACAGCAATGGATCATGTTTCTTAGTCCCAACCTCCTGGAAAGAAAAGGAGGTGGGTAATTTATGAAGCCAGAAACTGGGTATATCCTGGGATCTGTGAACCATAACACACCACCACACCGAACTGCTGACTTCCCTTTAACAGCTGGGTCTGTCTGGGTTTGTTAAGTGAACAAAAACTGCTGTTCTGTCAGAGTGCACAGCACCAGTTTCTTAAGAAAGGATGGGTGAGAAGATAATCTGGACCGGCAGTTCAAGCTGTGAGTTGAACACCTTCTGCCAGTTATCTATTGTGCACAATACTGAGCCAGGTGTGGGAGTGAGACGTGCACCAAGGAAAAGCTGAACACAGCTCCTGCCTTCAGGGGTCTTCGAAATGAGTTAATCAGAAACAGTTCTTCTAATATCTTATCGGACATGCACGAACTCAGGGCCCTCTAGAGCACACAGTGTATGCATGACTCCTCTTGGAAAAGCAATGAATCACCACAGAGAAATGAGATCTTTGTAACAAGAGCAATAAAGTAAAATATCGGAACTACAATGAGTGTAGCAGCCTCTTGTGAGAGGAGAGTCTTTAGATGTCATAAATTGCAGAACATGGCAGTTTACGTAAGGAGGCTGAACGACACTCTTGATAAATAAATATATTTTCTAAGGCATCTGTCACTATAGCTACACAGATTCAAAGTCTCAGCATTCCACACAATAATGGCACATTAAAAAGATTAAATTCTAACTGGGAAAATGTGTTCACATTCTTCATTACAAAGTTTTACTCGGATATGTTGTTTTTACTTCAAGAACAGAGCTAAAAGTTCTGCAAGCCTTATTTGCTCGACATTTACTGCCATAACGACCAGTGTGGGACTTGCCAGATTATCTGATTTCAACTTTTTGGTGTGTCTGTATGAGCTCTGCAAAAGAATAGAATGCTGTTGCTGAAGTTCTTTCCAGAAGGCATGGAATTCTATTAGGGCTATTCATATGACGGGAAGACCATAAACAAGACAAATGGAATCCAAACGCCGACTCTTTACTCCAGTACCCATGCATCACATTGCTTTGACTAAGCATAAGAAAATTTTGGTTCCCAGTAATATATGTAGAAGTTGGAATATCTCACCTGTGTAGCGCCACTCAATCTTAGTAAACGAGAAACACTGGCTTTCATAAAGAATTCTGCATACATCAAATTATTCTTTCCATTCTTCATTCATCATTTGGTAAATACCTATTACATGAAAGACCCATGCCTAGGTGGTGTTGGACATGTCAAGATGTGTTTAGAAAAAGACCCTTTCTTTCATACAAGCTAATAATCTAATGAAGGAGATGGATTAGATATATAAGTAACTATAATAACAGTTGGAAACATGCTCTAAGAAAGACATGCCTACAACAAGGGACCTAGGAAGGAAGGAGGTATTTTTATTGAGTGGAGGGCAGTAGAAGATGACATCACAATGCATTTGGCAATCATCTGGGGTCATGAACAACTAGAGAAAGGGCAGAGATGGTAATGCACATGAGACGGCAAGAACAGAGGCTCTCAGTGCAGCCTGCAAATGAGGAGCATGGGGAGAGATACAGGGCAGCCCACAGTGGGAAAAGGGAAAAAAATGCTAAAAAAGCAAGCAGTGGTAGCTTACTGAAAGTGGGCTATGTGCTAGCAAGTTAACATACATCACAAAGCCATGCTGATCATACATATCTACTATCCATTCTAATCACTTACATAGAAAAAGGTAACTGTTGGGTAGGTTGGTTTAGGGAATGAAGCTCTAATCCAATTTTTTATGACAAAGGGAATTAGGTGGATTTTAAAGTGGTCTTCCCTCAAACTCCTAACTGAAACATAACTAAAACTAAATTCTGTGTGCACATTCATCCTTGTCACATGCCAAATATTTTATAAATCTAAGCTGTGAGTGAGAACACAGGGAGGAGAAAACTTGATAACTGAAAAGTCCTACAGATGAGGAAGAAGAGTTGACTTCAGATGTCAGTGGTGTTAATATTGCTTAGGTATATTGAAAAACAGAAAAACAATTATCCAGTTAATTTGTCAAGCAGCAGTCATGCAATCCAGCGACATAATGAACATGGAAAGACTTCACTTGACCAGCAGGTGGCGCTTGTCACTCAGAATAGAGAGAGCAGGTGATGGGGAAAGAAGCTGAGACTGACAGATTGCAAAGAATTGCTCCAGTCACACAATTTACAACAAGGGTCTTGTCTGGTCGACATGGCTTATCAGTTACGTGGAAGGCCACCTCTTTACACTACAAAATGTACCACCAGTGACAGATCTTGAGTTTGGACTCTCCTTTCATTTTTACTGAACTTAGGAATTACCTTTACCAAATACGATTTGACACATCATCTGTTGCTTTGAAAAACACTCAAATGTCCTTTACTTCTGCAGTTTTTTCTTATGATCAAAAATGGTGCAATAACTATACAGAAAATGCTGACGCAGTCATTTAAGGATGTGCGACTTGACTAAAATGATTTGACTTCTTTGAACACTTCATTTCCCTCTTTTGCTGAAATGAATACAACGAGGTAGACCTGTAGGCAATATCTATGCCCCAGGGAAATGAAACCTTTAGCCTAGCTACTCAATTCACACTAGAGAACAAGAGCTAATCATTAGGATGCCTCTTTTACTGATACTGTTTTCTGATTGACTGTGGGTACTCTCTTAATGAGAGTGTCTTATGTGGGTGCTTCCGGAAGATTCTGTCACTCTATAGTCAGGCAGGGTGTGTACAGGGTGGGAGAGAGACCACCCTGATTTCTGTTTCCTGTTCCTACCATTTTAGTCTTCTGATTTTAATACAAAACATAGAACCACGGGATTTGAGATCCAGAAAGATCTTGGCTGTACTGGGATTCTTAACATTGACTGTCAACTTGACAGGATTTAGAATCACCTAGAAGACAAGCCTTCTGTGAGGGACTATTTAGACTCTGGGCATGCTTGTGAAGGATTATCTTGATTAGGTTAATTGAGGTGGAAAAACCCACCCTAAAAGAGAGTGGCACCATTCCCTGGGCTTGGCTCCTAAACTGAAAAAAAAAAAGAAGAAAACTGGGGTTGGAGAGAGATGGCTCAGAGGTTAAAAGCATTGGCTGTTTTTGCAGAAGACACAGGTTCAAACAGCAGCACCCACATGGCAGCTAACAACTGTCTGGAACTCCAGTTCTGGAGGATCTGACGCTCTCTTCTGTCCTCTGAGGGCACTACACAACATGGTTGCACATATATACATGCAAGTGATATACGCATACACATAAAATAAAAATAAATGAAATATATTTAAAAGGAGAAGAAAACCAGCTAAGCAAGAGTATTCTCTGCTCTCTTCTTGACTGTGGGCTCAATGTGACCTGCAACTTTAAGTTCCTGCTGCCTTGTCTTTCTCAACATGACAACTGTACTCTTGAACAGTCAAAATAAACCATTTTTTTCCCTGGTTACTTCTGTTAGGGTATTTTATCACAGCACCAGAAAAATAACTAAGACACAGAGTTATGCCCTCTGCTTTTCTGATCTGAGTGCCAGGTGCATGGATAATGAAATGCAAGATAGTATAACTAAATATGCAGGTATACATATCCATGTTGCTCCCAGGTATGACCAGTGGGAGGAGAGAGCAGGAGATGGGCAGAACACAATGGCATGGCATGTACTTCATTGTGAGAAGATGGGAAGCGGATACTCTCCAGAAGCGCAGTGAATCATAGTAGTAAACAAGCCAATTCTTGGTTTTCCAGAAGCCCAACCTGAATGCAGTCTATATTGATATGGAATGGAGCCAATGTAATTTTTTTCACCTCCCTATCATTGCTTATGCTAAAGACATTTGTTCTTTAAGGACAACCAAGAAAACAACAAATTGACACTGACCGCTGAATGGCTTTCAGTCTTGTTTCTGGCATTGGGCAGATATCACCAAAGTGGAGCTGTTGAATACTATAATTATTTTCATGGATTATTTTTGTGAAAGGAGAATTGAGGTGATCTTTCAAAAGTCTTTTTTTCAATAATTTCCATATTTTATAATAAGATACACTGCTTTTAAACACTGGGTTTACCTTAAAATATCTGAGTTCAGTATGGAATTCAAAAAGTTGGTCCCATGAGGGACAAGACCACCGCTCATTTCCAAGTCCTCCTTTACATTCTTCTCAGCTGGAATTCTGTCAGTTCTCTTCAGTTTATTCTAACTAGACTTCAAGATACAAGTTCAAGATCACTTTCCCTATAACATTTACTTATACTAGAGTGTGCTCTCACTGTCTCCTTCTAATAAACTTCTATTGATACTTCATTGGTGATCAGGCAATATTGAACTAATCATGGCTGCTAATTTTAAAATCATTATTGGATCTGGTCCATGAAGAGACTGTATATCGTTTGAGGCTGTGATTTATTTATTGTTTCAACAATGATCTGTTGAGTTCCCAGTACATGTCCAATACTGGTTTAGGTAACACTCAGTCACAGAGGGTAAAGCTGGGATCTCTGCTGCTTTTGTGGAGCTTGTATTCTGCTATTTAAGTTACTCCAAGCCCTGCACGAGGTCTGGCCTGGAACAGACCTGAGGGCAGACATGTATTCAATGAGTACTAAAAGCTAAACAACTACCAGCCGGTGGGTCAGAGTACCAAATACTTGGAAGTATGTTAAAAGTGTCTAGGACTATTTTCACACACAGAACTTTTTGGAAATTTTCCTTTCAATAAAAAAAATAGTAAGGAATCTTACATCATTTGAGCAAGATTTCTACGTAAGTAGTGCTAAATTGTTCTGTGCATTTGAAATAAGCTGAATCTATATCATCTTGACTTAAATTTTTGTGGGAAAAGAAAGAGTGAAAATTGACAGCGCCCATCTGTGACTTTATCAGATCTCTACCAATAAAATCTCTACCCCTCTGATGACTAAAACAATCCAACTGAAACAAACAATAAGCTAATTAAGGCTTTGTGATTGGTATTATTAATATCCAAGTGTCAGTGCTGACCTCTAAGCAGGAAAATATATCCAGAGACAGCTCAAAGATAAAATCAATGCTAACTTGCTGAATCACTTCACAAAGCTTCAAGGAGTAGAAGACAAATTGAGAAATGAAACAAAATTGAGATATTTCAGAAATAATCACAGGCTGTTATGTCTTCATTTTCGATTTCTGTTATCAAATCCATGACCAGACTACATAGAAAAGTGAGTTGTGCTTTTAAAATGGGGAGGGTTTAGGAGAGGTGTTTCCCAAGTGAACCTCAGAATCTTTCCAAGACAGAGAAGGAATCCAAGGTAGAAGGGGAGGGTCAAATGTGTTATCTCTAGTAGTACACATTTGTACTTGCTTGCACAGCAGATTCCTAGCAAGGTGGGAAGGCAAGAAGATAAAACGCTTACATTTTAAGATTCCAGGACTACATGGAGTGATGAACTGAATCTCACTCCTTCACTGAGTTTTCTATTCTAATGAGCATTTTTTTGTCTGGCATCCACAGATTAATCAAGGCACCTGAACCTCTACTGTCGACCTTCTCGAATGCTACCGGAAGAAACTAACAGGCTACACAGAAAGTTTAAAATGCTGAATTTGGGTGCTGCATCTATAGAGTGAACAGATCTATTAGTTGAGAAGATAAAGGCTGGGGAGATGGCTCAGTGAGTAAAGTGCAGGCAATGCAAGTGTGAGGTCCTAAGTTTGAATCCCCGAGATCCATGAAAACCAGGAATTGTTAGCACACATCTGTAATCTTCAAGCTCCTATGGGGAGATGGGTGACAAGGACAGAGGAATCCCCAGAAAGTCACAGGCCAGTCCAGCCTGGTGGGGTGGAAGGTAAGCACAGATATCTGAGTTTATCCCCTGACCTCTGGAGTATGTGCATGCATAGAGGACAGAGAGGTGGAGAGAGAGGGGAGAGTGGGGGGAAAGAGACCAAAGTGAAAAAGAAAACCCTGGAGATATGGAAGGGAAAAGGGAAAAAAGGACGAGAGAGAAGTTAAAATGAAGAGCAAAAAGGGAGTAAAAATGATCAGTGATCACGATGGGAATCATGAGAAGGTTCTAAGGAAGCCGTCTGCTTTCTACAAGTAATGCGCGCCAACAAAACGAAGCTCAGATAACTTACCTACATGCCACAGTTCTTTCACCAAAATTTTCATAATTACCTCTTCACTTATAGTAATGATTTATTTATCGAGTTTTCCTAGCAATTAAATATGACTTTAACTTTCTGTATTGACAGGCCAGTATTGCCTAAAAAGTACTCTTTACCTACAATCCCCAATCTCAGTAAAGAAGCCTAAAGGGAAAAACAAAATGGGAACATTTCATAGTCTGTGCAGTCATGAACAGTGGTGTCCCTATCTTGAACGTGTGCTCATAAACAAGCTCTGGGAGCAACTGTAGAATACTGTCACATACTTTCTGTTAGATATCTGCTTAGACATCACATATGCAGATACATTCATAGAATGTTCTTTCTCCTCACCTTCTAAAATAGTTCTTGGATCCAAAATTAACAGTAATTGTCAAAAGGGAACAACAACAACAAAAAAGAGGCTATACGCTCTACTTGAGAAAACCATATTATTCAAGGTACACATAGGAAATCAACAGCCTAAGAGCCACAGCTGAATTTGAAAAGATTAGTAAGAGCTCACCTGTGGTGTCAGGTCTGCCAGTCTATTCTGATACCTTTGGACCGACTCTTGAAGCCGCTTGTCTTTCTCATTTTTTGATGATGTTCTGCACATGGTGCCCAGTGGGATAGAAGGCAGACATTCTATTTGATTGCAGCTTCACAACCGACAAGTAAAAAATTAACATCAGGAGGAGGCATAAAGGTATTTGCAGTCTGTGAAATATGATTTCTATAAAATGCTATATTTTCTGTCATGCACATAAAATTCAAACACAAAGCAAGATTATACAACTTTAAGGTAGTACACACTCTTAAATGTTCAGTTGGCAAGAACAAAAAAGCTACAGAGAAAATGTGAAGTGTATATTTATTTATGAGGATGGCAGAATATTAGTTATTTTGCTAATTGTCTATTTGACTTATGTGATCATAAATTGATTCTTTTACAAAAATGTTTTGGATCACTCAGGTTTATTTCATTACTGATGAACATTTTCACCTACAAAATTTGGTGTAGATATCTATGTATCATTCTAAAAATATATCAAATAATTCTTCCTTTGAAACACATGGATCTCTGGTTGGGATCACTGAGAACAGAGTTCATCATGTCCTGCAGTACTCAGAGACAGCCTGGGGGTTACAGGCTCGCACATTGCCTCCCTACATAGCTCCAGATGACCCTGACTGGTGCATGCTTTCCAAATGGCCTGCTGCCCTCAGAGTATCTGAATTTGGCAGTCATCCTAGTTCCTAGCCTTGTATATTATCTAATCATGAACAACTTTCATTATCATTACAAAAAAAAATAACTAAACCTTTATTTTCGAAAGCTTAAGGCCATTTTCTGTTGAGTTAAAAAAAAAAAAGAGTTTGCAAAGCTTGATGCAGAAAAGAAGTTGGACTCCCACCTATCCCAGCTCCGACAGGACATGGTAAGGTGTACAGCAGTGTTATGAAAAGCTGAGGCTTTTTTCTTTGGGTCTGTTCTATGTCACGGAGTTTTCTGTTATCGATAGGTAAAAGGAGGGGGAGAGAATTCCATTCAGTCACTGAAAACGAGGAGGAAGGGTCAAAGTTTGCAGAAAGCATATGCATGTGTGCTTGTCTCAGAGGAGGATGAAGAGGCTGAGAATAGAGAGGGCCTCCCTGGCTCAGAAAGAGGGAAGAAACAAAGTAGATTGGAATCACCAATTCTTTGTTGTCCAAGGTTTCAGCATGTAGTTTCCCCATACCAGCAGAGAAAGTGAGGAACTACCACCAAATTAAAGCACTACTGTGAAAAAACACTTGATTCTACCCACACGTGGAGTTTGCTGTTATTGTTATTCTCAAAGAAAGGTGCTAGATAAACAAATCCTGGAGAGGACTGCTATCTATACAGTCCCCGACTGTGGGGTTTGAAGACATCTGTGGGGTGGCACCTATACAATTCTATTTCATTTGAGAAAAGAACCTCACAGCAATGGTGTTTTTATTTGGGAAAGAGAAACCTTAAGTATCTTATGGAAATGAAGCATATTCGATTGTCTTCCTTTAAAGATTTTTGGAAATAAATTTTAATATGCAATAACACCCCTAGATATTTTACATCATTTCTAAAATTCATATGCTTTTGGTTCAACCAACAAGTAGCAGGTATCATTTTCACCCTGCCAGTGATTTCCACTTTCAATGCAGATGAATGCATATTATGAATATGATGGACGTGTACCAATACTGATTTCTCAGGAACTGTGACAAAAATGTGTAGATTCCCTCTGTGCTCAAACTGGATAACAAACAAGACTTCAGTCGTCTGAATAAGACTGGCTCCATTTTATTCTGTTCAGGTTCCTGACTTTGAATGCTACCATTTGTAAAATGGTATATTTGATCACTAAAAAGTATGTAAGCAGAACTGGGATCCCCCTAACAGAACAGGTTTTGCACCAGATTCTTGGCTTCAGGTTCAGCTCTAAGGAGTAATCCCTCAGAAGGCAAGTTACTGAAGCCTTCTGAGTCTTTATGCTTTCTCTCCTGAGAGATGGAGTGAGTTCACGAAGCTTTTGCAAAGATTAAATGGCATAACGTGCAATTGCTATGGAGGGAAAAGCTATGGTGTTTCTGGCCCAAGTTCTGGTAATACAGACAACTGTTCATGCAAATGCTGCTCAGTGGCACTGACCTTGCCAACAACTGGTTAGAGACTGCTGATCACTAACTGTATTCCCTGCGATTATAGTCAATGGACTTCTCCCTGCTTAATATACAATCGCATTTATACCAACCATCATTTATATCCAAACCTAAGAGTGCTTATGATTCAGGGCAGATTTCAAGGCCTGTTTTGGGGGGAAGGCATGTCCCAGACCACAGTGTTGAATGAGAAGACTCAGTGAGGTCTTCTCCCCCGTTGAATCAGCATGTCATGAGCTCCCCATGCAGAAAGTACCAGCCTTCAATTAGCTGCCCTTGAAATCAGGAGCTTTCTTTAACAACTCCTGAAGCCTCCTGCTGCTATCTTATGCATATTTTATTATAATCTTTTCAGTGGAAATGAAATACAGATGGTCAATATTATGTCTGTGTATTTAGAGAATCAAGGACTTCAGGACATTATAAATAGAAGCACATTTGCAGTTTAGATTTTCAAGGTCCATCAGTTTTCTGTCAACACAACTAAATTTTGCTTCCCTTCCACTGCAAGTGGTATTATTTGGATGTGTAAAAAAGACAAAATTAATGCAGTTTTGAATATTATTTTGCAGTGTTCTGTGGGGAAGAAGGTAAGAACATGCCAATTCAGGGTCACTAAAACACTGAAAGCTAATATAGCTGGGAAGGACAGCTTCCCAGGCCTGTGGGACTAATGAGGCTACTATTGGACTAAGAAATCACAGGTAGACACTTGCATCTGTGGCCTAGTATCTGGCAACTTGTTATCAAGGAACCCTGAGGGATTAGAAACTGTCAGCAAAATGTCCTGATAAGGGTTTGGATGAACTCAAGAAGATACTTCAAGATTCTATTGCTATGCCCCATTCTAGGGTCTGGGGGCTTGAGTTAAAGGCAGTTTATTTCATTTATCCCCCCTCTTACAGTTAGTGGGCCAAGGGCAAACCCAGGCAGCTGGACCTGGAGTGTGGATTTTAAACAGTACCACAGCTTGTAGAAAAAGTTCCAGGATCATAGTAAGTAATGAATAATGTTAACTCTTCTTCAAAGTGAAACTGAACTAATGCTATGTTGATTTTCAGGTGACATTTATGCCAGGCAGAGATAAGAAATCGGGTTCTCTCAAAGCTCTTAGTCAGTGGCTTATGAATGGGTTTCTTAGTAGAGACTGGGGCTTCAACTCTGACTTTTCCAAAGTGAGATGTAAGACTAGATGGGTGCTTCACCATAGTGCTCCCCGGAGCTCCAGAAATTTTTGCGGAAAAATAGCAAACAGAAATGGAAAGTGGCTGTCTCTGGTCCCTGGGTTTCTGGCCTCTAATTCAGTTAGGACAGTACATTTATCTTTTTTATGAATTTTGGTTCTGTGACAATTTTTATTTTAGAAAAACAAAGGGTGCTGTGCCAAACAAGGAAGAGAGAGTGAAAAACCCCTGAGCCATGAGAAATGTAAAGAGCACTTGAACCTGACATTTTTCTTTAGTCTCTAAATACAATTAACCTGGAGACTCCAGGCAGAAAGGCAGCTGCTGAAGATTTTCTTCTTTTTCTTTTCTTTATTTCTTAGTTTTGCTGCTGTTTTTAGAGCCACATAAAAATAGCCCAATAAGAATTATTACCCCAATGTTCATGTTAGCAATATTGACCCACTTACCCACCAGGCCAAAGGTCTTAGGAGAGACTGAACAGAAAAGCAATGTTTGGGTTAGGGTGCCTCTGTTAAAGGGAAAGACTAACTCTTTCCCTAGGGAAAGAATATTAGTCTAAAAGGGCTTGTAAGAACATCGACAGCCATCAATATTTAATCAGCCCTTTTCCTGGTTTAGTCTGAACTTCTTTCTCCAGCACATAAAGCAATGAAATCAATATAGGACTTAAACAGAAAAAAAAGCACACCGTCTAACAGTTTAGTGCCCCCTGGATACACCCTCTGACTAATATTCCTGTATGATCGTGCCATGCGCTGCGTGAAAATGAACGGGAAGACAGAGTTCAGGAGGCCGTGGCTTCCTGCCAGCGAAGGGCAGAGCTTCACACACACCCCGGCACCTGCACGCTGTTACATCAGATCTCTTTATCTGATGGAAAGCACTCAAACAAAATATTTTCACAGGTTGCAAGGGGCTGTAAAGAGTTTAAAATGGAATCTGTGACTAAGCTGAAAACCATCTACAGCTCATATTTTCGAGTTTCACAGGGAGTACATTAGGAATTTAAAATTGATAAAGAATTTAGAAAATGATCAAAACTACCTGTTTTCCAAGTGGTTGGGATTATTAGCACAAATCCACATGTCAAGAGATTCTTTTTCCTGGTAATTGGAAGAAGGCAAGACTCTCCATTTAAGACAAAGATCTGAGAATCAAAACAAAATACATGAAAGAGATCATGCTCAGAAATGATTCCATCGTAAGATGTCAGTTTGCATATAGCAAAAGCAGGGAGTCCTTCTTCACGCAGCAGTATGCTCGGTGGCCCACTTCTTCCAAGACCCTAGGAGTTTCTTGAGGAACTCACTGAGATGTGTGATTATTATCTTTACGGCCTCAGCTCCCTCCAAGCCAGTTTTGGTTAGTTTTTACCAGAAGGATCTTTACAGATCTCACGGTACTTCTTGCTAAGCCACATGAGGCATGATGGTGACCTGACTCTCCTCATCTCCAGCCCATTACCATCTGTGCCACTTTCTGCGTTCAATCACACGACTCTCAGAAGGAGATTCAGATCTCTAAGTCATGTAAACGCTTTCTCTGTATTCACCTCTCTTCCTATTCCATTCTGATTTTCCTTGTGCACGTCTGCCTACCATCCCTTCTTGCCTTTAGGCCCAAGGCACAGAGCTGTCTTTAGGCTACATCTGAGTTTAATCCTGGATTCCTCTTGACACAGAGGTAGTTTGTACACTCCTGAGGAAGAAGTAGCTTGCACAGAAGGTAAGAATCACCTCTTATGGGAAAATTATTTAATTTTTGTTTTAGTACAATCACCTGTAAAAAAAAAGAGATTAAATACTTCGCAAAGAGGGACTGAGGATGAAAGGGCTTCATCGTAATAATGATGATAAAAACCAACATAGCTAGATATTATCCTAAGCATTTGGCAAACTTCACGCCTAACTAAATCAGATTATGTTCACAACAACTTTATGAGGTAACTATAAAAACAGGCATCCATTTTCTAACTAGGAAATGAAGCTTTAGAGAGACTAAAATGATTTCTCCTTTTCCATACATGCCTCCTGTAGAGTGCTGGAAGTTGTATTCTAAAGTATTTGGCATGCATCAAAGATAGCAACTATTAGCCAGTATGACTGTTACCTGACAGGCCGTCACATACTGTCAGTTACCTCAACTGTACCTTCTAAATATGTCATGTATCCTTTAATCAAATCACACTGCCACACATTAGCTCAGGCATTTACATTTCTCACCTGGGCCTTATTGTCACAGGTTTGACCCTCCCTTCATTCTGACTCTGCACCAAGCCATCCCTCATAGAGCTGCCTTACTACAAGCTACATTTAAATCATTGATCCTTCCTAGATCCTAGAACCTAGAGGTTGGGGAGGGGCTCTCCAGGCCTTTGTCTGTCTGATCCATTGGGCTGTAGGTTGTAGGAAGTAGACTGTCCTAAGTTCCAAAGCCCTTTGCAGTGTGGCTAGAACATTTATCAAGTGCTCAGTAACCTACTTGTTGCTATCCTTCCACTGAAAACTTCCCAATACCTCCCTATCACTTATCAAAGCAAAACCTCACCCTCCATCTCAAGACCTCCTAAGGTGTTTACTCAAATAATTACTTTTAGCTTTTGTTATTTACTCATCCGTTCATTCAGTTATTAATTACAAATACCCACTAGTCTTTGACTCAGTGTTATATACTCAGGTAGAAAAGTGGCTAAACATTGTTCCACCAAATACTTTACTGAGGTCTGCACCCGCTGTCAATTCACATTTCCTTGTGTTTCATCTCTGCTCTCAAAATTCTGTAGTAGTGACTCTCTTACAGGCTGCTGCTGCTTTGAGGGCCCACCTTTCTTCTACTGCTTTTCTCTGATCTTTGCCTCTAATCCTTTACTTAACTGACCTGACCTCTGCTGTAACTATTTTAAACTCTTTCCTAGACTATAACCGCCTTAAAAACAAACACCACATCTTACCTAGTTTTGTCTCCCTTATCATTTCTTTTTTGTTTTTCTTTCTTTCCTTTTTATGGGGTTGTTTTTTGAGACAGGGGTCACCCTGTAGCTCCAGCTGGCCTAAACTCACTATATAGATGAGGTTGGCCTCCATCTCACAAAGATCCATCTGTCTCTGCCTCCAGAGTGCTAGGATCAATGGCATGGGCCAACACATTTGGTTCTATCGCCATTTCTTATCTGCATGACTTGAACATCTAGAAAACCATGCCTATGTGCTAATTAGGCTAGAATTCAGTACTTGCCACATTGTATGATGAATGGGATGGCCATGGCTTGTCTTCTTTGGTAATAGATGGATTCTAAATCTTTTTCTACGTCCTTGCTCTGGTGGTATCCGAATTCATCCCAAAACAACGTCATATTTCTATTACCTGAAGGAAAGAAACCAGGCAGTGAATAAACGAAAAAAAAAAAAAGCAAATTAATATAACCAAGACAATTAGCAAAAGCAAGCTTAGAAGCAAACATATTCATACATGTGTAAACAATATGAATTGAACTGTGTAGAAACAAATGCACAGAAAAAGATGAATGTATTAACATTGGTTATCTCTAAGTAAGGACATTATAGATGAAATATGTTTACTGGTTTATACGTTCTTACATTTTCAAATTACATGCAGTAAATGTGCACTATCTGTATAATAAAACTAAAGACAATAGCAGTTATAAAAAGTTACACATTTATTGGTGCAATAAAGCATACTGACATGTAAAGTATTATTCTTAAATATTCCCAGGAAGGGCAGTGCTAATTAAAATGTAAAGACCACTTTAAAAATTATTGCTACAAATATCGGTCATTCCTATCACACAGCCAGAGTTTTCTTTGAACCTTTTTCCCATCCCTGGCTCTGTTTCTTCCCAGGCTGTGTTTTTGCTCCAGCCTAACCCTAAACTCTGTGCTCCCTCTTTATTTGGAAGCAGCACTCATATCTTACATGTGTACATACTACTTTAAAGAGGTTCTAGTAAAAAAAAAAAAATCCATGTCTTACTATTTCACCTATTATTGGAACCACTAACCAGGACATGTGACAGATAGCATTGACACCAATGTACAAATTTCTAAAATTTTGTTCTGAAATATCAGCGCTAGAAATACTTGCAATATGGCCATTCTTCTAACAACTTTTACATATGGTCATGTAATTCATGCAGAACACAAATAAATGACCTCTTCCTGTAAAAATGCAGGCTTCAATACTACATGATTAATTTTAAGACCAGCAGGCCAATAATTCAGTCTTCAAAAGAGACGTCCTTGTTGGGACAGGCTAAAAGGAGATCTCACAGATTTCCAGTTCCTGTTTTGTCTCCTCACAAACTCTCCGGCTACTCTTATCTCAAATTCTCTTTAGGATTTTACTTTTTGTGCTTTCAATTCTGACTTACTTTCTTCTCTTTGCCTGTCATTTGCCCTCAAACTCTCTGCGTTGTGGATGGCCCTGAACTTCTCATCCTTCTGCCTCTACCTCCCGAGTACTGAGATTACAGTCATGCATTTTGATGCTCGGTTTATGCACTGCTGAGAATTCCAACCCAGGGCAACATGCATGCTAGGCAAACACACTACCCACTAAGCTACCCCTGTTATTTGGTCTTAATCTAATACTCCACTTCCCCACACACCAGATCCTGAATCTCTAGAACCTGAACAAGGTCATGAGGGCTTGCTTCTCTGGTTTTCATATTAACTATTTTGTCTTTTCTATCTCAACTGGGTTCTATGGATTTAAAAAGACATATAGTAAGTGCTGGCTCTGTTATTATTTCTACAATTACAGTCAAGCCATTAAATTTTCTTCTCCATAAAGTGTGGGTGGACAAGATGGATCAGTAGGTAAAGGTGCTTGCCAACAAGCCTAATGACCTGAGTTCAATCCCTAAGACCAAAATGGTAGCATGAGAGAACTAACTGCCATAAGGTGCCCTCTGACCTCCACATGTATGCCAAAGCACATCCACCCACATCCAGATAAACACAGCCATACATACAATTTTTAAAAACTGAAACTACGATTTTTGAAAGTGAATTATTACAATAACTTGTCTTCAATAATTAATACATAAATACTTGATGTGAGAAATATTAAAACAAAGCTATATAAAAGGACACTGGGAAGAGGGTCAAGAAGGATGCCCCTGAAACCTGCTTTGCCACCTACATAAAATCTTCACTGGCAGAATCTGCCCAGTGTGATTATTTAAGTTTGGACTTTATTCAAGGATCACCACTTCCAGAGGGAGGTTTGGTTAGTAGCCAGTTGATCTTAGCTCCTTGACAGCAGTCTCTATTCATCCTGCACCCCTAACAAGCAATTGTGTTTGTGTTTCTGGAGGAGCTGGGGCACATCTTTCAGGACTTAGGGTGAGTAAAATAACCGTGCCTTCCAAGTATGGGGAATCTATCTTCTGACTGTTGCCTATGGTCACAAAGCTGCAAGTATAAACGTGGTTTGACTTCCCCACTTGCTGAAATGACTTCTAAGAGAGCCAAAGAAGCTTTTTCCTCGAAACCGCTTCATTGGTCTTACTTTTTCCTTTTGGGAGTGAGCCACTGAGGACTAGCAGACTCAAAACCAACATGTACACAAGAACCTGATTCCCAGAGTTACGATCAGAACTCAGGGTACAGTTTTCAACAAGCCATAAAAGTTCACAAAGACAGAAAATATATGACTTAAACCAAAGAAAACTAAACCAACAGAAACTGTCCCTGAAAAAGATCTATAAAGATGTTAAAGCAACATCTTAAAGAAACAAAAAGTCAAGAAAACGATGTAAAAGCAAAAAGAAAATATCAGAGAAATAGAAACCCTAAAAAGAAGCTAAAAAAAAAATCTAAAGAAAAAAACCATGAACTAAAATGAAAAATTTATCAAAGATAATTAAAATGAAGATTTCAGTAGAAAGAAGCTGAAGACATGATAATAAAAATTATCTGTGTGAGGAACAGGGAAATAAAAGGCCAAAGAAAAGAGAACAGAGCCTAAGAGACCAGGGTGACACCATCAATTAAACTAACATTAACATGGTCAGAGTTCTAGAAGGAGAGGCTGGGGTGATGCTCATTTGGTGAAGAGCTTACTATACACAAGCATGAGGACCCAAGTTGAGAGCCTTAGTACTCGTGTAGAAGGCTAGAGGCGATGTGCATGCCTACAATCTGAGCCCAGAGCAGGGAGAGACAGGATTGCTGGGGCTCTTTGGCCAGTCATCCTAGCTCAGTGAGCTCCAGGTTCAGTGAGAGACCCTGTGTCAAAAAACAGTGAAGAGTTGTTGAAGAAGAGACCAAATGTTGGCCTCAGGCTTCCAAATACACACTCACACATGTGCTTGCATTAAAAACGGACAGACAGACCAATACACACACACACACACACACACACACACACACACTCCAGAAGGAAAGGAGAGACTCGGAGAACTTTTAAAGAAATAATGGTTGAAAAACCTCCCATGTTAATTAAAGACATCAATAAATATATCTAAAAACTTTATATAAGAAACTCTAAGTAGAATAAACTCAAAGATAAACCAATCCTCATTATAATAAAATTGTTAGAAGACAGGAATAGAAGCAACAGCTGAGTGGTACAGGACACTGATTGTGGTTTGTGTGTGGACATGCATGTTTCATGTTTGTGTGTGGGTGCACATGTCTGCATATAACTGCATGTCCGAAGCCTTGCATGTCATTCCTCAGGAACCATCTGCCTTGTTTTCTGAAGCAAGGTCTTTCACTGATCTGGAACTTGCCAAGTAGGCTAGGCTGGCTGGCCAGTGAGCACCAGATATCCACCTCTCTCTACCTCCCCAGCACTGGGATTACAAACACATGCTACCATGCCCTGCTGTTGTTACCTAGGTTTTGGGGATTGAACTCAGGTCTTCATGTTTGTAAGGGAAGCACTTTACCAACTGAATGATCTCTCCTGGCCCTGGTTGTGTTTCGAGAGGTCAGACAAGGGGAAGACTGGAGATCTACAAACAAAGCTATTTCTTTAGAGACCAGAGAATCAAGACCATGGCAGCACCTGCAGTGACACATCAAACATGAATCCCAAATCGATGATATATGCAGAAAGATACATCAGCACAATTGGTATAGAATTCAAAATGAAAACTGCAGAGTTATATAGGAAAGCAACCAGTCTTCTACTGTGGGATGCAGCAGGCCAAGAAAGACTTCAAACCATCACCTTCAGCTGTCACAGTGGAACCCAGGGCATCAGGGGTGTATATGAGACAGATGAGAAGTTCTTCAGTAATGTTAAAAAGTGGCTGCAGGAATAGATTATATGCCAATGAAAGCATCAGGAGCAAATGTGATCTGACCACAGAGAAAGCAGTAACTAGACACTAGCAAAGGAATGTGCTGATTCCCTTGGAATCCCACTTTTTGGAAACCAATGCTAAGAACACAATGAAAGTTTAAGAATCTTTCATGATGAAGCAACTGAGATGAAGAAGCAAATGGTCCCTGAATCAACAGCTGGCTATAGAGAGTTCGAGTCTTGAAACCCACAGTCTTCCAGGTAGGCAGTTACGTGGAGGATGTTGGTGAAATCTGCCTCCCTCCCTTCTTTTCTTACAGCAATGAATTCTCAGCCTGAACCCTAGTGAAAGCACAGGATCTCCCGAACTGCACTGTTTGTGGCGTCCCCACACCAGATTCTTCTTTCTCCACAAAGGTCAGGGATTGCTTCCCATAGTTGCTTAGAATATATTTTGTTTATACTGGCACATCTGTATGTTAGATTTTAACCTTCAGAAGGTGAAACTCTATCTTGTTTGTAGCAAACAGCACAATCAGTGTCTGTCCCTCTCTTAGAATAAATTTAGTGAGATATAATATGTAAGGATGGACTCCTCTCTAGTCCTTCCTTGTAGAGTTATAAATAGAAATATTACACTACTGATTAATAGTTTCTTCATATTCTGCACATAACTTGTTTCTACAGAATATTGTAATCTGCTACACTGTGCAGCAAACAACTTAAGATACACTTAAAAATATTGTACTTATCAAACTTAAGAAACAAAAGACAAAGAATTTTTAAATAGAAAAAGTAACTTGTTATACACAGGGATTCTCAGGTTATCAGCAGGTTTCTCATGAGGAAATGTAGAGGCTAGAAGGCACTGAGCTGATACAGTCAAAGTTAATAAAATGTCAATCAAGAATCCTAAACCTAGCCAAGTGTGGTAATGCACACCTTTAATTTCAACACTCAGGAGGTTGAATCAATAAGCTTCAGGTTTGGTGAGAGACCCACCAGAACTTGATGGCAAGACCCTCCTGTTGAAGATAACACTAAATTTGGTTGAAGGATATAGACACTTATCAACTGATGAATAATGAAAATGTGATAGAGATGTACAATGAAGTTTTAGAGATAATCACATTTAGAAATATAAGACAGACTCGGGAAAATAGGACCTATTTTCTCTCATAGTCAAGATATAGTTTTTCATATAGATAAGATATACATTGTACTATGTGTGTGCATATACATATACATATACATATATATATATATATATATATGACATTAAAGGGGACTAAAGATCTAGAGGAAGAGGAGTGAGGCTGGTGGGAGGGAGAAAAGATAATCACTGCATGTTTTCTCTCTTACCAGAAACCAGATTTATGTATGACAGAAAAGCAGAACAGGGACTGTTTGCAGAGAGGAAGGGTACCAGCAGTGGGTAGAAAGAAACAGAAGAGAGCAATGGGGGAGGTGAAGACAGGCAAATCACCTAACACATGACCATGAAAATGCCATCATGAAACTATTATTTTGTACTGTCCCTAAGAAATAACAGGAAAGCATCCTGAGCCTGACAAAACTGTGCTTTCAGAGCTGAGAGAGAAACTGAGTCACTCCCAGATTAAACAGACACCAAGAGAGCTCGTTACCACTAGATCTGCCCTACAACAAGGGCTAAAGAGACTTGAAATTTGGAATGAAATGAAAACTATTAGAAACTGAATAACAGAGTAGAAATACCATTAAAGTTAAATACATGGGCAGCTATAAAAACCTAGCACAACTGTGACAATGGTGTACAATTACACTTTTGTTCTCTGCATAATTTAAGAGACTAATGCACTAAAATTATTTTATGTTTTATACATATAGTGAATAAAGATATCATCATGACACTAAAAACTGTAAAGGGTAGAAAAAGAGCTTTTAAAGGAGCAATGTTACTAAAGTTAAGCAGGTATGCATTCAAATAAGAATATTATAACTTCAGTGTGTTAAATATGATATCCACACAGAAAATTGGCTAAGGAATATATGAACAAGAACATGAAAAATGAAGCCTGGCATGGTGGCACATGACGATGACATCCACAGTCTGAAGATAGAGGCAGGATCACTGCAAGTTTGGTCCAAACTGCACAGTATGACCTTGTCTCAAAAAAATTGAGAAAGGAGTTTAAATGTTTCATTGTAATAATCAAGTAGATGCAGAATTAGAAAGCAAAACGAGAAATGAGGAACCAAAAAAAGCTATGAGACATGCAGAAAACAATTAGTCAAATGGCCAGTCTATCAGCAATTACTTTAAGCACAAGCAGAAAGTACTCTCTACTCAAAAAACAGATATTAGCTGAATGGATTAAAAATATGATTCCTGTATATGCTGTCTAGACATAAATTAGCTGCAAATGAGATGATGAAGAATGATGTTTCTTTTGATCCAAAGACATGAACTGGTTATAAATAAAATTATGAAAAAGAGTATTTCTTGCAAAGAGTAATCAAAAGGCAGCAACGGTCACTCTACTGATATGAGCCAAACAGACTTCAAAGCGAAAAACTGTTACGAGAGACTGAATATTATATATTCAAAAGAGCAAGAAAAAAACAACTTAAACAAGTGTACACAACAATAAAGTATAAAAAGCAAAAACTGGCAAAAATTTGAAGGAAAAATAGACAGTTTACAAAATAAGAGATTGAACATACTTCACTCTCAGTGACAGATTTTTCAAAAGCAGAAAGTAAACTAGGAGATATTATAATGAATCAACAGATCTTAAAATTCATTCTCATCAGCTTTAAGAAGATATAAGTATGTAACTATGTGGATACCACCATTATGTGCAAGTACTATAACTTCCCACTGTAAATCACTCTGTCAATATTAATGCCACAATTTAAACAGAAACATCAGCCAGAAAAGATATATATCAAAGGAGGTAAACTTCAGTGGCAGAAACATCATCTATAAAGACAAATCTCAAGGCACCAGGGAGTTTCCTCTGCTCTCCACATGACTGAGTTCAGTGAGGAGGTCACCTGAGCATGCAGCTAGGCAGGCACCTTCAGGTCAGAAGCCTTCGAGTGAAAGACAGCTGTCTGCATCCCGGTCTTGGACTTCTTAGTATCTGAAGCTGGAGAAAAATAAATTTCTCTTGCTGAATCCACCCATGTCCTATTGTTATGGAAACTGGCACTAATACACCCTGCAACATCCAGTTGCCCATGGGTACCCTCACCTGTGCAGAATTGCAGGTATTTAGAGCGGTCTCTGCTTTGCCTCTGGCCTCTTTATAATCAACTGTCACAGATACATCTCAGCAGTATTGTTTAAACAATATGTCTTAGAGACAGACAGATGTGAGGTCTCACACCTGTAGTACCAGCACTCACAAGGCTGAGGCAGGAGGACTGCCATTTGTTTGAAGCCAGCCTGGGACATGTAGTGAGTTTCTTATCAATCTATGCCAAAGTGTGAGACCCTGTCTCAAGTAACAAATCAACCAATCAGTAAATAATAATAAATAAATAGACAACAATGAATAGGGCTCAGCATAAAGCTCACTGGTAAAGCACTTCTCTAGCATGAACAAGGCCCCAGGTCCAATTCTCAGTGCCTAATAATAATAATGAAAATAGTGCTTCAACAAACTCCTTTTCTGGAACCTTTCTAGTAACCTCCCTAAGTACCAAGAATAAAGTGAAAGCTATCTAATAAGACGTTTGCAGTTTCTTTTTTTATGTTTTTTACTGAATTTTTGAGAATTTCATACAATATATTTTGATCATACTGAGGACTTCCCCTTCCTTACTAATCCCACTACATACATACATACAAACATACATACATACATACAAACATACATACAGATAGATAAGAGAGAGAGAGAGAAACAGACAGACAGACATTAGGGCCTACCAAGTCAAACTGTCCCCAAATGCCCTTTGGTATGGATCCATCCACTGGAACCTGGTTAACCTACCCGCCCTTACAATTAAGGGACTGGAGAGATGGCTCAGTGGTTAAGAGCATTGGCTACTCTTGCAGAGGACCCAGCACCCACTTGGAGGCTAACCACCATCTGTAACTCCAATTCCAGGGGATGCAGTGCCCTCTTCTGACCACTTTAGGCATTGCATGACATGGGTTCACTTACACACATACAGGCAATACACTTATATACATAAAATAAAAATAAAAATAAATGGCTAAGCTCATGACTTCTTTTATCTTCCATCTTTGTTTCTAATTGATATGGGAGACACATCTTAACTGTGCTTGGAATCACTCTCTCCTGGTCTCTCTAAAAGAATGCTGAAAAGTAGAATTCAAACCACTAAACTTACTTAAAGAAAAACTAAAATAAAAGAGGCTCAAACTTTCCTTTAAAAAAAATTGAAAAGGCAGAAACATTCCTTCATAACTCAGTCTATGAAGAAGGCATTACCCTGATACCAATGCCATTTCAAGGCACTACAAAAACAAAATCAAAGATTAAAAAAAAAAAAAACCTTCAAATCAGTATTCCTGTGACATAAATGCAGAGATTCTCAATACCAGCAAACTAATTCAACAACATATGAAAAGGAATATATATCATGAGCAAATAAGATTTATTCCTAACTCAACATTCAAAATCAACCAATATGATACACCGCAGAGAAATAAGGGCAAAAATGAACTGCAAGTTCATCTTAATAAATGTAGGAAACTGACAAAAATCCAATGTAGATTCATGATAAAAAAAAATACTCAACAATTAGGACAGGGTGGTCATTACCCCAGTATAATGGTCACATGTGAGAAATCCACAGTGAATAACATAATAATGCCAAAAATCTACAAGGTTTTCCCTAGGATCATGATCAAGGCAAAGATATTAGCTTTTAACTCTTCTATTCAATCAAGTACTAGAAGTCTTAGCTAGAATGATGGGGCAAGAAAAAGAATAAAAAGTATTCAAATTGGAAACTACTAAGTAAAACTGTCTCCATTCACAACTGATAAGATTTGATATCTAGTATATACTAAACATATTTTTAAAACTGTCAGAACTAGGCAGGTATGCTGGCTCATGCCTTTAGTCTCAGCACTCAGGAGGCAAAGGCAGGTGGATCTCTGTGAGATTGAGGTCAACCTGATCTACATAGTGAATTCCAGGCCAGCTGGCACTACAGGATTGAAACCCTGTCTCAAAAGGACATAATTAATTAAAAATAACTTAGAACTAATAAACATATTGAACAAAATGTAAGAGAAAAACTCAATGCCCCCAAATCAATGATATTGGGTGTTGGGCATAATGCAGGGTGGGCCTAGCTAGGCCACCTGCCAGGAAGAATGGAGGAATGGCTCTCGTGGGTGTGGTGCTTCACACCGGTTACTTGTGAAGCCAGTTTCTGCCCAGCACCTGGATGGAACCTGATCCACCTGGGAACAAACTGCAATTGGCTGTAGTCAGGACCCCACCCCATAAGGCTATTGGCTAACAAGACCCATAAGACACTCTGCTCTTTCTTGAATAAATGAGTTTGCAGCAGACCACCACAGCTGGCTTTCCACTCAACTCCCAGAGTCTGTGTGTTGACTCTGTGCCTACTCACCCTCTCCCCTATGGCAGAGCTCCTTTGGTCCCCCTCAGGCTGGCCCTGAGTGCTGGGACCCCAAACATATATTATATCCCTTTTTGTTTTTATTAATTTTGATTTTTAGCCAAAAAAGAAACTGGCTACTATTCCTTGGGGTGTTTTTACCCTAATCTGCCTAACTAAATTCTATCTCCTATTCTTACCACATCACCCACTGAAGAGGTCACCCCAATTGCCAATAGGGAATTGGGGCGATGACTGCTCTAGCTTCTTCAAAAGCTGGAAGGGGACATAGGTTGGAGTGGCAATAGAGTACCCCGTCAGTGAGTGTGTCTAAAAGACCCCTAAATTGCGTAACTATTAACTGTAGGGGGAGAAGAAGAGTCCTTAACTGGTGCCTGGGAGATGTGAAAAATAAAGGCAAGAATAGTCAGAGAGATAGGAAACCAGAAAAGTCAAAACAAGGAAAATTCTCAAATGTAGGTTCCTCCTTGTTTCTCTCTTGGCTGCCAAAGCTGGTCTTGAGATTTCTGAAGTCAGAACTTGTCCTCAGGCACTTTGATAACTTGTTGGAATAGTCAGAATCAAGACAAGTTCCCTCCTAAATGGCTTCTAGACATGGAAAGAAAAGAAATTATTCAATGGTTAGGCCAGAACCACAGTGGGCTTGACTTTCTTGACAGGAGGTATGCACTACATTGTTGAAGATGGAATCCTGTTGGATGTTTAAGATCATACAATTGACCCAAATAAACCAACTTATTTTTGCTTTGAAGGTCAGCTGAATATCTGTTCCTCAGGGGGATCACATGGGCTTAGAAGCAGCCCCTGGCTCCCTAGTCCTTTCTTTTACCAATTTCACCTGTGTGAAGATAAGTCAGGAAGTCCTGCTGGACCATAGCTTCAATTAGAAGCATTTAAGGAAACATTTTCCTGTGCTGACTTTCTTCTTTACAGACTGGACACTGGTTTAAGTCCTTCTAGTGGGGTCTCCACGACCTCCCTGAACAGTAGGACAGGTGACTCATTACAATTACAGGACATTTTAAGAGACGGCTCATAATCCCCTGGAACTCAGTTGACCTTAGAGGGCAAGAGACAAAAATTCTTCCCTTTAAATCCCTCTGACCAAATTAATATGGGCCTCTAAATATGATTGTTAAACAACCAAGAAGGTTAGTTACACCAATCCAGCACCTCCAATTACCATATGCTATACAGCTAAATCATTCACTCCCTCCTCTGAGATGGAGTTACTGAACAATCCATGTTCAATATAATCCACTGAGACATGCAGCCAAAATGTTGGCAAAAACCAAACATTCCCAAACTAACTCCAACCAAATTGAAGTTTATAACCTCTTGCATAATCACTGAGGAATTTTAGGCCGAGGTTGCTATCTATCTTCTCCAAGAACTGTAAACTGAACTAGTGACTTTTTTGTTGGTGTGACCATAAGATGAATAATAACCTCTGTTGAAATTAGTCTATCCCTTAGTTATTCTCAACAGCACAATGACCTTACCCTGAGGCTGTTTTGTTCTTTTTTTCTGTCACAGAGTCAGGAAAAGCCTGAGCCTGCACAAGAATCTTGACTTGAGTCTGAAGTGGGATAGCCAATCCCAGTTCCAGAGTCAGCTTCTTAGTGTTACCAGTATGATTTACACACACACACACACACACACACACACACATTGTTTCTCTAACTCAGTGGTTTCCATGGGACAGAAGAGCTGTTGAGTTCAGTCACTACTAGCAGGGATGAAAACACCTGTCCCTGCAGCAATTTCTGTTGCTATCACCTCTGCTGAGTAGCAAAACACAATAGTACAGATAATGCCAGGTGAGGTTAGGACAGGACACAGCTGTCTAACTGGGAAAAGATCAGTTGTGCTTGCATTGTTTAAATGGTATGCAGAGGAGATGTAGGTGGAAATCGAACTCACAGCCTTACATATTCTAGGCAAGCTTCCTATTTTCCCAGCCCAGCAAACTGCAAAGTGAAAAAAGCTGAAATCCTATGTAGTTGAGGAAAGTAAGGTACCCCAGGGCAAGGCATGTGGAGCTGGTGGAATTTATCTGGTCCACTTGGTAATTAAGGAACCTAACTGGGAGTAACTAACAAAGGCCTGATTAAGCAAAGGGGGGAGTAACGAAGGTCCTAGAATGCAAAAGTCAATGTCTGAAGTAAAACCAGGTCTTAAACAAGGGGATCAAACAGTTGCCTGAGCATCTGGGAGCGCGGGTTGGATGAAACTCCCCCCAAGGACTCAGAAGCCCGAGCATGTAAAGGCTGTGCTGGTTTCCTGGCACACATTGGAGGAGGGGTGGGTGTTGTTTTAGCCTCCTTTTTTTCCTTAAAGACAAGCTGCAGGGGAAAAACCCCAAGTGCTTGCAGCTGTGGAGTTACCTGGTGGGAGGGGAGATTGTTCATTACCATACAGGCCAAAATGGCCAACACTGGGATTCACTGAGATATGCAGACAGAATGCTGGGGGCCAAACTGCCCCACGTCCCAGTGGGAGACTCCTGCAGATCCTCCAGCCTCCAAGAGAGTCCTGCAGGCGCCACCTAAAAAGACTTGCAGGTATATGTAAATTTCTAAGAGCACCCCAGTTAAAGCCAGCAGGGGCCATTAACATTTGAAAGGTCTGAGCCTCCTGAGTCCTTTCAAAGTTTCACACCCCTGGAGCCTGGAGGGTGATCTCAGCCCCTGCTGCAGCTTGGTCCTGCTGCAGGTCCCACCCACAAGAGTGAGCTGAAGCATTTTTAAATCAAAGATGGGAAAACCAGCCTTCCCCAGGCCGATTACCCACATGATGTCTCCTCTGGAGAAGCTTAGCTAATAGCTTCACCTCAATTCCCAAAATATAGAGGGAATTAAACCCTCACTTGATTCCAGCCTGATCAAACCAAAAAAAGGAGGAGCCAACACAGATCTCAGGGATCATGAGGCAGCATGTGCTTCCTTTGGGGCAGGGAGACAAACACAGGAGGGGGAACAAAAGGAGGGGGTCCTCCTCTACTCTTGAGGACTGAACAGCACACAGAACACCGGGGGCCTACCCACTGAAAGTCAGACTGGGAGCATCTCACCAGTGTCGAGGAGTGGCGGAGTCCCTGTTCTAGGCGTCAATATGTTGGGGGTCCCAGCACTCAGGACTAGCCTGAGGGGGACCAAAGGAGCTCTGCCATAGGGGAGAGGGTGAGTAGGCACAGAGTTAACACACAGACTCTGGGAGTTGAGCGGAAAGCCAGCAGTGGTGGTCTGCTGCAAACTCATTTATTCAAGAAAGAGCAGAGAGTCTTATAGGTCTTGTTAGCCTTATGGGGTGGGGTCCTGACTACAGCCAATTGCAGTTTGTTCCCAGGTGGATCAGGTTCCATCCAGGTGCTGGGCAGAAACTGGCTTCACAAGTAACCGGTGTGAAGCACCACACCCACGAGAGCCATTCCTCCATTCTTCCTGGCAGGTGGCTTAGCTAGGCCCATCCTGCATTATGCCCAACAATTGGGTTCTTAACATTGTTAATTCATTTGAGTAAATTTTTTTGTAAAAATCTAAATGTAAAAGGTAAAATTATAAACCTATTAAAAGAAAATGTCTGAGGACAGAAGCTTCATGACATTGGATTTGACTGTGGCTTCTTGGGTATGACACAAAGATTTATACAAACAAGTAAAAAAATGGACTTCATGAAAAATTTTTTAAAGTGTGTAAAAAAATGGTAAAAAGAAGGTACATAGATGTAAGAAAACATCTGTAGAACATATATGTGATGATTGACTAATAGCCAGAATATATAAAGATCTTTAAAAATTCAACAACAAAAATGCCATTCCCAAAAGACAAATAACCAAGGTGTGGTGACTCATTCCTGTAATGCTCACCCTCAGGAGGCTGAAAGAAGTGGAGTTCAAGCCAGGCTGGGCTACACAATGAGTTCCAGATCAATGTGGGTTACCTACTGAGGCTCTGTCTCAAACAGTAAATGGGGTAGGGGCCGTAGACACATCAAAGAAGGCATACAAATGGCCAATAGACACATTAAAGGGTGTGCAGTATTATGAATTCTAGAAGTGTAAATCAAAACAATGAGATGCCATCTCACCCATTAGGATAGCTACTGTTAAAAACAAAACAAACAAACAAACAAACAAAAAAACAAAAACCAGAAAATTAAGTGAAAAGATTTGGAGAACTGGAACCCCTATACAGTATCGAGAGAATGTAAACTGGTAAAGGTACAAGCCATTATGAAGAAGAGCATGATGGCTCCTTTAACCAATAGGATTATCGAATGATCCAGAAATTCCACCTCTGGATATGTACTCAAAGCAAAATCTCAGTTATCAAAAGACATATGATTGGTCAAGATATTTGAAATACTATTCAATGTAATACATTATCAGGGAAATATAAACCAAATCCATCATACTAAGACATTGCCTTGCATCTGCTAGAATAGCTATTATGAAGAAAGTGAAAAATAGGAGCTGGAGAGATGGTTCAGTGATTAAGAGCACTGGTTGCTCTTGCAGAGAACCAAGGGGTTCAGTTCCCAGCAGCTAACAACCATCCTAACTCCAATTCCAGGGGAATTAGACACCCTCTTCTGATTTTCTCAGGCACTGCACAACACGCCATAGGTGCACTTACATACATGCAGGCAAAACTCATACATAAAATAACTAAAATATTTTTAAAAGAAAGTGAAAAATAGCAAGTATTTGAGAAGTGTGTAAAAGGACCCTTATACACTGTATGTTGGAATGTACATTTGTACAGCTAATATGGAAAACTGCATAAAGGTGACATAAATAATTAAAATAGAAATACAATATAACAATCCTATTTCAGAGAGACTATCCAAAGGAAATCAATTCAGTGTGTAGAAGAGTCATCTGCACTCCCATGTTCACTACTTTATTATTCACAAAAAAGGTAAGACACGGAATCTAAATATCTCGCAAAAGAAGACTGGATTAAAATACAAAGCATATATGCACAATGGAATAGCATTTGACATTAAAACAAGAAAATATTGTTGTTTGCAATAGCATTGATGCACATGGAAGGCAATGTGTTAAGAGAAATAAGCCAGGCACAGAAAGACAGGCAGCATATGACCTCATGCACAGTCTACAAGAGTTTGGTTTGTGGAGGCAGAGAGTACAATAGTGCTTGTAGGAGGTTTGCGGGAAGTTTGGAAAGACGGTGGTCAAAGCAAACAATTTCAAACACGAGGAATATGTTCAAGAGAACTATTGTACATCATGGTAGCTACTGCTAATAACAATATACTTCAAAACTGCTAAAAGAGAAAAATGGTAAGGCCTGAAATATCTGTACATTCAGTCCATAGCAGCGTTATAAGAGGACAAATGTGGAAGAAATTCAAGCATTTATGGACAAATAAACATGCAAAATATGGCATATACACAGTATGAATTAGTTGTCAGTCTTAAAAGGGAAGAAAATTCTAATATATGTTCAATGTACATGAACCTTGATATTATTCAGCAAAATAAGCTAGCCACAAAAAGAAATATTGTGCAATCCATTAATATTTTATATCGGGTCAAAATCAGAGAGAAGATGAAGGGAAGCAGAAATGAGTTATTTCCTGAATACAAACTTTCAGTTTCACAAGATGAAGAGAATTCTGGTGACCCATGTGGTGACAGTTGAACAATAGTATTTTAATAGCACTGACCTGTACACTTAAAATTGATTAAGATGGCAAATTTTATGCCACATATTTTACCATAATAAAAAGGTAGAGATATGATAGAGACCTGCAGACATACATCTTTAGCGAGACTATCTTCTCTCTAAATGGCACTTCCCCATGGTCACCCTTAAGAAAGCAGTGCTTTGTAACGCAGCATGGCTTCAAGGCAGAGCTCAGCATTCTGAACCAAGAATGTTGCCACTGCCACTCCTGACAGGTTACCTCATTAATGTGTGGACTGAGATAAAGCGAAGGTGAAATGATCTCGCCCAGAAAACATTAACTATGACAGTTAACACAACACAGCTAACCTGCAGGATGAATATCCACCATGATCCCCAACAAACATTTTAAGAGTGGGAAACCAGGTTACTAACAGCACTAGGACATGCTATTGCAGGCTGGAGTGGCATTCTCCCCTCCCTGCTGCTCTGTGATCACACCACCCTTCAACATTAACACCTATGTCCTCCTTCACTTTCTGTCTCTCTGTTCCCCTCTAGATGGTGAAATCTTAGAGACAGTAGTTGTGCAAGGTATCTTGTTCATAGTAGCTGACACACAGTGCTAAATGTTTTTTTACGGGACTTTAGAATGCTAAAGATTTGTTTCTTGAAGGCTGAAATGGAAATTTCATTAGCCCAAACAGGTAAAGACCATGCCTAATGAAACACATGGTACTATACAAGGCAGATAGCAAGGCAAATAAATCAAAGGGATTTTGGCATACGGAGGTGTAGAAATAGTTCCTGCTAAGTGCTAATGCCATCTCAACCACTTTCATCATGCAAAAGCTACTCCAATATGAACAACTTGCATCTGTGCCTGTCATGGCATTAAAACAAATTTTCTTGTGGATCGGACTCTGGAGACAAGGTGAATGTGCCAGCAAGCTTGTAAATAAGAAGGCCAGAAAGTTGGCAGGGGAAGGAAATGTATCATCTCAGCTTCTATTTTCTTTAATGTATTGTGCAATCTATAGGGATTTATATAGCTACAGTTTAGAATCCAGGTATTCCAAAATGATGGTGATGACTGACATTAGAAGGTGCTTATGTACTGACATTTCTGAACTGCATCTGCAAGGAGCAGGCTGAGAGTTTGCACTTAGAAAGATTCTTGTCTAACCTACCCTGTAAGAAATAAAATCAGTAACAATGTTCATTGTTTTGGCTTGTCCTTCACAAATAGAGTGGCATACAATAATGAATATTTAAAGTACACAGTTTTAGAAAGCTGGAGAAATGATTCAGGGGTTAAGAGCACTGGCTTTTCTTATAGAGGACCAGGTTCAATTCCCAGCACCCACATGGCAGCTAACAACCCTCTGTAACTCCAGTTTCAGGCGACGCCTTCTGACCTCCTTGGGCATTGCACAACACAGATGTACATATCTACATGCAAGCAATATACTCATACACATAAAATATAAAAATAATAAACAAAATCTTTAAAAAAATAGAATATGGCTTTAGTAACTGATACTTGTGATCATATATCTTAATGAAGGTGTTAAAATTCCCCTTTAACCTAGATATAATTCAAGAATCAAAAGTAAAATTTTAAAATTTAAAAGGTAATTGACTTGAAATACTTCCAACTGTCAATGAAGCAAGCCATGTAGATAAATCACAATTTATTAACTCTAAATTGTTATTTTAGGATCCCTAAGATGGACAGATTTAAAAATTCAGTTTATTTCTATGAGAATTAAAGGCCAAAAGCCCACAGCTAATATTTCACAATTATGACAGACTACACATTATTTGAGCAATCAGTAACCTCATTAAATTAACAGAATAAGCTAGGGTTAATGCACACAGAATTAAAATTTCAGTTTCTGACACAAGGATCTGTAAGGAAAAACTGTGAAAGGTTAATCTAATAATAGTTATTTATGGAATATTTTATTCAGGATTATTTCTAACCTCTCAAATGTAATCAAATTAATATGATTACATTTTCAAGAGCCTTTTTAAAACCAACAATTTAAAATTTTTCCCAAACCCAGTAACTAAAAGACAAATTCTCACAGATTTTTGTCTATAAAAGGCAAGATAAATGATGAAGAGAGACAAAAAGTGTAACTGGGCTGAATGCTACTGGAATACATTATGCACGGGTATAAATGTTAGAATGAAACCCATTATTAAGTATAATTAACATATGCTAATAAAGACATTAAAAGAATGGGAGAAATTTGGCAGCCTCCTGGATGTCAGCTTCAAACAGAACGGACAATGACATCACAGAAATTGAGTGACCCAGAAGAAAATAGGAAACTATCAATATTAGGAAGCCTAAAATAGTTCATAAACTCAAGGCAGGAGAATCCTAAGACACAGAAAGTATTCACATCAGGTTCCTGTCTTGTGGTGGATCTGTAACCAGGCTGATTTATGATCTATTTTTAATGAACACTGAGATAGAAATTACAGACCCAACCTCAGGTGCTTACTGAGTGATGCCTCTCCACTGTTGAATACATAGGCTTGTCTGTCCTCACTCCTCTCATTTTTCTGTTAGTTAACAGTCAGACATCAAATTCTTCTTGTGTCCAAGGTGTGATTCTTTAGCATCTACATGTTTTTAAGATTAAAAAAAATGTTTAATTATGTGCGGGTTGCATATTAAAATATAGGTACCCGCGGAGGCTAGAAAAGGGCAGATCTCTTGGAGCTGGAGTAATAGGCATGGAGGGGGGCATGGGAGATGGATGCTGGGAACCAGACTCAGGTGCTCTGCAAGAGCAGAAGGCACCCAGTCGCTGAGCCATCTCTCCACCTCATCATCCATATTTGTAATAAAAACTTTGGATCATAGGATCTAAACTGGCTTGTTAGATAATCCCAGTCTCAGAGTTGACAGTGATGCCTGATCCACTGCTGAGGAGAATCATGAGGGCACCTGCTTATCCAGAAGAGGCACAATGCCAGCTCAGAGCCTGGGGACATGTGAGATGAGGCATGTGTGAGATACCCATGTGTCTGAGCTGGGTACATGTGAGATGACACATACCCCCATATGTCTGAGGCCACTCTGCTATCTCTTGTTTTGTTTTTCATTTTCCTTTTTCATTCTATGGAATTAAAGTAAAGCAAGTCGAGACACATTCTACGATGGTAACGTGCAACCGCCCTTCTTCCCATTCCCCTTCTTGGCTCTTGGTACGGTAGACTGGGGTTTGGCTAGGCGCATGCGTGAGCACAGTCAATGGGAGGAATATATGGAAGTTGCTTTAAATAAAATTAACTTCTTCAGTGTACTAAAAGCATGGTAGGCTATGTAGCACATCAATCCACACGTCACCTTCATCATTCCACCTGGCAATGTAGCATCACTTTCTCTAGTTCCTTGTCTGTGGTGGTCCACATCTGAGCATGAAGAACTCCAAACCTGCAAAGATGTTTCACAACTCCCACCTATCCACATAGGAAAATGCACAGTAACAAAACAACTATGAATTAATCAAAAATGCTTTTAAATATTTTATTAGCATGTATAAACTACACACATTAATAAGGTTCAGGATGTTATTTCAACATGTGCATATCCAGCCTTCATTACAAGTCCTTCACTTTCCAACAGCTAATAATCTGTTCAGTATTCCAATCTCCTTCTTCATATCTACCACATATGAAAATGCTGTACTTATCTTCTACATCTGAATCACTTTCCTAAAAATGTCCTTCAATGCCAGCAGTTTTCTGATAACAGCGGGAATTCATTCTTCTTTATGATGGAATAATGTTCCAGTGTGTATATTTACTACATTTTAAAATCCACTTGTTCATTAAAGGGTACCCAGAATGATCATCTTACATGAAAGTGTCTGTTTAGTATATTGGTTTCATTTCCTTAGAGTTTATACCCAGATGCAGGATTGCTAGGTCATGTGGTAGCTCTGTTTACTTTTTGAGGACTCTCCATACAGCTCTTCATAACAGTTGTGCTAATTTGCATTCCCTCGACTGATGAAGGTTCCACTTGTGTCCACATCCTTACCACCCGCTTTCTGCTAGTTTGCTATGGCCATTCTAACAGGTTAGGTGACCTTATTTGCCTTCTTTCATGACTAACAATATTATGATACTGAACTTTTTTCTCATGTACTTGTTGGTCATCTTATTTCTTCTTTTGATTCTATACAAATCATTTGCTTTGATTTGGATGACTATTTTGTTGCTGTTCCAATCTTTAGAGTTCCTGGACATTAATGAGTAGCTCACAGATAGTTTTTTGGTTTTGTTTTGTTCCGTAGGCCTCCGTCCACTCTTACTTCCTTAAATGTGTTCGTTAGATTTAATTCCAGCCATTTTTGGTTGTTTCCTGTGTTTTGAAGGTGACGTTAAAACACCATAGTTCACACAAGGCCTTTAAGTTTTCTGTTACTTTTTTGATGTAGTTTTATAGTTTTTGGTCTTATTTTCAGGTCTTTGATTCACTGTGAGTTGATTTGCATACAGGGTGAGAAATAAAGGCCAAGTTTCTATCCATTGCATATGGACACCTACCTGTCTCACTTGTCTCAGCACCTTATTTTTTTGAGACAGGGTCTCAGTGTATCCACAACTGGCCTGGAACTTACTACGTAGACCATGCTGGACTCAATCTTGCAGAGATCTACCTGCCTCTGCCTCCCTTGTATTGAAATTGAAGTCATGCTAGAAGTTGGTATTAGATCCCCTGAAACTGGAGTTACAAATGGTTATTAGCTGCCGTGTGGGTGCTGAGATTTGAACCTCAGTTTTCTGCAAGAACAACTAGTGCTCTTAACCACTGAACCATCTCTCCAGCCCCCACGTCCCCTTTTAATAAAAATTAAGAGTAATTTTATATTTAATTACCCTAACTGCATGTATATGTTTGAAACTCTTAACATGTGCATGCGGGATAGAGATGCCACTTTAAGTGACTCAAGGACTGCTTTCCTTGAGGTTCTCCAGCACATTATGACTCTCAGTTGGAACCCATGTCATTGCTATATTTTTTATTTAGTATTGCCCTTACTTTCCCTTGGATATAATTCATTTCTCTAACTGTCTCTTAAATATGGGAATAAACGGTCCCGGGAGGATTCTGACTTCAAGACCATCCTGGGCCACATAGACTTTGTCTCAAAGAGCAACAACAAATTTCTAGGCTTAATAATTTAAAGTATCTTAGCATTCTATGTTCTCATGGGCAATAGCCTTGCCAACAATAGATGTCTTCCACTCCCTGGGTTAGGACGTTATTTTTCTAGCAGGATTCTCTCCACATTACCCAAACATACAAGAAAGTTGCTATATGACTTAATGGTTCTAAAAAGTCCCCTCTCCCACTAGCTTTTGCAAAACTAAAGCCTGGAATTTAGTTAACTGCAGCAGGTTGGCCTTGAACTTACAATCTTCCTGCCTCAGTTTCTAGAGTGCTATAGTTATAAGGATGTGCTGCCAAACTCAGCTACAAGAGTCTCATTCTTACTGATATTATTTATCTTTAATTCTGATTTTACATGGATTAAAAAGTATTACATATATATATACATATGCATGCACAAACACACACATATATATACATATATATACATACATATATATATATATATATATATATATATGTCTTTTTTGAAACAGGGTTTCCCTGTAGCCCCCACTGGCCTGGAACTCACTATGTAAACCAGGTGGGCCTTGAACTCACAGAGATCCGCATGACTCTGGCTCCTGCGGACTGGGATTAAAGGCATGTGCCACCATGCCTGGAAAAGAAAGTAATATTTTAAAAAAATTTCTGTGCCATATATTTAAAGTACAAAGCACGTGAATGCTATATATAAATAGCATAAAGGTTCATTTGGTGAAACAGATGAAAATAGTCATTATATCTCACACACTCAAGCAGTCCTGACATTTTTTTGGCTTTGTTAAAAGCATCTACAATCTACTCATTTAGAATGAATCTCATTAACAGCTTAATTTTAGTACCACTGTCTTTATGCTGCACAGAAGATCCCTGATTGTGTTAAGGTCAGAGTTCTTTACTATAACCTGATATTCTTTACTAAAGTATGTGTTAATAACAGGCTGATAAAAGACAGTTTAGAGGCCTTGATTCAGGTGTGGCAGTAAAAAATTAGAAATAAAAATAACACGTTGAATTCTAGACAAAACAAGGGCACCAGATTTTTACTCGTTTATTTTCAATGTAGGTGAGATCCTCTGACCTTTTTTGTAAGAAACTACGTTGAAGACATAAAAAATTCCATTATTGTGATACAAATGCAATTACAGAAAGAAAATTTAGCATAGTGCAGTCAATGGTGATAATTCCAATTACCCAGTGAAAGTGGTGGAGTCGGCTGAAATCAAAGAATCTGATTTTTTTTTCAGTAGTAGTCAATCTGAAGAACGCCTGATCCCTTTCTGTTATTCACTGTGAACTGAGGTGAAATAATAATTCTAAACATTCATTCCATTTAATCAACCAAACAGAATGTCTGTACTATGTCTTAATATTTTAATTGTGTCCAACTCCTTTCACATAATGTCTTTGCTCATAACAAATTCAGCAGGAGATAATTTTGTTGCTTCGGTCAAATGGTAAAATTATGAACTAATATGGTACTAGTACCTGAAAGGAAGTTTTTCGTTAAAACCATATTAGAGTTAATAAAAATAAGAAAATATGATAGAAAACTTAGTTTTGGAGCTTCTATGCAAATTCAGATAGTTTGTTCACTGCTAATATCTTTAAAAGAATGACAATTTTACATGCATCTTTCGCTGCAATAGACAGGGTCAAATGTATCCCAGTAGGTAGCTGAGGATAATAATGATAATTTTGAATTTCCTGATCTTCTTGCTTCCACTTCCCAAGTGCTGGGGTGACAGATGTGAGCCATCACACCTGGTTTATGCAAGGCTTTGAACCGAGGGATGACTTCTTGCTAGAGAAGTTTTCTACCAACTATGCTACGTGCCCTCAAGAAGGGGCTTTGTAGAGAAAAATGCAACTAAATCACACTTATCAAGCTTTTAGGTGATATTCTACCAATTTACAAAAGCAAACAAAGAGAAAACCATAATAGAAGGACAAGTCAAATTATACCCAGGAATGCAGTGAGCAAAATATATACATGGAAACTGCAAGACAACAAAGCCAGCTCTACTTAAAAACAGACTGCAAGGATAAAGAAGGGGAAAGGAGAGGTGGAAGGCAGGCAAGGGGCCCTGTGATCATATTGTAAGAGGAGATAATTATAAATATGAGTAAGTTAGGTAATTTATCATACGGAGGAAGCACTGGTAAATTTAGATATGGTATGTATTTTTAGAAATATGCTAGAGTATGGCTCAGTGGCTAACAATACTGATTGCTCTTGCAGAGGACCCAGGTTTGATTTCCAGCACACACAGAGCAGCTAACAACTGTTCATAGCTCCAGTTCCAGGGAATCTGACACTCTCTTCTGTCTTCCCCAGGCACTGCACAACACAGGTGCACTTACATGCATGCAAGGCAATACACTCATACACATAAAAAAAAAATTTAAAGGAGAAATATGCCAGAGTAGATACACTAAATATATGTTGAAGTACTCATGAATATGACTGTAGAGTTTCTAGAATTATGCCTTGATGATCCAAGTATGGAAATAGATGGAAGTAGAATTGAGAATAATTTACCTACAAGTTAATTGTTGTTGAAGCAGATGATGGATGGGCTTATGGGGCTTCAGTACAGTCTCCTTATCTTAATTTTGAAATGCCCCACGTTTTCCTTGGCGTGCCAATGCACCTGGAACCCACAGACTGAACGACGTAAACAGCGCATACCCACTGTCTTCTGAGGTTCTCTGCCTTGCCTGCAGATGGCCACCTTCTGGGTGTATTCTTCCATGGTCTTTTCTTTACATACACCTAACCCTGGCACCTGCCCCTGAGTCTCTCTGTGAGTCCAAATTTCTTCTTCTTATAAAGACTATAAAGTCAAGTTGGATTACAGTTTATGGTAAGAATTCCACTTTAACGTACATATATCTTTAAAGTCACACACTGAGGAACTGGGACTAAGGCTTCAAAACAAATTTCAGAGGGACAAAATTCAACCCATAATACTATAATAAAAATGTAAACTACAAAGCAGAATATTTACAATATAATATTTAAAGACAAAATAAATACATAACTCTTACAACTTCATAAAATTTAAAAAGATATGAATTGGTTCTTGGCCTAGATCTTAAACCTGTCTCACATCTTCACCTTTTAATGCTTATACTGGCCTGTATACTACTGTAAGTCTTAGAAGGACTTCTAGATGAAGAGCCACACTCAATCAATGTCTGAGAGGGGGAGAATCAGTGTTCTACAGAGAAGAGCTCCTTTATAGGTTGTCCAGTCCCAAGGAAAGCATTACTTAATTTTGAAGGATTTACTCATCCTAAAAAGAATATTAAATCTCACTTTCAATATTAAGTACAAATTTGGAAACTGATATGATTTAGGTAACAACCTAGTTAGAAAAATTAGTTAACTGTTCACCCAGTGTCCTGTATTCACATTTCTACATTGTTTTATGCAAAGGATTTACATGAACTCAAACTACTTTACATAAGATAATGCATTAGCTGTAAGTCATCATTAGATTAAAAACAAAATCCTGACAACCTATACAAACAGAGCCAAATAAAGCGATAAAATTTAATAGGCGTAAATGTATAATTGTACATTAGGGGCTAAAAATGATTACTGGAAAAATAAAAGTAAAAAGGAGTCTGGCTTTACAAGAACTCACATTAAAGTTTTTGTTGAAATTTTTAATTAGTAATAAGGGACTGATAATCAATAAAGTGCTCACTGAGAGTTAATGCATTATTGGTCTATACCAAAAACAACAGACGCTCCAGAGATCATCTCAGTCCACTCAAGGCTATCCAAGCTTTCTCTGGAACGTTTTGTTTTTGAGTGAGATTTCAAAGTACAATGCTAGAATGTGGGAAATATCTAGTTCTTTGTCACATGAAGGATAGTAGTGAACTTGGAGCTATTAGTCAAGCTAAAATAAGAAGGGCTGTATGTGGAAAGGCTTTAAGCCTACTCATCAGGTCAAAGGTGGCAGGAATCAACTTGGCCTGCTCACTTCTACTTCTGCTCATGCTTCAGAATTAATCACCTGCTCAGGGAAGCTTCCCAGACAGTGGCCCTGGCTTCCCTTTTCAATCTTCTCTATTAGGCAACAATCCTATTTCTAATTGTTTGTCAAAATGAGGTCAGACTTGGGTCTTAGTCCACTGGGGTTCCACAGACTAAGTGCCTGAGAAGCGATGGAAATTTAAGCCTCAAAATCCTGAAGGCTGCAAGTCTAAGAATAAGGTACTGGCAGATCTGCAGTCAAGGATGGTGCTTGTTCTCTATCCTAACTTACTCTTCTTTTATAATGACATTGATCCCAATCACAGGGCTGTGTTCTCATGATCTAACCCCTCCCCAAAGTCCCCTTCTCCCAATACCATCCTCTTGGGGTGTCGGGATTCAACATTAATTTGGGGCAGACCACAGTATACTACAAAGCTGGAAGTTGCCAGACAGGATAGACTCCATTTGATTTGTGAGTCCTAGAACTTCCTTCTTAGCTCAGATGATTGAATGAGCATAAGCATGAAAAAATGTAAGAAACAGGAAGACATTTGAAAGTACAGTGGCTCTGAGACTCATGGACAGCCTTAAGAAATGGCATTTTCACTTTCATGGAGGCCCTGGCTCAGGGCTAAACAGCAGGGAGGTGGAGGGGATTAAGGCGGCCAAAGAAAAGGATTTTTAGATTCTTTGTTAACCCAGAAATTATTATTTGAATTTTGCTGAGAAAGATTATGTTTATGACAACATAGATTTCAATTTAGCACAGCAATTCAATTCTGATCCACGATGGAAGCGTTAAAGACACATTCTAATAATCAGTTCCATTCTAATCCAAATTTTGTTTGATGTTTCTCCCTCTCCTCTACGGCCTCCTCTTCTTACTCCTCAGAGCTGATGAATAATTTTCCCACTTCCTTGTTAAGAAGCATCAGACTTCAGAAAACACAGTAGCAGACCGTGAGGTGAGGTCAGACTCAAAAAAGTATTTCTGAGATTCTCAGGATCAACTGCGCCCAAAGCAAATGCAGATGTGTTAAGCAACACAAAGACATTACCTCTCCTTTCCCCTTTTTGCTGACTCGGCTTTTTTTTTTTTTTAACCAGGGGCCAGTTTTCCATAGAAACAGATCAGATTTACAGCAAATACAAAGATTGCATCTTTTATTTATAAGGCAAAAAACCACCCAAACACTTTTCATTAAAATTGTGTACCCTGTCATACTGGCTTTTGGAGTATTAGCCAAGCATTATGTAACTTTTGTTATTCTGGTGGGAACTAATAAGCTAAGACTGTGAAGGTCAGTGTCCTCAGAAGTTACGGAAATGATCAGGTCTGACATGGATTACTGAATGCCAGTTGTTCATGAAGAATATTGTAAAATAATGAACTGTTGCATAATGCTTGCTCTCCCCTTCTCATTCTCCTCTTCCTTCTGGGGAACATTTTTTATGTAAGTATTCTCCATCCCTAAATTAATTCATAGCCAATTATGGAATTAGAAAAGCAATGCTATTAACTAATAATAATAGAAACAGAAACATATGACTTTATTTTGAACCATATTATATAACAAGAACATTTTGAAAAACTAAATGGGCAGATAGGATAGGGTGAGGGAGTGGCAGAGTGGGTGAGGAGCTGGCAACTGATATCCTGAGAGGGGAACAGGGCTCCTGGGACTACACCCGGGCAAAGAGGTAGACAGAGGTCCACACAGAACAAGACCAGGACTCTACCATGTATGCAACAGAGATCACATCTACGACTTTTAAAGGTTGGCCTATCTCTATCTGATGGCTTCATTCCTCAGTGTAAGGACAAGGAAGCCGAGGTCTGCATTGCTGAGGGAATAGGAAGAGAACAGGAGCCACAGAATGTCAAATACTGCTTTCCTTCTGCACTTAAAACCCCACGGAGTGGACGATTGACTTCTACTTCACTGTACTCTGCTTATGTTTATATTTACATTTATACCCTTCTGTGTTTTCTATAACTTTACATAAATTCTGCCAAACAATGGAGTAATTCCTGGGCTTTCTATGTGTCTGAGACAAAAATGCATGTGAGCAAAAGTATGACTAACAAAATCAAGATCACACATATGTAGTCTTATGAGCAGTGCTTTTCAAACTAGACTATACAGAGAAACCACAAGCAAATCTTCTGAACATGCACGATTTCATTCAGCCTGCCTCAGGTGGAGCCTGAGTCTGCTTTCTAACAAGCTCCGAGGGATGTGGAAGCTGCTGGTTCACAGCCCACATTCAGGTAATAGATAAACCATGACACAAAACCCACCCTGGGCCAGGTACCTGTCCACTCTGTTGTCCCTGAGTTCCTGCATGCTTTCCTCTGCTTTGTGGGGACTGGGTCTATTGCAAAAAAGGTATTGAGCAAAGCCAAGCAACCCCAGATACCTTGAAGGGATGGTAGGAATCTGGCCTGCTCTGAATGATGCAATAACCTGGCCCCAGGAAGCCACTGTAGATATGAATCTTCTTTTCCCCAACAAAGATCACCCCAGACCAGAACCAGGTTTTTGGGTTTCATTTCCTCATTCCTAATTTCCACGTCATCCCTACAACCTTCCCACCTTTACCTAAAGACCCCACCTTTAACTTTCCTGCCTTCTATAACCATCAGAAAGGCCTCCCTATATAAACCCCTGCCTTGGTTTTGATAACCGAACTGCCCACTGACGCAGTACCCTGGGAACTCCTCCGGTCACACTCTGAGCCCCCTGAGGCCATGTTCGACCATCCTCCATTCTCTGGCATGGCTAAAGCACAACAGCCATGCTGGAGATGGAGACCCATCCACACTGCTTCAATGGTGAGGAATTTTCAGGTGCAATTACAGTGACCACACAGGAAAAGTAAACACTCTAAGAGGTTCTAAGAGATAAAAAAAACTGAATTGTTCCAAGGGTAGAGGACTACGTTTGATATGCATGGATTACATATGCTTCATGCCAATCGTGGAACAGGTACATGGTAGGTCTTATATTTCCTTTCACAAATGAATCCCTATGTCTGCCTAGCTTAAAACAATTGCAATTAACACCTTGGGAAGGTAGTGTGTCACTATTCAAATATCTCTAGGCAGTGAGATGATCTAGGTCCAATTTTCCAGATAACTGAAATTTACCTTTTAAGTTACCAGACATTTATTTTGGAGACTTTTCATTGAAATCTTTCCAGTATTAGCATTCACAGCAAGTATTAGTTTTCAAAATACTGTTCAACATAACTATATTACCCACGATACTTACCATTGTGTGCATGAGATGACAAGGCCAGAAGAGTTTCCTCCCTGTGTGGGGTTACATGCTTCCACAGTGAACCCTCAAGGAAACCTGTAAGCACTGTTCAGTTTCTTTGGAGCAATATTCGGTCCCCCTCTGCCATGGTCAGTGACAACAGCACACTGCTCTCCCATTCCCTTCTCTTCTACATTCTAATCTGCAGCCTTGTTTTTCAGACAGTACTCTCAGAAAGACTCCAAACCTGGCTCCCTTCTCACCTCTATGTGCTTTTACCCTTGCTTGCTTGTTTGTTTTTCCACTGCTGGGAATAAAATCCACAGCCAGGTAAGGGTTCTATCACTGAGCTACATCCCCAGGCCTCTTCTGTTTTCAAAGCAGAAGCCTCTTTCGGGGTTTTGGGTTATGCTTATTTGAGTCAATACAATCTTTTCAACTTGAATAAATCACGCAAATTGATCCCTCTCTAAGTAGCTCTTACCATAAACATGCAATACTCACTGGTCCCAGTGTCCTTACAGTACTGGACCAAGTACTGTCCCATGACTTTTAGTAGATGATTATACTCTCGAACATTAAGGAATTCTTGTTTATTATGGGATGGCTCCATGAGCTCCAAGGGAATGTTCACGATTCCAATTACACCTGCGCCAAGTCTGAAAGAGTAAGCGCGTATATGGAGTTTTAAAAAACGGCTAAAAAGAAAAGAAAAAAAAAAACAACACTTGTTATTTGCAATCAAATTTTTCAAAACTAAAACTAAATTCACTGTCTTGGTGGGGATCATGTCAAAGCTATCAAATTAACTTAAATATATTTCATTATCATAAGTCCATGGTGATTTCTGGTGTGTTTGGTTCTGTCTCACAAAAATTCCCTCAGCATCTCTTTGATCCATTAATATGCCTTTAATTCCAGCACTCAGGAAGCAGAGGTAAGAGGACCTCTGTGAGTTCAAGGCCAGCCTCGTCTACATAGTGAGTTCTAGGCCAACCGAGGCTACAGGGAAACCCTGTGTGTCAAAAAGACCACACACACACACACATACACACACACGCACACACAAAAATTCTCTTTTCAAACTTGTTGCCTAAATGGAGAGTCCAGTGTGTTGGGAAGGAGAAGCTGGAGGGTGAGGAAGCACAGGGGAGACACTGGCAAGGGGTATGAAGAAGAACATAGTATAATGACATGCATGTATGAAGATGCCATAATGAAACCCATTACTGTGTATGCTAAACTTAAAAATGAATAATAAATACTGATCCTGCTGTTTGCACACAGTATTAAAGTACACTCGTGTTCCTTAGCAAAAGACAGTAATTGGCTTTTATTTTTTTTTGTCTTCAAAGCTTAAATATAATTCCTGGTTTATGGTGTCACAATAAAACTACTTTCGTGTGAGCAATGAAAGAAAGCTAGCTCCTTGAGAGTGAGGCAGCAAGGTGATCAAAGCCCCCGTGACTCACACTACTGCTCGGACTTCTTGTCCATTCTGCCCTTTGCTGTGATATTTCTGCAGGACTCTACCTAACTGTCAAAGCTTGTGGAACTTTGGGAAAGAACCAGAACACATTATTCTAGATCCAAACCGATCAGAGATGCTTAATTCTACACACTCCCTCAGGAAAATGATAAGACAGGAGCTGCAAACAAGTCAACAGGGTTTCCTGAGGAGGTCGGGGATGTTACTTTTCTTTCGTTTTTCAAATTTCTTTAATGTGCTTGCATCGTTTTTTTTTTAAACTGGTAAAATATTAAAATCTAGAGAGATGGCACAAGAATGATAAAACATAAGGAAGTGTAGGAAGTGTATTGAAAACAATCTTTTTCTCAAAACATGATTTTCTTCTGAGAGCCAGCACACAGCCTCACAGTATCATAAACTGGGCAGATGAACACCTACAGGCTGGGAGAAGGCATGAGCAGCAATGTGACACCTGCTCCTGTGATGAAGAATTGCGCATCTCACTCTGCAGACAGAATCTGACCAGAGCCCCCCTTCCTGCGTGTGCAGCTGGAAACACACGTGTACTTACAAGGACCTCACTTTCAGCTGTGGGCCAACTTTCTCGTACATTTTGATCAACCGGTTATTACTGTAAATGAACATTCCAGCTTGACTTCGGTGTTCTATGTTCACTCCAAAGAATAGGGAGAGTGTTCTTGCTTTTTTCAGTTCTCTAGGATTGTATTTAGAAAAGTAATTTTAAGACATTTCATTAAGTAAAAATGCGCAACTTACAAAACGTCTAATAATTAATTCAGAGGGTAAAGATCAAAGGTATAATATATCCCATATTCAGATATTTTGAAAAATCTGGCAGATACTCTGTGCATCCAATTATTCTGCAAAATTACAATACAAATAACTATGCTGAGCAAGCACAAGCATTCATTCGTTCAAAAGAAGCTGCCTATTTAAACTTACAAGAATCAGAAACTGCTTTGAAATGTTAAGAAGTCTAAAACATATATTATAATATTGTTTAAAAATGATAATTAGACTGTGCCAAAAAAGGTATTCTTTAGCTTTCTCTCCAACATTTCCTAAAATTCAAAAATAAATAAAAGCTAATAAAGTTAATTTACACGGGCAACAGACAGAAACTCCTCCTTTCCTTACTCTATCCTTCTCTACTGGTTTTCAAGACTTTTCTATTAAAAGCATTATTATAGAAACTGAGAACTAGCAGACACTGATGCAGACAACCATAGCAGTAGGTGGATGCTTTGAAGTATTTGAACACTGTGCCTCACCTGAAACGTGGGAGGAATGTCTACCCAGTCGTGTGATATGATGAGACTAAGAGATTATTTTAGATATAAACTTGGAACTGATTAGATGCATAACAAATATTATTTTCCTTTCCCAGCCCAGAATGGCAACAAACAGGATTCTTCCTTTGTACTTACAATAATTGCACACGTGCACACACACACACACACACATATCTCTACACCCTGCTATTACAACTAATCGAAACAGACTTACTGAATTGAATAACTGCACTCACTAAAGAACAATAATAAAGCCCTAAGGGTCTTTCCTCCATGCATATGATACACAGAGTACATCAGATTTTCTGAGACATGGTTAACCTGTTGCATGGGTTAATGGATTATGTACTCTTAAATGCATATACACCCAAGGTCATTTATGGATCAAGACTATTTACTCCAGTATGAAATACCAATTCAGCAACAGAGTACTGAGTGTGTAAAGGATTCCAAGACAGGGCATTAAAAATATGATATCATCACTCTGGTAAGGGACATACTGATTATCTTCAAATTTTAAAAGGAAATAAGAGTTTCCTGCCATGATGTCATTACTTTGTATGCTAACTTTAAAAAGAAATGAAAATTAGCATTTCCTATTAAAAATATTCAAGGCATTTGCCATCATTATTAGCTATATGTTTTTACATATTACACTATGATTAGAAACATGTTCTTTCTGAAGATGAAAAAAGTCTTAGTTTTCAATGGAAATTTCTATGAAATTTAAATAATTTTGATAAATGCATTAGTAACATCTCAAATTTACATATTTTGATAATTGAAAAATTAATACTTTAAAATTAAGTTGGGAAGAAAGTTATAATTATATTGCCTATATGAGTCACCAAAATAATTTTGAAAACTAATCACCATCCTGTAAAAAGTTTCCCAACAATGTCAGTTTTCTCTCTGACTTTACTTGCTGAGCAGTCCTTTTCTATTTAACTTGTCTAGCATCTAAGCTGGAAATCAAGTCAAAATTACAAATGCTGATATTTATTTTTAAGATAGTTTCATTGTTTAATTTTAATTATATATAAGTGACATATTCCATTCAAACATTGTTTCTTATCTTAAATTCTAAGCTCCGGCTTAAATGAGAAAAGACTGAGGGCAAAGCTGTCAACTGATCTCCTGCTCAGATTTTTTCATACAGACATCCTCATAAAGCCTAAACTGCCAAACTCTGAGGTAATTTCTGACTTGTATTAACAATATGTAGGCATATATGCACACAAGCCAATAAAACCTTCATCTGTATTTTACATTGTGTGTCTTGGTTGGGGAACCTTTTAACATTAAGAGCTAAAAACATAATATATTGCATGCTAAAAAAAGAAATTGTCATTATAACCAATAAATCTGCCCTCATAGAAGTCAGAACATCACTAGTTAAGTTCTGGGGTTCTTTTGCCTAACCTCTGCTTCTCTCGAAGATTTTTACGTTTTGCTTCCACATCTTCCAGAGCTTTCTGCAATCTATCCTGGAGAGGCACATTTAATTGGAAAGAAACATAAGGACACTGAATTAATGACCAATGAGTTGATGCCCCATTATTCAATGTTTCAAGGGTAACAATGATAGCTCACGTTGCACTTAGTAGAAAAACAACAGATATGTGAAAACTGGTTAAATTCCAATAGCTAAGAAGATAAACTCTACCACTCTCTTTTTGTATATTCTGGGATGCCCTCTCTGCCTGTCTTTTATTCTGTGTAATGGCAGAAAGTCTTTGACTTAAACTACATGAAAACCTGAGTTATTCAATGCACCCAGGGTCTGACTTCTCTGAGTGAACAGAAATGCACAATCATGTGATTACTGAGGCGCATTTCTGAACAAAATAGTCATAAATTTTGTTAGTAGCCAAAAGAAAATGTCTCTTTATCGAGTTCTGGATGCCTTGAACTAACCATCTCCGATTTCTCCCTTTACAGGTTACCCAAGCTTTCTTCCTGCACAGAGTGCTCCAATGTCAGTCCTCAGCATGTCTTTCTTTTTATTTAATACTCTGGTCATTCCCTCCCTCATCTCTAGTATGTTCCCTCTAACCAGGCTGAAAATGGAGACTTCATTAGTATGGTCATACTGCTGTCAACAGACTTTTATAGGGACTAGTGAGGAAGAGAATCAGTAGGAGGGGGATGGGGACAGAGCAGTGAGGGGTACATCATACGCATGTATGAAAATGTCATACATGAAACCCATTACGCTGCATAATATATGCTAATAAAAAACTTTTTATAAAAACATTTAAAGAGTTCCATCTACCACATATGAACAATGGCGTCTCTTCTGATGATGGTGTCACAGGTAGAACACCATTTTTAAGGTCTTTCAAGTTAAAAACGTGTGGCCGGGAAATGGTTGCCAAGCACTTCACTCCAAATGCCTGGAAGCACGTAAGAGGTCAAAAGTTCAGGTCATTCTGCTGTGCTGTGTTCTCTGCAGTAAAGTAACCAGGGCACTTCAGAGCCACAAAGCAAGCTGGTCAAAGATGTGCCCACCCTTCCTGGCAGAGCACTCACCATGGAGCAAAGGCAGAGAGAAGAGCTACTAAGGCAAGAAGAAAGAAAGGCCTCGTGCTGTGAGCAAGAACCTATTTCTCCGGACTCTCAAATACAGACGGCAAAAGGAATTGATTTCTTAGAAACAAAATAAAAGAGCCTAAGCTACAAAAAAATCAATAACAATAAGATAGATTTACCTTTACCTTAAACAAAAAAAAAAAGCCAAAATGTAAGACTTTTGAGAAAGCCATGATTTAGTTTCGCTTAGGGCCATCATCACTCTCTGACTTCATCCCTTCCTCACGAGGGGCAGAAGTCTACCAGACAGAGCCCTGGTTCTCGTGTTTAAGGGCAAACCACTGAGACATTCATTTGTTTCTCCTGTGGAAGAGGATACAGAGAAGGTGAAAGGCTGCGATCTTCCTCCTTATTCCTGCTCATCCCTCTGCAAGCAAACAGACCCGGTGCTTAATAATGCACTGAAGTGCAAAGCTTACACCATATTTTTGGTAAAAGCAGACTTGTGGTGCATATTCTGCAGCTAAGATCTTTTTCTCGTGGCTGCAATGTGTTATAATTAATAATTATAGTTCTTTATAACGTGTGTTACTCATGGGCATATTACAAAGATTACATAGAATGCTTATGAAGTGTGCAAAACAACTCACAAGAAAATCGCTTGGTAAGCTGGAAGCATTGTGATTAATATTCATAATTATGGTATACGATGCCCTGCACTAGAAACAAGGATTGCCTGTTCTTCGTCTTCTTGTGTTTTCCATTTACTTGGATCCACAGAGAGCTATACTTTGAATAGATATTTTCAAGGGGATTTGATAGGTTAGATTTTTTTTCTGCTCTCTTTTCTTGTATTCTTTTCCTTTTCATTGTAAGGAAATTGGTTGAGATGTCCCATTACACTATTCTAAATTCACCCTCGATTTTGCTCATCTTTACTCAGTCTTAGCCTTCCCCCTTCTTGCTGGGTTTCTTCTTTCTCTGCATTAACCTAATCTATTTAACTGTGTTAAAATCACCTTAATCTTCTGAGATCAGCCCTGTTTAAAAGTTTACAAAGTAAGCGATAAGAGGCAACTACACACAGAAAAAGAAAGCGGCAGGCACTGCTTGCCATTTAAGACTGTTTTTCACACATCATACCTTGGCAGAAGACAAAGAAACTCTGTCAGGCTGGTTTACTTTGATTTGAGCTTCTTTAAATAGGAGTTCAGCTGGAAGCAGAAGCATAATGGTTATAATACAGTAAAGTTCTTCCGAGCAGTTCTCAAGTGTGTGTTTTCTATGCATACAGCCACTGAGAAGCACAGAGAGACCATAGTCTCAGAAAGCCCTCTGTTCCCTCGGGCTCTTCCTCATTTTAAATCTTCTACTGGGGAGGGTGGCTCACTGTGTAGGAATGCTTGCTCTGTCAAATATGAGGAGCTGGGTTTGAATTCCAAGCACCCACATAGAAAAACAGGGCAAGGCTACACATGCCTACAACCTTAGCATGGCAGTGGGGATGGGAGACAGATCCTGAGAACTTTCTGGCCCGTCAGCCTAGTTCAAATAGTGAGCTTCTGGCTCAGTGAGAGACCCTGACACAAGACCATTCAGCAGAGTTTTAGAAGAAAACACTCAACATCCTATTCTAGTCTCTGCCTACATGTACATGGAGATACATACTTGCACACTGAAATGAATGCACCATATATCTGTCCAAACACACCTTCTATTCAGGCTTCCTCTTAGGCATACCAATTTATAGAACATAAGATTAGTTATATATAAATTCAAAAGTATGACTCAACCATTGGCTGACTGAAAATGTCCTTCTATTAACCATGATGTAGAGTTGTTTCCACTCTCCAGGGACAGGGGAAGGTAGCTTGTTCTTGCAATGAGAAGAGAGAATGCATAGAACATATTTCTTAAAGTGGTTTCATTGTTAGTCTGACCTAATGCAGCATCATGACACCCAGGGTTTTTAATACATATCAATTAATTCTTAGTGTGCTTGAGAACACACTGAATAAAGTATGGGCCAGTGAGGAGCTTAGCAAACAAAGGTGCCAGGCCCCACCAAGCCTGAAAATCTGGGCTTGATTCTCAGAACTCACAGGTAGAAGGAAAGAATCAATTCCCACAAGTTGTCTTCTGGGCTCCACATGGAAACTACACCCCCCCATATACAAACACACAGTGAGATAGAGAGACAGAACAAGAGAGAGAGAGAATAAATGTTTTTAAAAAGACACTGAAGTATATCATAATGAAATCCAGATCTATAGAGATGGGAACTACATTTGATTAACTGCAATGGTACCCAGAACGCCTAGTCTCAGAATAAGTGCTCAGTTAGCGTCTGCTGAGTAGATGAGGGATAACAGTCATAGAAAGTCACAAACCAGTCTTTACTGCTTCTTCTGCCTTTGTTATTTCATTTTTAAATTTTCCTTTGAAAGAAGATGTGACATGCTGATACTTTCTGGAAAGAAGAAAAGAACATAATCAAGTCAGATTATCATTTTAAAGTACATAATAAGAGAATATTCTTCAGTAAGACTATATACTCCAGAGATATATAATTGTTAAGAAAGATTCATTGAGTAAGTACATCCAGCTGGTACATTAGCAGGCTTTATACCTAAGGAAAAAATCACTTGCCTTTTAATTCTTGGCAGTTTCACTTCCATAAGGAAACTTTCAGGAATAAGATGAAATATTGTCCCACACACATGTTCACTTACACGTATAAAACAGGAAAACTTTCTTAAAAAGGAAAAATAATATTATGCAACTGTTCCATTGTCAAAGCTTGTGGTTAATATATGTAGTCCTCTCACTCTGATCATCACTGACACTGGGTAAACTGCTTCTCCCAGTCCCCAAACAATTATCTCTAACTGAAATGCTTTGAAAAATACATAAAAAGCCATTTTAAGCGACTAAAAGCCCATTTTCTGCTGTATTGCTTAAGAAGCCTATTTTCAAGGTCCATTGTTTTAGTGACAGCAAAGATAGTCTAAAACAATCAAGTGAGAGGAAAAATGAATATGTGTACAGACCCATGAACCCAAGGAAAAGAAAGGATAAGGCAGAAGAGCTCTGCAGAGAGTGGGCAGCCTGCCTAAGCTCTGTTGGTCAGGAGGCTCCTGAGGCCCTCAAAGCCACATGGCCAAGTGCTTCTGCTCTTGACTGTCCACAAAAACCAACTGTAAGTGAGCAACAGGTAGGGCCCTATTACTGAAGTTGCCACATGCCTCAGTTGCAGGACATAGAAAAGGCAAGCTGGAGGTGCACTGGAAGCTTCTTCCTGCTGGCTAGTCCTCAGAGTGCTGGAAGATGACATGCAGGCCTTAGGGGGAGAATTGTTATCAGCAATCTACTCCACTGTGGATTCTTTGTGCAATGATACTGATCAGCAAGATGAGCCCACTTGTGCTACGTGCTGAATCTCTTATGGGAGTAGCAAACTGCTCTCTGATTGGATTTGATGACTACTCTACAGGAGGCAATTTACATCTGGTACCATAAAACTGGTCAACAGCCTGTGGCTGAAATCCCAGGCTCTAACGGGGAAGCTGCTCCTAGTTTTTTCTAAATAGACATGTCGTACCTACCAAATTGCAAAGTTTAGGCCAATAAATAGTGCTGTTGTTTGATCTGATCAGAGAAGGTTTTGTTTGTGTGTGTGTGTGTGTGTGTGTGTGTGTGTGTGGTCAGCAGTGACTACAGGAACTCATAAGTGGTCAAAGTACAAAGAATAAATAACTTTTTCATCTTTTTCATGCCTGGCTATAAATGGAACATCTATAGCAACACCTCCAAGACTCACGCAACATGGCAGAAGTAGAAGGCATGGAAGAATGGAAAAATTAGTAAGCAGGGTGGGTGACAGTGGGGGAGAACAGTGGAGTGTGACTGCTGGCACAGTACAGCTACTTTAAGCTTGAATTCAAAGTAGCTGTGACTATCTGCACAAGACTGGACCCATCAACACCCTGTTATGGAAGGGTGATGGAGTTCATGGGGCCTCACCCTTCTTTGAGGATTTATACACAGAGAGCAGCTAACAGGCAAGGGAGAGATATGTTCTTCAGTGGTGAGCCACTGAGAAAGGAGAACATGGCCCTGTGAAAAGCTCCCATCCATGTTCATGAAAACAACCCCAATGAAATGCACTGCGTCAAAAAAGGAACAAAACAAAATAAGAAACAAAGGCATGAAAGTAGATGAGGGCCTGGGTGGGAAGAGGAAGGGGATTACTAGGGGACAAGAGATAGTAAACAAGGGTGAATATGATCAAAATACATCATATTCATGTATGAAAACGCCACAAGGAAATATTACCATTATAACTGACATATGCTAATAACAATTTTAAAAATAAAAGCTCTCTGAATGTTGCCAAAACTATGTACATCTATTATAAAAGATTCTTGGGATCTGACTATTAAGTTTTGGCTTAATTCGTCATGGAAAGGAACATTCTAGAACAATACTCGGCTTGAGAAACCCGAAGCTCAGCAACGCCGAGGTTGACTCAGGAGCACATCAACCTCTGACATCTTCAATGCTTAGAAAGACATGCAACAGTAATAGTTAATTTTATGTCAACATGACTTAGGTATGGAACAGACAGCTGGTAAAAGGTTATTTCTGAGGATATCCATGAGAATGCTTCTGGAGGCAAGCTGCCTTTGAAGGGGTAGATGAGCAAGGACAATCCTCATCAGTGTGCATGGATATGACCCAGTTCACTGGGGGCCATAGCAGGACAGAAGGATGAAGGCAGGTTAATCCTATCTCTGCTTGAGCTGGCACATCTAACTCTCTTGCCCTAAACCATCAGAACTTCCGGTTCTGGGGGCTTTTACATGCTATGATCTAGATCTGTAGCTTCCCCTCACTTTCCCTACCTAAGTTCTCAAAACTTTTGGCCTTAAAATGAAAGTCGCACTATCAGTCTGCTCCCCTGGCTCTCAGGCCTTTGGATTCAGGCTGAAATATACCATACCACCAGTATTTCTGAGTCTCCAGCTTGTGCAGATTGAGGGATGTCATAAACTCGGTAACTGTGTGATGACAGAATTCCCATAACAAAGTTCCTGGCTATGATATGGCTTCTGTTTCTCTGGAAAATCCTAATAAAGGTATCAGTGTTTCCACAAAATATACATAAAGGCATATGGATCATGTGTTGAAGCTCAAGCTGTTGTAAGATGCATAGGAAGCAATGTCTAAATCCATATGCTTCAGTAAGTCTACTCCAGGATTAGGCAAACTACAGCCCATGAGCCAAACTGAGCCACTGGTTTCTTCTAGTTCAGCCTCACATCTAAGAAAGGCTTCTCTATTTTTGTTTTCTAATGTTTTAAAAATAAGTGACTGGAGAGATGGCTGATCAACAACACTGGCTGTTCTTGCAGAGGACCCAGGTTCAATTCCAAGTACCCATAAGGTGGCTAACAATGGATTATCTGTAACTCAAGTTCCAGGGGCTCCGACACCTTCTTCTGTCCTCCTTGGGTACTGCATGATACAGGTGCTCTAAATAAAACACTCACACACATAAAATAAAAATAAATAAATCAAAAAAGGAAATGTTTTAAAAAGAAAAGAAAAAATATGTGCCTGTGCCTATGTATTTACCAAATCTTCTCTATATCAAATATAGAGAAGGCCTGTAACCTCTGGAACCTGTGTGAACAGCAATAGTTTTAAAATTATGGATTGATCTAGAAATAACATTATATGTTCTGATCTTTTAAGTATTTATTTTGTATATTTTTATTGAATCTTTGTGCATTTCACACAAAACCTCTTAATCATCTTTGTGCTCTCTTCAAATCCCCCTTATCTGGCTCCTCCCCACTGGATTTCATTCGTTGTCATATATGTTAAGGCCCATCGAGTCAAGTTTGTGTATCCACACATCCAAGTTCATGCACTAGAGTCTGGTCAGCCTATCTAGTGTCTGTCCCTTAAAGGAAATCAACTCTCCCTCACCCAACAGTGGCTCCTCTGGAAGACCAGTAAGTGCTCATGACTACAGAGTCATTTCTCCAGCCCTATGTCCTGACTTTTAAGCAATACAGACAATAATGCAAATTCTTCACTGATTGCTGATACAAACATGTCATTTAAATGGTTCTTAGCTGTAGTCTGTTTAAAGTTTGTTCATTGATGATTCTCTTCTGTTACTTTAGCAGAAGCAATACAGATACACTCAGGACAGAACAGCTTCATGATTAAATGCTGAACTGGACTGCCTAGGGTCCTTCTGCCTGGGTTCACGGTGAGATGTATCCCTAATAATCATGTAAAGTCGAGTCACTCAAATTTCCAGCAATTCCATTTCCTCATCTGTAATTGGTGATGACATTGGTACTTACTCAGGGCTGTTATAATAACACAACGATGTGTGTCAACACAGCTAAAAAAATTAATGCTGGCTCACAGTAAGTGCCAAAACATGGTCTGATTCCACTGGTCTGTGTCTCAGAGAAGAAATATGTTCATTGGCGATGAGAAGTGAATGGGCACTCAAATAAATTACTTTTTTTCTGCAAATATGAAGAATTTATAAAACTTCTAAGTTACCAATATGAAAAAGCAAATATTAAAAAAAGTAACTAAATACTGGACTGGCTGTGTTACTCAGTGGTCGAATGCTTACTCAAAATACCCAAGTGCTTGGGCTCTATCTCCAGGATCATAGAAACAAAAGAAACAAGACTAAAACCAAATGGCTTCCTGTATGCATGTCCTTCCATGATTTAGTGAACATTTAATATACAGGCTAACTTTGTACCTCTTGTTGCTACTTTGATATTCATTTTCAGAGAAGAAAATATTGATTACAGAAAAAATTACCTCCAGAGTCGAAGGAAAAGCAATTATCAGTCTGCTCCCTTGGTTTTCTTTTACAATGAACATTATTCGTTTAAATCATAATCTAGATGCAGTCCAAATTACTCTCCATTACACTCAGAGAACAGTAAAACCCAAGTTTTAAGGAAGGCACATAATTATTGGTCACCATATACTGAAATGATCTTTTGCTTTTAAAAACCAGGTTCTAATCACTTACTTTATCCAGTCTGAATCATTCATTTTAGGTCAAATCGTATTTTAGAATTAAAATGAAATTAAAGAGATTGTTTAAACAAGAAGCAATTTTTCAAAGATGACATGATTGAACTATTCAAGCATTTTTAGAGAAACCTAAGGTAGCACAAGAAGTGCCAACTATGCATTAGTGTATGATTTAGAACACCAGACCAAGAAAATGAGTGAAACAACCTGATCCCAGACAAGCTGCATATTGATTTACAACTTAAAGTTTGCAATTGCTCAGTGCAAGGTAAACAAGCAACCGGCACACAGGTGGCTTGTGACGGAGTGAATCTGTCTATTCTCATAAACACAAGAATTCTTATTCAAATCGCCATACCAACCACCACCCGTGCCTCCACCAACCTGACACTTCTTTTAAGTTTTCCCTCTGGTGAACAAGGAGATGAAGAGCTGGGATTTTGCATCCTCAGGAGGAGAGGGAAGGACTTCCTCCAGTTCTTAAAGTCTCCATCCCTGCAACCAACCATGCGCAAGAGAAGTATGCCTCTAGGATGGGCCTTCCTACCTCAGGGGCTAGAATTTCCTGGCATCTACATACCTCTACCCACTGCCTAAGCCGCAGCTCCTGCTTTCCTAATTTATGACTTCCCTCCTGACACATTTCAGTCTCTGATCTTTTACACGTTTAACCTTCTGCCTTCCTTCTACGTTGCACTGATGATATTGTATTCAAATATGTTTGTTATGTGTGCTATCTGTAAAAATCAATGTACTGCATCTTTTCTCTCTAAAGAGAGGTAGAAAATGGAAAGTCAATGGAAAGTACAGAGGGGAATGAAAATTAAAATGGTCTAAGTATTGTGTTCCTCAGGCAAAATTGGAAAAGAGGAAATACTGTTCAAATCAAGTATTGATTTGGAATGAGGCAAAAACTGTTGGTTAAATGAACAGCAGCCATCTCTGACAGAAAGTTTGTTTCCATAATCTCTTCTACAGAAGTAACTGCAAACCAACATAAACATCTAGATATGCCCTACTATGCTAATTTTAGCAGTGTATTGAAATGTCCAAGCTTTCGCCCTTGTGATATAATGTTTTCATCTACAAAGCTCATGAAAAAGAATGACCCACTCGAGTTACAAAAGCTGAAATCATGGGGCAAGAGAGATGGCTCAGCAGTTAAGGACACTTGATGCTCTTACAGAGAACCTGAGTTTGGTTCCCAACACCCATGTCAGGCAGCTCACAACCACCTGTAGCTCCAATCCAAAGGTTCTAATGCCTTTTTCTGATCTCTACAAGCATCTGTACTCATGGACAAATACCTACACACAGACAACACATACATATACCCATAACTAAAAATTAAATCTTAAAAAAAGAAAACCACATGGAAAAACTCATACTGTTTTAAGGATGTTTATGATTTTATATTGGGTCGTAGTCACAGCTATCCTCAGTGACATGATGCCCTTACAACAATGAAACCCATAAAGATTCTCAACATACAGCAGTAGGAAAATGGGAAAATAAACCAAAGTACTACATAATATATTTAACAATTATGAAGTTCCTTAAATTATAACTGTAAGTCAAAAAGATTAACATATATAAGTTCTATTTTAAAATTTTGTCCTCTGGTTGCTATCTCTATGTATGTGCCAATGTAATGTGCACATGGAGATGTACAGAAAACAACCAGGAAGCATATTTAGTAAACTCCTAGCCAAGTCTCCCCTTTGAGGGGATAATGGATTATGCATACAGAGAACAAAAGCTAAAAATAACTTTTAGATATTTTAATTTTTGCCATATCTAATTTTATGCTGTTTTAATCTTTATTAATTTTATTATTTTAAGAGCCAAGTAAACACATATCCCTCAGGAAAATGAAGAACGGTGAAGAAACAGTCAACACGGCTTTTCTAACTAAGTACAGCATACTACAGCATCTTAAGTAACAGATTTGATCAAAACAACTCGAAGAAACTTAATTTTTTTCATTTAATTCCCATGCCTGAAAGAGTTGACAAATGTCAAATATAAAATTCAAACAGGCAGCAGCATGATGCTAGTGAGACCAGGCTCTGTCTGACAGGTTGCCCCTTCCCCTTGGTTCTCTTGAGTTGCTTGATTTCGGGGAATCTTGTCCCCACACCATGAAACCATTCAGACAGATGCTTGCAATGACCCTTTGTCAGTGAAGAGGAACAAACCTGCCAGCTACGTGAACAGTCACCTTAGAAGTGGGTCTTCTAGCTCCAGTCACAATCACTAACCCCAGTCAGTCTCTCTTCATCTTCATTAGAGATTCTAAGTCAAAAACATGCCCAGCAAAGCCACTCTCAAATTGCTGATCCAGAGAAACCGAAATACAGTAAATGTTTAATTTCGTTGCTAAGCCACTACGATCTGGAGTGATGTATCATGCAGGGATAGAGAGCTGGGACAATTTTCTCCATCTATACATCTCTTCACAGAAGTTACTTCCTTTCTAAAACTGCTATACAACTTTCCTGTAACTCTGTTTCCTGCTTTGCACCATATTTCTTAAAGAAAAACTTACTTTATTATTATTATTATTATTTACTCTTACTACTTTTTCTTTTTAAAAAAGATTTCTTTTAGGGTTAGGTGTGGTGGTGCATATCTTTAACACCAGCACTCAGGAGGCAGAAACAGGAGGATCTCTATGAGATCAAGGACAGCCTGGTCTACGTAGGGAGTTACAGGCCAGCTGGGGCTACAGGGACAAACTGTCTCAAAAAGATGAAAAGAAAGGAAAGGAAAAGATTTCTTTTAATTTAATGTGTTTGAGTGATTTGCCTGCCTGTACGTGCAGCACGTGTACAATGTCGGCAAAGCCAGAAGAGGGCGTCTGGTCCCCTAGATCTGGAGTTATAGATGGTAGTATGCCACGGTGTCAGTTCAGGGAGCTGACCAGGTCTTCTGCAAGAGCAAGTACTCTTAACCACCAGTTCATCTCTCCAGTCCCCAGATCCTTATATTTTTGTGTGTGCATGTATATGCCTATTCATGTGTGTGCAGGTACATGTGTGTATACATATAAACGTGTGAGTGTGCATGTGGAAGTCAGTGATCAACTTTGAGTGTCAGTCCTCGGGTGTTGTGCTCTTTATTTTTGAATTTTGTTTTGGTTTATTTATTTTTATTGTCTGTGTGAGTGTACCTGCTTGTGTGTAAGTGCACCAGTATTATGCGATGCCCCCTGAGAACAGAAGAGGACATCGAATCCTCTGTAGTTACAGACAGTTGTTCTGACAGGATTTGAACCTGGGTCCTCTGCAAGAGAAGCCAGTGCTCTTAACTGCTGAGCCATCCCTCCAGCTCTCCACTTTATCGTCTGAGGCAAGATTTCTCACTGGCCTAGAACTCATTTAGTAGCTGGCCAGGAAGACCCAGGGATCCATTTTTCCATTTTCCCAAGTGCTAGGATTACAAACAAGTGCCACCATTCCTGGCTGTTTAATTGCACCTAACTCATGCTTTCCTGCTTGTATAAGCAAGCACCAATTTATCTCCCTGATCATAAAATACCTAATATTTTGTTATCTATTTTATCTGTTTCTCTTTTCCTTCACTGGAACATAAGTTCTATGAGGGTACTATGCATAGTTTATAAAAGATAGTTTTGACAAATTATTAGTCTATCTAGGTGAGTAATGTGTAAAGGTATGGTGCACAGACTTAAACATGAAGACCTGTCCCCAAAGCAGAGGTCTGCCCAAGAGGCAAATTATCTAAGTCAATGTCCCTACAGAACTTGAAAAGAACCATGTTGCATCTGAAGAACCAGCCTGACTCCAGTTCCATCTCACTGGGCTTCTCTCCAAGCTGTTGGTTTGTACTTAGCAACATTAATGAAGAATGGAGAGCTTCAAGCAGACATTTTGGCTCTGCTTTCCTTAAATAACTTTCAAAGGTGACTGTTTTGTTCCTTTCTATAGTCTGAAAGTGCAGACAGTTAATGCCTGTATAAATCTGACTATTATTTCTCCACTACAGCTAAAGAATTCAAAGCTGAGGAAATCAGTAATGTTTATTAGCTAAGATCAACTATACATAAATCTACCTGAATTACATGAGCAATGCTTAAGAATTTAAGAATTAGAGGCTTATAAAATCTTAAGTTGAAGAAGACCATAAAAGTCATTTATGTGAAATTCTTTCTCAAATAATAATTTCCTTTACACTTAGACTCCTACATAGAAAATTAGTCTTCCTCTTGGACGGCTGTTCCTTCCCTTGCTAAAGGGCACAAACAATCTCATTAATCCATGCCATGCTGACAGTACTCTCTAAGTTGCTATAACTCATGATATACGTATCTCAAAACTCAATCTGTTGTCTGCACATGCTAGATTTAGTATTACAAACGCTTTATCTTTGAACTGGACCTTGGACAGGTGTTTAACCAAAGGCAACTATATGAACAATCAATTCTCTCAGAAGTGTTTTGTCCCAAACTCTGTTAGGAGAGCTTTGAATTTCAAAGTGGAAAACTCACTTCTAGACAAACAAATGCTAGAACATGCTGAAGACATCTCAGTAGAGCCTGGGTGTGTTCTGAACAATACCCAGCTGTATTTAACTACTTTAGAACACTCAATCCTGGCAGCAATGTCAAAGATGAGAGGAAGGCAAGGTGGCTGTAATGGCTCCTCACTACTTGATTCCTAAATAGCCTCATACAAATCAGCAATGAAGAAAGCTCAACTGTGTGTCTCTTTCTTGTACAAAACAGCCTAACGGTGTCATGCTGAGCTAGCTTTGTCTTCTCTTCATCCAAGTTCGGCCTTCCAGCCTTCTATCACACAGCATTTGGTGTTTTCACTCAGTGGAGTGCCCTCTCCTCCCCAGATGATCCTCAGTTCTATCAAAAGTCCTTGTGCCAGGTAGTTATTTTCTATGAACTAGGTACCTCTATATCCCTTCTAAAGGATTCAGATCTGGGCTTCTCCCTGTAGACATGATTGACTGGCTCTATGATTATCCTCTTCTCATAAGATCCCAAACTGCATTTTAGCAACCATGTCACATTACAAGCTTATACTGATCTTCTAGTCAATTAAAGCACCCACGCAGTTTCCCATGTAAATCCTATCAGGTCTATGTTTACATGGTATAAATTTTAAATCTAAATGCTGATTTGTGCATTATCTGTATCACATGTGCTGTATCACATGGACTTCAACTCTTTCATACCTTGCTTCTGTTATAGCTTATATACTTCCCCTAGGTCAAAATTAACTATGAATTGAAGAAATATACCTGTTGGCTTTTTATCCAAGTTATTAATAAAAATAACAAATAGAGTATGATTAGGGAAAGAAATCAATGGCATGGATACATACACACATATGTACATTATGCCTGCTTCCTGGTGATATGTATCTAAGACTACCACTAAGAAAGAGAAATAAAAATATACTACTGTATGAAACAGCAATCATTTGACAAAAGTTTGGTAGGTGAAACTAAGTTTATTAGAATACCCTTAGAACTTAGAGACAAATTCACATTTCCAATGGTTTAAGTCATTTCTTACCCAAAGTCACTAAGAAGATTAACTTGAAAGGCTAGCTATACAGATTGATCCAGCTATACAGGTATTGATCCTCGATACCTCCCCATAAGAATGACACTGACTCAAAGGAAACCTGTTAGTATTTACTGGGGCGTAGAACGCCTGGCATGGTCTCAGTCTACATACACTTTAGTTTCTAAAGATGATCTTAATTTGGTATAATCAGAAATCAAAATTAAAGTTTTTGAGAAATCCACTGGTGTTTGGTGAGGGTACAGAATTAAAGACATCCATGCTTTAACATTACTGCCTCTAGCTATGTAAAGTCCTAGACGGTAGCTGATGTTTCATGTCGACCTGTTAGACGGGGAGCGTTTGTTATGAAGAGTTGATACGTGGCAGGGGAAGGAGCATCAGATTTGAGTTAGTAAAGAATTAGAGCCAGAGATTTGAGTTTTGAGTTCTGTGCAGATCTCTAACATGGTGATGGTTAAAAAAAAACAAAACCTCAAAAGATCACTGTAGAAATGACAGGAAATAATGTGGATTAAAAACTGTATATTTAGCTAGCATGCAAGCATTGCTTCTCTTAGTAGATTTTAAATCCTTTAATGTGAAAATTAATCTTTCTTCTGTTCTTTGTATGCAATACAATCTTAGACTCATAGATTTTGCTAATCTGTTGTACAAATTAATGATTGGCTATGAATCACAGTAAAAAAAGGCTATTCTACTTCATGAATAATTGAGCAAGACAGATTTTACAATATGCAAACGTAAGTTTAAAATTTTGTTAAAATAAATAAAATATAAATAGAACAGATATTTTAACTTACATTCACTCTATATGTATACCATGCATAAATACGTCATGCCTTGCTTCATGATGGGGCTACTATATTATAGTCTGAGAACTGTCACAGTGCATGGAGTATACTTACAGATCCAAGATAGCTATGTAACAATTAAGTGGTAGAGCTGCATGAGACCACTTTCATATAAGCAGCTAGTCATAACTAGAAGATCATTATGTATGACAAGACTTTGTGGCTTAATAGTACAAATATGTCAGGTAAACGGAAAATACAGTGAGCTGTGAAGTTTTCATGAGCCACTCAGAGCTAAAGCACTGCAGTAAGTAAGCAATCCCTATTCAGGGTGATTATCAAAGTTAGCATGTTCTCTGGAGCATGTTCAATCTTTCCTAAGCACAGATTAAATTTTATTTACAACGTAAAAATCTTACTATCAAAGTCAGTTCCTTCGTCTTGTCAATTGGGGGATTCCATCAATTTTATAAATAAAACCTCCAAGATGTTAATCAAAGGAATACAGGTTACCTGGGTTTGAAAAGGGAGTAACACAAGTGTTTGGTTTGAACTCTTTTGGCTTGAATGAATATTCTCATCCGAGGGTCAAAATACAGAACAGCTGTGTAGGCTCTGAGTGACCATCTTTCGGGAAACCTGAAATAACAAATGTCAAAGGTCACAGTGTAGAGGGTACAGCAGCTCTCTTTGAGAAGAAAAAAGTCAAGTGTTTTATTAAGCTCTCAGAAATGTTCTTCTAAAACCCATGACACCACGAACACCAATACCATCCATAACATCCACTGCACTAAACAGGCCTCTGAACACAAAGGCCTACATAAATAACCTACAAAAATAACCTACACTTCGGTTAGAACTGAGCTTGTGTTGGCTACCAACCAATTCTAAAAAGCCATGTCAGGGGCAGAAAAAATACTTACCATTAAAGCAACTGACCCAGAGGGGCAAAATCAAGTCAAACAAAGAGTATAATCTTGTTCAAACCTAACAAAAGATTGCAGGCTCATATGAGCAAAAGGTATTTCCACTGAGCTATGAACAGAAAGAGGCAATAAAAATGTCTCATTTGCTTTCAGAATTATGAATAGATTATACAAACCTTCACTTCCTAAGTACAAGGATTAAAATAAGTATTTATTGCCAGCTGAGGGGAGAACTCTAACATGACAGGTGAAAGAGGGTACACAGACGAACAGTAGAAAAACAACAAAGCAGGAATAGAAACACAGCAAAGAGTCTGAGGAAAACTACCACTGCAAGCGGCACCTGACACTGTGTGCTGTTGGTGGGCCTTAGACATTCAAGTCCACTTGTAAGCCATAACTCATTTTCCAATTAGACAAAAAAACAACAAAAACAAACCGAGCCACGATTAAGAGGTGGTGCTTTGTGCTTCTGGACCACAAGAAAGGCCACTAGGAAGGGCGTCAAGATTAAACAAGGGAGTAGGGAGCAGTTCTCCCTCAGTCCAGAGGGTTACAGACATGGAGTTGAGCTATGAGGCCTATCTGAGGGTTCTGCTCAACAGTTACTCAGTAAGGAGGGGCAGAACTCCAAGGATTTCTGAAAACTGAAGGTGAGGCTCTAAGAAATCCAAAGGTCTCCAGGTTAGATATTTCTTTTGGACACTATCTGAAGTTTAACAAAAGGTAAGGCATTTTATTCAATTGCTCAAATTTCTTGACACAAATTGCATGCAAGTACTTAGTCCATGGCTATTACTCCATAAATATTAAAGCATTTTAAAATTTATTTTTAAGTTAGCATTCAGAGTAATGGGTTTCATTATTACAGCATCTTCATACTTAGTAATATGTCATTACTGATGAATTTTTAATGTAGCAAGAGAACTGTCTCCATTAGAGTGCTGTGCTATGATAATGCAGCTTTACTTAGTACCCTAGGGGCTCTACAATTGTCTTTTTACTGAGTTTGAGAATTTGAGACATATGGTGAAAGCTCAAGCTAGCTGTGGTGGTTTGAAGGAGAGTGTCCCCAAACAGGCTCCAAGTATGTGGCATTGTTTTGGGAAGTTTTAAGAGGAGTGACCTCGCTGGAGTGGCGGGCTCTGGGAGCTCTTAAGCCTTGCTGGATTTCCAGTGTTTTTCTGCTTCCTGTGCCAACTTGAAGATGTGATCTTTCTGCTTTCTGCTCTGGCCACCTCCTTTGCTGCTTTTCTTGACATTATGGACTCTAATCCTCTGGAACCATAAGCTCAAATAAACCTTTCCTTTCATAAATTTCTTGGTTATGGTATTTTTTCACAGCAACAGAAAAGTAACTAGTACACTGGTTAAACAAGCTTCTAGTATTTTTGCATTGTGTATATACACAAGTATATATACACATATATGCATGTATATATGTACATGAACAATGATATATGAATGGTAATATTTTTACCTTTGTTTAAAGTCCAGGATGACTTTGAACCTGCAATTCTCCTCACTGAGAAGGTTTATATGTTCTATTCATAATCTCTAGTACAAGGATTACAGATGTGTCACCATGCACAGAGAATATTTCAATCTACTGCTGTTGCATTTGTTTATTCAATAAATATTAATGGGTCCACACAAAGCACAATTATGCCAAAATATGAAAATGCAGTAACATATGCATGGTGTCCTAGCCCAGGGAACTTCCATAAATACTCAGCATCCAAGGTTCACATTTGTAAGGATGGACTGGATAAGTATCTTCTACCTATTATGCATCAAAATTCCAGAGTTCCAGAAGAAAAGTAGGTTTCTGGTATTATTCTCATTTTATTTTGTTGCTACAATAAAATATCCTGACAAAGGACCAGCTTAGAGAAGAAAGGGTTTCCTTGGCTGACAATTCCAGGTCACAGTACATTATTGCAGGAGAGTCAAGGCAGGAACTTAAAGTACTACATCTACACTCAAGAGCAAAGGAAGAGTAAATGCATGGATCTCTTCTTGGTTCCTCTCAGCTAGCTTTCTCCTCTCTCATAGAGTACAGGACCCTCTGCCTAGGGATTGGTGATGCTCACAAGGGGCTGGTACTCCCTATGTCAATCAAGATAATTCTCCACTGACATGTTACAGGGCAACCTGATATAGATAATTCCTCATTAAGACTCTCTTATTGAGCTGGACAAAGTGGCATACACCTTTGATCCCAGCACTTGAAAGGCAGAGGCAGACAGATCTCTGAGAGATGCAGGCAACATAGTGAGTTCCAGGACAGCTGAAAGACACTGTCTCAAAAAGACAAAAAAAAAAAAAAAAGACTTCTTAGGTAATTCTAGCTTGTGTCAGGTAAAACCACCTAGCATAATCAGCATAGTCTAGACATGGGAAGCCAACTTTATCAGTTAAAAAAAAGGTTTGAATCATTGTTGAGAACTCAAGATCCCAAAGGCAAGTAATGGGCCAATACTGGAAACCAGCCTTCTAAAGAAAGATACAACCTTTTAACTCTGCAACTCTCATACTTTCTGGAAGTTTCTGTTGGTGACAAACGGAATGGCAATATCTCTAATTTGTGAAGGAAGTTTGCATTAGAAAGAAAACAAAACTGCTTTTCATCCAAGTACAGTCCTGTATTTGAGTCCAAGCTGACCATGTGGCTGCATCTCTTACCAGACTGTTGAGCCACTCAGGACCACTGTCAGTTACCAGACGTGGGCTCATGCCATCTCACCCCAACCCATGTCACATGGCATTCTTTGTTCATCCTTGGCTGTATTTCCTTGGAATCTCACTACTCAAGTCTTCCCTCACCTCCTGAGTGGTGAAACCCTCTCCTCTACACTTCCCTTCTCAGTACTTCCTGTCACAGCACTTGACACCTAAAATTATCACTACCTGTTTATATATCTCCCCATTAGGCTGTAAATTCCATGAGGTTAGCAACCTCATTACTTACATGTTTGTTGAATGAATGAACAATCAATCATTCAAGATTTCTGACTTAATTTAGAATAAACAGCAAGAGATTCTCTCTGTAAGAGGTACTTTTTCATGGAAGATCATCTTCAGTGTTCATCCTATCAGACTTTATAAATAAACCCATTCACTCGAGAGGCTGATGTATAAATGTTTGTTCAGTAGTCAGAGTATCATCAGAAGATAAGAGGAGAAAATGCTAGTCTTCATTTATAAGAACCTGTTTCATGTAGATTGTTCAAGGGCTTTTCTGGTCTATTTCTGCATAAAGCCTTTCCTTTCTACCGTCTCATGCCTTGGCAGAAGGATTTGCACCTCTACCACTATGTGTGCGTGTGTGCGTGCGTGCGTGCGTGTGTGTGTGTGTGTGTTTCTTTTACTTTCTATTTAATTGACTCTGATAAGAAACTGAAGAAAGAGAGCAACTCTCCCCCAGCGCCCACCCCTGCTCGATCCGAGTCAGACCTGGTAAAGAGTAGGATAGTTTAAGGCAGAAACTGCTTCAGTCTAGAGAACACAATAGGGAAAGAAGGCAGAGTAGATCACTGTTATTTTCCCCGCTCATGCTTGAGAATGATTAAAAGTCAGTCTGTAATTCAGCTTCTAAGTTTGGCAGTGCCCTCTACGTGGCCCCCCTTTTCCCCTGATCTGACCACACTGGTCTGCTGTTTCCAGCGTTACTCTGTGTTTGGCTTAGCATGAGGGGACTGATGCACTGCAGTGTCCAGCGGTGCTGAAAGCAGGACAGTGAGGCTCTGCTTCCAAGCCCTACTTTAATCTACTGATTTGAATCCACAGAGACTACAGTCTGGAAGTGTGAGCTTTTTAAAGCTTCCAAGACAATTATTTTGCTCTATGAAGTTTGCAATCTACTGCCTGGCAGCTAGTGTGTAAAGCAGGGGCCCTAAAAGAGGACAAGGGCCTCACAGGTGTGTAGAAATAGGACATTAGCTGAGAAGTACAGTCCTGACATACAGCCACACAGGAATCCAAACCACAGACTGCCATCCAGCCCATTGACTAAATTACCCTTAGCTATGGTTTGAATGTTCCTACTAAAACCTATGGTAAATTTAATCTCCGCCAGGCCTCGTGGCGCATGCCCTTAATCCCAGCCCTTGGGAGGCAAAGGCAGGCAGATCTCTGTGAGTTCAAGGCCAGCCTAGTCTATATAGCAAGTTCCAGGCCAGCCGGGGCTACATAGAGACCCTGTCTCAAAAAGATAAAAGAAATTAATCTCTAATGCATAGTATTAAGAAATGGGACTGTGTGGGATCTGTAAGAAAAAGCTCGGGCATCATTAACCCATTCACATAATTATAGATTAATGTTTTTGCTTGTTTGTCTTTGGGTTTGTGGGGATTTTTTTTTTTTTTTGAGGCAGAATCTCTCTGTAGCCTCAGCTGGCCTGGAGTGCACTCTATAGACCAGGATAGGCTAGAACTTACAGCCTGCCTCTGCCTACCGAGCGCTGGGATCGAAGGCATGTGCTACCACATCCAGCTCATAGATTAATGGTCTAATAAGTCAATGGTTATCTCCAGAATAGACCAGTCATGAAAGGGCTTTGTCTCTGTCTCTCATCGGGCGACCTCCAATGCTGCATTGGGAGTTGGTAGAAAAACCCCAAGAGAAAGAAGGTCTTCATCAGGTGTAGGTCTGTGATCTTAGATATCCGTGTCCAGAACGATGAGCTGAATAAATCTATTCTTATTAATTATCTAGTCTCATGTACTCTGTTATAGCAACAGAAAACCTAAGGTACCTCATACAATCCATAGTTGAGATACAGTTTCTAAATCTAGGTGCTAGACTAAGCTAGATCCTTTTACAACATTTCAGAGGTGTCATATTTTATTTATAAAAACATTATATAATACAACCAAAATTGTGCTCCTATAAAATCTCTGAAGAGTTCTTATAATTACAATTAAAAAGGCCTGTAGTACCTTGAACATTAAAAGCTGCATGAAGATTTTTAACTAGTTTAAATTCTGAACTTTGAAGAGACTTACCAAATGGAATTTTAGTGTAGTTCATACCTAAGAGAGATGTCAACTCCAAGAGATAATTTCAAAGAAAAGTTACAAGCCTCATACAGTCATAAAAATGTCATTTTTTGGGACAAACAGAGGGCAACAAACACCACATTAATACAACTTGAAACTGTAGTTGTGACGTGTTCACAGACAGCTCAGTTAAGACATAAATTGGAGGCTTGCTGCCCAATGATCGTCAATTTTAAAACACGCTGGCAGTGTGGTACTTAATCTCAAAACATGACTTAGGACAACATTCCACTCTATTATTCTGTATTATGTCAGTCATCCTGGATGCTGGTTTTTGGATGAATTTCTCAGCTGCTGAAGTGCCTCAGCCATGGTGGGTTCTGGGAATGCAGCAGGCCTCTTTAAGAACAGCCAATTCCTCTGTAACCTTTTTTTCTTTTTCTTTCCCCAAGGTCTTTGTTTTCATTCAGTTTCCTACATGTCTAGGATGCATCATTTAAAAATATTCAGAAGTTATTAAATCAATGAAGGCAGTATAGGCAAAAGAAATTCATATGTACAACAAACCAGTTAGTTGCAAAGGGTCAAGTGACCAAAAGGGAATTAAGAAAAGACATCACACAGGTGATCAGACCTTAACAGTTTGAAACTGAAGAGATAGCAAAGGTAACAGAAGCACTTTACAAAACTTCCTGAAAGTCTCTCTTATTCTCTAGTATAGATCCCAGTGATCTCTTGGATGAAAGAGAAAAGCAGCTACCATCAAGGCTCCCGGTGCCTTCCTAAACTAGTATTTGTCTCACCCTTAGACAATCACCTAGACAGTGGCATTTCAGTCCGTTTCTTGAATCTATCTAACTTGTTGCCTGCTGTGTACCAGACACTGATTCAGCTTCCTCTTACAGAAACTAAGAGCATTGTTAACAAAGGCTAGAAAGACATGTGGGGAGAGCAGAGTGGGAGAAGGGGAATAAAAAACACTGAGCTTTGACATAGCAGGTGTCTATTTCCATAGCATTCGCATGAGCTAGATGTTGTGTGGCCTCATTTCATACATGAGAACACAGAAGTTCAGAGTTATAGATGATGCCACCAGAACACCAACTCTCCAAAACCACCCATGGACACACATACTTAGGTCTCTTCATCTGGTTCACAGAGACCAGATTCAAGGATCTAGTGCTCCTGTTTTCTGATCCTGTATGTATCTCCCCATACATAGAAAAAAGTATATGGCATCCAATGAACCATAATGTCTCTGCTGGCAGACCAGGTGATTAGGTAGAAGAATATTTTTTGAAAAGTAAAGACATAAAATCAGGTTGTATGTCAGGTGAGCATACATATTAGTCTCCTCGTGAAATTCACAGAAGACTGTTAGCTGAGGTGTGGGGGTCTAGGAAGTGGGGATGGTCTGAAAGATGAGGCATCCAAATCATTTAGCCTGCTGAAGAACATTCTAGCTCTCTCAGAGCATAATGTGATGATACTGGAGACTGTTTTTGCAAAGAGATTTTTTAAATATTGGTCTGGTTGCTACTAAGCCAGCATGGGACAAGTTTTAGAGGACCAACAGTAGAGTAGAGATATCCAGTGACTGCTGCAAGAATCCAGGCTAGACACGATGAGTGGTATGGATGAGAAGATATGATTAACTGACTAGATCAAGCTGTCTTGAAAGTGGAGCTAGTAAGAACTGAGTATTAAGAATAACGCAAGAGCTGAGTGTGACGGTGCATATTTTTAATTCCATCACTCTGGAGGCTGAGGCAGGCAAATCATTGTGAGATCAATGTCAGCCTGGTCTTCATAGAGACTTCCAGGCCATTTGGGGTTACAGGGAGACCCTGTCTCAAAAGACCTAAAATAAATAAATAAGTAAGACAACCTGGTGAGACAAGTCAGTGGTTAAGAGCACCGACCATTCTTGCAGAGGACCCAGTTCAGTTCCCTGCATCCACAAGGATGATAACACCCATCCTTAAGTTCTGGGGGTTCCAATGCCCTCTTCTGGCCTCCACAGATCCACAGACAACAGGCATGCACATGGTGCACATACATGCATGTAGGCAAAACACTCATACACATAAAATGAGTAAAATCATTCTTAAAATAGTGAATCATTATTAGTAGAGGGCTGGAGAGATAGCTCAGTGCTTAAAAGCACCTGACTGGCTGTTCTTCCAAAGGACCCAAGTTCAGTTCCCAGCACCCACATGACTGTTTATACCCTTAACTCAAGTTCTAGGGGAGCCAATGCCTTTTTCTGGCCTCCACAGGCATTGCATGACACAGATAGGTGCCCTTACATGCAGGCAAGCAAACAATTCATACACATAAAATAAGAATTTAAAATGAAAATGTGGTTCAGGTACACAACGGAATATTAACAGTAAAGAAAGATGAAATGATGACATTCTCATGTAAATGGGTAGAGCTGGAAATAATCATTCTAACACATATTCAAAAAGCCAAATGCTGTATATTCTCTTTCATGCGTATGCTAGCTTTGAATGGTTAGGTATGTGTGTTTAAACTGGGGTACCCAAGAAGTTAGAAAACTAGTAAGGGGCCATGGAGTCAGAGGGTTTCAAGGAAAGGAGAACAAAGTGGTATGAAGGGGGAAAGGAAAATGGAACAGTAATGGGGAGATGGGGCAGAAGACAAGAGAGTGGGAGGAAGTGCGGGGAAGGATAACCAACGCCTCTGAAAATGCCATATGGAGACCGACTACAGAAGCTTCCTAAAATATATACGCGTGTCTTGGTTTGCCTTCAGTTGCTGTAATAAACACCACAACCAAAAACAACTTGGGGATAAAAGGGTTTATTTCATCTTACAATTCCCTGTTCATAATCCAACATAGACAGAAGTCAGGGCAGGAACTGAAGAGAGGAACCTAGAGGCAAGAGCTGAAGCAGAGACCGTGGAGGAATGATGTTTACTGGCTTGCTTCCTTCAGCTTGCTCAATTACTTTTTTTTTTTTATAGCCCAGGCCCACCTGCCCAGGGGTGGGATTGCCCACAATGGACTGAGCCCTCCTACTCAATTGGTAATCAAGAAAATACCTCCATAGATATGCCCACAGGTAGGTTTGATGGGAATTCCTCAGTTGGGGTTCCCTCTTGCTAGGTTGCTCCAGTTGCTGTCAATTTGAAAAGAACTAACCAGCACAATATACATAAATAATAGAGGCTTAAATGAGTTACTGTATACTGAGAGTACAAAGCCTCTCCTAAACATCATAGGCTATAAAATAAGAAGCCCAGTGCCAGGAATGGGTTACTTCTTTTGGATTTGTTTGTCTGTGAGGTTGTACAGACTCCCCAAAACATTACAGTCTACTGTCATTGCTCCTGATTACCCTCCAGAACTTGATTTTAAGCCCTATTGCTGTGTCATATGACATGGAAAATGAAGCTGGTATCCAACCTGGAAGCTTCATTCCTACTGGCTAACTTTCATACTGCCTGGGGGTTCTATGCATGCTACCAAGGGAGAAAAGCTATCAGATATCTTACACAACTGTGAACCCTGTGAGGTACAATAATGACTGGCCCTGCAAGATATGCACACTGGTGTATAGTGGCACAAATAATATGGAGTAACCAAACACTTCTGGATTAGATTTAAAGCCCACTCTACAAGATGGAACCTATGCCTGGTACCGTTAACTGGGTCAAATACCCGCAGCTGGCTAGGTCACAGGCCCTAGGAGTACAGAGAGGCTTCTTTTTGCTATAGATGGTGATTAATACAGAGACTCACAGCTAGTCAAGGTATAAGGAATAAGAGACTGTGGTGTGCTCAGCTCTTAATTGGACAGATTAAAGAATTCACATACAGGGGTGGGGGCTCCCTCGCTATGTTCAGGGATCATCCTGAAAGAGGGTGGTGGAAAGACTGTAAGAGCCAGAAAGAGTGGATATATGTAACAAAACATTATCTGCTAGATATGACAGAACTGCTGAACATAAACTCACAGGGGCTGGGGCTGCACCCACAGGACTTGTTAGAGAGCAAGTGGTCAAAACCTACCATGGATGTGGGAGGAGCTGATGGAGGTCCATCCTTAGCTGAGGAGCTTTTGGCAATTGATGGCTGCTGGAAGAGGGAAACTCACTTTTCTTCAAATATGGGGACCCCTGAGAGGTTACCTATGCTCCATAGATGGGTCCACACCCATATACACACAGATAGTGTGGATTCAGAGGGTATTAAATTTTTTAAAAGGAAAGTGAGAGTCTCTGAAGTTGAGAGGGAAACAAGGAATAGGGGAGGGAATCTACAGTGGACTGAATCCAAACATATGTGCATGTACGAATATTAAGGAAAATATTTAATAAAACTGTGAAGTAAGAGAAGTGATCGCATGCTAAGGCTTTGTCTCATTTTTGAGATGATGCAGATAAAAATGAACTCTGCAGTTAGATAATAAAATTTCAAGTTTAGACATGTTTATTATAAATACAACAGTAAACCACTAAAATAATGCAACAGAATCTACAAACCACTGGAATGGGAAAGAAGAGTATTCTCCCCGATTGGGGGGGTGGGATACCACAACTCTGTTTTCCTAAGAGGAAGGCAGGAAAATAAAGCAAAACAAAAATAATAACCAAATTAAAAGCTAAGAAAGCACAAATGACAAAAGCAGCAAGGTGAGTGTAGAACGTGAGAGAACAAGTCCAAGCACAGGAGAGCCGCAGGAAACGTGAATGTAAGTGTAGAACGTGAGACAGTGAGTCCGAGCACGGGGAGCTGCAGGAAACGTGAATTAGATAAAATGTTGGAACAGTCAGAGTGGGTGAAAAACCTAGATATACACTGTTCCTAAGAGGCAAGCCAGAAACAAAACAGCACTACTGCAAAAAAGTTATGGTAAAACAGATTTTAAGGAAGGTTAGTCACAAGAGAACAGACATGGACAGGCTGATGTTTAACAAAACTGAAACAAGAAGAGACTTCTGTTGCTAGCGATATTACATATTCATAATGGGTTCACTTAAGATGATATAGAAGTCATAACTGAGTGACTAAGAGACACATATAGCAAAAACTAGCAGAAATACATGGAACATGGATGTAACCATAGATATTATAGAAGATTCTAATATACTCTTCTCAGAAACTGTGTTACCAGGAACAAGAAAAGACAGATTTGTGTGACCAAAAGTTATCTCAAAATCAAAAATTAAGAAGCAGAAATGATAAATTAAATCTAATTAAATTGACAGATACTGAGAATAGATGATGTATCTCAAGATTCAAATTGCAAAGCTGTGCATGGTGGCAATGCCTACAATCCTAGCCCTGGAGAGGCTGAGGCTGGAAGATCTTGAGTTCAAAGTCAACCTAGGCTACCAAGTGAGATCTTGTCTCAAAAGAAAAAGAGAGAAAGAAAAAGATAATCAAGTTTTAGAACAAATTCTCCAATAGAAGAAAAGGAGGCTGGGGGAGCTGATGGAGAATGAAGAAACACTTTCATGTTACGCTCCAGTTTCCTTTCTGTTTCTCTGATAAAACACCCTGGTGGAAGGCAGTAACTTGGGGAGTAAAGGGTTTAACTGGTTTAACTGGTTTATGCTTCCAGATCACTATCCACTCTGAGGGAAGTCAGGAACCCAGAGCAGAAACCTTGGAGAAACACTGCTTGACCAGGTTGAGGCAGAGTCATAACACTGTAGATCTGGCAGATGACAATCTACAACAACCATACATATGGCTCATGATGGACACAGGGCACAGGCGATGCCTTTGGAAGTGACTCCAGGTTTAATTATTTGTGTGACTGGGAATGAAAGTTATTAACAGTCACTAGGAAGAAAGACAGCAACTAGCTAAAGATTTTGCTTAGCACAAATGGAACACTTTAAAGAAGAAAAACCACACAGGTGTACCTTTTGATGGGGGCAGGAGTCTACAAAGGTGGTTTGAGATGTGGAACTTAGTCTAGAGTTCAAAAATTGCCCCAATATAATTTAATAAACATAGTCCAGCCTGGAGCAAATATCTAATTTCACATTCTTTAATAGTCTCAGTACATCCACATCACTTCTGTAAAACTCCTGATTTTCTTTCCACTTTTATATTTAATTTTATAGCATGTAAATGTACAGCATATGTATGTACAGTGTATGTACATGTTTATATTTGTGCACGTACATGTGTATGAGTGGGGTGTGTGGAAGCCAAAGACTGATATCAGATGTCCTCCTCATCAATCTCCACCTTAATTTCTGAGACAAGGTCTCTTGCTGAACCCAGTTCTCTACAGTTGTCTAGAAAAGCTGGTAGTGAGCTCTAGGAATCTACCTGTCCCCTCCCCTCACCCACCAGCACTAAGATTATAGACATGCGCTGCCACATCTGGCTATTTTACATGGGAGCTGTAGATCCAAACTTCATGTTTGTGTGGCAGGCAGCTTCTAAAAGTTATTTTTCATGCCTTCCTCTCTCAGAGAACACTGCCGAAGTTTAACACGACCTGTAATCAAAAAGTATGCTGACCCTGCAAGCACAGTCCATTCTCTGTATATCACCAGGAACTTGCGTCTGCTTCTTTGGCTCTCTCAGTGTACCATATTCACAGCTATAAAATCTAGTTTAACATATAATAAATGAAACAAACTTCTGCATCACCTATATTCTGAAATTATGGTGAGCACATCTACAAAAAATAAATCATCTTCAGACTGATATCACAGACACCACTGAAGGCTCTTGTACCTCAATGCTAATGAGATTTTTTGAGGTTACTGTCACCCTGAAACAAAGTCCTGCTGCTGCCTGACTGGGGCTGTTAAGAGACTCAGCCCAAAGCAGAATGCTACAGTGGTCTGACTCCTATACTTAAAATCAATGTGAAATAGTCACAAGAACTGTTCTGTCCAATATAAGCAGAAATGTTTGAATTTTAATTAAATTGTCACAATTCGATGCGGGAAATTAAATTATTCTTAGAATCATCCTTATAACCAAAACTAAAGTTACATAGTTCCAAGATTTGAAACTTGATTTGAACAGATATAGAATCCTGTCAGGAACTAATCACGCTTCTACCTTAGTAGCTGCTTGGCTATGAGGGGACATTATTATTGGAGCCGCCTGGGCATCCCACTATCTTTAAAGCTTTGTGGCAAACTATAAAGTTTTTTAACAAATTAAAAATATGTACTATCTACATTTAAAGGGATTCTGAGAGTGCTGGAGAGTAGGCCAAGGCCAGTGAAGCCCACCTGTAGGCAACACTTCTTAGAGCAGAAAACAGCCCATTCTCACCCCAAGAGCTGGTGCTGTGGTCTCTTTCAGTGACGTTGAGGATTGCAAGCCAGAGCTATGAAGCACTGTGTCCCAGGTCCCAAAGTCACGTCTCCTATTCAGAAGGCCCCTCCTTCGTCAAATTCTATCCCCATCTTTGAAAGATTATTTTGTAACTGAATTTTGAAAAATTTTTCTCAAAAAAACAAATTAAAAAATTCTAACTGTCAATTTTCCTAAGTGAAACCATATGCGTCTTGGGTCTGGTTCATTTTCTTTATTTTGTAATTAACTGCCTAAATGATTTGAGAAGCTTCTGGCATCATTAAACAATCTGGAAACAGCAAGAACTTTCTCCCTAAACTTAGCTGACAAATTATTCCTCTAATAATGTATTGGTTTTTGACACTAATGTTGAAATGCCAAGGCACTCTGACAGATAACTATTTGAAAATATGTATTCAAAGCTTTTAAATAGCGTGAAATATCAATTTTGGAGCCAACTGTTAAACAGAAGGGCAAGAGCAGCGGGGAGTGGGAGAGAGTAAGGGAGATGCCGGTCACAGTTCTGGCCTGCTTCCTCATGTTGGCGTTCGTGCTGGCCAGGGCGGCCCAGCACTGCACAATAGCAATAATGCCGGATACAAATTTTTTCTAAGAGAACAAGAACCTTCTTATTTCTGTTTTCAGAATCCCACATGTTGGAATCTGAGGGGAAAATATGCAACAGAAAAATTACAAAAGATAATCCTAAACTGACTATCAGACATAAAATTGCCTGTGAAAGCAATTTTCTAAATTTCACCACAAAGGCGAGAGAAAAGACATTCTCTGGTAAACTGGTGTGTTTACGCAGTTCTCAACACCTCAGTCTAAAACCTTTCTGTTGATTGTGGTAGCTACTGACAATTAATGATACTAGGCAGTACTACGAACTTCTGTGTGCACTACACACACACACACATACACACACACACACACACATACACAGTCTAGATTTAAAGGCTTGGTATGGAGAAACAGAAAGAAAATTATATCATTGCTATTTTTCATATTGAACCTGAAGTTATATTATTTTGGATACACTTGATTAAAGTAAAAACAGTATTAAAAGTATTTTCATATGTTTATTTTTGCTTAACATGGCTAATAAGAAATGTAAGATTAAATATATCAATTCTGTTTGTAACAGACTTCTATTAGACAACATATAAGATAATGGTATATAAATGGTATTAAATTACTTTCCTGTTTAAAAACATTTATTTTTGTTTATGTGCGTGTGTGCCTGTGTGTGGGTATGCCACATGTGTGTGGGTGCCTGCAGAAGCCAAAAGAGGGCATCAGACACCCCAGAGCTGGAGTTCCTGGCAGTTGTGAGCTGCCATCTCTCAAATCAGCTTAAATTACTTTCAAGGTTCCTTCTAGATTGAGCACCTGGCACTAAGAAACTGGACATCCCAGTTTCTTTAGTGGGTGACATTAAAGAAGCCTAGCTCTCTTCACAATTTCTTTCTAATCCACACACTTTAACAAGGCTTTCAGGACCTTCTCATTCTGGTTCTCTGGGGTCCACGGGAGTGGGAGTCATGAATGACTACGTTGATCTGTTTACTCTGTTTACTTATATAAATGTAAGTTCACAAGGCAGGTAAGTAGCTGCCTTTCATTCATGTTCTTTTCTTTTATGGTCAAATTCCACCCCTCCCCCCTCACACACACTGTTTTTACAGAGCCACTAATATCTGCCTACCCTTGTAGATTTGTGATTAGCAATGAACTTTATGAAGTGTTTCTTTGTTTGAATATATATAACATAGAGGAGTATGGTACTGGGGAATTTCATGAGTCTTATGATCTAAAGGTTTCCAAATATTCTGATACTTTGAGTCTTCTAAGAAACATCTGAAATGTATTAATTTCCAGAGATCCTGGATTATAAAGTCTTGATGAGGCCCAAGGTTGTATGCTTAAGAAGAAGCCTGGGTCACTGGGAGACTGGTTTGTGAACCACTCATCCTGCCTAACTTCCTTCTGTAATTGGTATAAACGACTGTCAGTGTTAAGGCCCAGGGGCCTAGGCCTGAACTGCCATGGCAGAGGGACAATTTAAACACCCACATTACTCACTGTTCCACAGCTCCAGCCATCAGTATATCTTCTCTGTCCGTTTTGATATCCAATTCTGGTTCTCCACTAAGCAGAAGCTTCAAATTATAGACAACCAGCAAAGTACCTGTGGAAAAGGAGATGTTGCTTGGTCAATATCTCAAATCCACTAAATTCTAGACATTTTTTCATCACCTCCTCTATAAAATTCAGTCCACTAGAAGGCAAATTTTCTTTTGTGCTTCAATAAGTAATGATTGCATAATGCAAGACATGAGGCTGGAGAGAGCGTTCAGCAGTTAAGAACACTTAACTTACTCTTGCAGAGGACCCAGGGTCGGTTCCCAATACCCCATGCAGCTCATAACCATCTGTAACCCTAGTTCCAGGGATCCAATGCTCTCTCCTGGCCACCACAAGCATCAGGCACACAGATGGTGCACATACAAACATACAAATTTGACCTGTGACTATGGTTTTTTGAATCCTGACTAAGCCAGGTTATGACTAATAAAAAAAAGCTCAAATGATTTATAAAACTGATTATGATATGAAGACAAATAGGATTTTTAGAGAAATTAAAAGGTAAGACGAATCATTCCTTTTGGGGGTAGAAGATCTGCCTAGTGGCTAAAAGCACAAACTTTGTAGTCAAAAATGCCTGGATCTAAATCCTGGACCAACCACTGAATAGTGCAGTGACAGTGGGTAAGCTTCCTAATCCTTCTAAACCTATTTGTGTATACCTGTATAAGACCTGCACACATACTCACAAAAACAGGAAGTAGGAGGGGCCTAGTTGGGGAAAAGGGAGTCAGGAGAAGTGGGAGAGGTATAAAAGAAAGAAATCGGGGAAGGAATATGATTACAACACCTTGTATATCTGTGCAGAATTGACAAAAAAAAATTCTTTTTCTAATCTACGCAATGGAATTCATGAGGGATCCACAAAATAAGAAACCTTCTGCTAATATTTACATGAGCACTTCCCAATGAGAAGTCCAATAAGAGATCAAATGATCATTAAAATATATAAATATTGCCTGTATTCTCTTACATGGAACCTAGATTAAAGACTATGAATTTGTGTGTATATGTTTGTATTTATGCATACTGGGGGGGTTCACAAAATTAGAAAGGGAATCTCGAGCAGGAAGGAAGAGATCTTAAGGGAGGGGAGAAAATAGCATAATAGAATATATATAATAGGAAACTGAAGGGGTGACCATGGGGGAAGGAGGGAGTCAGCTGGGGCGGGGGGGGCTGTGGGGAAGGAGGGAGTCAGCTGGGGGTGCTGTGGGGGAAGGAGGGAGTCAGCTGGGGCGGGGGGGGCTGTGGGGAAGGAGGGAGTCAGCTGCGGGGGCTGTGGGAGAATGAATGAGGGGAAACTATAATAGCACATGCAAATACCATAATAAGAAAATTGCTTTGTATGCCAAACAAAAAAATTAAAAGATACATATCACATATGTGATATGGCAAATACCAATTTGTCATTATTTTTCCTCTTTAATAAATGTGGAAGAGTGACATCATTTCTTAAACATACTGCCGTGGCTTAATCTGGAGATAAAGCAGGTCAAGTCAGAAACAAACTTTTTAAAATCTCATTATGAATATGACATAAATCAAAACATTATAAGAGCCAGGACACATGTAGCTTTCTCTAAAATAGGCTTCCTTTTGTGCTTCTGGATCTGAAAATGGTGACTGTCTTGAGAAACACTGGCACAAAGCAACGTCAGCAGACAGCGCCGTTCACAGCGAGGAAAGGGCGTTTTAAAGAGCGGACAGAAGAGCTGCCAATCTGAGAGAAGCTTGTGGACCAAGCTCTGCCTACCGCCTTGCCAACATGGGCGCATCACTTCATCAGTTCCTATCTCTCTTAGCAACTTAGCATCATGGAAACTCGGATGCCGCAGTGAACATCAAATGCTGCTGCTGGGGCCAGAGCCTGTGGCATCCTTTTGTCACTCAGCATCATGGAAGCAGAAGCACCAACCTTTCACCTGGTGTCAGACACTTTAACTCCTATCTGAAAATCCAGCCTGGAGCACGGGAAATGGGCAGTAGGCCCCAACCCTAGTCAAGGCACTGCTGGAAAATGATTACTGTGGATGAGGAAGCAGAGGTCACTCTTTAAGGGAATGAGTCTAGATAGGGTGACCAGACTCTGGTGGGTGAACTTGTACTGAGAGACGTCTGGATACAAATGCTTGACCAGATAGGACTAAACATAAATGACAGAATACTTAAAATCTGGTGGGGGAGTTCTCTAGGGGGAGAGGAGAAGGGAGGGGTCTAAACATGGTTAAGATGTACTGTAATGAAATGCACAAAAACTCACTAAAAACATTAAAAGTGAAAATAGTAGCTCATGTCTGAAGTCTTTGAAGACAAAAGTCAGATGGATAAAATGGATGGCTGCCCCCATGTGAGATTCCACCCAAGATTACTAGTGTGAAATACAGGAAAATAATTAGAGCCTTTCATAGACACGAAAATGGGTATTTCTATTAGAATTTTAGTTTTAATGCTCTTACCACATCTTCCATAGATGGCATCAAACTGCTCCATCAATTCTGCTTCATTTTTAAATGGGGAGTATTTATAAATTATGGACAATTCTGTGGAGAACTTTTGGGGGTCATCGGTGACAGACTCTCTGGTTCTTGTTAGCCATGAAGGTATTGGAACTACAACCTATTAAAAAAATCAATTTGTGACAATTATGACACAAACACCTTGTCTGATCACAATTTATTCTATTCTTCTTCCAAATTATAAAATATGAAAATGAAAGTTTATTTTCCTCCTGAAGCCTAGATTGATAAGGAAGAGAAAGATAAATCTGAATACTTAGCATTTTAATTCAGAAGCTGCTATTGTCGGGCCAGTTAGGTAGCTCAGCAGGTACAGTTACCTGCTGCCAAGCCTGATAACCTGAGTTCAACCCTGGCACACACATGATGGAAGGAGAAAACTGACTCCCACAACTTGTCCTCTGACTTCACACATGAGTGCAAACACACACACACACACACACACACACACAAATGAATGAATGAATGAATGAACAAATATATGTAATAAAAAATTTAATTCGGTCTCCATCACTGAGTGGGGGACAGATGGTGTCTACCTAGACTACCTCTTCAACGACGGTTAGAATGGCAGGGGAAACAGCAGGATCCACACTTCAGAAGATGAAAAGGAGATGACAACATACCAAGAAAGCAATCCAATCTCTTCGCCAGGAGAGAAGGGTGCCAGCTAACTTCCTGTTCAGACTGAATCATGAAAGCCAAAGAAGCATCTAGACCCCATCTGTATCAGCCCCCTGACACCCTGCTGCTCATCTCTGAGAAGAAGGCAAGGTTCTGCTTTTGGAGCAGAAGCTGTCATCCAAGCATGTCATTAGACCTGACAGACATTAAAAGGATGGAGTGAAAGTATCGAGAATGGATGCAGAGAACCCAGCAGTCTTCTCTGATTTGTCTCCCAGAAGACTGACAACTCAATCTTCAGACAGAGACTGGAGGAGACTTCTCTTAGAAACCTAACTAGGCCAGAAAGAACGACCTGAGCAAAATGACATTAAGAGCTCCCTCCATAAAGGCTGTAGAGATGACTCATCAGTAAGAAAACCAGAGTTCAGTGTCCTGCCCCCACGGCCAGGTAGCTCACAACTACCTGTAACTCCAGTTCCAAGGGATCCAATGCCTTCTTCTGGCTTCTGCAGTGGCACATGAGCATGCACACACATAGACACATTCAACATAGACACACGCATACACACACAAAAATAGTTACCCAATAAAACAGGCAGTTTGATGACATTACTATGGCATGCAGCTGTCAAGCCCACACAGGCACTCCCAGAGTTTTAGACAGTACTTCGGAGAACTCATCTTTGAAGCATTCAAATTAATAGGCATAACTGCCTCTGATATGAGAAACCAAACAAATATAAACAAAGAAACTGTGTGAAAGCAAATCCAGCAGAGGAAGATGGAAATTTCAAGGGGAAAAATTGTTATAATCTTCAGAGTTAAGCTGATCATAATGGCAAAGGCTTATAGCCCAAGCTACTCAAGAGGTGGAGGCAGGAGGAACACAAGTTCAAGGACAACCTGGCAACTTAAAGAGACTTTGTCTCAAAATAAAATGAAACATTAGACTGAGAACGTAACTCATCAGTAGAGTATTTGCCTAGTATTTGCCTGAGGCCCTGGGTTCATCCCCCAGTATGGCTAAAAAAGAAATATAATATAAATAGTTCAAATAGTACAAATGAAAATTTCAGATTTATAGATGAAATACTGTGTCCTTGAAACAAACACTGGATTATCTTTGGAAAAGAACCACCAAGAGAATAAAGACACTTCTTGGAAATTAAGAATATGGTTATAGAAAAAAAAAGTGCTGTGGATAAACAAGTGCTTAGAAGATAAACATTGAAAATGCTCCCAGAAAACAAGCAAAGAAAGAATAAAAAAGGCAGAAAATAGGAGAGAAAAGCTAAGAGAATTAAAGGACCATTTCCACAAGTCCAAGAGTTGAAAACAGGAGCTGTGAAAGGAGAGAAAAGAAAATACGGATGGAGAAAAAAAATCATCCATTTTATAGAAATAATCCCAGAATTGATAATATGAGTTTCCAGGATGAAAGATGCCACATGTATTCAGCACAATAGTTGTAAACAGGTCACACTCGCAAAATACTGCAATCAGAACACTAGGTATGAAGAAAGTTCTTTTAATCTTCAAATGACAGAGGTGACAGGGAGAACAGAGTCACATGAAGAACAAGGAACAAAATTACATGGTCTCAGATTTCTCAGTCACAATACCAGCAACTTGATATCAGAGTGATGCCTTCAAAATCCTGAAGGAAAATGAACTCTAGCTTAGAAATAATATGATCATCAAGTGTGGAGAAGAGGGAGAACATGTTCACATATGTGGAGTCTCATGCACCTGACTCAGGAAGCAAGCATACAGCATGCTACGGAAGAACATGGGTGATTCAGGACCTGAGACCTGACACAGGAGGGGTCTGATGCACAGGATGAGGGCAGGGCAGATCCCAGGGCAGCAACTCAACACCAACCATGGAAGCAAGAGTGGGGGCCACAGCACTGGACGGCTCCAGGGTTTGTTGAGAAGATGGAGCAGTTTGAGACTGCGGTTAACTAGATGATACAACATGAAGATCGAGTGCATCAGCAGTACCAGCAGCAATCACACAGAAAACCAAGCAGTCAAGTATGCACTCTAGGAGAAATAAAAGCCACATCCAAGAAAAAAAAATGGAGTAGTTGATAGCATGCTCTAAGGTGACACGATGACATCTTAAAACTTAAAGATTAAACATGGGCAGAGCTGAAATTTTGATTGAGCTACGTTACAAGTGGGAACCGGCAAGCTCTGTACGTGTGCAAGAGCAGAGCAAAAAGATGCCTAAATTCTCTTGCAGAGTAGGAGGTCAGCAGATAATGTTAGCAGTGATGTAAGCATGCTTCCTAGACATCTGGCAGGTATATCAAGTCAAGACAAAAAACTAACATGCGCGGGGCAAGTAGCCCTGGTGGACGTGGAAATGGAATGTGATTACTACTTAAGAATTTTTATTTTTCAAGTAGATGGTATGCTTAGGAAAAGCTATAACCTCAGCTTAAGACCCTATGCTCTTTACATACATGAAATCCACCTTGACTGCTACGGCATCGGCTTCCCACATGACCAAGGTCCCCTCAGCTAGCCCTCTTGGCCTACAAGCTGCTCCTGTCCTCTAGAGACCCTTTGCAGCAAGCCTGCACTGCCACATTGTCCCTCTAAGCCCCACACACAATTCCAGGTCCAAGTACGGCTGTGGGCCACCTCGATCCACAGATCAGCCAGCAGCCAGCCCAGCTTGCAAATCACATTGGACTCCAGAAAACCCACACTGGTCACTCGAGGCTCACTAATCTCTCCGTCCACAGACACACACACGCATTCATTGAGCAACATTCTTTTCCATCCCTCTCATTTTGTTATTTATCCAATTTATTTGTGCCTCCCTTATTCTGTGACAAGGATGAAAACTGTTTGATGCTCACCTGGTCTTCAGCTGGTTTTCTACCTTCCACAGAGTCTATCCAATGCAGTAGTTCCTAACATGCATTGAATTATAACTGAAATTCCTAAACTGTAGAACTCAAACACGGCAAATTAATAAAATGTCTGCAGGTCAGCAGGTGTAGTTGAAATTGTGGTAGAATTAACAATGTCAGTCTATTTTGCATTCACTTCCTTTATATAATGTATTCTAAGCTTCTATTTACTTAAAACTGATAAATCATTTATGGCACAAGTGGTGGAAATATTCTGCAGGCTTCTTCCAGAAATACTATTGTGTCAAAGAGACCTCTGACTCTGGGAGGTTTGGGGGCACACAGACGGAAACACAGTTCTAAAATCATCTCCCAGTGCCCTCCGCGTGCACAAACACCTTCTATCCACTTCTCAAATTTATGCCCAGATTTCTAAATCATAATCTGAGAGGAGTTATGACAGACTTCACCTCCTGAGAGGATAAGTGAGAACAACACTGTTGCCATGGAAATGGAAAGGAAGCCTCATCTCTTACCTCAGTGAGACCTTCTCTTTCACAAAACGTTTGTGAAAAAAATAGGCAGGTCATGGTTTCTTCCTTCTTTGTGAAAAGAATAAAGTCTTTTCCAATTCTCATGGATCCGCTGTGTTGAGAACAAAGAGCATAATGATTTATACTCTGACACCAATAAGGAAGAAGCCAGGGGCATGATTTGTTTACTTACAAGCTGTTCTTTCCAACACTGTCTCTGTGACTCATTCTTAGTGGAGCTGTTGAATCTGAATAGATCTAGTCAATGACTTTTTAAAAATATATTTTATTTATTTATTTTTAGTGTTATGTGTATGAGCGTACTGCCTGCATGTGTGTAAGTGCACCCATGTCATGCAGTGCCCATGGAGATCAGAAGAGGGCATTAGATTCCCTGGAACTGGAGTTATAGACTTTTATGGACAGTTAGATGCCGTGTGGGTGATGGGTACCAAACCTGGGTCCTCTGCAAGAGCAGCCAGTGGTCTTAACTGATAAGGCAGCTATCTGGCCCCCCAGCCGCCCACTTTTGCTTGAGACACAACTGCTGGGGAAAAGTTCTATCCAGGACTCAACAGAACAATCAGTGGGATCTGAAAGGAGCCACATAAATTCTCGTCTCTCATTGAGACAAACTAAAGAAGGATGACTACACTGTACCAAAACCAGAATGTGCTTTGGTAAACAACAGAACATAAAAATGCAATGGAGCTCTACTGCTTTGGGGTGCCCAACTTATTATGCATGAGGAAATTTTTAAAAATATTTATTTTTATTTTATTTTGCCTGCATGTATGTGTACTGCATCATCCACGCTTGTTTCCCAGGGAAGCCAGAAGAGGGTGTCAGATCCTGGAACTTGAGTCTGGAACCATGTAAGTGCTGAGAACCAAATCCAGGTCCTCAGCTGAACAACGGCCGTTTAGAGAAGCTTTTTTAATGTCATAAAGATCTGAGGAAGTTATGAGTATAAATATTCCAAATAAGTTTAAACTCTTTGTAAAACTTTCCCTTGTATATATGTTGTGTTAAGATTTCTTCATGTTGTTTTCAGGAACAGTAAATAATTCATGCCTTAAAGGGAAACAATTCTCACCTTTTAAGCCCGTTGCCATATTGTCCAATGAACTTGAAAGCTGATAATCGTTTCTTGGATGTTCCAAAGTAAATGATGTCTGCAGCTTCCTCTGTGATTGGCAGATTTTTTTAAGGTAGTTAGAGTCTGATCCTGGCCTCAGGTCTAGTTGCCAGGACCTCACCCATACCTCAGGACATTAGGACAAGTCCATAGCATTTGAGACAACCCACAGAGAGAAACTGATGTCAGGATCCAGAATCACTGTGAAGAATTTTCACAGTATTGTTTTGCATGAGGTCAGACGGACCTAACTATGTGACCCTGTATTTTTTACAGGACACACAGATGCTCCTTGATTTCTATTAGAGTGAATATGTCTCAACAAACCCAAGATAAACTGAAAATATCAAAAGCAGAAAATGCGTTTAGCATGCCTAACATCATTGTTGAGCCACACAGCGCATGATGGAGTAGGCTTCATTTCCCTTGTGATGTGGGGAGGACTCAGAACTGGAGCTTGCTCTAATACCCAGCATGCCAAGAGGGTAGCCCAGCACACACAGCTAGCTTGACTCAAGATGACAACTCAGACACAGAACCTATTGAATACATATTGCTCTAGTACTAAAGCTAAAAAGAAAAGAAAAGAGGTATAAGCTCTGAGGGAAAAGCACTACCTGCCTGTCAAACTGTGTGATTTCTTTCTGAAGATATGAATCTTTGAGATTTAATCATCATTTTATAAAGAATTCCCTTAGAATATAACACATGCATTCTGTTGTTTATTTTGAGAATTCAGGAAAATGAAGGCTAGAAATGAATGAGACTTTCTTCATGGTGGTTTTCCTCTTTATCTTTTCATACTTAAATACTGTAGAACCATCACTTTAATCAAAATGACCTGGAAAGATCAAAATTATCTGAACAGAGTCAGAACAAGAAGGAGGCAGCATAGTGGAGCACTTTCTGACTACTCAGCGTGAGAGGGGACTCAGCACTAGGGGAAGACAATTGCTTTATTTGTGCTTTCCACCTCTCTCGTCACTAATGGTCACTCTTTCCTTAGATGTGTAACTGTCCAGAACATGTCTATGGTGCTTGGCCTCCAACATAATTTTTAAAATACAATAGTCAGAACCCTAACTTACTAAACATAAAGTGCTATACAAATTCCAGATTATATCCAAATGGCACAAAGCCCTGATCAGAGGGAGTAACATTTCAATTGCCCAGCATCTGAACTGTGCACCCTTATGTGTTGACTTGGGGCTAACTTTAAATATACAAAGATAAATTGTGAGATATATTGTAGATGTGTTCGTTATAAAGCAACTAAGCTTTTGAACATGAAGAGGGAAAAAAATACAAAATGCTGAAAAAACAGGGAGAGACAACCTCTATTTCAAGGTTATACAGGAAATTAATAATAGCCTAAAGGCACTGGAAACTGCCTCAGGGCTCCTGCGAGTAAGAGCTGGAAGACAGACTTAAAAATCATCTCAGAGTCTATTCAGTTACTATTTGTGCTCCATCCATTCCCTGGTGCGTTTGTCTTACAATCAGCATCATTTGCCTTTCATGTTTTTGACAATAATCCATTTGAGTTTTGGTTAGGATGGTTACAATGAATTTACTTAGCCAACCAGAACATTGAACCTTAAAACATTCCAAAACAAGTTGTCTGGCTTGCCCTAATTACTTCAGACTTGCTTTGGGATACGAAGTTCAATCTATTTTTATTTATTTTATGGGTTTTCAGACAGTTCCCTTCCACAACCAGTTGGGTATCTAGATCGTTAACTTACCAGGGCTCATGCCACATCCATCATCCAGGAAACACAACATGAATCCTCCCTGCAGTTTTTCATTATCCACTGTAAGAGAAAGCAGTTATGACTAATAAATATTGGACTTAATTTTTTTGTCAGAAAGTCATGCTGCTCGAATAATTATTTGTCCTCCTCAATGGCAAGCATGGAGTGACAGGTATGGCACAGAGATGGGCTGAGACTGGAGTCTTGGCTACAGCTTCCTAAGAAGCTGCAGGGGAAAAACAATCACACAGCAAAAAGGATTAAATTAACATGAAACATCTGCATGTGAATGAATTATGCATACAGCAGGACAGATCCTGCTCTGGAACTGGACTGGTTCTTTAAACTTCAGGTGCTTCTCCCCTAGAAGGAGAAAAAAAAGGCTAGCAGCGAGAGGTGACCCCAGGATCTCTCTATCAAACTGATGACCTCTTAGGCCTTTCTACCAAAGCACCCATTTTAGAATAAATCTAGGCCATTCTTATTAAATTCATCAGGCTCCCTCCTAAGTAGCTAATTCCCCTAAGAGTCTTTTGTGAGTATTTCTTTGTAGCAGCAAATATTTGCCTCTTGAAGATGCATTTGATTTTTGAAAACAGTTGAGTCATTTGAAGTCAATTTTGATGATGCAGAGATACCATTATGGTATATAATATAATCTCTGGTTTAAAAATGTTAAAGGTGTAGCTAAAACTAAAGCGACCAATCTTAGCGCACAGTCTGTAGAATGGCTCAGAAAATAATTTCAACAGCTGGATGTGTGAACCCTAGAAAATTCTCTCTTCTAATAACAGTACTACTGATGAATAATATATGCACAGTATATATTTGATAATATTTATCATTTGATAAATTCTGATATGTGTATGTGTGTGTATATGAAACCATCACAGTCAAAATAGAGAACATATCCAGTACCCTGTATGTCTTCTCCTGACCTTTTGCAGTCACACCTCCTTCATGCCTCATCAGCCTGACAGTGTCCCCAGACAATCATTGATTTGCTTCCTGTTCCATGAATTGCTTTTTAGCAATTAAATCAGTCTATGCATCCAAAGGCCAACTAGGATTCACATTTAAAATTTAAACAATTTTCAAGGCATCCCATGAAGAAATATCTAAAAAATATACCTAGTTATATTGCCCCATTTTTTAGTGCTATAATAAAATACTTGAAGCTGGGTAACTTGTGACGAGGTTTAGTTATCTCCTGATTCTGTAGGTCTAGGAGCACGGTGCCAGTCTCTGCTCAACTCTGTCAGGACCTCATAGGGTATGGCAAGTCAGGGGGAAGAGAGCGAGCAAGAACATGGGCCAGGTTGATGACATGGCAAGTCAGGAGGCCAGAAACCCAGAGTCAAACTTTATAACAAACCACTCAATGAGAACATCAATTCCTTCTAAAAGTAAGCTCCCCAAAGATCTAACCACCTCTAACTAGGTTGAACCTCTTAAAAGTTCCATCATCTCTTAACATCACTAAGGACCAAGCGTCTAATACATGAAGGTTCAGAAGACAAACCACATTCAAATCATATCATGAATTTATGGGGGTCTGACCCCCATAAATATTCTGACCTTGTATTCATGCTAAGATCTCCCCCTGGTTAATCTATGTTCAACCAAGTTGAGAAGCACCTGTTCTAGGATTAAGCTTAGCCTCAGCAGCGCCATACAGTGATACAGTCCATGTAAAAGGTTTCGAAGCTGGGTGCAGTGGCATATGCCTTTAATTCCAGCACTCAGAAGGTAGAAGCAGGCAGATCTCTGTGAATTGCAATCCAGTCTAGTCTACATAGCAAGTCCAAGCCAGCTGGGGTTATAAAGAGATGTCATCTCAAAAAAAGTAATTAAAAACCCCAAAGCAAAACAAATGAACAACATATATATTCCTTCCAAACAGCTTGACAACAATTACATGTTCCTTCCAAAAAGCTTGGAAGGACTACCACCACCACTTCCACAGATGGATGGATGAATAGATAGATAGATAGACAGAAGACAAACCATAGAGATAGAGATAAAGATATATTTCTTACAAACAGCTTGGAAAGACCATGATTTGGAGCAGAGATAGCCTACAGACATAAATTTATACATATATCAGGGATTTGGAATTAACAAGTATGATCTCAAAATCTAAGCATCTGTACTACCCACAGAGAGATGGCCTCGTCTTACCTACTTAAAGTTACAGGTTTCCTGAGGTCTCAGGTAGATTTCTCTCACCTGTTAATCTCATATGCCCAAAAGTCAACACCATCACTCTCATAGGACTTACTCCTTCCTCTAGTGCTTTCTGCTCAATGAAGAGCACACTTTGGATTGGGTTTTGGCCACCCCAGCGAAAACTTCAGGACTATCAAGTTCTCCATTTCCCCTACCCATCACTATCCCTCCCACTCCTTGTACTGATTTCATTTAGAAAATGATCTTCTCTTTCCTGGATTCTCCTTAGCTTCCTCTCCCTCCCACCCCCATCACAGTGTGCAGCCAGTTTGCAGCCAGCTGCACATGTCACTATTCTTGCTGAAACCCTGCCCTGACTTCCCACTCCTCTGGAGAGGTAGGGGAAGACTTAGGCTGCATAATAAATCTTGCTTGCCTATCATGTCTCAGCCTCTCAAAGATCAATTCCCATCATGCCCTCACCTGACCACAATGTCACACAAACACTTCCTCTGAATTAATCTTGAATACTTCAAACCTAGGTCCAGTCTCTGCTCAGACTGAAGATATAGCTCACAGTCTTCCTCCTTCCCATGCCTGGTCTGCCAGTTTAGAGGAGTTCGAGTGAGATTTCTTCTAGGAAGCGTTCTCAATCCTTCCTTGCCATCCTTCCTCAATCCTTCCAGAATGCTCTCTTTCTAACTCTTGTTATTCCTGCTGTGATCAGCTGACCCTGGGGGCTGCACCTGTAAGTCCGCTTACTCTCATAAAACTACACACTCCAACCTAATATTTATCAGAGGCAAGAGACTCATTCCCTCATTTATATCTCAAACTCTTCAGAATCTGAACAGCAAAGGCAGAGTGTATTTAACTGTTTCAGATGTCTCTGGATTTCCTTGGCTATGTCTCTCGTGAGCCCTAAGAGCTCATTTGGCTCAGCATCTTACATGCTGAGCAAAGAGAAGTGAACTGGGTGGCCTTTAGCACAGAGATGGATGAACATCATGGACAATATCCTCTCACCTATGACCAATAACTAACAGAAGAGAGGACTGTGTTGGCATAGGAAAGCAGCATTACTACTGCGGAGATTCTCTAGGCGTTTACAGAACTGCAGCACAGAAACTGTCCCTATCATCGTAAGATGCTGAGATTAACTAGTAAGTCACAAAACACCGAGAGGCCACAAATGAAGTCAACCAAGAAAATATACCGGGTTTGAATTCTGCCACCCTTTATTATATCACATATTCACATATGCATTTTCAAACGATGATAAGTTGGAGATGACCTGTGCTTAATTATGAATAGCCATTCAGTTAACGTGATTTTTTTAAATGAAATTCTCACAGCAAATTCACTACTACAAATCACGCCGATGTTTTCACAAGACTCAAGAAGATATCATTTTGTAAGTGGATCCTCCAGGAAGTGAATAGTTTGACCCTTAGAGTATACTTTACTTTACCTGACTCCCCACAGGGCTACTATATTCACAAAGCACTTAAAATGCGTTAAAAATCTATGGAACGACGTGCAATTTGATGAAATAAAATAAAAGCAAAGTAGCTACAGGCTTTTCCATTATAAGGAAAAAAAAGACGAAAGGAAATATGTGCTTACCTGAAAACACGTCAAGCCTTGCAGCCCCCGAATCTCTGGAAACAATACAAAAATAACATTGCCTCAATGTGAAATTATGTTTTAAAAACTACATTAATCTCGATTGCTTATGTGAGATATAGCCTTTTGTTAGATATCAAAGAACACAAATCTATTTAAATTACTTAAAATCAATTTCTGAGACATTTCACTGTGCATTTATATACTAAGAACTATCATCACCTGTAATTTGAGAATACTATAAAGGCTAAAATTCAGAAACTTAAAAGTCTAGAAGTGGAATTTAGTCGTAGTTACAAAAAACAAGTTCAACAAATTGAATATAAATATAGTATTTATATTTTTTAAAAGGGTTGGAGAATAATCCAATGCCATAGAATGATTTTCATGATATATTTCTGCTGAAAAGGTGCAAAGAAAATGAAATTACAATGTCATTTGTTCATAATTTTTAAGAACATATATGATATATTCCAATAAGAACAATTTTATAGAACTGGAGAGATGGTTTAATGGTTTAGAGCACTGGCTGCTTTGCAGAAGACCTGGGTTCAGTTCCCAGCACATACATGGTGGCTAACACCCATCCTTAACACCAGTTCCAGGTGATCTGACGCCCTCTTCAGGTCTCCATAGGCACTGCACACACAGGTGCACTTACGTACATGTAGGCAAAATATTCATACACATGAAATAAACAAAAATAAATATTCTTAAAAAGTTTGCAATGCTAAGGGAGATATTCAGGGCCTCACACGTGCCAGGAAAGCATTTCCCTAATGACCTATGCCCCCAATCCTTAAAATGTTAACAAAAGTTTTCTCTAGGTCAGGTGTAGACACACTATGGCCCATGGACCAAGTTTGCTCACCAACTACTTTGTAAATAAAGTTTTACTGGAATTCAGTCATGCTCATTCAACTAAGCATTGACTATGGTTTTCTTAGCACTTTGAACAGAATTAAGTCATATCAACAAATTTTGGACAGCCTTCAAGGACAAAGTGATTCTCATCTGCGTCTTTTACTCATTTTTCTAAATTCAGAGCTATTTTTGTATTTTCAATGACTGTTTACAAAAGTAAAACTTTATAAAGCAAAGGAGGAAGGGCCACAAGACCTGGCTTCAATATCATTGATGTGAGAGGAAGGACGACAACAACAGGGATGAGGCCTCAGCTGACGAGGAAAAATCTAAGCCAAGAGAAGGAGTCTGAGAGAAGGGGCAGGGCCCAAAGGCAGCTCAGCTGACTGCACAAGGCCCAGGGCAGGAAAGGGAGTCTCGGCTTGATACCTGGTATAACCAGTGATGGGGAATCTCAAGTCTCTCCTCAAATTTCCTTCAGTCTCAAAAACAAATCCCAACATAAAAGTGAGTAAGAAACCCAACCCCAGCTGAGGAGCCATTGGCAACTGATGGCTTCTGGGAAGCGGAGAGTCAGTTTTCTTTAACGGCTTGACTCTGGGTAGGCTAACCAGGCTCCATTGGATGAACTTACAACTGGAGAGTGTTGGGGGTCCCAATCTCAGGGCCAGCCTGAGGGAAACTGAAGAGTCTCTGCCTGAGAGTGAGGGGTGAGCAGGCATGGAATCAAGACACTGGGAGTTGAACGGAAAGCCAGCAGTGGTGGTCTGCTGCAAACTCATTTATTCAAGAAAGAGCAGAGTGTCTTATAGGTCTTGTTAGCCAATAGCCTTATGGGGTGGGGTCCTGAGTACAGCCAATCACAGTTTGCTCCCAGGTGGATCAGGTTCCCTCCAGGTGCTGGGCAGAAACTGGCTTCACAACCAACCAGTGTGGAGCACCACACCCACAAAAGCCATTCTTTCATTCCTCCTGGCAGGTGGCCTAGCTAGGCCCACCCTGCATTATGCCCAACAGAAGGGCATTTGGGGACTCATAGTGAACTCAATAGGCCTTTAAATACACACACACAGACACACGCACATATATCAGAGTACACGAAATCAGACAGGGGTTAGTGGGGGGGGGGGTGTCAGGTAGAGGAGGGAGTCTAAATATGACCAAAACATATTGTATGAAATTTCCTGTAATCCAAGCACCTGGGGGGCAGAGGCAGGTGGATCTCTGGTCTACAGAGCAAATTCCAGGCCAGTGGTAGCTACAGGGAGACCCTTATTCAAAAAAGGCCAGAACAAACAATAACACCGAATAAACTGAGAGTAACTGCGAGTAGGCGTTCTACACTCATTCTGCTAGCCTAGGTTAGCCCCTTTTGCTTTTTCCTCTAATCGATTTTTAAAGTTGTGCTTACATGGAGAGTCTAAGGGGTCAGCCTCTTATGAGAGGCAAATACTCTACAACTGAGCCATATTTCCAGCCTGAAAGTAAAGGTTTTAAGCCAACAGTTTCTCTATACAGAATGCCTATGACTTCACAACATATTGAGACATTTTACAAAAATAATGTTTAAGTTTTAACACAGGAAACTTCCTCTTTGAATAGTTACTATGTTAGGAGAGCACATTTACCTACCCCCTTCGTACAGTATCAATTTTTTTTCTCTTCTCTGTGCAATATGCTTTAAGTATACTTAAGTTCTAATCTTCATAACCATAAGAACTCACCAAAATCTTGAATATAAAATAATGTATTAGAACAGGTGATTTTATAAAAAATAAAATAATAAAACCTTCAGGAGACCAATTGAGCATCTTAAACACATGTGTTAAAGAGTGTGCCTTCTTTTAATGTTAAATACCAGCATCTAAGCAGAAATGGAAAATTCTAGTGTCCACCAAAGATGGCGGAAGTGACAGGTCTGGGCTATCTGGGGACAGCAGAAAATGAAGCAGAACAGAAAACACAACCTGATCCCAAGACAGGACATTTGGTGTCCTCCAGGCCTTGATCCAGAGAGGAAGTCTTAAGGAAGCTGCTTCTATTATACCAAGGAAGCAGGAGACCCAGATTTCTTAGCATGGTGCACATGCACGTGTGCATGCGGGGGGTATGTAGGTACAGCAATGCATGTTCTCATGGGTGGGGGAGTGTAGAAAATGGAGGAAAATCTCAGGTGTCATTCCCAGGAACTATGCCCATCTCTTACACTGAAAGATCGTTTACTGGTCTAGAGTTCACCAATTAGGCTACACTGGCTGCCCAGTGCACCCCAGGATTTTCCAGCAAACACCTCCCCAGCATTGGAATTAGAAATTAGAAATACATGCAACCACAGCCAGGCGTTTTGACATGGGTTCTGGAGAATGAACTCAAGTTCTCATGCTTCCAAGGCAAGTGCTTTACTGACTAAATCACCTGCAGCCTGCCTCTTGTTTCTTAAACTTTTCTAAACATTGTGTAAACTCTCATTATGAGCCAAACACACACGAGACAGGCTAAACTTGGTCATGGAGTTGTCTGCTTATGAATGCAGCTCTAAGAACTTATTTCTTGCTCTCACTCCAGAATGCAAAGTCAGTGTTTCTTCCCCAGTTACCTCATCACCCTCTACTAGGTAAAGCATTTCCAAGGTTTCCTCCTATACCCTGATTTTACCTGCCCTCCCTTTGTCAAATGAAATAGTGAAACAGCTTCAAGGGAAAAAAGACAATTGAAAAATAAACAAAAGTATGTTCTTTCAAATTAGAGATGGAGCTCCTGAAAATAGACTATTTAGAGACAGTCGGAACCCATGAATGTAAGAGGTTCAGCTGACAGGAGGCTGTACATGGGGATCAGATACCCTAAAGCTACAAGAAACCAACTTTGATTTCCTTGGTCCTGGCCCCAACCCTCTTGGTTCCATCTGACATGAGTTCATTCACGTTCATGGCCCTTTGGCTGACCAATTGTTTTCTTTGCTTACTTTCTAACACAGAGAGTGTTTCCTCAAAAAAAAAGGAGCTGGTAATTTGTTTGTTTGTTTGCTGTGGGAGGAATTCCTAATTGGCTGACTGAATGTACAATCTGTGTTGAGCATAATGCGGGTTGGGCCTAGCTAGGCCACCTGCCAGGAGGAATAGAGGAATGGCTCTCATGGGTGTGGTCCCCCACTAAACTTCCTCATCTAGCAACTGCATATTGTCCCCTAGTAGACTTTACTTTCTGCAGAGAAACTAAGAAAAAAAATCTGTAACAGGGAACTATAAATACAAACAAGTCAATATTTTATTTAGCTAAACAACGGAAGTCTGAGCCAGGTGTGGTGATGCAGGCTTATAACCCTAACACTCAGGAAGCTGAGGCAAGAGAAACATGAGTTTGAAGCAAGCCTGGACTATACAGAGAGTTTGATGCCAGCCTGGGCTACATGATGAAACCCTGTATCAAAACAAAACAAAACGAAAAATCTAAGTCCCTCTCAGATCTCCCAAAATACACTACTGAACAAAAGTTAAGTTAAAAAGGCTACTTAAATCTCAATACCTTTTCAGAGTCAGTAAAATGCGATCCTGGGGTGCTATAGCCACATAGTATAATCGTGAATCCTAACAGCATTTGAATAGCTTTTAGCAATTGTACCAAATAGCAATTGTCTAACTTCTCATAAACCACCTAATTTCTCTGTGTCCCAGTTTCCACATGTGTAGAAGTGGGACAGTGATTCCTCAGAGTAACACAGTAGAGATGAGTAGAGACACGTGTATAAAGTGTGTATGAACACCTGGCAATAGCATTTTCTTCAGTACAACTTGCTTCCATACAAACTGAATTCCTAAGACAGTATATATGTATCTCAGATGACATATGACTCAAGAACCAGCCCAGCCAAGTAACATCAGCTTCTACATGGTGACTTATACAAACCAGGAAATCAAATTTGCCATTGCTTCAAGTCTGATAATAAATACAAATTAAGGGAAGGTGAGAGCTCTTTCTCTCATTAGTTCTTTTCCTATAGAACTTTGACTTTACAGAAAATCAAGTCCCAATACATTCCAAACAGAGATGGTGGCATTATGTTTTCATTTCACATACAATTAGCCTAGACTGGCATCCTGAAATTCCCTTCATAATCTTTGCCCACAGATTCATCTTACCTTGAATTGTCCAGTAATTCAGCCACAGCGCCAAAGAGGAAACTGTGCGTTGTGCTGGTGGAGAAAGGAAGAGAAAAAAAGGAACATAATGAGAGTGAAAGGTGCAAGACACAGGCTGACAAAGGCTCTGATCTCTAAATGGATGGTCTGTTAGGAGGTTATTCTAGAAACAACTTGCTAAGCATGGTCAGTGAAGTATTGTATCACTGTGAAGTGTGTATTAAAAGGTCAGAATAAGAACACATTTTTGTTTGTTTATCTAATACTAACTTTTTGGTCGGAATATAAAGAAATGGCTTCACTATGACATTTTCTTTTCTCATACTTTTATTTTTTATTTTACGTGTATGAGTGCTTTGCCTGCATGCGTATGTGCACCCATGTCATGCAAAGCCCGTGGAGGCCAGAAAAAGGGATCAGATCCCATGGAATTGGAGTTATCAATGGTTGTTAGCCACCATGTGGGTGCTGGGAACCAAACCTGGGACTTCTGAAAGAACAACCCCTGCTTTTAAACACTGAACCATCTCTCCAGCCCAGTTTTCACACAGCCGTATCATCATGCTTTAATCATGCTTTATTCTTCTTAATCTATGAACATTTTGCCAAAATATCCTAATAAAAGAAAAACTTTGATGGACTTACTACTGCTAAAAAAAAAACATGAATATTTTAAGTTTCCTTTATATAGTCAAGTATTTTTCCAAAAAATAATCATTAAAATCATGGTATTTAAAACCAAATTATTTCTGGAGAATACTTATCAAAATCTCTCTACTAAAAGAACCCAGGCTCCATCTGAAGACACAGTTGTTGGCGGGAGATCTCTGTGTTCCCCACCAATCTGTATTTATCTGTGGAACCTTTCCAATGCTGAGAAGATGCTCTTTAAATAAGCTCCTGATAGACCTATACCCTCTGTCCTGTGCCCTCAAGCCAGGCTGTTGGTAATAGAACACTGTTACCACCTTCTCTACTTCGAGCAAGGCTGAGAGGTTATCTGTGGGTGAAATCAGGCTGCGTCAGGGTCAGACATTTCCCCATATGGATATTTCAGTCAGCAACCATAATACAACATTAAAGGAAAACCCAGCATGTAATTTTTTCTTATGTGTAGGAAACATGTAGCAGAAGCAAGAGAGGCACACTTACATACATAATACATACATACAAACATACATACATGTCTGTGTGTGCTCATTTATACAAGAGAAAGTATCATCTGCTATGCCTAAAGCCTGCAAACACCTCAGACCACAGGATAGCATTTTAGTTTAAAATTCTTTTAAGAAACACAGACACACACACACACACACACACACACACACACACTCCCTCATTTTTTGGAAGTTTAAACTTCAAATACATAAATGAAAGGAGTTTGAATGAGTCTGTCTTTAAATTTTCTAGTTTATGTTAAAGTAAAAGCTGGAAAAAGAAGAACGAGAGAGCTATGCGGAAGAAAGATGGAAGACGAATATCCTATATTCTCCCCGCCACTCCAGAAGAGGGAACTGATTTGAGGAAACAGAGGGACTAATGGAAGGAGGGAGTAAGGACAAGACAGGGCCACAGGTGGAGGCGACTATGAACAGAGTACAATGGCATACATGTAAAAACTGTCATAATTCAACTCAGCGATAGGCTACTTTCAAATTAGTTTTTAATTACTAAAATGCTTGTTATCAAAAGATGTCCTTCACTCAATAGAAACTGGTATAAACGTATAAAAATACTTTAAAAAGAAGACACATCATCATCACTTGTATGAAAACCACAAGCCCTTCCAGTGACTTTAACATTAAAATTCAATGTATAACCAATCCCCGCCCCTTGGAAGTTCAATAACTCTGACCATGAACTGACATGTGATTTTCTGTGTTATCTCATTCAAGAGATTTTTATAAGCATTTACCACCATGTGCCTGTGTGTACAGACAGCACTTTAGTTGTCTTAGAACTCAAGCTGCAGTCTAGAAGAGGGACATGGAAAATACACAACACACAAAGATGACCTTTCTGACCTTGATTTGGGGTTAGCTTCACAGTAGTGACAGGAAAGAGTGACTGCAGAGGAGGAACAGGGTGGTCAGGGAAGCCTCCCCTGACAGAAGACACCCTGCTGACCCCTAAAGATGAGAACCGCAGTGCCAGGGTAGAAACGCCTCCTGCATGAACAGCAAAGGAGACCATGCTGAGCCTGTGGTAAACGGAGAGAACAGGCCAAGGCAAGGGCACCACTGGGTCAGGCAGGATCCCGACCCCAACACAGGGGTTTGCACAGACCTGCGAGCAAGCGGAAAGCACTGTGGCGTCTTCAGATGAGTGGCCTATCTGGCTCTTTTTACAAAAGCTCAGCCTGGCAGCTTTTGAGAACACACGCCTAGGCGGCAGCGGATCCAGAAGCACAGATCCCAGTTAAGGGGAAGTGTGAAGGGTGCTCCAAAAGGGAGATGCTGTGGTTTGGACCGAAGTCAGTGGACACAGAGATGGAGAAAAATGGGTGAATGCACTGGAGAAAGCAGGCACTTGACAGGCTGCATGTAGGCCGTAGAAAAGGGAGCACTCTAAATCACAGGGCCACCTACAACTTGACAAGCTGAGTTAGGAGGATTCAAGTTTGAGAATGGCCTGGGCTACACAGCTCACAGCTCAAAACTCTGTTTCAAACGTCAAAAACAAAACCTCTTGTTTTTATGTCAGACTGCCTCAAAGGAACAGCTCTCAGACACCAGAAAAGACATCAATTTCTATGTGAGTTTGGGTGGCATCCTGATGCGTCTTTGTTACTACCACATCACCAACTGAAAACAAGGCTGCAGAAGGGGGTATCACAGGACAGGGTGAGGGAGAGGGAGGCTGGGAAGTAACAGCAACAGAAACTACCCAGAACTGAGATGAGGTGCTTCTCCATGATGAAATTCAGTCCTTCCACCGCTGGACAGATGATACTTTTTCATGAACTCACTCAGAACTACTGTTTCTTCATTTGTCTTTAACCTCAGTCATCTTTTAACTACCTGACCCATCCTCTCCTACTGCAACCATTCTCAACTTCCTGTTGAGTAACTACCTGCTGAACAGGGCCTGTTCCCCTGTTATTTTTTAAAATATTTTATTTATTTTTTATTTTTTATGTATGCCTATATCGCCTGCAAGTATGTTAGTGCAATGCCCATGGAGGTCATAAGAGGGCATTAGATCCCCTGGAACTGGAGTTAAGGATGTTTGTTATCCTCCATGTGATTGCGGGGAATCAAACTCAAGTCCTCTGCAAGAGCAGTCAGTGCTCTTAACAGCTGAGCCATCTCTGCAGCCCCACTCTGCACAGATTGTCCTACAAAGTAGCAAGGCCGGTCTTCTTAGGTTTTTTGTAATACCTCCATTCCTGTGGTTCAGATTTGTTCCATCCTTGAGGAGCCCCCAAAAGGCATCCAAGTCAGGTGGAAAAGGAAAAATACCAGCTTTAATGCCCTCAAACAGGTTACAGTTTTGGAAAGTTTCAGGAAGCCACAGAAATTGGAGGCTGTGAATGTAAATTATAACTGTACAGCATCTTGAATCTTTATAAAACACGGTCTTCCAGTGAGTCAAAGAAAGGGATGAACAGGCTCAGTAGTAGGTCGCTTCCACTGACCAACATTTAAATGATACCTGGGGCCATCTTTCCATTTATTTTTAATTGAAGAGCATCAAAATGGTTCTGATAGCCCCTAAGTATAACTTTTCTTTGCACATGAGTAATACATACCGCATAAATTAAATGCATTCTTAAATCAACCTACCAAGTTCATTAGGTTTCTGTTTTCCCGCTGAGTTTTTTGTTAGGCTGCGGACAAAAGCTTTCTCCGTTGCTCAGAAAATGACCCCACTCCCACCCACGTGCAACTTACGAGTTTGCGTGGATGAAATCCAGATGCAGCTGAGCCCGCAACAGCGCGGAGTACTTGTCCATGTCCTCACCCGCACTTGAACGACACGGACACCAGGGCCACCGATGCGTAGACAGAACTTGTTCAAAACTGTTCGCTCCTGCCCCCGCCCTCGCCCACGCCTTCCCCCACGAGCAGAGCCGAGCTGGACGAATACGTATGCCCCCTCCCGCTACGCTCGGCACCCTGCGGCCACGCACGCCCCCTGGCGGCCGCAGCGCTAAGCTCACCCTACGCTGTGGTTCTGGGTTTTGAGGTTCTGAATTGCTAGTCTTCAATTCAGGGCTGAATTGAAGCACATTTGAACTAGGCTCCTTTTCAAGAAATGAGGTTTCTATATTCTCCTCACTTTTTCCTTCCATCATTACCTATCTGGAAAATAGGGATTTGAATTTGATCAGAAGTGAGATTCTCTGTGTCTCTCTCTGTGTCTCTGTCTCTCTCTCTCGTGTGTGTGTTTCATGTGATGGGGTGACGGGGAAGGGCTGGAAAAGTAAGCAGTCGTTTCTCTGTTGGGTGGCCCCCTTACTTTCCTGTGCACCTTGAGGGCGGTTATGTTTCCTCCATATAGAGAAAAAGTAAAAGAAAAGAAGACTAATAAAAGGAAGAACTAAAGTCTTCCAACAGAATTTGGAGGTCTCTGTGTTGTATAGGCGTGTCCCTATGTGAGAGCCGCTATCTCTATTTGCAGACTTCACTAGAATTTTCTACCTGTCCCACTGATGATCAGGTGTTTGATATGCTGGCCTGGCTCAAGGACCACATGGTCTGTGGTGCTCCACAAGACCGAACTGGGCTAGTGGAAGACAGAGAGAAGGGAGGTGGACGGCAGACCTAAGTAAAGCTGTATCTAAAATTTGTTGCTCTACTCACAGAGCACTGAATTCTGAGTCACCAAAACCCAAGCTGATGCAGTGTTCGTCAAGGCTGCTTTGGGGAAAGGACCATATAGATGAGAAGTTATTTGACGTATTTGGCCTCTAAGATGTGGTCAAACTCTGATTCAGTGTCTAGGGCTATTTGACTTGGAAACCAAAATGGTCCATCAATACTGAGCAAAGATTCCACATGTTCTTAAAGTCAGAAACATCTGTTGCACAGAGAACTGAAAATAGATGTCTGTAGTTTCAAAGCATCACACAGGCAATAAAGCTCTCAGAAAATAGAAACAGAAATGTTAAATGTGGAATAGTTCTTCAGAAGTGAGATCTCTTTTTTATTTTCAACTGCTACATTTATGAGAATCAGGAAGGAAGAGAGAATTTGAATTACAACCCAAAGGAACACGAAGCTCTGCTTTAATATGAAGACTGGAAGTGAGCATAAACATTTCAAGCAATTTTCCTGATTGCAGTTTTGTTTTAGCAGTGGCTGATGTGGTTGGTGGTGTTTTGATAACAACCTTCTCTTTACTGAGCAACTTACACTATCTTTCTGATGTTTCCTTTCATAGAATTTCATGAATAGGGTATTTTATTTTCATTTTTATGGGAAAGAAAATCTTGCCAAGCCTCTTCTAGATTTGTTTTACAACCCCAATTTCTAACCACTGTCTCAAAGCAGTTTTCTTTGAGGAGAGCACCGGAACCACTAGCATGCAATTAGTAAAGGCTATAATATCTAATTTCTACCAGTGGAAAGGATGTGATGATCATAAAAGCAGTCCTTCTAATAATCTGAGCAGAGCCTTCTGGCAGTAAGTGACGGGCCCCAAAACACTAGGCAGTGCTGGTTGATGTGGTGACAGGCACAGAGGGGAATCCCTCAGATTATGCTAAAAAAAGAGATCAGAGAGTCACAGCGCGCCATCCTGAAGCCTGCCTTCTCCTTCACTTCAGCTCTGTCAGTCACCATCCTGCAGTAAAAGTCAAAGGGTCTTCCCTTCCAGGAATGTTCTGGGGATTCCTTATTTTAATCATCTACCTTGACCCTGATTCAAGGTTCACTGTAATATTATTTCATGCTAAAAAGAAAATAATAGAATAATGACACGGAGGGGAAATGAGGCGAGACTGTAAGTTGATCCTGATTTTAAGGAGAGCTTGAGAAAAGAGACCTTTCAGTGCTCCCCAAGCATTTCCGGCTTGCGGCATATGTGCACTGCTCGTGAGGACACCCTCTCTCCCATTTACATTACTACTGGTGAACTGGTATTTTGATATTTTTGATAAACTTGAACGAAGTTGGTAAATATGAAAAGTTGATGCTTGAATTGGCATCCAGAATGACATGTCATATGGTGAGAACTACAAGCTGTAAGTGGCACTGACTTACTATGATAAACAGAAAAGGTGAATGCTATAAAGCTGATAATGTTAGAAGAAGCTGGTGACCCCAAACTGAGACTAGGAAATACCACGGCAATGGCAGACACCATTCTCACTTAGCTTTTTGTACTCCTTCCAGACTCCATCTTATTACTGTGCCTTCATCTCTCTTAATCTACTCCATCCATGCCAGACAATGGTGGGTGTCCCCCCTCAGTGCTTAGTTGTTACTGTATAACTGGCAATCACAACTGTAGCACAGTGATACCCACCTCTGGGAAACGTAAGGAAACAAAAGGACTGGAGCTTACCCAAAGAATGCTAAGGGTGTTAGCCATCATCATAAGCTAACCCGAAAGCCATTTCCAACTCTCTTCTTCCCATCACAAAACTGAGAACTTCCTTTGTTGAGCTACCTTGTCACCAGGGATGGCCATCATAAATGAGACAGAAGTAGAAGGAGACTAGAAGGCTTCTAGGATGGCCTTTGCTTTCCTGATAAAAGTCACAAGCAGAGTACCTCCAACTCCCTCCTTTCAGGAAACCAAGTGTGACAGCTGGATCTTTGAGTGTCATTTGCATTCATGATTGAAAAGTCAGAAGACTGACATGAAGCTTCCCCAAACACTCTTGACTGCTAACTAGCAGTCCCTTGCCTCCAGGGATTGGTTATGATGTAAAACAGACTCCATCCTCATTTAGCTCATTGTAATTTCATTTTCCTGTACATATATACAAACTATTCCTAAGTGACACAGGGAAGTAGAGCACAGTTTCAGAAAATAGCAGAATTACCCTTTCTTACCTCGTTGGACATCATCAGATTATTTCTTATGGGAAGGGATATTTAAGTTCTGTTAGATGCATATGACACGTCCAAAGATACTATAGACAGGAGCAGCCATCGACACAAGAAGGCAGAAGAGACAAGGCATGGGAACACAGAATACGGCCACTGGAGCCCAGCTAGTAGAGTACAGAAAAGACAGAGATCAGGTGCCAGGGAATGTGCGCACCAGAGTGAAGCTCCTGTTTAGTGATACATGGTTTGGAGTGGTTATAGGCTCATTACACAAGTTGGTCATCTATTTCAAGAGAGATTATTCTATGTTATAAACATAAAGTCATTGTGTACTTTCAAAGAGGTTACAGTGCAGTAGAGACAAATCTTGGGATTCAGGGTAGACATTAGAAGGCATTGTGGGTACTCAAGGCACAAAGAAATGTAATGCAGGGAAATGATTATTCACAAAACACCTGGGAGAGATAGAGGGGCCCAAGTGAAGAGACCTGCCAGAAAACTGAATTCAGTCTCACCTCCTCAAAGCTGCAGATGGAAGGAATTGCTATAGCTGTCTTCAGTTACCCATGAAGAGGACTTCCAGGAAATAGGATGCTTAGGTTACCTGCTGCTTCCAAAAGCATACATCTTAAGTCTTGTATTCAGGCGTCACTAGAGGAAGGAAGAGCATCTGATTTCTGACTTCAGCTATGGTGGTTCTGTAGGTAATGGAGCTGTTTCACATCCAGAGTCTTTTCTACAAAGGCAGCTAAGCACAGTTTCTCCTTTTCCTGGCTCTCTAACAAGTTTAGGACAATATCTGGACACTGATGACTTTTAAGCAGAAATTAGGGTGTGAAGGTATTATGGGTCTTCTGAAAGAAGTAAGTCTCCAAGGTGGGAGGTGGGTCAGGTAAAACCAAAGAAATACTGAAGTTGGAACAGCACCTTGGAAATTAAGTTGACACTTGCCACATAAACAGAGTAAGGGCTGGCATTTTAGAGAACTTCACTGAAAGTAGGTGGGTGCTGAAGAGGAAGCTCAGCAGTTAAGAGTATTTACTGGATGCTCTTGCAGAAGAGCTGGGTTTGGTTCTCAACACCCACATGGTGGCTAACAACTACCTGTAACTCTAGTTTCAGGGTACTACAGTGCTTTCTTCTGATCTCTGTGGGCATTGCAAAATACTGGTGCAGTTACATGCGTGCAATTCACTAATACACACAAAATTAAAATAATAAAATATTTTTTAGGGGTGAGGGTGAACTTTCTGGACATTCAATAAGTGGTTTCTGTCTGGTGCGTGGTGGGCAAAGTAGAGAAGGAAGGAAGGGTTTTGAGTCTATAACGGCACAGAAAAGAAGATATCAGGTCCTGGCAGGCCCTCAAATGCCAGGTTGAAAGCTGGCATTCTACGTGGGACTAAGAAAATAGTAAATAAATAGGGAAAATACAAATTTGCATGAATTTATTTAGTCCTTCCTGGGTATGAGGAAAGCAGAAAGAAAGAAGGGGCAAGCATCATTGCATGCTTTTAGGGTTTAAATCCTAAGGATGTAGACTTGCTGTTGACAATATTGGGCAAATCACAGAAAAGAGAAAATCAGCAGGTTGAGATGTAAGACTAGAATAAGTTCATCTGTGGCATAGTAAGATTTAGCATTAAGCATTAGAGTGCATCCAAATAGAGGGAAATTGTCAGAGCAGTTCAGATAAATATAAGGCTTTCCTGTCTTTAATGGAAGTAGATAACAACAGGTTGTCGTTTTTCAATGAACTGTAATGAACTGTAATGTTTATGAAAGGTAGCAGTAAAACTATTGCGCCTGTGAGCATGTGAGATGAGAAGGTTCGATGCTGATGGACGGTGAAGAAGCCAGGTATGAATCAGGGAAATGTCACAAGGACGGCCATACTTTGCCAAGTAAAAAAATACTGAAAACTAAAAAGATAAGGGGGGGGCGGGGCTGATGGACAGGGAGATACAAAGTTTGTGGATGTAAGTTATACAACATCTAACTCAACTGCAACTGTGTCAAGGCTGTGAGTTCCGAAGAATCGTCACCAGCCTGGATCTGAAAAGACAATATAGGGATTTCTATAGATCTGTTTCCTGGGGTTTCATTCCTTAGAGATAAAGGAAAAATAATATGTGTACATTTTGTTCAAACTTGCATCATCTTTCAGGAAACCCTTTTAAAAGTCACTGCAAACAGCCAACTTTGCAGCACAGTTAGGGTGCAAAGTGATTAAAAAAAAAAAGGCTAGAGAACTTTGGAGCACTCAGTAATGAAAATCTTTTCAAAAGTTCAAAGGTGGGAAAAAGTCTCACACATGTAAGGAAACTCGAACCTTGACCTTTGAGCTGAGCACTTACCAACATGCAATGAATCACTGGCAATTCCAAGGGAGAGGTAAACACATTTTTCCTGCTGTGAGAAAAGGACTACCTCTTAAAATGTCTTTTCTAACTCAAATTGCAGACCTCTCAAATGAATCAAATTGTCTTGTATCATCTCCCAGGGATAATTTTCAGCCTAGGGCCCTCACTTGCCCATAATTATACTGTCTTTCTCTTATATAATATTTCAACAATATCCAGAAGATGCCTGCTATAAGACACTTGAAAAACTACATCTGTAATTTTAAATTGCTTAATCTTTGAATATTTTTGCTATTTTCATATTCAATATCGAAATTTCTAGACCTCTACTACTTGAGGTAAGATCAAAGGGAGTTGCAGTACAAGGATTTTAGGGCATGCACAGTGTTTGTATATAGCCAATGTTGTACAACACTTTTAGAATAGTTTCGTTTGCTTTATTACATTGTTGAATTATAATTATCTCTGATCCATTGGAATTATCATATAGTAATAAAGTAATGAAAAAAAATCCAACATGTAAAAATAAAAGGAGCCTGTTTCATGGTGTTAGGAATCCTGTATCCTCAGCCGTGTACTCTGCCATCTTTTTATTTGGAATTTGAAATTTCTTCAGAAAGCCTCAAAACCTTTCATTCCACTGCTGAAGAAATAATAGGGTGTGGCAGAGTTGCTCTGTGGACTGAATGTGGCTGAACTTAGTTTCAAAGTTCCAAGTTGGAACATGGATGTGATCCAGTGCCTCTTGCTCAGAGGTACTGGCTGGATGGCCCTAGCTTGTATTGGGTCTGGAGCCCTGTTCATATGAACTTGCTCTGAGACCTTATCTCAAGATTGTTAATAATGGAATATCTACTGGGAAACATTGAGTCAACAATGCCAACAGGACTTGAGATGAGAAGTTTGTACACAGACTGAGAATCCATAACAGTCTTAGCCTTCCAAATTCCACATTTCCCACATCATCCAGTTTTTAAATTTTTATTTTATTTTTATTTGGAGGGGAGTATAGGTGGGTCACTTCAGGAACCAGGAGAAGGTGTCAGATCCTCTGGAGCTAAAATTACAGGCAGTTGTGAGCTGCCCATTGTAAGTGCTGAGAACTGAACTGCAGTCATCTGTAAGAGCAACATACGCTAGTAACCATTGAGTCATCTCTCCAGCCCCCAAATCATTTAACTTTAGCTCAGGACACAAACACTGAAGGGAGGAAGTGAGTTGTTAAGAGTCTGTACTGTCTCCCAGGACTGCCTCATCTGCACCAGTTCTAGAGTAAGCTTAACTCAGCCTCTCTTTCCTCAGGAAGGAAGAATCTTCTCTCTTCAATCTCCCGTTTGTCTTCCGCATTTCTAGAAACACTGTTTCTGCTCTATCATTAAGTACTAAGTAGGTAAGTTGCCTTCTGGCCTCTGTTCAGAACATCACTGCTGGGGCAGTTCATCACCTCCTCATCTAGGGACCCTGCATTACCACAGCAACTTGTTGACAGTGGACAGTGATGCAAAGAAATGAGGAATCACTTGGAATTCTGAGGAAAGAAACTGAATTGGAGCAATGAAGAGGAAAGATTGTGTGAGAATGTTTCCTGTCTTTCTGGAAGCTCTGTTCTAAAGAAGAAGGAAGGCAACATCACCAAGGAAAATAACTTCTTTAGCAGAGAGGCCTGCCTATGACTCTGCCTTTGGCAGCCTAAGTCAGCCTTCCAAATGCACTTGGTTCTTACACAGAAATGACAGTTGGGGGAACATTTGAAGTGTCTTCCTTTTGCTGCTGCTCCTGTGTGAAAGTGTTACAGGCAGAAGGTTTTCCCTTGGTTTTTATCCTCTTGGTGGAAAGAATTGAGCCTAATGACAGACAATAAAAGGTTAGTAAAGCAAAGCACCGAATACTGCAGAGACTAGAGCCCGCTGACCCAAAGCGGGGGGGCAGGGGTTGCAGCTCACTGGGTTTTGCATTGTGGAATTTCATGATTTTTTTCTTTTTGAGACACAGTCTCCCTGTAGCCCTAGCTGACCTGGAACTCACTTATGTAGACCAGGTTGGCCTTGAACTCACAGAGCTCTGCCTGCTTCTTCCTCCCGAATGCTGGGTTTAAAGATGTGTGCCCCAACGCCCAGCATTCTATGATGTTTTATTGAATATTTATGAGTTATGTGGTATATTGATGGGAAGTAAGCTAACTCTTTCTCCTTTCTCAAATCAAGATAGATTAGGTCTTCTTTTTAGGGTATGTCTTCCCATGATTCTCCTGAAAAAGTTCTTGAAGAGGTCAGGATTATAGTACAAATGGTATTTCAAGGAAACCGAACGTTTCTTTTTTAAAATACTTTATTATTTTTATTTTATCTGTGCAAGTGTACTGCTTGTATGTAGATAGATGCACCCATGTCGTGCAATGCCCATGGAGGTCAGAAGAAGACTTCGATTCCTCTGATGGTTGTTAGCTGCTATGTGGGTTCTTGGAATCCAACCTAGGTCAGCTGCAAGAGCAGTCAGTGTTCTTAAAGGCTGAACCATCTCTCCAACCTCCAGGCTTTTCCAAGAACAAAGACTGCTGTTAATTTGCTTGTATGGCAATGTGGAAAGTTCCTTGGTAACTTAGTTTCAAAATGTAAAGGGAAGAATCTAACTGCTACTGAGATGCTTAACTACAAGAAGACATTTTGACTATCAGGAAACAGCTACCAAGATACACCTACAGTCTCCTTGACCTCTCATGTCTAACTTGTTTTTCAGGTCTCAAACTGTACCTCAGATTTATATATCAAGTACGGTATAGTGGCACACATCTATAATCCCAGGACTCGGGAGGCAAGCCAGGAAGTTACTACAAGTTTGAGGATAGCCTGGTCTATATAGTAAGATCCAGGTTAGCCAGGAGTACATAGTGAGACCCGTGTTAAAAAAGAAAGAAAAGAAATAAGAAAACACACACACACACACACACACACACACAGCATACACACACTTAAAGAGAGACAGAAAGACAGAGACAGAGACAGAGACAGAGAGAGAAAAGGGTCATATGTTGAACTGGTGTAGTGGTACACATCTTTAGTCCCAGCCCTTGGGAGACAGAGACAGGAAGATGGATCTCTGTGAGTTCAAGACTAGTTGATCTAGCAAGTTCCAGACCAGACAAAGCTATATGATGAGATTCTGTCTCACAAAAAGTCATATTTTAAACCTAAACTTTAAATCATAATCCCTAATACCTCAGAATATTACTGTTTGAAGGACGGCTTTTAATGAGGTGATTATTTGACACTGAGACTATTAGAACAGGCTCTATTATAACCTGTCCGATCTCTTATGAGAAGAGGCCATTAGAACACAGAAACACCAGGAAAGTACATACATGTGTACAGAGAAGCTACTACATGAAGAGGCAGCAGGAAAAAACCTACGAACACCATGATCTCAGACTTACATCTCATAGACTTGTGAGGAATAGATTCTGTTTTTTGTTTTAAGATGTAGTATGTGACATCTTATTATGGCAACCACAGCATGCCCAGTAGCCATCAATAGAAATCAATAGGAAGTAATGTCTGTCTCTTTTTCTTTCCTTCTTTGTAAAATACAATCTTTCTGAATAATCCTGGCTAACTTCCAACTAGCAATCCTCCAGCCTCAACATCAAGAAGACTGGCATCATAGGCACCAGTCACCATGCCAGGCTTCCATTATCCATTTAACTTATTATCTTCCCACTAACTCAGGATTCCTTGTTTACGCCCCCATATTCCTCCCCAGCTGGGACAGCTGTTTCCAAGCACTGTCTTCTGTGTCCTTCTGCTGTATCGTACTTAGGTCTCCTATCTATTCCACAAGGAATTTCAAGCAGTATTTTAAATCCTTTAAAGCTATGTTTTTCCCAAGAAAATGCAAACATTGTGCATGAGGCTAAGACACAGGTACTTAGTCTTTTAGCCGAAGTCATATTGGTAAAGGTTCAACCACAGGTTGCAGGAGAAAAAAAAAAAAAGGTTCATCATAAAATGACAGCACAGCCTTTATTTCAAATCTATTCTCCGTTATCAAGTTTATCTTGTGAGATCACCATAGCCATGGGAGCAAATTGCCTCCCTCTCGGAACTAATACTAATGCCCGTGGGGATACCCACAGAGAAAATCTGGTCCCATTCATTTTTGCCCCCAATCTCCAGAAATGCTTTCTTTGCTTTTGAGTTACTGAAGCGTGGATGACTTAGCGAATGGCAGGCCACGTTTTGATAGTGAGCCCACTGGGTAAGGCCCCCTTGATAGTTATGTGCTCTGCAAACTAACTAGCACATTGCTGATGTTCTAAAATGTCACATTTGTCAACTATCAATTATTCAGTGTGTAATGAGGAAAAGCGCCTTGGCAAGCATTACCTCAAGCTTAATCAAGAAGCTGTGTGATTCCAGCACCATATCATAAAACAGATTGCCATTTTGCCTTAAACTGTGAGATTGTGTACATTTGTATTAATGACACATCTCTAAATTATTCCAATTTGTTTATAGTGACAACTGATAGAAGTCACTAAAGTTATTAAACATCAGAAATAGAAATCTTTCCGTTTTTTTCTTTTTTTCTTGTGTATGTTGTTGTTTTAAGATCATGTCCCAGGCTGATAAGATTGCCCAGTGGGTGAAGATGCTCAGTGCACAAGCCTCTGATCTGAGTTTGATCCCTGGTACCCCATAGTAAGAGAGAACTACCTTCTGAAAGTTGTCCTCTGACCTCTGCATGTACACACACACACACACACACACACAATATAATAATAATAATAATAATAATAATAATAATAATAAACAGGAAAAATTTTAAAAGACAGTATCTTTTTGTGTAGCCCAAACTGTCCTCACATTTCCTGTACAGCATTGGCTAGCTTTAAATTCATGGTCTTTCTGGCCCAACATCTCAGGTGCTGGAATTGCAGGCTTTGGAAACCATGCTCAGCTAATGAGAAATGTTTTTAAATTCCATCAGTAGATGATTCAGAAATGCCGTTCTGATGGCCCTAGGAGACGCGTGCTAATGTAGAGTATCCCTTAAGATCCTTGATCCTTGCATGTGCTTCCCGTTCCTAGAACCTCTTCTCTCCACCTCCTCCTCAATTCATTTTGTCCTCTTGGGAAACTTCAACTCGCCTCACTTCCTCAGAGCTATTGTCTTTTACCCAGGAACAATCTTCTTACCCCTCTTTAACTCTAATATTTGAAACAAATGAATACAAACTGTGTTCAGACTAGATTTTGAAATGTACGTAAAATAAGAAATGTCTATAAATAGTTGTTGAATAAATGAATTACAATCACAGGGTGAGAATATTAAATCCCCATTTTCTGGTTTTTGTTTTGTCCTATTTTTTGCTCTTTAAGGGAGGTTAAATTTTTTTCATTTGGTTATTTTCATTTTATGTATACGAGTGTTTTGCGTGCACGTATGTAAGCGCTGTTTGTCCGCAACCGTTTTCATTTTGTTCACAAATTGAGAATAAAAAATCTAACTTCCAAGAAAAAAAAAAGTATATTTTACATGATAATTCAAATCGGTTTCTGTTTTACACTAGCTGGGCCTGAATCTGACACTGGACCTCTATAAGGAGCTGCTCTCTATATGCAGCCTGAGACTTTACAGAAACCCTTATTCTTCCTCAAAATGTGGTTGTCGTGCCCTTCTCCACCGAAATGCCAGCAAATAACACCAGGTGTAATGGGATATTCCCTCAGTAGTAAGACACTCAGAATATAAATTATAGTCAACCTGTACCTGCAGCCAAGTCAGGATACAAATGACTCCTTTACCAGCTTCTATGGGAAAATGCTTCTCTGTAGCAGCTCACTGAGAATCTTAACTAACCTCACAGAAATAAGCACCATCACCAACTCGTTTACCACAGGGTAACTGCAGTTGAACGTTCATGCAGTATTTAATAAGGGTTCACATCTTCTCCTCCCAGAGTACAAGCTGACATTCCACCTTTTACTGAGGCTGAGGCTGTTGAATCAAGCCAGGATGCTCCATGTCCTGCAAGACTTCTAACTGGAATCTTACAAACTGGTATTGCCTTCTTGAAGGCTCCACAATCTTTCACGTCTGACTGTCGGTGGCATGACTAAGCACAGACACTAAGTTCAACTTACTTAGTTGGTAAAAGAAAGTTTTCTCTCCTTTGTTGTTCTTCATTAAGACTATTTAAAATAATATTGGATGTGATTGCACACATTTGTCTTCTAACATTTACATGTCATTGGTATGGGAGAAACTGTGGGAGTGAACTGGGTCTATCTTAGTATATGAAAGTGGTGATTTCCAAGTGGAGAGAGCATCAAAGTTGTAAACAGCCCACTGACGGTCTTCATTAATTCAGGCCACTTGATCTTCCTATTTTTTCAAAGACAGATGTTTCAGTTTCATTTCAAAGAGTATTTCAATTTCTTTGTAATTAAGATCGCCAATTTTCAAGGATTCTAGTTTCTTTCATTTGTAGATCATAAGAAGAGACAAGCTCTGGGGGGAAGTTTTCAAAACCCAAGCTTCAACATAAAAACAGCTACATGATGCTTATTTGTGCAGCCAGCTGGATAAAGCTACAGATTGACAGGCCCCATACAGAAAAATCCTGACTCAGTTTAAGGACGTTTAATTAAATTTGGATCAATCGATTCAGCTAGCTTCAGAAATGTTTAGTGGAAGGCTGTCATCGGACAGGCATATGCTACGCACTGAGGACGTACGAAGAGGGGCAAGATGCAGCAGCGGCCTTTAGAATGCTGGTGATTTACTTGGGAATATTAAAATATGCAACGTTAATGCAGGGAAATCTGGCCTAAGTACTTATAGAGATTCATCTCTTAGGAAGAGCAGCCCTATCACACTTGGGATACTAAGAAGGCTTCATTCATCTGGAAGGACTCTATTGTCCATCCGTGAAGAGCTTGTATTGACTCTACACCATCTCTAGGTCTAGAAACTTGAGTTTTGTAGACCACATGTGCTCGTCAGTGCCCCTGGCTGGGACCACACCCACCAAATTTCATATTCTCCTGCAGCTTCTCCCTATCTGCATGAGCAGTTCCTGGACTGCGCTCTTATCCTGGATTTTAGGAATACTCCTTGGACAAGCTAGGAAACCTCTCTGAGCCTAAGTTTATTCCTCTGTGGCATACTATTTCCTTCTCTGCAGAGCTGTAAGGGTGAAATAAGGTAGTGTGTGGGGAATTAATGGAACTGCTGTTATTTTTTTACTTTCTTCATATACCACATCCAAAATAGATAAATAACGACTCATTTTGTGAGATGTAAGATAAAAAAGGAAAAGCAACCTCACCCAATACCTCCTCTACAGAAGCCTCATTTTAAGTTCAAAAGTCAAAAAATAAATAAAAAAGATTGGAAACGGGGAAGGAACAGGTGAATTTCTTTCAGTTTTACAGTTTTAAAGGTGAGAAAAAATATTTTCCTTTAGATTTTCCTGAGATTTGTGAGTATGTCACATAACTAAAATTTTTTTAATCTCTTTTCAAAGTAAAAAACAAAGGCAAGCCATAGAATTATGGGCATGCCTACCACAGGTCCAGAATCTTGTTTAGAGGGATGTGTGGGAGAGGCTTCCAAATTCACTATGTTTGTTTTCAAATCCTGTTCTTCCAAAGCTTTCATTCACAAGTTAAGAGACACACAATCCCAGTTCTAGATCCAGCTATCCAGACACCCTGCAAAATTTAGATAGGCATCTAGAAGTTGTTTCTACCACTTTTATGCCTTTATATTTTTTACAGATTGCAAAACTTGATGAGACTGGGTAACAGATGCACAGTTTGCCATTCAGAACAAACTATAGCTGATGATGAATTTGTTCAGTTAAGGGCTCATCATGCCACTGAAAAAAACAATTGTTTGAGACATGAAAGCAGGAACTATTATGTTCTTTTGCTGGACCCAAATTCTGCTGTATAGCTAAACATTTTTTATTCTTAATTAAGCTTTATTTTGAGCTGTGTAGATTTCTACACAATTATAAGAAACAACCTAGAGAGATCCCATGTGTCCTTTCCAAGTGCTCCCCAATAGTACTATCTTGCAGAACTATAGTACTGTACAATACACAAAGGGAACATTAACATTATTATAATCTGTTATCTCACAGATCTTCCCAGTTCTGCATGGATTCATTTATGTGAGATGAGTATTTAGTTTTGTTTAATTTTTTCCATGTTTTCGTGTTCACATACATCACAGTCTAACACAGAAGATATCGGTCACTACTTCTTTCCCACTTACAAACCACATCCACCTTCCATCTCCCACTTCATCCTAATACCTGGCGAACACTGATCTGCTCTTAATATTCCAGGAATATTACATAAATGAGCCAGACAAGCAGGCAGTCGTTTCACTGCCACTGAAATCTCTTGTGAATTGCCCAAGTTGCTGCACCTACAAATAATACTTGTTATTGATGATAGAAATCCATGATTTATATATTCCATAATTTAATATTTGGTACTGAAAAGCATATGGTCTGTTTCCAGGTTTTACCTACTTCTCATAAAGCTGTTGTAAACATTCTCAGATAGGTTTTTGTGTGAACATGTCGTGTCTCTAAGATAAATGTCCAATAAAGCTGGATTGAACAAGAATTGCATGTTGTGACTTTTATGAAATTGCCAAACTATTTTCCAAAGTGACCTTACATTTTATATTTCTAGGGTTATGAGTGAATCTGAGTTTCCTAGATTTTTTTATGTTATGTAAGTGCATGTGGATCAGTAAATTAGTAAATAAATAAATGGTTCACGTCAGTACCGCCTATAAGAAGTCATTTCAAAGAGTCCAAAGGGTAAAAAGGTAGAAGATATATAAAAAAGCTACCTCAAGAAAGGGCCTCTCTCTCACTTCTTTCAGCTCACCAGGACATTCAGGTACATAGCAAACTATTTATATGACTGAAAAACTATCTGATGTCCCCAAAGCTTTATCTGAACTAGATTAAAAGTAAATAAACCTTTTTTTTTTCCAACACAGGATCATGGCTTATAAATTGCTTCAAATAGCTGTGTGTTCAACATTGCTAATAGGTAAGAGCTTCCTTCTTTTTTTCATTTATGTTTTACAACTACTGGGGTAAAAACTCTAGCTTTTAAAAGAACTGAACAAATATATCTTATCCGTAGACATTCTGAAAAGTCTTGAGGGAGCCAGGGCAATGTGGCACACTGTGGTTTTGAACAGGTTAATGTTAATAGTGAATACATGATGATTGTTTTATCTCTAATTATATATTAACATATTAACATGCAGCTTTTGCTAAGAAGTCTATTCAACTGCTTTCTCCAAAGAAGTGTTCTGGTGTCCTTGAACAAAGAAAAGATTTAAATATCTGTTTGAAATTGTAAAGCTCACGGGGAACCATTATAAAGAGACCTCAAAGTACTTTGGAAGCATGAATTCATTAACCTTCTCTGAGATACAACTCTGAGAAGCGGTATTTTAAAGGGAGATCAGGGAAGACACCAGAGTCAGGTGATTTGCTGCCAAACTGACCCAGGAAATCTGTAGCTTCTATTAGAATTGAATTGAGAGGCCATTATTTTCCTTGTAACGAAAACTGAAAATACTTACAAAGGCATAAATTATCTTCACAATTAAGCCTATATGATTTATAAAATTTTTCTGATAACGATACTGAATTCAGAATAAATTTCTGTTTCTATTGTAAGTTTGAAAATTTTTATTTTTTGCATGAAGCTCCTCCCAGAGATAGACAGAAAAAGTTAGTTATCTATGTGCATGTGTGTACATGTTTAGTTGGCCATTTGTTCCTAAGTCCTGAGGTGTCGACCTACAGGCCAGCTGATTTGGCTGACCTTACATTAACAAAAATGAAAACAAAGTTATATAGTTGAAATTCAAGAAAAAGCTTGAAAACTGGAAACCAAGCACAGAGAAGCATGGGTCCTGGGTCAGTTCCTTCAGTGCTCAGGAACGAAGCCTGTTCTATTTGCAGAATGGAGAAGCTGAAGTCTTTAGAGTCGTGGTCATTCATTGCACTGATGGCTAGTTTAACTGACATCGTCTAAATCACATAACTGTAGAGTGGAAAGTATGTGGTTTCTTTGTTTCTGCCTTGCCTCCTATCTCATGTGAGAATGAAGACTTTGTACCTCCCTGGAGCCCTTCTTATCATTAAATAACTAAATCCATGAATAAATATTTTAAAGTCTATGCTTATTAGTTAAAATTCTCTACAGTATATATTAGCTATCCAACAAATAATTCCTCTCTGGAACCTGATTTAAAGTCGGCAGGGAAAAGGCCTCATTATCCATCTCCAAAAATGATGACAAGCTTTAGTCAAGTCATTAAACTTATGAGCAGAGTTCCCAAAGTATCTTGTTGATTCTATTTTCAAAATAGTAACTGAACATTCCCTGAATTGGGAATTAACAGTGAGAGTGTCATCATTTGATATAAAAAATAATTGTTCCTGCTTTGAAAATTTAGGTCAAGAAGTGCCTTCTCCTACATTAAAGTCAGCAAACAGGAGTTTTACTACCTTAAATTTATTTTATGTATCAGAGATTTTCCCATGTCGTCTTAGTCCAATTCTCCTGATCCCTCTGAAAATCAGTGCTATGCCTCCCATTTTACCAAAAGGAAACTGGGGGCTTTGAGAAGTGAATGAGCTACACAGCTCATCACTGTTGGATGTTGCATCCATTTCAAACTCTAGATGGAGGATCTTTGAAAGCAAAGCCCTTCTTCCTACTTCATAACTTGTTTGTTACTATGCTGCAGTCAGACTTGTGGCAGACATCAGAGCACAGGCAAGGGAAGATACTGAAGAATTAAAACTGCTATGATAGCAGCTGGCACTAGGAAGAGCTGGTAGACCATATCTGACAAAGTAGAGGAGGGCCAGGACCCAGAAAGCCTCTTTCCCTAGCAGTTCCTAGTTCTAGTAATGACTCGGAGGCATGCTAAATTCAGTGGGCATTCATTAAAATCATCTATTTCAACAAGGCATTCATTAAAATAAAAAATAAAGAGCAAGTATGGGGACTGGGGTTGTGACTCAGTTGGTGGCATGCTTGCTAATATGCACAAAACCCTGGTTTCAATCTGAAGCACTATATAAACCTGGTGTGGTGATGTACTCAAGAGATGGAGTCAGGAGAATCAGAAGCTCAAGGTCATCCTTGGCTGTACAATGATCTGGAGGCTATCCTGGGCCACATGAGAACCTGCATTATTTAAAAAGCATACGGAAAATAAATCTATTTGGAATGCATTTCACTAGTAAACTAATCTTTGAACCTTATTAAAGGTTAAACGTAGCAGGGAGTGGTACTGCACACCTGCTGTCCCAACACTAGGCAGGCTGAAGCAGGAGGATTATGAAAAGGAAGCCAACCTTGGCTACACAGTGAGACGGCGTGTCTGAAACAAAAAGAAACAAAGGCAAAGGAATTAAGTCATTGGCTTTGGGTATTGCTAACTGGCATAATTTTGAAAAGATAGTTTTCATTGCTGTTTGGCTAAAATAAGAACCAGATTTCTTTCCTTCAGCATCCGTGCCTTTCTGCTTTGATTGGCAGTTAGAGTTGACCCACGTGTGAACCAATTTGGAGGTCGATGTCCATGTTGTTGACCTGTAATCAGACGTATCTGTAAAGTACAAACATGTCTGTTGGCTTTAGACAAGGAGCAACAGAAACCACCTTCAGTCTGGTCTGTTTGCCACTGCGGCTCCAGTTCTTGCCTCCCACTCCCCAGTTAGGAACCAGCGCCAATCTGTCTTGAAGGATTTTTCATTTTCACTTTGTTTTCTGTGACAAGGGCTCTTAAGCTCACATTTTCTTCTCTAGGACCTGTCAGCACCTGCAGTCCCTTTTTGACAGCCTCCTTCTCAGCCATGGTAGTGCCTCCTTCAGCCAGCACTTGAAAGCTTTTAACTCCTCAGAGAGTCTGTATTTCCTGAAAACACTTTTGGATTAGCTTACAACATTTGATTCTTAATTTTACCTACTCATTTGCATTTGGGAATAAGTGATTTTTTATTTAGAGAGCTTGTCACTTTACATACTCAGGTTAGCCTGGAATTCCCTCTGAAGCTCAGAGGATCTGCCTGCCTCAGTCTCCCAAGTGCTGAGAGCATTGGTATGGACCACCATACCTGGAGCAAGATTGACTGATGTTCTTAAGAAAGTGCATAGTAGGGCAGGAGAAATGGTTTGCTCAGCAGTTAAGAGCACTGGATGCTCTTGCAGAGGACCTGGGTTCAGTTCCCAGAACCCACGTGGTGGCTGACAATTGTCAGTAACTCCAGTTCCAGGGAATCTGATGCCTTCTTCTGGCTTCTGTGGGCATTGCACTCATGTGGCACACTTATATACATGCAGGAAAAACACTCATACATATAGTAAATTAAAAAGTAGATAGATAAAAAGGTTAATTAATTGATTAAATAGAGAGAGTGTAGTAAGAATAAACTAGGAAATAATTTGGTTGGAGAAAAAAAATGTCATTGTTAAAGACTAGATTCTCTGAGTACTCCGGATGCTACAGAAAACACTACTTTCGTAGTCTTGTGGCTCTATTTGTTGTGGCCCTGGTTCAGGAATTGTCATTATACTCTTTGAAATGCTGCCTTTCCTGGGCTCTTCAACTTTACTGTCCATGAAATTTAAAACTAATGAAAGATCTGGCAACCCCCAAAACATATCCAAGGAAGATGCGTGATGTGTGTGCCTGCATGTGTCACTGCATGGGAAAAGATTCAGTTTAACTCAAGTCGTGCTATTTTGCAAACTTCTCGGCAATATTAACAAAGCTGGTTAAATTACAAAGTATCCCACTAAACATTTCAATAGAGCAGAACTGGAACCAGGTCCTGCAGTCTAACCCCACCTCTGTTTTCCAGGTCTCTTCCTTCGATCTACCTTCAGTGTTCTTCATAGTTTCTCTGAGCCCTGTTCCCTTGTCCTGTGGCTGATCACCTTTGTCACCTTCCGTTGTCTGTTGTCTCGCTTAGTTTTCCTGTCTTTGATTCTTTTCTGAATATCCATTCTCTATCTCCATTTTTACCTGACTTTACACAAAGTGAGAGTGTTTCGTGTACTAAATACAACTCTTCTGTCCTTTACTACAAATTGTTGAGTGAGTAACCCCAAAGAAAAGAAAGAAAGAAGAAAAATAAGTAAGCCGTTTCTTTATTTTAGAAGAGTGCTTAAAGCTAAGTACAGCATACTGGCTTACATCTGTAATCCCAGCACCCAGGAGACTTGAAGGAGGGGCATCACAGGAAATTCAAGGGCAGCCAAGGCTATAACGCAATATTGTATCTGAAAGCGCATGCAAATAAATACAGACATATACACACACACACACACAGGCAGGCAGAGACAGAGACAGAGAGAGAGACAGAGACAGAGACAGACAGACAGAATTTAATAGAGAACATCTGATTCTAAACAACCTTAGCCTTGTACACTACCATAGAATTTTTCTTACATTTACAGACATTTAAGTTTTTAACACATTATCACCACATTTGTGTATCCTTACTCCTATGTTATATTTAATTCTTAGGATCATTTATACTTTATTTCAATACTTAATTTATATGTGTTCATAATTTTCTAGGCATTTATTTCAACGTTTTCTTTAAAGACATAAACATAGTAAAAGCAGGAACAAAGACAGTCCAATAAAAACAGCAAGCACTAAGTATTATTCCTTCAGTACTTACCCTGTGTGCTGAGTGCCTCACCTTCAGTACCAGGGATCAAGCAGCTTCACACGTGTCAGTAGCACCCCCAAACCTAAGGGAGTAATTAGTGGTAGACCTGTCCTTATCCTTTGAATCTTCATGTCTTCCCCTACTAAATCTCATGTCACCTATTTCAAGGCCATGTGCATATTCGCCAAGTGCGGTGGCACATGCCTTTAATCCCAGAACTTGGGAGGTAGATCTCTGTGAGAATGAAGCCAGCTTGGTCTACATAGTGAGTTCCAGGTCAACTACGGTTACAGGAAGACCATGTCTCAAACCACACCAAAACAAAACAAACAAACAAGAATACATATGTTGACAGTCACGACAAGGATGAAATTGACAGCACAGCGTGGCTGTTCAGTGATAAGCTCGCCCTGGTACAAGGCTCTGACCTGTGCTCTGTCTTCCCCTATTTCTTAGGGACCCTCTGCAACTACAGACAGTCAGGTTCTCTGAGCCACTCTTCATCCCTATAAACAGCATTCCTATTCTCTGTCTTAGATTTGACCAAATTAGAAATAAACAAACCAAAAGGATCGGGGAAGATAATCTATTTCCTTTTTGATCAAGAAAAGCTATTCTGGAAGATTCACCTTTGTATAAGTCCATATTGTGTTCAGTGATCAGACTCCAGAATTTGGCAAATTTAATATCCAATTTCAGGTTGCAGAACCAGAACTGAAAGTACCCCGGCAGGGCATCTAGGCTCATGAGAGGATCCAGGAAGTGCTGAGCTGAACCTGCCAAGTCACTGCTTTAATGAGGCCCTCCCCTTCCCAAGGAAGAGGGCATAGGGGCATCTGCAGGGACGCCAGATGTTCTTCCTCTACATGAAAAAAAAATAGAAATCTGCCCTCAGAAATCTGTACATCACTAGCATGCTAGCATATGCCTAGAATCCAGTACTGCAGGGGCTGAGGCAGGATTAAGGGTTTGAGGCTGGGACTATGTAGTTAGGCCTTGTCTCAAAAAGAAAAGGAAGGGGGAGGAAGAGAGGGATGGAAGGAAGGATGGAGGAAGGAAGGATGGAAGAAGGAAGGAAGGAAGCAAGGTAGGTCAATAAATATAGGAAAATAAATCTCTGTCTTAAGTCTCATTAGGTTTTCTGATTGTTTTAGTACATAGGTTCTGACCACAGTATCATTTTCATGGCCATATGTCCAGTACATAGACTATAAATCATTTCTCCACCATCAGAGTTGAAGACTCTTGTTCAACCCTATCAGGGTGACTGACAGTAATGCAGGGAGTCTCCCCTGCTGATGGTAATATTTCCATGACTCCCGTATTGCTTGTCTGCTCGTTGACTGTCATCCATCTCTTGGTGTGTAACATGAACATGTTTCCCTTGTCGGCTTTCGTTATTGGGTAGGTCTCTTTTGACCTCTCTTTCACTAGTTCTGTTTGTGGAAAGTAGCCCTTAGCATATTCTATATGTTTCCACTGTCACGATGCAGTGTCCTGGAAGTAGTTTCTAGTTAATCACATATGTGCTGTGAATACATTCTAGCTCAAAGCACTTGAGTATAGAGAGCTCAGATAGGATATTCTTTAACAGCAGAGAGTAGGCATGGAGAAGTTGCTCTCTGAAGTGGACTATCACCAGTCGGGCCAGGGAAATGGGGATTTCTTGTCCTTCCTGGCTTGTGTGATGACTCTGACCAGCTCCATATCCTGAGGTTTCTGCCTTCAGAATTTTCTGAGAGGGCACTGAGACGTGTTTAGAAAGAACATTCAAAGACTACCTGATCTGGGATTAGGAAATGTAGGAACTAGAAAGAGAAATCATTTTTTGACTTATCAAAAAAGATTAAGACAGACACTAGCCTGGCTTCTATTAACCACGTGAAAACACACACACTGTAAAAAAACCAACAAAGTAATAAAACTCAGGGTTTAATTTCCAAGCCCCAGCAGAATTATATAGACCCACAAACTCAAAACTCTGCTCTTGCTCTCACTAACTTTCAAGGTTGATCAGGCAAGATGAAAAGGGGTGGAGAAATTCCTCAAGGAGAGCGGATAATAGCATGCCCCACTATATTACTTACATTTTATTTCCAGCCCAGCCACTGACTTCCTATGTGACCTTGAGTGAGTCATTTCATCCCTATGTGTCAATTTTCTAATTTGTAATGTCAGATAATAAATAATACTTTCTGCATCTTTCTCTTGGGTGATGTTATTATCACCATCAATTAATATTTATTGGATGCCTGTTGGGTCTGTAATACTGATGTGGGTGCTTTGCCCTGGGAAGGGAGAGAAGATTGTACCAGCAGAACATTTTCCATGAAAAAAAGAGAGATTTATAAAGATAGGATTATTAGAGCTTAAAATAGCAATGGCAGATATTTTAAATCATGCTTCTCTGCTAAGATTTATGTAATAGCTCCTTTGTTCTCACAGGGTATACAATGCACCAAGGTAATTGTGCTTCAGAATATAAGTCTTACTTTGGGATAATTCCATGTAACATTATGTCAAGCAATTACTGTGCTCTCCGTATCTGCCTGGAAATTATATCCTAAGCATCAGATCAGAAATATTTGTTATTTGTTGGTGGTATTAGATCAACTTTGGGTAACAACTCTTACTATTTGGAAAAACATCTTTTTATAACAGGTTATAATACCTAGTATATGTAACATCGGGTCTAGCATCTTTTCTTCAGAAAGATGAGAGAATTCTCAGAAATTCCTTCACTAACTCCTCTCAGCTAAGCAGAAACCTCAGCACTGGTTTGTCCACACTGGATGAATGAGGGCACTTCAGTGTAATTCAACTCGGTGGTAACTTTCCAACTCCTCTGTCATTACCTCTCATCTGACAACTAGAAGAACCCCAGCCTTGTGTCTCCTGATCTGCTCTCTGCCTTGTCCCATCTACTCTCCTCACTACTGATGAGAGAGGGTTTCATTTACACAGTGTATTATGAAGCCTTGAAAAGGAACATCATGCAGGCCTTCACAACATCGATGAACTTGAGAACATTTTGCCAAGTTAAATAAAAAGCAAATGCTGGGGACTAGAGAGATGGCTCAGTTGTTAAGAGCACTGATTGCTCTTCCAGGAGTCCTGGGTTCAGTTCCTAGTACCCACATGGTGGCTAAAAAAAATTGTGACTAAGTCCCACAGAATCTGACACCTTCTGGCCTCCACGGGCATTGCATGCATGGGTGCACTTGCAGACAAATCAATCATACACAGAATAAAAACAAGTTAATTAAATTCTTTTAAAAGAACAAATACTGAATGAGTTCACTTACATGAAGTACCTAGAATGCATATTCATACAGACAGGGAAAAAACAGTGTTTTTCGGGACCTGGGGGACTGGAGGAGTACTGGGAGTTATTGCTAAGGAGCACAGGGCTTCTGTCTGGAATAATGGTATGGTTCTTAAGACAGGCCAGGGTGGAGCTGGAGAGATGGCTCAGCAGTTAAGAGCACTGGTTGTTCTTGCAAAGGACCTAGGTTCAACTCCCAGCTCCCATATGGTGGCTAACAACTGTCCATAAACTGTCCATAGCTCCAAGGGACCTGATGTCTTCTTCTGTCCTCCACAGGCATGCACAACATGGGTGCACTTATATATATGCAGGCAATACACTTGTACACATACAATAAAAACAAATAAGTTTTTAAAGAAAAGATGGGCAGTGGTGATGGCAATAAAACATATGAATGTGCTTAATATCACAGAATCACACCCTCAAAAAACTAAAATGACTGGACACTGTGTGTGGCACATGCCTTTAGTCCCAGCACTCGGGAGGCAGAAGCAGACAAATCTCTGTGAGTCTGAGACCAGCCTTATCTACATAGCAAATACCAGGTCAACCAGGGTTACAAAGCAAGACCTTGTCTAAAAATGAAATATGATGCCCTCCAAAATTAATCACACACACTGTACATGGTCTAATCCCAATATGTCTCCTTTGAGTTATCTATTAACTCTTACTACAGTGAGAGTTTCTGCTATGGCAGAGGCAGCTTATCACCTATCTTCGTAGCAGTTATTGGCAAGGGTTATATTTTGTTTATCTTATCATGCAATGACAATTATCAGAGTAGAGACTAAGGAGAGGAAACTGAAAATCTTAAGGCATGAAATCTGAGTACCTGAGTGAGCTCCTTCAGGGGTGTTGTGCTCCAGAGGCCTCACTTACCTCTCCATTGATCTACCCCTGGGGATTAGCAACTTCCCTTGACAATAGCACGTGTCTATTGTATTAGTTATCTGCTATTACATAGCTAATCTCCTCAAACTTTAGCAGCTTAAAAAAGTAAGCATTTATTACTTCCATTTCAGGGTCAGGACTTTGAGAGTGGCTTAGCTCCTTGGTTCTGGCTCTGGTTTATTCATGAAGACATAATCAAGATGTGTGTGGGCACTGCGGTCATCTGAAGGCCTGGCTGGAGCAAAAGCATCAAGTTCCCAGGCAGTTCATGTGCATAGCTTCGGGAAAGTTTCATTACTTTGATGCCTGAGCTCTCAGTCAGTGCAGCTTGAGTGCTTTCCGATTATGGCTTCTAGCTTCCTGCAGAGTAAGGGATCCAAGAAAGGACACAGCAGAAGCTTCATACTCTTCTGTGTCCCAACCACAAAAGACTCACAGACCATCGTTTCTGCAGTGTCCTGGGCTGCACAGGTCAGGAAATGAAAGGCGAGAGTACACAGGGGTGTGAAGTACATCAGGAGGCAGAGGGCTTTGAGAGCCACTCGAGAACATGGCTTCCACGCACATCCGGGTTGGACTACATGAAATCATGTTAGCTACCTTAAGACAGTATTGCTCTGGCACCTGTCACTGCCATATTCTGAAATTAGATATTAATATGTATGTCTTCTTTCTAGGCACCTTTAAGCATCGTTTTCAGGTATTGGTTTTGTAGATTCACGTTAAAATGCTTTTGTGCACATAGTTCCTCTGGTTTAAATTAGGAACTCCAGCCTCTCTGTTCTGCTGAACTAATCTTTCCTTCAGAGAACAGGTAAAGCAACTTCCTTGACCATGGAAGCAGCTGTTTGGGCTCCAGTGCCCTGATGCTCACCTGAAGCACCTTCTCCCACAGCGCAGGCAAATCACGTGCTACCCAGCTCCGTTCTGCAATGCTGACCTTTGATCCTAACTAAACCAAAGCCTGCAGAAGGGAGGCTCTATCTTTAGCTCACTGTAACCCAGTTACACACAAAACATTGCTCATTAGCTCTGTTAATTATGAGGCCTGAAGACACCCAATGTACTATTCCTTATCATTACATTTTGTAATGAATGCTTCTTTACTGCAAATGAGCAGATTCCCATTGCTGCCTAAAGTTAGAATAGTTAGGTTCTTATTCTATATCGATTCAAGTTGCATTTCTGAACAGGGTTCCCCTAGACTTGGAATGAAGCACAATACAATACCAGCATTAATATTCCAAGAGTCTACAAAGGTCTGGATTTGTGTGTGTGTGTGTGATGTTTAAAACTCTGGCCTCAAACAATACTGGTCTCTATGTAGCCCAGGATAGTCTTCAAGGTCTGATCATCTATCTTCTTCCTCTCAAGGACTATGATTACTGGAATGTACCACCATGCCAGGCTAAAAGACTAGATTATTAAAATTATCTTTTGTTTCTGTAATCCTGAGTGGTCTAGGTATAACAAAAGGTATAAACTAAGCTGGACCTGGTGATATAGACCTGTAATCCCAGTTCCTCAAGAAGCTGAGGCAAGAGGATTGCCAGTTCAAGGCCTGCCTGGGCTGCAAAGTGAGAGCTTGGACAACTTAGTGAGACCCTATCTTAAAAAATAAATGTAATCAGACTTGTCTCTGATCCTGGGATGCAGTCCAGCAGTTTGATCCGCCCAGTTAACTGTTGTCACCCCCCAAAATAAACATAATCAATATAAACAAATAAATAACTTTATTTAATGATGGATCTATCAGTAATGAAGATTTAAACTACAATGTCAATCTAATTGCAGACGTGTTGGGAGCACCATTTTTGCTGGAGGACCCAGCAAACCAGTTCCTACGTCTCAAAAGACACATACACTTGCAAGATTTCTGGGACTCAGATAACAGTTCCAGTGGATGGGAAATCATTCTGACTGATCAGGTATTGGTATTTGATATAAATGGTCCTTTATCATTATTTTTTAAATTGGCATTGCATCGGCTAGTGAGCATTGCTTCACCTCTCTGAGCTATATTCTCCTTCCTCTCTATAACGTGGCTTTTGCCTGAAAAATGCCATGTCTTTCTTAAAGACTTAACTCAAATATCCTTTCCTCTCTGAAGTCCTCCCCTGCCTTTCAAGGAGACTTTTGGACTTCCTTCTCCCTCCCCCTGTATGCAGTTTGCAAGTGAACAACTCTCATTATGTTACATGGGAATTATTAGTTTCATGTTCCCAACATCTCTAAATTACAAAGGTAAGGGCCAGGTCTTATCTCTTATCCATCAAGGTTATTATTTTATTTTTCTTTGGACTTAGCAAAATGGCTGTTATGTAGTCAAGGCTTAATACATTATTGAGTGTCTGAATTGGTAGATAAACAGGTAGTGGTCCCAATTTGGTGTGCTCCCATTTGATCAGTGGCTGATTTTCCCCTGTGATCACCATTGTATGGTAAATATATTGGTTCTCTCTGAGTTTTTTTTTCCTATTGGTTCATTCAGTGGCAAGTCCCACCCTCTGACCTATAAGGGAGCAGGAAGGGGGGGAGAAGGTAGAGAAAACATGGTGGCGAGCCGGTTATACTCAAAACCACTCAGTTGGAAAAGAGCCCAGATCCCTGCCCACGCAGAAGGCCAAGACCCAGGAGGCAGCGTTCCAAGTCCCTGCAGTCCGTAAGGTCATGTGAGTGGAAGTGAAATGCAGGCTGGAAATGGACAAAGAGCCCTGAGCCATGGACAAAGAGACTTGTGCCACCACTGTGGCTGCTCTAGACTGATGGGGTGACCGGCAACAGTGACTTTATGGGTCACCTGAAATAAATCTCTCTCTAAAGAACATTCTCTGTTCAGTCGATTCAAACCTGGGGGTGGGACAAGGCTGAATGCTGGGTCCCGCCATCAGAAAATTTATGCAACAGCCATCAAGCCTTTTTGAATCATTCCTTCATTTGCTTATGTTTTGTGCATTTTCCTATTTATTTGCACTCCCACTCCAAGAAGATAAAGAAGCCACTTCCATTAGCCAGTTTTATCTCATGTTTGCTTTTCTGATAGAAGAAGACATGAAACTCTGGACCAAGTAAAATTGCTAAGTTACCTAAGGATGCTTATTACTAATGGTTCCCCTCTTACAATTCAGCAATTTAGAAAAAATAAAATCTATGACAAAACACTGAATTATTTCCTTCTCTGCTACTTTCTTTCTGTGTGCATCAGGCTCTCACTACCACCACACATGAGGGGTGCTTAAAAACATCAGAAGTTGAATGTCCTTGTTTTCAGGTAGGCCCAGCCCTATCCTCCTTCTGCATGGCTGGGTCTAACTGTTCTGCCAGGATCATTTTGTATCTGCTTGACATTTACTGCTTTAAAACACCAGCCTGAATAATACATCTAATTTTATGCTTGTTTTTATCCAATAGGCATCATTTAAAAGTATTAAAACAAGACATTGTTTATTTGGCAAATTAAATAATTACATAGGCTTGACAGACCGTGTCTTTTTTGTGGAATGTTGAAATTTTCAAGTGCACTCCTGCTTCCAATTGTAGACCAGTTCACTAATCAACAGACAGATTCTGTAATGTAACAAGACTGCCACCCTGATTCATATTGTGTCCCCACAAATACTGCAGCAGATTCGAGCATTAGCATAAACAGATAAGCTAGTATGAAAACTGAAGACCTGTTAGTTCCCCTTCCTTCCATTATGTGTTTCCCACTGTTTTAGAACATGTGTAGAATGATCAGAATAACCAATGCAGGTCTTGTCCTACTGATCTGGGATCATGACTTCTGTTTCTTCTGCTGCAGGTTCAGGAAACATGGAGGTCTTTAAAAGCAACTGCACAACAGTATTTTGGTATGAATGCTTTCAGCTTTGCTGGATCTACTGCCCAGTAAATGTACTCTACTGTTTGAGGCAAGGGAACCAAGATGGGAGGAGTTTGGACAATGTGCCCAAGCCACAGGCTTTGGAGAAATGAACAGATCCATGCCACTGCTACATGATTTATTATGCCTATATCACAGAGCTGTGGAAAGGATCGATGAAGAAAACCCATGTAGACCCCTGGATTTGAAGTGCTTTATTCAGAGATGAGATGAGAACTAAAATAAAGGCTGAAGTACATTAATGTTTGTTTTAGTAAGAAATAATATATTTAACATACTGGCTGAATACTCTATTAATCTTTCTCGGTGAGACAGAAAATTTGATTCTAAAGGAAAGTGGGCGACTTATTTTAGGACCTTCCATATATCTGTGGAATACCACTTCGGTTTGAGAAGTATCAGAATGTGATAATCAACCACCAAGATTGTGCCCCAAATCACACATATGTAAAACCTTTGTCTTCAGAAGCCTCCTCTTCTCTGTATATCTAGGTCAACTCCCTGGTACAATTTCTTTTGGACTTTTCAGATAAAGTGTTCCTCTCAAAACTACAGTGGGTCTTCTATGGCTCCTAAGTACCGTCTGGGCAGCAAGTAAATCAGAAAAGCCAGAGGCAGAAAAGCTGTACTATGAGACTGCCTTAGAGGTCAGAAGATGCTGTGGCTGCTACAGGATGCTTGCTTCCTGCCCTAATGACTGCAGGCACCCTTAGCAAGAAATCTGAGATTATTTGTAAGTTACTAAGATAACTGCTGTACATTTTCAGAGCATATGATAGAATGGAGATAAAGGTGTAGCCCTATGGCAGAGTCCTTACCTAGGATAAGCAAAGCAAGGCCTGGGTTTGAGTCCCCAGCACAGCAAAGAAAACAAAAATTGGGAAAAGAAAACTATAGCTGAAGAGATACATAAAGTAAAGAATATGGATTTTTGGTTTTGCTATAGGTAAGAAATTTGAATTTGTTCATAAACATATCTTTAGTGTTTTAAGAATTATAGATATGGGGCTGGAGAGATGGCTCGGTGGTTAAAAGCACTGGCCACTCGTCTTTTAATATTTTATCTATTATTTTTATTTTATGTGTACGAGTGTATTATCTGCATGCATTTAGTATACTCATGTTGTGCAATTTCCGTGGAGATCAGAAAAGGATGTGAGATCACCTGGAACTGGGTTATGGACAATTGCTAACTGCCATGTGGGCACTGGGAATTGAAATCAAGTTCTCTGCAAGAACAGTCAGTGCCCTTAACTGCTGAGCCATCTCTCCAGTCCCAACATTGGCTGCTCTTGCTGAGGATCTGGGTTCAGTTCCCGGCACCCACATGGTGTCTAACAAACATCTGTAACTCTACTTCCATGGAATCTGACACTGTCTTCTGGCCTCTATGGGCATTACATACATGCAGACAAAACATATATACACATAAAATAAAAATAATAAGTAAATAACCCAGCACTCATTCCAGGCCTTTACAAAAACTTAGAATTATAGGGACTAGAGAACTGGCTCAGCTCTTAAGAGCACTGACTACCCATCCAGAGGACCTGAGTTAAGTTCCCAGCACTCATACGGCAGCTAACAACTATCTGTAACACTAGTTCCAGAGGAACTGACATCTCTCCTTTGGTCTCCATGGGCATTGCATGGCATGGATGCACTTATATGCATGAAGGCAAAGCGTTAATACACATAAAATAAAAATAAAATAAAATAAGAATTACGGATATTTTGCTATTCTTTGAAGAGCTTCTAAAAACTTAGGAAATATCAGTGTATTATAGTTGTCTCAAAAGATAAAACCAGGGGATGAAGAAATGGTTCAGCAGCTAAGAGCACTGGCTGTTCTTGCAGAGGAACTGAGTTCAAGTCCCATTACCCACATGGTGGCTAACAACCATTCATAACTCTAGTTCCAGGGGATCTGGTGTCATCTTTTGACCTCTGTGGGCACTGGACAACACAGGTGCACAAAGAAAGAGAAAGAAAGAAGAAAGGAAGAAAGAAAGAAAGAAAGAAAGAAGAAAGAAAGAAAGAAAGAAAGAAAGAAAGAAAGAAAGAAAGAAAAGAGAAAAATGAAACCAGGCTGGAGAGGATGGCTCAGCAGTTAAGAGCATCAGTTACTCCTCCAGAAGACTTGGGTTCAGTTCCCAGCACTCACATGGTGGCTAACTACCATCTGTAACTCCAATTTCAGAGAATCCAGCACCACCTTCTGGCCCCTACGGGCACTGCACACACATGGTGCACTTACACCCATGCAGGCAAAACACTTATAGACATAAAACAAAAATAAATAAAAATTAATTTAAGTCAGGTGTGGTGGAACATAACTTTAATCCCAGCACTTGGGAGGCAGAGGCAGGCATATCTTTGAGATCAAGGCTAACCTGGTCTCTATAGTGAGTTCCAGGTCAGCTGGGGCTACAGGGATTCCCTGTCTCAAAAATATCCCCCCAAGTAATAAATAAATAAAATATTATAATAAATAATAAAACCAATAGAATGCATATATATGTTTCTGTGTGTGTTTATTTATTTGTTTTAAGGAATTGTCTTATGTAATTATGGCAGGTAGCAAGACCGAAAGTGCCACATGGGCTGGTAATCTGGAGAAAAGAGAAGAGACAGAGCTTCAGTGTAACCTGGAAGACTCTGTGCCAGCTAATCTCTCTTTAGGTCAGAGTGGGCCATCTTGTGTATTGACAACTTCTGATTGGATGAAGCCTGGCCATATTATATGATGGAGTAGTCTGCAGTAACCGAAGTTCAAAGATTTCAAAGTAAATCTCATCCAAAAATACTCTCACTAACTAAAATATCTAGAACAATGCTGCATCCCATATCTTGGTGCTATCAGTCAATCAAGATGACATAAAATGAACCATTCTAACTTTTTTATAATGCATGTATACAACATGTTCACTTACACAGCTGTGATGGGAGCCAAATTTGGTGGGAAAAAAGGAAAGAACTATAATTTATTCATTTAGTTCAGTGAAAGCTGGGTGAACTGCAGATCACTAATGAGGTGAAAATGTAAGTTAGCTGCCAAGTTGACTGAGCTTTAAGTAACACCGGGAAGCAATTCTGCACAATTAGATTGCCATCAGACAGACAAGCGGAAAAGGTTTCTTATTCAATTTTGATTTTGTGGGAAATTTTTTAAAGCCTACAAGGTATCAGAAAACAAACAAGCAGTTAAGAGCACTAGCTGCTCTTGCAGAGTACTGGGGTTCAATTCCCAGTACCCACATGGAAGCTAACCACCTATAACTCCAGTTTCAGGACATCTGATGCCCTCTTCTGACATCCAAAGGCATTGCATGACAGGGGTGTACTTACATACATACACATGCAGGCAATACACTCATACACATAAAATAAAGATAGTAAATAAATAATAAAAAAGAAAACAAACAAGCAACTCAAAATAAAATCAGCCTAGGCCTAAGTAAAATGATTTTCCTAACAATATGACAGACAACTCTGAGAGATGAGGAGGTGAAGTATCCAGACTTTTAGGTAGAGTTTAAGCACACCCAGGTATCACATATATAGTGTCTCCATGCAAAAATAACTTACATCTGACATCAGTGCTTAAAGGAATTCATTACTCTGTGGTAGCAGTTATCTAGCTGACACAATTTAATAGATTACTTTCAAAATGGCATGTGAGACATCATAAGTGATATTTTCGATCCCTCAGTCTGTTTTAGGCCTGTAATTTATGAATTCTCTGTAAAAGTCTTATTTGAATATTCTTTCAACATTTCTGGGGCTGAAACAAACCACAACCATATAGACATCATTAGGAAAGCAGAGAGGGCTAGACACTAAGTACCTGGTTTTCATTTACTTGCAGGCTGTAAGCGACCTCTATGGCTGGGACAATGATTTATTCCACTGTGTTCTTCAGACTGTAAATATTGCAGTAATTGAGTTCTTCTGAAGTAGGTTTCCACTGTTAGGTCTCTAGGGAACCATGTTGATTTGACCTCTTCAACTGATTAATTAAATAGATCCAATATTTAAGTGGAAGTAACTGGTAATGATGGCTCCACTAAATTCAGAGTCCCCAGAGCATTCTGTCCAAATCTGAAGCTCAGCACTTACTCTTATTACATAACCAGCATTCTGTCTAAAATTTTGCACGATTTCTAGGGCAAGCGAAAAAAGTGACCAAAAGTCAAGCTGACCCTGAATGGTGTCTTGGACTTTCTACTCTCTAGAATTCCTGGAGTGTGGACTGTCATGATCTTTGGTTGGACATTCCAAAGCTAAATGAGTCAAGAGAACAACTCCATATCTCTCTTTAATGACACAAGAAGCATGGGTCTAAGCTTATTACATAGAATGTCCCAAACTCTCTTTAAGAACTTTTACTGGGGGCTGAGTGATGACTCTGTGATTAAGAGCACTGGCTGCTCTTGCAGAAGACCCAGGTTTGAATCTCAGCACCCACGTGGCAGCTAACAACCATTTGTAATTCCAGCTCCAGAGGACCTGACTCCCTCTTCTGACCTCTGTAGGAACTGCATAACATGGGTGTACTTACCTACATAGAAGTATAACACCCATACATATAAAACAAAAATAAATAAATCCAAAGACAAGAACCTTTGACTGATGGAAAGAGAAAAATACTATTCATTAAGATATAGATTTTGTGATTCATTATACCAACCAGTATATACGATCTATCTTATTGAATTGTATAATCTGATAGTGCTACAAATTGCTACAAAGCCCATTCTGTAAATAAAAGTTATGATGTAGATCAGTTACCAAGTTACTGAACATTGAGACTCAGGCCACCTGCTGAAAGCATCTTGATTCTCTTTATAAAGATATCCATTTATTCTTTTGAAATTTCTTATATATGTATAATAAAATCTATCTTATTCATATCCATCCCCAACCTCTCCAATACCCCCTGTACCCAACATGGTCCCCTCCCACCTTCAAATCCTCTTCTTTTTTTATATAACCCACGAATCCAGTTACTGCTGCCTTCCTGTGCACGGGCAACCTACCAGTATCCACTCTTTTGAAAAAAAATTACTCCCCCTTGCCCATCAGCCATCAATTGCCAATAGATCCTTAGCTAGAGGTGGGGATACATAAGCCCCTTCTGATCCATGCTAGAATTATTGACTACTATCAAGGTTCTCATGTCCCATGGCAAATAATTCGATCATGGATACATTATTAGAAATAAGAATAGAGACGGTGAATGGTGGTTAACACAGAAATTCACGACTGATCAAAGTGCAGAGAGCAAGTGCCTCTGAGCAGTTCTCAATCACAAATGAGACATTTATCTTACACCCCTCTCTTTAAGGCTCAGGGATCATCTTGAAAGAGGGAGCACAAAGATTATAAGCACCAGGGGTTGGAGAGAACTGGGGTAAAACAGTGTCTTCTGAGCCCAACAAGATCACTATACTCTTGAACTGACAGTAGCTATGGTTGCCTGTACAAGACCTGCACAAGATTGATCCAGTCAACATTCCAGCATGGATGGGGAGGGCTGCCTGCCAAGGCCCCACCCTTAGAGGAGGAACGATTGGCAATTGCTCACTACTAGAAGAGAAAGAATCAGTTTTCTTCAGGGGTGTAGCCTCTTATAGATCGTCCATGCTCCAGTGGATGGCCCTTTGCTTCACACTCATAAAGGCAGCTCTCACTAGACTCGGGGTTATAGAGAAAATATATGCAGAAGATATGAAATTGGGAGAGGGATATGGAGGGACTCTGGATGAAGTTGGATAGGGAAGGGGTTGGGGTATGATCAAAATATATTGTATGAATGTATGACATTCTCAAAAAATAAGCAGTTTTTAAAATTGCAACAGAAAGAGAGAGAGAGAGAGATAAGAAAGAAAGGAAAAGTGTTCCAAGAACAGGAGCAGGCTAGTGAGCTGAGGGCAAAGCTCCCAAAGCCCTGGGCCACAAGGCTCATGACACTTTATAGGACATTTACATAGGGCCTGCCTCCCTCATTTGTATACTGTGAGCTCTTCTTGTGCATGCCTTGTACATTACATAAAGCCCAGGTAGGGAAGAGTTTCAGGTCTTTCTCTGAAAATTGGCTTCTTCTACATATTAATCTTTTTAAATATTTCATTTATTATTTCTATTTTATGTGTATAAGCATATTGCCTCATATATATAAGTACACCAGTGTCATGCAGTACCTGAAGAGGTCAGAAAAGAGCATTGGATCCCTGGAATTGGAGTTATGAACAGTTGTTAGCCACCATGTGGGCTCTGGGAATCAAACCCTGGTCCTCTGCAAGAACAATCAATGCTCTTAACCAGTGAGCCAACTCTTCAACGCCTACATGTTAATCTTGATGAAGCTTTCTCTTATCTCTACTCCCTGTGCCACATTGCTAACTATTAATTAAGAATGTCTAGACTTGAATCATGGCTTTATTACTGCCATCTGTGCAATCTTATACATGGACAATCTGTGCATTCTTATACAATGGGCTGTGCTTCCATTAAAAAAAAAAAGGAATATTTGAATCCATTGACTATGGGGGATAAAAGCCACTCCACACTTAGGACAGTATCTGCATCAACTAAACATTCTGCTATTATTGTTAAATTTCAAAAAAGTATCATATGAAAGTCCATATCAAGCCACTATTAAACAGCGTGGAATTCCATTACTCGTGAAACAGTGCTTTCCACTATCTGGTCCTTTTTCCTCTTGCTTTATCTACTTTTTCAGATATTCTGTCTACCACATGTTATTTGTTGACTAATTTATTCACTTATTTAACAAACATCATTTATAGCCTTCTCTGGCACAGGCATGGTGAGATCTGAAGAGAACTGAGCCATCTCTCTTCCCCAGACAATCCTGAATTTGGTAAGACCGACAGACATTCACTGTGTTCATACAGATGAAAATCACAGAAGCTCAAATGGCCAATCTATGCTTATAGGAAGACAGCTTCTCTCCTGAGGGACTCAAGGAGGCTCTGCTGAGAAGGAGGCTTTAGATTTGGGTTTTAAAAGCTGCAAAGGAGTTGTATATGTGATTGTATATAATGGTGTACACCTTAATTGAGGCCAGCCTGGTCTACATAACAAGTTCCTGGCCAGCTGGGACTACAAGGAGACCCTGTCTCAAAAACAAACAAGCAACCACAAAAAGAGTCATATATGTCATTGTGTATGTGTACATAATTACAGCTTTTCTATTATAACATATTTTATTCTCACAGTGTGTTTACATATTTATACTCTTACTGTTAAAATGTACATTTATATGTTTGTACACTTATAGTATAATGTTTGTCAAGTTATCATTCAATTGAGATCTGTATTTTACCTTCAGTGATAGAACAGTGTCTGAAATACATCAAGTATTTGCTGAACCAATGGTACTAATGCAGAGGGTGCCTGTCTGGAAATAGTAGTCACAAGATTTTATTGTTATCTTTCTTATGTCATTAACAGGACAAATAAATAAGATAGGAGGTAATTTGTCACTATGCTGTCTAGTGAATCTATAAGAGAAATGAGTAAGAACTCAAAAGTGTTTTCTTTTATCTGGTCTTCAGTTTATCTACACAGCAGTCCCAAACTCAGAAGGCTTCCGTTCTTCTCTGCCAGTTCATTGTCATTTAAATAGAATAACTAATGGACAGGAGCTGCTGTACACACAGAACAAATTAAATATGAAGGTGTTTATTTTTACATGTTGATTGTACTTATTCCATTTATTTTCCTCAAATTGATCTAAGCATCTCAGGCAATTGCAGCAGACAGAGACTAGATATATATCTCACACTGTTATCATCAACGACAGTGCAGTTTGAATGAATTTTATCGAAAGTAATTCAGCATTGACTGGTTAAATATACAAACTACCCATGTGAATCAGAGGCATTGCCAAACTCCTTCAAATGTGAGACAAAAAAATGAATGCTCAGAGATTACTTCACAAATTGGAACTGTCTTGGAAGACAGGTCAAATGGAAAAATGAAATGCATTACCTAAGTTTAAAATATTTTAATCCATCCATCACTGTGGCCAAACAGCTAGATTTTTTTCCTTCTAATCATTATATTTGTAAACAAACTAATTATTTTTTACAGTTTGAGAAAAGGTATACATTCTTAGCCTTTATTTTGCTCTGTCAAAGTGTATTTCACATGCATATGTGGCACATATGTGAATATGTATTCATGAATTTGTACTTTTGTGTGTGCAGATGTGCATTTGTGAGGAGGCCAGCTGTCAACTCATATGTCTTTCTCATCGGTTCTCTAACTTATTTTTGTTTGGGTTTGGATTGATATTTTGAGACAGGGTCTCCCTGCAGCCCCCGCTAGCCTGAAACTTACTTCATAGACCAGACTGGCCTCAGTCTCATAGAGATCTACCTGCTCTGCCTCCTGAGTGCTGGGATTAAGGCTATATACCACACCGTACCTGGCTTCCAACTTATTTTTTGAAATGGGGTCTCTCTGATTCAGCTAGACTAATTAGTCAGTAAGCCCCCAGGAGGTCCTCAGCCTCTGCTCTCCATCCAGTACCGAGATTACAGGTACAGGTTACAATGCTTGACTTTTTATATGGGTACTGGGGATCCAAACTCAGGTCTTCATGCTTGCACAGCATGCCCTTTACCGACTAAGCCAGCTCCCTAGCCCTCAAATTGTATTTTTAAAGGTTTTTAAAACTATTTTTGAAAAATATTTTAATTGAGTTTTTGTGCATTTAATATAATAAATTTTAATCATGTTTAGACCTCCTCTGGGCCCCCCAGAAGCTGTCCTTACCAGATTTCATGCATTCTGTCATATACGCTAAGGCCTTTTCGGCCAAGCTTCTGTACCCAGATGTCCCTTGGTCCAAGTTCATCCACTGGAGTCTAATCAGCCTTTCTAAAATCATTCCCTTTTTAATTTTGATTTATTTTTAATTGAATTTTTGCAGGTTTCACACAATATAGTTGGATGGTATTTATATCCTCTCCCCTCTCTGTACCTCCAGCCCCTGGCCTTGCCCAACTTAATGTACTCTCATTAATATATATGTATATATATATTAAGCACTTAATATATATTAAAGAATCTTTTTTGTGTCCCCAATATCCTTCAACGTAGGTCCATCCACTGGGACCACCATGAGTTCCAACCCTGTAAGACACTTTCTCTCCCCCTTCTGGCAGACATCAATTGCCAAAAGTTCCTTAGGTTGGGTTGGGATTTTGTACCTACTTCTTCATGTCTATGCTGGGATTTTTGTCTGGTTTGCATGCATAAGACTTGTGCATGCTGTCACCATGGTTGTGAGTTCATATGAGTAACTGGCCATCTGTCTGAAAGACTCTATTTCCTTTTGGCCATTCACCCCCTCTGGTTCTTACAATCTTTCCACCTCCTCTTCTGCAATGATCCCTGAGCCTTGGGAAGCAGAATTTTGAAATAGTTGTCCTAATCAGAGATAAGCACTCTGCAGCCTCTTGTTTTCTGCACATTGGCCAACTGTGAGTTTCCGTGTTAATACATCATTTGCTATATAAGGAAACTTCTCTGGTAAGAGTTAAGAGATGCATTCATTTTATGTATGGAAGTTGCACTGAAAATGTGTCACTTAGAGTTAAGCATCTCACAGACACTCATTCTCTGCATTTGACCCATTTTGGAACTCTGTATTTATCTCCATCTATAGGAAAAAAGAAGCTTCTTTGATGAGAACTGAAAGGTACTGTTGACTGTATATATGAGGATGCATAGCTAGAATAAAGAAAGAGATTACATTGGTTTAGGGATGTGTCAAAAGTAGGTTTTTCTCTTGCATCTATGACCTTTCTAGTTATGCATATTTGGCTCTGTTTATAGCACTGCACATGAGTTCCCTCCCACTAAGCATGCCTTAATTCCAATTAAACAGCTGTTGATTATCCCAAGATAAAAGTGCACTACTGTACCAATAGTGATAGTTTGCTGGGCCAGTCATTGTTATTATTAGGCTTTGCAGGTGGATAAGACTATTGATTGGTTTTCTCCCTTAGCAACTTCTATGGTGTCCTCTGATACCATGAGGGCTAGTCTTCAGGGATGAAGTTTCCAGGTCAGTTCCACCTTGATTGCTCCAAGTGTTATGTCCAAAGTGTGGCCTTCCTTAATGGGGCCTTAACTTCAAGTTCTGTGAGGCAATCAAGGGCTGTGGAAATAGCCTGTCTCATGTTTGGAATCTCTTTGACTACCCTGACCAATGAGGATGTTTTTCCTATCTAGTATTATGTTTTCTGTTATATAGCCTTGAGCTATACACGTGTACTCATATATCTATTGTACGTGTATTTTTCAGTAGGACTTTGAACTAATAGATTTCTCTGTGTTTTTGTACCAGCTAAGCATTATTTATTTCTCCTCTCACTTAACCCTGAATAATAACCCTCAGTACTCTGTCCCCAGTTAAAGTAGCTCCCTTTCTCACATTGCCCCCTTAATGACACCTGTCTCCTACTAGCCTTCTCTCTAGATCTCCTTCTTTCCCTTTAACCCCGTGGTTCCCTTCCATTTTCCTGGCTCCTGTAGTTACATTAGAATATATACTCACATCTAGGGATTTGTATACAAATAACAAGCTGTCAAAAATGAGCTCAGGGAAACACTTTCATTCACAATAACCTCCCAAAATATAAATAAAACATGTAGGGATAAACCTAACCAAAGATATTAAAAACCTATTCAATGAAAACTTTAAGTCTTTGAAAAAAGAGATTGAGGAAAGCACAAGGAGATGCAGCTATCTCTAATTCTCAAGGATTGTTAGAGTCAATATAATGAAAATGGCCAGCCTATCAAAAGCAATTTATAGATTCAATACAGATCCTAATAAAAATTCCCACGACATTCTTCACAGAAATAGAAAAATACATTCTAAAAATTCATATGGAAACATAAAAGACTTGGATCACCAAAGCAATCCCGACCACAAAGAGCAATGACAGGGGGATTACCATACCTAACGTCAAGCTATATTATATAGCTAGAGTCATAAAAACACCGTGGTATTGGCACAATAATGAACATGTAGATCAACGAAACAAAATAGATGATCCAAATGTGAATTCCTGCAATTACAGCCACCTGATATTTGACAAAGATACTAAAAACACACACTGGAGGAAGGATAGCATCCTGAACAAATGGTGCTGGCAAAATAGGATTTCCACATGTAGAAGAATGAAATTAGATCCACACCTATCACCCTGCACAAAAGTAAACTCCAGATGAATCAATGTGAAGCCTGAAATGCTAAAAGTGTTAGAAGAACTCATAGACAGCACCCTATAAGATATAGGTGCGGGAAAGGACTTTCTAAATCAGATATCAATTGATCAAAGGTCAACAATTGATAAACAGGGCCTCATTAAACTAAAAGGCTTTGGTATAGCAAAGGAAGCAATGAATAGAGAGAAGAGGAAGCCTACAGAGTGAAGAAAACCTTCACCAGCTCTTCATCTGGCAGAGGATTAATATCCAGAATATACAAAGAACTCAAAAAAACAAAGAAACAAGAAAACAAATGACCTAGTTAAAAAACGGACCATGGATCTGGACAAAGAGCTCTCAAAAGAAGAAATAACAATGGCTAAGAAACACCTTTAAAAGTGTTTGATGTCTTTAGTAATTAGGAAAATGCAAAGTAAAACCACTTTAAGATTGTACGTGGGGAAAGGATGTTTGTTAACATCCACTGTTAGGCTTGAAAACTAGTGCCACCACTGTAGAAATCAGCATGAAGAACTCTAAAAAAAATAAATAAATAAAGCTACCATTTGATCCAGTCATACCACTCCTTGGAATATACTCACTGAACTCATCTTACTACAGGGATACTTGCACAGCCATTTTTGTTGTTGTTGTTGTTGTTGCTCTTTTCATAAGAGCTTAGAAATGCCAAGAACCTAAACATCCCTCAGTTGCTACGTGGATCATGAAGATAGGATACATTACAAAATGGAGTTCTCCTCATCAGTAAAGAAAGACAAAATCATGAAATGTTCAAGTAAATGGATGGAACTAGAAACTGTTATACTAAGTGAAATAACAGACACAGAGACACAAGTGACATATGTTCTCTCTTGTTTATGGATCTTATCAATCTTTTAAAAAATTATTGAATTTTAGGGTATTTCATACAGAACATCTCAATCAATGAATCTTAATCATTTTTATACCCTCTTCCTCATTGGTACCTTCCCAAAGTCACCTCCTCCCCAGAATTCATACACTCTATCATTTGTATTAAGACCTATTGTATGAAGTCAATGTCCCCAGACATTTCTCAGTGCAGGTTCATCATCTGAGGTCTACTCAGGCTATGCAGGTCCCTCACTTCAAGAAGAGTGGGACTTCCTCACCCAACAGTAATCAGCTGCCAATATTTCTTCAGCAAAGATTGGGGTCTGCTGATCATTTCCCTAGCTAAATACTAGATTTTTGTCTGCTTGAGTTTACATGAGTCTTGAACATGCCAAAACCATGTTCTGTAGGTTCATATGAGCAGAGACCAAGGATTCTATTTCCATATGGTCACCCACCTCCTCTTTGTTTCTTACAATTTTTCTGACCCCTTTCTACAATGGTCCCTGAGTCCTGGGTGAGTAAAACAATAGAGTTGTCCTGTCCAGGGACCCACACTCTGTAGAATCCTAATTTTCATTCTTTGGACATTTGTGATCTTTTGTGTTCCTGGCCTTCTGTTGCATAAGGGAGCTTCATTATTGAGAATTCAGAGATTCATTAATGTCCTGTACCTCATGTTCTATGTTGCATGAACCTTAGAAGTAGAAGTTGCATTGTAGATGTGCCACTTAGGCTTGGGCAATTCACAGACAATGTCTGTGTGTAAACAGTTATGTAAACAGTACTCTGTATTAGACTCCATCTGGTGTAAAAGAAGCTTCTTTGATGTGTGGTGACTAGGATACTTACTTGACCATAAATATAGGAATACTTATTTTGTACTTAATAAAAAGTTACGTACATTAGTCTAGGGATGTGACAGCCTTGAGGATTTCTCTACGATCTATGACTTCTTCAGCTCTGTGTATTTGGCTATAATTACAGTACCACACGTGAGTTTCTTCCCATTGAATGGGCAATTAAGTAGCCATTGATTATCCCCAAGATAAAAGTACCATGACTGTACCAGTGTTGTGTGACATGCAGGACATTGATATGGTTATTGGACTTGAAGCTGGTGTTGGGCTATTGACTGGTACTCTCCCTTTGCAGCTTGCATAGTGCTCTCCAGAGCTATGAGAGCTAGTCTTCAGGGGAAATGGTTTCCAGGTCAATTCCAGCTCCATTGCTCCAAATTCTCTGTCTGAATTATGTCCTGTCTTCAGCAATAAGGTCTTACCTTCAAGTTCTGGGAGGCAATCAAGGGTTGTGCCAATAGTCTATATAATTTTGCGAATCTCTTGAGCCACCTTGGCCAACAACTCAAAGGAATGTTTCTCCTGTCTGGCACTGTTTCTTGTTATATAGGCTTTTGCTATGCAAATGGGCTCCTATAGAGATATTGTATATGGAATTTGTCATTAAGTTGTTAGACTAATGTGATTTCCTCTGATGTTTTACACTAGCTAGGCATTATATCTCTCTCTTTCTTCTCTATCTCTCTCATCCTTTATCCATAACTTCCCCATGTAAAGTGCTCCCACTTTTCCCATTTCTTCCTTGATAATATGGGTCTCCTATGGTCCCATCTCTCTTGAGCTCCTTCTTTCCCTTTATCCTCGTAGTTACTTGTATAATTCTCCCTCCTCTTCACATATAAAAATTTGGTGCTAGAATCCACAAATGAGGGAGAGCATACACCATTTGTTTTTTTGAGTCTGTGTTATTTCACTTAGCATAACAGTTTCTAGTTCCTTTCATTTACCTGCTACCTGGTATTTGACAAATTGGCCAAGAATACTCACTGGAGGAAAGATGGCATCTTCCACAAATTGTGCTGACAAAATGGATCTACACCTGTAGATGAATGAACCTAGACCCTTATCTTTCACCTTGCACAAAAATCAGCTCCTAATGGATCAAAGACCTCAATGTAAAACCTGAAACTCTGAACCTGTTAGAAGAAAATTGACATGGATCCTGGGGTTCCTACTTGGGTACTTTGCAAGAGCATGCACTCTTCACCGAGGAGCCAGCTCTCCAATCCCTAGACTTGCTTTGTAATCAAAGACTTTGATTAACATAGAAGACAGTTAGCTAATCCTGCTCTAGCAACAGCAGTACAGATAAGACCTCAAATAAACAAAACCAGGATATTTGATAAATTGCAGCATCTCTGTCTCATTCTTTCCTCATTTTTACAGTGACAATTTTTGAAAAATTTAATGAGACATGATATTTACTGTCTAGTTTCAAAGAAAAAAATACTACAAAATAGTAGTTTTTAGAAAACACAGTTTTATGTAATCCAATATCTTACACAAAATAATCACTGAGGTCTCAACTGTTATTGACACTTAAGGCTGCCTCTGATTAATTATAACTGATGATGCTCTTTAGGTGACTCACAGTGAGGAAGTGAGTCAAAAGCTGTGACACAATCAAATATTTCACAGCATTAAAAGTACCTAGCTGTGCATTAAGGCTTGCAGGAATGATAAATGAGCTTGCAGAGACAGAAAGAACTCTTTAAGTTCCTGCCATTCTCAAATGCTGACATGAATGCAGAACAACAGGAATGATGGTTCATTGCTGTTGAGACTACAAAGTGACACAGTTACTTTAGAGGACAATTTGCTAGTTTCTTACAAAGCTTCAGCATAGTCTTATCATAAACTCCAGGAATCATCTTCCTAAGTATTTCTCCAATTAAGATGAAAACTTACATCACCATAAAAACCTGCATGTGAAAGTTTATAGCAGTATGTCTCATTACTGCCCAGAACTGGAAGGAATCAAGATGTCCTTCAGTGAGAGAAGAGATAAACAAAGGGTGCTACTTTTGTACCGTGGGACATTGTTCAGCAATATAAAGAAATGAGCTATCAAGCCATGAAAACCATGGAAAAACTGTAGACACATACGCTACGTTAAAGAAGCCAGTCGGAAAAGACTGTATATGATGTAATTCCAGTTATATGACACTTTAGAAAAGGCATAATTCTAGAGAGCATAAAAATGTCAGAAACAGAGGCTTTCAGGCCTCTGAGACTTGGCTCATGTGAACTTGCAGCAATGGGTACAAGATCCATGCAAACTCAATCAAACAAAAACTAGCATAGAACTGGAGAAATGGGCAGGAGGCCACAACCTTAGAGGAGGAACTATTGGCAGCTGATTACTTCTGGGTGAGGCATAGTTGATCTTCTTTAAGGGAGAAACTCTAGATAGGCAGGCTAGGCTCTAGTGAATGAATTTGCACTGAGGGACATCTGGGTACATGCATTTGACTTGATAATCCTTAACATATATATATATATATATATATATATATATATATATATATATATATATGACAGAAAGCATGAAATCAGGTTGGGAGGGCTATGGTGATATGGATGAGGGATGGGGTCTAAATATAATTAAAATGTATTGTATGAAATGCATAAAAATTCAATAGAAATATACATTGAGAGGAAACACAATAAACATATCAGATCATTGATGCCAGGGGCTTGAGGATTGGGGAGAAAACAGGTAGAACACAGAGCACATTTAAGGATGAAATTATTCTGATGAATCATTTATCAGGTAATGGCACATGCAGATGTTATACATCTGTACAGAATTGTACAGCACAGATGGTGAAAATAACAATCCATGTACTTTAGTTAAGAATAATAGATCAACACTGGCACATCAATTATAATAAACATATTGTATTAATAATACAAAATATTCTTAAGGAAAATTATTTTGTGTGAAAGTGGTAGTATATGGGGACTCACTGCTCAAAGTTTCTATAAATCTAAAACTTCTAAATACGGTGTCTAACTAAAAAGAGAAATTGAAGAAGATACCACATGATGGAAAGAGCTTCAATGCTCAGAGACTGGTAGACTACTGTGAAAATACCTATATATAAGTAATCTCATATTCAAAGCAACCTCGTCAAATTTCCAATGAGATTCTTCACAGAACTAGAGAAAAGAATTCAGAAATTCATATGGAAACAAAAATGCATAGCCAAAGTAATCCTATGGAGAAAGAACACTGCTGGAGGTCGTCTCATAGCATGGGATATTGAACTAGACCACAGACCCATAGTGACAAGAACAGCATGGTTCTGGCACAAAGACATGCAAACCAATACATGAGAATAGAGGACCAGAAATAAGTACACACAGTGCATTTTCTCACTTAGTTTTCTATAAAAGCATTAAAATATTCAATGAAACAAAGAGGGTCTATTCAACAAATGGTGCCAGAAAAACTAGACAGACATCTGAAAAATAATGAAATGAAATCCATAACTCTCACCCTGCACAGAAATTGATTTAAAATAGACCATAGACCTCAATTTAAACTGCTTATGTTCACATAGGGCATACACTTCTAGATAAAGATATAGGGAGCTGGAACAATGGCTTAGCACTTATGAACACTGGATGCTTTTGCAGAAGATGTGGATTTGGTTCCTAGAACCCACATGGCAGATAACAACCATGTCTAACTCCAGTTCCAAGGGATCAGACATCATCTTCTGACCTCTGCTGGCATTGCATGACATGGGTGCACTTACATACATGCAGGCAAAACACTCATACACATAAAATAAAAATAAACAGATAAAAGATTTAGGTATAGACAAAACCTGTCTGAATGGGAACTCAAACAGCCCAGAAAACAGTCACAAGAATTAACAAATGGGACTACATGAAATCAAAAAGGGTTTTCACAGCAAAGGAACCTGTTGAACAGAGCCTACAAAATGGTTTGCTGACTGAGAGAGAGAGAGAGAGAGAGAGAGAGAGAGAAGACATACCACACACCACACTCACATAGACACATAAAAAAATATGTAAAATACCTGACAAAATCAACTTAAGGAAGAAAGGGTTTACTTAGTACAACTCCAGAGCATATAGTTCAGTCCGTCAGGGACAGTAAGGCAGAGGGACAGGAGGTAACTGGTCATATAATGTCCACAGTCAGGAGGCAGAGCTTGTGCTCAGCTCCTATTCTCCTTTTTATTCAGTCCTGGATTCCAGACCACAGAATGGTGCCACCCATAGTTAAGATGGGTTACCCAGTTAACCTAATCTAGATAATTCCTCACTGACATTTTTTTTTGACTAGGGATTTATTTCCATAGAAATTCTAAGTACCATCAAGCTGACAATAAAATTTAACCATTATGACAACTAAAAAATAAATGTTCAACATAGATAGCAACAAATGTTGGCAAGGACATGGGGAGAGGTAAACCCTTATTCATTGTTAGTAGGAATATAAACTAATTCAGCCATTAAAGAAATCAGTTCAGAGGCATCTCAAACGTTTTAAAAATGAAATCTCCATATAATCCAGCTTTGTCATTCTGATCTATTTACCCAAAAGACTCTATATCTGACTACAGGATACTTGCACATCTGTGATTGTTGCTATATTAGTCATAGTAGCAAAGAAATGAATAGATAGCCAGCAACAGATAAATGGATGAGGAAAACATGACACATGTTATATATATTTTAATGTATAATGGAATTTTATTCAGCACTAAAACAAAAATGAAATTATGAAATTTTCAGGAAAAATAGATGGATCTGGAAACTATTAAGTGAGGTCACCCAGACTCAGAAAGATAAATATCTCACATTCTCTCTCAAATATGAATTCTAGCTTCTGGTATTTATGTGTCTGTATGTAAGTGGTCATGGGTGCTGGTATAGGCTACGGAACTAGAAAGGACCAGGAAAGGCGAGGAAGAGGTATCAAGGAAATTGAGCAAGAGCATGGTGGGACCAATATTGCAAAGAAGCTATTGGGGGCTGGAAAGTTGTGGTGGGTGGGCGTGGAGAGAAGGGGTTGTTTGAAGACATCATAATCAAACCTAATATTTTGTATGCTAATAAAAATTAATATTTTAAATAAATATTTTAGGTATCTATTTTTTTTAATGAAAGAAAAATGCTCTGCTCTGAATTCTTGAGTTACAGCTGTGCCAGCATCCATCTAGCCAAGGTGACCTAATTTACGTCTGTTGAACAGGTATGATTAATAATGAAACCTCCCTTTGTTCTCAAAAGTGTCCCAAGGAAAAGAGAGGTAACATCTTTTTAACAAGTGTTTATTTATTTATTTTGAGACAAGGTGTCACTCTGTAATCCAAGCTGGCCTGGAACTCACTCTGTAGCCCAGTTTGGCCTATAATTCACTGTGTATCCTAAAGTGGGCCTGAAATTTACTTTGTAGCCCAAGACAACCTTGAACTTGAGGCAATCTTCTTGCCTGAGCCTCCTGACAGCCAGGATTACAGGCATGTGCCACCATGACCAGTCTTAACAGCTGTCCTTGAACAAAATGTACTGGACTTCACCCTTGAAGAAAAAAAGCCTTATTTTAAAGCCTCATGCAATTAGCATAATGACCATTTTGTCTTCCTCATTTTACATATGGGAAAACCAAAACTTCAAAGATTGTGTCCTTTTCTCAAGACTCCCATTGATAGCCTATGCAGTCAGAAGCCAATTGCCGAGGTGTTCTGAGTCTTGGTTATCTCATCTGTAAAATGAAGGCAATGGAATTTGTGATTCCAAAGAGTAACTTTCAGTCTTTCAGTACCATTATCCTATGATGAGAAACAAACTTTTCATAAGCATAAATCACAGGAACATTTTCATTCTTAAAACTCAATTTCATTTTGATTTTGAAACTAGTCAACTTTGCCTGTTTTATTTTAGGCTCATCCTTTCTTAATAAATTTAATATGAAGAATAATTCTCCTCATCATCAGCTTTCTCTAAGTTCCTGTAAGATCAATTTCACACCTTTTCAAAAGAGAAAACACATATGAAAATGTCATGAAACCTATTATTCTTCAAAAATTAGATATGCTAATAAAATATAACAGTGCTGGATGAATGGTTAAAACGAAATTTTAAATTATTTTTAAACTAATTTTGTAAAAGTGAGCCTTCAAAGAATTAAAAGCATAGAAAAAAATCTTAAAATGAAAGTTTGTTAGGCTGGAAGGATGCCTCAGTGGTTAAGAGCACTTGCTGCTCCTGTAGAGGACCTGGGTCTGGTTCTTAGCACCCACATGGCAGCTCACATCTGTCTGTAACTACAGTTCCAAGGGATCAGATGTCCTCTACTGCCCTCAACATTCACTAGCCACACACACAGTGCAAAACACTCATACATGTAAAACAGAATAAATAATTCTTTTTAAAAAAGTTTATGGGGCTGGAGAGATGACTTCTCCAAGGTTAAGAGCACCAGTTACTCTTGTAGAGACCTGGAGTTCAATCCCCAGCACCCACGTGAAGGCTAACAACCAACCATCTATAACTCCTGTTCCAGGGGATCTGATGCCCTCGTCTGGTCTCTTTGGGCATTGCATGACATAGGTGTACTTACCATGTAGACAACTGCTCACACACAATCGACATCTCTGTGTTGCAATGTGTCATCAAAATGGTGCATTGTGACATCACAGTTGTCCACTATACTATCACAGTGCTGCCTTGTCTCATCATAATACTCCATTTTCCTATTACAATATTCCCTTGTGCCATCATAATGCTGCATTGTGACATCACAAAGTTCCATTGTGTCATGACAGTACTGTATTGTACCATCACAATGCTATATTGTTATGTTACAATGATCCACTGTGACATCACAAGGCTGTATCTTGACCTCACAGTGACTCATTCTGTCATCACCATGCTGTATTGTAATATCACAGAGCTCCTTATAGCCTCAGCTGACCTTGAACTCACTATGTAGATCAGGATGGCCTCATTCTCACAGAGATTAGCCTGCCTCTGCCTCCAGAGTACTGGGATTTAAAGGCCTGAGTCACCACACCCATCTCCAAACCATATTCTTAAACTATTATTAAGTCCCAACAATTCTGTCCTTTATATCTTTCTAGAGACTCCAAAGGGATTTTTCCCCTCTCTTTCTTTCTTTAACTCCAAGTCTAGCCTAATCTTCACAGAATTGTGTGCTTTTTTTCTCATTCAAAGTGTGGTGATGAAATTGCAAGGCAAGGGGCTGTATCAATCTTTTCTTCATGGTTTAGCAAGGCATTCTGGAATTCACATTTTCTCAAGTAAGGACAAGCAGATATTGGATGCAAATTTTCAGCCTATTTTCTCAACACAATACGTAATGAAATCAAGGAACTACAGGTTGTAAGTGGATTTAAAGGTCACCTGTCCTTGCATGGTACAGGCCTGATCAGCTGGTTTGAAATGTAGACCATCAAGCCTTCTTCTAAGACCTGCTGAATCAGACTGTGTATTTTACCAAAATCTCCCTAGTTGCCTGCTTACTTGCAATATACTACTTAACAACAAGTGACAAGCTCGCCACACTGGAATGCTATAGTCAGTGACGTTCCTGACTCCATAAGGCACCTCATTTTAATCCCTTCTTTCAAAATATCCAATTCTCTTTTTTAAAAAAAGTCTCTGTGTGTGTGTATAGGATGTGGACATATAGCATGTGGGCATGTGTGTTTGTGTGGTTTTGAGTGTGTGACTACAGGCATTTCCATGCCGTGATGTACACATGGAGGTCAAAGGACAATCTCAGATATTGCTCCTTACCTTCATCCTGGTTTGAGACAGGGTCTTTTGTTTGCTATTGCAAACACTAGGCTAGCTGGCCCCTGAGCTTCTGGTACTCTCCCAGGTCATCCTCCCATGTTGCCATGGGAGCACTGAGATTACAGGCACTCAATAACAAGCCTAGCTTTATACCATGTTCTTGTTTCATCTCTGTTGTGTGATAAAACACTCTAACAAAAAGGGAGGAAGTATATAACCATATGGAAATAGAGTCCTATAAACTCCTGGGACCCTACTCATATGAATCTACAGCAATGGTGTCAGCATGCACGAGACCTCTATGTACACTCAAGCAAACAAGAACCCAAAGTGGAACTGAGGAGACGGACAACCCAATCTTAGCTGAAGAAATATTGGCAGCTGTTTACTGCTGGGTGAAGAAGAGCTGATCTTCTTAAAGCGAGAGACTCTGGATAGCTTGACTAGACACCAGTGGATGAACTTATACTGAGGAATGTCTGGGTACACTAACTTGACACATTAGGCCTTAACACAAATAACAGAATGTATGAATTCCCAGTGTGGGGGTTCCTGTGGGAAGGTACCAGTGCTGAAGTGGATATAAACATGATTAAGATTGATTGAGATATTCTGTATGAAATGCACAAAAACTCAATAAAAATTTACAAGAAGAAAATTTAACTTAGAAAGGGTTTATTTTGGTTTTAGAGGGATGGGGCCCATCGTGGTGGGGAAAGCGTGGCAGCAGCAAAAAGGCTGGTCTGACATTCAGGAAGCAGAAAGAACACATTCCATCCACACACAAGAAGAGAGAACAAAAAGTAAGACCAAGCTATAGACCCTCAAAGCCTGCACCCAGTGACGTACTTCCTCCTAAAATTTCCACAATCTTCCAAAACAGCACCAGCAACCTAGCATGGAGTGTTCAAATAAATAAGCTTATAGGGAACATTTCTCATCCCAACTACCACACATAGGTTCTAGAGATCCAAACTCAAGTCCTCAGGTTTGTGTGGCAAACATTTTACCCACTGAGCCATCTTCCAGTCTTCCAGATCACCACGTGTTTGTTTAGTTGGTTAATCTGGTGTGGGACTATGTCTCAGGCAGCTGCACTGGCTTTGTACTTGCTGTGTAGCTGAAGATAACCTTGAACTCCGGATCCCCCTGCTTCTACTACGCAAATTCTGGGATTACAGACATGTACCGCCACACCTAGCTTCCAAACCACTACTTAAGATTCACTTGAAAACACTACTTTAATGCTTTCTCGTGCTCAAATGAGTCATTCAGTGTTCAAATTTATTAGTGCGGAGGTTATAACCGAATGCAGCCGCCTGAACTTTCCTTCCGAGTTTTGCAGTCTTCTCTGTATGGCACCTCTACAGTACAAACTGACCTGCCTAGGATGCCGAATAATCTTAGCTGCTAGTTCTATTTGTAGCCTCATTTGCAACATTCTTTATGGAACTCTCTTTCCTTATCTTCTGCTTCTGTTGACCCTTGCTTCGTCAATATAACATACTTTCCCTGTATCGATTAGTTTTATTTTCATTCAGAGATGATAAAGCCAACAGTCAAAGAGATTTCCATTGGAAAGAGAGTTGATAACCATAAACTCCAAAAGGAGGTGCCAGGTCATTCTGGGACAGCCAGGTGTATGAGGAGGCACCAAGTCAGACAAAAGGCAGAGGAAGAGGGGAGCCCCTAAGGAATGGCCTTGGCTAAGGTCCCTGAAGGGAAGGAGCCAGGGAAGCTCAGTAAGCAGGCTTGGGATTGGCTTGTTGGAATAACCTCAGTCAGGTCTAGGGGATGGAGGTCGTCCCTTGGTGCCTGGCTGGTTCTAAGATGATGTGTCTGAGGACATGTGGGTAGAAACATGGAGTATGAAAGCCCAATAAAGGAGATAGAAGGCTCAGGTCTGGACTGGTTGGCTTGCATTTGAAAGGTAAGTTGTTTACTGTCTGTAGGTGCTAGCCTCTAGGATTAGCAAAGATAATCAGAAAGTAGAAAATAGATGGCATGGTCAACACACTCCCTAAAAAACAAACTCTAGAGTCCTTTTCTCTTGGTCTGTGGCAAGAACATTTGATTTATAGCTGCCATGGGAGGCTAGGAGATGGAAATTCAACATTCAGTCATCTTAAAAGGGCGTTTCAGCTCACCTTTTCTATGATTACAATGCACCAGATGCCATTGGTGCAAAGAGGATTGATGAGAGAAGCCAAGATGACCGCAAGAAAGCCCTTACCAACCCTCCAGGCCCATCGTTAAACTAGAGATGCTCTCTACAGATCATCAAGTTTTTAATTCCCCAATCGAAATGTTCTCTGATCACAAAACTAGTGGGCCCCTGCTAGACAGTCACATGGCTCAGCAAATAATGTCACCTTTGGGACTCCAACTATTTTGCTAAATTCTTTTTTCTTTGGGAGAAAAGCTAAGTCACATCATCTGCCTGATACATGACTTTATAAGAAGCATGGCAAGTAGTCACTGACTTACAGTAGAACATGGGATGTGTGATCACCTCCATAACCTCACACACATAGATGCACGCATATATGTGTGCATAGATACACACACACACACACACACACACACACACACACACCATCACATAGACCCATGCATACCATGAACAGCGCATGGCAGAATACACTGGTATAGATTCCAGTCAGATCAATGCAGTTGTGTCTCTTGCAATTTCTGCCCAACTTTGTAACAGGAGCTCTCCAGTTCCTGAAAATATGATGAGTATCCATTGTGTTTACACACTTCAGTTCTCAGACCTCTCCTGGAGGATACACTTGGGAGATCCTTTCGGCCCGTTGAATGTGGGGCTCTCTAATATAAGAGACTGTGTAAAGGATTCTTTCTGCTCTTGTTCACCTGAGGACCACAAGCAAAATCTTCGAGAAGTGAGAGAAGACAAAAGCACAGTTTGCTTAGGGAAGCACATAATCTAGGCTTTTGCAATCTAGAATCTGTCTTTCTGATGCAAATTTACTGCTCAAAACTGGTATTTTGTCTCTAGTGATCTCTGAATGTCCTTGATCTCTGGTGATCTCAGGGTGGCATGTGCTAGTGAATTTCTGGGAAACTCACTAAAATCTGTTTCTGGGCTGTATTGCTCACCACACGTCATAGGACTTAGGTAACTGCCCATTGCTTTGAGTACTTCTCAGTTACCACTTTCCAGAGGTTTCTTCCCTTGCTTGTTCATTTCCCAGATGTCTGACATGAAGAGGAAGACAATAGGTGTAGACCTGTAGAGTTCTGGGATGTAAATGGGCGAGGCTAAAGAATCACAGCATTCAGTGTGCACTAGTTCTGTACTGTTTGTAAGGATAACTTTCCCCTACTCAGCCATCATCATCTGGACCTCCACTCTAGAAAGTAACCCTCTCAGCCTCCCTGAGGGGACAGCTGCCCACGCGCACAGGTTAGAGGATACAAAGCGTGAACTGTTCCTTAAGCAGATGTCCAGTCAATACCATCTCCTGTCATTCCTGCACCTCAGCCTCCAAATAAATTCTGTCTCCTGTCTATTGGGGAAGGCAGCAAACTGCCTTGCTTCTTGTTAATTTTTCTCATTTAAAGAACTGAAGTTTCAGTGTTCTTTGGTCTGCTAGAATAATTACCTTTGTTCCATTTTCTTCCCCAGTTTCAACTCATTATTCTGCCCCCTTCCCTTGAATGCCACCATCATCTCACTGTTTTCTAGGTCCATGTGCTCCGGCCAGTGGAGACAGAGAGGATCATTTGCCAAAGAGGGATGAGCTCCCTCAGTTCATGACTCATCAGCATTATTGGCCAGCACAAATGTTCTCTCTTGCTTATTTGTTTATTCATATTTAATTGCCATTGCTTTTTTCTTAACCTGTGGTCCTTTCCCGCTCCAAAGGCAATAATTTTCTGTACATTTAACGTACATGGTTTTGTCTGAGTTCTTGAAAATATGTGCTTTGATTTCTTTTCTATGGCTTTAAACATACACATGGCATTAGGTTATGATTCTTATTTAATTTCTTACTTTTTTCATTCCCTATCATGTAACCATGCTTCCCTGACTACATCTAGTGATTTATATCTTCCCTGGACTTTTGATGACATTTTCTTTTATGATTATTGTACTGATTAGAATTTTATTTTATTATTCTTTCTTTAAAGTAATATGTAGCCTGGGAAGTTCAGTTACAAGCCTAGCGTCCATGAAGCCCTGGATTCGATCCCTAGGACCACATGAACAATGGTAGCACACAACTGTAGTGCCAGTATTTGAGTTGTAGAGATGAGTTTGAGGTCAGCCTGGGCTACAGGAGACCTTGTCTCAAAATTAACTAATTTAGTAAATAAATAAATTACCTGTAACTCATCTCCACAACTTCCCTTTTTAGTTCTTTTTCATGAGTCCAAGACTGGATTGTTTCTCAAAATTTTGTATGTAAAATTCTTCTAAATTTGTCTTGCTTCAACTCAGTCTTTTATAAAAGTTTACTTTCCAAATAATAATTATTTCAAGCTTACTTTCATATTCCTTTCATGAACATCACAATATTTTTTATCGATGACATTTTCTTTGGACTTATTCTGTTTTAATTGGTTCTGGAAAATTTTTATGTAGTAAGTTCATTGCAATAAAAATGTGAAATACAGTTTGGAGGTAAATACAACAAATTCTTGGTATGCATACAACTCAGCTGAAGGAGACTTCTACCCATAATTGGAGAACAGTGTGTATCAGCAGGTTCTGGGGATCAGTTGGAACATTTTGCACATGAATGTAATCACTGGTTAATCCAGATTTAATTGAGAGAAATACTTCAGTTTGTGTTCATTGTCTTGTTTCTTTTTAAAATTTATTTCTTTTTTGTTTTATGTATATGAGTGTTTTGCCTACTTGTATGTAAGTGCACTCATGTGCACTTTTCGTGAGCAAAGCCTGTGGAGGCCAGCAGAGGGTATCAGAGTTCCTGGAACTGGAGTTACAGACGGTTGTTAGCTGCCATATGGGTGCTGGGAACTGAACCTGGATCCTCTGTAAGAGCATCCAGTACTCTAAACACTGAGTCATTTTTCCAACCCTGTGTTTGCTTGTTTCTTAAAACATTTTATTAATTTACTTTGTTTTTCTCTGTTGTTTTTGAGACAGAATCTTACTATGTAGCTTTAGCTGGCCTGGAGCTCAGTATATTAACCATGCGGGTCCTGAACTCACAGAGATCTTCTTGCCTCTGCTTCCTGAGTGCTCGGATTAAAGATGTACACTACCATGCCTGGTGTTAATTTATATATTTAACTTTGGGTCTATTGTGTTTTAAGAAGACTAGTTCCACATCAAGCCAGAATAGAGAAGAATTTGATGAGATTCTCTGGAAAAGTGGAAGGAAGACAGAGGTGCAATTTGCCAGGTGTAGTATTTATGAATCTGTGAATATGAGCCATTCAAGTTCTGTCATATCAAAGCTCTGCTTTCACATGTGGTTTATAACAGGCTTATGAGACTCAAAACTGGTCAAAGTGCTGAGAATAAGTGACTATTGAAAGCTTATTCATAAACAGGGCACCGACATCAGTCTCCCATGTGCTATTATCTACCATATCATAGTTTATTCAATCAGATATCACAGTTAGTACGTGACTAACACAGCCTGACTCTAACTTTAGCTTTTAAAGTTGGGCCTGAACCTGGAGGACACCCGTTCCCCCAGATGTCTCTTAGACCTGTGTCCAGGAGTCAGACCTCACCCACACTTCTATTCAAAACCTTTTCTCCATCTTCAGTTTTGGGGAGCTACAAATTTAGATTCATCCTTATCAGACAATGTTTCCCTTCCATTCCTAGACCTAAAGCAGCTTATACACATGAGGTCAAGTGTTCTTCCCAATTTTCATTTTCTATGAAGATGCATGTGCTGCCTTTCAGAGCACTGATATGTTAATTCTCAAGCACACCCACATTCATTCATTATCTGGCAGTGGAGAACTAAGTTGAGGTTCTGAAGAATCAAGGTCAGGAGCTCAGGTCACAGGGCACATGGTTCAGTGACTTTGTCGTTCTTTGTTTGCAAGATTAAAAGTCATTGGTCCAGATTCTTTTCATTTTATAAAGTCATCCCTACACCTTCCAAGCTCAGGGACTATCACAAAAGAAGAGGTAGAAAACAGAAAAGCCAGATGAAGGTGCTAACTTCCAGGCATGCCGTGGGCATTGCGCTCTGGACCCCACTTCAATGATTACCTGTTCAGTATTTGTACAAGGTTTAACCCATCTGCATCCTGTCATGAAATGGGGAGGAACTTTTAGGGACCATGCAGATGTTTATGCAGTTAATGGGTATTGAGAGAAAAAGAGATATTTTCTTCAGTGATGTAGGCACTGGTTAGATACCGTTGTTCCCATAAACAATCCGAATGGACTTATTGTGCCACATACATATACATACACAAAAAAATGAAAACATTAAAGTAGAAGAGGGAACAGCTGGCAAGAGAGAGGGAGGGAGAGAGGAAAGGATTGAAAGTATGACTGTGACTGAAATATAATATGCATATGTATGAAAATGTGCTAGTGAAACTCATTATTAAGTATAACTGGTATGTGCTAATAAAAACAGTTAAGAAAAGAATGGGCCTGTGATTGAAGAACCAAAAGGCAAAGAATACAAGGCTCTGGGTTGCTTATGACCATTCACCACCATTCAGGAGGTGTATTTCCACAGAGTGTCTTTCCAGCCCCTGATGCTGTGATTTACAAGGAAAGAAATAGGTTTAGAGAGGAAATTGGCATATGAAAGACGACCACAGAAATAGCAAGAATTGGTGGACTGGTCTCTGGAGCCACTACAGTGGAAAGAAGTGGCTTTCTACTTACAAGAAGCCTGCAAAAATAAACATATAGTTAAACTTAAGTGTGTTTGTGGGTGGCATTGCACCCCAAGTCTTGCTTTAATCTAGCTTTGCTAAAATGAGAAATAGAATGAATGTGTTGGAGCTGCTTTCTTTAATCTCAGTTTTTTTAATGACATTACTCTCACACTTGAAGACTAATACCACATATCCTCTCTCACATGCAGATTCTAGCTTCCAATGTATGTGTGTGTTTATGGGTATGAATATAAACCATGAGGGGACCATGAGAGGGGATAAAAAAAATGTTGAAGAAGACAGAGAAGATAATAAAATACTTCTCATGTGACATGAAAGGAGAAAGGGGACTAGTAGGTGGAAGGTACAAGTGCTGGAAGGGTTGGGGTGAAGAGGAAGTGTAGGGAAGGAAGATCAAGAAAAATAAATTGTATATGAAAATGCCATGATGATACCTAATACTTTGTATTCTAATTTAAATATATTAATATTTTCAAAAAAGGAAAGATACTTCAGATACAAAAAAAAAGTCATTAGTTTGTTGCTGCTTGGAATTGATATTTGGAAAACAGATGTGCAGTGATGAGCTTGAAGGGACAGATGACCAAGAACACAGGCAAAACTTGTGCTGTTTTTCTGGCACCCCAGAATATTCCCTGGCATGTGCAACCTTTATCTACCAATGATGAGCTAGGAAACAGCCTTCTGAAAAGGGCACAGCAATTTATATTTCAAATAGAGGGAAATATGCACTGAAAATAATCACCCTCTCATTTCCAAATTTTTTTTATTGAGATTTACATCATGCCTGAAAGGAAAACTGCTTGCATCAAAAAGGAAGTATTTATGGCTTTTGTTTGTTATAAACCTAGTTGAGATGAACAGAAATCCAACTTATTATCAAGTGTAGTCAGGACTCCATTTGGATCTAAGTTGTGTTCGTTCTGGAGTTCATTTTGTTCTCAGCACACTCCCAAAGTCTGTCTGTAGAGGAGCCTGTGAACTGGCTCTCCTTGGAGAAGGAGGCTCCTCCAGGGGATGTCTGAGGAAAAATGCTCCCATTAGGTCAGAGTGATGGGACAAGATTTGAGGATATGCCATCACCCTCCAGGTCAGGGCCAAGCTCTAAGGCCAGGAGCAGAGTCAAGCCTCGAAGGCTGGAGGTAGAGCAAAACGTGCTCTGGTAGTGACCATTCCTCATGAAGACACTGACTGTTCTGTACTTCGGGCAGTCATTGTGATAGAAAGTGCAGTACAGTCACACAGTTGCAGAATAAATTACTGACTTGTGCTGGTTAGTTTTAGTCAACTTGTCACGAACTCTGGGGTCACATGGGAAGAGGAAATCTCAGTCAAGAAATTTCCTTCATTGAACTCCTCTGTGGCCATGTCTGTGAGGCATTTTCATAATTGCTAATTGATGTAGGAAGGCCCAACCCAACTGTAGGCGGTATTACCCCTGAGCAGCTGGTCCTGGGTTGTGTAAGAAAGGTAGTGAGCAAGTCAAGGGAAGTAAGCCAGGTAGCAGCAGTCTTCCAAGGCTATGCCTCAAGCTCTTGTCTTGAGTTCCTGCCCTGACTTCCCTCAGAAGACTGTGAGCCAGGCATCATGGTGCATGCTTTTAACCCCAATACTCAGGAGGCAGAGGCTGACAGATCTCTGTGAGACAGAGGCCAACCTTGTCTACATGGTGAGTTCTGGGCCAACTGGAACTACAGGGGGCCCTGTCTCAAAAACAAAAATAAAATCAGTCCCAAACAAAAGAACAAATCAAAATAACAACAAAACCAAAAACCAACCTAGCCTTCCCTAAAAAATAAAATAATAGTAATATATTTTTTAAGATGGATTGTGGGGCTGGAGAGATGACTCAGCAGTTAAGAGCACTGGCTACATCTTGCAGAGGACCCACTTTCAATTCCCAGCATCCACATGGCAGCTAACAACCTTCTGTTAGTAACTCCAGTTCCAGGGGATCCAACACCTCTTCTGACCGTCTTGGACATTTTACAACACGGGTACATTTACATACATGCAGCCAATACACTTGCACACACAAAATAAAAATAATAAATAAATAAAAATTTTAAAGATGGACTGTGCCTTAGAAGTCTAAGATGAAATAAACCCTTTCCTACCCAAATTGCCTTTTGTCATGAGCACCATGGCTCTTACAGAGGACCTAGGTTTCCAGATTCAACATCAGGTAGCTGATAACTGCCTATAACTCTCATTCCAGGGTATGACAACCTCTTCTAATTCCCATGGGTACTGAATGTACCTGATACACATACAAGCACACACATACATATATAAATAATTTTTTTTCAAATTTTATAATTACACTACATGTTATCTTATTTCACATTTCTAATAAATAATGTTTTCGTTCTAAGACAAACGTACACAAATTCACTGAAGTTTTTGTTTATTATTGTTGTTTTGAGACAAGGTCTCAGGTAGTCCAGGTTGGCTTAAAATTCACCATGTAGGGACTAGAAAGGTGGTTAAGAGCACTGGTTGGTCTTGCAGAGGACCCGGGTTCAATTCCCAGTGCCCATATAGCAGCTGACAACAATCCATAGTAACTCCAGTTCCAGGGGGATCTGGAGCCCTCTTCTGACCTCAATGGGCATCGCATGACATGGGTGCATTTACATACATGTGGGCAATGCATTATACACACAAAATAATGAATCCTTTTTTTAAAAAAAAATTACTTTGTAGAAGATTACTTTGAACTTTGATCCTTCTGCCCCAAGGATAACAGGCATGTCCCACCACGCCTGGTTTAGGCAGTGCTCAGGATAGAACCTAGGGCTTTGTGCATGCTAGGCAAACACTCTACAAACTGAGCTAAAACTCAGTCCTTACAAGCTGTGTAAAGGGACTATAAATATTTAACATTGTCGTGTAAGAGTCCATAGTATATTCTTTTGCTGTTGTTGTCTTTACAATATTTTTAAAGATTTATTTTTATTATCTTTTAATTATATGTACTTGTGTCTGTCTGTGTCTGGGTATTTGTCCAAGTGAAGATGACTTCAGAATCCATCCAGAAGAAAGTGTCAGATCCTCTGGAGCCAAAATTACAGGTGGTGGTGAGCTACCTGACGTGGGTGCTAGGAAGTGAACTTGGGTCCTCTGCAAGAACAGTATATACTCTTAACTACTGAGCCATTTTTCTGGCTCCATAACAGTTTAAATATCACACTAATCAAATGGAAAGAGCGCTTGTGGCAGCCTCTACCCTAGGACAGTGACCCTCAGGCTGATATTAAGGAAAATGCTCTGATTGGCTGGAAGACTTGGTCTGTGACACCCTCTGGACTTCCTTTTGCCACAGTGATGACTTTTGGTCAAGCTGTTTTCATCAGTCATGATTTTTCAGATCTGAGACCTGGACCTGTGATTAAAGAATGGATGGTTCTGTTTAACTGTTCTAGGGTCCATTTTGTGGTCCATAATGAGACACTGGAGTTGGGAAGTGAAAGATGCTTTACCCACGCCAGGTTAGTACTGGTTCATGGATCCCATACAGTGGCTCTGAAGAGAGAGCTGACCTAACCAGAAAAATGCTCAAGAGAAGCCCAAGACCCTCCTTATATGGGCAATTGTGGTTAGTGCTGCCTGAGCATGCAGCGACTTCAGAAGACTGAGGCTCTGCAAGTGTGACATGCCCATAACATGGGAAGCACTGGCTGTGGACATCATACTAGAAACTAAACTACAAAAGCTTCCATGACTGATGCCATGTGAGAGCTGGCAGGACTGTGCTCAAAATCACCTGTGAGATGATGTTACCTCATCATCTGGTGACAGCTGGGGAGGTCGGGGGAAGGAAGACCAGTGGGAATTTTAAAATACGTTTATCTTTATTGAGAATTTCACACATTGTTCATCATCACAGACAAAATTCAGAGACAAAATAAAATAAGAAATCAGGAGGGCATTCACTGAAGAGCAAATACACACACTAAAGTAGTGGGAGAGAGCTTCTCAAGGGAGATAAGATGTCACTGTGATTTTTGGACAAACGTTAATGAAGGGGAGGATCATTCATAAGGGAAGGTGGGAAAAGGCAGGGAATTCCAGGAATGGCTTAGCGTTTTTGCAGACTAGCACCCCCTTCTGTCCTTAAATGTGCCTTTCTGGGTGTGCCTCGGTAGCAGAGACATGACGGAATAGGCCGTTTTGCAAGGTTAATAGTACAAAGACGGCGTTATAATAAGGCAAAGGTCGGTGGGGTTTATCTCAAATGGCCCTGTAGGCCTCAGCAGGTCCTATCTTCACTGTTCAAATGGTCACATGATGGCCTGACGTAATCCAGCTCTGTGGTTGCATCCATCTCCAGCCACAAAGCAGTCTGCTTCTTCTCCCCCTGTGCCTTTCTAGCCCACCTCAGCAGCACTTGAAGACATCAGCAAGAAAGCCATAAACAGTGGGGACCAAGCCAGAGAAGTACTATTTCTTATTGTTACCGTGGGAAAATCCAGAGGAGGTTCTGGAAAAATCCAGCGCTCATAGGTTTGTCTGGATCCTAGTGTTGATTTTCTCTTGCATAAATAAAAATGATCATTTCCAGAGCAGATAATGATGCTGTATGGTCAGGAGACCAGTATGCTTACTATACCCGCAATAGCTGCGGAAAGAAAAAAAAAGAAGTCAGGAAAGTCCCTTGACTTCTCAGTTTGCTCCTCTCTTTACTAAGAGTTGGTATAGAAATGTTTTCAGTATGTTGTATACTAACAATATTAAAGCTATGAATTAACTAACATTTATAGAGTCATCTACCATTTTCCAAACATGAAACCAAATACTGAGACTCTGGAAGGGAAGTGAGTCTTTGCCATCAGCAATCTTGTTGAAAGTAAACCAGCAGTCACAGCATAGGTCATTAAGAGCCTGGGTTGCTGTGAGACTGAGGAGGACAGGCACTTCCACAGAGAATGGTTCCCATGTTGATCCTATTTAGCAACAAGAAGAGCAGAGGGAGAAAAGTCAAGCTACAGCATCGATCATACAACACAGCTAGACCTCTCTAGTGGTGGGCCCTCTGTGCCTCAGAATATTCTGTGAAGGGTGCTTAAGGAGGAGGAGGAGAGAGAAGTCTGCCTGTCTCTCATTGGTCAACATTCATAATTCGGAAGTTTACATTCCCCACGTTTAGGGAAGCCAGTGCCTAGCACCCACTGCTGCCACCACCACTTAGTGTTTTACCTAATGTTGGGAGTGCTACCGAGCTGAATCTTGATGATCAGAATCAGTTGCCAAGGTCTTCACAGTTCCATCACGGTGGGTATAATGCATCTGTGGCAGCAGGCAGCCCCCATGGGCAAAAACTGGGAAATGTGGCGGGATTAGGAGATGTGGCATTGACAAAGTGGGAGGTCTTCCTTCCCACTTCACTCGGCAAGTGAAAAGTCCGTGAAAAAAAACAGTAAATCCGGAAGGTGCAGACCTGGAGAGCAAAGCAAACTAAATAGGTGATGCTGTCATTGATCTTGAAAGAAAAAGAGGAATTTCCAGATAGACAAGATGGAAAGTGCTTGTGAGAAGGCAGGGAGGACTATGAAAGGAGCAACGAGTGATCTTTAGGCTACTAGAGTGATATTTTCAAAAATAGAGGGAAAGTAAGGATCAGTCTAGAGATCTGGGCAAGCACTGCCTAGCAAGAGAATTATGGAATACACCACAGAGAGATCACACCCACAACCACCCAGGAACTGAACCTACATGAGACCCAGTGAGAGAGATTTTATTATACACAGATGTTATAATGTGAGATGCTTTCTATAACTACTTTGACATAAGGATGTTTTTAGTGGCTGCTCCTAAATCTCTTCAACCTTCTCCATTTACAGTTTTGATTAGATGTGTGTGTGTGTGTGTGTGTGTGTGTGTGTGTGTGTGTGAATTCCCATGTTTACCGAATAGAGATTCATTCCTATTCCATACATAACCTTCTCATATGCGCCATCTGTGAAATCAGCATGATAATTTGTTAATTAAATATTGACTCTTGAAACATTTTTTAAGCACCAGCAAACTCAGTCATAAACAGACAACTGCCCTTTCCTGCCTCCAAGCAATGCTAGCATACATTCAACAGTTATTCTCTGTAAGAGCAAAAAATGTATGAAAGGATTATTTTGTACACAACTTTGAGTGTCTCCCCTTGAGCACATGAGAATAGAATTTGAATAAGTTTTTGCAAAGCCGTTTTGTACTATAGGCTATAAACATGTAGACAGGCACAAGGGGAACATTAGAGATAAAGCTTAGAATCACCAGAAGGCACTGGGTGCTTGGGCCTCTCTTGGTTTCCTAGCTCAGTACCTCTAGTCCTTCAATCCCCAAAATTCTTTGACCCTAATCAAAGTGTTTGCAATTCAGAGTTCAAGTCTAACCTATGTGACCAAGAGAGACAGTCACTCGAGCAGACAGACAGCCACAGACACGGACTCCCATATTTTTGGCAACAGTATTCATAATAATCAAGGTACAGAATCAACCAAGGTGTCCACAAGTAGGTAAATGGACTTTTAAAATATGGTATATATGTGTAATGGAACATTATTCATCCATTAAAAGTGAAATTCTGCTCTCTGTAGTGACATGGACAGAACTGGAAGATACTTTGCTAAGTGGAATAAACCTGGCACAAAAAGACAAACATTGCGTGTTCTTTCTCTCGTGTGGAAGGGAAGGAAAAACAAGTTGATTTTATAAAATTAGAGAGTGATTAAAGACCAGGAAGTGGTGGGATACAGGAAGTTTGGATAACAGGTACCAAAATGCAGTAACATAAGAAGAATGAGATTTGTTTTGTTTTTAATGACATTTTAAAATAATATTTTTGTTGATATTTTTGAGAATTTCACACACTGTATTTTGAACCTGTTCAGATCCCTCCCCATCTCCTCTCAGATCCACCCCTCATCCCTAACCCCCTCACTTCATGTCCTCTAATTTTAAGGTCTATTGAGTCTAGTTCATGTTTCCCAAATGCTCTTATATTTAGGTCTATCCCTGGAGCCTGGTCAACTTAGTTGGCATCACACCTTTAAAGGAAAGTGAATTTTCGTCTCCCAGCAGCTATCAATTGTCAATAATTCCTGAACTACAGATGGTGTTCCTTCCTACCTCCTCCCTCCATGCTGGGCTTTTGTCTGGTTTGGGCTTGCCCAGGTCTTGTGTATGTTGTCACAAGCACTGTGGGTTCATATGTGTCTGGAAAACAGTTTCCTTGTATTCATTTACCACCTCTGACTCTTACAATCTTTCTGGCCCTTCTCTCACAATAATCCCTGAATCATGAGAGGAGAGTGTGTGATATGGGTGTCCCATTTAGGACTGAGCACTCCACAGTCTCTTATTTTCTGCACATTGACTAGTTGTGAGTCTCTATACACCTTCTGCATGAAGAAACTTCTCCATGAGAGTTGAGAAATGCACTAATACATGGTTATAGGGATAAAATTTTAGAAGTTGTTTTAATTCTATGTTCACCTAGCCGATTAACAGTAGTAGAATATCTTCTATAACCTGTGACCTGTCTAGCTCCGAGTTCTTGGCCCTGACAACAGTGCCAGATCTAGGCCCCATCTCGTGAAGCAGGTCTTGAATTCAATCAGAAGGTGGTTTGTTCCTCCCGTAATATTTGTGTCGTCATTGCACCAGTGGGCATATCTTGCCAGGCCGGTTGTTACTGTCGCTCTCAGAATGCACAACTAGGTAAGGTTGAGGATTATTTTTTTATTTCCAGTAGCTTTTATAGCATCTTCTAGCATTATGGAAGCTAAGCAGGGGTGAATCTTTGAGATCAGTAACAGTTTGCTTTATCCATGATTGTCCTACAACTCACATATGTAGTATCTTCAGCAACAGGGTATTACCATCAAGTTCTGGAGGGCAACCAAAAGCAATAGAAATGGCCAGTAGTATTTCGGGTCCATGGGACCTCCTTGGTCAACAACTTCAAAAGAGAGAGTCTATTCCTGACACTGGGTCTTTTATTTGCTAGCCTGTGGTATCTAGTAGGGATATTGTTCCCTTTTTTTAAATTTACATATGTACATGTATATATTTTAGGAAGCTTCTATAGTAGGTTTCCATATGACTTTTTCAAAAGGTCTGTAGTATTAGTTATCCCTCCCCACCCACCCTCCTCTACTCTGCCCTCCCATTCCCACTTCCCCACCCCATCTAACACTTCCTGTCCGATTATTCCCCTCTCCCTCTACATTTTTTGAAGCAGGGTCTCCCTGCAGCACCAACTGACCTGGAACTCACTATGTAGACCAGTGTAACCTTGATATCACAGAACCCCACCTGCCTCTGTCTCCCAAGTGCTGGGATTAAAAGCATTCTGGGTGACCTCTCCCTCTTTACGTCATTGCATTCTATCTCGCCTCCCATGATTTTTTAAAATTGCGTGAATGTGTCTGTGTGTGGGTAAGTGCATGTGAGTGTAGGTGCCTGCAGAGGCCAGGGGTGTCCAGTTCCCTTGGAGCTGAAGTTACAGGCAAATGTAAGCCCCCTGACATGGGTGCTAGGAACTGAACTTGGGTCATCTACAAGAATAGTATGCACTCTTAACTGCTAAGACATCTCTGCAATCCTTTCTTTTGTTTTGATCTAGAGTCTTACTATATAGCCCAAGCTAGCCTCAAATTCATTATGTAGTCCAGGCTGGATGTGAACTTGTGATCCTCCTGCCTCAGCCTCACAAGTGCAATGATTAGAGCATGTGCCACTATACCTGGCAAGAAGAGGAAGTCCTCATATCCTCTATCCACAGTATAGTGACATAACTCAAAGAAAACTTATTATACATTTTACACACCACTAGAAGGGAGAAATATGAAGTTTCCCAATACAAAGAAATAACAAAACTTTAAGGAGGTGGGACTTGGTCATTATATGCTTTAAACTTGTATTGAGTATTTACAGTACTCTATAAATACATACAATTTTTATATGTCAATACAAAATAAACCTTTAAACCCAGCATTTGGGAGGCACAGTCAGGCAGATCTCTGTGTAGCTGAGGCCAGCCTGGTTTACTTGGTGAATTCCAAGCCTGCCAGAGCTACAGCAAGACAGGTCTTAAAAAGAGTAAAAATAATAAAATAAATAAATAAGTTATTTAAGCAAGAGTTAAGTCAAGATTCATGGAGTATTTGGTCAGCCTCTTCGTCACAGCACACAGGCATCATCACTAGCATCACAAGAAGAATGAACACAGTAGAGTAGGAACTTTTACATTACAGTGCTGGAGACTGAATTGATGGTTTTGTTAAGCAAGTGCTATACTGAGTAATCCCTCCAGTTCAATAAGGTGTTTGTTAAAGTATTTTGCTTATTATTCTTATTTTATTTGTATCAGTATATTGCCTGCATGTGTGTAAGTGCATCCGTATCGTACAGTGCCTGTAGAAGTCAGAATGGGCATCAGATTCCCCGGAACTGGAGTTACAGATAGTTGTTAGACATCATGTGGGTTCTGGGAACTGGACTCAGGTCTTCTGCAAGAGCATTCACTGATTTTAACCACTGAGCTATCTCTCCAGTCCCTCAATAAGGTGTTTTGAGAGAGAGAGACATACAGAGACAGAGACACAGAGACCATTTTCTCATAACTTTTATTAAGATACATTGTTCTAACAGCTTTATTTGTTTTTTTGCTATTAATCTTACTGTGCCTAATCTATAATTAGACTTTTACATGGCTGAGTATGTATAGGGAAAATTATTATAAGTTTCTGTAGTTACCACGACTGTAGGTACCCACTGTGATCTTAGAACACAGCCCCGGCGGATAAGGAGAAACTACTGTAAAGACACAGTCTGACTGGAGGATGCTTATCATTAGAAGGTGGTGTTCTGATTGTGTATCTGTCCTGCCTCCACAAACACATGATTCAGCCCTCAGGGCTATCTCTGGATATCCATTACTCAGGTTGTCAGATACTCATGTGTAAAGGAGATAAAGTAATCCTGAGCAAAAAGAAATTTCCTGCAGAGATCTATAACTTAATAAATAAGGATTGTAGCTGCAGGACAAATCTTTTTCACAGATTAAAATCAAAAGGAAGAATTTTCTGCTAAGAAAGGGAGAGCAGGAGACCAACCAACGGCAAGATAAATGATAGAAAAGCAATCAGCAAGGTGTGAGCCCTTCCCTGAGGCACAGTAAGTCAAAAGTGATGCTCACATCAAACCTGGGCAGCTGCAGGTGGATCCTTCCAGAACAATGAGAGAAAAGTCTTAGGAAAAGCTCAGTTCCAGATCTTTATATAAGCTTTACATGTACATTTAACTGTTTATTTATTTACAGACTTACTTTCTTACTTATTTATGGTACTGAGGGCTGAATCTAGTACCTCACACATGATGGGAAAGTGCTGAATCACTTAGCTACATTCCAGCTAGTTAGTTAGTTAGTTAGTTAGTTAGTTAGTTAGTTAGTTAATCAAGATAGGATCTTGTTATGTAGCCCAGACTGTCTTTGAACTCTTGCTTCAGCCCCTTAAGCGCTGGGAATGTAGGTATGTGCCACAATACCCAACCTAATTTACTTAATTCTCATCATAACCTGACATGTAAATATCACTATTATCTCTGAGAAACAGATAAGGCAACAAGATCATGATCACACCTTTAAGAAATGAGGACAGCTGGAAGTTAAACCCAGACAACCGATTAGAAGTACATCATCTTTTTTAAAATATAAGCTTTATTGATATATATTTCATATCTATCATAAAACTTACTCTTTTAAGTAATGGTCACTGTATTTATGAAGCTGTGTGACCATTACTATCATGAAGATTAGAACTTGTTCATCACTTCAGATGAAACCCTATGCCCACTGGCCACCACTCTCCACTTCCCTCCAGCTCCCCAACCCCAGGAAACCATTAATCTACCTCTGTTGTACTCAGCTCTTTTAGGTCATTCAAATGGCTAGAATCTTACAATACATAGTCCTTTGTTCATATGGTTTCATGTATCCATACTCCATTTCGTTTCTGTCAAATAACATTCCATTGCATGAATGCATTACATTCAATGTAACCATTTATTGGTTGAAAATTCATTTGTGCTGCCTCCCCTGTTTTCTCTGATAAACAGAGCTATCACGAACATTCATGTATGAGTACTTGTGTTGAGTTGTGTCGACATTCTTTTTGGGATTGCTATATCATCAGGTGACTAGGTGTTCTTGAAGAACTCAGACTTCTAATTACTGCATCTCTGGTACTTAGTATAGCCTATTTCTTGGCAAATATGATGATATAACCATCACCAAATACAGAACTGCTTTAGAAAAAGTATATTTCTTCTAACTTGTCTTCTTTGAATAAATATTTATTGAACATCTGGCAAGTGACACTCACTAGGACTAAGCAACAGGAACTCAAGATTATTTTTTTAAAGGCCTTGAGGGGCTAGAGAGATGGTTCATTGGTTAAGAGCACTGACTGTTCTTGAAGAGGACTTGGGTTTGATTCCCAGCACCCACATAGCTAATAGCAACTGTCCTTAACTCCAGTTCCAGGGAATCTGACATCCTCTTCTGACCTCCATGGGTATTGTACAACATAGGTGCCCCTACCTACATGTAAGTAATACACTTTACAAATAAAATAAAAATAATAAATTTATTTTTTAAAAGCTTTGAGATAGAACTTTAAAAATCTTCTGAAGAAGACATATACTTAGAGATATGAACAATGGGAGGAACTGTCAAGGAGAGACACTGTGTTCTGGGACATTCTGATGAGTGAGTGGAATCAGGTAGGCCAGAAGAAGCTTCCATGGACAGCTGAGTCTTGAAGTGATGAAGAGGAGGACCTGGCTCTCCTCTCCATTTGACTGGCCTTCTCTCTGCCTTGTCAAGCAGCATCTTAAAATGACTGGAGGGAAGGCTGAGAAGCACACTAGCAAGTCCAAGACACCAGCAATTTCTCACCTGCATAAATTTGACTTGGAGTTCCTTGTGGGTTTCATTCATGGAAAACCAAAAGCCATGCAAGTAGGCACTGATACATAGGTTATGATCGTTACTGTGCATAACACAGTGAACCTGGAGCACCCTTTTGCAGACCTTCTGGAACTGGCAGGAAATGTATCAAAAGACCCAAAAGTCCAGTGCATTTCCCTTGATATTTGCTATCAAAGAGATAAGGTCTTGGAGTCCACACATCTGCTGTTCTCTATCTAGGAAGAAAGGCCAACTGAAGACTGATTGAGGGTGCCTGGATTCCTATCTCAGGACTAAATATCCTAAGCAGCTGCTCAAGGTTGGTGATTCTAGCACACCTTTGCACCTTGGTGAAAAAACACAATTTTGCCTTTTTGGTAATTTTATTTGAAAAACTTGGAAGTTTAACTAGCTTTAAAACCAAATTTCAGTATTCAAGCCTTTACCACCTCAAAGTGTCACTGTGGCTTTAGAGAGCATTGATTCAGAAGCAATGAGATATGGTTTAGTCGACATTTGGACAGCATTGTGATTCAGAAGTTATAATAACAAATGTCTGGTTTTGTGTAAACATTATGTCCATATGATTGTCAAAGCTCATATTCCAAATTTAAAATTTAAAAAAAGGAGGGAGAGAGGGAGAGAGATAAAAGGAAAAGAAAACGCTTCCTTGAGAAAAGAGCACTTGAATGAAGATTTGGAGATCAGGAGCAGTGACTGATGAGATGCGGGATGGAAGCAGGTGACAAGCAAATAAAACAGCTCTGCCAAAACCCTGATATAACAAGGAAGTTTGTAAATAAGGATCCAAAGAGAGAGAGCACAGGAAGAAGAAGCTAGAAATGAGAGATACAGTGGCCAGACCTTGCAAAGCATTATGGGCCAGATTACTAAGCTTGCTTTTTAAAGTGTTGGGTAAAAGGAAAGCAAGAAAATTAAAAACAAAGACTCATGTACCTGTACGTCAGTGATCACTGCAGCATTATTCATGCAAGTCAGAAGATGGAGACAATGAAATGTCCTTGAACCAATTACTAGATCAACAAAGCACGGAATAGCCATGCAAGGAAATATTATTCAGAAATAAAAAGTATTTCAGGCATACTACAGCAAAGATGAACCTTAGAAACATACTAAAGAAAGAAAAGGGGGAGGCCATACTAAAAAGTATAAATATGGAATGAGCCTATTTAGCTATAAGATAGCTAAATAAACAAACATAGGCAGAAAGCATAACAGAGGTTACAGGAGTTGAGGAAGGAGAGAGAAAAGATACTGTTTACTGATTTCAGAGGTTTCTTCCTCTGGGCAGTGTAAAAGTTTTGGGAAGATTTGTGATGACTGTAAAAGATGAATGTATTTACTACCACTGAATGTGACACTCAAAATGGATAAAATGAAAAATTTTATATATATCTTACCAAAATAATATAATTTTAAAAAAACTGTCCACAGACAGGCTATGTAAGGGTATGGGGCATGATGACGTCATTAAACTTGTATTTTTCAAAGATCACTTAATCATGGTATCAACTGAAGAACTTAAGAGGTTTGGATGGACATGAAGAGAACACTTAGACTATACAGTACAGGAGAACAGAAACAGATATGAGACATACAAAATTTGCGTCTGTGCTTGATGTGAGAAGTAAGGAGGTCATGAGGATGTCAGTTTAGACTGAGAAGTCCAGAACGTATCCAGATCTGAGTGGACCAGAGTTTGTGGGATGCCTGTGCAGTGAAATAAAGAAAGTGTTTGCCACGAGAGCCCAGAGCTCAAGGAAAGGCATAGAATAGAACTGTAAAGCAAAGATGCAAATATCTCTTATGAAGTCACCAGCTTTGCTTGTCTAGACGAATTAGGGAGAAAGTATGAGTCTGTAGATAGCCAAACAACGAAATGACTGGCATGGAGCTAAATGAACAATTTTACGGAGATACAACAAAATACAGAGACAAATGCAGCTCATAATTGCCAGAGCATGTTACTTGAAGGAGCAGGACTGGAGCTGGCCAGCCAAGAGTTAGTGGGAAAAGAGGAGACCAAGTACAGATTATGGCAGGCAGGAGGTAGAAAAGCTGCACTGATCAGCTGCAGTAACACAGTAAGTTAGCAAACTTAGTAAGCAGCTGGAGGCACAGTAAACACAGACCCTAAGAAGGTGGATGGTGTAACAGTGTTCTGACATGCTTCTAAAGCACCACCCCAGGACATGCTAAGCCATCACTTCAGGTTCACAGAAGGCTTTACGTGGCCCTCGCAGCAGTGTCTGTAAAGCAGCCTGGATGCCGAGCAGGACTCCAGCACCCCTGCTGAACCTCTATTGTGAGAGCCAACCACCAGGCCCAGCTTGGCACTAGCAACCTCTCCACTCTGCAGAGCACTTGCGCTGTTCCCTGTAGGTGGGGCCACCTGGCCTCTTTGAAAGGAGCCATTAAAGACCCGAGTCAGTCACAATCCCCACAGAGTTGGCTAATAGAAATGGGCATTGTTCAAAGGGGAGCACCTCCTGGGATGCAGAGCACGGTGGATTACTTTCAGGTATACAATGAAGCATCATCATTCATCCCTACTGTCGAGTCAGTGTTCAGATTATACCCAAGGTCACTGTGGGAACTTGGCAGAAATTAATATTGGCTCAGTCTATCACACTTAGCATCTCTCCCTACATCTACCCTTCAGTGTTTAGGATTTGAACTAGAAAAATGGATAGGAAAGGAAAGGAAAAGATCCGTCTTGTTGAAGGAATTGTGAAAGTTACATTACTGAGTCTCTTCTTTAATGGATTTAATAGTATAGTAATCTATTCTTGGGATTGGTATGGTTGGGGCTGGAGAGATGTCTCAGCAGTTAGGAGCACCAGCTTCTCTTGCAGTTGACCCAGATTCAGTTCCCAGCACCTACATGGCAGCTAACAATCATTTATGATTCCAGTTCCATGGGACCTGACTCTCTCTTCTGGTCTCCACAGGCATTGTATGCATGTGGTATATACTTACATAGATGCAGTCAAAACACTCACATACATAAAACAAAAGTAAATAGTTAATTCAGTTTTTTAAAAAGAATTAGTATAGTCATCCTACCTCAGGGAAGTGTTTAAGAACATAATCAGAAATAGGTTTTATGCACAGATACTCATTATGAAATCACCGAAAACAGTAACAAATTGAAAAAGCCTTTATATCTAGTATTTAGAGAATGACTATATGAACTTTGTTATTATCATGAACTATAATATTCATCACTAAAAGTACTTTTACATTTATTTTATTAAAGCTTTCTATTTGATATTGTGATATTAAGATTAAAACCCAAATCCCAAATAGGAAGTTGTATACTGGGTGTAATCAAAACCTTTTATCTATGTAGAACATTGAGTAGACACTTAATAAAATAAATAGTAATCTTTACATTGCCCAGAATTGTAGGTGATTTTTTTTTTAATTTCCATCTGTGCTTCACAAATTTTCTGCCATGGATGTATAGTTATTTTGTCAGTGTAAGTAAATAAGCATATAATTAGAAGGAACAGAAAACAAAACAAAACATTAAGGTGAATTGTAAATTATGATTCAGTTGTTTACTTATATGTCAATTCATAATTATGTTACATTCTTTCCTACCTGCCGAGCACAATCCCTGCATTTTCCCCTCCCCAAAGCCATCTTCTTTGATGGACATGAAGTAAGCTGAAACATCTTTTGTATTTTCCATCAGGCAAACTGGTTAGAGTGGGTCGGAAATAAACCATCCCTCCTCATGAGTGTCAAACACTGATTTCAGCATGGCCCCTACTCTATGCTGCCTGCCATGACAAAGTGCGAGGCCAGCCTAGGAAGCCTAGACTGACAGCTGGTGCACTGGGCTTTGCCAGCCTTGCTGTGTGGATAGGCAGTTTGCAAAGGTAACAGGAAGCAGATGGCCAGCCTAGTCTCTCTTTGGCTAGCCTAGGAGAGCCATCTGGAGAAAAGGAAATTGATCCACCGCCTGGAGGGGAAGGTGCTGGGAATGAATAAATCCAATACACATATTTTGCAATATGCAGTACCCAGGGAGACATTGAGGAAGACCTTCGAGAATTGAGAGAAAACACTCCCAAGCATCATGGTTTATAGGATGCACGTGGTACCCTTTCTGGAGGGGGTGGCGTTCTGAGGCCAGGTGTCCGCAGGATTCTGCAACCCTTTTGGCATAAGAAGTGAATCACTGTTGTAGGTGCTGCCTAAAGAACGTAGAAATCTGTCCTTCAATTAGGACTGCAGGCCGACGTTGAATGGGATCCTCCATCCTGCTTAATCTTAGGTTTCCGTCTTCCACACTGCTGGGTTCATAGTCAGTTCTGCTTGGAAATATTCTCAGCCTCAGTCTGGTTATGCCATGTGTCTATACTTTCCCTTTGGAATTAAACTTCTGGCTTTTCCAAATAGAGGTTATAAACCCCAGTTCTTTAGTGATAGAGAACATCTGGATTCTGGGAGTTAAAAATGTAAATTAAGTGGTTCCTAAATGAAGAAAAAAGGATAAATGAGAGAAAAAGGCAAATTGAGAAACTGTGCTGCCAACTTTTGAAGCTCAGTGAGTGTGCTGCCTGCATTCTCTGTGTATTCCAGAAGCCAGTGGCCTACCAATGGACCCAGGGGACCTTCACTCCTTAAGAATGTTGATCAGTTCTTACACACTACCGTGGGCAGGTGCTGCAAGAGATTCTGGCAAAACAGTAGTAGTGAGCTCTGGAGGCTGATCCACCCCTCTCTAGGACACACGCATGGAGGGTAGCCCTAGGTAAGCTGCAGACCTCAGTCCGCCCTATAGTCAGGTTGCAGCAGTGAACAGCCAGCACAGCAGTAGGCTGAGGCCTGATTGTAGGGTTGGCCATTCTCAAGTTTTCACCAGTGCACACAAACAATGCTAACATATTGTCATTCAAAAACCATACTTGGTTTATGCAAGTATTCATACATTCATTCAACAAACATTTATCAAGACTTAACATAGTATTATAGGACAGGATAAAAGATTGGATGGGCTATGGTCTCTGTTTATATGGAACTTTCTTGGTAAGTGAAAAAAATTTTTACATATAGATATTTTTATGTATGTTTATCAGTCTTTATGCTCATGTATCTTGATAGATGATAACTAGATAGATCATAGATAGATAGATAGATATAGATAGATAGATAGATAGATAGATAGATACCTTGAGTTTGGTAAGTGTGGAAGGAGAATGTTAGAAATTCCTGTACTTGGAAAAGTTAGGGAAAACAAGAGAGCATTTGAGCTGTGACTTTCTGGATGCTTTCTTCCCATCTGAAACACTGTATTGGGGAGGTGTTGGCAATAAACTCAGATGCTAGTCTATATTTTGAAGCCTCATAAACACAAAGTGTGACCTGATCATGAGATGTGATGGTTTGAGACTTTCAAGAAGTCATCTTAAAAGACAGGGAATGATTAGTTTTCTTCTTCTCACTGTCATTCTGGAGCTCAAATATGATGGATGAACTTCCAGAAGCCATCTTAGGTTGTAACTTAAGAATGCAATGTGCTATGCAGGCTACAGGGAGAAAACTGTCATCAAGAATTTTAATCAACTGTGAACCCTGTATGCTACACTTCTCGCTCACTAGGAAAGATATGCCCACTTGTGCAGTAGTGGCAAGTCTGTTATGGGAGTAACCAACCATTTTATGATCGGATGTGAGGCCTACTCCTTAGGAAGGAATTCATGTCTGATATTGAAAATCCAGTCAAAAGCCCTTGACTGGGGAGGTCATAGGCCTTAGTAGGGAGACAATTGTTGTTTTGTTAAATGGACATGATGCTCTTGTCCAATTGTTTTATATATAATTTTGTTTCTGCTTGTAGATTAGTGCACAGTCAAGTTTGGTCATAGAAACTAGTTTTTGTAATGGACAGTGATAATTATGAAGACTCATAACTAGTTAAAATGATGAGGACAAATGATTTTCTAATGCTCAGCAATAAATGGGACCTTTATAGCACCTTCTTTAAGGCTCAGGCATTATTGGTACAAGGGGATAGAAAGAATATTAGAGTTGGAAGAGGGTTGGAGGGTCATACAATGCTGTCTTCTGGGCCTGATATGACCATTGCACTCTCAAACCCAGAGAACCTGAAATTACCTAAAAAAAATCTTCACAGAGGCCAGACATGGCAGAACACACCTTTACTCTCAGCACTCAGGAGGTAGAGCCAGGCAGATCTCTGTGAGTTTCAGGCTAACCAGAGATACATAGTGATACCTATCTCACAATCTGGGTGGGGGCAAGCAGAAAGGTCTCAGCAGCTAAAAGCACAGGCTGCTCTTGCAGAGGACCCAGGTTTGGTTTCTAACACCCAAATGGTGGATAACAACCATCTGAAATTCCAGTCCCAGGGAATCTGACACCCTCTTCTGGCCTCTACAGGCATTGCACACAGGTGGTGCAGGCAAAACACTCATACAAATAAAATACAAATAAATAAAATATAACAAAAAATTTTAAATAAAATTTTAAAAGAAGAACTTTACAAGATTAGATCCATCAACAACATCCTCCCCTGGAATAGGAAGGCGCATTACCCCTTCCTAGGAGTCTGCAGGCAGTTAGTGGTTGCTAGGGGAGGGTGAGAGGTATTTTCTTCAGTGGTATAGCCACTGGTAAGATTCCAGTGCTCCTGAAATAACCTCAGGCCCATGCTCTTAGAAACAACTCTAATGAAATTTACTGGGTAATTAAAGAGAAAGAGAAAGAGAACGAGAAAAAGAGATGCTGGAGAGATGGCTCAGCAGCTGAGTGCTAGTTGCTCTTGCAGAGAGCCTGGGTTTAATTCCTAGCACCAACGTTAGGTACAGACTGTGGTCAGCAGTCGTGGGTACTAAACCATCTTTCCAGCCCCTCCTGTTCTGGTCTCCAAGGGCACTACGTGCATGTGGTACACTTACATATATGCAAGCAGAACACTCATACCCATAAAAAAATAATAATTGCCAAGGGTGGTGGTACACACCTTTAATCCCAGCACGCATTGTTTCTTCAGAAATATATGGAGGGATGAGTTAAAAAGAGAAAACAAGGACATCTGTTACAAGACTGTTGCTACAGTGCAAATGAATGACGAAAGAGAATTAGAAGGCAGAACAAATAAGACTGAAAAAGGACAGATAGTAGGAAGTCGTTTAAAGGTATTCGACCTCCTGCTGTAGCAAAGGAAGATGGAGGTCATGGATCCGGATAGAATGGCTGGTCACAGCATTTTAGCTAAAGTAGGATGTTTTAGTTAGATTTCTGTTGCTATAAGAAGAGACACGATGACCAAAACCAATGTGCTGGATAGCTTTAGTTGCCAACTCGACACACCTGGATTGAGGAAGCCTCAGATGGGGAATTGTCTCCATTGGACTGGCCTGTGGCCATGTCTGTGGGGCATTTTGTTGATTGTTGAGTGATGTGGGAGAGCCCAGCTCACAGTGAGCAGGGATGCCCCTGAGCAGGTCGTTCTGTATTATATGAGAAAGCAAGCTGAGCATAGGCCAAAGAGCAAGCCAGTAAGCAGTGTTCCTCCATGGCTTATGCTTCAACTCCTGTCTCCAGGTTCCTGTCCTGAGTTCGTAACTTGGACTCCCTTAGCGATGACCTGTGACCTGGGAGATGTAAGCTAAATAAATCCTTTCCTCACCAAGTTGGTATTGGTCAGATTGTTTTGTCACAGCAATGGAGAAGCAAACTAGAGCAATTAACTCAGGGAAGAAAGGGTTGATTTAACTTTCACATCTTGATCTGTTTATCAAAGGCAGTCAAGGCAGGAACTCAAGGTAGGAACTGAAGCACAGACCTCAGGGGAATGCTGCTTCCTGACTTGCTCCCCTGGCCTGTGCTCAGCCTGCTTCCTTATGCAAGCTGTGACCTCCAGCCCAGTGGTGGCATCACCCACAGTGGGCAGGACCTTCCCACATCACTCAACACTCAACAAAATGCCTCTCAGACACCCCCACAGGACAATCCGATTCCCCAGTTGAGACTCCCTCTTTTCAGATGTGTCAAATTGACAAATGAAGCTCTCCAGCACACAGGGTGCATGAGAGAAATGAGTCAGGCAGCAGATTCTAGTGCAGCTCTGCCACAGAGTGCCTTGTGACCACATAATAGTCACTTAACTTGCAGGTGTCTCACCTTTTCAGATAGATGAGCTCAGAAGCCCCACTTCACTCTTAAAATGTATCTTACCCATTCACAAAGCAATCTGTTCTGACGGCCCTGTCCTAAGCGGCATCCCAAAGAGCACAAGCTATTGATTTATCTCCCCCTGCCAGAACCTAAAGTCCTCCACAAGACATCTGAAGAATTACTCTGCAAACTTGCAGTTGACCCTCTTCATTTATTAAAACTGTGGGGTTTCCTTTTTGTTTAAGAAAACAGTCAGGGCGTTTAATAATCTACCATTATATTTATTATTATGTTAATGATTAGGAAGGATATGAAATAAGAATTTAACCCAGGGGTCTGGTGAGGAGGGTCAGAAGAGGCTGGGAGGTTGGAGAGATTGTGAGGAGCCCTGGATAGGTAAGACATACTTTACTCATTACAGGCTAAGGCTGTCTGGCCAGCAGATGTTTGCAGGCATTCAAGCACACTGCAGCACACATGGCCCACACATGGGGGGCATAGACACACATGTAGACCAGCATACAGGCCACGTGGAGATAAGCATATGGCCCTACACACAGACACACACAAGCAGGCTGGTGGAGGCCTCAGACCTCAAGACCATATTTATATAAAACCTACCCAAAGGTAGCATTCTGACAGAAAGGGTTATATAGCACATTACACTACTGTTTAATTTGGGGTTATTGAGACATCCAGTTTCAGCCATCTTTTGCTGAATCAGAGCCCCTCAGATGTGCAGTATCAGCCATCTTGGCCAGTGCCCGCATGTCGATATCACTGCTATGTTGTCTAAGCATGAATTGGCCCATATGACCCTCTTTTTCCTACAGGTCTCTTCCTACACAAAGTTTTATGGACTTTGTTTTTCTTTTGCCAACGTTTGTCTGAAGCATATTCCCAAAGGTAGGCTCTCACATAGTCAAGCAATAGCCGTTCTTAAAAAAAAAAAAAAAAATGGGGATTTCACATGAATTTCTGTGCAGTTTCCTGAACCGTTAGGTTATAATGGATGAGTTCTGTGAAATGACTGAGCTGACATTACTCAGTCCTTTAAATCACAGGGTCTTGCCCTCTCTCCTCAAAGGCCAGAGCCAGTCAGTCCTCATGGACTTAATGTGTTGGAATGAATGTCTGCCACTTATTCATATTCTGGGAAAAGGGAAGAATAGTAGATGTAAAACACCCTGCTCTCATGAAGCATATAGTTGAGCAAGAAGGGAAACTAATAAAAAACAATACAAAGGGGCAAATTACTCATTCTGGATTAGAATGATGTAAGTACCAATTCTGGGGGATCCAATATCTTCTGACTTCTGCAGGCATTGCACGACATGAATGCACTTACACACGTTCAGACAATACACTCATGCACATAAAAAAAAAAAAAACAAAGAAGGAAGGGAGGAATGAGAAGGAAATGATATATATGTTTATAATTTTTCCTAAATATTTTTTGATAGTCTGACTACATTCTGATTCCAAAAGTCAGTTGCAAGGAAGTCAGTATTTCTCAAGAAATGGAAGATGGAAATGACATTTGATTGTCTGAATGCCTACTTATCTTGGAGACAACCAGAAGCTGCATAAGGATGGGAAGCTAGATTCTCCAGAGACAGGAAAGAAGGCTGATATAAATACAGCATATCAATTAAAGCCTCTCCATGAACCCGAAGTAAAGCAAGGAATTAATCTTTCATGTTCTAACTTCCAGCATTAGAGTCACTAATTTACGCTGTTCTGCTTCTAATGGACATGGGTTTTTAGAAAACATAGACATAGGCAGGGTGGGAGAGGTGGCTGGAGAGTGGTTAAACGAACTGACTGCTCTTGCAGAAGACCTGGGTTCAATTTCCAGCATTCACATGGCAGCTAACAACTGTTTGTAACTTCAGTTCCAGGGGATCAAGGGCCTTTTCTGACCTCTGTGGGCATTGCACAACAAGGGTGCACCTACCTACATGCAGGCAACATACTCATGCACATAAAAATAAAAATAATAAATAAAATATTTTATAAAGTAGAGATTTCTGCTTGCTCACAGTGCTGGGTGTGCTTGACTTGCTGTGTTCCTCCTATTGCTGGTGGTGGAAATGAAGTCCGATCAGGTCATCTTGTCCACTTCCTAGGGACATGAATCTTAGTTAACCGCAGTGACTTAACTCATGAAAATTTTGTGGGCTGAGAACTGATTGCAGAACTGAGCCTGCACTAGGAAGTAGACTGGGATGAGGAACAGACTTAATTAAGTCTCTAATTATGTGATGGTTTTGAGAAAGGGTCTCACTATGGAGCCCAGAATGGTCTTGAACCCACAGTGATCCTCTAGCCTCAGCTTCCTAAGTAATGGGGTTATAGGCACATGTCACCAAATCCTTCTCAAGGAACAGTATTATTTAAAGAGGAAAGATAAAAGTAGAAAAGAAAAAGGATGCAAAGTAGAATCATGTTGGGCCTGGGAAAACTGTTTTCTAAAACAGTAGATGTCCCAGCACATCACAGTGAGGCTGAGAGGCAGTGCTCCGTCTGTGGACCAGGCTCATGAGCATAGTCTGCCAAACCATCACACCACTCTTCCTTAGGAAATCTCATAGAGCAGCGTTGCAAACTGTACCCGAGTCACTGCTGTTCTGTTCTTATCTCATAGATAAATTTTAAAGGAGTATAAAGATTCTTTATTAATTTAAATTTTTAAAGAAATTATGTGCTAGGCAAACACCTTTAATCCCAGCACTCAGAAGGCAGAGGTAGGTGAATCTTTGTGAGGACAGCCTAGTCAGCATAGACACTTCCATGTCAACTAGGGTTACAAAGAGATTCTGTCTCAAAAAACAAACAAATAACAACCACAACAAAAACCTAATAAAAACACGAAACAAAATTTTAAAAACTGTGTATGTATGAGTGTTTCCCCTGAATGTTAAGTGTACCTATGCATGCCGTGTGCATGCAGGCCAGAAGTGGGTACAGGACCTACTGGAACTGGAACTACAGGTGGTTGTTAGCCATCATGTGGGTGCTGGGAATTGAACCCAGGTCTTCTGTAAGAGAAGCCAGTGCTCTTAACCACTGAGCCGTCTCTCCAGCCCCTTCCCTTCTTTCTTTCTTTGTCTCTTTCTTTTGTTCCTTCTTTCACTACCAAGGGAAATATCTTTTCTTTTTCTTTCTCAGTTAGCTTTCTAGATTATACCTTTTCTAGAGGCCTGGAAAATAAAGTATTCCATTTTCAAGAAGGGAAGTTGAAATTTCCTAGACTTGGTTTTTTTTTTTCTTTTTAAAGATTTATTTGCTTTTATTTCATGTGTATATGTGAGTGCTTGCAAGCTAATATATGCACCACTTGCATGCCTGATCCCCATGAAGGCCAGCAGAGGGCATCAGATCCCCTGGAACTGGAGCTACAGTCAGCTGTTCTGTGGGTTTAGGAAGCCCAATCCTGGTCCTCTGTAAGAGCAGCAAGTAGTCATAACTACTGAGTCTTTCTGGACTTTAAATGTCATCTTTATATCTGTTCCCAGGTAAGATAGAAAGTAAAGAACAAGTAACTGGGTTGGGATACAGGTGTTAGGGTCCAAAAATTAAGCGCACATTAAATTCAGAAGCTTCCTGCTTTGAGCGATGTGCACACAGGTAGACAGCCAGTCCAGGCAGGGCTCTGCTGGATACAGAAAGTGCAAGTCTTACATTTGTATTCAGTGTTTTCTGGCACCTTATGTTAATTCCAGTTTCATTAAAAGTATTTCTGGTGGTTCTAGGGACTGCACTCAGGGCCTCATGACATGCTAGGCAAGTCTTTGTTCTACCACTAATCTACACCTCCAGTCCTTTTTTTTTAAAAACTTTTATTTTGAGATAGAATTTCACTAAGTTGCCCAGGCAACTTTCCTCCTGCTTTAGCTACCCTAGTAGCTAGAAATGTAGACTTGTACTATGAGATTTGACCTCTAATGTATTTTTCCCTCCAAAACTCCAGATCCCCTGTCATTGAGACCTCTCAGAGTCAAGGAACAGTCTAAGAAAATTCATTCAAAAGTACTTCTAGCAAAAGACCATCACCTGTGCCACTTACCCGCAAATAGTTCAGGGTGAAGCATTCCAGATATAGAGAGAACAGAAATGATAATCTACTTCAAGTCAAATATTAATAAGCAGTGAATCTGCAAAAAAAGCCTAGTTTTGAGTGTCATTTGTGCTGTTTGCCTTTCTGTAACTTTTCTAGAAGTTTAAAATTATTTATATAGAGAAATAAAATGATACTAAAATATGGATGTGCTGTATTTTACATATAGCATGTGTTTTACATCTGTGACTCTGTATATGTATGTGTTACACGCACAGAGAAAGATCTGAAAGGATAGGCACCAAAGGATTATCACGGGCACCTCTAAGCAGAAGAAGTGTAAAGTTTTATTTTCTTGTCTGCCAATACTAATTTTCCATATTACATGCATACTGCTTCTGTCATAGCAAACTGTTTTAAATAAAAAACACCAACACCATGCCACTTGCCTTGGGTTGTCGTCCTGCAGAGAAGCACTGTAGTCTGTGCTCTGTGCAACTCCCCATGGAGGAGTTCTTTGATTCATGCTTGCTCAAACATTTGAAGAACTTAGAGATTAACTAGAACCTCTGGCTGTTTTTCTCCATTCATCCTGCCTTAAACAAGATGATAAGACTAGGCTCTGAGTATTAAATTATCAATGAAAAGTAATACCATGAGTTTGGTCCTCAGTCCTTCAAAAAGACCCCTTACCCTTTTAAATCATAAATTGCTCTGACCTCTTTTGAGAAATACCTTTACTGTCCAACTTAAAAGGTCTTGAATGATGTGTATCCACATATCCTGATACTGAGACATAATTTATAATAAGTACTAGAATTTTCAGCTAGGTTAACTACTCACCATGATGTCTAGAGAACACAGCTGTAAGTATACTGTTATTGATAAATACTCCAAAGTCACCTCATTTAAGTAGACCCTGGGATTTGTCAGGCATGATGCGTGATAGGGCCAGAAAAGATGAAGGCTGCAATCCAACAGGCAATGAGCATTGAACACCATTGTTTCCACTTCTGCTCTTTGGACAGAAAAGTTCCTGACCTTGACTTTGACATCTTCACTGGCAGTAAGGCGTAGCGGGGTCTGTGAAAGCCCAGTTAGATTCCTGTGACTTTCTGGCTACAGGCTTTCAACCATCAAATCCTTAAAAGTTGGAAGAATCATTTGGGCCTTTGGCATCTTGTCCTTTTCCTTGCTTTCCTTGGACTCTTTAGGATAAGGTCATCTATCAAGTTGTTAATGGTTTAGCAACCAGAAAACACTTTATAGTCTCCCCTGCTCATCATCAACGTTGAAGTGCATTTCTAATTTGATGTTGTTCAGACTAACAGGTAAAATCTCCTCAGGAACAATACTTATTCCCTGCTGTGTTTTTACTAGCCTGTCATAATTCATGATTTGTCGGCATTCAGACTCAGCAAGGGACATCATCTATCCTGCCCCTCCTAAGTCTTTGCTCTGGCTTTTGCAGAATCCTGACAGAAATGATTATGTCATCTAAATAGACAAATGCTTGTAGGTAATTTACATCTCCCAATTACCTTCTCCATTAAGCACTGAAAAAGAACAGAGACCCGGGAAATACTTCAGGACTGCTTTTCTCTTTTTTACATTTTTGTATTGAATCTTTGTGTATTTCATACAGAACATCTCAATCAACCTTAATCATCTTTATACTCCCTTCCCCACTGGTGCCCTTCCATAACCCCCCAACTGGAATCCATACATTCTGTCATTTATGTTAATGCCTATTGCGTCAAGTTACTGTCCCTAGACGTTCCTCAGTGCAAGTTCATCTACTGAGGTCTAGTCAGCTTAGGATCCCTTGCTTTAGGAAGATCAGCTCTTCCTTATCCTGCAGTAAATAGTTGCCAATATTTCTTCATCTAAGATTGGGGTCTGCTGTCCATTTCCCTAGTTCTGTGCTGGGTTTTTGTCTGTTTCAGTTTGCATGGGTCTTGTGCATCCTGACATCATTGCTGTAGGTTCATATGAGCAGGGTTCCAGGAGCCTGTAGGACCCTGTTTTCATATGGTCATGCACCTCCTCTCTGGCTATTACAAGCTCACCTGAAATAAATCAATCCCTCTAAAAAGAGCATTCTCCATTTTGTCAGTCAGTTCAGACCTGGAGGGCAGGGTGAGGCTGAAAGCCGGAACCTGCCATGAGAAAATTTATGCAACGAATGGCATGGTCGAGCAGGACTGACTGACAAAAAGAGAATGTGCCCATGAAAAGGAGTTATGGAGCCTCAGCTAATATGGGAATCAGCAAAGGAAAGAGCATGGGCAGAAGAAGTCTTGACATGGTGGATCATCCCCATAGGACTGGTGTATGTGGCTGCCATTGCAGGCTTGGGGTGGTCTATAGTACAGAGGAGATGGATGAGAGAGATACGGATGGGGATAGCGCACACCAGAGACGCCATGGACCAGCCAGTGCGGTCGAGAAGGCATTCTCGGGATGAGGTCTTAGCACAGGAGGAAATTCAAACTGTGAAAGACGAATGAAATCGAGAGAAAGATATAAGCCTTGCTTCTTTGATACTAGCCGCTAAGCTTGCTAGCAAATTGGATCAAAGAGAAAAGGAAATGGAACTTTTAGCCTGCCGCTTATTAAGTCAAAAAGGAATGAAAGAAGGGCGGGGCCCCCACCACCACCGCCTCCACTGCCCAGACAGGAGAGGTGCCGGGCCTAGCCCCTGCAGCCACAGCCTCTGTGGCTGCTGCCGGGAAAGAACTAAGCAACCCAGAAGGAGCTGAAAGTTCCCCCAAAGGTTTCTCAGCCTTAGAGCTGCTGGAAATAGGGAGGACATTCAAACAAGCTGCAAAGGAGCCTGTCATCACCTGGCTCCTGAGAATATGGGACAGAGGAGCAGATGAAATTGTTTGCAATGCTGCAGAAGCAAGACAGCTGAGCTACATAACCACTCATCCCTCCTTGAGAATTAAGCTGCATAACCTGGCACAATACAAGGGAAAGCAGTTACTGATAACTGGCTTGTGCGTGCCACAGGAGACACTTGGTCATCACCAGTGGAGACCCCCATGAATTCCAGGAGCTGGAGTACAACACAAGAAGGACAGGTACTCTTAAGAGAACTGGGCATGAGAAAAGCAATATAAAGTAGCCCTTTCACTGGGCCTGATAGGATAGTGTTCTCTAGAGATCTAATGACAGATTTCATTGAACAAGGACCTCGACATTGGTATGGAGCTTTGGTGTCACTACTGGATCCCCAGGTGGGGCAGCAGCTTTATAAGGCCAGAGAGGCTTTGACAGGTTTAAACAACCTGGACCAGCATGTGAAGTATGTCTGTAGAAAAATAGAAAGACCTAAAAGATATGTAAGGGAGACAAAACAGAAAGGGAGGTCTGCTTGGGTTACTTGTAGACAAATGCGGAGAGACTTGTGTTTAGCCCAAGTTCCTAAAGAAAAGATTGATAAAAAGCCAAATTCTGTGCTAAAGCAGCTCTGGGAGGCTTTGAGCCCTGAGAAACAGTTCACAAAAGGTACACAGAGGATGAAGCTTATCCCAGGGGTGGATACTAACCCATCCCCAGAGTAAACAGAGTGCATTTCTCCCCTGTGACTGGCTATTCGAGGGGTGGAGACAACTTGCCTGGCCAAGGCCTCTCCCAATAGCCAGGTTTGGTTAATGGAGAGACCAGAGGTGTGGCTAGGGTCAGGAATCAGATCAAGAGTCTCCCTGGCCCTAGGAAGCAACAGGTGTGACAGGGGCAAGGAAAACCTTATACTTCCTTGGCCCTATGTAGGACCAGGCAGTTTGGACCAACATCAACGAGGTTGGCAAGGATATGGGAATGCATGAAGTCTCCATGTGATGACTCTGGGACACTAAATGGGTTGCTGACAATAATTAAAGATAGCAAAGGACTGGCTAATTTTCCATGCTATGTTAGACCTTGTATGTGTATGTAATGTTAACTTCTGAGTGTTTTACAGACATGAAACCAGGTTGAGAGGTTTCAAGTACACTTGAAGGAACAAGAATGGAATATAACTCATACAGGGTACCAAGGTGAAGTATAGCTGTGGAATTCTGTGAGTTCTATGGGCCTAGGCCTACAGATGTCAAAGAGTAAAGGTATACTTTACGTGATTGTTTGTGGGTGGGTCTCCATCTCCAGCATGGCTGTTGTGCTCCAGCCATGCCCAGAGAATGGAGGACAATCGAACGGGACCTCAGGTGGCTCAGAGTGTGGTGGCAGGAGTTCCCTCCTGGGAGACTACGTCGGTGGGTAGTTTGGTTATTAGAGCAAATGCAGGGGTTTATATAAGAAGGCATTTTGGCCCTTACAGAAGGCGGGAAAGTTAGAGGTGGGGTTTGGGGGTAAAGGGTGGGAAGGCTGTGGAAGTTCAGGAACGAGGAAACAAAACCCAAAAACCTGGTTCTGGTCTGGGGTAGGGGAAAGGAAGATTCATATCTACAGTAGCTTTCTGGGGCCAGGTTATCACACAGGCAGAGCAGGTCAGACACCTGCCATCCCTTTAGGGTATCTGGAGTTGCTTGCCTTGCTCAATAACCAGATCCCCACAATTGTTGACTAGCAATTGCAGTACCAGGCATGGGTTGGCCCTCCCTATGAGCTGTTGGCCAATGGGGCCTTGAAAGTCCCCTCTACCAAACAAAAGACAGTTGCCACATTATAATGCTGGTTGCGCACTGGAAATGGACGGTAAGGCCCTATTACTGAAAATGTGATGTGGTTTGAGCATGGAGAAAGAGATCTAGCTGGGACTGAGCTAAAGACTCCCTACAAATGGATGACTGGACTTCATAGTGCTAGAGGGCGCTACGCAGACCGCCATGGGAGAATGGTCCTGAAAAGCTCGCTTAATGACACATCTTGCTTGCTTCACTGTCAGATGCTCTGCAGGTGTAATAGAGGCTTGTCTGATATGTGCATCCACAGCATATTCATAATTGGATTTAAGGCCCGCTCTTCAGGGACAGAACACGTCTGATATGAAAAGGAAAAAGGGGTTGACTCCCAATGGTATTAAAGGAAGTCATAGGCCCCAGTAGAGAAACTACTGTTATTATTTGTGAGGTGAATATGATACATCCACTTGAGTACTGTCTAGACAGTTGTGTTTGTAATGATCTATGTGAATGCTACTGCTTTCCTTTATGGCTGTTGCTATATTGTTATATTTTGTTTGTTTTTCAGAGAGAAAGGGGTGGATTGTATGGTAAATTTGGGATTCTCTCTGAGGTTTTTTCCTATTGGTTCATTCCGCGGCAAGTCCCGCCCTTGGACCAATAAGGGGGAAGGAAGGCGGGGAGAAAAAAAAAAGGAACATGGCGGTGAGCCAGAGAATGGCACGGGGATTGCTAAAAGTCACTCAGGAGGAGATGTGCCTGGGTCCCGGGCCCATGCAGAAGGCCAAAACCCAGGAGGCCACGTTCCAAGTCACTGCGGTCCTAAGGATCATGTGAGTGGAAGTGAGATGCTGGCTGGGATCGGACACAGAGCCCCGTGCAACAGACAATGGGCTTTGCCCCTGGAGCAAAGAGACATGCGTGCCACCCCTATGGCGGCTTTAGGCTGGTGTGTCGCTGGCAAAAAATGACTTTATGGCTCACCTGAAATAAATCAATCCCTCTAAAAAGAGCATTCTCCATTCAGTCAGTTGGTTCAGACCTGGAGGGCAGGGTGAGGCTAAAAGCCGGGACCCGCCATGAGAAAATTTATACAATATTCACTTAGTATAACAATTTCTAATTCCACCCAGTTACCTGCAAATTTCATTATTTCCTCTTTCTTTACTGTTGAGTAGAACTCCATTGTGTAAATGTACCACAAATTCATTATCCACTCCTCAGTTTAAGGACACTTAGGTTGCTTCCCCATCTCTTAGCCATTGAGAAAAGCAGAGCCACAAACATGGATGTACAAGAATCTCTGCAATAGTATGAGTCCCGTGGGTGTATGCCAAGGAGTGGTATAAGTGGGTCATATGGTAGGTTCATTTTTAGTTTTTTAAGAGTGCTCCACACTGCTTTCCATAGGGGTTGTATGAGTTTGCACTTCCAGCAGCAGTGAATGAATGTTCTCCTCTCCCCACATCCTCTCCAGCATTTGGTATCATTTTCTCCTGATCTTAGCCATATTGGCTGGTGTAAAATGAAATCTTAAAATGGTTTTAATTTCCATTTCCCTAATTACTAACAATGCTGAACACCTTTTAGGATGTTTCTTAACCATCTTTACTTCTTCTTTTGAGAATTCTCTGCTCAGATCCTTAGCCCATCTTTAAATTGGGTCACTTGTTTTCTTCTTTGTTTTTTGAGTTCTTTATATATTCTGGATGTTAAACCTCTATCAGATGTGATACTGGTGAAGATTTTCTCCCACTCTGTGGGTTTTCTCATCACTTCCTTGGTTGTTTCTTTTGCTCTGCAGAAGCCTTTTACTTTAATGAGGTCCCACTTGTTGATTATTGACCTTAATTCCTGAGCAACTGATGTCTGATTTAGAAATTTCTTTCCCACCCCTATATCTTGTAGATTACTGCCAAAGTTTTCTTCTAATAGTTTCAAAGTTACAGGTTTCACTTTGAGGTCAAATAAAAATCACCTCTTTTTTAAAATTTCATTTATTTTTCTTATGTGTATCAGTGTTTTGCTTGTATGTAAGGGCATTCATGTTCTGCAGTGCTCATAGAAACCAGAAGAGGGTGTCAGATCCCCTGGAACTGGAGTTAGCTATGTGGTGCTCTGGTGGGTTCTGGCTTTTAACTATATGTAAGTGCACCCATGTTGTGCAGTGCCCGCAGAGGCCAGATAATGATGTTGGATCTCCTGGATGGGAGTTTACAGACAGTTGTTAGCTGTCATGAGGGCACTGACAGTAGAACCCAGGTCCTTTGCAAGAGCAGCTAGTGTTCTTAACTGCTGAGCCATCTCTCCAGTCCCTGAAAATCACTTCTAAATATGCAAGGTGCACTTAATGTTGACATAGCTGTACTTGCCTTTATTATCTTTTTTATTTTAATTGTTTACATTTGTTTTTTAATATTTTATGTACTATTCTTATTTTATGGGTAGGAGTGTATTGCCTACATGTGTGTAAGTGCACCCATGCTGTGCAATGCACGCAGAAGTCAGATGAGGGCATTTGATCCCCTGGACTGGAGTTACAGATAATTGTTAGCTGTCATGTGTGTGCTGAGAGTCGAACCCAAATTCTCTGCAAGAGCAGCCAGTGCTTTTAACTGCTGAGCCATCTCTCCAGTCCCTATTTACATTTATTTTGTGTACACACATGAGCGTGAGTGAAAACACAAGCTACAGTGTGTGGGGTGTGTGTGTGTGTGTGTAAATCAGAGGATAACTTGCTGGCGTCAGCTCTTTCCTTCCACCATGTGGGCTACAGGGATCTAACTAAAATTGTCAGGCTTGGTGGCAAACACCTTGACCCTCTGAGCTGAATCACCAACCATGGATTTGCTTTTATAAAACACTAGAATTCATTTCCCTAAGTACTGGAACACTCTACAGGCCATTGAATATTGATGCATGTATTATTGGTTTGTCTACCCCCCTAGAAGGGAGAGGGAGAGGGAGAGGGAGGGAAGAGGAAGAAAGAGAGAGAGACAGAGAGAGAGAGACAGAGAAAGAGAATATGTGGATGTCAGAGAACAACTTTGGGGAGTTGGTTCTTGCTTTCTACCTTATTGAGACAGAGTCCCTCATTGTTTCTGCTGCTGTACTGCATACCCCAGGCTTGCCAGCCCACAAGCTTCTAAGCAAATCTCTTGTCTCCACCTCCTGTCTCATCTTAGAGTGCTGGGACTACAGAGCTGTACCTTTTTATGTGGGTACCCAGGTTGAACTCAGCTCATCAGACTTGCACAAGTAGGTGCTTTTACCCAGTGAGCCATTTCCCCAACAAAGAAATCCTATAAAGCAAAACAAAAACAACTTTTTAGCCATGAGAATTATTCTGTGAGCCATGGAGTCTGCCTCTAGCCTGCGCAGTGGTGTCAACATTTCCCACTAGGGCTGTTTCAGGGTTTTAGGCACTAAAACCGTACGCAGTTTGAAGGCTCTTTAATGGAGAAAGAATGTCAAAGTATGAATATAAAATTAAATTTGAAAGAAATTGATTATAATGAGAAAAATGAGAAACTTACAACATGGGGTAGAATGTTATGCTTCCATATATGCATATGTTGTCTAATAATCAGATCAGAGCAACTAAAGTATCTATACCTCAAACATTCATGGTTTCTTCTTTGTGGTGAGACCATTCAATGTTACAAGAATCCTCACTGAAATGAAATGGTCACAATTTCTTTGCTATTCATTCAGTGAGAGATGATGGTTAGTTCTACTCCGCTGGACCGTAGACAAGACGGCCAGTTCACTGTGGCAGTATTGGCATTCTAGGACACGAAACACTAGGTCATCACTTTCACTCAGGCCTCTTGGAACACGTGGAACCCATTCACCATGCTGTGAGGAAGCAAAGACATTCCCAGGAGACCATAGGAGAAGGAATGTGGCTCTGCTTGAACAGCCCTGACTCAGCTGCTAGGCAACAGCCAATTGTGCAGTAACTTCTGTTGACAGATAGTCCACAGACATTGCCATAGTGATTAGAATAAGGCTCTGGATTTGACTCTCCAATCCCATTTGATAACTGTGTGACATTGGGATCGTCACCTGTTTCCTTCCTTATAATCTGGAGAAAAAGGTTGAGAAAAGAGGAAGGATAGAGAGATGGGAAAGATTCATCAACAGGTAAAAAGTTACCAGGAGGCAAAAGGAATATATTCTGCTGCTCAAGTGCACAGTGGTAACTATGATCAACAATAATGTATCAAAATTGAAGATTTGGGTTTGGGTGTTTCAAAGAGTTATTTTATATATTTATTTGATTATGTGCACTATATAGGTACATGTGTAGCTATGTGAGTGTTGGTACCTGCAGAGTTGAGAAGCATTGGGCTCATCCCTGGAGTTGGAGATACAGGAGTTGTGGGCCACCCAAAATGCGTGCTAGGGATTGAACTCCGAAAATGTAATATGCCCTCTTAACTGCTGAGCCATCTCTCCAGCCTCTGGTGGAGTATTTATTCATTTTTTTTACATATATATTTATTTATGTAAAATGTGTGGATGTGTCTTGATCTGATTATTATACAATCCATGCATATGCTAAAACATAACATTGTATTCCATAAATATGTATAATTACTATGTCTCAGTTAAAAATAAAATGAAACTAAAGTAGATAAATAACTCTTCTGTCTCGTATAGTTTTGGGGATTAAAAATACAAATTTGATTTTTTTTTTAAAAAAAATGTAGATACCCACGGAGAGCAGGCAGCAGAGGGTGCTCTGGAATTGGAGTTACAGGCAATTGTGAGTCATCCAACGTGGGTGCTGAAGAGTGAACTCAGATCCTCTACAAAGGCAGCATGTGCTCTTAACTGCTGAGCCATTTCTCCAGCAAACGGATTAGATTTTCACATGTAAAACACTGTGTGTGTGTGTTACTGGCTATTGAACCTAGGGCCTCATGCACGCTAGGCAAGCACTCTATCACTGGGCTGCATCTCCTGCTCTCTTTTTGCTTTTTATTTTGTGACAAAACTCAAAAAAAAGTATTTAACAGCTTCTAATGCATCGTAAGCCAGAACTTGTCAGAACTACTAGTTTAAATCTATGGAATTTATATTAGACTTTGATAAATCTATCTGATATGTTGAAATTCAAATACCCCCTAAATACAGTGTGGCACTTGAATTGTTAATTTCAGTCTATCTACAAATGATCTATCACATTGAATAAAGATTACTTTTAAAGATGTGTCCTAAAATCTCCTACTTGTGTCTACTGAATTAGTGGTCAAATACTAAACCATATAAATCATTTATTGGAAGCAGGAAAACATACAACCCAGGATGCAATAACCCTGGTAATCATTTTGACAAGGGCGGAATTGAAGTATGAGGCCTTGGTTAATCCGCGGAAGCACATATGAAGAAGTGTGATAGACTCTGCCCGCCTTTGGCACTGCAATCAATAGATACTCCTGTCTGGGCTGGCCAACAGGAGCTACCAGAAGCCGTCTCACTGCATGTGGGCTGTGCTCTGCTAAGCTTTGAACCAGCTGGCATTCCAGTTCTACTTGGGCATAAATCTGCTCCTAGGCACAGATGCATCAGCATAAAGTTTGTCCTTGGGCCCAAGAACTGGGACTTTTGGCTACATTTACATAATGTATCATTCCAGCAAAGTGATTGGAATGGCAGGGTGGGAAATCTCTATAGAAGACAGCAGGCAGGAAAGAAAAAATCCAGACATCATTGGCTCAGCCCCACAGGTCTTAGGAGAAAAGAAAAACACGTTTTGCAGGAAACTTTTAGAATAATATGTGCTAAACCATTAATAAAAGGTATCCGCTTAAGAAAGAGTTCCTGGAGGATTTTTAGTGCTGTGAGCTCAAGTGCACACATGACATGGTGCACATGTGGAAGCCAGGTGAAGGTCCTCATAGTCTCTCTTGTTTTGAGGCAGCATCCCTCTTACCTACCACTGCATACTCCAGGCTAGCTGGCCTGCAAGCTTCCTGAAATGAGCTTCCTGTCTCCACCTTCCATCTCACTGTAAGAGTCCTGGTATCACAGATGTGCACCCTTGTGTCTGGCTTTTCATGAATTCAGGAGATCCAAAGTCGGGTCGTCAAGCACATTACCCACTAACCCATCTCCCCAGCACAGGTCCTAGATCTTTTCTTCTAGAAAACTGGAAGGGAAATTTGGAATTTCTTTCTTTTAATTTCCACTTGTGAGGAAGAGGCTGTCAGTCCCTTCACAGATTAAATGATTTTTTGTCTTCTTTATGGAATAAATACACTGTCCACAAAGTACATTTCAAGCCTGGGTTGCATGTATAAAATAAAGACTTTTTAGCTCATCTTCAATAAAACAAGATATTCTTTAAATCAACAGTGCTGGGGGGAACAGATTTCATTAACAAAGATATTTGGCCAACATACTGAATGGGGACTTTCACCTGCCACAGCAATTAAAATGTCTCTAATAACATACCATTGAGAAAAATGATGATTCCTTATTCAGAGCTCATCAGAGAAGATCTAATTTACTGCATTGACTATAACTTGCTAAAAAGTCTCTTTTTGAAAGCTAATGCCTTGATAAATTTTAATCATGTGGATAGAGTTGGCTTCAAAGCTATATTAATTATACATTTAAGCTCTACATACAAGCTCATGCATTACACTACGCCCAAAACATGTAAAATATAGCCTGAGCCAAATTAAAATATGCCAATTTCCTCAGCAGTTATTTGCTTTTGATATACTGTAGTTATTTCAGCCCAGTCTTTATAAACATTAAATTATTGCTGTGTTTTCTTTGTCACTTTGCTTCCCTAGAGAGAGTTCCATGCTCTGGTAACTTTCTGGCAAGATTTTTTACTTCTGCAGAATATAAAGCAGATATCCAGAATGGCTCTCTGCATCCAAAATAAGTATTTTTGGAAAAGGGGGCAAATTGCAAGGACTGCCTGCAAATCCCCCAAATTATGCAGTGTTCACCCAGCCATCACATTTCCTATCACCACATTCCTCCTAATCTCAAGTTTTTCATCCCTAGCCTAACATGGCTGGAGCCACCAGTATCCCCTCCATGAATTCTCCACTCAGAAACTGTCTCGGCGGGGCTGGAGAGATGGGTTAGTGGTTAAGATCACAGGCTGCTCTTTCAGAGGGGCTGAGTTCAATTCCCAGCACTCACATAGCAGCTATCAACCATCCTAACTCCAATTACAGGAATCCAGTACCCTCTTCTTATTTCTGTGGGCATGGCATGACACAGGTGCACTTACATACATGCAGGCAACACACTCATACACATAAAGTAAATATAATAAATAAATGCCGAGAATGGTAGCTCACACATTAACTTCCAGTCCTCAAGAGGCAGAAGGAAGTGGATCTCTGTGAAATCAAGATCAGCTTGGTCCACATAATGACTTCCAAGTGGGATGGGACTAGGAAGACCCTGTCAAAATAGTAATAATAATAATAATAATAGTAGTAGTAGTAAATACAATATTAGAAGAAGAAATGGCCACATTGACACCACTGAAAACAAACTTTTAAAATTTTGTGACAAAAGAACCTTGTCATCAGTAAATAAACAGACCACATCCAACATCAAGAAAATCTTGGCACATAGAAGTTAGCTTAGGTGACTGCCCCTTGAGGAGTCTGTGCCCACACTTGAGTATGTCTTCCTTTCTGTGACTCTGTCTTACAAAAACCCACATCCACTCTCAGGTGTCTCCCACTTTCTTCTAAGCACTTCCTTCTCTCTTAACTTTCATGCTCAAATCTGTATAAAATATCTCTATTAGGCACCAACTCTGCTAGAGACAAAGAGATCAGCTGAACTGAACAGTATGCTTAATGGTGAGCATGATAATGAATTCACTGCACCTGTGATTGTCAGCACAGGCTCCACACAAAACTGGGCTTGTCAACATTCAGTTATGGAGGGGCAGGGACTCATGGGGTCCTACCCGTCCCTGGAGAACTGATAGCTATTGATAGATGCCAGGGGAGCGTGAAGCATTATTCTCAATGTGGACTCACTAGAGTGTCTACCAGCCTCCAGTGGATAGTTCCACATGCACAATCAATAGGAAAGCCCTGGTTAAACTCAGTGGCTCACAAAACAGAACAAGAAGATGTGAATGTGGCAAAGGGACTTGAAAGGAGATAGGGATGTTGGCAGATGTGGGGGTCTGGTTATTGAGCAAGGCAAGCAACTCTGGATACCCTGAAGGGACAGCAGGTGTCTGGCCTGCTCTGCCTGATGTGATAACCTGGCCCCAGGAAGCTACTGTACAGATGAGTGTTCCTTTTCCCCACCCTAGATCAGAACCAGGTTTTTGGGTTTCGTTTCCTCTTTCCTGAACTTCCACATCAGCCCTACAACCTTTCTGCCTTTACCCCAAAACCCCACCTTTAACTTTCCCACCTTCTGTATCAGTCAGAAAGGCCTCCCTATATAAACCCCTGCATTGGCTCTAATAATCGGACTACCCACCAATGTAGTATCCCAGGAGCTCCTCCTCCCGATACACTCTGAGTCACCTGAGGACCTGTTCAATCGTCCTCCATTCTCTGGCATGGCTGGAGCACAATAGCAGTGCTGGAGATGGAGACCCACCCACAGGCAGGAGTGAGAGGGAGGTAAGAAAGAGTGGAGGTAAGAGTAATCAGAATTATATGCCGACAGGAAATTGTCAAAAGTGGAGTGTCAATGGGCATTCTTATTTTTTTCTTGACAGTAATGAGGATTTTCCAGAGTGTTCTCATTAAATGTGTTAATGACACTATTTATTTATTTATTCATTCATTCATTCATTTGCAATTCTGTGGATCTTACCCCGGTTTCACATAGATAAGTGATTGGTACTTAGAAAATATGTATAGCATCTTTATTTTATGAAGCCTTTTTGTGCCTCATTGGGATTATTATATGGATTCTCTCATTTGTACTTTTCACAATAGATGATGGTAGCAGAGTCATTGTTGAGCCAATTTCCCCATTCGTGAAGTGATCCCATCCAATGAATCCCATCCTGCGTGGTCATTTCTAGGAACAGGAGGGGAAGCAAATGTGTTCAGCAGTGTGGCACCACAGTAGACCTGAAAGGATGGAGCAGGAGACTGCCACCAATTGCATTCCTTATAGCAGCTTCTCTCAAGGAGGTTTGAGCAGCCTGTTTCTTCAGCCATGGGACTAGAAGTCAGAAAACATGAGCTTGGTGTAAGCAAGGTAGCACATGCCTGTGATCCCAGTGCTCAAGAGACTGAGGGAGAATGAGGACAAGTTTGAAACCAGTCTGAGCTATATAGTGAGATCCTTCTCAGAAAAACTAAAAAGAAAAAAATAAAATAAAAATTAGAATAAAAAAGGTCTGGAGAGATGGCTCAGCAGCCGGCTGCTTCTGCAGAGGGCCTGAGTTAGATTCCCAGCACCCACATGGTACCTGACAACCATCCATTCATAAATCCAGTTCCACGGGATCTGATGCCCTCTTCTGGCCTCTGTGGGCATTGCACAGGTCCACTTAGGTACATACAGACAATACACTCATACACAAAAAAATTAAAACAATAAATAAAATACAGAAGAGCTAAAAAGAAGAAAGAAAACAAGTAAAAGAAGGAAGGGAAGCACAGAGAGAGAGGGAGAATAGACAGAAGTTCCCTTAAACTACAGAATCATGATTTCCAACCAGCAGTTCGTGCTATGTTGGATAAGTCTTGCACTCTCTGAGACCCTCTTGCCTTGCTTAGTAATGTAATAACAGACCAGGGAACAGAGTAGTAAGACCACCAAATGTAATAACAGAACCAGCGTTTCTCAAGATATTTATTATAATGTTAGCTCCAAGGATATTAGTATGTGCTTAACACATAATAAATATTTATTGAAAGAATAAATAGATGAGACCTTAAGAAGATCTTGGAGGACTTTATAAACACATATGCTGATGGACATTACCTCCAAATGGAACCGTTCCCTCCAGGAAGAAAGCTGTATAAGACTCAGGACATAAATGAAATGTACAGGATTCAAACGGCCCCTCCCCAAGCTTATGAAGGCTGTAACAATTCCCACACTGAGGAAACTCTTCCACCAGCCCAGCTACTTGCACGCTATTCAGGGAGCTCCAGGGATACAGGTTTTGTGGGTTGTCACCCATGCTAGGTCGGTCTTTGCAGCGATGCAGCTGCCTGTCAGCCATCCACGCTCCTGTGAGTAACGTTAAGACTCACTGCATCACTAAGCTAGACTTGGGTGAAGCTGTTTCCTTGGTGTGATGTCAGTGTTCTCTTCGGAGTGAGTAAGTGTTTGCTCATATCTCCCCTGCCAAAAAGTCACACAACATGAGTAAATGAAACTTCAAAGTGTGGGTTCTACCTGTGTCTTATTCTCAACCTTTTCCAGTTACCTTAAACACTCTTCCCACGTAGCATAAAAGCTGTCAGAGCATGTACAGAATTGAAGTTTATAATCTCATCTCTGTGTCTACAAGTCCCTTTCCCTGAAGTGCTTCGACTCTTCATGACTGATATAACCCCTTTATCAGAATCCACCTTTGGAAGGGCATGGTGGCACATGCCTTTAATCCCAGCACTCAGGAGGCAGAGACAGGTGGATCTCTGAGAAGCCAACCTGGTCTGCCTCGCAAGTTTCAAGTCAGCCAGTGTTACATAAGACTCTGCCTCAAAAATAAATAAATAAATAATAAATTAAATAATTTACCTTCGATGTACCTTTCTTCCAGGAAAACTTTCTTTTGAGAGGAGAAAATATATGGGAAATATAACCTAGGGCCTCGGGCATGTTATACAAACAATGCCACTGAGCTATGGCTCCAGCCCCAAGAAGACTGTCCTGATGCCTCCAAATCAGAGCTGGTTTCTTCCTTGTTTGTGCTGTACAGTATTCTGCTGGTCCTCCTGGGAAAGCTCTTACGGGTTCCGTAGTGATCCATCCATACGCTTTTCTTCCCCCACAGATGATCAAATACCTTACTAGTCAGACACAACTGAGTTACAGACATGGCAGAGTATTGATTTCTCTCATTTCCTCTCAGCTTCTGGGGTATGTAGAGAGATAATAAGGTGCCTCTGGCCATAAGCAATTCCATCCATTTATCCCACTGAGGAAACACACATGCTTAGTATGACATGATTGGAAAAAGATGGGAGAAAACTGCCTAGAGAGAAACATTTTCATGTTTGTGTACGGTGGGTACCCAGGACAGAGTACCCTGGTGCATAGTGTCAGGGATACAAACTCCTGCCTTTTGCCTTTGTAAATGAAGAAGCTGTCCTTTACCATACTTGCATGTTGGTGTTAATTGCTGTGTACTTATTTAGTACTTGTCTTGTTCATGAGACTAAAATTATTAAGATAGGACTATGTCTATTTTGTGCTCGCCCTCTATTCCTAGCACTTGCTATAATCTTAGTAAGGCGTGTAGGTGTTAGAAAAGTACTTGTTGAATAAACAAAACTTGACAAATCATAAAGTTCCTTTGCCTTAGGTGGCTTAAAGTCTCTTGAAAATTTTTTGTGATTGATTGATTGATGATTGGGGTACTCATGTGCCACTGTGCGCATATGGAGGTCAGAGGACAACTTGAGGAAGTTGGTTCTCTCCTTCCACCATGTAGGTCCTGGGTATTGAACTCAAGACCTCAGGCTCGGTAGCACGTGTCTTTTATGTACTGAGCCACCTTGCCTTCTTCTCTATTTTTAAGAAAGTTTTCTATGTAATCAAGCTGGATTTAAATAAATGATCCTCCTGCCCAAGGGCTGAACTCACAGGTGTGTACCTGGTTTTATTAAAATCTCTTTAGATTCTCTGTCTCCAGATATGGCTTGTCAGGCCTTCCAAGCTCACGAAAGTTCTTAGAAATATGTTTCAGTTCATGAGTAAAGATTGCTCTTTACTGCCTAGGCTTCACAGAGCTGCCTGTTCTCTTGGCTGCTAGCATTTTTCTCATCTGCCCAGCCATCAGACAGAGAGTAAGGATTGAGTGAGGCCTAAATTTGGTACTTGTCCCTTCGGTGCTTCTCTCCATCTTGGGACGTTAGATTCTTTTATTATCCTGATACCGGCATAATTCACTGGTAATCAACTATTAATCTCATCTCCTCCCAAGATGCCGAGAAAAATGATTGGCATGCAAATGATGTCTTTCAAATGCTTGTTAAACCAACTATGGCGGAACAACTTCTAATCCCAGCACTCGGGAGACAGGGGCAGACAGATCTCTGTGAATTCCAACCCAGCCTGGTCTCTAAAGCACTGTATAACGAATTCCATGGCAGCCAGGAATACATAGGGAAACCCTGCCTCAAAAAGAAAAGGTTTATTCAACAAGCTGAGATTAGAGGTGTGCACCACCATGCCCAGCTGCCCAGCAAGATTTCGGGTTTCTAAATGTGACTGATTTAACCTAGAGTTCGGGGATCTTCAGTGCGTTATCTCCCTTCCCTTCTATTCTGGCCCAGTGTTGCCTTCTATGTAAGAGTAGCTTTCCTTGAAGGGACTTTGTGGCATCAGGAAAAGGCAGAGACTCTGGCATTTATAATTTTCTGGAACCTAAAGATAGTCTAATGGGGAAAAAAAAAATTCCTTGTCTAGATGTATTTGGTTTACCAAAAAGGAGAAATAACAAAGAGTTGAGTTGGAAGCTATGTTGAGTCAGGTAGAGGGCTGCTGGAGGTTCAGTACTGCTGGGGCCCCCTGGCGGCAGGAGGAGGAAAGGCAGCACGTACCCAGAGAGCCGCGTCCAGCTCAGGTAATCCTGACTCTCAATGCTGCCCCTTCCACAGTGTTGTGCCCAGGTTATAGAATCCTCTCAAAAGACCACCATGGAGGTCAAATCTGATGCAAGAACAAAGGGTCTTTATTTACAAGCTCGAGCTCGGTCCACAGTCTGACACACCGCCGCAGCGGGTGATAAGACAGTGGCCCCGAGTGGAGGGTGAGGTGATGTTTTATAGGGTTAAAACAAAGAGAGGAGGGACAAGGGTTGGGATTGGTTAAGGAAGCCCACTGGCTCGAAAAAGCATCTTACTCATATTAAGGTAACAGGGCCTGTGGAATGTGCTTACCAGAGTATGCTTCAAGGTCTTGGGCTTATTTGGGTTTCTGATTCATGTCTTGGTCATCCTGACCAGATTCTATGCTTTCCCTTTAAGCCATGACAAAACCACCTGATATCTGAAGGCCACGTCCTTGCAAATGTTTAACTAGGGGGGTGGGAAAGAGTTTCTGAAGCCAGGAAGCCAAGCTTATGTGGCTGAGGCTTTTTCTAACAAGATGGAGTTAGATTTGCTGTAGCCTTCATTTTCCATTTCTGGGGGGTCCTTACACACAGCTCTCTGGTTTTTATCTTTTTATTCATTTATTTTTTAACGTTTATGTGTATGAGTGTATTGTCTGAATGTAAGTGCACTCGTGTCATGCAATGCCCACGGAGATCAGAAGAGGGCATCAGATTCTCCTGGAACTGGAGTTATGGACGGTTGTTAGCTGCCATGTGAACCCTGGGAATCAAACCCAGGTCCTCCGCAAGAGCAGCCAGCTCAACCTCTTAACTGTTGAACCATCTCTCCAGCCCCTTGATTTTCATCTTTTAAGTGGATTGTTCTAAAGAATAAATGAGACCATGTAACGTAAATAGAGCAATTTACACAGAATATGATCAATGTGGCTATAACTAAGGCATAACCTATGTTTTACAATGACCTAAATTTTTACCTGCAAAGCTACTCTCAAAAATGACCTTAATTTTTTTTGTTGTTCTTTTGGGTTTTTGTTTTACTTTTTTCAATTTTTTTAGACAGTGTCTCTCTGTAGCTCCAGCTGGCCTGGTACTCACTATGTAGACAAGGTTGGCCTTGAACTCACAGAGATCTGCCTGCCTCTGCCTCCCAAGTCCTGGGACTAAAGATGTGCGCCCAGCCTAGACTTCATTTTTAGTGAATATTGATAGCCATTGAAAAACGTTATTCATGAATTTAACTTAAAATTCTAGTTGTAGAATGTTTACTTGCTTGAGACAAGGTCTCACATAGCCCAAACTAGTCTAGAATTAACTATGTAACCAATGATTCTGAGTTCATGATCTTCTTCACTTCACCTAAGTGCTGGGATTCCAGGCATGCAACATCATGCCCAGATCTAATTCTAGTTTTGATCATGCACTAAAAACGAAATATTTTAAAAAATAGAACTATCATGATGAGAGTGCTGTAATCTCAGCACTCAGGACTAAAACTAAATCATGAGTCCAAGGCAGGTTAAGCTACATTATAGACTTTTCTGCAGGTATCAACACGTCTACATGACAACAGCACTCCTCTCTCTAAGAACGAAACATGCATGCTTTGGGGAACCTTGGGTAAATTACTTTTTTTTGTTTGTTTGTTTGTTTGTTTGTTTTGTTAATCTAAGTCAAGGTTTGGGGTTTTTTTCCCCAGCTCTGAGAGAACAATAAAAATTAGGTGAAAAGTTTACTGTGAAAGGTTGTAGAGATGGCTCAGTGGTTAAGAGCACTTCTTGCTCTTCCAGAGGACTGGGGTTCAATTCCCAGCATCACATGATGACTCACAACCATCCTTAACTCTGGTTCCAGGGCATGCAACTCTTTTTTCTGGTCTCCAGGCACCACATACACATGGTGCACTCAGGCAAAAAAAAATCATACACATAAAATGAAATTGAATAATTTTTAAGTTTGCTGTGAGAATAGATATTAGTAAGATATTAGTACTTTTAAAACGAGGAGTAGAAGATGGAGATGAGACTCGGTTGGTAGAGGGCTCGTCTAGTACACAGGAAATCCCAGATTCAGTTGCCAACTCAGCATAACTAGGTGTGATAGCACACCTATAATGTGCTAATTCCAGCACTCAGGAGGTAAGGACAGGAATATTATAAGTTCAAAATCATACATGGTAAGTTCAAAGCCAACCTGGGTTGCAGGAGACCCCATCCAAAAAGAAAAAAATGAAGATCACAACTCATATCAGATGGTTTCTGGGGGCTGGTGAGATGACGCAGAGGCTAAAAGCATATACTGTTCTTCCAGAAGACCTGAGTTTGGTTTCCAGGACCCACAGTGGGTGGCTCCCAGCTGCCTGTAACTCCATCTGCAAGGATCCAACACCCTCTTGTGGCTACGAAGGCAGCTACACTCACAATACATAACCACACATAGACATACACATATACATGTTTTAAAATAATACAAATAAATCTTAAAAAACTAAGATGGAGTGGATGAAGAGATGACTCAGTGGTTAAGAGCACTGTCTGCTCTTGCAGAGGACCTGAGTTCAGTTCCCAGCACCCACATGGGGGTTAACAACCATCCTTAGCTCAAGTTCTAGGAGAGATGATGCCTTCTTCTGACCTCCCCGGGCATTGTACAATATGGATGCACTTACATGTATGCAGACAAAACACTCATACACGTGAATTTTTTTTTAATTAAGATAGTTTCTGAAGAGAACTGCTCTTTTATACAGCATTATAATTGCTCCCATTCACATGGAACAACTCCAACTGCTTTCAAAAATCAACAAATAATAAGCAGAAGAAAGAATAAAACCACAGCATTCTTGTTATATCCAACTGACAAACACTGGGCTGCATAGAAATTATGTTAAGCATAATTAAACACAGAATTAACATCATTTGTAATGCAATGAAATAAGGCAGCTGAGAAAAATGCAAAATGTTCTCCAATACCTTGCTTTGATGATCTAAGCTGAAGCTGCCAAGTTATATATTTACAAAAGATCTGAGCAAAGGGTCAAGCAATTAATTGGCTTTCTAGATGTATATGCATAAGCTATGGTTAAAGGTTCAGAGCATTTTCCATCCTTTTATTAATCAAGTTTGATAAATCTCAACCTTCTAGGAACTATGCCCATTACATTAGACCTAGTTATATAGACAGGATCACAAACTAGCCCTAACCCTGTATTTTCTTAGTTAAAGGATCAAGGGAAAGAGATAAATCTTTGTCTTAATAAAACTCAGGGGATACAGATTTATCAAGGAAGTGAAGAAGAAAATCATTTCCATAATTTCCATGTTTCAAGTACTGTTCAAGCATTTGAAATATGCCATTCATCAGCTCAACAAACATACCGAGACTGTAGTCCTCGGTAGGCAGCTATTCTCCTCCATTAACTGTCAGATTTATAAGCTTCTTACAGCTTAATAGGAATGGTAGGCATATGTAGGCACAACTTTAATACACTGAGTGAAGGAGTGAGGATGTAGGGTCCTGGTGTGAAGCGGAGAGCGAGTAAGTGGAAAGATGGGGCATGGGCATGTGCACACACACACACACACACACACACACACACACACACACACAAGCACGCGCGCGCACATGCACGCACACACCAGAATGGGGAGGGAGAGAGGAGGAGGCAATTTCAAGAGTCCTGTGGGAGAAGGGAACTGAGAAGAGCTTCCTGCAGGAGATCGTGAACACCCTGAAATCCCCTGATGATGGTTTTTCATAAGCCTCCTCACTAACAGCTGGAGTAATAGTTGGATACTGCACTTGATCTTAGCCAAAGGGCCAAGAAGTGATAGGTAAGGCAAGGACAGCAGCAGGACCAAGACTGAGAGCCCAAGTTCACCTGACTCTCTGCCTTAAATTGTCTCCGTTAGTAACTACTTTTAGTAAAGGAGAAGGGCCGAGAAAATATTCTTTATGTTTCTCCAAGGCACAATTTTTTAAAAATATTTTATTATTTTGTTTTATATGTCTGAGTTTATTGCCTGCATGTAGGTTGGTGAACCCATATTGTGCAATGCCTCCAGAGGTCAGAAGAGGGTGTCAGGACCCCTGGAACTGGAGTTAGAGACAACTGTTAGTTGCCATGTTGGTTCTGAGACTCGGTCTCTGAGTTTCTGCAACAGCAGCCAGCTCAGTCTCAACTGCTGAACCATCTCTCCAACCTCCTGGTTTTCATCTCTTAAGTGGGTTGTTACAAGGAATAAATGGGATCATGTAATGTATCTAGAGAAATTAACACCGAATATGATAAATGCAGCTATTACCCATTTTACCCAAGACACCATTCCCTTCTTCTGATTCTCCCTATGCTTAGCTAAGAAAATATAATTGTGAGGTTGAATTTTTACCATGTTCTCGGATATGTTCATGAAGACCACAGATACTATAGTTATTGCAGAGAATATGCATGAACAATTAAACCTGTTACTGAAAAGAGTTCTGTTAAGAACTTCATAGTAAATACTCGGAAGTATTCTTTTAATTGACCAAATAATCTCAGATTTAATGTGAGGGGAGAAATCAATCAAAAAATGCTCTTAATTGGGCATGTCTTTGATTCCAGAACCTGGGAGGTGGACGTAGAAGGATCAGGAGTTGAAGGTCAGCATCAACTGCATAAGTTCAAGCCTAGCTTAGACCCTGTCTCAAGAAACCAAAAATTAAAATAATTTAAGAAACTGAAGTGTTCTTAAAGAAGGAGCTTTCATGAGGGTCATAATTGGGGCTGTGGGTTCCTTTGTTATCTACACAAAAGAACTGGTATCAGTTTTATTTTCAACCTACTGCACCTTCTACTGAAAAGGTGCTACACGAGAATGAGACCTTAGGAATTGCCATGCCCATCTATCGCCAGATGTTCATGATACCTGAGACCTAGCTAACATGAAAAAACTCTAAGATATGCCACCACGCTGACCCATAAAATGTAGTATCTGGAGGGTTCCAATGCTTAGCAGATATTTATTGATAACCTACCATTTACCAGGCTATCTGCTAAGGGATTTACTGTTGAGCAAATCATCACACCTGACCCTGACCTTTGGCTCTTGCCTCAAATGTAGGAGAACATCAGGTAATTAGAACATAAGTGTTTAGAATCCAGTTGTCTCATTTAAATGTGAAACTTTAGACTAACAGAGTAAGGGCTTTGTCTGGGGCCGGTGGTACAGCTCAGTGGTAGAATGCTTGTGTAGCATTTGCGAAGTCCTAGGTTCGCTTCCTAATATGGAAAAAAAGTCAAAAAAGAAGGAGCTTTTCATGCCTTGTAGCTGGTTTTTCATTGTTTATTATTGGAGTAGAAATTGATATAACAGGGACTGAAGAGACAGCTCAGTGCTGAAGAGTAGTGGCCGTTCTTGCAGACAACCCAGGTTCAGTTTCCGGCACCCACATGGCAGCTAACAACCTGATTCAATGTCCTCTTCTGACCTCTGCAAGCACTGTATGACATGGGTGCACTTACACACATGCAGGCAATACACTCATGAACAAAAAATAAAAATAATAAATAAAATACCTTTTAAAAAAGAAATTGGTATAACGTAGATAAACTTAGATAATCTGAAAATTCTTTTTAAAAATCGAAAATGGTGCCAGATAGTCTGGCACACAAGTCTAGTCCCAGTACTCAGGAGTCAGAGGTAGGCAGATCTCTGTGAGTTTAAGGCCAACCCAGTCTACATAGTGAGTTCCTAGTAAGCCAGAACTACAGTGAGACCCTGTTCCAAAAAAAAAAAAAATTGAAGTGGGTGCTTTAAGGGTGGGGTAGAGGTCAAATGAAAGTAGAGAGGGGAGTGGAGACATCAGTCACGGAAGGGAGAAAGAGATGGTGACATGAGATGAGTCGCTGCAGAGTGGAGAGTGTGTGACAAAGCTAGCTGGAACCCCCAATATCCCAGTCAATTAGAGGAAGCAGCAGAACCTTCACAAGTGACAGGACAGGATGGGGGCGATATGCTAGGGTCAAAGGTTTAAATGGAGATAGAACAACTGGGGAGAGGATAAGGTGGGCTAGCCAAAACCAAGGGTATATGAAGAAGCCCTAGGAGGAAAACGCACCAGTTTGTAACCTAATTTTTTAAATACAATGTTGGGTGTTTTTTGTTTTGTTTTGTTTTGTTTTTAAGAATTTAACCTAAGTACCCTGCATGGGTGGACAATGCTGCTCCCAGAAGACATGTGTTATTAAATAGAAATCGCAGTGCCAGGCATGATATATCTCCCTACAAGTTATTGTGAGGGAGGCCCAGAGCACTCAAAACAACACAGGCTACTGCTGTTGGTTGCCCACCACAGCTAGATGGTAAGAACCTATTGCCGAAAACATTACTCACTTTGGATACACAACATAGAGAAATCAACCTCAAACTGACCAAGAAACTCTCTCCCTGGCTAACTCACACAGTACCGGAAGGTGCTATGCAGGTTGCTGGAGAAAAGAAGACACCAATGACCCTACCAGCATTGGAGCCTGCTGCTACAATCCTGACCTTGTCGCAGTGAGTCCACGGGCACAATAGTGGTCTGAAAGCTATGGGAGTAACCAACTGTTTTCTAGTTGGCTTTGAGGATTGAGGATTTCATGTGTGGTGAGTAAACCTGGTCAAAAGCCCATGGATTGGGAGATAATAGGCCTTGAGGGTGGTGAACCTTCTATTGTGTTTTTCTAAGTGGGCCTTCACTCAAACTGCATTCTAAATATTTGTGTTTATGCCCCTAGATTTGTGATTCTCTCAACTTCAATCAGAGAAGATTCTCTTTTCAGTGGGTAGTAGTTAATGCAGAGACTGGTCCAAATGTCAAGTATAAGTAACTCTGAGACATTACTCACTTTGGATATAGTGGGTCAAAAATATCAACATTCCACCATCTAAGGCTCAGAGAACCTTATAGAAAAAGGAATGGTAAGAAGGTGAGAGCTGGGGCGAGTGTGGTGATGCACACCTTTAATCCCAGAAGTTGGGAGGTAGAGGCAGGGAGATCTCTATGTATTCAAGGCCAGCCTGGTCTAAATAGCGAGTTCCAGGCCAGCTGTGGCTACATGGAGACCCTGTTTCAAAAACAACAAAAACATCAATGACTGTAACTGACAGAAGGGGAGAAGATCTGTGAAATGCTAACTGGACATGATATGGCTATTGTATCCATCACCTCACACATAGCAACTGAACAAGACCAAGTCAGTCAAAATTCTACCATGGATGGAGAAGTGGACCTTGAGGCCACACTCCTGTTGGAGGAGCTGTTAGCAGATGATGGCTGCTGAGGAAGAGAGTCATTCTCTGGCAATGTGGTCACTGGTGGGTTGTTCATACCCCAGTGGAGATGCCAAACACACATGTACATATGAGTGACGGTAATTGGAGTCAGCGAGTTGCTAGTAACAAAAAACAAATATAAAAAAGAGACCATGAATCTGGGAAAGAAATAAGAAGGGGAATTGGAGGAAGGTGATGGTGAGGGATCTGTTCAATATGCACTGTGTAAACATATGGAACTTTGAAAGGATAAAAGATATCATTTTTAAAAGGCAGGCATGTGGTTCAGAAGGTGAAGTGCTTGTTCGGTGTGCAGGAAGCCTTGGTGTGCTGGATAGCTTTAGCTGTCAACTTGGCACACCTGGGAAGAGGGAGCCTCAACTGGAGAATTTCTTACAACGGACTGGCCTGTGACCATGTCTGTGGGGCATTTTCTTCATTGTTGAGTGATTTGGGAGGGCCCAGCCCATTATGGATGGTGTCACCCCTATGCAGGTTGCTCTGTATTGTGTAAGAAATCAGGCTGAGCACGGGCCAGGGAGCAAGCCAGTAAGCAGTGTACCTGCCCTGAGATCCTACCTTGGGCTCAGGTGACCCAGGAGATGTAAGCCAAATCAACCCTTTTCTTCTCAAGTTGGTACTGGTCAGGATGTTTTGTCAGAACAATTGAAGGCAAGCTAGAATCCCTGGGTTCAATCCCCCCAGCACTCTATAAACCAGGTGTGCTGAGGTATCCATAATCTCTGTATTCAAAAGGTTGAGGTAGAAGTTTCAGAAGTTCAAGATCATCTTTGACTAAATAGAGAGTTCAAGATCATCTTTGACTAAATAGAGAGTTCAAGACCAGCCTGACCTGCATAAGATTCTATCAAATAAAATAAACAAGGACTGGAGAGATGACTCAGGGACTAAAAGCACTTGTTGCTCCTGCAGAGAACTCATATTCAGTTCCTAGCACCCACATTAGGCATCTCAGAACCACCTAAAACTCCAGCTCCAGGGGATATGATACCTTTTGCTCATCTCTGCAGGCACTTCATGCATGTGATACACACACAGACAAGTAGGGATATTTGCATATCTATAAATATAAATTTTAAAACGATTAAAAGAAATAACAACAACAATGCACATACATACATTCAAACTTGCACAGATTAAAAGGTGTTTGGACATCAGGTATGGTGTGCCACGCATTTAATCCCAGCACCAAGAAGGCAGACGCAAGAAGATCACTGTGATTTGGGGGTCAGCCTGGTCTACACAGCAAGTTCCAGGCTAGCCAGAGCTATATAGTGAGACTTTGTCTCAAAAAACAAAAATGAAAGAAGGAAAGGAAAGGAAGGGAGGAAGAAAGAAAGAAAGAAAGAAAGAAACAAAGAAAGAGAGGCGGGCGCGGGGAAGGAAGGAAGGAAGGAAGGAAGGAAGGAAGGAAGGAAGGAAGGAAGGAAGGAAAGAAGGAAGGAAGGAAGGAAGGAGCTTATATACCAAATTTGGGGAAATTCCAGTCTATATTTTCACCTTTGGATAATAACAGATGAAAGTAATGGAAGAAAGAAGAGAGGGATGACGGAAGAACTTCACCACAGCGAAAGAAGTTATTCTCCCCATTCCTCATTCTGATTATTGATAATTAGACAAATTAACTAAACATTTCTCCTGGCTTTTCATGAGCAATACTGGCAAACAAAGGTAGAAAGTGATAAAACCTGAAATTCCTCAGTCTGTAATTCACTATGAAAGAGCTGAAATGAAAGCGTTCATTAGCAGATTCTAGAATCTTCAGGACACCTGGGTAATAGAATACTTGCAAAAAAAAGTTTCTGTTTTATTTTTTATTGAAAGTGAAAATTAGTTACCACTTTATTCAAACAATTAGGTTTAGGAATCATCCAATAGTATACATTCATGCAGAACTGAAATGTGAAACACTTAGCATCACCTGTGGACTATTCATGTCAAGAATGCTTATCCAAACTGAAATGAAGCCTTCAGAATTAAATTCAAGCTTATAGAAAATTTAGGAAGTAGGGACAGTTAAATGGTGTAAGTCACAGGGGCGTTTTCCTGGACATTCAAACCAGCCACTTCAAAAACTCAAAGTCAGGCTGGTCATGGTGGCACATGCCTATAATCTCAACACTTGGAAAGTTAAGACAGGGGAATTATGAGTCAAGGCTAGCCTGGTCTGCATAGTGAATTCCAGACCAGCATAGATAGGCTACATAGTGAGACCTTGTCTCAAAAAGAAAAACAAAACAAAACAAAACAAAACATGAAGCCAGGCGTGGTGGCACACACCTTTAATCCCAGCACTAAGGGAGGCAGAGGCAGGTGGATCTCTGTGAGTTCAAGGCTAGTCTGCTCTACATAGTGAGTTCCAGCCACATGAGGCTACAGGGGAGACCCTGTCTCAAAAAGACCAAAAAAAAGAAAAACCCAATGTCAAGAAACATGACAAGGGACTATTCTTGAATTCAAAGGACTTAAATAGACATAAATGCAAAACATGGGACTTTCTGAGTTTAGTGCAGAATAAAGTCATTTCGGGGATAATTATACAATGTGAATATAGACTCAAGTCTGTCTTAGAAATCGTAGGATTTTAAGGTTGCTCCGTTATATTTAAAATAAAATCCTACTTTTATCAGAGTCATGCTGATGGCTTCAGGACTGAAATGTCATGATGTCTGCAATTTATTTTAAATAGACAGGAAAGAAAGTCACACCAAATGTCATAGATACCTCTAGGTGGTGGGTGAAGGAATTGTCCCATACTTCAACTTTGGGGAATACTGGGCACATTTTCACAATAAAATTTTGAGGAACAATGAAAGCAAGCATGCAACTCCCATGTCTTTTATATCTTTACATTCAGACCATAGACGGATACCCACAGGGCTAGAGTGGTGGCTCAGCAGTGGTTAAAAGCATCTGAGGCTCATACAAAGGACCAGAGTTCAGTTCTCCGCACCATGTTGGGTGGCTCACAACTGCCTGTAATTCCAGCTCCATGGGAACTGATTCCTTCTTCTGGTCTCTGAGGGCACCTTCACTTACATAGCATACCGACACACAGACCATAGATACATATGCATACATATAATTGAAAATAAATCCTTTTAAAACATATTATTTTTAGATTATATGTATGAATGTATATCATGCATACACACACACACACACACACACACACACACACACACACCACATGCATGCAATGCCCAAAGAAGTTAGAAGAGGATGTCAAATCCCCTGGAACTAGAGTTATGGACAGTTTTTAGCTCCCATGTGGGTGCTGGAAACCGTACCTGGGTTCTCTTCAAGAGCAGCCAGTACTCTTAACCTCTGAGTCATCTCTCCATCCCCACATATCCTTTTTTACAAAAAGAATATTTAGGGCCAGGCATGGTAGCATATGCCTTTAATCCCAGCACTTAAGAGGCAGAGGTAGGTGGACTTCTGTGAGTTCAAGAAAAGTCTGGTCTACATACTGAGTTCTAGTCCATTCAGGGCTACATAGTGACACCCTGTCTCAAAGAGAGAGAGAGAAACAGAGAGAGAGAGAGAGAGAGAGAGAGAGAGAGAGAGAGAGAGAGAGAGAGAAACTGGGTGAGAAAACTGGACACAGCAGCCCATGCCACTGACCCCAGTATTCTAGAGACTGAGGTAAAAGGTAGCAGCCCCTTTTTCTAAATAAGAGAATGAATGAAGGAAAGAAGGAAATTAATAGTGTCTAAACTGTGAGATGCAAATAATGAGGAATGTTTGTTAATGAGAAGTTCTTTATTTAGAAGATAATGAAACTGCTTTGGAATAAACATAACTCCATAAAAATCCTAAAAATTATTTGATGGTACACTTAAAGGGGTAAATTTATGCTGCAAATTATATTTCAACAAAGCCATTGTATATAATAACATGAGGATTCAGATGGCATGACACACACCTGTAATCTCAGCACTAGGGCTATCCAGGCAGGGGGATCACTGCAAGTTCCAAGCCAGTCTGGCATATACCTTGAGGTCTCAAAAACAAATGAAAAACAAACAAACTTATTTAAAAAAAAAAAAAAAGAATTGGAGAGATGGCTCAGCGGTTAAGATCACTATTCTGCTCTTGCAGAGGACCTGGGTTCAGGTCCCGGCATCCACATATCTGCTGACAATTGACTGTAGCTCCAGTTCCAGAGAATTTGATGCCTTTCTTTGATCTCCGCAGGCACTGTATGACATAGGTGCACATACACACACGCAGGCAAAACATATATATGTATACATTAAAAAAAAAAAAAACCAAATTTTGGCTAGAGATGACTCAGCCATTAAGAGCATTGGCTGCTCTTGTAGAAGACCTATGTTCAAATTCCAACACCCAACATGGTGAATAACAACCATTCATAACTCCAGTTCCAGGGGATCCTTCACCTCTTTGCTCTCTGTGGGCATTGCACAACACAAGTGCACTTGCATGCATGCAGGCATAACACTCATACACATAAAATGAAAACAAATAAATAAATAATTTAAAATAAATATATATAAGTGATTTTTCTAAAAGCATTTCAGGGGGAAAATATATCTACAGTTCCCCGGAAACATAGAAGTCCATTTTTGAGAATGTTAATCATATTTTTAAAAGTTTGTCTTTTTCACTTCTCTTTTCTCTTCATTCTCCAGCTCCAAGAGATTTCTGAATGATTAGAGGGCAGAGAGATGTATGGGAAAGTTCAGATGAGTCAGCCACACTCATCGGTCCACTTCGGACTGACTGACAGAAATAAATTTGAGTTGGAGTAAACACCCTCAATTTTGAGTTCAGTTTGGAATCAGGACTGCTAAGTGGAACTAAATATTTTTAGTTTCTGGACTAGATGATTTGCAAGTGGCTAGAGCTGTTTTTATTCAAGCAAAATTTTATTCAGGGGGGGCAATGAAAGGGGTAGTTAATTCTGCTGAAGCAATTTGGAAGCAAGTGGAAATGAATTAATAAATTAATTGAAGATGAATTAAGTTTGCCTCCTATCGGTTGCAGCAGTTCAATACACCAGTTGCAGCTGGAAAATATAACTGACAATTCAGGTGCCAAGTAACCAAAGTGCAATAGTGTTTTATCAGCCTTGCTGGGAAAGCCCCCTCTGCTCCTCTGGGCCAGGCTGTATTTCCTGCACCAGCTCAAGTCTCTCTCATTAATTCTGCAGCAATCAAACACATGCCTGGCATGAGGGTGATGTATATTAGGGTGTGTACTAGATCAGAGTGGGCAAATGTTTAGCATGCCAATTTCAGGGGCAGGAGAGATGGCTCAGTGATTAAGAGCACTCGTTGCTTTTGCAGAAGACCTGGGTTCGAATCCCATCATCTATATGGCAGCTCACAACTGTCCATAACTCCAGTTCCATGGGATCCATTGCTCTCTTCTGACCTCCATGGGCATTGCATGATATGGGTGCACTTAAATACACACAGACAACACACTCATACACATAAAATAAAAATAAATAAATCAAAAAAAATTAAAGAATGCCAATTTGGTTACCCTAAAGATATTGATTTCCAAAATTTCTCTGATCAGCTTCAAAGAGAAAAGACAGTAAAAAAAATGTTGAGCTGGAGGACTGGGAATGAAGTGTATTTGGGGAAGTTCTTGCCTGGCATGCATGAAGCCTTGGCTTTAGTATCCAGCACTGCATGACACCAGGCATGATGGTAGATGCCCGAATTCCAGCAGACGAGAAATGAAAGTAGAAGAATCAGAGTCCACAGTCATCCTTCCCTACGTAGTGTGTTCCAGACTTACAAGCAACCCTGGCTCCAAAAGGTAAAAAGTAAAATGTAATAGTCACAACAGTGTGCATCAATCGTTACATTATTCAGAGATAATTTGGTGTAGAAAAAGGCCAGAAGTATTTACTTTAGAAAAAGTCAAATCTGGGGTCCATTCAGATTTCTAGAAAAGTGGCCATGGGCCAGGCCCCAAACTCTGCTACAGCTCCCATAGTGCAAGTTTCCTCATGTCATTCAGTACAATGTGCTGTTGGTGTGATATAAGCTATTTCTTTCAAAAATAGCTTTAATTTTTTGTAAGGAAAGAATATATTTATTACTCCACCGAGCAGTAAAATTAATATAATTTTTTTCTCACGACCCATCAGCCACACACAGGGTAAGCAATGGCTTATATTCCCAGTCAATTTATTTACTTATTTTGTCATGATCTTTCTTTCTGCCATTGTTTTATATTTTGTTGAGAAATTTGAAAATTTAAGGTTCTTTTTCTTTTATTTATTTTTGTTTCACGTGTGTGTGATTGTGGGCACAGACATGTGCGCCACGATGCCCTTGTGAATGTCAGAAGACAATGCTCAGGAGTCGGTTTTCTCCCTCTCCTGTGGGATCTGGTGATGCATCTTTAGTCTTTCATGGCAAGTGCTTTTGCCTGCTGAACCATCTCACCTGTCCCAATTTGAACTTTATGACCCCCTTCCCCTATCTGCAATCCCTTCATAGCCTCCTCAGCAGATTCCAACATTCTGTCGTATATGTTAAGGCCTACTGAGTCAAGTTTGTGTCCCCAGATGTCCAGTAGTGTGAGTCCATCCACTGGAGCCTGGTCAGCCTTTCTTGCATCACTCCCTTAAAAAGACCAACTTTGCTGGTCAAATACAGAGAATAAGTGTTTGTGAGATGTCCGGCCCTCTACAATGGAACCTCCACAGCTAAGGCCCATGGAACATAGTCAACAGAAGGTAGAGAAAATATTGATGCATTTCTCAGTTCTCAGCAGTGAAACCTGGTTAAGAGCACTGGCTACCCTTGCAGAGGACCTGGGTTTGGTTCCCAGTACTCACATGGTGGCTAACAACCATCCATTACCCCAGTTCCAGGGGCTCCAACATACTCTTCTGATCTCTGTGGGCACTGCATGACACAAGTGCACTTCCATACACACAGGCAATACATTCATACACATAAAATAATAACTACAAAAATTGTAAACAAAATTAAAAGACCAACTCTCCCCCACCCAGCAGTCGTCAGCTACCACTAGTTCCTCAGCTAAGGCTGGGGCTTCTTAGCCGTGCCCCAGTTCTGTGCTGTGTCTTTGTCTGAGTGGAGTTTGCATGGGACTTGTGCATGCAGTCACAATTGCTGCAAGCTCCTATGAGCAAGTTCACAGCTACCTGGAAAACACTGTTTCTTTATGATCATGTACCACCCCTGAGTTTTACAGTCTTTTGGCTCCTCTTCCACAATGGTCCCTGAGCCCCAAGCCTTGAGTGGCAGAAGTTTAATATAGGTATGCTATCCAGGGATACATACTGAAACTCAGAAAAGAAAAATGACATTTTAAGACCTCAGGGGGCCTGGAAATATGGCTCAGTGGTTAAGACCACTGGCTGCTCTTACATGTATATATGTCATAAGAGTAAATGGATATCTTTTACTATAATCTTTTATTCTTTACATTTTGGCCTGTTGTGGTTTCTGAGTTAATCATTCTGATGCATAATGGTCTCCCATCTATTACAAAAAGAAGGTTCTTTGATGAGTGGTGGCAAATATACTTGTCTGTAAATATAAGAATACATATAAGAAATTACATTTGTCTAGGGATATAACAGATGTAGGCTTTTCTCTAGGCTCTATGACCTCTCCAGCCTTATCAATTTGGCTATGTTCATATACTGCACATGAGTTCCCTTCTAATAAGCAGACTTTAATTCCAATTAGATAGCTGTTGATTATCCCCCAAATAGTAAAAGTGCTATTACTATACCAACAGAGATAGTCTGCTATGCCAGTCATTGTTGTAGTTATTAGGCTTTAAAGCTGGGTTTCAACTATTGAGTGGTTTTCTCCTTTGGTAACTTGCTTGATATCCTCCAAAACTATGAGACTAGTCTTCAGGGAAGAGGCTTTCAGCTCCATTGCTCCAAGTCCTATGGCTGAAGCATGTAATGTCTTCAGCAATAAGGTCTTGCCTTCAAATTCTGGGAAGAAATCAAGGACTATGGTATTGAGAGTATTTTGGACTACTCTGACCAACAACTCAATGGGAAGTTTCTCCTATCTGGTATTGTGTTTCTTGTTAGATAGCTACACATATTTTGAGTTAGCTTTTGAAATAATTTATTTTCCTCTGAGTTTTCACATTATCATTTATATCTCCTGTCTCTCTCCTTATCTAACCCCCTTCTCTCTCCATTTTCCCATTTCCCACTTGAAGATACCTGTCTTCCAGTTTGACCTTTTGATGAATGATAGCAAGCAAGTTGATAGTGGTAGAGATGCTACAAGACATTGTGACAATGTTTCACAGTGGACAAGACAGGGGAAAAGAAGATGCCTAGCTAGTGATGAAATAGATGTACTTTTCAGAGCTTCATGGAGGAGAGAGAGTCATGATACTCTAATTCCAGAATTTGGGAAGCTGAGACAGGAGAATCACAAGTTTCAGGTCAATCTGGTCTACATAGTGAGAATCCACCAAAAAATTTAAAAAGTAAAAAAAAAAAGGACGGAATTAATATAGTTTAACTTTTCTCACTGTGAAAAAATAGCTGACAGAAGGAACTTAAGAAATACAAGGTTTATTTTGACTCACATTTAGAAGCAACTGATCACACTATATCCAAAAGCAGGAAGCAAAGAGAGAGGAACTCTAGTGCTTATCTTACTTATGCTTTTTTATGCATTTTGGAACCCCATTCCATGGGATGGTGCTGTCCACATTTAAGGTAGGTGTTCCCACCTCAGTTAATCCAATCTAGAAACTCCCTCATAGACATGTCTCCTAAATGATTCTGGGTCCTGCCATATTGAAAATCAATATTAACCATTTACAGATAATTAATGGTAGACATCAGTAGTCAATCAGGTAAGTGGAGGTCATGCGACATGTGAAAATCAACTTAAAATAGCCTTGGAGGAAGTGACCAATAAATGCTTGCAGAAAATAAGTGTCTGCAGAAAATATGCCTAGGGATATGAAAAAATCCTGATCTGAAAAGAAGCAAATAGCCATTTGTGGTGGCACAAGTGTTCAACCCCAGCACTTAGAAGGCAAAGGATGGACAATATTTGTGAGTTCAAGGCCATAGTGAGACCCTGTCTCATAAAAAGGAAGAAAGAAGGAAAGAAAAGAAATGAAGTGAACAGCAATGATCAGTTTATGCACCACATGTGTGGTAGCAGAGCGGGGAAATCCCTTTGGCTTTTTCCCTCAAATAGTTCGGTCCATTAGCCTGTAATGTCAAGTAGGATCACTCCATGTAACATAGGGTTTGTCTGTAAAAGTCTCACAATGTAGTGTGGAGTAAATTCAATAAGGCCATCTATAAAATAGCCAGTTTAATCTTAGCATAGGGTAAGTAGTACCTCAATTCTTCTTTCACTAACAAGGGATTTTGCCAAAAGTTATAGCTGGAAACAAAGAAACAAATAAAGTCTAGTATGGGCTGGCAGGATTGCTCAGTGAATAAAGGCACTTGCTGCTAAGCCTGATGACCTGAGTTCGATCTCTGGAACCAACAATCGTGGAAGAAGATAATCAACTCACTCGAGTTGTCCTCTGATCTTCACAAGTGTGCCATAGCGTGTACATGCAAGTATGTGGGCACACACACAATAATAAATAAATAAATAATTTAAAAGAGAAAAGATCTAGTCCAGTATAATGAATCAGAGGACACATAAGAAGAATTTTGAGGAATAAATTTAAGTTTACTAGAGAAATAAGGCTCTCAAATTGAACTCAATATAGAGAACCATGGGAGCTGGGACTAGAGTGTGACAGCATGTGACATATTGATTGAATGGCTGGACAAGTGGTGATGGAGAAGGAGCTGAGATAGGCCAAGTAGACTAGAGTGGGATCACAGTGGATGTTTTAGCTCATCTGAGAGGTCTTTCAGAGTGGTGACAGCATAGTGGGAATGATCAACTTCCTGTTGTAGCACTGGCTACTACATGGACTGTGTATCAAAGAGGAAAACACTGGCTGCAGAAAAACCTATAAGTGAGACAAGATACAAGCCCCTGTTTAAGGTGGTAACTGGATATAGGACATAAAAAGGAGGTCTGGTTTCTGTTCATTACTTTTTTTATTGCTGTGACAGACAAAAACAAGTTAAGAGAAGTTTGTTGGTCTTGTTAGTACAGTCCATCTTGGCTGGGAAGGACTGGCAGTTGGCAGGTCTGTCCACAGTGGTAAGAACTTGTAACTTAGCTTGTTAACATCTTGGCAGATCAGAAGGTAGAAAGAGACTGGAACTAGGACTGGCCTATATCCTTCAAGTCCCATTCCTACATCCCTGTGTCTACTATCCAGACCCCACATCCCAAATGTTGCACAACCTCCAAAACAGCACCAGTTAGAGACCAATACATAACCCTTGGGATATATTTCACCCTTGGGATATATTCCACACCCAAATCATAACAACTAAATCACATAGACATAAACGACAAGCACAAGTACACACCATCTCCTCACTCTCGCTCTTCAAAGGAATTACTTTTTCATCTAAAATTTTCAAACCTGAAACTGGAGACAGTTGTTTAAGTTTGAACATTATACTTATATCCTTGGGTCTGTGATATCAGGGTCCTGTGGTACAATTCTAAAAGACCACCAGACACATTTTTCTAGATATTTTATGCCTTCGTTTAATAGGTCACCTTTGCTGAATGACCTCTTCTCATTAAAAATCTATTAGAAACATAAAAAGCTACAGAATTAGAATTGCTCAGAGAAATAATGATTTCTCCCAAAGGGGTGTTGCTAAATAAAAAAAATTGTCCCACAAACTTGACTTTAACAGTGTTTATTATGCTTAACAAATTTATTATGTTTGAATTGCCAAAAAAAGATATGTGCAGGGGGTGGAGAAATGGTCCAGCGGTTACAAACACTTGCTAGTATTCCAGAACCAGAGTTCAGTTTCCAGGACCCAAATTCAATGGCTCACAACTGCTTTAACAGTGTTTATTATGCTTAACAAATTTATTATGTTTGAATTGCCAAAAAAAGATATGTGCAGGGGGTGGAGAAATGGCCCAGCAGTTACAAACACTTGCTAGTATTCCAGAACCAGAGTTCAGTTTCCAGGACCCAAATTCAATGGCTCACAACTGCCTGTAATTTCAGCTCCAGGGTATCTGACAGGCTTTTCTGGCCTCCACAGGCGCCTGCATATTTCTGTGTATAACACACACAAACACACAGTCACACACACACACACACACACACACACACACACACACAAGGAGAGAGAGAAATAATATAAACTAAAGATAGGTACAAAGAGCCCTGAAACTTGTATTATGATGTTCACTGATTGCCAGTGGATCATTGTGATGTCATAATGAAGCATAGTTATGGAACACAGAGAGTACTGTAGGTCAGAATGAAGCAGTGTTATGTCACAGTGCAGCATTTTGAAGGTACAATGGATCGCTGTAATGCCACCATACAATACTGGGGTGGCACAATGGAGTGATGTGACATCTCAGCGGAGCTTTGTAATGGCAAGTTTGAAGCACTGTAACAGTATAAAGGATAATGATCATGTCATAAAGCAATACTGTGATGGTACAATGGAGCATAGCATTCTGATGTCACGATGCAGTATAATGGAGCATTGCACTGTGATGTCACAATGCAGTATAATGGAGCATTGCACTGTGATGTCACAATGAAGTATCATTATGAGACACGAATCATGATGATGGCATAATGGATCATTGTGACGTGAAAGTGCATCATTGTGTACTAACAGTATTTTGCATCACAGTGGGTCATTGTCATAGCACAGTACAGTATTGCGAATACATTTTGAATCTTTGTGATGTCAAAAAGCTTTAATCAGCACTGTGGTGGCATAGAAAAACTGTAACGACATGATGAAGTATTATGATGACACGGTTTAGCACTATGATGACATAGTAAAACATTGAGATGTTTCAGTGCAGCATTGTGGTGGCATAATGGAGTACTGCATTGTCACAGTACACTTGTGATGGCACAAAGGAGCTTTATGATATCATAGTGTAGCATTGCAGTGGTCCAATAAAGCATTGTGCTCTCAAAAAGGACATGATGACATTACCATGCAGAATTATGTTACCATAATGGACTTTGTGATTTCACAAGAATCACTGTGATCACGGAGGAGCATCGTTATGAAAATGGAGCTAGGCATTGTGTTGCACACTTTTAATTCTAGCACTTGTGAGGCAGAGGCAGGCAGAGATCTGTGAGATGGAAGTCAGCCTGGTCTACATAGTAAGTTACAGGCCAGCTGAGGCTACAGAGAGACTTTGCCTCAAAAATACAAAAACACAAATGATGGAGCAGTTTGATCACACAATTGGTATTGTGATGTTACAGGGAATCACTGTAATGTCACCAAGCATCACTATGATGTCACAGTAGAATACTGTGATATCAAAATAGAGCATAGTGATGAAATAGTAGATCATTGTTATGTCAAAATGCAGTATTATAGTGGTCTAATATACCATTGTGATGTGACAACAGAGCATTGTGATGGCACAATTTAAGCATTCTGATGTCACAGTGATGCTATGTGACAGTACAGAGTAGAATTGCAATAACACATTTTATTCTGTGACGTCATAACAGAGCACTGTAATGGCACACTTTAACACTGGGATGGGAAAGTGGAGCTTTGTGATATCTCAATATACTGTGATAGCAGAGAGAAGCACTATGATGACTGACATTTTATGATACACTAATTCATAATTCATCATTATGATGACAAAATGGATCATGGTGACGTTAAAATGCAACTTGGTGATGAACAAGGAGTACTGTGTATCACAATGGAACAGTGTGATGGCACAGTGTAGCTTTATCAGGACACAATGAATCATTGTGATGTCAAAATGGGAAATTGTGGTGTCATAATGTAGCATTTTATTGGCATAATAAAACATTGGGCTGTCACAGTGGAGCTCTGTGATATTACAATACAGCATGGTGATGACAGAATGAGTCACTATGAGGTCAAAATACAGCCTTGTGATGTCACAGTGGATCATTGTAACATAGCAATATAGCATTGTGATGGTACAATATAGTACTGTCATGACACAATGGAACTTTGTGATGTCACAATGCAGCATTATGATGGCACAAGGGAATATTGTAATAGGAAAATGGAGTATTATGATGAGACAAGGCAGCACTGTGATAGTATAGTGGACAACTGTGATGTCACAATGCATCATTTTGATGACACATTGCAACACAGAGATGTCAATTGTAGCATCATGATGTCACAATGCAGCATAGTGATGGAATAACTGAGCATTACAACGTCTCAGAGAAGTTTTTTGATGTAACTGTGCAACACTGGGAAGGCACGACAGAACACTGTGATGTGACAACGCAGCACTGTGAGGTCTCATTGGAGCTCTATGATGACACAGTATAGCATCGTGATGGTGCAATGGAATGCTGAAGTCACAATGCAGCATTATGGTGGAACAATGGAGGATTGTTTGGGTGTGATGCAACATTGCAGAGGAAAATGAATACCCACATTCATCATTACTATGATGTCACAAGGGATCACTATGATGGAACAGTGCAGCATTGTAATGAATAATGGAGCTTTGATATGCGAAATGTATCATTGTCCTGGCATAGTGACTCATTTTGGTTTCATAATCCAGCATTCCTATGGGACGATGGAGCACTGGGATGCAGCATTATGATGGCCCAATAAGTCTTTGTAATGTCACAATGCAGCATTGAGATGGGGCCACAGAGCATTGAGTTGACACAATGGAGCCCTGTTAGGATACAGCATTGTGGTTGTGCAGCTCAGCATTGTGACAGCACAATGGATCACTGTGACATCACAATGCAGTATTCTGATACTGCAATGGAATAATCTCCTGGCACATTTGGAGCTTTTGGATGTTACAAAGGAGCACTGTTATAACAAAATGTAGCAATTTAGAGGTGGGAGGATGTCTCTTGGGTTTGTGTGTGTGTGTGTGTGTGTGTGTGTGTGTGTGTTGATATTTTTTGAGACTGGGTCTTACTATGTAGCCCTTCCTGGCCTGGAACGTACTATGTAGACCAGGCAGCCCTTGAATTCAGAGATATGCCTGCCTTGCTTTCCTGGGTGCTGGGATTAAAGGTGTGGGCTACCACACCCGGCCCAAAATGGAGCATTTTGATGGCACAGTGCAGTACTGTGATGACACTGAGAAAGTGTGACGGCACAGTTGAGCACCGTGAGGCTATAATGCACACTGTGATGGCCCCACTGAGTACTGTAATGACTGTAATGGCACAGAAAGATTTGCGATGATAGGTGCGGCACTGTGGTGACACAATGGAGCATTGTGACCTTAGCATATAGCATAGTGGAGTGGGAACAATGGAGACTTCTGCTGCGACTTTGTGACATCATGACACTTCAATGTGATGGCACAACGAAGTATTATATAGTCGCCAGATCAGGTTAGATATTTTTAGATATTTCTTCTTCTAGTTGGGTCTTTCTGTGTTTTCATTTTGCACTCTAAGAAGTAGTTTTGACGTTGCATAGATGGAAAGAGGATTGGTTGTTGTTGTTGTTGTTATTGCTGTTTATGCTTTTTTTTTTTTTTTCTTTTTTTTGAGACAGGGTCTCCCTGTAACTCTAACTTCCCCGGAACTTTTTATATAGACCAGGCTAGCCTCAGTCTCATAGAGATCTGTCCTACTCTGCTTCCCAAGTGCTAGGATTAAAGGCACGTACCCTCGTGCCTGACTAGGATTGCTTTTTGATAAAGATTAAGTAACTACCAAGTCTTCAACCTTTCTATTCATTCTCTTTTTTTTTCAATTTTCCCATAGTAAAACAAAAGTCTAGTCTGGGGCTATGGCTTGGTTGGTAGAATGCTTTCCTAGCACACAGAGTCCTGGTTTTGATCCCTGGTACCACAGGAAATTAGGTAAAATGTCACATTCCTCTAATCCCAGCACTGGGAAATATAGACAGAGGAGGATCAGAAGTTCAAGGTCATCTTTAGCTGCACAGTGAGCTGGAGATCGGCTCGGGCTACATGAGACCCTGTCTCATAAGCGAAAATAAAATAATGTAAACAGGAAAAACAAGAAAAGAAACAGAGGTCTGGTATCCACATTCAGAAATCAGTATACCCAGGTCTATGCAATGTTTTAAAATGTGAAAGAGGACAAGTTTAAACAAAATACAGGAAATCTCTATAGTTGCTTTTACTTCAGACTTAAATATATATAGGACGTGGGGTTTTGCTTTGTTTTGTTTGTAGAACTAGGAATTGAGTCCCAGGTTTCATGCGTGCAACACAAGCACTCTACTACTGAGCCATAAATCTAGTCTATGAGATAGGATTTTATAATGTTATACACAAAAAAAGTTATAACAAAAACATGAGTTAAAAGACATATATCTAACTCCCAGCCAATTCCTTATGCTAATAGTTTGTTTCCCAAACTGTCAATGTATTACCTGACATACCAGCAAATTATGATAAATTTAGCTTCCTCAGTTGTAGAAGGTGGTTTTAAAATAATCTTGACTATCGTGAGATGTTTAGTTAAAATACCTTCTAAGAAGGTCAAGTACAAAGTGATTGTGTACTTCTATAACAATGATGAAATGACAAAGCCAATTAAAGCATCAATGTATTTCCAAGATTAAACATGAAGGAAAACTTAGAAATCACCTCACCTTAATGTCTTAAATTATGTAGAGGAAAATTGAGTTTCAAGAATTGTGAAGCTATAAGAATGCAGTTCGAGAGGAGGAATAATTTCTAAAGTTCCATAGCACAGCGAGGTAACTGTAATTGGAAAGATCAGAAGGTTTCAAACTAACCAGCAGTGTTTCTTAATGCTTCCAGTACAAAGATAAGATTGGTGTCTGAAGTGTTAGAGAAGGCAATTACCCTGATCTAATTATTACACATTCTATACATGTGCTAAAATATCATATTCTATCACACAAATATTTACAATCACTCTGTGTTCATTAAAAATAAAAACATATTTTCAAAAACTATGATGGTTCTTTGACATTTTAACATGCTTATATAATTAGCAGAAGACATGAGACTCTGGGTCAGAAATAAATGAATTTGTCACTCAAGTCACAGAGAGAAACAAGTTTCATGTTAATGTTGATTGCTATTTAAGTCTCAGGTGGAGATGAGGATGTGGGCCCAAATGGACACTATATACTCAGTAGATCTCTGTCACAGGTGAAGCATCCTTAGAAAGCCTTTCATCTTTCTGGCTATGACGGAATATACCTATAATCCCAGCATTTAGAAGGTGGTCCATTCAGGAGTTCAAGGCCAGCCTTGGGAACACAGAGAGTTCTGGTCGTGTCTAATTGGTGTTTTATGTGTTTCTTGAACCTCTATAGGTAAGTCTTTCCTTAATTTAGGAAATTTTTCTTATATAATTATGATGAAGATCTGTTCCATGCCATTGCCTTCCTGTATGTCTATAATTTGTACATTTCATCTTTTCATGTTATCCCACATTTCCTGAGTATTCTATTCCTGTGTTGTTGTTGTTGTTGTTTTTAATTTTACATAGTCTTTGCTTAAGGAGCCAAATCTTCAGCTTTGTCACCAGTCTTGATATTCTGTTTTCTGTTTCATTCACTCTGTTTGTGAGGAATTCTGCTGTTGTTTCCAATTGGCTTATTGAGTTTTTCAGTGTCATATTCATTTCCATTTGGGTTTTCTTTACCACTTCTATCTCTTTGTGAATTCACTTTTCAAGCCATGAATTGCTTTTGATATTTTATTAAGCTGAATATTTGTATATTCTTGGACATCAATCACAAGCTTATGCCTTTCCTTTTTTGAGTTCTTTGAGTTGTTTTAAGTTCTTTGATCATGTTTATGATTGTTCTTTTAAATTATATGTCCTTGTGTTCTCGGGGTGGTTCTCATTTTAGTGCTCTTCTGTAGGACTAGTGGATTTTGTTAGGGAATATATTCTCATGGTTTTTCATATTATTTGTGTTTCTGCCATTTAGGCATATGGCTGTTTTTTGTCGGTTATGTGTCTAGTAGGAACATTTACTCTGCTTTTGTTTAATTTAGTTTTGGTTCTGTTTATATTGTTTATGTGGCTTGTTTCCTTTTTGTTTAGAAATAGAAAATAAATTGATGTGTGTTTCAAGTTCTTGGAGGGTCGTAAAACTGGTCTGGGTGGTTGGTAGGACAGAGTATTCAGTCAGCTGGTCAGATCAATAAAAGGGCTGGTCTGTATCAGATAGATCAGAAGCCAATGGCGTCTATGCTAGGGAGTTTAACTAGTTTGGGTTAAGAAGCCAGTTCAGAGATCTGAGGGGGAGGAACTGGAGTCTGGCTGGGGCCAAGGCTGGCAGAGGACAGGGTGGGGGTGGGCCAGAGGAATGGAATAGAGCTGTGGTAGGCAGGGTCTGACTTTCCAGACTCCTAGGTGGACAGGTCTGGCTGGCTGATCAGGAACCTGGGGAGATGGGGTAGGGGAATTGCCTGATGAGGAAGCTAGTCCAGAGATCTGGCGGGGGTGGGGGGGGATTGGAGCCTGACTGGGGTCAGAGCTGGCAGAGGACAGGTGGGGATGGGTCCGAAGAATGGAATAGAGACATGGTGGGTGGCATCTGACTTGGTAGACTCCTAAGGGGGCAGGTCTGTCTGGGTCTTTTAGGTCATAGCTCATCACTGAGGGAGCTGAAGACAGGAACTCAGGACAGGATTCTGGAGGCAGGAGCTGGAGCACAGGCCATGGAGGAACGCTGCTTACTGGCTTGATCCTATTTTTTTTTGTTTTGTTTTTAAAACTTTATTTTTATTTTCTGTATATGTTTTCCCTGCATGTATGTAAGTGCACCCATGTTGTGCAAAGGCACTGGAGTCCAGAAGAGGGCATCCCTGGAGCTGAAGTTACAGATGGTTGTCAACTATCATGTGTATGCTGAGAACCAAATCTGGGTCTTCTGGAAGAGCAGCCAGTGCTCTGAATCACTGAGCTATCTCTCCGCCTCCCACGGTTTTATTTTCAGTTAACATGTAGCAACACTTATATTTATGGAGTAAAACATATAGACCATGTGCACACAGTGTTAGGCACAAAGGAGATTAAATCTCTGGATTGGGGGCTGGCAAGGATGGCTTAGCAGGTGAAGGTGCTTGCTGTGCAAGACTGGCAACCTGAGTTCAATCTCTGGAACCCAAGTAAAGCTGGAAGGAAAGAATCAACTCCACAAAGTTATCTTCCACCCTCCACATACGCATGGTGTGAGCACACATCCACATGACGCACACTGAGACACATATATACACATCCTATTCTTTAATCTCTGTGGCTATCTTAGGCATGATGGTACACAGACAGACAGACACACAGACACACACACACTAATAATGTTCTTTTTTGGTCTTTGCTGGGCATGGTGGTGCATGCCTTTAGTCAGAAGCAGGCATATCTCTATGAGTTCCAGGCCAGCCAAGATAAGTAAGGCCAGCATAGTAAGACCCTACTCAAAACACTAAAACAACTCTGTGGCCTGATAAACATGACCCAAGTTCTAAGAAGTCTCACTGTCTGCCTAGATACACACAATTTACTCTTTGCGAACTTGCCTCCTCTCCCTCCCCCTTTCGTACTCAGTCTGTTTTAAGTGTTTTGATTCATCTTTGAAACACAGGCCTCGCTTATTACTGACCAAGGGGGATGGGGACAAAAAACCTGCTCTGGGGAAGAAAAATGAGGTCAAATTGTTTTCTGGGTCAGTTCTATTTTCAGTCAGTGTGTGGCATAATTTATATTCACGTCAGAGGGGACATCCATCTGCATATTCAGCAGCAGTCTTTATGCACAAATTTATCAGACTTTCAACATATTTGCACCAAAAGAATAATGAGACGGATAGCAGGATAATCATAGATAGAAAGAGAAAAGCAGTGAAAGTATTTACAAGACTTTGTTATAAATAAACAAGTATGTGTTTGGCTCTAGATCCTGAGAGGTCTAGGCTCTGTAATCTGGTCACACTTTTAGCCAAGCCATTCCTCATCCCCAAAATCTCTGTAGTGGCAAAATGAAACCTTTGCATCATCAACTGAAATATATCAATCAAAGTCTACATAAGGTAATAGATAGTGTGGGAATTTTCTTTATGCTTCAGCAAAGAACTACTTAGGCTAAAAAGATTGGGAGTTTTATAGCCAGCTGGGGCTACTGGGAAACCCTGTCTCAAAAAGACCCCCCAAAATGTTTTGTAGTGTACAAAGTAGTGGTTTTCAGTATGACCCGTTCACTCGCGTATTTCATAGCACTTGGCTCATGCTAACCCCCCATTACCCTTTTTTGTCCCACTCCCTATTGTTTATCTTATTGCAGTATTTTATTCACTTCTCTTCTTAGGACTTTCAGTTTAGCTTTGAGTTAATCAGTTTTTCTCCCTTCCACCCCCTAAGGCTTGAACATACAGCCCCTAGCATCCTAGGGAAGCTTCCCCACATTAGCTACAATGATAGCCCTTTTCATTTTATTTTTCTAAATTCTGAGATAGGGTGTTATAAAGCTGTCCAAGCATGCTGGCCTTGAACGTGTAATCTCTTCAACTAGCTGAGTTTATACATATACACTTTAAAAAAGAATAGAATAAAATAGAGGACCTGGCCTGGAGACTGACTTTTATTTATTTATTTATTTATTTAATTAATTAATTTTTTTTTTTTTTTTGGCTTTTTTGAGACAAGGTCTCCCTGTAGTCCTGTGGTCTGGAACTTGTAGAGATTCACCTGCCTCTGCCTACGGAGTACTTGGATTAAAGGTGCCACCACGCCTGGCATGACTCATGATTTTAACCCCAGTGCTTTGGAGGCAGAGGCAAGCAAATCTCTGTGAGTTCCAGGCCAACGAGGGTTATATAATCAGAGTGTCTCAAAAACCCAAAAATAACAAGAAAGTAAAAATGAAAGAGAGAGAGAGAGAGAGAAAGGAAGAAAGAAGAAAGGAAGGAAGGAAGGAAGGAAGGAAGGAAGGAAGGAAGGAAGGAAGGAAGGAAGAAAGGAAGGAAGGAAGGAAGAAAACTGAGGTCTATCGAGATGGCTTAGCAAGGTCCTTGCCACCAAAACTGATGACATGAGTTCAATTCCCAGAATCATCTTAGTAGAAGGGGGAACTGATTCCCACAAATTGTCCTGTGATCTCCACATGTGCACCATGCACATGTAAATAAATGTAAAAATGCTTTTTAAAATAATTACTGAAACAGAGGCTATGGAAGCAGCTCAGGGGTAAAGCCCTTGTCTATGATGCTCGGTGCCCGGGTCCGACCTCAGCACTGGAAACAGAACAATAAAACACAAGTATTTATGAAATCAGTAAAGAATAAATCTAAAAAAGACATTTAAAAGTTATGGACATTAAAATAGCGGGTTCTTTTTGTTTTTAAAAATGATTTATTATTTATTTTTCAATTCTATTAGTTTGGAAACAGCCTAAATAGGTAAAATAGGTAAAAATAGGTAAAAATGGCCAGAAATCTTAAAAACAATAGTCATGTGTGGTTTCTTCTTCCTAAGAGAATGCCTTCAGCCACAGTGAATCACAAAGTACATGGACTCCTGGTAAGGCAGATGGACACTTGATGCTGGTATCTGTGGTCCTTCCTGAACATGGGATCTTTGTGGAGTTGGAGTCCTCTTCCCAGATGTTTGCTCATTGTCCAGAAAGAGGCAGTCCCTGCCCCGGGGGAAGCCAGCTCTGCTTAAGCTATTCCTACTCTTCTGGTTTGTCCTCCAGGACAGCCGGGGGCACAGAACCCTGGGCCTTGTGACATCACTGGTGCACACCCACTGCCTCTTCCCACAAGGTCATCTTATTGTCTATTGCACGTGAGACTGCAGCATGCACCAGCTCAGGAGCCACTTGTCTTTGAATCTGTGCATCCAGCTGGGTACCATATGTTGTCAGAGACATCATCACAGGTCCAAAGGAACACAAAGATCCTGAGAGCTGCTGGTTGTGGTGCCAGTGGGCAGGCTGATGGAGAGGTCCAGGCTACATATTGAGCCCAGATGCTGTGTGCCTCTGGCTTCTGGCCCTCTTTCTTCTAGACTGGCCTGTGTCTCACAGAGATCTGCTTGCATCTGACTTGTGAGTGCTGGGATTTGAACACCACCATACCCCGAAGTTCTACTTAAAAACACTGCTCTTAACCACTGAGCCATCTTTCCAGCCCCATCAAAATATTTTTAATCAGATATGACGGTGAACACCAATAATCCTAGCACTCAAAAGGTAGAGATCATGAGTCGGACAGCAGCCCATGTTACATGAGACCCTGTCTCAATAAACAAAACACGCAAACAAAATAAAATATAAATATTCTTTTACATTTTTTATTCTTAAATTGTGTGTGTGTGTGTGTGCATGCACATGCTCTTGCCAAGGCACACACATGGCTGTCAGAGGATAATTTTGTGAAGTTTGTGCTCTACTTCTACATTTATGTAAATGTAGAAGATTCTAGGATTCAAACTCGTGTACTTAGGCTTTTGCAGCAAGTGCTTTACCTGTAGAACCATATCTCCAGCCCCCCAAAAGATATCTTTTTATTAATTATTTTTATTTTATTTTATGTATGTGAGTGCATTGCCTGCATGTATGTAAATGTATTTGCATCATGCAAATGTCCACAGAGGTCAGAAGAAAATGCCAGATTCCCCTGGAACTGGAGTTATAGATGGTTGTTAACTACCATGTGGGTGCTGGGAACTCAACCCAGGTCCTCTACAAGAGCAGCCAGTACTCTTAACCACTGACCCATCTATTCAGCATCCAAAACATGTTATTAAGGCAACCTCTACACTGTTTGAAAAACATTTTTTCTTAATCATTATTTACATAGTTCACTAGAAATTAACTGTAACGTGTCTTCTCTTCCTTGTCATCTAATCTGTTGCTTAATTTCTTTAAAAAAACTTTTTATTACATTTATTTAGGGAGAGGCATGCACATGCCACAGTTTGCTTACAGAAGGCAGAGGACAACTTGAGGAAGTCAGCTCTCTCCTTCTACCTTGTGGGTCCTGTGGATCCAGACTCAGGTTGTCAAGGTAGGTGGCAAGTACCTTTACTCACTGACCCATCAAGCCAGCTCGTATTGCTTGGTTTATATACCACTTCCTTCCCTAGATACTTGATACAAAGCAAATAAAGCTTGGTTAGACACTCACTCATCATAAACTTTTTGAAGAAATTTCTGTTGTCAGAAGAACTAGAAAAGAGGCTCTCAAGATGAAATCCAGCTCTTGTGAGTCTTTACATTGCTCAAGAGGCAAACGGAATGTTTGCAAAGTTGTGGCTCAACTAATGTTCAATAATTGATTATTATCTGCAAGCCTATGCTTTTTCTGCCTGTTAAATTTGCCAGGCAGAACTGGGGAAGAAGATCTCTACTCTAAGTCTCTTTTACTTCAAAGTAAAGAGGAAGTGAGGCTGTGGAGGTCGGCAATTGAGTTGTGGTAAGCGGAAGGTTGTTTGGTGATAGTGATGGGTGCATTAGGCTTGTGTAATTTGGAGCCAAGCAAGTCATAAAGCTGACCTCATTGGGGCAGATCTTGCAGTCAGCATAACAGATGGGGTAGCTATTATGGGTCAACAGTGATGGATAGGATTTGCCCAAAATAGCACACCACATCAGCTCTTTAGGGACAGTGAACATTTATCATCGATGATTAATCCTTTCAAGAGTCCATTTTGAGGCTAACAAGGCTCTCCTTTGCACTCTTTTTTCTTTATGTATCGGGTTCAGAGAGACACCCATTTTAAAAATATTTACTTTCTGGGTATATGTACAGATTTCTTGAGTATTAATCATGGAAATGCCTGGTAGGTTAGTTCCAGCTCAGCTTGCATCTACTTTCCAGAATGTACCTAGCCCTTATAATTTGTTTTTTGTTTTTTTTCTATTCTTTTACTTTTTTTCTCCCCTCCCCCCCCTTTTTTTAACTTTGGGAGGTGGTGTTTATTTGTTTAGTTTTTATGAAACAAGATCTCAATGTGTATCCCTGGCTAGCCCGGAACTTGCTATGTAGGCTAGTCTAGCTTCAAATTTTCAGCAATTCTTCTTCCTCTACCTTTTAATTGCTGGAATTGTAGGGATATGTGTTGTATAGCTTTAGTGGTCAACTTGACACACTTGGTTTGAGGGAGCCTCAACTGGGGACATCCCTCCATTGGACTAGCCTGTGACCATGTCTGTGAGGTGTTTTCTTGATTGGTGAGTGATGTGGTAGGGCCCAGCCCACTGCGGGTGTTGCCACTCCTGGGCAGGTTGTCCTGTATTGTGTAAGAAAGCAGACTGAGCACGAGCCAGGGAAGCAAGTCAATAAGCAGCATTCCTGTGCTTCAGCTCCTGCTGCCAGATTCCTGCCCTGAGTTCCTACTTTGGGCTCTCTTAGTGATGAACTATGACCCAGAAGATGTAAGCCCAACAAACCCTTTTTCTGCCCAAATTGATATTGATCAATGTGTTTTTTCACAATAATTGAAAGCAAACTAGAACAGGGTTCGTCACCACACCTGGAACATTTCTTCTGTTGGAGACATGCTTTTGCTTGTGTTCTTAGATGGCATCTAGTACAAATTTAGAACAATACCAGAAAGAGATTAGACATTAATAGACATTAACACATCTTAAAATAGGAAATGTATTCTAACTAAGGGAGTACAGTGAATTTTAAAACATGTAACACATGTTATAGTGTTCTGTGAGGGTTGGTAAAACGTGATGGCTTTGTAGAGAATAGTATCTTACAGACACTAAAAAAAAGAGAGCTACACTACAATTGCTAAGTCTGGGTTGTTTCATTATTCTTTGTGCTTATCTCAGAAGGTATTAGTATTCTGATAATACGTGGGAAGTGTAGACAGAAGGGGCAGGAGTTCAAGCCCAGCCTCAGCTAATGATTGAGTTCCAGGCCACCCTAGACTATGTGGACCCTGTCCCAGAAAATAAAACAAGAGGCTGAAGCAAGAGGACTGCTGCAAGTTCAAGCCCAGACTGGTGCTGGTACCACAGTGAGTTTTAGGTCAAATGTGACTGCATAGTGAGAGATCTGTCTCCAAGAAAAGGAAGGAAGGAGGGAGGGAGGGAGGAGGGAGGGAGGGAAGGAAGGAAGGGAGGGAGGGAGGGAGGGAGAGAGGGAGGAAGGGAGGGAGGGAGGGAAGGAAGGAAGGAAGGAAGGAAGGAAGGAAGGAAGGAAGGAAGGAAGGAAGGAAGGAAGGAAAACACTAACCTCAAAAAGAGCTCTGGAGATGTGCTGTGTGCCTTTAATCCCAGCACTCAGGAGACAGAGGCAGGCCTATCCTGCTGAGTTCAAGGCCAGCCTGGTCTACACAGAGTTCCAGACCAGCTGTGGCTATAGGGAGACCTGTCTCTAAGAAAAGAAAGAAGGAAAGAGAGAGAGAGAGAGCAGCACTCAGGAGACAGAGGCAGGCCTATCCTGCTGAGTTCAAGGCCAGCCTGGTCTACACAGAGTTCCAGACCAGCTGTGGCTATAGGGAAACCTGTCTCTAAGAAAAGAAAGAAGGAAAGAGAGAGAGAGAGAGAGAGAGAGAGAGAGAGAGAGACAGAGAGAGAGAGACAGAGAGAGAGAGACAGAGAGAGAGAGAGACAGAGAGAGAGACAGAGAGAGACAGAGAGAGAAAAGGAACCACATTTCAGGCATGGATACCCAAGTGATTTATGAAGTCACAAAACTACCTCTAAAATCTAGTTCTCGAATGTTTATGGCAAAGCTGAAGAACGTGGCTACAGAAGGTTTGTTGTAGTAGTTTTAACTTTTACTAGCTTACGAAGAATTTTCATTATGGCAGTTTTCAACGTTTGTTTTGTTATTTCTCTCCCATCCTTCTTCCCTATTCGCCCCCGCTCCGCCGCAACCCCCACTCAAAGTAGCCTCCTCTGCACTTCTTTGTCACGAGGAACCATTTTTACATTTGTTCATTGGTTGGTGGGGGAGTGAATGAGTATGTGAACACGATGTCACTGTGTGCATGTGTATGTAAGTGCAACCATGTCATGCAGTGCCTGTGGAGGTCAGAAGATGGCATTGGATCTCCTGGAACTGGAGTTACAAACAGTTGTTACTGCCATGTGGATGCTGGGAATGAACCCCGGTCCTCCGCAAGAGCAGTCAGTGCTCTTAATCACTGAGCCATCTCTCCAGCTCACAGTGTTCCATTTTTAAAGTCATGAAAGCCAGTCAGGCATAGTAGGATCAGGAAGAAGAAAAAGATGGAGTTGGGAGTGCTGAGACTGTAGCTTAGCTGGTAGGGTGCTTGCCTACCACGCACAAAGCCAGGGGTGTGATCCCTAGCACCAAATGAACTGGGTGTGACGGCTCATACATGTAATCAGCACCAAGCACTCAGGAAGTGGAGGCAAGATGATCAGAGGCTATTTGTGTGACTTTCTCTTAGAGAAGCCCGCACCATGGATGCTTTCCTGTGCCTTGTGTTCTTGCCCATCCCTCTTCTTTCTTTCTTAAGCCTCATGCTCAAGTCTCCTTTAAAATGTTAATAACCCCCACAAAGAAGCTATTTCCTAAAGTAGAATTAGTAGTAGTAGTAATAGCAGCATCGTTTGAGGGGGTTTAGTCGAGACGGGATCTCACTCCAGTCCAACCTGGACTCAGTCTCACAGCAGTCCTCCTACCTCACCTCCCAAGGACTAGAACTATAGGCATTAGTCACCATGCCTGGTTGGAAAGAAAATAACTCACAGAATAATCACTTAGAAAACATAGTAGTTGAGGCAGAAAATAGCTGAAGAACCTATATGTCTTTAGGGTAAGAAAACTGGGATTTCTTTAGATCCATTAACAAAGCTGTCAGTGAATGAATAACTGTACCCATATACTGCTTCTGTAGAGTTCTTCAGGGAGCATGAATTCCAGATATTAGCAATCTGGTTGAATGGCAAGAAACACACCAGCATAATCACTGTCTTGAAGAAACACTCTATTGTAAAGATATGATGTTTAGAATGCAGAGTTAAATTACAACCAAAAGGCCTTATCATCATGCATCAACAACCAATAAACACTTAAAACAGTGATCATCCTTAGTCATGAGGGAGATATGAATTAAAACTGAATTGAGATTCCAACTCACCACAGTCAGAAAGGCTATTATCAAGGAATCAAATGACAGCAGACACTCATGAAGATGTGGGGGAAGGACACTTACGTACTGCTGGTGGGACTGTAAACCTGGGCAGTCACTGTGCAAGTCAGTACAGAGGTTCCTCACACTAAAAACAGGACTACTATGCGACGCAGCTACCCACGCTCAGGTGTGGGTCTGAAGAATTCTAAGTCAATATGCCACAGAGATACTTGGACATCTGTGTTTATTGCTACACTGGTCACAATAGCCAAGCAATGAAGCAGGGTTGATGTCCATTAACAGATGACTGAATAAACTGGCACGTACACACAATGGAGTGTTGTACTTACAAAGAAAAGTGGGGCCTGGGAGACGGCTTGATAGCGAAAGGCACTTTCTCCAAATCTGATGACCCAACCTTGATCTCTAGATCCCACATGGTGGAAGGAGAAAAATGATTCTCATACATTGTCCCTCTGGTCTCCACACACATGCCATGGTGTGTATACACACACACACACAGACACAGACACACACACACACGGAACTAATTTGAAATTTTTTAAGATGAAATAGGTCATGACATTTTCAGGGAAATTGATGCTATTATGTTAAGCAAAGTCAGACTTGGAAAGACAAATACTGCTCTATAGTCATGTCCGTTTCCGTCATGTCTCACCCCTTGGGGCCAGCCCGAGTGGACTTTGGGGGGCCAGCCCAAGGGGTTAGGGGTGAGTAGATGCAGAGTTAAGCCACAGACTCCGGGAGTTGGACGGGAAGCAGCCCAAGCACGTGGTACTGCAAGGTATTAGGTACACAAGCTCTTATAGGTCTGGATAGACAATGACCTTATGGGGTGGGGTCTCAAATACAGCCAATAGTAAGTTTGTCCCCAGGTAGGCGGGTTCTTTCCAGGTGCTGGTCTCACAACTAGCCAGAGCAGAATGCCACACCCACAGGAGCCATTCCTCTATTCCTCCTAGCGGTGGCCCTAGGCCCACCTTACATTATGCCCAACACTGCTCCTTTTCTCACATATGTGAAATCTAGATTTTAATTTGTATATATTTATGCAGAGGAGGATCATTCACGTATAAAGGGGACCATAAGAAAGGAGAGGGGGAAAGAGAGAGCAATGGGATGCAAGTTACATGAGAGGAGAGTATTGATGGGGAGTAAGGGGACGTCAAGAGGAGTGTGGGGGAACGGGAGGAAGAGCAATGGGGAGCGGTTAAAAAAACACAGAGGATGTTTGAAAATACCACAATGATAAAAGAGCTGCGATGCGACCTGTAATCTCAGGGTGTGGGGGGCGGAGGCAGGAGGATCATAAAATCAAAGTCATCCTCGGCCACATAGTGAGATGGAGGCCAACCTGGACTACGTGATACTGTCACTACTGGCCGGGGTCTGGGCTGGAAGTTTCAAGGTTCTTGGCTTCTTTTTCAGAAACTGAAATAAAGACACACAGCACGCACAGACTTGCTAAATTACTAAGATAACTTTATTCAAAGCAAAGTAATAGAACAGATCAAAGACAGTTAAGAGCGATAGCCAGTCACCTGAGTTGAAAGGGTTCTCAGTGGCTCCTATTGTTTCAGTCCTCCTTAAATAGAGCCCTAGAGAAGGAGTTACCAGGTGCATAGTTTAAGTGGTTCTATATTTTGGTTGACAGTTTTCAAGCTGTATAACCTGCTCTCTACTGATCACCCATAATACATTTGATTTCAATCATATCATGCCCAATTATACACAGGCAAAAGATGGTCAATAGAGGATTCTCCCCTAAAAGTTCACTGCAGTGACATGGTTTTCCTTAGTTTTCAAGCACCCTGTCATAGTTTGTTTTCTGTTGCTGTGACCAAAAGCTACTTTGTAGAGGAAAGGGTTCATTTCAGCTTCTACTTCCAGGTTACAGACCATCACTGAGGAGTCAAGGCAGGAACCATGGAGCATTGCACTCTCTCTCTCTCTTTCTCTCTCTTGTGCGCACTCGTGCTTAGTCAGTTTTCTTACACAACCTAGGACCTGTCCAAACCACCTGCCCAGGAGTGGCACCATCCACAGTGGCCTGGGACTGGGTCTTCCCATAGCAATCAGCAATCAAGACCATTCCTCAGAAACAGGGCCACTGGCAATTCTGACTTGGAAAATTCCTCCGCTGGGGTACTCCTTTGCCAGTCTTGGTTGTGTTAAGTTGACAATAAAAACTAAACAAGATATACCCCAAACCAGTGTAGGCTGGATTGGCTGCCTATTTACCAGGGAACTGGAGGGATGGTTCAGTGGTTAAGAGCACTGGCTGCTTTTGCAGAAGACCCAGGTTCAAGTCCCAGCACCCACATAGTGGCTAAGAAGCATCCATAACTCCAGTTCCATGGGATCTGATGCCGTCTTCTGGTCTCTGTGAGCACAGCATGGGTACACTTAAACACATGCAGGCAAAAAATAAAACATAAAATATATAGACTACAAAATGAAAAATTTTTTTAATTAAAAAAAAAAACTGACCAAATGAACAAAGATTTGCTTAGAGCTCAGTGTGGAGACAGGTGCCTATAAACAACAGTGGAGTGAGGTGGTGCATACCTAGAAACCTAGGACTTTAGGTACTGGGACAGGATGGTTGTTTGACCCCAGCACTGCCTAGAACTAAGTGTGGTAGTACACTTGTAATCCCAGCACTCAGGAAGTGATGCAGGAGGACCAGAGATTCAAGATCATTCTCTGGTACCTGCCGAGTTTGAAGTCAGCCTAGGATATAAGAGACCTTGCCTCCTCCCACCCCCGAAAAAAAGAGCTCTCTTGAGCTGGGCATGATGGCACCCATCTTTAGTCCCAACACTCGGGAAGCAGGGACAGGAGGATCTGTGAGATCGAGGCCAGTCTGGCCTACGTAGCTAGTATCAAATCAGCTAGGACTACAGGGAGACCCTGCTTAAAAAGACAAAAAGAGGTCTTTTATGGTTAAGTGTGGTAGCACTCCTGAGCTAGAGGCAGGCAGATGGCTACAAGTTTGAGATGTGACTGTAAACACAGTCACTTCCAGGCCAGTCACTGTTACACAGAAAGACCCTTTCTCAAAAGACAAAAAACATCTCTTCTATATACCAATTCTCAAAGTTGCAGCCACTGTGACTCTCCAGGTCAAGGATCTGCTTTTCTCCTCTGGTCTCTGTGTCACCAGAGATAGGGACATAGGTCCACATGGCACCAGCAGCCTCCTGAATTTTTTTTAGAAATCTCTACCCATGGTTTTACTGAAGAAATGAAGTTCAGGGCAAACCAATCTGAATCAAAGTTGGATGTATTAAAATCCGAAGGAAAGGTGCTCCAAGAAAGAATAAAACATACCCCACAGGAAAAGTGTGGGCTTCTGAAGGGAGAGCCTTCATGACATGAGCTTTTTCTTTTTTTTTTCCTTTCTCTTTTGTTTATTGTTCTGTTGTGTTTTGCTTTGTATGAGATGAGGTCTCACTATGTAGACCAGGCTAGCCTCACAACGATCCACCTGCCTCTGCCTCCTGGGTGCTCTGATTAAAGGTGTGAACCACTGCATCTGGCCCTCCCCTTTAAACATTGTTCAGAGTGTGGTAACCTTGAATTCCTGGAACAACAGAACTTGGCAGCAAAGACCTCCCTACACACAAGATGAAGACGACTACCTATGCTGGTGAGGCTATACCCTGGATCAGAAGCGAGCATCTGAGAACCACACTGTCTGAAGTAATAAGGAAGTCTTGCATGAATATAAATATACCACATACATGCAATGCTCATGAAGGTCAGCAGAGGGTGTCAAATCCCCTAGAATAGGAGTTACAGACAGTTATGAGCTACCATGCGGAGGATTCTGGGAACTGAATCCCTATCTTCTGCAAAAGCAGTTATCACTCTTAACCCCTGAGCCATCTCTCCAGCCCCTGTTTGTTTTGTTGATAAATGGTTTCATTTTATAGACCAGACTGGTGCAGAATTCACTATGTAGCCTAGGCTGGCATCAAACTCAAGCCAATTCTCTTGCCTTAACCTTCCAAGCAGGGGAATTATAAATGGCAGAAATCTTGTCTGGCTTCTTCAAGAACTTTGGACCTGTGAAATTTTGAGTGTGCATTAATGTTTTCCTAGCAAGAAGCCTATGAAGTTGATTAGATCACTAAAAGGGATTTAGAGCTCAGAAATAATTTATGTCAGTACAGAGGACTGGAGGGTTAGCTCAGTAGTAGAACGTGTGGCTAGCACGTACAGTCCCTGAGCCCCAGCAGGACAAGAAAAGAAGAAATTAGCCAAAGGGGAAAATAGGACAATTGAGCCTCTTATCAGCTGTCTACTATCAGGTTCTAATCTTATCAGAGCTACTGAAATGAGCCACACTCTTCCTGCGTTGGGTGGCACTGGTCCTTGTAGCAAAACACTTTCTTTTTCTTCCCATCTTAAGCCTTGCTTGGTTTCTAGACCTTCTCTGTGAGAAATTTCTGCCTTGGTACCTGAAGTTCAGTTTGGCATTTTCTGTGGATTCCAAGACTATGAATTGTTGGAAGACAAGGTTTTTGTTTGTTAGAATAGAGCACCTTTCCATCCAAATTGTCCACTAGACCCTGTGAATGCTACTTTAAATGGCCCTTTAAGTGGACAAGTGACCCTAGGTTATCCCATATACCCACTGTAGTCATAGGTTCCTTATAAGAGAATGGAGGCAAGACCGTGCCGAGAGGGACTGGGTGCAGCCTGTGTGGGAAAAGTGTCAGGGAGGGAACACCATTGTATTGAAGACCAGCAGAGGGCAGCAGTGTTTCTGAGGTTGAACTGTTTGGGGGAGGGAGGGGAAAGTGGGGTGTTGGTCATGCAGCTCAAGGCTCAGGCATCCACAGATCTGATTAGCAAATGACCTCACTCCATTTAAAATGTCCAAATCATTCTTTTGGGGTTTTCCACCCCTTTTTTGAGACTTGGAAATCATGAAATAACTATGTAGTCCATAAAGTCATATAACTGAAGATGACCTGTGCTCCCTGTTCTCCAGTCCCTACCTCTCAGATTCTGGGATTACAGCCTCAGAATCTAAGTGCTTGGATTATAAGAAGACAACACACCCAGATCCCAGTATAATCTTTGGACCAGCTGGGCATTGTGGCACATACCAAATCCTACCGACTCAGGAGGCTGAGGCAGGAGTATCACCTGAGTCCTGCAGTTCAAGATGAGCATGGACCAAAGGAGAACCTGGCATCTCTGTCAGTCCCTCATTTTCAGCAGGCTTGCATCGCTAAGTACGAGAGCAGTGGGCTGTTCACGGCCAGGCAGGTTGAGAAGCCCTTTTATTTCCTACCTAGAGTCAAAAAATTTTGAACAACTGTAGATATTTGGAAAGATTCTAGCTTCTCTTCTGCATTAGTCATGAATATTAAAAGTAATTAGATGAATACATGCAAATATAAATGTATATAGAAATTCTAAAAACTATATAGCCCAGGCTAGCTTTAAATTTCTGCCTCAGCCTCCTGAGAGCTGGAATTACAGGTGTGTGTAAACCCTTCTCCTAAATGTAATAGTGGTATTCGGGTTATGTGAAAAAATGTCGTTTTCTTACAACAGGCAAGGAGTCATATTTTGGTGGAATACAATCTCTACAACTTACTTTTAAATGATTAAGCACAAAATATATTTGCATACTACTGTAAAATGTACATATATTCAACATAAAGATTTTAACTTACTGAATTTAGGTGCGAGGTTCCCAATTACTTATTGTGCTGTAACTCTTTAATATTTTCATAGTAAAAACTCAAAATTTTATTCCTACGAACATCTCAAAGTGGACATTCCTTCAGGCTGTAAAATGACCCTGAAAATGGCTGATTTATTTCAGGTGCTCTTGTGTATTCATAAAAAAACATTAACGGGCTGGGAAGAGAGCAGCAGAACACTTGTTTAGCAAGAGAAAGACCCTAAATTCAATTCTTAGCATCAAACAGAAAAATGAGGGCTGGGAAGATGGCTCCACACATCTTGCTCTTGCAGAGGACTGGGGTTTGGTTACCATCACTCACACCAAGTGCTTATAATTCCAGATCCAGGATACTAGTCATCCTTCCTGCCAGCTCCTGTCCTGGACTGGCACTCATCCTGCAATGGAACTTACAACACATACTTTACAAAAATAAATCTTGAAAAAAAAAAAAAAGAAAAAAGAAAGAAAGGGGTTAAGTCCTTTCCTTTCCCTTTTTTTATTTAGTTTTTTTTATTTTTTGAGATGGGACTCTCTGGAGCTCGAGCTAGCCTGGAACTTGCTATGTAGACCAGGCTGGCCTTGAACTCACAGAGATCCACTGCTGCTGCCTCCTGAGTGCTGGGATTAAAGGTGTGCTCCACCAGGCTTGATACCTTCTTTTTTAAAAATAATTTATTTTAAAATGACTATGAGTGTGTCAGTATGTGTGTAAGTTCACGCATATTGGGTAATTCCCAGAAGTCAGAAGGTGTCAGATTCCCCGGAAATGGAGTTACGGAAGGCTGTTAGCCACCATGTGGGTGCTGGAATTCGAATCCAGGTCTTCTGTAAGAGCAGTCAGTGCTCTTAACTGCTGAGCGATATATCTCTCCAGCCAACACCTTTGCTTTTAAAAATAAGTATATTTTGACTTTTTAATTGTGTGTGTGTGTGATACATATATATATATATATATATATTCCATAAAGGCCTGATGCCCTTGGAGCTAGAATTAGAGCTATATAATGGGAGTGCTAGGAACCAAACTCTGGTCCTCTTGAAGAACATCTATGAGTGTTTATGCTTGCATGTATGTTGTACGCATCATTTGTGTACAATGCCTGTGGAGGTCAGAAGAGGGCATAGGATTGTTACCTACCAATTGGGTGCTGAGATTGGAACCCTAGTCCTCTGCAAGAGCAGCCAGTGCTCCTACCCACTGAGTCATCTCTCCATCTACTCTCTTCAAATGCCAGGGAATCCTTACACTATTACTGTATGCCCATTTTTTTCAAAAACTGTCCAGTTAATCATTGTGAAATGAACATATTACATGAGGTGGCTTCATCAGTAAAGAATTTTCCTTAATGGAATGGTTGTACAACTCAGATTCAACTTTCATGTTCAGAAATTGTCAGTATCAACAGGATATCCTGATGAGTATTTTAGCAAAGATCAATGTGCAAGCATTTACACAGACCTTACCAAAACATCTTGAGAAAGCCCCATAAAAAACTACTTATCAGTAGTAGGTCTTGAGATATTGCCAAACTTAATTGAAATTGAGAACCTTATCGACACAGTATTATCACTAGATGACATTTGCTGTATTGACTCAGATATTTCCCCTTTGGTAGCTGAGTACTTTTTTCTTTTAGCTGTAATGTGGCTTTCTACTGAAACAAAACCACTCAGCTTTAGGGCTGATTGGAGACAGCAATGTAACCTCTAATTCTAGCTAGACTGAAGCAAGAAGATCACTGGAGTCAAGAAGTTCTAGGTCACCCCAAGCCCCCTCCTCAACCTTAAAAAGAAAAAAAAAAAACATTTAAGATGCTGGATGGTTCAGTGGTTAAGAGCACTAGCTGCTCTTGCAGAGGACCAGGTTTGGTTCCCAGGAGCCACAGAGAAGCTATCTGTAACTCCAGTTCCAGGGGATCTGATGTCCTTGTCTGACCTCTGTGGGCATTCCACAACACAGGACACTTATATACATGAAAGCAATACACCCGTACACACAAAAATAAATAAAATATTTAATAAACATTCAGGATGTTAAAATGACTAGACCGGCAGTTAGGATAACATCAATTTATGATGTTATATGTAATATGAGAAGAGCTGTGATGGAGCTGCGGACACACAGAAGATGGAAGATGCCAGTGCAGAGATGGAGTACTGCTCAGCTGAGTACTCTCATGCCCATAATCCCAGTATCAGAGAGGCCAAAGTAGGAGGATCACCATGAATTCCAAGCCTGGGGCACATGTAAATTTCAGATTAGCCTAACCATCCATCCTAAGGGCTGATGCCCTCGTTTGCTTTCCATGGGCATTGCACCACATGAGTGTACCTACATACATGCGAGCAATACACTCATACACAAAGTAAAAATATTAGAAACAATGGGGCTGGAGAGATGGCTCAGCGGTTAAAAGCACTGGTTGTTCTTTCAGAGGACCTGGGTTTGATTCCCAGCACCCACATGGTGGCTAACAATCATTCATAACTCCAATTCCAGGGGATCTGATGCCTTCCTCTGACCTCCACAAGTGCTGCATGACACGGGTGCACCTACCTACATGCAGATAATACACTCATACACATAGAAGAAAAATAAAATATTTTTTGAAATATTAAGAACAAACAAAGAGTAAGTAAAATATTTTATTAATTTAAGGCCAGCCTGGGCTACATGAGACCAACTCAAATACAGAGAAGTAGGCATCCATCAATACCAGAATGAATACATTGTGGTCCACATTAATGATGGTACATTACTCAGCACTAACAAGAAACCCAGTCCAAGCATGGAAATTTCTTCAGTGCCTAGTTTAGGGAAAAACCAATCTGAAAAGAAAATGTGTGATATTCCAGAAAAAAAGAAAAGTTACGAAGATGGAAAATATCTACGATTTCTAGTGGCTGGGAGAGGGAGGAACAAGTGTCGCAGGTGTTTTAGAACAGCAAAATTACGGCAGCAGATCCTAGGTTGGTTACATGTTATCCAATACTGGCCAAAACCCTCAGAAAGGGGCCTGGAGAGATGGCTCAGTCATGAAGAGAAGTGGCTGCTCTTGCAGAGGACCTTGGTTCAGTTCCCAGCACCCACATGGTAGCTCACCACAGTCCAGTTCCAAGGATCTGATACCCTCTTCTGGCCTCCTCAGGCATTGCACACTTACAAACTTCCAGGCAAAACATTCATATACATAAAATAAAAATAAATAAAACTTTTTTAAAAGTCAGAGAATGTCTAGCAGAAGGACTGAAATCCACAAACTGTTGTTAATAATAATACACTTGATGGGCACGATGGTGCATATATGTTATCCCAACACTCGGAAGCAGAAGGCAGGCTGTGGATCACAATTTCACTAGGTAGCCTGATCTACCTAGTGAGTTCTAGGCTAGTTAGAGCTATACAACAAAACCTTGTAGCATATATATATATACATGTATATATATATATATATATATATATATATATATATATATATAATTACCAATTTAAAAAATATGCCACAATAAGATTTTAATAGAAAAAACTTGAGGAAGGGAGATTATATGGAAATTATACTTTTCGCTAAACTTTTCTGAAACTGAAACTGTTTAAGAAAATCTATGAAAACAAAACATAATAAAACAAACCCATTAAAACAACATCATCATTTCCTATACAGCTATGTATTTAACAAGTCCAACTCAAGACATCAAGAGATGGCCTCAGCATTTCTGTTATCAGGAGAAGGAATTTCTGGAGATTTTTGTCCTGTTTTTTTCACCATTTATAGGGAACTCAGAAAGTTTCTCTTTGCTTCTTTTTGGTTTTCTTCAACCAGAATAATACCTTACATTCGTTATCTAAGGTGGCATATTTGGAGGAAGCACATTTTGGTCTCCTGAACTCTCTCTTTTTGTGATGGTTAATTTTTTCATGATCTTCCTATTCCTGTAAGACAAGTTAGAAAAGAATTATAAAAAGTTGCTAGAATAAGAAAACATTCCAAACTTAGTCCTTTAAAAGAATGAATAAAGGGCTGGAGAGATGGCTCAGCAATTAAGAGCACTGCCTGCTCTTGGAGAGGACCTGGGTTTGAGTCCCAGCACCCATATGGCAGCTAACTACTATCCATAATTCCAGTTATGGGGAACTCCGATGCCCTCTTCTGACGTCTGTGGGCATTAAAGGACACAGGTGCACTTCCATACAAGCAGGCGATACACCCATACCCATAAAATAAAATAAAATAAAATATTTTTTAAAAGGATGAATATAAGTCAGCTATGGTATGCGCACCTTTAATCCCAGACCTCTGGAGGCAGAGGCAGGTGGAGCTCTGTGAAGCTTGGTCTACATGGACCAATAGGACAACCAGTGCTATATCGTGAGACCTTGTCTCAGAAGAAGGTGACTAAAACACGGAATCTGTTTTTGGAGCCCCTGAAATGGCCTTCCTAATTCTCAGGACTCAGGCTCCAACTGTTGCAATTAGCTCAAGGCACAAAACATTGTTTTGTATGCATGGATAGACACTAGCCTCAAGTTCTATATAACATCTAAAGCAGGGCCAGTGAGGTGGCTCAGCAGGTGAAGGTGCTTGCCCCAAGCCTGATAATCTGAGTTCTATTCCCAGGCCCCATATGGCCAAAGCAGAGAACAAACTCCAAGTTATACTCTGACCTCCTGTTGAATGCCATGTCCGTGTGCTCTCCCCCGACAAAATATATAATGTAATACAATCTGAAACAGTGTTTTTAAATTCAGCGTATACTTTCTCAGGGCCTTTGTGCCAAGCACTGTGTCCTGAAAAAGTCTCATATACCAAATGGGACTAAGAAATAATGACTTATATCACAGGAGAAACTTGGTCATCCTCCAGTTTTCCAAAGCTACTCTGACACAGTTCTACCCTAGATGATCATGCATTCTGTTTCAGCATAGATTTTTCTCACTGACTTTTGTTTTCCCAAGTAAGGAAAGTGGTCATTAGACACATAATAAGAATTCAATAATCTTCATTTAATTTATTAACTAATTAATTACTTTGGAGTTTTTGAGTTAAGGTCTCACTATACAGACCAGGCTGGCCTCAGTCTCAGATCTACCTGGCTCTGCCTCCTGAGTATTGGGATTAAAGGCATATGCTACCACACATGACCGTGTTCCTTTTATTTTTAAGTTAGGCTGCCATGTAGCCTTGCCTCTAACTCACTATGTAGACAAGGTCAACCAAGAACTTTTGATCTGACTGCCTCCACCTGGCTTCTATGCAGTGTTAGAGATCAAACCCAGGGAAGCCCTGTACTCACTGAGCTACATTCTCAGACCCTGACAGTGCTTCAGTTTCTGAACTATATCCCTAAAATTGAAGCCAAGATAAGATCCTGTGTTATCAGGTATTTGTTTAAGGCGTCTGAAAACAAGCCGCATTTATCTGAGTTCTAAGTTCTTATTTCCTATTTTTACCTAATCTATATGGCAAATTAAGAAAACAGTACGATGCAGAGCATGGTGGTGAACACCTTTAATCTCAGCACTGCCAAGGCAGAGGAAGGCAGATCTCTGAGATCAAGGCCAACCTGGTTTCCATAACGAATGCCAGGCCAGGAATGTCCGTACAAAAGGACTGAAAACAATAAAGAAAAAAAAAAAAAAGAAAAAGAAAAAAGAAAGAAAGCAGTATGTTTGCTTCCTCTGCTTCCCAGTAAATCATTTAGAAGTCCATCTAGACATCTGCTTTTTCTGTTTCCCATGCTTAGAAAGATACTTAGGAGTTACCTTTGAATACACTCAGGGCACAGCATATTATCTTCTGTTCCTGGGGATGGAAAAATACAGGCTGGCAACAGGAAGAGAGAAATCATTCTTGTGTGAGTGTCTGGGACCCAGGTCTGACCCGCATGAAACTTCAGGCGAACCCAGCCTTCGATATCTGCAGGGAGCAGTCTGCCATGGACTACACACCACCTGACCCCTGGAGACAAGAACAAGCAAAAAGAAGTGGCAAGGTCAGGATAGCTCTGCACACAGCCTCTCAGCAATCTACTCTCTATTTTGCTACCTCACATCCTCCTCAAAATCAAGTGAACACAAGGCATGGAAACCTAGGCCAGATGACAAAGTTTCTAGCTCACATTATGTGGAACAAATCATAGGCACCTTCTACAGTGCATGCTTTGTGCTCAGGATTTTGCTAAGTGGTTTACAGGCATTGATACATTTATTACTAATACTTATCTTCTCTACTTTTTCCTTTCTCCCTCCCACTCCCCAGTGCTGGCGATGAAATCCAGGTCCTCATGTATGCTAAGCCAAGCATGGGTACGGACATTCTGACTCAGCCCATCTGACTGACAAATCAGAGAAACAGTCTCATTCACAACTGCCTCAGTAATAAAATAAATAAATAATAAACAAACTTTATACCAAGCAAGTGATTAATCGATTAACCAAGAAAGCGATAAATCTTACTGAAGACCTGTACAATGAAAACTTTAAAATCCTGAAGAAAGAAATTGGAGAAGATATTAAAGGATAAATAACTAATGCTGTGAAAATGGGTCTTCCCAAAAGCAGCCTAGAAATTCAATGCCATCCCTATCAAATTTTCAGTGTCATTCTTCACAGAAACTGGAAAAAAAAAAAAAGTAAAAATATATGGATCAAAAAAGAACTTGAGAGCCAAAGCAGTGCTGAACTACAAAGATGATGCTGAAAGCATCAGTTCAAGTCACACAACAGAGCCATAGTGACAAAAATCACATGGTACTGGCACGAAACCAGATATATAGATCAATGGAACAGAAAACCCAGACGAAATAAACCCAGGACTCTACAGCCACTCGATTTTTGAGGAAGAGGCCCACAGTGGAGAAAGACAATCTCTTCAACTAGTGGTGTCTGGAAATTTGGATACCATGTGTAGAAGAACAAAAACTAGATCTGTGTACAAAAAAAATCAATTCTAAATGGATAAAAGACCTTAAAGGTATATATCTAGGCTTCTGAAACAGTCAGAGAAAAGATTGCCAATGTATTGAAATAGGCAAGTGTTTTCTTTCTGAATAGAAAACCAGTCATTCAAGAAATAATGCTCACAATGGACAAATGAGACCTCACAAAATTAGACCCTTTCTGTACAGCAAAGGAAACAGTTAATGGAGTTAAGAGACAGCCTACAGATTGGGAGAAAACGCTCATTGCTAGCTTTTCATGTGACACAAAACTGCCATCTAGAACATGCAAAGAGCTCAAAGAACTAAAACAAGAAAGCAGAAAGCACAACAAATAAATGGGCTAATAGTGACTATTCTCAAAAGATGAGATACAAATGGCCAGTAAGCATATAAGAAATGTGAAACCTCACTGACCAGAAAAATACGAATTAAAACTACACTGACATTTCATCTTACCCCAGTGAGAATGGGAATCAGTAAGAAAACACAGTACTGGAGAGACATGGACAAACAGAGTCCTTATAGACGGCTGTGGGAATGTAAACTAGGCATGTCACTGTGAAGTCAGTGTGGAGGTTTCTCCAAAACGAAGACATGTACTGTATGACTCAGCTATGCCTCTCCTGGGTATTTCTTATAGTACTGCAAGTCAACATATCACAGATGTGCTTGTACAGTAATGTTTATTATTAAACACTATTCACAATAGCTAAGTTATAGAACCAACCTAGGTATTCCTCAACAGAATAGTAGTAAAGAAAACACGGTTTACATACACAATGGAATTTTTTGATTCATAAAATAATGAAGTTACATAATCTGGGACAAAAGGGAGTTGTGACTGGAGATAATTGTCACTTTCAGAAAGATGATTAGTATGCTTTCTTTCATTTGCAGGGGCTAGGCTTTTTAGACACATCAAATCACATACATACAGATGATGTGAAGGTAGAAATGAAACTGTCTAGTGGACAAAGGGGAAAAATATGTGGAAGAAGAGGATGGGAAGGATGTGCTGAGCGTACCATGTATACTGCTATGAAAATCTATAAGCACATTAAAAAGCAGGAGTTGGAGATTTAGCTCAGTAGTGAAGTCTCTCCCTAGGAAGTTTAGGCCTTGGGTTCACTTTATTATTCTTATTTTTTAGAATTTATTTTATTTTTAAATTATGTATCTGTGTAGGTATGTGTATGTGAGTGGAGTTGCTTGCCAGAGGCCAGAGGGTCATATCCCTCTGGAGTTGGAGTTACAGGTGATTATAGCCACCCACCCTGAGTGCTGGTAACAGAACTCAGTCCTCACAAGAGAAGTTCATGCCCTCAACCTCTGAGCCGTCTACTAGTTTCTAAGTTTATTTCTTTAAAAGAGAAAAAACCAGATATGAATGTGTTTGTTTAAAAGTACAAGGAGGTCACGTGTGGTAGTGGCAAGCTTGCAATCCTAGTACTAGGGTCCTGGGACAGGATGATGGCCAAGAGATGGAGACCAGCTTGAGCTACAGTGAGACTATCTCAGACTAAGAAAACTCAGCCAGGTGTGGCCTGCACCTTTATAAGTCCAACACTGTGAAGTACAGACAGGAGAATCAGGAATTCACAGCCCATCTCAGCTACACAGCAAGTCTGAGGCTAGCCTGGGTTACATGAGACCTTGTCTTGAAAGAGAAAGAGAGAAAAGAAACAGGGGTTCAGAGCACAGCTCAGGAGTAGTGTTTTCATGCTTATGAGGCCCTGGGCTCAATGCTTAGCACAAAGGGGGAAAGTGTTTAGGACCTATGATCTCTGAGACTACTTGTCTGTGTGTGGGTGTGTTGCTAGAGTTGAACCCTGGGCTTTGCCTGGTACCAGCCTTGTTGTGGATGTTGGTTAGCTGTCGTGTGGGTGCTGGGAATTGAACACAGATCCTCTGTAAGAGCAGACAGTGCTCTTAACTGCTGACCCCATCTCTCCAGTCCCAGTAGCCCCAAAGTTTTTAGAAAGCAGGGCTTAAGCCAAGTAACTTGCAGAGGCTATGGAAAAGCAGGGATTTAGAGCAATACTCTTCCTCTTATGCACTATGGTCCCAGATATTATAGACCAGTGGTAGCATATACTTAGCATGTATAAGGTCCTAGGTTCAATCTGCACCAAGGAAGGAAGGAAGGAAGGAAGGAAGGGAGGGAGGGAGGAAGGAAGGAAGGAAGGAAGGAAGGAAGGAAGGAAGGAAGGAAGGAAGAAAGAAAGAAAGAAAGAATTGAAGGAAGGAAGGAAGGAAGGAAGGAAGGAAGGAAGGAAGGAAGGAAGGAAGGAAGGAAGGAAGGAGAGAGGAGGAAGGGAAGAAAAGGCAGAGGTTGTTTTAGTCTTGCAGTAATATCAACCATGATCCTACAGAGCAGTACTCACACCAGAAGTTTGGTCTTACCAACGGTTTTAGGCAAAAAAGCCTCCTCATTGGTGGGAAGGGGACAATTATTCACAGCCAGGGGCTGGGTAGCTTTTGCAGCAACTCTTCCCCAAGCTGCTAAAATGGATGCCTGGGCTGAAGTTTCCACTTCAGCTATATTAGCTGTTTTTTTACTTTTCCTGTTGCAACTTTCCCGAGACCTGGGTTCTTTGCATGTCTTCATTCTGGCCTCACGTGATGTCCTAGGAATATCCTGAAAATGAAATAAGTGTTTAGAAGTGCTCGTGCCAGAAAGACTTTGGTACCAAGTTTGTGAGTGTTCATCCTGGCCTGTTCATCCTGGTAGCCTAGGCTCTCAGGCACGTATCATCATGCCCAGTTATTGTACCCAGTTTAAAAAACAATGCAAACAAAAAAGTGGGGTATTGGGTGCTCTTGCAGAGGACCAGGGCTTGCTTCCTAGTGCCTACAAGGTGACTAACAACCATCCATAACTCCAGTTCCAGGAGATCCAGTGTTCTCTACTGGCTTCCACAAGCATTGTACACATGGATGTATTTATATTATTCAAGCAAGACACTTATATACAAAAAAATAAAAATAAATCAAAACATTTTTACTTTAAGGTGGGAATGGTGGCACACCCCTTTAATCTCTGCACTCGGGAGGCAGGGGGATCTCTGTGAGTTCAAGGCCAGGTCTGCATAGTGAGTTCCAGGCCAGTAGAGGCTACAGGGAAACCCTGTCTCAAAAACACCAAAAAATAATTTTTTTTAAATTTTAAGGTAAGGTTGTGGGACAGTTGCTGTTAACTACTGAGCAGAGGGGTTGGGTTCTACTAAAAGTCCTGCAATGTACAGGACACCCTTTGAAACAACAAAACAAGGCAAGCTGAATGGGGCAAGCAGGTCTGTAATTCCAACTTCTGGAGGGAAATTGTAGGTTCAAGTCCTGCTGGAACAACTTACTGCCATTCATGTCTGTAATACTGGCTGGCACTTGGGAGGTAGAAGCAGAGGGGTCTAGGGCTCAAAATTGTCCTTGGTTACATCGGGAGTTCTAGGCCAACCTAAGCTCTCCCCAACTTTTCCTCAAAGCAAATAATGATAGCCAGAATTCAAGGCCCAGAGCCCACTGAAAGGTGGAAGGAGAGAACCAAGGCCACAAAGTTGTTCTCCGATAACCAGTCACACTGTCCCCCACTCTTGCATACATGTAAGAATATTAATTAAAAGCAAAGCAACTGTCTTCAAGGCAAGGTTCTATATAGAAATGTTAACAGGGTAAGGAGTTCCATAGTGAGCCCACATTCACTCACATATTTTTGTTCAGGATATGCGTGTCTCAGGAGTCTCAAATAAACCTCTATTTTCTAAGAAAAATAAAAGGGAAATAACATTAAAAACTGAACATGGTTTGCACACATTGCACACAGCAGCGAATCCTAGCAGGGCACTCACCTCGCCATCTGTACTCAACTTAAATTTTTGACACCAGTCCCGAAGAGTGTTTCTGGACACATTATTAATCGGAGGCAGGATGTCTGGCACAGGAAGGGCTGGTTCCTTGAGTCTGGGTCTTCGAGAGGGTTTCTCTTTCGGAGAGTGAACTGAGAAGAGAATGGAACCAACACAGGGGTTTTGTTGGTGGCGGTGATGGTGTTGGCTTTGAGACAGGGGTCTTCCTGTGGAGTGCTGGCTAACTGGAACTCGCTATACAGCCCAAGATCCTTGAACTCTGTTTCTGCCTCTACTCTTGAGATTAACAGCTCAAAATAATGTTTGATGCCCAAGATCCCACAGTCATTAGGAGACCTAGGACTCATATCTATACTTAGATTCAAAAGATCATGCTTTTTATGTAAGCATCTTAGTGCACTATCATTATTGCCCTCAACAACCTTCTGAGAAAATCCACTTGATATCCTGTGTCTAGACTTTGGGACTAGGGATAGAGCTCAGTATATATATATATATATATAATGTGCCTGCCTGAGGGCAGAGTTTCATCCCTAGCACCACAGAAACTGGCTGTGGTGGCACAAACTTCTAATTCAAGCCCTTGGAAGGTAGAGGCAGGATGATCACTGGAAGAGGGAGAGGCAGGTGGATCTCTTTAGATCCAGGCCAGTCTGTTCTACACAGTAAGTTCCAGGCCAGCTGGAGCTACAGAAGGCCTTATCTCAAAAAAGACTAAAATAATAAATAGATAATAAATGTATGTCTAAATGCTAAACAAAATACCAGCTGTTTCTATAGCTCTACATAAAAAGAACCACCCCTAAACTCTACCCCCAAATCAGCAAAGCTCTGGCATTCTGCTTATCTAGTTTTCTCTATATCCTGCATCCCATGACTCTGAGTATACCCATGACACCTTGCTCAGAAAGGCTGAGAACAAAATAAGAGCTACCAAAAGGGTCTGGAGAGGCACTGGCTGCTCTTTTAAAGGGCTGAGATTCAGTTGCCAGAATCCACTTGGTACCTGGCAACAGTTTATAACTCTTTCAGGGTATATGATGTTATCTTCTGGCTTCTGTAGGCATTACATACACACGGTGCACTTAGATGCAGGCAAAACACTCATACACATAAAATGAAAAAATAAAGCTGGGTATGGTGCCACACAGGAGGCAGAGGCAGGCACATCTGTCAGTTTCAGGCTAGCCTGCTCTACATAGGGAGTTCCAGGTCACCCAGTGAGTGCTACACAGTGAGACCCTGTTCAAAAAAACTAAAAACTAAATTTAAAAAGTCACCAGATACATTTTTAAGTACAAGGATTCATGTTGCCTGTGTTACCCTCACTGAAGATGGAGATGAGGATGACCTGGAACTTCTGCTTTTCCGGATTCTAACTAGGGAGTGCTGGGATAACAGGCATGCACCACCCCACTCACTCACCAAGAAAACTATAAATTATTTAACCTTCATAAGAAGCAAGATGCAGTAACCTTAAAAAAAATCTGAGCAGGGCAAGGTGTGGCATGCCTTTAAATCCAGCCCTGAGGAAGCAGAGGCAGGCGGATCTGTGAGTTCAAGACCTCCCTGGTGCATTCCAGGTCAGTTGGGGCTATAGGGAGACCCTGTCTCAAAAAAAAAAAAAAAAAAAAAAAAGAACCTTTTTATGTCTTTATTTTATGTGTATAAGATTTTTGCCTGCATGCCTATATTAAGTGCACACCTGCTATGTGTATGCACGCAGAGACCAGAATATCTGGCATGGATCCCCTGGAACTGGAGTTAGGGATGGTTGTCAGTCACCATGTGGTTGATGGGAACCCAATCCAGGTCCTCTGCAAGAGCAGCCAGAGCACTAAGCCATCTTCCCCCAATTAGTACCTTTTTGAATGGCAGCCCTGAGGATCAAACTTGTGGTTGAGACACATTCCACATCGACCCCTTAACTTCATTTTTCAGAAATGCTCGCGTTTTACAGAGTTGGGGGCTTTTTTTCTTTGGCTGGTTTCTGAAACAGCATCTCCCTATAACAACCGCTGGCCTGGAACTTACTGTGTAGACCACTTGGCTCTGTCTGCCTCCAGAGTGCTGGGATGCCACCACACCCAGCAGGGCTGGGAATCTAAAAATCTCTCTCTGTCTCTCTCTCTTTCTTTCTCTCTCTCTCCCTCCCCTCTCTGTTTGAGGCAGGGTCCCCTCATAGTCCCAGCAAGTCTGGAACTCTCTATGTAGAACAGGCTGGCCTACATCTCAAAAAAATCTGCCTTCCTCTGTCTCTTGATTAAAGGTGTGCACCACCATGCCCTCTTAACAGTCAAGTTTAAGGGGTTGTACAGTTACTAACAGGACAAAAAAAACTACTTTTTCTGGATTTTTCTAGAGTTAGTAACTGAGCAAGTTCCACCGAATACCTGTGATGTTTTGCCCAGGATTCTCAAGTTTGAGATTTCCCATTGATGAAATGTTTGATTCCATTAGATGTTCTGTGATAGGCTCCTCCATCACTGGGACCAGTGTTAAAATCACATTTTCCTCATCCAGTTCCTCCTTTTCACAGTTCTAGAAAGAGAAGCTCAGTCAGTAATTCTCATTTGATAGCACAGAACTAAACTACTTTCCTTCAAGGTATACCTAGAGTCTGTTTCCCACCGGCAGTGTTTTAATGTTGGGATGAACGAGTGACAATATGGAAATGCCAGTAAGAACGGCTGACAGGCAGCTCTGGAAGGTGCTTTCTGTCCCACTGCAAATTGCCTTAGTTTTCCTATTTTACAAACGACAAACCCAGTCTCAGAAATCAGAGTCCAGTCCTTAACTTGCTTTTCCCTTTAGTTCTTAAAGATTTGTCCAGGCCCCTCCCCTGCCCCCACAGAAAGCCCAGTCCCTTCATTTTCAATCTTGAATTAGTGAGTTTTGCATTTGTATAGCACCTTTTCAAAGTACTCCAGACACGGATTCACTTTTGTTAACTTAAAAAGCAAAAACATTGACATTATTGGTGGGCATCACTCCACTCCGGAGACAAACTGGGGCCTAAAGCAGTCGTGACTCCCGCAGCCACAGACCCAGTGCAGGCAGGTTCTGTCCTATTGCCTGGTACAGTGACCCCTATAAATACACTAATATTTTTTTTATTTAGATTCTCATCTGGTCCTGGATCACTCCATCCAAGTTTAGAAACCCATCACTGACAGTTTGTCTGGCATTGGGAGTAATTAGGAACTGGTTACTTCTTACTAGGAAGGGGGGTTGGGGGAGGAAAATTTGGCTACTTTATTTTTTTAAATATGATTTATCCAAAATGATCCATTTCCACTTAATCTTAGCTCTCCTTTCTTCAGTTTTTACTTGTTCAGTTGCAGTACCTCTTGTCCTTGCCACAATATAAATGTTTCCTCCATTTTACTCCCAGAAAACACATAGTGTCATGTAAAAGAAAAGTAACAATCCATTTGCAAAGAGAAGGTTACAAAATGGAGGTTCCCAACACCCGGAAACTAGTTCCTAGCAAGAAGGAAACAGAGACATAGGAAGACTAAAAAGAAACTCAGCGAGGAAATTAACTCCATTTAAACAAACAAACAAACAAACAACAAAAAACAAAAAACAAAAAAAACAAAAAAAACTTACCTTCTCCACGTTATAATCCAAGTCTGACATTTTCAGGACTGCCTGGAAGAAAACAATGCGAGCAAAGATAAGGATATCTGCAGCCCACGGTTCTTCACCAGAGAGTTCCGACCTCTTTTATAGGTAAATGCCTCCTTCTACTTCCTGTTACCTACAGGAGCTCCTTCCCCTCCTTCTCCCCCACCTCTAGTGATTTGACAGGGATTTTTTTTTTTTTTTCCAGTTTTATTCCTCTCAGGACCCGATCTTGTCCAGTAGGAGGCAGCTGAACTGTTAAGCAGTTTTAAGTAAAAAAGCCCTATTGAAAAATTCTGACTTTTGAGCTAGGTGGTCTGGCGCATGTCTGTTAACCCAGTGCTCCGGATGCAGAAATAGAGGCAGGAGGGTCATGACCTCTAGACCAGCCTGGGATACACAGCATGACCCTGCCTAAAATGATAAGCACCAGCAATCCCAGTACTAGAAAGGCTGAGCCAGAAATGTGTTCAGTTTCAGATCTGCCTGGGCTATGTGGTGACCTGGTCTTTAAAAAAAAAAAAAAAAGAGGTAAGGTAAGAAAGGAAGGAAGGAAGGAAGGAAGGAAGGAAGGAAGGAAGGAAGGAAGGAAGGAAGGAAGGAAGGAAGGAAGGAAGGGAGAAGAGGAATGGTTAAGGCAAATTTTACGTTCAGTTTATTGAGGAATTGACTAGAAATCTAAATTGTGAGGCCCCACCCTATTATCTCCTGAATAGTTCCTTGGAGGTATATCCCAGGAATCTGTACTTCCATAAGCCCCTCAGGTAGTTCTTTAGCTGCTTACAATGGTTAGTTCAGGATTTGCCAGAAACAGCTTTGGAGATAAGCAGATAAAAACAGGTGACACTGGCTCCTCCCTTCTAGGGTAGAAATGGAATAGTGGGGGCTGGAGAGGCTCCATCTTCAAGAGCCCTGGCTGCTGGTTGCAGAGGACCCTGATTCAGTTCCCAGAACCCACATGGCAACAAACAACCATTCATAACTCCAGTTCCAGGGCGATACGCTCATACATGTAATTAAAACTCTTTTTAAAAGAAATGGTATAGTGTTGAGTCTAGGTCAGGAAAGAACTCCTACTCTTGTGGGAGCTGCATTTTGACTGAGAAAGGTAAAACTGATGGCCTGAGGTGTCTAAGAGCCTTAGGCTGGGGCAGGTTCAACTGAGAATCTGACTTCATTAGCACACTCCCCTCACACTGTTTGTCATAAAGTATTTTTGTTTTCTGTTTTTCTGCACTTTAAGAATATATCATGGGAAACCAGATATGTAGAAAAACAGTATAATGAAGAATTCCCATTTACATACTATATAGCTTAATCTTAAGCCTTATCCCCTGATAATTAACAACTTTGTGTTTTCATACCATAAATACAAGAGCTCTTTCATATAAAAATGAGCCAGGCATGGTGGTACACACCTTTAATCCCACCGTGGTAGGGGTGAGGGGAACAGACATGACAGGATAAGAAGACACAGGATGGGAGTGGCAGTCGTGGGTAGACACAGACTCCAGCATTTCCAGCATTTAGGACGAGAGTAGTGGCTCACACCTTTAATCCCTGCACTTGAGGGAGGTAGGTGCATCTCTGTGAGATGGAGGTCAGTCTAGTCAACATAACTAGTGAGTTCCCCCCACAAATCATTAATTAATACTGTCTATTCAAAACTATTCAAATATCCAGCCACATTTAAAATTCCAATTATTTTATATATTTTTTTCAGTTCTCTAGTTATCTTTTTCTGGGGGTTTCACTGCATTGAGACAGAGTGTCTGATTTTATATGCCAGACTGTCCTTGGACTCCAGAGTATGTGATCACTGGCAGGAGTCACCACACCAGGCTCTTTCTGTTGTTGTTCCTCTCAGGTTTTGGAATTTAGGAAAGTGTGGTGGCACACACCTTTAATCTCAGCATTTGGGAGACAGAGACAGGCGAATCTCTGTGAGTTCCAGGCCAGCCATGTCTACAAGGCGAGTTCCAGGAAAACCACCCTTAAATAGTGACACTCTGTCTCGAAAACAAACAACAAAGACTTATTTTATTTACTTTAAATGGTCAAAGTGTTCTGTTTATTATTCCCTTCTGCTTGGCTTTGGTTTATTCTTCTCTTTTTCTATACATAAAAATGAAGAAAATGGTGCCTTGTTAGCACAGTAGGTAGCTTGCCAGTCTCAGAAAAAAAATTGAGTCAAGTTCTCAAGTAGTACAGGCTAGTCAGTTTGCTAGGTATCCAGGGATGGCCTTGAGCTCCTGATCCTCCTGTCTCCACTTGGCAAATGCTAGGATTACAGGCATCAAAGCCTGACTCACTTGTAAAAATCTTTTTGAATCAAGATCCAACTAAGGTTTACATACTGGTTACCTGATATGTATTCAGATTTCTCTTTAATCTGTAAATTCTCTTCCCTCTTAATTTCTCTTACAATTTATGATCTTGGATGTTATTTTTAAAAGTGTATGAAAGGGACTGGAGAGATGGTTCAGCAGGGGACCTAGATTTGGTTCCCAGCTCCCATGGCAGACCAGTCAAAACTGCCTCTAGTTCCCAAGGATCCTATGCCCTCTTTTGGCCTTCGTGGCCACCAGGCATGCAGCTGTGGCACTCACACATGCACATTTTTTTTTTTTTTTTTTGAGACAGATTCTCCTTGTAACCCCATCTGGCCTAGAACATACTATGTAGACCAGCCTGGCCTTGAACTCATAGAGATCCACTTGCCTCTTCCTCCTGAGTTACATAAATATTTTTTTTTTTTAAAACTGCACGAGGGCTGGGCATCTAGCTCATTGGGAAAGGGCTTCTGTAGCATGCAGAGCCAAGTCAGACTGCCAATATCACAAAAGGAAAAACAGAATTTCTTGTCTGGATTTTGCTAGTTTCACTGTTCATTTAGCCTCTCCACTCTGCATTTACTATTAACAATTTAAGGTTTTCTTTGGTGTTTCTGAGACATGGTCTCCCTGTAGCCCAGTTTGTGCTACAAAGTTATTTCTGGGTCAGTCTGGGTTACATAGTGAGACCTTGTCCAAAAAGACAAACAAAACATCCAAGTAAATTAAAACAGAAACTTTAAGAGGGGTCTAGAGATATGTCTCATGGGTTAAGAGCACCGTGGTTCATGCTTGTAATTACAAAGCTTGAGAGGCCCAGGCAGGAACAGCTAGTGTTTAAAACCAGCCTAAGATACATAGCAATAGCAATAACTAGTCTCAAAACAAAAACGATTATAGGTCTGCATCATCACAGCTGGTCTATGCAGTGCTGGAATGTTAGAACCCAGGGCCCAGTGTATTGAGACAGTGTCTTACACTATAGCCCAGGCTGGCTTCAAACTTAGCAATCTTTCTACCTCAGCCTCCTGAGTGCTGAGATTACAAGCAGCAGCAACCACATGTAGCCTAACATGATTTTTTACAATTGTTTATATATATTTTAAGGCAGGATCTTGGTGTATAGCTGACTGACCTGTTATTCACCACCTAGCCCTGGTTAGTCTCCAACTTCCAGCAGTTCTATCTCAGCCGTCCAAGTGCTAGGATTAGAGGCCTGCACTATTAAGATTATGTGATTTTATTGATATTGTTCATTGTTTGTCTGAGGTGGTCTTGCTGTGAAGCCTTGGCTGGGCTTTTAAAAATCCCTATTAGCGATAATGGTAACTTCTTTCGTTTAGGTTTATAAGCATTTCTTTCATTTTCCTGAACATAAGCAAAGATGGTGGGGCATTGGGTAATCATCCACTGTTTGATTCTAATTTTCTGCCCTTGCTAGCTTGAACAAAAGGATGTCCAGAAAGGGGCTTTACTCTTATGTGGAACCCCGTCATTAGGAAACTCCACAAATGCCTTGATTCCTCTCTCCTCTGCCATTACAACTTGAGTATTTCTACCTGGCTCAGTACTGGCTATTACCTCTAGCCAAGGCTCATCCCAGCAATGAGTTTGCCCCATCTCCTGGGAGCCTTGCTAGGATGTTATATCCTGAGCCAGGGGAAAAGGTGCCCAATGCAATGAATTCTTACTGATTCATTATTACATTTGAGTCCCTTAGATCAATTGCTCTCATAGTCTATTAGGAATTACTCTGCCAATACATGCTAGCTAGTGGCTGCAGATCCTCTGGAATGTATGTTCTCTCCTCTGTTGCCAGCCCAGAACTTTCTCAGCTAGTTATCCTGGAATTCAGTTCTAACTTAATTGGCCTCATCCTGGAAGGGGACCTGGAAAGAATTTTTGAGAACAGCATCTGTTGCCTTGAGGGAGAGGGGCCTGGGCAGCATCTTCCAAGACAGGAATCAAGCCAGTGCTTATTGCAGAAAGACTACTGTAAATTCTGGGAACTGACAGCAGGCTACAAAGTCAACACTCTCAGGAATATCCATCCCATGTCCTCACCCTGTATTTCAGATTCCAGATATTTTCAACCAGGTTGGTGACCTTACTATAACTTTATTTTATTTTTGGTCTTTTTGACCTACACGGGCCTTGAACTCACTCTAGCTTGGGCAAATCTTGAACCTGTGATTTTCTCCTGCATTAGCCTCCTGAGTAGCTGAACTTACAGGTCTGTACCACCAGCTGAGAATCACTTTTTCTTTACTTTCTTAATTATTCTGCCTTCACTGTTCATCCGTATATAAGCTAACACCTCTTGGTAGAATAAACACATCCTCACTGGGCATGCTAGGCAAGTACTCTACCATTGAATATCCTAAGCCTTCTTACTTTTTTTTTTTTTTTTAATTTTTTTGAGGCAGGGTCTCCCTGTAGATCAAGCTGGCTTCAATCTAAGAGATCTGCCTGCCTCTGCCTCCGAGTACTGGAATTAAAGGCATGGGCCACCACACCTGGCCCTTTTTTACTTTTTTAATTGTTGGGTTTGTTTTAGATAGAGTCTCATGTAGCCCAGGCTAACCTCAGACTCTCTAGGGATTGGTTTTGTATTCCTAATGCTCCTGCCTCCACCTTCCAAATGCTGGGATTACAGGCATGTGTCACCATTTTTTAAAATATCTTATTTATTATTATTTTATGTGCATGAGTGTTTTGTCTGCATGTATATAGGCCATGCAAAAGGTGCCATGCAAAGCCTGTGAAAGTCAGAAGAGGGAGTTGGATCCCCTGGTACTGGAGTTTCGGATGGTTGTTAGTCACTATGTGTGTGCTGGTGTTCTTAACTGCTGAGCCATCTCTCCAGTCCTAATGCCACCACTTTCAGACACCGTTCTTGCTAAGCAATTTAAAAATAATTTGTGAGAATTCATCTCCCTCTGCTTCCTAACTGTAGATGTAATGTGATCAGCTGCCTCAAGCTCCTGTCACATAACTTCCCACCGTGATGGATTATACCCTCAATCTGTGTGTGAGCCAAAGGAAACCCTTCTTTTCTTTTGTCAGGGTGCAGTGAGCATCTCATCCTGAGAGCTGAGGCACTCTCACAGGAAGATGCCTAGGAAGAGAAGAAAAGGATAAGTGTGATCCAAATGGACCACTGCAGTGTCTGAAAGGGAACCTCAGAATGGAGAAGACACACGCACCTTCCTCCTTCCTTCAGAGACATTAGTCACTAACCAGGAAAAATCAAAATCAAGCAGTTGGCTGCAAGCTCAAAAAGCTACAACCCCAAATTTACCACCAAATGATCTTTCTACAGGAACAACCTTAAAGTAGAAGCAAAAAGCTTGGGCCTTTTCTCAGTCCAGGAATTTAAACCCAGTTTTGAACTTGCTATCCATGACTTTAGATACTACTAAACTGTAGGCCTCGCTTTCTTACTTATGGAATGGGAAAGAAACAATTAAAGCCTGATAATGTACTAATCTACATAAAGTGTTAATCTCAGTGCTGGACCCAGAAAAATGTCGTTTTCTGGATGCCTAAAAAAATTGTTTTTTTCTCCAGGGATGGTTGCGAATGCCTTTAATCCCAGCACTTGGAAGGAAGAGGCAGGCAGATCTCTAGGAGTTCAAGGCCAGCCTGGTCTTCATAGTGAGTTCCAGGCCAGATGGGGCTACAGGGAGACCCTGTCTCAAAAAAAAAAAATTGTAGAAGGCTAGTGGTGTATATTAGGGTTCTCTAAAGTAGAATTGATTATATATATATATATATATATATATATATATATATATACTATACATATATAATATATGTATATATTTATATTGGATTAGTTTACAGTATAGAGTCCAACAATGGCCGCACCACACTGGAGAGGCTCAGAATCCGGTAGTTGCTCAGTCCAGGAGGCTGGATGTCTCAGCAGTCCCAATCTTGTTCTGAAGGCCTGATGGATTCCTGGAGGTCTGCTAGGCTTCAGTATGCATTAGGATTTGAAGAAGTTGGTCACAGAAGCTAGACAAAATCACCAGTGACAGAGAAAGCAAGTAACAAAAAGCAAAAGCTCCCTTCTGCCACCACCTTTTATATGGGCTGGGCTGCCTTAGGGTGGCTCTTCCAGCTTCATATGATCCAATCAATAAAGTCTCTCTCTCTCTCTCTCTCTCTCTCATTTCAGTTAATTCCAGATCCAGTCAAGTTGACACCCAGGATTAGTCATCACAGCTAGGAATGTAGGTCGCTAGAGAGCTTGACTAGGGTACACTGAGCTCTTGGTTTGACTCCCACTACTGAATAAAATGGGCATGGTGACCCATATCTATAATCCCAGTACTCAGGAAGTGGAGACAGAAGGATGGGAAGTTCAAAGTCACCCTCATAAGCACAGTAAGCCCAGACTAGGGGAAAACCTTTTAAAAAGTTGCTAGAAGGCTACGTGTGGTTGATCTTCAATCGGTCTTAACACTTGGGAAGGGAGAGGTAGGTAGATTTCTGTGAGTATAGGTACACACCTTTAATCCCAGCACTCAGGAGGCAGAGGCAAGCAGATCTCTGTGAGATCATAGCCAGCTTGGTCTCCATGGAAAGTACCAGGCCAACTGCGGCTACGGAGTGACCATGTCTAAAATATGAAAATGAAAATTAAGAAAAGTATAAAAAAACCTACAAAAATACGAGGGCCAGGGATGTATCTCAGTGCTTGCTCAGTATGCGGCAAGACCCTTGGGTTGAAACCCTACTACTGAAAAGGAAAAAAAAAAAAGGTAATTGTTTTTAAGCATGAGAACGTAGATCCATTAAAAAAAAAAAAGGAGGGAGCGAGTGGCTGGAACAATGGCTCAGTGGTTAAGAAAACGTTTTGCTCTTCCAGAGGACCCCAGGTTCTACATGGGGTGGCCTTACAACTGCCTGTAACCTCAACTCCAGGGGATCTGACCATACCCTCTTTTGGATCCCATAGGCACCCCCACACATCCTACATCCACAAAAATACACACATAAAAATAAATAAAAATTTTTAAAAAGAACAGTGAGAAAGAATTTCCAAGATAGGGGGGGGTTCCAATAAAGGAGTACCCTAAAACTATTTTAGAGGGGATTAAAGTTTAACATTAGCACAAGGGTCAGGCATGCTGGCTCACGCCTTTAACCCCAGCACTCAGTGACTGGCAGAGGCAGAGGATCTCTGAATTCAAAGTCAGCTTGATCTACACAGCCAGTTGGGGCTACAGGGGAAACCCTGTCTCAAAAAAGACAAAAAAAAAAAAAAAAAAAAAAAAAAAATTACACAGGGAACAGAAAACAGCATTCAGCAAAGGCATTTTTTTTCTCACGAAGATGTGACTAATCATAGAAAATGTCTAAATATTTAGTAAAGCTTGTAATTACAGTAATAGGTTGTGCAGGGGGCTTTCATCCCCCTTCCTTGTCTTTGGTTTCTCCTGTTTTGGGGGCAGGCTCCCAGGCGAACGACAGGCAACCCTTCTAGTTTTCTGGAGACAAGAAGACAAAGCTTGCCTTGAGACCCAGAAGGTTCCTATTTCGCATGGTTAGGACTCAGCAGCTGCGTGGCACCTGGCACACTACTAAAGTCTTTAAGAAGCACTTTGGAGAAGAGGCTACGGGGACTGTGGATGCCGCAGCCAAGTAACCGAATCACATCAACATCCAGAACACTGGAACTGTAGCAACTGCTGCAGACACGGAAGAAGAGAGCGGAGTGGTGTGGGGAACTCAAGCATGGTCCCAGCCAGGCGCTGGGCATTGTCACTTGGGGGTCACTACTGTCTAGACTGGATGTTTCCAAGTTCTTGGCCTCCTAATCAACAGACCTGTCCTGAGCATGACAGAGCTCAGAAGTACCACATCCTGGAAGAGGGAAGCCATATACATTTCCAGTCAAGAGCCTCAAGGACATGAAGTTTCCCGCAGCTGTCCTTTGAGGTCTGAAGAAAAAAAAGACGTCTTCTACCAAACTCCCGTTGAAATCCAGGGCGTCCCCCACCGTTCTGTCCATTTGGGACATTAATGGCATTGCTTCATCACCTTTGGCAATGCATTACATTGGCATTACATTGCCCCTTATCATGTCTGGAACAAGAAAAGTGCTTGCTGTTCTCCAAGTGTGAAGGGCCCTATGAACTCATCATCTGCCTCTCAGGAAAGCTGGCCCATCAGACACTTGGCATCCTGCAGTATTACCGCCATCTGCTGCAGGAGGAGAGCTGGCCCCTCCTGCACTGTACTCTGCATCCAGGGCGTGTCTGTCAAAGAGCAGATGGAAACTATCCAACATGGTGAGCACATGATAGTGGCCATTCCTGGGTGCCTTACGGATTTGCTTAGAAGAGAAAGGTTAGCTTATCACCTAGATGCCACATCATGAGGCCGACCACATGACTGACATCGAGATCATTTTCTCCTATTTCAAGGGCCAACAGCAGATTCTACTCTTCAGTGGTGCCATGCCAAAGAAGATTCAGAATGTTGCCAAGAGTGCTCTGGTAAAGCTTGTCATTATCAGTGTGGTTGTGCTGAAGCTGCCAGCTTGGCTGTCATCCAGAAGTTGGAGTAAGAGAAAGCACCCCAATCAATGCTTGTCTTTACAGAGAAGAAAATAGGTGATGTCTTCCTGCTGATCAGGGGAGCTGAGACAGAAGCTGTTCATGGGGGCAAAGACTAGAAGGCATGGAGAAAGATCATTGAGCTACTTTAAGAAGGTAAGAAGGATTTCCTAGTGGCTTCAGATGTGGCTTCCAAGAGCCTGGACTTCCCTACCATACAGCATGTCAATTGTGACATGCCTAAGCCCAAGCCAATTGAGAACTACACACACTGAATTGGCCTGACTGGATCCCTGGGGACTGAACTCCAAGCCTGTGTGTTCAGTGAATAAACACTGACTGAGAATCAGCTATGGACTAGAGTACCTTCATCAACAAGGCCTGCGATGAATCAATGGTCATGAGTTGCCATAGCTTCTGCTGTCTACTTGACACAAACCTAGAGTCTCCTCGGGGGAGGGAACCTCAACTAAAGAACTTCCCAGATCAAATTTGTCTGTGGCTGTGGCTGTGAGGCATTTTCTAAACTGTTAATTCATGTAGGAGAGCCTAACCCACTCTTGGCTGTGTCATTCCTAGGCTGTTGAGCCTGGATTATATAAGAAAAGTAGATAACAGCTGGGAGTGGTGGTACACACCTTTAATCCCAACACTCGGGAGGCAAAGACAGGCAGATCTTTGAGTTCAAGGCCAGCACGGACTACATAGCAAGTTCCAGATAAGTCAGAGCTATGTAGTGGGGCTCTTTCTCTCTGCAACCCCGCCCCCCTGGAAATTGAAATTATTGTATAATAACATATTAGTTTGTTCGTTTTTCTTCCCAGCTCTATGTGTTCCAGGGTGGCTTCTCTCTACCTTCCCACATCAACTTCCTGAGGGCTGGGATTACAGATGTGTGCCACTATGCCAGGCTTTTGAAATTTTTTAAAATTTCCTTTATACATTGTGTCGGTGTGTATATGTGTATTCCAAAGTATGCTGTGGAGATCAGAGAACTCGAGGGAGTCGGTTTTCTCTTTCTGTCATGTAGGTCCTAGAGATCAGACTCAGGTCATCAGACTTAGGGGCCAGCACCCTTACTTGCTGAACAATCTCATCATCCCTGAGAAAATTTTTACATCGATTTCTAAGTAATTTACAATCCTTATCCTTTGCGAGGTTTGAGGGGGACATTTGTTTTTGTTTTCAGTGCTGGGGAGTGAACCTTTTTGTCTTCAGTAAACAAACTTTATCAACTATGGGTTTAATCCCTATTCTAGAAGACTATGATACCAGACTTGCATTCAAAAGGCCTTAAGACTCTATCCCTAGTAACCATGAAAGAAAGAAAAGAGAGATTGAGAGGGAGAGAGAGAGGAAGGAGGAGGAGAAGAGGAGGAGGAGGACTTGTTCTGCTTGAAACACCATTTGAATGGTGCCAGCAGGAGAATCAAGACTTCGATGTCATTTCCTACTATATGACACCTTGTCTCATACACCTTGTCTCAAACTCAGAATCTTTACATTATTAAAGGAAAAGATCAAACAATAGCAAACTACGAGGTACATTAGAAGAGATAAGAGGTGTATTAAGTGTGTGAGTGTGCATATTCCAGGCTTTAAATATAACTCCAGTCATGGTTATTTGGCTTGTATGGTAAGCCTTCCCTTTAAATTCAAGTAGGCCCACAGCTTGCAAGTTTATCATGTTGATATCTCCAGAGAGGGCCCTCCAGCCAAACGATAAGGCTCTGGGGTGGGAAGAATTGGGCTAACTAAGGAAGGGAAGGGCAGAGGTGTAAGAGGGGAGGGCGGAGATCAAGGGAGCAAAGGCAGGTCTAGTTTGAAGGTCATTGCTGACTTTTCCTCTGGATGAACCGAGTTCATGGGAAGGTCATGCCGGTCAAGATCTGACTCCAAAGGATAATTCCATGTATTCAGTTGAGTATTTTCCCAATTTAAAAAATGTTTCTAACCTGGAAGTGGATCTGGAAAGAGTTGGGAGAAGAGGGGTGAATATAATTAAAACACTATGTATGAAATTGTGAAATAAAATATTTTTTAAAATTTCACATCTATTAGTTGCTTTTTTCTGTAAATATTCTATCTCAGTAAACAACCTGCAAGTTGTAGAATTTTTAGTTTTTTTAATTTCGATTATTTTATGTATTTATATATTTATTTTTGGTCTTTTGAAAAATTTTTTTGCTTTTGCTTTCATTATTAATCTTTTTTGTTCCTTTTTGAGACAGGGTTACCCTATAACCTCAGCTGGCTTGGAACTTGCCATGTAGACCTGGCTGGCCTCATCTCTGAGATCTGCCTCCTGACTGATGGGATTAAAGGCCTGCAAGATCCAAGTCTCAAAAATAGCCTATCTAGGGCTTGGTGGCACATGCTTTTAACTTTAGCATTAGGTTGTTTCCATTTTCTAGCTATTCTGAAAGGAACAGAAACAAACAGGATTGAGCAAGTATCCCTGCAGTAAGATGTCAAATTCTTTGGGCATATGCCATGAATTGGTCATATGGTATATTTAGTTTTCATTTTTAGAGTTCTCCACGGTGCTTTCATGGGTAGTATTTTTATTTTGTACCATCTACTTATGGATTGCATGCTGCAGTGCATGTATGGAGAACCTGCAGGAGTCAGTTCTCTCTTTCCTTCTCACATATGAGTCCTAGGGATTGAACCAGTTTGTCAGGCTTGGCAATAGGTGCTCTTACTTAAGCCATCTCACTGGCCCAATATCAGTATTTTAAGATATGTTCTCCCTATTATATATAGCCTATAGAACAACCAGTTATCACAGTCAAGAAATTTAACATTGCTATAATATTATATTCATCTCTCATTTAACTAAATATCTCCCAACTCTCCAAAATATCTTTTTTAAAACAGGGTCCCTTGTATCTAACACAGGCATCAAACTTATTAGGTAGCTGAGGCACTCCTGTTGTTACCTCCTTAACTCTGGTTTTACAAGTGTGAAGCAGCACACCCCATTTATGCAGTAGAGCACGGGGATGGAACCCAGGGCTTCCTACATGCAAGGCAAGCACTTTACCAAATGGATTGCATTCTCAATCTCTTTCCCAGTATATATATATTTATCCCAGTACATATGTGTGTGTGTGTGTGTGTGTGTGTGTATATATATATATATATATATATATATATTTTTTTTTTTTTTTTTTTTTTTTTTTTAAGTTTTATTCCTTTTTTGTTTTGTTGAGATAGGGTCTTACTATGTGGTTCTAGCTGCTGGCCTGGAATTTTCTATGTAGACCAAGCTGACCTTGCTTGGTCAGTGATCTTCCTGCTTCAGCCTTCCAAGCACTGGGGCTGACAATGTGAACCATGGCATATGGCTTTTATTACATTTGTGTGTGTGTGTGTGTGTGTGTATGTGTACACATGTACCACACAAGAGCACATGTGTGGAGGTCAGAGTCTTTTTTCTCTGCCATGTGGGTCCCAGGGATTGAACCTCAGGTTACCAGGCTTAGTGGCCAGTTTCCCACGAACTTGCCTCTCAGAGCAAGACTCAGTAATGGTAATATGGTAAGGATTTTATGTAAGAGGGGTAAACAAACCATTTTAGTGGTGCAGTAGTTACTAATTTACTTGGGAGAGAAATTCAGTTTTATTTAAGAATGTAAAAACAAACAAGGAGCCTATTAGGCTCACCTAGTAATTACTAAGACAACAGGTATAATCAGGACTGATTGCTTCTTCATGATTAGATTCACATTATATCTTCCTGGCAAAGCAATTATCCATAATAACTGTTCACTCCCCATTGTATCAGACTAGAGACACACTAGTTTGTACTGTACCTGGTGGTGACAAATTTGAAGTGATTAGATGGACAGACACAAATTTTGGATTTTTATAGTGGTTCTTGGTATCAGGGGTTGAACCCGGGCCTCATATGTGCCAAGGGCTCTAATGCTCAGCTACTTCGGCCCCTTCTATTTTGATGGGAAAGCTCCACCTTGCCGAAATGTAGATACTTACTTAGCATTATTTTAGGCAATTATTTTTAGTGAATTATAAGAAATACTTCCCCATCTCTTTTCCTCTTCCCACCACTCATGACCAGGGTGGGATGCTTAGACATGCTTCCTGCCAGGAAGTGCTTTCCTCACGAAGACACACTGTCTCTGTCAGCAATGGTTTGGCAAATCCAAACTGTTTCAGACCCTACTCTTGGAATCATTCATGTCCTTTTGGAGCCAAGGGGAACTGGAGGGCTGGCTTGGGACAACTCACACCGCCATTCCTACTCTAGTTCACAGTCAGGCACACCACACACCCTTGTGAGCATGGACCTAACCTCATGGCTGGGATTCTAGCGTCCAGATGTAAAAGTGGGGTGCATATCTCACCTTGGCTTCTCCAAGAGCGTGATCAGCACACCGGCCAGCCTCCTGTGGAGTTCATGAGGCACAGGGAGGATTGAGCTCCAGTCCCTTCTCCTTTTCGGATGAGGGAGGCAGCACTGAGGCTTGGAAGGAGAGCACATCATATCGCTACACACAAGCAGCAGGGGTCCATCAGTAACTGACCCTTGGACCTCAGCTTAACACTCTCAGAGAACACGTGCTTCCTCCATAAATGATGCTTAATTCCCCAGTCAGCCAAGGAAGCAAGCTCTTCAGTCGATTTGTATTTTTATAAATTGTGCTCCATCACCAAGTGGCAGTGATGTTCACTCCCATCACTCTGCCCACAGAGAGTTATTAGTGGAGAAGCTCTTCCTTCCTTAGGATGGTGCCGGCACCCTGCCTCCCTCTGCTCAAGGCATTAGTTCATTGTTCCAGATACACAGAATGCACAGAAGGGTAAAAGGTACTCAGGGGGAAATAACGTACAAAATAGAACAGAAATGAAATAAAAAGCACAAACTAGATTTGGTGTTATATTGTACAACAGCAGAAAACAAAAACAGGCACTCCACACAGACAATATACTACAACTCAGGGGGTCAGGAAGGAGGACATGCAGGTATAGACTAAGCTATGCAACAGACTGCTTCATCGGCTGTGATCCTTCTGTGTTGGTGACAGCATCAACAACCGTCAACACCTGGAGCCCATATTCCTACCCCAAGGCCTTCTTGGAGCAGGACGCTTTCTTGTCTTCACACAACAGCAGAGGAGTAGGGTGGAGCAGACACCTTCAGTGTCCAGAGCCATCAGAACCAAGCCGGAGATGCTTCTGTTGAAGTTTTCATTAGCCTTACCGGCTCTTCTGAAGCTGCTTGTCCTTCTGTGACTACTAACCATGGTCCAACAGTCTCTGGATGAGGCGGACATCTCAGAGGCACAGGTAGGGTCCCTATCAGTCTTAAGTCATGGCTGCGGTAACACAGATCACTCCACACGAGCAGATGACATCCAAACCTCACAAATATTCCTTTATCCTGATACTCCAATTTCACTGGAGGCTCTTACTTAAGACCTTGTTCCTAAAAAGCAATTTTTTTATTTCAGACAGGGTCTCATATGGATAAGCCTGGTCGTGAATTACTGATCCTCCCTGCCTCTGCCTTCCATGTGCCGAGACTACAGATGTGTACCAGCACATCGAGCTGAATATAAGAGTGAACCAGGAAGAATCACCAAATTTCATCCTTTAAAATAATCAAGACAAACCGGGAATGTAGTTCAACTGGAAGAGTGCTTGTCTAGGAGAATGAAACCCTGAGTCTGACCCCAGCATTGCATATACCAAGCATGGTGACATATATCTATAGCCTTAGTCCTCAGAAAGTGGAGGCAGGAGAATCAGAAGTTCAAGGTCAAAATTCAGCTACACATTCAAAACACTGTCTCAGCTAGGTGTGGAGGTACAGGCCTTTAATTCCAGCATCTAGGAAGCAGGGATGGGCGGGTCTCTGTGAGATCGAGGCCAGCTTGGTTTCCAAAGTCTGTTCCAGGTCAGGGCTACAGGGAGATTTTATCTCAAAAAGATCAAAAAACAAACTGCAACAACAAAAACTGTCTCAAAAAACAGCCTGAACACTTACTGTTAAAACACCAATGAAACTGCCCTTAAAACTTAGGATCAATTTGGAGTTGTAGCTCAGTGGTGAAACAGGTCCTTAGCATATAAGAACCTGGGTTTAATCCCCAGCACCACAAAACCATAACCGAACTTTAAGACCATGAATAGGAAGCCTGTGACCATGTCATCAAGGAATGAAGACTAGCACACGACCACGGCTCTAGCCTATGAAGGCCACAGGCAGGAAAGAGAGGTCACCCCAACCTTTTTATTGTGAAATGTCCAAATACGTCACCAAATGATTATTCAAAAGTGACCTGAGCTGGATGTAGTGGAGAACTCCATAAACCATAGCAGAGGCAAGTGGATCTCTGAATTTGAGGCCAGTAACACCTTGCCCTCCAGTGCCCCAAAGACCTCAGTTCTATTCAACTTTATTTTTAAAATGTTTAATTATGGGGGTAGTCGGAAGGGTCAGAGGACAACTTTTGGGAATTTGTTTGTGCTTTCCACTTGGAGACTGAAACCTTGTCAGGTTTGGCAACAAGCTCCTTTATCTGATAAATCATTTAGCCAGGCCAGAAAGAGAATTTTGAATTCAAGTCTAGTTTAATTATACAATAAGACCTTGTCCCAAAAGAAAATGCTGGTAGCTGGGCTTGTATGTTTGCAGTCTCAGCATTTGGCAAGGTAGAGACAAGCAGTCTGCTCAAAATTGGAGAACAACCTGATATACATAGCAAATTCAAGACCAACCAGGACTACATGGAGAGACTGTCTCCCAAAACAAAACAAAAAAGATGGGTAGGACAGCGCCTACCTATAACCCCAGCACTTAGCAAGAGATGGCATAGTGGTTAAGAGCACTTGCTGTGCAAGCATGAGGACCTGAGTTCTAATCCCCAGTATCCATTAAAAGAAAAGGAATGTGGTTGGGTGTGTTTATAGTCCCAGAGCTGTGGCTAAATGTGCTCACTACCCAATCTCCCCCTGAATGTAAAACAAAAAATATCCAAACACAGCTAATTGAATAACTAATGTGTATCTTTCCCTCCAACAAGAAAAGTCAGGTGCCCGGCTTCAGTGTCTGGGAAGCAGCGTTTACCTGTGAACACATCTGGGGCACAGCATGTTGTCTTCCAGGTGCTGGGGTGGAAACGTGCAGGCGGGAAGCAGGAAGAGAGCCCTCACTCTCCCTTTCTTTTCAGGTACCCAGGCTTGTCCAGCATGAAACTGCAGTCGAACCCAACCAGGGGAGTCTGCAGGGAGACTTCTCCCATGGACCACGCACCACATGTCCCCTGTGGAAGGAAGCAAACTGAGTCTGAACACTTAACAGCTACATGCTCAGACTCAAGACAGGTCCTGCCTCATCACCCTGGCCTTGCTATCTCTCTCAGATGCAGGCTCTGAGTCAGCACTGGGAATCTTCCTCTATCTCCACTCCATCTTGTTCCCTGCTACACAACTATTCGAGACACCTTCAGGCCTCAGGGCTATGAATGTAGCTCAGTAGCAGAGAGTCCTTTAGCATGCCTGAGGCCTTGAGTCTGATCTCCAGCACATCATACACACACCAGACAAAACTCCCACAGAATTAAAGGATTTCCTTGTAACAGGTTTTAGGGGCATCAACTCCTCCCCCGCCCCATATATATATATATATATATATATATTTTTTTTTTTTTTTTTTGAGCCAAGGCCTCATTATGTAGCCCCGTCTGTCCTGGAACTCGTTATACAGATCAAACTGGCCTCCAACTAACAGAAATCCACTTTCTGCTGCCATCACCATGCCCGGCAGGAGTACCACCTCTTAATACCTACTGTATCATGCTAAGCATGCTCCTCCTTCATTACATTTGTTTGGAGTGTGGCAGTGGCATACATTCTTACAATATATAAATTCTGTACCCTGTTATCATTATTTACTGTTTTTGAAAGTCTTCTGTACCCAGAATGACTTCAAACTCCTGATCCCCTCCAGGCACCCAGGAGGTGCCGGGAACACAGGCTGGGGTATTCTGTATCTATTTTATGAGGAGGAACATGGGGATTATTTTAAGAAATTATTAATGTCATTCATTTAACAAATGCTGGGAGATCCAGAGCTCGTCCCTTCGACTTCTACTTTAAATTCCTTAAAGAAAGGGGAAGAAATGAGGCCTGACACGCTGCCCACTTTGGTGCATTAGTGACTTGGAGTAGTTCTCAAAGTATGGTTTCCTGGACCAGTATCCTCATCACTGCTCAGGTAATTGTTAGAAATTCAGACTGTCAGTTGGAAGTGGTGGTGGTGGTGGTAGAGACCTGTAATTTCAGCACTCAGGAAGTTGAGGCAAGAGACAGTGAGACACTTTCCTCAAAAAACTAAAGGAATAACTCTCAGACCCAGACCCAGATAGGAGTAAGAAAAAACACTGTGGGTGAGGTCCCGAATGACACGCCCCTGCAGCACTGTGCTGCTCCAGTATCAGAGTCCGGTGTCAATTACAAGGATCTGGCTTATCAGTGACTTACCATAGGCCTCTGGGGGCTCCCGGGGCTTCACGGCCTCCACCCTCCCAGCACTGGCTGCAATTCTGGCCCAAGAGGCCAACACCGCCTCAGGGGCAGAGGTGGTCACTACAGCGGTACTGACTTCTTCATAGAGAACCGGGGGCTCGCTAAGGGCAGGCACATGCTCCACAGGTGTAAGGGTCACTTCGGTTGGAGCAGTCCCCTCCGAACACAGGATTTCCTCCTTTTCCATCTTCAGTGTTTTTTGCATTTTCTTCATCCTGGCCTCTTTTGCTGTGTCAGGAATATTATTCACATACGGCTAAGATATTAGAGATAATGAGAAAGATTAAGCAATGGTTCAGAGGGAAAAGGACTTGAGTTTGAATCCTACATAAAAAGCCAACAGTGGAAGTTTCAGTCTGTAATCCCAATACAACAGGGGAGTGGAAACAGGATAAATCCCTGCTGAGTTAGTCTAGTGTATGCAGCAGCAAACAACAAAGAAACCCTGTATTTAAAAAATAAGAATTTTATGTGTATGAGTGTTTTACCTACATGTGTGCAAGTGTGCCCATGAGCACAATGCCTGCAAAAATCAGAACAGAGTATCAGAGATCCCCTGGAACTGGAGTTACTGACAGTTCTTAGCTGCTGAGCCATCTCTCCAGTCCAAGAGACCCAATCTTAAAACAGGGCTATTTTATAATCTCCACACACTTGCTGTGGCATGTGCACCCGCACCCACATGCCAAACACACATATAAAAAAAGAGAAAGATTAAAATGAGATCAGTGCAAGCTGGAGAAGTTACTCAGTGATAGAGCACTTGCCTAGCAAGTAAAAGGCACTAGGTTCAAAGCACAGAACTGAAAAAAGAAATTGTTGGGTACATTAGTGCACACTCTGGAAATAGAAGTAGGCAGATTTGTGAGTTCCAGACCAGTCAAGAATGCATAGTAAGATCCTGTCCAAAGAAAAGAGAAGCAGGACGTCGTGGTGCAGACCTTTAATCCCAACTGTGAGACTGAGGCCAGCCTTGACTATATACTGAGAGCAGCAGGCCAGCTGGGGGCTTCAGAGAGACTGTATCTCAAAAAGACGGGGCGTGGTAAAGATGTTGAAGAAATGGCTCAGCATACTGGCTGCTCTTGAGAGGATCTGGGTTTGCGACCCAGCACCTACCTGGCCGCTAACACCAGTCTTAACTCCACTTTCCACTTAACTCCAGTTCCAGGGCATCGGGCACCCTCTTCTGGCCTCTGTAGGCACCAGACATGCACGTGGTGCACTTGTGTCTCAGCTACTCAGGAAGCTAAAGGAAAATTACTAGACCCCAGGAATTCTGATAGTTAACACATAATCTCAGCACTCAGAAGGCAGGAGGATTACCACTGTAAATTTCAGGCCAGTCAGAACTACATAGTGAAATCCTATACAAAAATAAAAACAGGGCTGGAGTGATGGCTCAGTGATTACGAGCTCATATTGCTCTTCCAGAGGTCCCAAGTTTGATTCCCAGAACCCATATCAGGCAGCTCACAACAGCCTGTAACTCTACCTCCAGGGGACCTGAAGACATGTCACATACACACAAAAATTTAAAAATAAAATGAATAAAAGAAATAATACCTCTCAAAATAAAATTAAAAACAAACAAACAACAAAAACCAAAACAAAATGGAAAAAAAAAAAAAAACAAGAGAGTGAGCCAGGTATGGTAGTACACACCTGTTACTCCAGAATGTGGCTGAGACAGGAGGCTCTTTCTTGGGTTTAAGGTCAGCCTAGGCTAAAGGGACTCTCTGTCTCCCACCCACCATCAGAAAGAGGGAGAGTATGGCTAGGCATGCAGCTCAGTGTTGGAGTATGTATTAAGACCCTAAGCCCATTCTCTGGCGCCTCTCAAAAATTTAAAATTTTTTTATTATTTATTTTATGTGTGTGAGCGTTTTTGCCTGCATGTATATACATGCACCACATGCATGCAATCCCCACAAAGATCAAAAGAAGTCCTCGGATTCCCTGGAACTGGAGTTACAGAAGGTTGTTAGCTGCCATGTGGGTACTAGGAACCAAACCCTAGTCCTTTGAAGAGCAGCTAGTGCTCTTAATCACTGAACCACTCACCAGCACACCCCGCCTCCATTAAAAACAATTTAAACAGACCTCATTTTCAGTACTTTTTGCAGAGCTGGGTAACAGTGGAACAAGGCAGTCTGCATTGTTCTCTTAGAACCTGGGGTAGAGGAGGTAAAAGGCTAAGACAATTCCTTAATTTATTTTTTGATGATGACAGATAATTAGCATAAGAAGCAAACCTGTCCCTCTGCCAATTTCCCTTAAAACAAAAAGTTACAGATCGGGCATGGCAGGCAATGTATGCCGAACCTGTAATTCCAACACTGGGAGACAGGAAGAGCCTGAGTTTGAGGCCAGATTGTTCCCCATTCTGATTTGCCAGGCCACCTTAAGCTAAATGGTAAACCCTGCCTCAATAAATAAATAGTTACCTTTTGGTCTGGGTAAACATGCTCCCAAATTCGTTTGTAGGCCTCTAATTTCTAAGACAAAAGAAAAGGAATCGTTAATGAAAGTTTGGTTCCCACTCTCCCCCTCAGCAAGAGGCCTCACAACCCTGCCCTTACCTGGCCTTTGGTGCTCAGCTTTAACTTCTGGCACCAACCCCGCAAAATATCCCTATGTATCTCGTTGACTGGAGGCAGTCTCTCAGGCAAGGGCGGAATTATCACCTTCCTTCGAGGAGGTTTTGGAGTCTCAGTGTCTTGTGCTTTGTTTTTTGGATTAGTATCTGGTAGACAATGGAATACAGTCAGTAGCAAGTTTCGTATGGCTTTACAGGATTTCAAGAGCACAGACAGTTCTCACCCACCAGTCTTACTGTCAATGTACACTTGCAGGATTCAACAACCCATCAAAGAACATATGGACTCCAGGTGATAGACCTCAACCCTAGGACCCAACACTTTTAAATTCCAATGTTCCTTGCTAAGCCTAAACAAACACAAATATACTTGCTCCTCTGGGGGATGGGGGAGGTTCCCAAAACACAGAATGCAGCCGGCTCCACTTCCATCTCAGGGGACTGAAGCTTTAGATCTGAGAGCTCATCAATACTCAGTGTTACCTGGACTTCTCACCACAGAACAAAGTAAACACTTCACTTCCAGACACTCAAGACCAACCCCTGTAGTGCAGATCCAACCTGATCTAGGCAGCAGGCCAACCTCTGTGCCTCATACACAGAGCCACAAGGGTGTAAGTCTCATTGAGGGTGTTCATTACAGAGGGTCTGTAATGACACTAAGCATCATTAGAATTTACTGAGTGTACAAAAACTACCAAACCCTCCGGCCGACCCTGTACTCCCACTTCTTGTGAAGGTTAGGAACCATCCTCACTTAATGCTGTCTGTCCCCAAAACACCACCTGTAAAGACCTTAATGCCAAGTAGTAAGTGAAGGCAAAATGACCATCAAAATTTGGTGATGGAAATGGGAAGGTCTTTAGAGAGATGAAAATTAAGCTTGACTTAAGACAGTATAGAATTAGCAAAATACAGGAATTTCTTTCATCCTTTTCTGCACTTCACGGAAGTTCTGTGGATGGAAGGAACTGGTAGCAAGCACTGCGGATATCTTACCTTTTTCTTTCACTGACTGTTTTCGTTTTGTCCCCTTTGCTGGCGCTTGGGCCAAAGATGTGCTCGGCTGACTAGACATCTGGCATTCTTCTTCTTCCTTTGATTTTTCTGTGTAGTTCCACTGGACAAGGGAGCAAGTTAGTCTTTCCTCTAGTGTCTGAACCAACATGGACCCTTACCTCTCATATACTAACTCACATCTGAGGCCCCTAAGAAGTCACTGCACTTGACTTCGGGTGTGAATTCTCACTGGGGCATTATTTTAATATGCAGTCCATTTTTATGGTAGGGAAGCAATGATGAGGAGAAACAGCGAACCAACACAAAAGTACAAGAAAGCCCAGGCTGGTGCTATGGGATTGTCACCCCAGAACTGGGATCTTCAGTTTCAGCCTAGCCTAGGCTACAGGAAACAATTCTAAAAAAAGAAAAAAAGAAAAGAAAAAGCTGGATGTCTAGACTGTAATCTCATCACTTGGGAGGCTAAGGCAGGAGGATCACCAAAGGCTTGGAGGCCATAATGAGTTCTAGGCAAGCTTAGGTTCCAGTGAGATCCTACCTCAAAAAAAACAAACAACAGAAAGCAACACAAAAAATACCTGAAGAAAGATACAAAGGCAGTAGGTGAAAACTGTTTTGAGAGGAAGATGCGAACCACTCCATCTCTCTCTCACCTCAGTCCTCATTCTAGACCTCGCTCAAAGAATTCATAGGCAGGATGTAGAAAAAAAAAATTACATTCCTCCCTCCAGTGACTGATCACCCTCAGTAAAACAAAACAAAAAAGACCTAGCAGCCTCCCATCACCTCAGCACAAGCTCAGTCACACTGTTTCTCTCTCTTCCTGAGCAGGTGCCTCAGCCTCAGCCCACTTGCACGTCTGTTCTTACTCAGTCCAAGTGCTTCTCTGGAATCCCTTTCTTATCTTTTCAAGGTCAAATCTACCACCTCTTGCTTAATTCCCACTCGTCAATGATAATTCTCTACATGCATCTGTGATTTGACTAATGCCTATTGTAAGGCATTACACCTTACACCTATGACTTCATTTGACTGTAAGTTCCACAAGGATGGGGTCTCTTCCCCTTTGACTGCAGGTGTTCAATAAACAGCCACTGAATAAAAGGGAACGACGAGGACCCGAGACACTAACACACATGGGGCCTCTGTCTAGTATCAGCTACTGGACTTGACATCTTAACTTCATTCATTCAAACCCCAGCATTCACAACCTGTACTTTATTTTTAATACGGAGAACTGGAAGCTCAGAGGTTACATGGGCAAAGACAGGTTAGAGCACCTTAACAATTAAATCCTAGGTCGGCTAGTTCCGATACTCTGGTCCTTTCCTAAGACCCCCACGGTGGGAGTAAGTGATTAATTAACATTTGAATGTCACTTTTACATTTCTGTACCAGTTTTACACTGACATTCAAGACTCACATCTGCATAACCTTTTCACAAAGTATGCACTTTAGGGCCACACAGAAGTCTTAAACTTGAGAAAGCTAAAAGTGGTGGGCTCTGGGGAGGCCCGGAAGGCACTTAGAATTCCTGCTGTTGTAGTTAGGAACCAACAAGGCTCCTCACTCGGTCAGACTAGAATTCCTAAAGTCTGAAGACCCGAGGCTGGCTAAAGGGGCCTTCTAAAGGAAATTAAGGGCTGTCATTCTTTCCAGACTAGCTTCTGCCCATAGCCTGGTCTTCATCTTCCTTTCCTCTTCCTTGTCTCCAGTGACCTCTTCCTGACAAACCAAACATCCCTTCCAAACCACCACCTCCTTTCTTGTCTTCTAATATTCCCTCAGCAGCAAGGCCCAGGGATTTTTTTTTTCCCCAGGTTTCTTCCCCACGCCTGGAGGCCACGGAGCCCAGAGCCTCTACACTGAGCCACACCACCAACCCTTCCATTAAAAAAAAAAAAAAGTCGGGTGGAACAAATTGTAAAGCACGTTCTTTTCTTCCCAAAGCAAAGGCCAGGTGTACTCAGGAGACACCAGCAAGAGACCACGGAGCTGGCAAGCGGACGCACTAAAGTGCTCTTACCTCCTTGCCTCTAGAAGTCTCCATGTTCAGCAGGGATGAAACCAGCAAGGGAAAGTTCTGGCCAGAGGACGCCTTTCCGAAATCTCCGCCTACTTCCTGTCTCCCTGAGGCCCTCTTCCGTTCTCCACACCTCTCGACTCCACCCCCAACAACTTGTGATGTTAAAATCGAGGCTTGGCTGGTTAATGAGGTTATTATGTGGTTAGATTGTTGGGTTCTTTTCTGCGAACTTTTTATTTATTGTTATTTGTTTGTTTGGGACAGAAAGGGTCTCACTATGTAACCTTGGCTGGCCCGAATATCACAGAGGTTCTGCTGCCTCCACCTCTCAGATACTGGAATTAAAGGCCTGTGCCATCATGGCCGATTTATTTTATTTTATTATTTGATTTGATTTATTTTATTTTTTTATTTATTTATATTTATTTATTTATTTATTTTAATTTTATTTTACAGGGTTTCACTCTAGCCCAAGCTGTTCTGGAACTCACTGTGTAGCCTAACTGTCCTGGAAGCTGCAACTCTCTTGCCTCAGCCTTTGGAATGCTGGCATTACAGGTGTGAGCCAGCACATCCTGCTCCTGGGCACTTTCAGCTCTGGGAAATTGAGAACTAAATATTTCTGAGAGATAAGCAAAGTTGCTAGAGATTTCTGAACCGGCTGTGTGAGCAGATTTAATGATTAAACTCATGAAAACAATAGAATTCAGAGACCAGGATTTGAAAACTCACCCTCTCTCTTGTACCTTGTGAATTCCATTTCTGTGAACTACGAGGTTTTTGTTTTGTTCCTGTAGTACTGAAGTGCAAACCCAAGGCCTTGTTTCAGCATGCTAAGCAAGGGATCTAGCACTGAACTACACTTCCTGCCCACCCAATTCCAAACTCCAGCTTTTCTTTTCTAATCCCTACTGCATCCCCACCTAACCCTCCTTGTTAGTCAGTTTCACTACCCCAGGCAGCCCTTGGATTAATTAATTGATGGATACCATGTGATTCTATAGCCCTGGTTTGCCTGGAACTCACAGAGATCCATGTGCTCTGCCTCCCGAGTGCTGAGATTAAAGGTGTGTAAAACCACTCCCTGGCCAGGGCTTGAATTTATGCTGTTCCTGCCTCTGCCTCCCTAGTGCAGGGGTTACAGGCCACCACCCCTGGCTTAAAATTGTAGCTTCCTATTTGCACTGACTTCCAGTCAGCCAATTATTAAGCTTATAAAGTGTACTGAGTATTAGTTCCATGCTAGATTCTAGGAATCAAGTTCGGTCACTTTATTGTTCCCTATTTTGCTGATGATGAAAATTTGTGTCCAATTATTTTCGGTAATTTCCGTGCACAATAAGCAAACATCAAAGTAATTGACTTGCAAATTCGTTCAAGACTTTCTCTTATGGTGGCAATGGATAACCTCAGTGATACTGTTTCCCTGGTATGCATAATGCCCTGGGTTTATCCTGCAGCACAACAGTAACAACAAACTAGACCAGATGGCCTTTAATTCTGCCACTGGGAGACAGAGGCAGGCAGATCTCTGTAACTTTAAGGCCACTTGGTCTACACTGTGATTTCCAGGTCAGCCAGTGCTACACAGTAAGACCCTGTCTCAAAAAACAAAATACAGAAAACAAACAAAAAAGTCTATATTGAATCATCTGTCTTTTCCCACTGTAGTTGGAGATAACATTGCTGAGTTTTGAATTAAGTATAAACTGTGATGTTAAAATTTATTTATTTATTTATCTATCTATCTATCCATCTATTGTGGGGTGGCATGTACCTACCAATGGTCTTGGAAGTCAGGGCTTTCCATCCGCAATGTGGGTTCCACAGATTGAATTCAGGCACCTTTGACCTCTAAGCCTGACATTGAGATATCTAATTCTGGATTTGTTGGGATCATGACTTATAAATTCTTAGATTTACTCTGAAAAGAACACTTTGTTTTTGGAGACAGGGATTCTTATCTGCCTAGTCACAAACTTGAGATCCTCCTGCCTCAGCCTGCCAAAGTGGGATTAGAGGAATGCATCACCATACTCATCTTGAGGAGCACAACTCTAAGAATTGCAATGCCCATTAAGAGAAGGGAGCAGTTACCAGCTTGGGCCATGTAGTGAGTTCTGGGCTACAGAATGAGACACCGTCTCAAGAAAATAAAAAGTAGAAGCAAACAAAAATTGGGTTATCTGACACTCTAAATATAAGATGAATTAGTATAATTTAATTTAAAATATTTGAGAATGGGGACTGGAGAGATGGGTCAGCAGTTAAGAGCACTGGCTCCTCTTGCTGGGTTCGATTCCCAGCACTCACCCGGCGGCTACCACTCATGTGTAACTCCAGTTCCAGGGTATCTGATGCCCTCTTCTGGCCTCTGTGTGCTTTGCATGACACGAGTGCACTTTTATACACTCAGGCAAAACATTCATACACACAAAATAAATAACATTAATTGCTTAATTTTGTAATTAAAGCTGGCCTCTAACTATGTGGTTGGAGATGAGTTTGAACTCATCTTCCTCCTAGCTCCACCGCCTCCGTAAATAATCTTGTAATGTTATCATTCGAATGCCCAAAGGTCTATTTATCTTAAGTCTGGAAAATATCTGTAATTGAACCTTCCATTCATTTATTGAATAAAAATCTATTTCGAGCTAGTCTGTGCTCAGTGTGTGTTACTGAAGAGCAAAAGCCAACAAGGACACCACCTTTGTGGTTTATTCTCTGATGAGAGTATATATCAGTGACTAATAATATAAGAAAATGTTCGTCCGTGTGTTTGTAAAATACATTTATTGGGGGGAAGAGAGGGGCTAAGGGTGATCAGACTGCTTGCTATAAGCCTGCACAAAAGTGTCATAACAAAACCATTATTTTGTACAACTGATCTGTGATGACAACAGAAACAATCTCAGGATATTGAAGACTTACATGTATATAGCCAAAACAGATGCAAGCCATTTACCTACAACCTGTGAAAAGCAGAAGCTCCTGCTTTTCTTGAGACCTGGTAGCAGTTTTTGGTTGCTTTTGTTTTGAGACAGTCTCACTATATAGTTCAGGATGACCTTGAAGTGTCTCGGTCTCCTGAGTGCTAGAGTTGCAAACCTGGGTCATTCCATGCCCAGTTCACAATAGTTTTTTGTTGGGTTTATTGGCTTTTCTTTTGCAGTTGTGGACATTAAACCCAGACCTTCACCAGCCAGGGAAGTGCTCTGACACAGAGCTAAATCTCTAGTCTTTATTTGTTTGTTTGTTTTTTATTCTGAAACAGAGTCTCACTAAATTGCCAAGACAGTCCTTTTGAAAATAATAAAAAAAATTAAATTAAAAAGAATATTTTGTTTATTATTTTATTATCTGTGTATGAGTGTATTGCCTGATTGTGTGTAAATGCACCTGTGTTGTACAGTACTCTTGGAGGTCAGAAGGATTCCCTGTCACTGGAGTTACACATGATTGTTAGCAGCCATGTGGGTGCCGGGAAAGGAACCTGGGCCCTTTGCAAGAGCAGTCAGTGCTCTTAACTGCTCAGCCTTCTCTCCAACCCCAAATTTTTAAATTAAAAAAAAAAAAATGGTGGTGAGGGAGAACTGGAGGAACTTCTGAAAACCTCCAGACCAGTGTTACGAGTCTGTAGGCAGACTCATAATGAGTTTCAGGCCAGCTGGGGCCACAAGGAGAGCCTGTCTCAAACAAACAAACAAACAGAAAAACCAACAAAAAAAATTCTACCTTTTACACCAAATGTGATGGTACAAGTCTTCAGCCCCAGCACTTAGGAAGCAAAGGCAGGAAGATCTCCTAGAGTTCAAGGCCAGCCTGGTCTATACTGAGTTCCAGGCTACCTAAGGCTCCATAATGAAACCCTGCCTCAAAAACCAAAAACAGAAAATTCTACATTTTACTATCTCTTATAGAAAAAAAAAAAAAGAACAAAAACAATTGCCTAGGGCTGGAAAGATGACTCAGTGGTTAAGAGTGCTGGTTGTTCTTGCAGAGAACTGGAGTTCAGTTCCCAGCACCCACATGGTAGCTAGCAACCATTTGTAATTCCAGTTCCAGGGGATCTGACATCCTCTTCTGACCTCCAGAGGCATTGAACTTACACACATGCAGGCAATACACTCATACACATAAAATAAAAATAAAAAATAAAAAATATTTTTAAAAAAGAAACAACTATTGCTCATTTACAATTTAATTTTGAACCTTTAAAAACATTTATTTATTTATTACGTATTTGTGTGTGTGTGTGTATGCCACAGCCTAGGTGTAGAGCTCAGAAGACAATGTTTTGGGAGTTCATTCTCTCCTACCATATAGATTTAGGGGATCAAACATGGGTGATCAGGCTTGGTAGCAAGGACTTTTACTTGCTGTCATCTCTCCCCCGCCCAGAACTTTTTTTTTCAATTTTATTATTTTTTTATTTTATGAGTAGGAGTGTATTGCTTGCATGTATGTTGTGCACATGTGTCGTGCAATGTCTGAAGAGGTCAGAACTGAGCATCAGATTCCCCTGGAATTGAAGTTACAGACGGTTGTTAGCTGTGTGGAAGGGAATCAAACTGAGCTCTCTCTAAGAGCAGCCAGTGATCTTAACCACTGAGCCATATCTCCAGCCCCCCAGCCTAGAACTTTTTTTGAGGAAGTAAGTGAAAGGCAAGTGGGAGAGAAAAGGATGTGAAAAGAAGGATGGAGGCTGTGAAAAGAGGGACGAGAAGGGCCTCTGGCTGTTTTAATTTTACTTTAGGATACCTGCAGATCATTTAGACTTATTAATAACTTAGGGTGATAAGGCATTAGGCTAGGTAAGAACTTTGATTGAAAAGGGCAAAGTTGGCAGTAAATAGTAGAGTTAGTAATACACAAACACAAATGTTCCACCAAATCCCGTTTGTCCTCTTTCCCTCCCTTCTGTCTTAAGCACGAGTGATAAGAAGGTGGTTCTGCTGGGTGTGGTGACACATGCCTATAATCCCAGCACTCAGAGGCAGAGGCAGGTGGATCTCTACAGAGCAAGTTCCAGGCCAGCTCGGAATACAGGGAGACCCTGTCTCAAGTCTCAAAAACAAACCAACAACAGAACCAAGCCACCAACAACCAAAAAAAAAAAAAAAAAGGGGGTCGTGGAATTTGTGGTTGTGAGGTTGCACATATCTGCAATCTCAGCATTGGGCAGATGGAGGAAGGAAGATCACAAGTTCAGGACTATCAGTGTCACATGCTATTTGTCCCAGCACTGAGGAGACAGAATTTTTTGAGGTAAAGCCCAGCCTGGTTTACACAGCTAGGTCCAGGTCAGCTGGGGCTGCAGAGAGATCCTGTCTCAAAAAAAAAGAAAGAAAAAAGATAGAACTAGGCCTGGTGCACACCTTTAATCCCAGCACTCAGGAGGCAGAGACAGGCAGATCTTTGTGAGTTCAAGGCCAGCCTGGTCTACATACTGAGTTTCAGGCCAGCTGGGGTTACACAGGGAGACCCTGTCTCAAAAAGACCAAAGAGAGAGAGAGAGAGAGAGAGAGAGAGAGAGAAGAAAGACAGGAAAAATTCAAGGTCATCCTGGGTTATATTAAATTGATAATGTCATTGATTCAAATATTCATTTTCCTGGAGGCTGGAGAGATGATGGTTAAGAGCAGCAAGTGCTCTTGACCACTTGGCAGCTAACAACTGTTCTTAACTCCAGTTCCAGGGGAATCCAGTGCCCTCTTCTGGCTTCTGTGGGCATTGCACACACATGGTGCACTTACATGTATGCAGGCAAAACATTTATACACATTAAATAAACAAATATATAAAAGCTAAAAAAACATTCACTTTCCCATTCTCCCATAACGCCTTCCTTTTTTTTGTTTTTTCCTTTTGGTAGTAATAGGGACTGAACCCAGGGCTTCCGGTTCACCTGCATTCTACCATTGGGCTATATTCCTGACTTTCTACTTTTTACTTTTCATTATTGTTTGAAACAGGATCTCACTAAATTTCCCAGAGTGGCCTTGAAAGCACTCTGCAGCACAAGAAGTTCTTGAACTTGTGGTTTTTCTGTCTCAGTCTTCTGAATAGCTGGAATTACAGGCCTGTGTCATCAGTTTTTCCCTGAAGCATCCCTGTAAAAAAAAATTGCAAAATCACCAGGGCTCTGATAGGAACTTGGACTGACCCACTTAAGGAAAAGACATGAAACTGAAGTACCATCAACCCCTAGCCTAATTACAACATGTCTGGTTTTTTTATGTTATTGTTTTTATTTATTTTTTATTTTTTTATTTCATGTGTGTGAGTGCACTCATGTTGTACAATTCTCACATTGGATTTCCTTGAACTGGAGTTATAGACCCTTGTTAGCCACCATATGAGTGTTGGGATTTAAACTGGGGTCTTCTGCAAGAACAGCCAGCACCCTTAACTGCTGAGCCATCTCTCCAAGCCTATTGTTCTGAAACAAGGTACTGAACACTAGGGTCATGCTGGCTTCATTAAACTTTACAATATGCACATGCTGAGCAAACCCTCTCCTAACTGATCTGTATCTCCTGCTCTGCCTGTGACTTTAAAGGAGTACATGAGGACACCAGGCCTGATGGCTCAAGTCTTCCCAGCTACTCAAGAAGCTGAGGCAGGAGGATTAGGAGTTCACAGTCAGCCTAGGGAGAACTTTTCTCAAAATTAAAAATTAAAGAAAGGGTTGAGGAGCCAGGTGTGGTGGCATATGCCTGGAATATCCCAGCATTTGGGGAAGTGGAAGCTGAAGGTAAGGAGTTCAAGGTCATCCTTTGCTACTTAGCAAGTTGGAGACCAGCCTAGGCTATTGTGATCTTGTCTCAAAAACAAACGAACTGGCTGAGGATTTGGCTAAGTGAGAAAGAACCTATCTAGAAAGCTCCAGGTCTTGGACTCAACTCCTAGTCTTGCAAGGGGGAAAAAGATGGCAGCCAGCTTGATGGCTCAGTGGGTAAATGTGCTTGAAGGTGCTTCTCTCTCTCTCTCTCTCTCTCTCTCTCTCTCTCTCTCTCTCTCTCTCTCTCTCTCTCTCTCTCTCTCTCTCTCTGTCTCTCCTCTCTCTCCCACACACACACACATACACACACGTAAATGTAATTTTTAAATTAGAAAATAAAATGGAAGGAGACTTGAAGATCTCACCTGACAGGCCTGCCTCTCCCACCTCCTCTGTCTCTTTCTGGTCCTGGAGTTCCAACCCTAGGCCTGGAACAGGGCAGGCAAACCCTCTGCCACGCAGCTGTGTCTCCCCTGAGTTCTTTTTACTTGCCCTGCTAATGTCCCTAACTTCACAATTAAATGTGCCCTGGGCGACTCACTCCTTCTAACCAAGTTTTTGCTTTCTGCCTTTCTTAAGTGCTAATTGCCAAACTGAGTGTCCCAGGGCCATCATTAACACAAGGAAGATTTGTATACATTCCAAACAAAAGGCAACACCTTGCAGTATACAACTTGCAAAGAGGAACTAAGCAGACCAATTAGAATGAGGTGGTCACTTCCCTAGGGCCAGTAAAACTCTGAATAAAGTCACAGGACTCTGCAAGTGGCCCTTACAGAGAACACAGACTGTGTGGGAGGCCTGTGTTCCTAGTGTGTGTTTATGTGTATTCGTAAGCATACCAAGCAATTTAGTTAAACACACACATCACACACACACACACACACACACACACACACACACACACACTCGTGCATATCTTAGTGCTGGCACACTTTTGTTGTTTGCAGTTTTTTGTTTTGTTTTTGAAACAAAAGTTCCTAGACTTCTGCTGTATATCTGAGGCTGGCCTTGAACTTGAGATCTTCTCTCTGCCTCCCAAGTGTTTAGGATTACAGAATATGAGCCTGCATTGGTCTGTTCATCCAATCTTGCCACTTCCCAGTCTTTCCTGTGAAGTCTGTTCCCAAGAGACAATACCTCTTGTCATGAGTGACACCTCTAGAGTCCTTTAAGCTCTAGAATCTCAAGATTCTATGAAACCTTTTTTTTTTTTTTTTTTTTTTTACATAGATAACCATTCTAAGAAAGTGAGGTTTTGGGTCTCATATCCTAGCTCTTGAGAAGCTGAGGCAGAAGGATTGCTATGAATTTGAGACCAGCCTGGGCTACTGAGAACCTGTCTTAAAAATAAAATACAAAAGAGCTGGAGAGATGGCTCAGCAGTTAACAGAGCTTGATATTCCAGAGAATCCAAGTTTCGTTCCTAGCACCCTAGTTGACTGACTCTCAATTGTCTGTAACTACAGCTCCAGGGGATCTGATATCCTTTTCTGGCTTCTGCCTACACCTGCACACATGTGGCACATACATACACAAACACACAGAAATAAAAGAAAAATTAAATGAATAAAATGAGACCGGACCCATTTTATCCTGCAGTATGCTTGTGTTTAAAGCCCTTAACATTAATTAAATGTAAATCACTGTCTTCTGGCTTTAAATTTTACCCAGCTCTGAAATAAGGTGGCTTTTATGATAAGAATTGCCTTCTTACTGGGCTAGGAGCATCTACATGCCTAGAACAGTAAGACAAACTCAAATGAGAGTGATTACTAAATACGGCAGCTTCAAAGAGAAGGCAGGTAATCACACTTCGCATCTGGCTTGCCTTTCATCCGAGCATCTCAAAGGGAAGCAAATGTGGTTGAAGCTGGATTATGCTTGAGAATTACAACCATGCAATTTCCTTATTTCTGAGTGTTCCTCTCTCAAGTACGATCCTGAGTTAAAGCATCTCTAGAATTCAGTGTGTATTGATTTTGAACACAGGCTTTTTCTCTTCTTTTCCACCCCTCTAACATCCACACATTGAAGGACCACCTGCTTTCATGCTTTTGAAGTGTTTGTCATCACTGAAGAGAATCATAATGATCAGAAATGGAGGGACATTTTTCTCAGCTGCACTAAGGTTGTGGTGGCAACACACTGAGATAAAGATGAACATAGAACTCTCTGTGTATCCCTAGAATCTATTTAATCACAGTGCAAAGAAACATTCCCGGAATGTATCAGAGAGCTGGCCTGAACACTCTACAGAAGTACAAACTTTACAGATGCTTAGAGTCGTAGATGAAAATTACTTCTGTTAGATTGTAAGACTCTAGGTGTTCTGTATACAGATGATGGGTCTAGAAATCTCTAAGAATATGTTGATAGTCACTCTATTTTAAATGTTTTTTAAAAATTTTATGCATATGAGTGTTATACCTGTATGTGTGTTAGTGCACCCATGTTGTGTAGTCCTTGCAGAGGACAGAAGAGGGTGTTGGATCCCCTGGAACTGGAGTTACAGACAGTTCTTGGCTGCCATGTGAGTGCTGGTTTTCGAACCCAGGTCTTCTGAAAGAACAGCCAGTGTTCTTAATTACTGAGCCATCTCTACAGACCTATTTTAAATGTTTTTAAACAGTATATTATTATTATTATTAGTTATTATTGTGTGGTGTATGTGTGTGTATGTAATGTGTGTGGGCACACATGCCACAGTACGTGTGTATAAATCATAGGACAACCTCGTGGACTTCTCTCCTTTTACCTGCTTTCCAGGGATCGAACACAGGTTGTCAGTCTTCTCAACAAATGCTTTCATCTGCTGAACCATCTCATTGTCATTCACCCTTTTCACATAGTTCTTCTTCTGAGGTTATTACTTTGAATTATCTTCTTTTAAAAAATTAAAAAAAATTTTAAGTCTGTTTATCCTCGTCACATAGTTCTTGTGAGGTTACTTTGAGTTTTTCTTTCTTTCTTTTTTAAAAATCTTTTAAATTACTTAAGGCGTAGGGGGCTGGAGAGATGGCTCAGCTGTTAAGAGCACTGGCTGCTTTTACAGAAGATCCAGGTTTGAACATCAGCGTCCATATGGCAGCTAGTAACTATCCCTAACTCTAGTTCCAGGGGATTGGATACCCTTTTCTGTTCTTGGAGGGCATTGCACTTACATACATGCAGGCAATACACTCAAACACATAAAATAAAAATGAACTTTAATAAATTGTTTAAGGTCTGGGATGTAAAACAGCAATAAAATGTTTGTCTAGCACATGCAAGGCTCTGGATTGGATCCCCAGGCATTGTCTAAAATAATAAAAATCAAAATTATCTACACAAATGGCCCGAGATACGATTTAAGAATGCATTGGTATTTCAGCTCACTGGTAGAGCCCTGGCCTGGCATCTATCGAACTGTGAGTCTAATCTAAAGTGCAACAAAAGTAAATAAATAAATAAATACCCAGGTATGGTGGCATGTGCCTTTAGTCCCAACACTTGGGAGGCAGAGGCAGACAGATATATCTCTGTGAATTCCAGGTCAACCTAGTTTATATACTGAGTTTCAGGCCAGTCAGTGAGATCCTGTCTTAAATAAATAAATAAATAAATAAATAAATAAATAAATAAAAGAAAGAAATATTATTGTTCAAAGATCCAGTTCCAAGAGATCTAGCACACTATACCAGCCTTCCCTCCCTCCCCCCTCCCTCCACTCCTCCACTCAGTCTTCTTCTTGGTGCATTCTGATTGAGCTATAGCCTCAGCACCAATGCCTTCTTGGCAAATATCTCAGCCCCAAGCACTACTGATGTAGTCGGGTTGACCACAGAGAGAAGGGATGGTGTCACCACGAGGAGCAAGCATAAGGGTGACTTAGTAAGCAGGAACCCCACTTGGCTTGAGCTTCACACATTCCTTTCCCAACAAAGCACTTAGCAACTTAGAACCTCCACCTACCCTGAACTGCACGTATACCTGGCTGTTGACACAGCTACATACTCATAAACAAAAAATAAGAATAATTCTAAATAAAAAATAGTTCTTTTTATTTTTATATGTTACTGTCTGCCTCATGTGTTAGGTATCTGTAGAGGCCAGAAGTGGATGTTAGATCTCCTGAAGATGGAGTTGCAGGTGGTTGTGAGCTGCTAGACATAGGCGCTGGGAACTGAACCTAAGGCCTCTGCAACACCAGCCAGTGCTCTTAATCGCTGAGCCATCTTTCCAGCCCTATGACCTTGAATTCTTGAGTCTCTTGCTTCTACCTCCAAGTCTAGGATTCCTGATAGGTGCCACCATGTCCAGCTCAGCACCACTATAACCAGCTCAGCTTGAGCATTTATAAAAGAAGAATTAATGACTCATAAAGGTGCTGTGTAAATAATTGTTTTGAAAGTGATGAACTCTCATAGTTCATTTAAACCCACAAAAGGTCTGCTAAATAGTATTTGCTAATGAAATTCAACACTTTTAACAGGTTTGGGAGCTTAGGAAACTTTTTTTGTTAATTTTGCTTTTTTGAGACAGGGTCTCTCTATAGTTCCTAGAACTCAATATGTAGACCAGGTTGGCCTCCATCTCACAGAGATACTCCTGTCTCTCTCCTGAGTGCTGAGATTAAAAGCATGTAACACCATGCCTGGATTATTGTTTAAAATATTTTATTTATTTATTTATTATTTATTTATATGTGCCTGCCTGAGTTTATAGGTACCACATGTGGACAGATGTCCTCGAAGACCAGAGGGTGTCAGATGTTCTGCAACTGGAATTATAGGCTGTTGTGTGTTCTAGGAACAGAACCTGAATCCTCTGCAAGAGCAGTAAGTGCTCTTAACCATTGAGCCATCTCTCCAGCCTTGGGAAATTAATTTTAAAACAAGTACTTTTGAATCTACCCTGGTGGTTCGTGCCTGTAATCTCAGTAAGTGGAGGTGGCGGCCGGAGGATCAGGGTTTCAAGGCCAGCCTAGACTGCAGACTGAGTTTGAGGCCTGTGTCACAAAACAAAACAGAATAGAGTAGAACATGTCCTTTCATCGTTCTTTGATACGCTCCACTTCATTAATCATCTAAGAGCATCTTTAAGACAAGGAGTTCCTTGTGGTGTCTAAGCGAATTTAGAAATAAGCTCCAATCCCAGTTGACTTAGCTTCAGAACTTCTCATTCTTACAGATTGGGTTCAGTATTGCAACTGTGATTCTTTTAATAAAGTGTGAGCAAAGTAAGGAGTCCTGGGAGGCAAGTGAAGCTGACACTCAGGTCCTTGTGGATAGGAGGTAAAAATGAAGAAGTGGTACAGAAAGCATACAACTGGACAGTTAAGTGAAGAAATCTACACACAGATGGGTAAGAAAACACTGTGTTGCCAATGAGGTAACATCTGCCACATTCAGTTCAGCCTAAACATCTAACAAGCTAAGCAGAAGTTCATCTAACAGATGATTTCCGTATTTTTCCGCAACGTAACAGCCACAGATGAGCCATGCCATATGTAAAACCTTCAGTCGGGTATGGTGATATAGAGGCAGGTGGATCTCCGTGAGTTTGAAGCCAGCCTAGTCTACATACGGGTTCCAGGCCAGCTTCAGCTACAAAGCGAGACCCTGTCTCAAAATGAAGCAAGATAAAAAACCAAAACCAACCAACCAAACAAAATCCATCTTTAAAGGGATGAGAAATATCTAGCTGGAATCAAAGCCATTGGGGATGAGAGAAGGCAGCTTACAGAAAGTATCAATGCCAGCTGATTACAACAGAAAATGTAGAAAATTTGTTTACCTCTCAAATTGCTATGGTCTATCAGACTATCAGCAGTGTTCACAAAGCAAGGCTTTCTTTTTCTTTTCAGATACAAAACAGGGAAATATATTGGTAATTAGTCATATGTCTATGAAAATGGTGCAACTTTTCTTCAAGGGTTGGGTTGGTGAGATGGCTTAGTGGGTAAAGGCACTTGCCACCAAGTTTGACAACCTGAGTTCTATCCCCAGGATCTACATGATAGAGGGAGAAAATTGACTCCCATAACTTGTCCTCTGACTTCCCTTGGAGCTACTGTGGCTCACACACCCACACACATACACAAGTAAATAAATGTAAAAAAATTTTTTTTCTTCAAGATCAATGTAATTGTAAAATGCTTTATGAGTAAGCTGGGTTTGGCGGCTCATACCTTTCTATAATCTCAGCCTTTGAGGAATTGAGGCAGGAGGATTACTGTGAATTCAAGACCAGCCTTGACTACTTACTGAGACTCTATCAAAACAAAAGAAGGGCATCTGGAGAGATGGCTCAGTGGTTAAGAGCACTGGCTGCTCTTGCAGAGGACCTAGGTTTGGTTCCTAGAGCCCACATGCCAGCTAACAACCATCTGTAATTCTAGTTCCAGAGTGCTAGGATTAAAGGCCTATGCCACCAGTTATTTTATTTGTACACAAACACACACAAATAAATAAGTAGTTAAAAAAAAAAAAACATGTCATCGGAAACCCTGCAAAATGATACAAGACTGAAACCTCAGCACTTGGGAGGCTGAAGCCAAAGGGTTTTCCTGGGTTCATTAATTCATCTCTCACCTGAGTAACTTCTCTTGCAGCACCCCTCCAGAAAACATAAAACAAGCAAACAAACTAAACAAGCTGGGATTTAGATGAGCGGCAGAATGCTTGCCTGGTATACCCGTCGCCCTAGGTTAATTCCCCAGTAGTCCAGGGATGTGAGGACGGAGATGGGCGTGGGTTAGATACAGGGTGGGGGCAGGGAGAGAACGGAAAAAATGGAGGGCTGCGGACACAGCCCACTGGAGAGCTTGCTGAACATGCTAAAGGCCCTGGGTTTGACCCCTAGTGTTGAGAAAAAAAAGGACAAAAAAAAGGAAAAGAGCCACTGGGACCACTCACACTGAGGGGTTTGTAACCTGGTCAGTGTTTTATTTCACTACCTTTCTTCCTGGTAGAAAGAGCCTTTAACTGAGCCTTGAAAGGCAGTGTGTGGTCTTCCTGAACAGAGGGTAAACCTTTCTCAGCAGATCAGCCCAGAGACTCCCCAGGGAGAGTCTTTTGTTAGTGACCAAAACAAGGAAAACAAGGGAGTGCTTGGGAACTGCCACAAGGGAGGTAATGACAAACTAGAGCATGAGGCATCAGCTGCTCAGGTGAGCTGGAAGGCCACTGCAGTCACCCCTGTGGCCCTGTGGCTTTAAAATGGTAGTTTCAACATCTGGCTTCCAAAAATTCCCAGTGAGCAAGTTGTACCTTGAACAAACTATGCCAGCTTTTCTGCATTGATTTACTTATCACCATTCTTTGTGTGTGCATGTGTGTGTGTGTGTGTGTGTGTGTGAGACAGAGTCTCACTGTGTTCCACTGGCTGGTCTGGAACCCACAGAGATCTGGCTGTCTCTGCTGGAATTAAAGGTATGTGCCACCACACCTGGCTCCAAGCACCAGCTTTTTAAAAATTGGTTCCCAGATTACAGTCAAGATGGAGGCCCTCTGCCCTAGATAGGATTTCTCAGAATTTATGATTCTTTTCAGGAACTGTTTGTAATCCCAGAATCATTCACCAGTAGAGGCAGAAGGCTCAGGAGTTCAAGGTCACCCTCAGCTGCATAGCATGTTTGACGCCAGCCTGAGCTATGTGAGACCCTATCTCATGCTCCTGTTCCCTTAAAAAAAAATTCTTATGAATTACTGGAGGAATTTATTAAGGAGACTGATACTGATTGATTTAGTTATTTATGCTTGTGCTAAGGCTAAAATCAGGACCTTGCACAGGCCTGATAAGTGTTCAGTTGATTATCTTAGGAGCACAAGGTACAAATTTAGGATTCTGCATTTTTAATTGAGTTCCTAGGATTGTGTGGTGGACATTGGACAGATGATCAACTCTGGGCACCAGGTAAATCTTTACAATGGTTTCATTGCCCAATACTCAACATTTGAGTGCTCAGTACTTTAAATATAAACTGAAAATCCCATTAAAATCTAGCCTAAAATATAAATACAATTTTTTTTTTAAAAGAAACTGCCTCTCATCAGCTAAGATTCCTAATGAAACAGAGGGTAATGAATACAGGTCACAACTGGCCAAAACAGAGAAAATGAGACTGTAGAGTTCATGTCCCTGGACAGGACTCCTATATTAAACCTCACCCACTCAGGACTCAGGGACCGTTGCAGAAGAGGGGGTAGAATGATTGTAAGAGCCGGGGAGGGGGTGCATGACCATAAGGCAACAGTCTTCCAGGCCTCTGGGAACTTGCTCACATGAACTTAAAGCAACAGTGACACATGCACAAGACCCATGCAAATGAATAAAAACCAGCATAGAATGGGGACACAGGCAGGAGGCCCCAACCTTAGCCAAAGAATTACTGGTGACTAATCACTGCTAGATGAGGAAGAGTTGATCTTCTTTAAGGTAGTGATTCTAGCTGGACTGAACAGCTTCCAGTGGCTGAACTCACATGGAGGGACATCTAGGTATACAAATTTGACTCCATGGGCCTTAACACGTAGGACAGAATGCATAAAATATTGTGGGTGGGCTACGGGGGGCGGTGCAGATAGGGGAAGAAGTCTAAATATCTAAATATGATTAAGATATATGCAATTAATAAAAATTCAATAAAAATATACACTGAAAAAAGAAACTGCTTTTGTAATCCTACCCCGGCTTTTTTTGGTCTTTTTAAGCCAAGGTCTCCTTGTAGCCCCAGCGTACCTGGAATTCACTACGAAGACCAGGCTGGTCTCTTTGTCTCCTGAATTCTAGGACGAAAGGTATGTGCCACCTGACCCAGCTAAATTCTTTTGTGTTATGTGTGTGTGTGCGTGCATGTATGAGTGTGGAGAAAGAGCTGGGTGGTGGGTGAATTCTGTTCTAGGTGATGGATGTTTACCAGTGACCTAGACAGAGGTGACTATGCTTGAAGCAGGGAAGAGAGGGTCATCAAGTCAACAAATAGGCAACTCAGTTTCAAAGTGTGATATCATGTGCTACATGGGGAGAGGGCTATGCAACACAACAAAAGGGATGGTGGTCCCTTCGGAATATACTGTCTGGGAAGAGCAGAGGAGCTGACAGTGATGTTTCAGTTCATGCAGAGAGGGCAAGTCGTGAGACCATGGGGCAGTATTCCAAGTTGAAGGGCCACATGGGAGGAGGCCACAGAGGGAAGAAAAGTCTAACCTGTGAGAAGAGCTGGAATAATCACCCGAAGCAGGTTGATTCAGCCAGAGGAGATTCATTTGTTTAAACTTCTTTTAATGTGTACGACTCTATTGCCTGCATGTGTAAGTGCATCTGTGTCATGCAGTGCCCAAAGAGGACAGAAGAGGGCGTCAGATCCCCTGGAACTGGAGTTGGAGACTATTGTTAGCTGCCACGTGGGTGCTGGGATTCAAACCAAGGTCTTTTGTAAGAGCAGCCTGTACCCTTAACAGCTGAGCCAGCTCTCCAACCCACTTTCATTTTTTAAGACAGGGCCACCTCATGTAATCTAGGCTAGCCTTGACCTCACTATGGAAACCAGTCTGGCCTCTAATTTAAAGCAGTTGTCCTGTCTTAGCCGCCCTACTGCTGAGATTACAGGAGTATGCCATCATCACATACAAAACAATTAATTTCTAAATTGCTTAATATAATAGAAGAAAAAGAAAAAGAATGCAAGAAAGAGGGTACAATTTAGTGAGAGTGTTTGTCTAGCTAACAAGACTCTGGGTCAGTTCTCTAGTACTTCAAAAAGAGAGCAAACTTTAAAGGGAAGGGAACTGGAGAGATGGCTCAGCAGTTAGGAGCACTTACTGCTCTTGCTGAAGTCCCAGGTTCACTTCCCAACACCCACCTCAGGAAGCTCACAACTGCCTGCAGCTCCAGTTCTAGGGGATCCCATGGCCTTGATGCCCTCTTTTAGCCTCCAAAGGCGCCTGCATGCATGTGGTATGTGTGTATGTATATATATATGGAGAGAAAGAAAAAGAATGAATAGGGTCTATAATATACCATTTTAACCTAAAAAATGGGGGGAAGGTAGAGATGGCTCAGTTGTTAAGAGTGCTGGCTGCTTTTGCCGAGTATCTGGGTTCAATTCTCAACCACCACATAGCAGCTAACAACTGTTTGTAACTCCAGTCCCAGGATAATCTAATGCCCTCTTCTAACTTCTGTGGCCACTGTAGGAGAAGGGAGCACTTACAGAGTCAGGCTCTAATTTAAATTAGAGGCAATACATTATACACATAAAATCAAAATAATAAGTAAAATATTTTTTAAAATGCTGGCCATAGTGGCACATATGCCTTTAATCCCAGCCCTGGGGTGTAATGCCCGAGCTACATTCGTTGACAGAGTCTGGATCGGCGGGGGGCTGCGGATTGAATGACGCACAAGACAGAGACAGAGGAGACAGACACACACACACACACACACACACACACACACACACATGGTAGGAGGAAAGGAAAATGACCTGATTTTATTGAGAGGCAGCAAGCCTTATATGCCCTGAGGGGGGAGGGCTTTACAGGAGGGTAAAAGTTCAGGTTCTCAGGAGACATCCCGCCACGTGATGCACATCTGATGTAAACTGAGGAAGTCTGAGGTCAAATCAATAAAGGTCAAGTTGTTTACTTCAGAACTGCAACTGACAAGATCTGGCTAGCTCTTGGCAGAGAGCCTAGCACTAAGAGAGAAGGGCATGCAGGGGGGCCAGAGCCCTACACTGGGGAGGCAGAGGCATGGGCAGAGGCAGGTGCATCTCTGTGAGAGTAAGACCAGCCTGGTCCACATTGTGAGTTCCAGGTCAGCCAAGGCTACCCAGTGAGATGCTCTCAAAACAATTTTTTTTTTTTTAAATAAAGAAAGAAGGAAAATAAAAGTTTTGGAAAAAAAAAATGGTGTTTAAGCCAGGCATGGTGGCACAGACCTTTAGTTCTAGCACTTAGATGTCAGAGGCAGATCTCTGTGAGTTTCAGGCCCACTGGAGCTACAGGGAAACCCTGTCTCAAAAACACAAAAATAAATAAATAAATAAAAAATGGTGTTTAATATAAGACAAAGAACAGGGCTTTCTCAGTTTCCATAGGAAGAGACTAAGTTACTCCTAGTGGTTCACAACAGGTCAGCTTTTCATCTCCTTACTCAGGGCCACGTGGAAATTTCTCTTTAAGGATCTCTTTGAGAATCTTCCCATTCTGCTGGGGTGTTTCCTTCCACTGACCCCAAAACCTATACATACAACCAGCCCTCTACCTTGTGGGCAATAGGTGAAATTTTATTTATTTACATACTTGTATGACCTATATCAGGTATATGCATGTATATGGAGGCCAGACAGGCATTGTAGGGTGCCTTCCTCATGCCTCTCAATCTTTTTCTGTGTGTGTATGTGTGTGTGCGTGTTGTATGCATGTATGTACAAGTGTGTATTTACTCGAGTGTGCAATTGGAGGCCAGAGGGCAACACTGGGAATTTTCCCCCATAACAGTTTTTTTGAGACAGGGTCTCTTTCTGAGCCTAAAGCCTTATTTTCTGGATAAACTGGAGGTCTGTGGAGCCTTGGAATTCGTCTGCCTCTGCCACTTAGCACTGGGGTTCCAGGCACATGTCTCTGTCTCCGGCTGTCATGCTTGTGCAACAAACACTTTGCCTGACCTATCTCCTTAGCTCTACTTATTTTTGATACGGAATTATTTTTTTCTTTTAGTTTTGGCTTTTTTGAAGGCTGGGCTTCCCTGAAGCCACAGCTGGTCTGGAACTCGCTGATTTAGAACTCGTTGTATAGACTAGGCTGGTCTTGAATCTCACATAGCTCTCCAAAGCTCTGGGATTAAGGGTGTGTGCTGCTGTGCACAGCTTTTGTTTTATTGAGACCTATAGTGTAGCCTGGCTGCCTGGAGCTTGCTCTGTAGAGTATGCTGACCTACTATTCACAGATATTCCCCTGCCTCTGCCTCTGGGGGCATGGATTTGCCTCACTGAGGCAGGATCTTACTAGCTCTCAGAACTGAAACATTTTCTCAAGGAAGGAGGGGAGGTTCATAAGGCCCGACAAGCCAGTAAAAGAACTTCCCAGGCTGGGAATGCTGAAACCTATAAATTACTCAGGCTTCCTGGCCTATGAGGCCTGAGACGTAGTAAACAACAGCTGGTGGAGGAGTCTGACCTGCCCCGAGGCCCAGGACCATTCCTCAGTCTGTGAGCACCCTACCAGCTATGGAGAGAGTTCCAGGCCTACAGCTTTCTTGAGATGTCACCCATTTTGGGTTTTGAGTCACTCCTGCTCCTGTAAGTAAAAGGAGCCCCTCACTCACACCCTGATTAACCTCAATAAACTCAAGTCATCAAGTCGGATTTTGGTAGTAATATTACTTTGGTGTAACACTATTTGTAACACTCTCCCTATTGGTGGTGAATAGATGTGTGTGTTGTGTCTCTCTAGGAAAAGAGAGAGGAGAGAGAGAATGAATATATCTTTGTGGGTTCACATTATTTATTAAAAATCTGCTAAGGGGCATATAGTATAGCAATTCCCTTTTCCACCAATCAGTTCACCTTTCCTCCCAAAGCTGAACATTGCTACTAATATTTTGTGTATTCTTTCAGAGATGATAAATTGTTTATACTTCCTTCTTACAAAGATTTATCCATTGCTTTCCAGATAACACTTTGGATTATTAATTTAGTGGGACAGAAGATGTTGTGTTGTTGAAATCACAACTTGCAAAGTGTCTGCTCTATCATTTCCTAGAGCCCAGGACCCTTTGACATCCACACCATAAGTCTATGGATGCCTGGGATGACACACTTCTCTCAGGACCTTCCATGGGAATGAATGAAACACCCTTTGCACAGTGTGATGGTTTGAATGAGCAATGGCCTCCATAGGTCCTAGTAGTTGAACACTTGGCTGAAAGGGGGTGGTACTGTTTGGAGAGGGCATGGAACTGTTAAGGAGGTCCAGCCATGCTGGAGGGAGCACATTACTGGGAGTGGACTTTCAGAGCTCTTAGTCTTTCCCCACTTCCACTACTCTGTCTGCTTTGTGTTTGCTGTTGAAGATGTGAGCACTCCACTTCCTGCTCCTGCCTGCCACCATGCCTGTGAATAGCTTCCATGCTTTCTTCCAGTGATGGACTCTCCCTTTGGAACTGTAACCTAAAATAAAGTCTTTATATGCTGGTTTTGGTCAGGGTGTTTTATCACAGCAGCAGAATTGTAACTAATACACATAGTGTTCCTGCTGGGCCCTTGACTTCTGGTAAATTAAGTCTTTTTACATTATCCCTAGTCCATTAAAATTATACTGTGATCACACTTAGTCAGAAGCACACATGCTCATGATGGGCTTTTAAAGCTTTAGTTAAAAAGCTTAAGTGGTACAGAATATAAATATTTCTGTTTATTTTTATGATCGAGATTAAAAATGAAAACATACCGAGTGTGGTAAGGCTTGCCTTTAATCCCAGCACTCAGGAGGCAAAGGTAGGCGGATCTCTGTGAGATCAAGGGCAGTCTGTCCTTAGTAGTGAGCTCCTGCTGGGGCTAGAGGGAGCCCCTTCCCAAAAAGACAGAGAGAGAGAGAGAGAGAAGAAAACACAAAATCGTAACATGTCTCAGAGAACCACCCTTGGGCCAAGATTATTTTAGGATGAGAAATATAAGCCTAATTATTTTTCTGCATGTAATCCATAGAGCTCAGCTCAAGTAAGACACCCTGAATCCCCAAAGTAAGTCAGATTACCCCAGATTTATATATACATACCACCAGGCACTATTTTGATACAATCAAAATTATCAATTAACTATGTGGCAATGTGTTTAAGGCTGTCTTCATAACAATGAAAGCACTGACACAAGAACCTTGTCTATTCTACTTACTGCTGGATCTTCAGTACTGTTGGGCATAATGCAAGGTGGGCCTAGCCGGGCCACCTGCTAGGAGGAATAGAGGAATGGCTCCTGTGTGTGTAGTGTTCTGCTCTGCCTAGTTTGTGAGACCAGCATCTGGAAAGTACCTGCCTACCTGGGGACAAACTTACTGTTGGCTGTATTTGGGACCCCACCCCGTAAGATCATTGGCTATCCAGACCTATAAGAGCTTGTGCACCTATTCAGTAAACGAGTTTGCAGTGCCTCGCCCTCGGGCTGACCCTGAGTGGGGAGACACGACGGTAACGGACACGACTATACAGTACCTATTCACAGAAGGTCTTAATAGCTGGTTGGAATGATCCAGACCTGTAATATCAGCTTTTGGAGATAGAAGCAGTTGGGCTGAGAGTTGAAGGTCATCCTTGGCTATGCATTGAGTTTGAGGCCAGCCTGGTCTATATGACACCCTGTCTCAGGAAAGAAAAAAACAAACAAAACAAAGAATACTAATAGCTCTTGAGGGTTTAAGTAAAGTGATTACATCAAAGGACTAGGGTCAAGACTTACTGTCTCTTCTCTTGTGTAACCTCGATCTGTTATTTATCTTCTTCTTTTTTTTTTTTTTTTTTTGGACAATTCTCTGTAATTCCAGCTGGAACTCAATATGAAGACCAGGCTGGTCTGTAACTCATAGAGATTCACCAACCCCTCCCTCCTGAGTGCTGGGGTTAAGGACAGCACATCTTACATCACCATACCTGGCTTCCATTTACCAATTCAAGTATAAGATTCATTTTGGTGCACCTAACCATGATATGATGAAGTGTATGTAACGCATTTCATGTTGTATGATGTAACTTTTTGCACAGGTATACTGCATATATTAAATGTAAGGTGCATTTGCATTTCAGAAATAATAAAAATTATGGAAGAAATTAACGAAAGATACTAAAAAAAAAAAGCCAAAGTTGGTTCTGTGAAAAGTTAAAAATTTTGACAAACATTTAGTCAATCTGCCATAAGGAAAGAGAGAGAAGACCCAAATAAAATTACAGACCAAAAGACGATCATTACAACAGACTGTAATGAACATCTGAATGTAATACAGAACGTTATTAGAGATTCCTTGCATGAAAGAAATAGAAGAATTTCGAAATATGTATCATCTATCAAAATTAAAACCAGAAGATATAAATAATTTAAACAGCCCATTACAAGCAATGAAATGGAAGCTATAATCAAAAGTCTCTCTTCAAAGAAAAGTAAGGAGCAGGGCACGGTGGCACTCTCGCCTTTAATCCCAACACTCCTGAGGCAGAGGCAGGCAGATCGCTCTGTGAGATCAAGGCCAGGCTGTTCTACATAGTGAGCTCCTGCTGGGGCTAGAGGGAGACCCTGTCTCAAAAAGACCAAAAAGAAATACATAAATTATTTTTTTTAAAGGAGGAGGAAACATCAGAACTGGCAGACAGCACCACACAATGGAAACTGAAGGGACACCACCAAATTCATTCCATGAAGCCAATATTATTCTGATACCTACATAGGTAAAGACATAGCAAAAAAGAAACTACAGACCAATTTCTTTCATGAACATAGATCAAAAAGTCTCAACAAAATATTTGCAAACTGAATTCAGGAACATATTAAGATCATACATTATAACCAAATGGGTTTCATTCTTGAAAGGGAAGGATGTTTGTACATATGTAAATCAATAAATGTAATACACCATGTAAACACACTAAAGGACAGAAACCACATAATCATTCTGATTGATGCTGAAAAGGTATCTGACAAAATTCAATGTGCCTTCATGATAAAAGTTTTGGAGAAGTTAGAAACAGATGGAGCAAACTTCAAAATATTAAAGACCACGTACAGTAAACCCAGAACCAACATTATATTAAATGGTGACACACTGAGCGCATTTCCCTAAAGTCAGGAACAAGACAAAGATGCCTACTCTCCCCTCTTGTATTTAACGTACTGTTTGAAGTCTTAGCTACAGCAATTAGACAAGAGAAAGGCATAAAGGGGGTTAGAAACTGAGAAGAGGTTAAACTATCTTTATTGGCAGATGATATGATTCTACACCTAAAAGACCTTACAGATTCTACTAGAAAACTTTTAGATATAATAAACACTTAAAGTTGTGGAATACAAAATCAATATAAAAAACAATAGTTTTCTTTTTTTGTTTTTCATTTATTTTTTTGAGACAGGGTTTTCCCATGTAGCCCTGACTGGCCTCAAACTCGCCTTTGCTACGTAGGTCTTGAATTCACAGAGATCTGCCTGTCTCTGCCTCCCAAATGCTGGGATTAAAGGCATGTGCCACCATGCCTTTCTGAAACACCAACACCATTCAGTGAAAGAAAATTTTTAAAAAAGGAAAGAAAAAGTTCTTAAAGTCCAATAATCCCAGAGAATATCGCTATTATGAGGACAACAGCACCAAGTGGGTTTCTGCCCATGAGGCCTTTCAGTTGGACAAGATGTGGAGGTAGAAGATAGTGATCCTGAGTATTCTGACTTTGATGACTTTGGCTGATGTGAATGTGTGTGTTTGTATCTTAGCCTTGAACAAATAACTTCAAAAACGTAGCAAAATGTACAAACACTTATAATACCCAGGCATAGTGGCTCACACCTGAAATCTCAATACTTCGGAAGTTGAGACAGGATTGTTGTGAATTTAAGATCATCCTGGGCCACAAATGAGACCCGATATTAAAAGAGCAAAATATATATATGAAAAATAAAATAGTTTATAGAAAAAGGAAATAAAAAAAGATATTTTCTGCAGCTATATACTGTGTTCACATTTCTAGCTAAGTGGTACTATAAAAAGTTTAAAACAATTAAAACTTTATAAAGTTACAGTAAGCTAATTGTTAATTTTTTCTTGGAGGAAAAAATGCATTTCATGAATTTATTGTGGGCTAAATGTACAGTTTTTGCAGTCTATTGTAGTGTGCAGTAGTCTGCTGGACCTCACATTTACTCCTATTTCAACCAGAGAAAGTTCCAGCTTGAAAACTCCTTAGTGACAGGCTGGATAAGTGCCCTATACAGAAAACCCACTGAGTTTTGTTTTATTTTTAGGTTTGGGGTTAAAAAAAAAAATTTAATTATATGTTCCTTTATCATTTTGAAAACATAATATCTAGATAATAAGCATTGTCCAAAAACAACAAATAAGACTAAATAGTTGTTTCTTAACCCCTTTTCTTTTTAAAAAACTTAAAAAAAATTTTTTTTAGTTTAAATTTATGTGAATGAGTGTTATGCTTGCATGTGTGTAAGTGCATGCGTGTCATGCAGTGCCTGAGGAGGACAGAAGAGGGCGGTATAGCTCCCGGAACTGGAGTTATGGATGATTGTTAGCTGTCATGTGAGTGTTGTGTCTCCTGCAAGAACAGCCAGTTTTCCTAACTGCTGAGCCATCTCTCCAGACTTCTTAACCCAATTTCTAAAGTTTTGGTGGTTTAACACAAGAAAAGAGCTACAACCGTTCTAAAGGATAATATTAAAATTATAAAAAATTAGAAATCATTCTCGTGATTTTCCTTCTAAATAATAGTAATGATGTAAAATGTACAATCTATCCTTTAAATTAATTAGAAAACACAGTACATATATTTTACAGCTACTTAAATCTCTTGAACTTTAGAATACATTTTAATCTTTGACAGAAGACAATACATATAAATGCAGTAACCAAAGTACATTTCATTAAATGTTTCTAAAGGCACAATTTTGATTTGAAACAATGAAATATGAAAATATCTGGAGATTTCTAAAATCTTAAAAATGGACATATATGTTTGCTTGAACATTTTTGCTGTACGTAAAAGTAAAGAAAAACTAATGGTGTACTCGTCTCTGTTCTTTTTGTTGCATCTTTTAATTGAATTTTTGTGAATTTCATAAAGCATAGTATGATGGTGTTTAGATTAGATCCTCCCCTCTCTCCACCTCCCCTCACTGCTCCCTCCAGTTTATATAGACATATCTATATATCTATATATATTCTATAGAGCATGGTTTGTGTGCCCCAATGTCCTTCAGTGTGGATCCATTCACTGGATCCACCAGAGTCCCAGCCCTATAAGATACTGTCTTTCTCCCTCCCAGAAGCCATCAATTGCAGAAAGTTCCTTAGATTGGGTTGGGATTTCATACCCACTTCCCCATGTCTATGCTGGGATTTTGTCTGGTTTGAGCTTACATAGGACTTGTGCATGCTGTCACCATTGTTGGGAGTACAGATGAAGAACTGAGACCTGTCTGGAAGACTGTTTTCTTGTGCTCATCTATACTCTCTGGTTCTTACAATCTTTCTGCCTCCTTTTCCACAATCATCCCTGAGCCTTGGGAGGCAGAGGTTTGAAATAGCTGTCCTATTCAGGGATAAGCACTCTGTGGCCTCTCTTGCTCTGAACTTTGGCTAATTGTGGGTCTCTGTATTAATCTCCATCTGCTGCATAATAGCTCTTCTCTGGTGAGACTGCATGTGGGTAGAGGCCAGATGGAAGTGAGTTGTAGCAGCAAATGGTATTTGGAGATAAGAAAAGGGGGACCGATGACTCAGGCCATTTTATGTAACAGGACTGTGGACGATGAGAAGAAAGCAAGAGACCTGACGGGATTAAAGGAAGTAGCTTTTATTTTCATTTTTAAAAGTCTTGTTAAGATGGATATAATCAAGAATACTTATTTTTGTTAAAGAAAAGAAAATTAATGCCTTTCTTAGAAGTGGAGTGCTTGTGATCTACAATGGCTTGAGCAGACTTCAGTGATGGCTCTATTAACCTTCACATCTCCCTTCTTTTTCCTCTTATAGAAACGACAGTTTTCAGTTGGACTTTTTGCACGTGGAAGTATCCTGGAAATCCTTCCTAAACTCTGATGGTTTGTGTGTGTGTTGGGAGGGCGGGGAGTATTGAACTCAGAGCCTCACACATACTAAACTCTCTTTCACTGGTGTACATTTCCAGCCAGCATGCTGGTTTTGAGTTGTGGGAACTTGTACCCATTTTTCTTGCTTTCAGACTTGAGCAGTGCATCACTAGAGGGCGAGCTTGCCACACTGCCTTAGCAATGGTATGGGGGTTAAAGCCTTCCACCCGAGTAAAGAGGGCCAATGGAGGAGGAAGAGGGGAGATTTTAATGCTAAGAAGTGGCGTTCAGATCAAGGCTAAGGGCAGTGAGTCCCAACTGCCCACCTCTTGCCTTTGGCTATCATGGTAGGGCATTATTGACAAGCCAAGTAATAACGATGAAACTTTCCTTTCTACCTTCAAATGTTATTTTATTTGCTTTCATTATTTTGTTTGATTTGATTGATTTCATCCTTCAGAAATTATTATTATTTTTATTGTCTTATAGAGACAGGATCTCCCCGTAGCCTTGGCTGTCCTGGAACTTGCAATATAGGCCAGGCTGGCCTTGAACTCACAGACATCCGCCTGCCTCTGTCTCTTGAGAACTGAGATTAAAGGCATGTGCCACCATGCTCGGCTCTTCAGAAAATATTTATTGTGTTCTCATGCTTAATCAGTCACAGCAGATGCAAGTAGTTGAACCTGTGTCACAGTGAACAGATGGAAATCCTCGTCTTTAAGAAACATACACTCTAATATGAGGAGGCTGAAATGCAAAATAAGTTAACCTAGTATGCTATAAATTGTTATACACCACAGAGAAGAGAAACAGGGAAAAGGAGTCAGAGACATGGTGAAGGAACTGCATTCAAGGGTACCTTCTAGACTTGTGTCCTGTACAAGAATGTGGGACAGGGAAGAAAAAAGAATGGAGATAAATGGGATATTTCTTTAAATGTCCTTCCTTCTAGTAATGCTGAATTCTTAAGCTTTTGAGCACTTTGGGTATCATCTTTGTTGAGGTTCATAAATCTGATACTATAAACTTTTTGTTCATGAGAAAATTTTGTCATAGAATTGAAACCTTACTCAAATCAAACACCATTCCATCAGTTGAATTCTCCTTATCCTCCCAGAGAGCAGCTGACCTGGAAGAGCCACTGAGTCTGATGAGATTGTTTTTCTCAGAGTCATGCTGAGCATTCTACCATACTTGGTCTTGTTATTATATTGATTACATGAAGAATAAATCCAGCTCTTCCTGGGCTCTCAGTAAAGTTGAATTTTCTGTAATTTACAAGGCCATCACAATTCCTCATTAAAAATGAACAGAACTTTTGCCCTTTTCAAGCACAGCACATATGTTCTGTCTCCCAGTGTTTCTTCGTAAGAGCTAATGGCCTGGCAGTGTGGGCTCATTTCCTAAGAGTTTGAAGTTGGATGCCAATTAGCTTCCTCTAGCCAAAGCAAATTTTCCTGTTTTCTTACCAGAATAAGTCAGTCATAACTTCCCATCACTCCCTTGGTACAGATACTATATTACATATATTAAGATGGTTTGAAAATGTGTGGTCTATTTAATCATTTCAAGTTGTGAAGTATGTCATGTTACAGAAGGACATTTTCACTGCACTGCTTTGTTCCTCAGACAGTGTTAATAACATCGTTTTTCTTCCTGTTATTTCTCTTGCAATATGTGCTATGTTGCTTTGGTCAACTGACTTTGTCCTATGTCTCCATAGTCTCTCTGCATGGGGATAAGCCCTGGTGGTTAATCTTAGACTCACGGAAAGGCCCAATTTAGATTAGTAAAAGAAACGACAGAGGAGGATATTGGCTTGTGCAGATGAAGAGAGTTTTTCATTTCAACCATTTTTTTAGCAGGTAAGATAAGACTGGAACCACAGAAGACAGGATAATGGAAGGGAGCCATGGGGGTTAGGAAGAAGAAGGAGCTCAAGACGGGGAGAGTAGGAGGCAGGTGTTATCAAAAGGGAAATTTAGAAAATTGGAGCACTTTAACAAGGGAGGGAGAGGAAAGATGGATAACTCTTAGGTGGTATGAAAAACAGGGCTGGGGAGGGGGAGGAATGTATTAGCTCAAAAAACCTACTGACACATACACGTACAATATGCATATACATGAGAACATGTGTTTAGCTGTAGCCTATGTAACCAGAAACACAGTGCTAGGAAGGAGAAACCTCCTTTAGAGTTGTTGGTCAGGTTAGTCCAACAGACTCCCTAAATAACAGACTACTGCCACAGCCCCTCAGTGCCTCCCAGAACTTGAAGGGAAGACCCTATTGCTGAAGACAGGCCATACTTCACACACAGGACTTGGAGCCATGGAGCTGGAAGCCTCCCCGTGAAAGACAGCTCTTATGGTGTCAGAGGATACTGTGCAAGTTGTCAAGGGAGAGAACCAGTCAGTGGCCCTACCCATGTGTAAAGTCTATGAACCATAACGATGACCAGCCCAGCAAATAATTTCTATTGCTGCATTAGTGTCGCTCTTATCTTGTGAGTAATTAGCAGCTATCTAATTGGACTTAAGAACTCATGTGCTGCTGTAAACATAGCCAAATACACATGGCTGGAGAGGTCATAGGTCCTAGAGAAAAAACCATTTTTGTCACATCCCTAGACCAATGTTATTTCTTATTGAAATCTGCATGCATGTAAGTGCACCTATGTTGTACAACGCCCGAGGAGGTCAGAAGAGGGCATCAGATCTCTGGGACTGGATTTACAGACTTTGCTAGCCTCCATGTAGGTGCTGGGTATCAAACTTCAGTCCCCTGCAAGAGCAGTGTTCTTAGCTACTGAGCCATCTCTGCAGCCCCATATCCTTCCTTTCTTGAAGAATGGTACCACACAAGGTAATGAAAACTGAATATACAATGGTTGGATCACAAATGGAAACAGAATTCTAGGGCTAACGATCTAGCTCCATGGTACAGAACTTACCTAGAATAAACAAAGCACTAAGTTACAGAGCACCATTGTGGAGCTCAGGCTGGCTCTGAACCCCGGTCCTTGTATTTCTGCCTCTCGAGTGCTGCTGCTGCAGGCGTGTGCCACCACATCCAGCTTAATAAATATTTTTTACTGTATGAATGTTTTCAAATGTTCAATGTAGGCTATATATATTCAACAGAATTTTTATTCAGAAAGGAATTGTTGGATGTAAACAATAAGCCATTTGAAGTTCAGTGAGATTTGGTATTTTCTTTGTGGTATTTTCATCTCATATCTTCAGCTGTAAATAGAAATTGTAAACTGAACCTAGTGGTACATGCCTGTAATCTCAGCTCTCACATGGCTGAGGCAGAAGGGTCAGTGATTCAAAGCCAGCCTGGGTTACAGAGTAAGGCCTTATCACACACATGAACAAAAATAATGCTTGTATCCAGTCAGAGTATGTGTATAGGTTAGTGGTAGAGGGCTTGCCTAGCAGGCAGGAGACTGTAGGTTCAATCCCCAGTATTATAAACAAACAAACCCCCCAAACAAATAAACAGACAAACAAGCCCCCTCACAAAACCAATAGTAACAAATAATAAAAGCCCAGAACTCTGACTCAGAACCTGCATCAATCTGTCCAGGAATCCAATCTACTTTCTTATCTGTAACAAACAGCCCAGAAACCAGAGTGCTAAACATTGTGGAGACTCGCTGGGAGTCCTAGAGTTAATATGAAGATTATTTTAAACTGAAGGTATTGGAGATCCAACGGATAGAGAAAGAAATCTTGGATTTTGGCTTATCTGACTAAAAGCAGCAACTTCTGGGAACTGTGGCTACTCTAAATCTCCTCTCCAGGAAGTTCCTGGCCAAGATGGAAAGACCACATGCACCTGCACAAACAGACATTATCTCTAGCGCTCTTATCTCTTCTTTGTTCTCTTGAAACCCATTCGTCTTTCCTAAAGAAACCCGTTTGTTTTCTCTCTCAGATTTTCCCCCTCTTCCTCTTTCCCTAAGTTACATATATAAAACTCTAACTTCAAGAATTTGATAAACCTGTCACCTCCTTATTGTGTGTAAATGTTTTTTGTTGTGTGTGTTCTTTAATTGAAAATATTTTATTTTTATTTTATGTGTATGAGTGTATTGTCTGCTTGTATGCAAGTTCCCTGTGTCATGCAATGCCCATGGAGGTCAGAAGGTGTCAGATCCCCTGGAACTGGAGTTATGGATGATTGTTATCCACCATGTGGGTGCTGGGAGCCAGACCTATGTCTTCTGCAAGAACAGCAAGTGCTCTTAACCACTATGTCTTCTCTCCAGTTCCTTGGTGTGTTTTTTAAAGATGTATTTTATTATTCTTAATTAAATATTTGTGTGTGTGTGTGTGTGTGTGTGTGTGTTTGTGTGGGGGTCTGAGTGTTGGTGCCTGTAGGATTCCCTGGAGCTGGAGTTACAGGCTGTTGTGAATCTAATGTGGGTGTTGGGAATCAAACTTCATTCCTCTATAAGAGCAGTCTGTCTACTTAATCACTGAGCCATGTCTCCAGCTCTCTCTCTCTCTTTTTTTTTTAGAAAGGATCTCATATACTGAGGCTGACCTTGAACTCCTTATGTAGCAGAGGATGACCTGAATTCCTGATTCTTCTTCCTCTTGCTCCAAAGTGCTGGGATTCTAAGTGTGTGCCACCATATTTGGTTTACAAATCAACTTCCCCTTGTTAATCTGACTTTTGTCAACTTAACTTTCAGTCCCTAGGGACTTTACAGAGGAAAACAGAGAAAAAAATTCTCTCATGAAAAAGTTAGATTTGGCTACAAACCTGACTGCTATTTCTAGTAACAGTCCAGGAAACCAAACAACTTCTAATACATGGTTCAAAATAGCTAGAACTAATTAAAAAATAGATACCCTAATAACTGTCTGTATTTACAGTTCAGGACCCATGAGAAGCTAGATACCTAACCAACTGCGTAGGATGTCTGCTCTGAGTCAGTTCTTCTGCAGCTTTCCCAGGTCATAGCCAAGGTTCCTCCTTTGTTCACTAAGTTTCTTCCACCCAAACCCCTGCTCAAACACAAGTGGTACTGATTGCTCAGTGCTCAAGGGCCCCAAACTGTCTTCACACTTCTTACTTGATTGCCGTGGATCTCATTCCATAATTTCAAAGCTATCTTTGGAAAATCTTACAGAATAAAATAAGTACTTATTTGTTATCACACTTCCTATATATTCTTCATTTCCTTTAGTCTTCAGCTGAGGTTTAGAAATTCTTCTTAATGTTAGGAGTACAAAACTCTTGTTTCAGGCATATCAGCTAACCCTAAAAACAATGGAGAAAGCCATGAGAGACAGCTGCAAATAAACCTGTCCTCTCCGTTCTTGGAAAAGTCTCAGCACAAATATATACTCTAATTAATATTGGATTTCATTGTAAATTAGATGAGAAAATTCAAATATAGAACCTTGGATCTATGAAAATCAAATACTTGTTTTAATTTTTTTTTTATTCAAGAAAAAGGGCTTCAGAAATTGTATCAAGTTTTAAATTTGAAGCAGTCTTTACAAATATCCTCCCTAAATACACACATCACAACCCTCATTACCACTGAAAAGAAAACAGAGCAGGGGCTGGAGAGATGGCTCAGCACTTAAGAACACTGATTGCTCTTGCAGAGAACCTGGGTTCAACTCCCAGCACCCACATGGCAGCTAACAATCATCTGTAACTCAAGTTCCAAGGAATCTGACTCCTTTTACTGACCTCCACGGGCATTGCAGGACACAAGTACACTTACCCACATGCAGATAATACATTCATCCACATAAAATAATAAAAATAAAATATTTTAAAAAAGAAAATAGTAACGGCCCAGGCTAGCTAATGTTGAAGCAATTAAAATGTCATTACAAGAAGCTGGAAATATAACTCAGGGATCTTCTGTGTTTTTTCCATGAGTTAGGCCCTATGTTCAGTTCTTCAGACTAAAAGAAAGAGAGGAGAGAGAAAAAAGAGAGAGCAGAAATAGAGAGAGATTACATAGTGCATACTAGATGGATGACATTAAAAATGCTTTATTTTTATTTTCAAATATATGTATGCATGTCTGCATTTGCATATATACATATGTATGCAGGTACCCTTAGAGTTAAAGTTACAGGCAATTGTGAGCCATACTATGTGGGTGCTGACAACCAAACCTAGGTCCTTGTAAGAGCAACAGGTGCTCTTAATGGCTGAGGCACCTCTCCAGCCTCTGGATTGACATTTTTATTAATGTTAAGCACAATAAGATTTGGAAACCAAGCCTTGTCCAGATGTCCTCAGTCACTCTTAAGAGAATCTAGTGCATAGACTAGGCCACTCAGCTGGACTTGGAAGATAAGAAGAAGCCCTATAAACTTCAATATCTGACTAAGGATGTAATTCAGTTGATAGACTACCTGCCTATATGCACAAAGCCCATGGAATGTACACAGGCACAGTGTCTAATGCTTGCAGTCTCCGCACTCAGAGGTGGAGGCAGGAGGATGAGACATTCAGTCATCCTTAGCTACTTAGTAAGTTTGAGGCCAGCGTGGGATACAAAGTGACAGTTGTTCCTGGTCACATACACAAGCACTGGTCAAATGTAGGCTTGCTCATAATAGATTATACAGAGACACTCAGCAGATCATACATGCTCTCTGTCATTCTCTCACATGCTCACTTAACACTCACACACTTACTATCATGATTATGAAACTTAGAAGGCTGCGAGTTCTCAGGTTTCTTTTGTGATAAAGCTAATTAAGGAAGAGCAATAGAGGATATCGTCTTTCTCTCCTCCCCCTAAAAATTATCTCTTAATTAAAAAAAAAATTTCTATTTTCTAGGCAAATGAGTTGAATTAGCAGATAAACTTGCATGCTTGCTTTTTTTTAGGCATGGGAATTACCATCTTGAGCCCTCACTCCGTTTCTTTGGGGGAGAGCATAGCTACTTATCTGTGTCACCTGCATGATGCGGAATGCACTTTAGCTAGCATAGGCTTTTTTACTAGAGGGTTTCAACTAGAATTACCATTACTCCAGGCCCAATGCTATAGGTATTACCAGTTTATATGTCTGCAATACACAGAGAGGCTTTGTTTGGGGCTTAGAAAGCAGTAACTCATTTGGCATCTTTAAGATGTCCAAAATATTTGAATAAATGCAACTTCGCAGCAACTTGCTAATGTAAAATATTAGCTGTACCCAAAGTAACAACGACAGCTTGGAGAGACTCTAACAGTCCCTCTTTAATTTTGTGCCTGACACCTGGCATAATTTGAAGCTAAAAATAGAGTGATGGAGGGGGGAGGGAACTGAAGAGATTTCCTGTTACTGTCTCAAAGCATAGAATAAGGACTTAGATGAGAAAAGAAGAAAAAAAATCCCATCTGGAAATGAATTAGGGGCTCATTCTGCTGAAGGATGGGCCCACCACAGGCTCTCACAGAGAGGGTTTTGTGGTTAAAATGCCCTGAATTCTGGTAGGAATTGCAGACTTTTTGCAACTAAGGGTGGAGCTGCTGGAAGCTGCTTAATCCTTCCATCATTAAAACTAGATTTAAAGCTCCAGGATTCAAGGCCATAAACAGAGACAGGAGCCCCATGTCTTCTAATAGGATGATTCTATACCAAATTCACCCGTGTTTGGGAAGGTGAAGCGGTTAGGGTGAGGACGGAAGGCAGAGGATGTTGAGAAGTCCCAGCTGGGCCCTTGGAGAGGATCTAATTAGTAGCAGAAAAGTATCTTATAGTGATGAGCTAACTAGAAATTCTGTTCACTATATAGACTGTTGAACTTACCACAGGGCAAATAAAATGGAATCTTTGCCTCTGTCATGATGGGACTTCAGTTCTCTCCCACAAAAATCTAGAATTGTTTTTGCTATAGATTGAATCCAGGATATCCAGCATGCTAAGGATGTCTAGCTCCCAGCCCAGGCCCCGCTCAGAGTCTAAGATTGTAGGAAGGCAGAAATCATCATGTGTGGAAGACTAATATTCTGTTAGCACATGGGAAGATGAAGAGCATAAACTGAGAAGGTTAAATAGACTAGACTCCACTCCCAGCCCTGTTGTCACTGGCCTCATGGTTCCAGGAATGTTGTTAAGATATGTTAAGATATCCTAGGCTATGATCTCCCCAAACAGCCAGACTTTCTGTCAATGCACAAATTATCAGAGAGAAACCATATAAAAGGAGGAAGGGGGCTGGGGAGATGGCTTGATGTAGCATGCTGGCTGCTCTTTCGGAGGACCAGAGTTCAGTTTGTAGCATCCACATTTGGTAGCTTACAACAGCTCTTAACTCCAGCTAGAGGAGATGAGATGCCTTCTTCTGACTTCCTAGAGGGCCACACACACTTGTACACATTACACACACACACACACACACACACACACACACACACAGTAATCATTTTGAAAAAATAAGAAGTCACTTTAGCTTATGGTGTCAGTTTTACTGTGAGAGCTAGTCTTGGTTTTGGTCCCATGGTGGAGGAGCAGGTAGAGCTGAGCTACTCACCTCATGGCAAACAGAAGCCAGAGAGAGGGTCAAGAAGGGGGTCAGGCAATGCTCCAATGACCTACCTTCTTCTAGCTAAGCTCCACCTCCTGGTTTCCACTACCTGTTAAGAATGCCATTATTTTATGAAGCCATGATGGGATTAATTACTTACATCTTAAGAAAATCATCCAGCTATATAGCAATTTACACAGATGTTTCAGACTCAAATAACGGCACTTAACTTGTAAACGTGAGGAGCCAATGAAATACGATGATCCTTTCTGATGACTTATATCGTGCTGGCACCTAAGCACCTTTGGTTGAATCTTTTCCTTCTCATTATTCAGAAACATCACTCAGAAGCCCCATTGAGACAGGGGCTCATGTAGCCCAGGCTTGCCTGGGAACTTACTATGTAGCCCAAGCTGACCTCAAATTCACAGTGATTCTCTTGCCTCAGACTCCCATGTACTGGGATTATAAGCATGCACCATCACGCCCAGTTCACAAGTTTTCTATTAGATGAATTGATTCAACTTCGTTATTATTTTAAGTTTATAATGCATGAGAGGAACACGTCACAGTGTTCCCTTTCTCAAAGGAAATCTGCCAGTCTCAAATTTAAGAGTGTCTTTAAGCAAACCAAGATCTTAAACATTTTTTATAGTTAGGCTTCTAATTCTTGTCTTGTACGAAAAGAATATAAGAAGTCTGAGCATCTTATCCAGTTATTTACAAATATTTTCTGACATTGAATTGGCTTATAATGTAGGAAGCACCGTCTTTTCATGCTAAACTTGAAAAAGTCAAATTCTCCCCTGAGGATTACAAGATTACCTTTAATAATATATTTTATAACCTGTTAGAAGTCCTTAGAAACCCAATAATTGTTAAATAATGATATTTAATATGAACTATTTTCTTTTTAAAATACAAACATTAAACTGTGAATCTATAGGTATCTTTATCTAAGTCATGACTCTTATAACTTAGCTTAACAGAATCTTTTTTAAAAAATAAGATTCACAAAGTCTTGTATTTGCAAGTGACCAGGCAAAACTAAATTGACCTATGACATCTCTCTTACCTGAACCTGAGGTATTTTCTTTGCACATGGCCCAACTTGAGTCGGGCTCCTGTTTCTATTGACCCCAGTTTTCTTTTATTAACCTCTCATAGCAGACTTGACATTGCTTAAAGGTCTATTTCCTAAAGTCAAATCTTTCTGTGCTAGTGAAGAGCAGATGATAGATTCTATGTCACAGACCTTAGTATCGAAAGTTCTGTTGCCCCATACAAGAAACAAAACCAACAAACAGACCAAAAAATGAAAACCACGTTGATTTCTTAGGGATACCTAAAAAAATGAAGCTTATTACTGTTTGTTATCAGTGTCATGATCCACATTTAACTTCTGAAATTAGGATGTGTCTAGTACATTGTATGTTAACTCTTCTTATAATAGAGTTTAATATGTACATTCGCTGTCAACTAGGGGGTAGACATGATTAGTTATCATTTCTTAGTTAAGAGAGTACTACATTATCATTCTTGTGGGTATGCCTGAGGAAACACAATTCTTTAGCATTTCAACTAACAAAGAATTTCAAGAACACTTGGGATAAATTCTAAGTAATAACTTTGGGTTGGAAGCTTTATTATAGTGACATTTTCTGGTAATACTAGAAAAGCCTTCAGACTGTAGGTAAATAAGCACAAAGTCTGGTGTCTGATATCTGCTCAGAGAGGAGGCATCAGCCTCCTTCAGGGTTGCGACACCTGGTTAGTCCACCACAATCAAGGGTAGGTTCCACAGCCAAGAGAATTTGGGTAGCGCAAATTGGACTTAATGGGGAGCAAAATGACCCAGGAAGTTGGGCAGACAGGGAGGTGGCGGATCTGGAAGGAGATGGGGGAGGGAGAAATATAGTCAAAATACACTGCATGAAATTCTCAAAGAATTAATAAAAGTATCTAAAAAGGAAAGCCCTCAGACATCACAGTGGGGTATTCCTTTGCTCTGAGAATATACTGGATGAAATTAGCAGAAAAACTTGGCCATTCACAATGCTGAATTGAAAAGTAATTCAAACCAGGCATGGATGTGCACACCTTTAATCCCAGCACTTGGGCAGAGGCAGGTGGATCTCTGTAAATTCGAGGCCAGCCCGGCCTATATAGCTAGTTCCAGGCCAGCTGGGGCTACAGGGAGACCTTGTCTAAAAAAAACAAAAAAGAAGTAATTCAAAACAAATTGATAGGAGCTTAGATTTAATGTAGTTCTGTATCATTATTCTTTCCTTAAATTAAAAAAATATTTGTTTATTTTATGTGTATGAGTGTTTTGCTTGCATGTATGTAGGAGTATCACATGTATGCAATGTCTGCAGAGGCCAGGAGAGAGTGTCAGATGCCCAGGAAGTAGAGTTAAGGATTGGTTAGCAGCATGTGAGTGAGTGCTGAGAACCAAAATCTGGGTCCTCTACAAGAGCAGTAAGTGCTCTTGAACACTAAGCCATCACTCTAGCCCCAGTATCAATGTTCTTGGGAGTAAGTAGATTATTCTATGCATTGTTTTCTTCAAGTGTTTTAAACATGCCCTTAATTTCATATCCAGTTTTTTTTTAAATGTGCATGTATATTACATTACCAAAACTCATTGAAATATAGACATAATACTACCATTCATTTTTATTTGCAAGACAAAACTCAGTCACTTTCAGTAGGCAAGAATGAGAACGCAGCAGAAAGCAGTTATCCCTAAGTTGGGTGTGGTGGTTCATGTTTATAATTAGGAATTCAAGGTCATCCTTAGCTACATAGGGAGTCTGAGGTCAGCCTGGGTGATTTGAGACCTTGTTTCAAAACAATAACAACAAAAGTTATCTCCAAGTTATTCCTTTCATTCGGAGGGTGGGGGTGGGGAGTATTGATTGGAGATCAAAACTAGGCTTTCACGATTGTGAGACAAATGCTCTGTCACTGAGCTGCATTCCCCAAACCTAGACTGTTCCCTTTGTGGCCTGCTTATACTTCAATTTTTAAAATGTTTTAGCGAGAGACTTAAGTAGTCTATCATGGAGCTACATCCAGAGCTTTCATCTCTTTTTCTTTTTGAGACATGGTCTCCTTAAATTGCCCAGGTTAGCCTTGAACTCACCCGAGTGCAAGTAAGCCTTGAACTTTCAATCTCTCTGGCCCAATCTCCCAGGTAGCTGGGATCACGGCTCTGTACCACAAGCCTACCACCCTTTTTTAACCTTTGAGCCAGGTCTCACTGTGTAGTCCAAGCTTCTGCCTCAGACTCCTTAGAGCTGGGATTACAGGTATGTACCAGCATTCCCAGTGTGTGCAATCTGTGAACATAGTTGAAAATGTAAGATGGAAAAAAAAATGAAAACTCCTGAATTTCATATGGCTTACTAGACACATAATTCCTTTTTGAAGTTCTTTTATTCTTTGTGTATATGGTATGTATATGTAGTATGTGCATATATGTATGTGGGTACATTTGTGTATGGGTACATTAGTATGTGTGTGCTCACGCATGTGGAGGTCAGAGGGCAACACTGGGTGTCTTCTTCTCCTTTCATTTTATATATTGAGGCAGAGTCTCTCACTTTTCTTTTTTTTGAGACAGGGTCTCCTTATAGTCAGCTGGCCTGGAACTTCCTATGTAGACAAGGCTGGCCTCAGTCTCACAGAGATCTGCTTGCCTCTGCCTCCTCAATGCTGGGATTAAAGGTGTGTACCATTGTACCAGGCAGAGTGTCTCACTTAAACCCAGTGCTCACCACTTTGGCCAGTCTAGCTAACAGCTTGCTCCAGGAATCACCTCTCTTCACTTTCCAGGGATTATGGGCCAGCTGCCATGCCCACCCAGCATTTGTGTGGGTGCTGGGGATCCTGACTTTGGTCCTCATGCTTTTATGGCAAGCACTTATACCTTCTGAGCCATCTCCTGAGTAGAATTTATGCTGTATGTGTAGACTCTACAGTGCATATATAATAACTTTCATTAATTCAAAAATATTTATTTGGAAACTAGATTCATATATCTTATCTTACCTGTAGGAATGACTTTCTGGAACACTATCTCAGTTTGTTTATGAAAAAAAACAAGATTACTATATTTTGGGCTCCTTCTGTAAACTAAACATGTGCTTTACTCCTTCATGACCCTTCCTTGCTCCTGACCCTGAATATTTTGTGTGTGAGTGTTGTGAAAATATCAAGTGCTGAAAGCAGTAATCTTGAAACAATGAATTAGTCCCTATTAATGTTGTAAACAGCAGGTGGAACTAAACTTCAAACACCTGTTTGAAGTTGTGTGTGCTGTTCTGGGACTGCAGGGGGCGGTGAGGTCAGAAAGGATAAATCCTTTCTGATAGGACAGGTTCCTCATTCCTTCCATTTCAAGCTGGAAGGACTATTTCAATAAATAGGGATCAAGTTCTTTACTGAGGAGCACAGTTCCAGGAGAAATCTAAAGGAACAAGTTCTCAGAACACATCAGGCCTCACTTTTAGACTTAATGGACCCTAAGAGCCAAGCTGTCTTTGTTCAAGCATTGCTGTAATGTGGTTTTGAACTGTTGCATGAACCCTCTCAAAAAAAGCATCCATGGATCAAAGACCTTAATGTAAGACTTGAAACTCAGAAACTGCTGGAGGAAAACACGGAAAACATTTCAAGTTATAGGCACAGACAAAAATTTCTTGAAAAAGACTTCAGTATCTCTAAGAATTGACAAAGAGGATTCTGTGAGATTAAAAGATTTTTGTACAACAAAGAAAATAATAGCCAGAGTGAGTGAAATCATAGCCATACAGCCTATAGAATTACAGAAAATACTTGACAACTATGTCTCTGACAGAGGATTACTATATGAAGTCCATAGAGAACTCCAAGAATGAAATAAAAAAGCAATTGATCCAGTCAGTAATTGAACTAATGAATTAAATAGATTTGAAATGAAGAAATACAGCCAAATTTTTTTTTTAATTTTTATTCGTTTATTTATTTTTTTGTCTTTTTGAGACAGGGTCTCCCTGTAGCACCAGCTGGCCCAGAACTCACTATGTAGACTAGGCTGGCCTTGAACTCACAGAGATTCGCCTGCCTCTGCCACCAAAGAGCTAAGACTAAAGGCATGCACCATCACACCTGGTTAAATAAATATTTAAAAAAATGTCCAATATCCTTGACCATCAGAGAAATGAAAATAAAAATTGATTGATGATTCCAGATACTAACCCCAGAGTGACTTTCCTCAAAATACCTAACCAATCCAAACCAAAACAAGAACAAAAAAACAATAGACAACAAATACTGGTAAGGACATGGAGAAAGATGAACATTTACATACTACTGGTTGGAATGTAAACTGGTGAAGTCACTATGGACGTCAGTATAGAGGTTACTGAAAAAAACTAGAAAAAAAATGACCATGTGATCCAGTTATACCACTACTGGGTATATAACTGAACAATTACAAGTCAGCATACCTTAGAGATACTTATACATACATACTTATAACTGCATCATACATATTAGCCATGATATGGAAGCAGCCTATGGATTCATAAACAGATGCATCAATAAAACTGTACTGCAGAAAGTTGGAGAAATGGCTCAGTGGGTCAGTGGTTACGAACACTTGCTGTTCTTCCATAAGACCTGGATTTGATTAGCACCCACATAGCAGCTAACAACTGCCTATAACTCGAGTTCCAGGGGATTCAGAACACTTTTCTGGTTTCTGTGGGGAATTGCTTGCCATGATACACTTACATACATGTGGGAAAAACACTCATACACATAAAATAGAAATAATAGATATAATACTTTAAAAATTGTCGTATATATACACAATGGAATTCAGGAAAACGGATACAACTAGAAATTATTATGTTAAGTAAGTCAAATTAGCTAAGGCCCAGAAAGACACAGAAAGACAGAAACTGAGATTTTAAAAATATTAAAAATATATTCTTTGACAATTTAACACATGTATATAACATATTTTGATCATATTCAACCTTCTTTACTGTAACTCTCTCATCTACTCCCTGCTGTTTCTGGACCATTCCTTCTTCCCATCAAGCCCTTTTCCAATTTTCTTTTTTTTCCATTAGCCACTGATGCTAATTATGGTTGTCTGCATGAATATGGGTGTGGATATTCTCTCCCCCCGCCTCTAGCTTTTTGAGATAAGGTTTTATTATGTAGTTCTGACTGACTAAGAACTCCTTAGGTAGAGTAGGCTAGCCTCATTCTCACAGAGATCCATCTGCCTCTGCCTCCTGAGTTCTGAGATTAAAAGGCATGTGCCATCACTATGGCTGAATGTGAGGTTATTTACTGCAATCTGGGCAGTTTACCAGTAACCACTGGTAAAAACTGACTTTGCCTCCCCTAGCAGCCATTAACTTCCAATAGGTCCTTAGCTAGGAATGGGAACTCATGAGCTCCACTCCAAGCCATGGTGGAAAGATGAGAGGCTTCATCTTGTGCAGGTCTTACGCAGACAACTTCAGGTTCTGTGAGATACAAGTACACCATTCATGCTATTACCAAGAAGACAGTATATCCCAGCACTCTTCCCCATCTTCTAACTCTCACATTCTTTTTGTCCCCTTGTTCATGATGTTCCTTTAGCCTAGGGGAGACTAGGCTAGGGGTACTAGAGATGCCCCATTTAGGGCTGAGCACTAAGTAGATTCTGAATTTTTTTAGCACTTTGAGTCTGCATTAACCACTCTCCATTGTAAAGAGAAACTTCTCTGACAAGACTGAGAGCTGCACTAATTGATGTGTAAAAACATAAATATTTAAAGGCAGTTTGACAAATTCCCATTTAACAAAATAACAGTAGTAGATTTTTCCCTAGGGCATATGACTTCTCATCCAGGGGCCTTTGACTAGGTTTACAGTAGTAGGCATAAGTTCTCTCCTGTGAATCTGGCCTCAAATTAACCAGAAAATACTTGATGACTCCCATAACAATCACGCCACTACTGTACCCATGGGTATATCTTGCTTGGCAGGTCAGTATTGTAGCATAGAAGAGCAACTACTGAATAAGACTATTGGTGCCTTTTCTCCCCCAGCAGCCTACACAGCACCTTCTAGCACTACAAAAGCTAACTAGCGTGGAGGAAGCTTCTAGTCAGTTCCAGCCTGATTTTTCTCTTACAACCAAAGCGATACTACATGTTTTTTAAAATTTTGAGAAATTTTCTGAATTATAAAGAATGATCTTGAACTTGAAAGCTTCCTGACTCAGTCTCCAGAATAGCTGGGCTTAAAAAGGCCAGGAAACAGAGATGTACCTGGTGGGTTCTTGCAGAAGTTGGTAACAAACAACACAAACATATGAGTGTGTCAGAGAGGGTCCAAGAGGTCCAACAAGTCAAACAAAAAAGGTAGATGTAGTAAGTCGAAGACAGGACAATGGCCTTTCCCTCATAGGGAGAAGGATTGCTTTACTTAAAAAAATTTAAATTTCTTTCATTTTATGTGTATGAATGTTTTGTCTGCATGTATGTAAGTGAACCACTTGTGTGCAGTGCACACAGAGGTCAGAAGAAGGTGCTGGATCCCCTGAAAGTAGAGTTACAGATGGTTGTTAGCCACCATGTGGAACTGAACCCAGGGCCCCTGAAAGAGCAGGAAGTGCACTTAAGTAATAAGTCATCTCACTAACACTTGCTTTTATGTTTTGAGTTATTTTTATTTTGGGGTCGTTTTGAGGTAGGGTCTCCCTGCAGCCCCAGCTGGCCTAGAACTCACTATGTAGACCAGGCTGGCCTTGAATTTATAGACATCTACCTGCCCCTACCTCCTGAATTCTGGGACTAAAGGTGCGTGTCGTCATGCCCAGCTGTTTTTGTTTTTTTAAAAAATATTTTATTTAGTATTTTTATTTTATGTGTATGAGTGTATTGCCTGCATGTGTGTGAGTGTGCCCATGGCTTGCAATGAGCATGGAGGTCAGAAGAAGTGTCAAACCCCCTGGAACTGGAGTTTTGGTGGGTTGTTAACCATCATGTGGGTGCTAGTAACTGAATTTGAGTCCACTGCACTGAACCCAGGCCCTTCCTTCCCTCCCTCCCTCCCTCCCTCCCTCCCTCCCTCCCTTCCTTCCTTCCTTCCTTCCTTCCTTCCTTCCTTTCTTCCTTCCTTCCTTCCTTCCTTCCTTCCTTCCTTCCTTCCTTCCTCCCTTCCTCCCTCTCTCCCTCCCTCCCTCCCTTCCTCCCTTCTTTCCTTCGCTGAGCCTTGGGAGGCAGAAGTTTGATATAGATGTTTTATTGAGGAATAAGCAGTCTGAAGCCTCTTATTTCTGCATGTTGGTCAGTTATGGGGTTCTGTGTTAATCACCATCTGTTGAGTAAGGAAGCTTCTCTGCTGAGAGTTGAGAGTTGTATTAATTTATGGTACAACAGTAAGTCAATAGGAGTCAGTTTAATATTATATCTATTTAGCAGAATAATATTGTTAGGATTGCCCCTATGTCCTGTGATGTGTTTAACCTCAGATTCCTAAGCCTGATGTTGATGTTAGGAAAATGGGCCGTATCCTAGGAAGCAGACCTTAAATCAAATGAGAAAGTGTTTGATTGCTCCCATAATTTGTGCCACTATTGAACCAGTGAGTATATCTTGCTAGGCCAGTTGTGTTGAAGCTGACAGAATTCACAGTTGGGTACGGTTGATGACTGACTTTCTCTTTAAGTCATATGCATAGCACCTTCCAGCATAAAAGCTATACAGTAAAGACGAGGCTTTGAAGTCGGCACTGGTGTGATTTTTCCTTGTTTGTCCACAGTTCATCTCTGCAGTGTCTTCAACAGTTACCATCCAGTTCTTGTGGGTAACCGAGAGCAGGGACAAGAGCCAGTATTGTTTGAGGAACTATGGTGCCCCTGGTCAACAGTTTCAAAAGAGTGACTCCATTATTGTTTTTGAAAATACTTTATTATTTTTATTTTTTGTGTATGAGTTTATTGTCTGCATGTATATAAGTGCACCCACATCGTGCAGTGCCTTCAGAGGTCAGAAGAAGACATTGGATGCCCTGGAAGTGGAGTTATGGATGGTTGGTAGCACCATGTAGCTGCTGGGAATTGAACCCATGTCCTCTGCAAGAGCAGTCAGTGCTACTAACTGCTGAGCCATCTCTCCAGTCTGTGACCCCATTCTTGGCCTTGGGCTTTTACTTTGCTAGCTTATGGTGTCTAGTAAGGACAATGTCCATTTGTTATAAAGTAACTCTTTTTAATCTCTTTTTGTAATGTATATGTATGTACCTAAGAAGTTTCTGTAGAGGTAGGTTTCTTCATGTCTTTTTCTAAAGGTCTTTAGTGTTATTTATCTTCTTCCACTCTCCCTCCTCCGTCCTCCCATTCACCACCCCATTAACCCTTTCTACTCTGTTATTCCCCTGTCCCCATTTATTTTATTATATTTTACTTCTCCTCACAGGAAGTCTTCCCCCACCCATGGCCATCTATTAGTTTCCTGACCTCTGGATTTTCAAAATGAAACACACATATCTAAGATTTCAAAGTTGGCATCCTGCTATGAGAGAGAACTAGCCGTTTTTATCTTTCTGGGTCTGGGTTACCGCATTCAAGATAATTGTTTCCAGTGCCATTCTTTTATCTGAGGATTTTATACTTTTTTTTTTTTAAAGAGCTGAATTGTTCATTTATTGGGCTGGAGAGATGACTCAGTGGTTAAGATGATTTCTGGCTATTATGAAAAGTTCAGCAATGAACATGGATGAACAGGTGTTTCTGTAGTAGGTTATAGTCTTTTGGGTATAAGCCCAAGAGTGATGTGGCCAAATCAAGTGATGTGGCCAATAGATTTCTAGCTCTTTGAGGAATCTCCACACTGACTTTCACAGTGACTGCACCAATCTTCGCTGCCACCAGCTGTGGATAAGAGTCTCCTTTTTTTACAACCTTGTCCCTATTTGTTGTTATTTTTTTTTTGGATTTTAGCTATTCTGAGTGGGATAGAAAGAAATCTCAAAATGGTTTTAATTTGCCTTTCCCCTATGACTAACGATGTTGAACATATTTTGAAGTGTTTCTCAGCCATTTGCATTTCATCTTAAGGGAACTCCCTTGTTTAGTTCTTGCCTCACTTTTTTCTCGGGATGTTTGTCTTGATGTTTAGTTTTTTGAGTTCTTCATATATTCTATATACTAATCCTCTCTAAGAGGTATAGCAGCTAATTTTTTTTTCCCATTCTGTAGGTTGCCCACTTACTTGAATGATGACATCATTTGCTATATCAAAGCTTTTTAGTTTCATGAGGTGTCATTTGTTAATTGTTGGACTTAATGCTTACTCTGCAGGAGTTATGTTCAAAAATTCCTTTCCTATTCCTATACATTCCAGTGTACTCTCTACTTTCTTCTCTCAGATTGAGGGTATTAGGCCTTATTTAAGGTCCTTGATTCACTAGGAGTTGAGTTTGGTGCGTGGTGAGGTATTCATCTACACGCCACTATCCAGTTTGACCAGCACCATTTGTTGAACACGCTGTCTTTTCTCCAGTGTTTATTTGTGGATCCTTTATCAAAAATCATGTAGCTGTAAATGCGTATTTAAATGTGGATCTTCAGTTTTATTCCACTGATCAGTATGCCTGTTTTTAGGTCAGTACTATGCTGTTTTTATTAGTGTAGCTCTATAGTATAATTTAAGATCAGGGATGGCAATGCCTCTAGCAGCTCAGAATTGTTTTGGCTCTCCTGGCTTTTTTGTGTTTCCATGTGAAATTTGAGATTATTTTTCAATTTCTGTGAAGAATTACATTAAAATTTTAATGGATATTGCACTGAATTTGTCATTTTATTTTTAGGATGGCCATTTTCACAGTATTAATCCTACAGTTCATGAGCATGGGTGGTCTTTCTATATTCTGGTTTCTTCTTCAGTGTCTTTCTTTAGTGTCTTGAAGTTTTTATTAAACAAGTTCCTCACTTCCTTGGTTAGATTTAGTCCAAGGTATTTTATGGGTTTTGAGGCTATCATGAAGAAGATTGTTTCCCTGATGTTTTCCCATGCATTTGATGCTGGTATATAGGAAGGCTATTTATTTTAGGGTGTTAATTTTATATCCTTCTAATTTGCTGAATGTATTTATCAGCTCTAAGAGTTTCTGGTGAAGTCTGTAGGGTCTTTTAATTATAGAATCCTATCATCTGTAAATAAGTATATTTTTACCCTTTTCCAATTTATACCAACTTTATCTCCTTTATTTGTCTTATTTCTCTAGCTAAGACTTTAGGTATTATATTAAACAGTCATGGAGAGAGTAGATAGCCTTGTCTTTTTCTTATCTTAATGGGAATGCTTTCAGTTTTTATTGATTTGATATGATGTTGACTGTGGAACTGCTGTATACTGCCTTTATTATCTTGAGCTATGTGTCCCTAAATTCTCTATGACTTTTTGCATGGAGGGATGTTGCATTTTGTCAAAGGTATTAGATTTTAATGAGGTGATCATGTAGTTTCTGTTCTTGAGTCTGATTATGTGGTGGATTACATTTATTGATTTATATGTGTTGAAGTGTCCCTGCATCTCTGAGATTAATTCAACTTGGTCATGGTGGATAATCTTTTTGATGTATTCTTACATTTGATTTTAAAGTATTTTATTGAGAAAATTTGCATGTATGTTCATCATGGAGATTGGCCTATAGTTTTCCTTTTTTATTGGGTCTTTCTGTGGTTTTGGTATTAGAGTGGCACTAGCTTCACAGAAAGAATCTAGGTGTGTTCCCTCCTTTTCTATTTCAGGGAACAATTTAAGGCAAATTGGTATTAGTTCTTTAAATGTTTGGTGGAATTCTGCATTGTATCTATCTTGTCCTGGGCTATTTTTAGATGAGGTATATTTTTAAAATGCATCCTTTTAATTTTAAATATTTTAATTTAATTAAAAAATTATTTTGGAGACAGGGTCTCTTTGTAGCCACATCTAGTCTGGAACTCACTATGTAGACCAGACTGGCTTTGAACTCACAGAGATCCTCCTGCCTCTGCTTCCTGAGTGCTGGGATTAAAGGTGTGTGTCACCATGCCTGGCTAATGCATAGCCCAGGCTGGCCTTGAACTCATGACCCTTCTGCCTCTGCTTCTTCAGTATATCCCTACGATAAGTGCCACCACAACTATCGGTATAAATGACTACCTGATGTTCTCTTTTGCTGGACCTTCTTCTCTTTTGCTTTTTGTTCTCTCTCTCTCTCTGTCTCTCTTCTTTCCCTCTCTCCCTCTCTTCATACTAGTGAGTGAACCCAGGAACCCAGGGCCTCCCACCTGCTAGGCATGTGCTCCCCCAAGGAATTAGAGCCAGCCTCTGTTTTGGCATGAAGTTTTCCCTCTTAGAGTTGAAATCCATCTCTCTTCTCTTTCTTTACCACCAGCCCCAGTGCAAAGCAGTATCTAGCATTTTCAGTCAGGGCTTATCTCCAAGGTCACTATTTGTTTCTGACCCTTGCCAAGGACAGCTCCCAATGCTGCTTTTGTTGACGTCTATATAAGCCCGTTGCATATGTCTTTAAGTCTTTTGTTTCTCTCTTTTAAAACATCATTTTTAGATAGCGTCTTTTCTTTATACTTTTATTGGGTAGGTGCTAATGATGTCTGTCATATTCCACAGACCTTCCAAAGACAACTTCATTAGACTGGATCACCTCAGCATCACATTATCAAGTCTTCTAGATAAACAACCTTAGACAATTTTAAAGTTGTGTGTATGAAGAGTGGTGTGTGTGTGTGTGTGTGTGTGTGTGTGTGAGAGAGAGAGAGAGAGAGAGAGAGAGAGAGAGAGAATACTGTCTAGTTTTTTCCTGCAAGGGCTCATACCTTTGGAGGAATAATTCACCTAAAACTATTTGACTTCCCAAATCCTCATTTATAAATGCCATTACACTGAGAATCAGAGCTTTGGGGAGACACAATTCAGTCTATCACAAAGATGGTGATATTTGGTTGTTATCTTGTAGACACAGAAGCCTTTGAACATAATGGTGAGTTTAATAAATAAGAAATTACTTCAGTCACCCTTTTTATTAGGAACTTTTCCTTGTTGTGACCAAAATACCTGATGGAAACAACTTAAAGGATAAAAAATTTATTTTGGCTCATGATTGCAGAAGGTTCATCATTGCTTGATTGTTTGCAAACTAGAATGAACATTATGATGTCAGGAGCAAGTGGCAAAGGCAATCCTTCACATTGTGTACAAGAAACAAATAACATGATATACAGGAAGAGGACAGATGAAATACAGCCTCAGCTCATGCCCCCAGGGACCGACTTCCCCCAATTAGCCCCATCTCCTAATTTCTGTCACCTTCTAATAATGCTACCATATTAGGAGTCCTTCAAGAGATTAATCCATTGGTCAGAGCCTTCACGATCTAATTGTTTCTGGAACCATCCTCACAGACTACTTAGAAATGTGACTTGTTCACCTCTAAACTTAATCCCATTAGACAATAATCACAATAAATATTATACTTTTCTCAATTTGTTTTTTATTTCTTTGAAATAAAAGGGATTTGGAGGTGTATTTCTAATCTTCTGTTCCACACATTTTATTTTAACTTTTGAAAATTTAAATGAATGATAACCAAAATAAATGTCTTTGTTCAGACAGAGAGAGAGAGAGAGAGAGAGAGGAAGAGAGAAAGAGAGAGAGAGAGAGGAAGAGAGAAAGAGAGAGAGAGGAAGAGAGAGAGAGAGAGAGAGAGAGAGAGAGAGAGAATTTAAGTTTCTAAGCCTGTTTTCCCTTTGTGGGCCAGATAATTGAAAACCACCAGCTTTATACCGTTCAAGTGTTTTCAACCAAGACTCATTTTTCACGTCGTTTTGGCTACTGTTCTCTTACCAAACTTTTAGAATTGAAAGATCATTTTTTCTTTTTTACAGCAGTAGCTTTTCATAAATCCATGGATTTATTCATGCACAAGGATAGTCCTAAGAATACTGTTCTTAATCATCTCACTCTCATTCACTTTTACAGGCGCTTGTTTGCCCTCAGAGATTAGGCAATCCTGAGACTTACAAAGGATGCCCCCTGTTTGTCATACTTACAGCTTTAATAGCACCTATTAAATTATGTTTAGTGGGACTGGAGAGATGGCTCAGCAGGTAAGAGCACTGACTGCTCTCGCAGAGGATCCAGGTTCAGTTTCCAGCGTCCACATGGACACTATCAACCATTCATAACTCCAGTTCCAAGGAATCTGGCATCTGACGGCATTGCATGGCATGGGTGCATTTATACACATGCAGGGAATACACTCATGCATATAAAATAAAAATAATAAAGTCTTTTTTAAAATTATTATTATTATTATTATTATTATTATTATTATTACTTGTGTGTGTGCCTGTGTGTAAATGTGTTATTCCATGAATGTGGAGATAAGAAGACAACTTGTAGGAGTTAGTTCTGTCCTTCCACCATGTGGGTACTAGGAATCCAACTCTGATTGTCTGGCTTGGTGGCAAATGTCTTTGCCCACTATTTTATGCATACACGGGATCTAAAGTCTAATTTCTAGGCTCTAAGCAACCTATAAATGATAGTATTTAGAGGTAATACAACCACCAGCTTTTGTGTATTTTCTGAATTGGGAAGTAAAAAATTTTTGTTTTTAGATAAGGTCTTACTGTGTATGTCAGAGAATAAAATCTTGATCTCTATGACCATTGCTCTAGGCTCTTTCATCACTCTCTGATCCCTGTCAGCTCTCCTAGGTTTGATACACTAGAGAAAACTATTCCTTTGGGTGAGTATAATAGCCCTGTGTTGTTACATGCCCACTAAAAGAAGAAGCAAATAATTTAGAATTTACTGTTACAAAATGCTTAGGATTCTACTCACATACTTTGATCTGTTTCCCATTTAAAAAGGTTGAGGTTGTGAAGAACGGCTGTGTGTGTGTGTGGGTGTGTGTGTGTGTGTGTGTATGTATGTGTGTGAAAGTGTAGGTAAATCTCCATGAAACTGAGGTTAAAACTAGGATATCAGTCAAGATTAATGGCATTTAGAGAGCTAAGAGTAAAAGCTCTGAGAACGATGCGAGCTATTTTTAGCATTTCTATCCCTCAGCTCACAAACCTAAACCACGACCTGGGGAGAAGCAGCTGAATCATTAAAGCACTTGCCTTTCAAGCATGAAAACCTGAGCTTGATCCCCAGGGCTCACATACCTGAAGTTGAGTAGTGTTACAAGACTTATATTCGCAGCTCTAGGGATGTGGAGGCAGGAATCCAGGGGTGTCTTGACCAACCAGCCTTGCCTATGTAGTAAGTTCTAGGCCACTGAGAGACCCTGTCTCAAAAAATTAAAAAAGGTGGAGAGCATCTGATGAACAACACTTGAAGTTGTCCTCTGGTCTTCACACACACACATGCGCGCGCACACACACACCTGCACACACATGAACACACACTAAATCACAGCACAAATTTAAATATAAATATGAATATCTGCTGCTTCTAATATAGAATGGAGGATATTGTACACATTATCCTCTCAAAAAACCAAACCAAAACCAAAGGAGAAACAAACCAACCAACCAACCAACAAAGAGCACACAAAACTAAATGAAGTTTAAAGACCTCAGCAATGGATGACTGTAATCTCAAAACAATGAGAAACAAAAGATTGGAGTCCTTCAGTTGACCCAGCCAGAGAGACCTACGGCTTAGTCAGGAGAAGAGGACCGAATTTTCCACATCATCTGGGGAGAGCGGAGATAGAATCAGGCATTTGGGGAGATTAGGGCAACTGGTGTTTATGTGGCAGAATGTTAGACTTGAGGGAGCCACCCTAGCAAGTGCTGGAGCTACAGACAGGGCTTCTCTGGGGTGCTGAGGAGGATGCTGTACAGGCTTGTGAGGAGGTGACACCAGGCTGGGGAAATGGCAGTTGAAGGGTTATCGGGATGATCAGATGACCCTTGCAGAGGGCCAGCAGAAGGGCTGGTCTACTAGCCAGACGGGAGAAGCCCACAACTCATAGGACATAGGACAGTCCTGAGAAGGACCTTGTCTCAGCAGGGGGGAATAGTTAATACCAGACTAATCATGACTCTCATCGTTCCCAATCAATCTCAAGAAAAAGCAAACCTCCAAATAAGTCAATTTTAAAGTAATTCAACGTTTTCTAAGAACAAAACTCAAGAATAAAATGATGCATAGTGAGGAGAAAAAAAAATCAATTGGTTGAACCAGATAAAAAACTGATAACAGAACTACTTTTGTTAGAAACGGAAGTAAAGGACCAAATCCAGTTACAACTATATTGCCTGTGCCGAAAAACCACATGAGAAACATAACCTTGAACTTCGGCTCGTCTTGTGTCTGTCTCCTGTGACCTAGGATTAGAAAGCGCTGTGTGCCACCATGGCCAGTTTTTTTTTCTTTCTTTCTTTTCTTTTTTTTGAGGAAAGGATCTTCTTATGTAGCACAGGCTGTCCTCAACTCATAGACTTCCTGCCTCTGCTTCCCAGATGAGGAGCTTAGAGGTGCGAGGCGCCGTACTCAGCCCAGATATCTTTTGACTCATGCATTTATTTATTCTTTCACAGTTCCATCCATCCATACAATGCACTTTGGCCATGCCCCTCCCCCATTATCCTCCCTTGTCTCCTTCCAAAGACGTCTTAGAATTCTTTTGGTTTACTTATTTTTTTATGTGTATGAGTGTTTTGCCTGCATCTATAGAAGTGCACTTATGCATGCAGTACCTGCAGAGGTCAGAAGAGATGGGTGGGAGTCCCTGGACCTGGAGTTATGGATGGTTGTTAGCTTCCATGTGGGTTCCAGGGACTGAACCCAGATCCATTGCAAGAGCAGCGAGTGCTCTTAGCTGCTGAGCCATTTCTCCAGCCCTTAAAAGACATCTTTTAAAAAAGACTCAAAATGATCTATAGATGAAAATGAGAACATATGAGCTTGCTTTTCTTGTGTGTGTGTGTGTGTGTGTGTGTGTGTGTGTGTGTATGTGTGTGTGTTCATGTGGAGGTCAAAGATCAATACTGAGTGTCTCCCTCTATGCCCTCTATCTTATTTTTTGAAACAAGATCTCATTTTCAGCTAGACTGCCTGGCCAAATAACCCCGGGATCCACCTATCTCAACCCCTCCCCACTGTCCCCGCCACAGAGTCGTTGTTCCAGATGTGCTTCCAGCCCTGGGTTTTGAGATTTGAACTCAGGTTCCCAGGCTTACACAGCAAGTACTTTATACACTGAGCCATCTCCAGCTCCAAGCTTAACTTTCAACAACCAGATATGTGAAGCTATTCATATGCTCACAAATAGGAATACTGCAAACAGACTGCTATGTTCATGTAACGTATATCCACAGTAATAAAAAGGGTGGACTATGGATAGATGCATGTAATAACATGGAGAAGCCTCAAAACAATTGTTCTGAGAGAAACAAACCAGACAGAAGCACATACAAAAGAAATTCACCTACAGTCATAGTGAGAAGCTTAATGGTTGTCTGGAGACAGCAGTGGATGAGGTTCCTTAGGTTATAAAGATTCCATCTTAGGATGAATTTATTCATTATCTTTATTTTTTATTTTGATTTCGCAGAGGTATACATTAGTCAAGACTTACAAAATTGTGTACTTTATGCGATGTGTGCTTTATAACATGCCAATTATACCTCTTATTAAAAGTTGTGATCATTGATAGAATAAAGGTTTTTCTCAGAATGTGTCTGTTTTGGAAGAGGTTACATGCTAACCTGTATCTATAATCTGTATCTATGTTTAATTCACACTCTAAAACTCTGGTGTGTTATTGCCATATCAGTGATTTACTTTAATGTGTATGTATTCTTTTCCTGTCACAGACTATTTCATTTATTTATTTATTTACCTATTTATTTATTTGTTTGGACAGAGGCTCGTGTAACTCAAGACGGGTGTCAAACTCACTATGTAGCTAGGGATGACCCTGAACTTCTGCTCCTACTGCTTTTACCTCCTGAGTTCTGGGATTAACGGTGTGTGCCACCTGGCCTGGTTTATGTGGCACTGGGGATTGAAACCAGGGCTTTGTACAAGATAGCAAGTGATGTACCAATTGAACTGCAGTACCAGTTCTCTCCAGACTCTTTGATTGAAACAATAAATAGCATTTGTCTTCAACTCCCTTTGCAGTGCATCTTATTCTACCAAAGGATTTCTGAGACTCCACAGCCTTGTATAATATTTAGATAGCCAGAAAACCTTCCAGCTCTCCCCAAAAGATTTCATTTTAAAACTTTTTGTGGAAGAAAGGCACAATAATCAGGACTCACTGATTATCAATGAGGTCAACAACAGATCTTTTAAATCTTCTTCTTTTTTTTTTTTCTGTCCCATTGTTAAATAATTCAAGAGCCATCCAGGCACACTGAGCTGCTTCGTGCTTCTGGAGTCCTGCTATTCACAGTGTATTTGGTGGAATACAGCCTCAGCATCACCTGGAAGCTTATTAGAAATGCAGAATCTTCATCTTCTTCCAGACATACTGGATCAGTATCTGCATTTTAACAAGGTCCCTCAGTGATTGGTATGTACATTGGAGAAGCTCTGTCCTAAACAGTTCTCCTTAGCTTTGCTGCTTAAATACTGCTGTGACTTTGAGAAAGTACCTTCACTTCTTTAAGCTGTTAACAAACAGTGGGAATAGAAATGGAAGCAAAAGTCACTTTGTGCATTGATTGGAGGGTTTAATCAGTTAAACTGTGTTAAGCCTTTACACACTACTTTGCTGTCCACCATAACAATAAGTATTATAGTAATAAGTATTATTGTCCAACTGCATGAAAAAACCTTCTTGGTTGATACATCTGAGATGATTAGTGCTAAATGTCAAACTGACAGAAACTAGAATCATCCGGGAAATGGGTTTCTGTACATGTCTGTGGGGTGTTATCTTGATTTCACTAATTGAAGTGGGAAACCCCCTCTTAGCTGTGGATGGGGCCATTCCCTGGGCAGGGGATCCTGGATTGTATCCGTGGGGAGAGGGAACTGGGCAGTAGCTTGCACTCACTGCTATCTGCTTTCTTAAAAATATTTTTATTGACTAACTCTCTGAGAGTGTTATGCAAAGTATTTTCATCATCACTCCCCCCAGCTCCTCCCAGATTCACCCCACCTCCCTGCTGACCCAACTTCATCAGAACCCAAACCCTCTAGAGTGTGGAACCAGCTTTAGGCCATGGCTGGCCTTAACCTGACTCTTCCTCTCCTGGCACCTAATAGCTAATAGCTCCTTAGGTGGGGTGGGACTTTCTGTCTACCACCCTGCTCTATATTGGGGTTTTGTCTGGCTTGAGCTTGAAAATTGTGCATGCTGTCACAATTTCTGTGTGTTCATGAATTTAACTGCCCTGCTGGTTCTTACAGTCCTCCTGCCTCTTCTTGTGCAATGATCCCTGAGCCTTGGAGGGAGGGGTGTGATACAGACATCCTATTTAAGGCTGAGAACTCCACAGTTTCTTACTCTCTGCACTTTGACCGGCTGTGAGTCTCTGTGATAATTTTCTACTACGGCAACATGAAGCTTCTCTGATGGGGGTTGAGAGATGCACTAATTTATGGGTATAGTAGTGCCATTAAGAATCATTTTAATATTATGTTCATTTAGTAGATTATTAGTAGCAGGTTTATCTCCATGCACTATTTAGCCACAGGTTATGGTCCTGATAATGGTGCCAGGTATGGTTCCATCTTGTGGGTCTTAAAGCCAATCAGAGAGTGGTTGGTTACTCCCACAGCAATTGTGCCACTATAGCACTGATTGGCATATCTTGCCAGGCTAGTCATTATTGTAGCTCAAAGGGTTCACCGTTGGGTAATACTGGTGATCACTTTTCTCTTCTAGTAGCATGCATAGTACCTTTCAGATCCAGATATTCTAGGTCAGCAGTTTGACTGTGACCTTATGAGAAACCCTGAACTAAAACCATTCAGCCAAGCCTTTCATGAACTGATCCTCTGAAACTATGTGAATTAACAAATGCTTGTTGGTTTCAGCCACCAAGTCTAGGGGTAAAAATAGTATGTTGAAATGATTAGTTCATAGGGCTTTAGTCAAGTACATCACAAATTCAAGGCCCACCTAGGCTACAAAGTGAGATCTAGTTTCAATAAAACAAACCACAACATAATAAAATATAACAAAACCAAATATATGTATATATATATTTATTAAATCAATTTATTATTACATGCTTTGTTGTAGTTTTCCTCTGATCCTTCTGTCTCCTTCCCCGCAAGTGCCAGAATTACAGGTATGTGTTACTATGTCTGGTCCATGTGGTACTGTGGATTATATCCAGGGATTATGCATGCTAGGTAAGCACTCTACCAACTGAGCTACAGCCCCAGCCCCACATGATGATTTTTTTCCAGTGTTTTTTTTTTTCCTTCCTTCCTTCCTTCCTTCCTTCCTTCCTTCCTTCCTTCCTTCCTTCCTTCCTTCCGTCCTCCCTCTCTTCCTTCCTCCCTTCTTCCCTCCCTCTCTCCCTCCCTTCCTCCTTCCCTCTCTTTCTTTCTTTGAGACAGGGTCTAATGTAGCCTGGTCTTGAACTTGTACTCGATGACTTTAAAGATCTGATTCTCTTGCCTCAGCCTCCCAAAAGCTTGGATTATAGATATATGCCATTCCACCCAGGGGTCACTGTTTTCTTTTTTTTCTTCCTTTATTATTCAAATTTATAACTTTTTCATAAGCAATTTCTATTGATAGTTTCATGGAATGTGTTTCAGTTTTCAGGTATAGCCTTTATTGTCTTTTGAAATCAATTTATTTCTTTTTCTATTATCTTTCCTCTTTTACCATGTGGATGTTTTACTTTTTATAGGTATATTCAAATTAGCTGTTTTAATAGCTATGTATTAATCCTGTCACCTGTGTAAATTTTTTCTTGAAACATTTTGTACTATATTATTATCTTAAATTAGTGTGAATTAATAGATTTCATGATGTTGACATACATGTATATAGTAAACTTTGCTCATTGTTCATATTCCTGTTTTTAAAACTTTTTGAGACAGGGTCTCACTATGCAGCTCATGCTGGCCTGGAATTTGCTATGCATGTAGACAAGGCTAGTCTCAAACTCACAGAGATTTGTCTGTCTCTACCTTTCAATTGTTCTGACAAAACACTCTGACCAATACCAGCTTGGGGAGGGAAGGGTTTATTCAGCTTACATTTCCCAGGTCACACTTGATCACTAAGGGAGCCCGAGGTAGGAACTCATGGCAGGAACCAGGCAGCAGGAGGTCATGGGGGAATGCTGCTTACTGCCTTGCTCCCTGGCCCATGCTCAGCCCGACTTCTTATATAACACAGAACAACCTGCCTAGGGAGGGCACTGCCCACAGTGGGCTGAGCCTTCCCATGTCACTCAGCAATCCCACAAACATGGCCACAGGCCAGTCTAATGGAGGAAATTCCTCAGTTGAGGCTCCCTCAACCCAGGTGTATCAAGTTGACAACTAAAGCTATCCAGCACAGTTGTTTTTTGCCATGTGGGTGCTCAGAATAGAACCTAGGTCCTCTTCAAGAGCAGCCAGTGCTCTGAACTGCTGTGCCATCTATCCAACCCCACCTTCTTTTACAAAAATTTGTTTATTACTCTGTGTGTGTGTGTGTGTGTGTGTGCGTGTGAATGTGTGGGATAGCAAATATGTGGCAGTCAAAAGACAGCTTTGTGGAATTGGTTCTCTCTTTCTGCCTTAATGTGAGTTCTGGGGATGGAGCTCAGGGGTCTGGCTTGTGGCAAGCGCCTTTATCCCCTGAGCCTTCTCACTAGCCTCCCAGTCTCATTCTCACTTTCTCCTCCATTCCTGCCACTCTCCTTCCTCCCCACAATCAGTCCCTCTTCTACTTGCTTTTCATATATACATATATATTCACATAATTCATACACATATATTCAAATTTTCACATATAAGAAAATAAAGTGCTATTTGTTTATCTGAGTTTGGTTTAGTTACTTAACATTATTAGTGATCACCAGGTCAATCCACTTTTCTACAATTGACATAATTTCCTTCTTCTTTGCAGCTGAATAAAATTGACTGTTTATAGTACCACATTTTCTTTATCCATTCCTCTGTTTATGGACATATTTTATTATTGTTGTTATTATTACATTGCTGTGCTGTGGATTGAATCCAGGGTCTCATGCATGATCACAGAGCTACATCCCCAGTCCATTTGAATTTCTCTTTTGAAAAAGTTGGGTATGTGGCACATACCCATAATTCCAGCATTTGGGAGGTTAGAGGCAAGAGAACTGCAAGTTTGAGAGCAGCTTGAGTGACATAGTGAGTTCCAGGTTAGTCTAGACGATGACGATGAAACCTTTCTCAACAAACAAAAAACAAAAACAATGCATTCTCCCATTTTTTTGCATAACCTGCTTCTACTGATAAACTTTTTCTTTATGATGGATCTTATTTTCCTACTTCTTTTCATAACTTAGACACATGTATTTTGAATTTTATTTTGTTGGTGCTGGTGTTGGTATTCTTTTGAAAATTGTCTTTTCTGGGAAGTTTTCTGGAAAAAGTTTTCTTGGGCTGGAGAGCTGGCTCAATGGTTAAGAGTAAGTACTGCTCATGCAGAAGACATAAGTTTGGTTCCTGGCACCCATGTTGGGTGCCTGGCTCACAACTATCTATAACTCTCAATCCAGGGGATCTGGCTTCTGTGCATGCTGCACTCATGTGCATTTAATTACTCATGTAATTAAAAATTTTTAAATAAAATTTAAGGGGGGTAGAGATCTGGCACAGTGGTTAAGAGCATTGACTTCATTTCCAGAGGACCTGGGTTTAGTTCCCAGCACCCGCATGGTACTGCTAGCAACCATCCAGTTCCAGGGGATCTGATGCCTTCTTTTGGCCTTCATGGGCACTGTGCACATGTGGTGCATTTACATACATGCAAAGCACACATACACATAAAACAAAAATTAAGTAAATTAAAAAAATTTAAATTAAAAATGTTTTCCCTATTCTTTTGTGGGTTCTCAGCCATGCTTAATTTTTATTTTTTAATAAAAAATATTTTGAGCTTTTGTACATTTCATATAACAGTTACTCAAATTTAAACCCCCCTTCCCCATCCATGTCCCTGAACCCCCTACTGGACCTCACGCATTTTGCCATACATGTTAAGTTCTACCCATTTAAACATTTGTACCTGAATGTCCCCAAGTTTTCCCTTTATAGATTTGCTTTTAACCTGATCTGAAACAGCCATTAACTGAAGGCTAATTTGATTCCAGTACTTAGGCAACATCTTTTTTCTTTTCTCTCTAAACAACCCCATTAATTTTTACAGATGCTATAAGAAAGCAATAAAAGGAAATTTTATCACAACACACCACACATTTAAAAAGACCATAGCTAACATACTCAATGGTGAAAGAGTTTTGAAAGTTTTTCCACCAAAGTTGGGAGGCAGACAAAGATGTGCTTCTTACTATATAGCTGAGATTGGTTTAGAATGGGACTCCAGTAGTCCTCCTGCCTCATCTGCCCAAGTTCTGAGGCTCCAGGCACATGCCACCATACCAGGTGACCCAAAACTCTCTGAGGCCTCTGCTTGATGCCCCACATCCCAAAAGGTCTTTCCATTCTGCTGGTGGAAACATGAGCTCCTGACCTCTGTGTGATCTAGAGTTCGTTCCACTCGATTCTTTTTGATGTTTTTTCCCTTTTCTGGTAGCTATATTGCTGAAGATTCAAGGATGAGTCTCTTCAGATCTCCAAAGCGCTTGCTCTGTTGTCTCTCACCTGTGTAAATGTACTCTGCAAAGTCTAGGTGCCATTTAGTTCCGCAACACTGAACTTGTTCTCCTTAACTCAGGGACCTATGAATTCTGTGGGGAGAATCCCTCTCTGAGCTGCAGGCTGCAAACTCTGCGTACACAGTAAGGCAATCGGCTAACATGGCAACCTCCTACTTTCAACAACTATATGTTGCTTTTTTTCTCCTCATTCTTTTATGTTTTCCCACTTTTAATATAATGGACTTTCCTTTTCAGAAAGACTTTATTATTTTGGGGGGTGTATTTTGAGATATAGTCTTGCCATGTTGGCCAGGATAGGACTACAGGTGTGTATTTGACTAGAACAATTTGGAGTTTACAGAAAAAAGTGGAAAAAGGTGGTGTAGAGCTCCCATATAGTTCATGTTCAGTTTCTCCTACTCTTAATGTCTTTACTTGGTATGACACATTTGTCACCATAGATAAACCAGTATCATTTTTCTTAGTGTTTTGAAACAGGGCTTTCTTGTTGTCCCAGTTAACCTAGAATCTGATTTGTAGACCAGGCTGGCCTCGATCTCACAGAGGCCCTGTCTCCTCAGTGCTGGGACTGAAGACAGTCACCGCCACACCTGACCAATACTAAACATTTTTATCTGAAGTGCACAGCTAACTTTATTTATTTCCTTAGCTTTTATTTACTGTTCTTCTGTCTCCCAGGGTCTCATTCAGGACACACGTATCTTTAAACTCCTGCAGGCTGTGTGCTTCTCGGACTTTCCTCGGTTCTAATGCCCTTGATACTTCTGAAAAATATGACCATGTATTCTGTAGAGGCTCTGCTGTTTAAATAAGCCTAATATTTTCCTTAAAAGACTGGGCTAATGGGTCTGTCAGGAAAAAGATCACAGAGGTAAAATGTTATCACCTCATTATATTAAGGGAACATCCTATGGACGTGAACTATTTCTCTCTCTCTCTCTCTCTCTCTCTCTCTGTGTGTGTGTCTTGGGGATTGAACCTGGAATTTGCCCAATTCAAGCAAGCGCTTCACCATGGGCCTACACCCCAGCTCTGAGCCTGACTTACGAGCACTGATGTTCCCTTTGATCACCTGTCTGAGATCATGTCTGTTTTTCAGATTTCCTGTTGTAAAGTCACTCTTCCCTCTCACCATCCCTTCCCGCATCATAGTCTCTGGGAGGAAGCAACTAGCTACACATCACACCCAACATACACTTCTGTTGGAGGACATATAAACTGTTTGGATTATTTTGTATAGAAAACATTTTCTCTCCTCTCTTATTTATTAATTATTTAGGTCACTGTGGCCTCAGATATTTGTTTTATACTTTGTGCTATAATCCAGCACAATATTATCTTCTTGCTTGAGTTGTCTGTCTTGGCCTTTGGGATCTCTTTGTATGACTCCTGTGCCCCAACTCAAGGTAGATTTTCTTTTCTTATTTTACATCTTCCTTATATTTTGATACTACAACATGCTTCAGGCTCACTTGTGTATCTCCTGCCCCCGTCTTTGAAACAGCTATGTCTCCAAGGAGGCTCGATTCCTTTTATTGGAGAATAATGTTAGAAATCAGGATCTGAGTTTTAATGTGTTTCTGTTGCTATGGAAATACTTATTACTTACTCAAATCTTCTAACTTGTTAGAGTAAAAATATATAAAAATTAAATAAACATATGTAAATATGCATAAATAAAATATATTTATATATTTAAACAATATATAGAAATAGCATTTGCATATATATACATAATTATAAATAGTTCTATGTATAAGTCATCTATTCTTTATTAAGCATGAAATTACATTGATGTTTGAAATTCTATTACTTCATGGATTGTTCTAGATAATTTTCTCCCAATTTTGTATTAGTAAATAAAAGTTGTAAACATTCAGGATATATACCATGATGGTTTGATATGTATAAGAATCTATTCTTTTATTAAGTTTCAGGTTAACAATGCAGTATTATTAACTATAGTCAGCACATTACACATCAGATCCCCAGAACTGACAGAGATCCTCCTCACTTCCTAAGCTTTTAGGAATCACAATTCTACTGTTTTTATGGGTTTGAATTTCTTTGATTTTGAGATGGCGTCTCACTATGCAGTCCAGGCTTGCCTGGAACCCACAAGGATCCACCTACTTCTGCCTCTGGAGGACTAGAATTAACGATGTGCTCCACCACATCTGGCCATTAGTTTGATTTTTAAAGTTTTATTGTTATTATTATCTATATCTGTTTAGCTCTCACTTTCTCCCTTGTTGAGCTTGGTTCTTTTCTTGTTTCTGCTTTGTTGTGCACTCTGGCTAACGGGCCTTAACCTTCTGGATCAGTCTTCTGGCTCTATCTCCCATCTCAATGTACACGTGCTATAATACCTGGCTTTTGTATGTGGGTTCCAGCAATCTAACTCAAGTCATTAGACTTATGCAGCAAGCACTTACCCTCTGAGTCATCTCACCAGTCTCTGAGTTTGATTTTTAAGGAAATGAAATTTCCTAAATAAAATTTCTTAAAAATCTGAAATAGTTACCAGTATTTACATTTTTTATCATTATTCATGATATCCAAAATATAGAAAATCTGAATGTGTGAACAGGTGAATAATGAAAATGTGGTGGTAGTTTTAATTGTCAACTTGACACAATCTAGAATCACATGGAAATAGCGAGTCAATAAGGAATTATCTAGACTGGGTTAGCCTGTGGGTGTATCTGTGAGAGATTGTCTTGACTATGCAATTTGGTATTGGAAGACCCAGTCTAAAAGTAGACAACACTATTCCTTGGGTTTGGGTCCACAATGGAATAAAAGGGGAAAGTGAGCTGAGCACAAGCTTGCATGCGTCTATTGCTCTCTTCTGACTGCAGATGTAATGTGAGTAGTTTTCTCAAGTCCTGCCTCTGGGCTTCCTGGCCATCATGAACTGTAACATGGAACTGTGAGCTAAAATAAACTCTTTGTCTCCTAAGTTGCTTTTGTCAGAATATTTTATCATAGCAAGAAGGAAGAGAATGAGGTCACACACACACATACACACACACACACACACACACACACACACACACACACACACTGGACTTTTACTCAGCCCTAAAAAAAAAGGAATTTTATTCACTATGCATGACATCTTCAATAGTACTTGAGACTGTGAAGTCTAATGAAATAAACTAGGCTTTAAAAGACGTATTCTCTGATCTCATCTTTATCAGGAAATTATATCTTTAAAATTTATTCATTTTTATCTTATGTGTATGAGTGTATTTCCTACATGTATGTAAGTGCACACCTATGCCACGCAGTGCCCACAGAGGACAGAAGAAGGCATTGAATCCCCCTGGAACTAGACTTATGAATGGTTGGTTGTTAACTATCATGTGGGTGCTGGGATTTGAATCTGGACTTCTGCAAGAACAACCAGTGCTCTTAACCGCTGAGCCATCTCAGCAGACCAGGCAATCATATCTTTAAACTACATGTTATTTATTTGATTAGTTAGTGAAGTTATGTGGTTTTAGAAAGTAAAAGGATATATAGTGAAAATTCTCCCACTCTTTCCTGTCGTTACACTGATTCTGTTTGGTAGATACTTTTTAAAATATTTATTTATTTATTTATATTTACCTACTAAGTCTAATTAGTGCTGCCTATATATACATGGGCATTGGGTCATCCACTGGGGCACAGGGATCCACCAGTGACTCTCCCTGCAGCAATCAACTGCCAATAGCTCTACTGCTAGGGCTGGGGTTTTGGGAGAACCCACTTCTGGAGATTCTTTAAAGAAGTTTTTTCTAAGGTGTAAACAGTTCTTTATCAGATCATAAAATAATAAATCTGGATAATAAAAGCATTAGAAACAACAGAAAGTACATAAAATCATGGAAACTAAACATCAGACTACTTGATAATTAGGTGAAGGAAGAAATCAAGAAGGAAAATTAAAAATTCCTAGAATTGAAAAAAATGAAAATAAAAAAATGCAGCATATCAAAATCTACTGGATACAATAAGGAGAATTTATAGCCCCTACGTGCCTACATCAAAATATTGAGATCTTAAATTAATAAGTTAATGATGCACTTAAAAACAGGAAAAAAACCCACCCCAAAAGTAGATGGGAAGAGATACTCAAAGTCAAAACTAATTTCTCTCTCTCTCTCTATATATATACATATACATATACATATATATATACATATATATATATATATATATATATATGACAATGTTTTGCTATTTTCTTTTAGACATCCTGTGTCATTTATCTCTCTTCTGGAGTTTCTTAATGCTGTTTATGGAGGGAAACTGAAGAAAAGTCCTTCTTAGAATGTGCAAGTAATTTCATTTTAAAGCAAATTCATCTATCTGTTGTCATGCTACTCCGTAATGTCAATCAGTTAACAATTGCATCAATATATTTTTTTAAAATATAGAAATTTGAAGTTGGCTCTGGTGGCACACATCTGTAATTCAAACACAGGAGGCTAAGGTAGGACTGCCAGAGTTTGAGGTCAGCATGGGCTATATAGTAAGACCTCATCTAAAAGAAAAAAAATGAAAGAAATAAAGAGAAAGTCAAGAAAATAGGAAATGGATATTAGTTTTCTGTGCTGGATAGCTTTAGTGTCAACTTAACATACCTGGGTTGAGGGAACCTCAACTGGGGAATTGCCTCCATTGGACTGGCCTGTGGCCATGTCTGTGGGGTATTTTCTTGATTGTCGAGTGCTGTGGAAGGGCCCAGCCCACTGTGGGGGGTGCCGTCCCTGGGCAGATTGCTGTGTATTGTATAAGAAAGCAGACTGAGCATGGACCAGGGGGCAAGCCAGTAAGCAGGTTCCTTCATGTCCTGTGCTTCAGCTCCTGCCTCCAGCTTCCTGCCCTGAGTTCCTACCTTGGGCTCTTTAAGTGATTAATGGTGCCCTGGGAGATATAAGCAAATAAACCCTTTCCTCCCCAAGTTGTTATTGGTCAGAGTGTTCGTCACAGCAATAGAGAAGCAAACTAGAACATTTTCGTTCCAAATAAGGAAATTGTATACATGTATAATACAAGAGTTAGAACAGTAGAGAATCACCCATATTTTAGACTCAGGATTTGACTGTACTAAAGGCCTCATTTCTGATGGTTGAAAATTACTTGAGCTTGCCACATCCTAGGTTCCAATATTTTACCTCATATTCAACAAATAATACCTATTATCAGAGGTAGTGATACACATTTATAGTTCAACACTTGGGAGGTAGAGTCAGGAGAATCATGAATTTAGCTCTAAAGTGAATAAGGCCCACCAGGGCTACATGAGACGTTAATCAAAAGAACATCCTTGTGGTCATCCACCACCCCTCATTCTTATAGTTTTTCCGTCCCCTCTTCCGCAGTGGTCCCTGAGTTCTGGACAGAATGTATGAAATCTGGCAGGGGGGCATATGACTGCAGACAGGCGAGGGTGGTCTACCCATGATTAAGATGTATTGTATGAAATGCACAAAAATCAATAAAAGTAAAGAATATAATAAAAAAAGAACAAAAAAGTTACTTCTATTTTTAATGTGCTAAAATCTAGGACATGGTTTAAACAAATGGTGCAAATGAAGGTAGCTATTATTAGGTTTAGGTGGTTAAGCATAAAAACTACACTGGTTTCTTATATGGCAATAATTTATTATCTTTTGAGATGTTCATGCATGGTACACATACATCATTTCTACCCTTTCCTTTCCAACTTCTTAGGTGTAGGGGTTATGTTGTAGATGCATCAATTGGGCTAGAACCACACAGTTGCTATTCACTGCATCTCCATCAGTTGTGGGACTTTGCAATAGCTTCCATTTTTTTTCCCATAAAAAAGCTTCTTTGATGAGCGATGGTGAGAGCTACACTTCTCTGTGAATATGAATATAAAGATAACTAGTTAGAATACGGTAAGAAAGGCCATTGGTCTAGGCAATGACCGGAGAGGTCTGTGACCTCTCCAACCATGGATACTTGGCTCTGTTTACAGTACCATATATGAATTCTGTCCTATTGAGGGGACCTTAAGTCCAATTAGACAGCTGTTGATTACTCCCACCCACCCCTGGAAAAAGGTGCCACCAATTCATGAATAGAGATATTTTGCTGAACTCATTATTGTGGTTTCGGGGCTTTGCAGCCAGGTTGGACCACTGAGTGGTTTTTCTCCCTTGGCAACTGGCATAGCACCTTCTGATATATGAGCCCTAGTCCAGTAACATGTATGTAACTTTGTCTCAAATAGCAGATGCCCCTTCCCCAGCATCCTCATATTTATTGTTGTTTGCTTTTTATCTTCTTGTTTTTACTCCCACCCACCTAAGAGTATCCATTGTTGAGACTGTACTCTCATTTTTAGTAATAAATCTTAGGGGGAAACGTCCCTTTTAAAGAAATTCTTAAATAATAAACAGATAAAATTTACTCTTTTTTTTCATTCCTTAGACAGCTGTTTATTGGAGTGTCCTTCAAGTAGGTAAGGCATTTTCAGAAGGCCTTTGTGAAACAATTTTACCACGAGAAGAGAACTTTGAATAGAGATGAAATTCTAAATAAGTTTAAGTGGTAATTTTGGCAGTAAGTGGACATTTCCCTCAACCCAAGCTGCTCTGATAAATGAACACTTAACCTGGCTGAGCAAATATGACTTCCAGCATCAAAATTAGTAAGGCACAAAGAGCCTTTATCAAATCATTCATTACACGGTCTATTCGAAAATAAATATGGTCAGGTGTGGTGGGACAGGCCTTTAATTCCAGCACTCAGCACTCAGGAGGCAGAGGCAGGTGGATCTCTGTGGAAATCAAAGCCAGCCTGGTCTACACAGTGAGTTCCAGACCAGCTGGAGCTACAGGAGATCTTGTCTCAAAAACACCAAAAATGAACGAAAAAGAAAAACAAAATATATTCCTTATTAGAGAGAGAGAGAATATCTTAGTGCTCTAAGAAGTGAGGTTTTTGTGATTTTCAGGACAATGTTAATTAGACCTAGATTACTAATATGCATGAAGTCTTTATGCATGCGTGTTTTCAAAGGGGCTGCAGATCTGAGCAAGGCCACAGTTAAGTTCCTCCTCTTCTCTTTTGCTTGTGCAGTTTATAAATAGTTTAATGGTCTTTTACCAAAAGTGTTTCCTAAATCTATGTCCTTGGTTTTATATAACCCTCATACAGAGCGGGTAAGTCTCTGGCAGGAACAGAAGAGATGAGTTAACAAAGGCAAGGAAGATACCAATAAGCCAGGTATGGTGGCATGTACCTGTAATCCTAGCACTTGTAAGACAAAAGCAGGAAGATGGTGAGTTCAAGGTCAGCCTTCGATACATAGCCAGATTCTGTCTCAAAAACAACAAAACAAAACATCTCAAAACAAATAGCAACAACCATCCCCACCCCAAACTACCAAATAATGAAAACTAAAACCCCACAAATATATGAAAGTATTTTCAAATTTACTCATTGTTCAACCCTCTTTCTCTTTCATGTTTAATAAATACAGCTACTCATTCTTATCTGTTATGAAACACCCATAATTCTATGTTCCTAGACTTTAAGCTTTGCTTTGTCTTCATTCCCAAGTTGTGACATTCTAAGTCAACTCCTAATTTGGTTAAAGAGTCATTCTTTTTCTAATTATTCATCAGGTGACATTGTTTGTCCTGTTTCTGTCTTACTTTTGACAATTTAGCAAGGGATTTCTAGTTAAATAAACCTCAGTATGCTCCCTTTTGGTTTAGGAAAATGCAGATTTCATTAATTGCTGAATCAATCTCTGACTGTTAGACTACTTTGGGAAGTGCAGACTAAGAAACAATTTTAAATCAGAGACATGCTAGTTTGGTTAAAGATGCTCCTGTGGGCCTTTAAAATTAAATGAGCATTTGGCTGGCTAATTGGTTTAACAGAAGTGTCACTGAAGTTCAGCAAATAGCCAGTTTTAAAGGTGACCTGTCAGAGAGCTGCAAGGCCTTCCAGCCTTGTGAGGAGAGGAAAGCACAAGTCAACACACAGCAGTAGGTACCACTTGAAGAGACTGTATTAAATTTTGAAGGTCTGGGTAAAAATAAATGATATAATGTCAGATTGTGTTGGTGGTTCCCAATGGTTGCTAGATTTGTGTACATTTAACTACAGAAAAAAACTTAAATGTTTTATTTATGACTTTTATTTTATGGGTATGAATATATTTGCCTGCATGTCTGTAACGGCACCCATGTCATACAATCCCTGAGGAAGTCAGAATCCCCTGGAACTGTAGTTATGAATGGTTGTTAAGTCACCATGTGGGTGTTGAGAACTGAACCTGGGTCCTCTGCAAGAGCAACCAGTGCTCTTAACTGCTGAGTTATCTTTCCAGCCCCAACTATAGAAAAAATTTGATACAAACTTAATAAATGCATGTGTGTGGGAGGAAGTGAGATTTGCCAGAAAGGAAACTGGTTTGATTTCTCTGGAAGCTGGATTGATGTGATGTATCTTGGGTTGCATTGTTGTGTGTGTGTGTGCGCCTGTGTGTGAATGTGTTTCAGTGTGAGGGAGTGTGTGTGAGAGCTAGCATCTTATGTCTTTAATTTGTAACATGCTGATTACTTTTGTGCTGTAGTGTATCATGATTTGGCCTGGAGAGGAATAAAGTCGGCATTTCCCATGACGACAGGAAAGTTCTCTCTTTTCATTGTCTGGTAGGCTAACTGTTAGCATACCGTAGTCAGTGAGTGGTTGGAATGTGGCAAATGTAGATGAACAACATACATTTTTACTCTTACTTGATTTTAATTAATTTAAATTTAAACCTCCATATGTACAGATGACTTCTGTAGCAGGTGGTGTAGTTGCAGACATTGACATGGCAGGAATATTTCCTTTCTGGGCACATAAGAGCCACTGTGTTCTTCACATGCAGTGCAGAAGGACGGATGTCTGTTAAGTACTTGTTCATCAGTTGCAGAATAATGGAGTTTTTTCTTCTCTTAGGTCAAAGCAAAAGGCATTGATGCGTTGTACTTTCTTTACTGATTGGATAAGCATCGTGCATTTTATCAGCTCTTTCTTTTTCTGTTTTCTCTATAGCAAGAATTGATTTCACTTTCTCTCTTTTTTCTTCGTTTCTCCTTCTCTTAGCTGTGTTTACTGAGCATGTATTATCTGTCAGGCACTGTCTGAGTACTGGATATATAGAAGTGAATATAGCTTTGAATACTTGGCTGGCTCTGTTCAGCTTAAGCTAGGTGTGTGATCATGGGGAAAACAGGATATACTAGGGGGAAGAAAACCACCTTCCTAGGTGAAGGAATGACTCTATCTTATTTTCTAAAATTATAGTGTTTGTGTGTGCACACATGTGCATATGTGCTGGGACAGAGGTCAGTGGACAACTTTGTTGAGCTGGTTCTGTCCTTCCACCTTTTCTCAGGTCTTCAGTTTTGGACAGGAAGAACCTGCTGAATCATCTTGCTGGCTCAGCACAATTTTTAAAAATATTATGTGTGTACATGTATTGCCTGCATGTATATAAGAGGACCCATGTCATACAATGCCCACGGAGGTCAGAAGAGGTGTTGAATTCCCTTGGAACTGGAGCTAAGGATTGTTGCTAGCCACCACATGGGTGCTGGGAATCAGACCCACGTCCTTTGCGAGAGCAGGCAGTGCTCTGAAATGCTGAGCCATCTTTCCAGCCCTCAATACATTTGTCTTTCTTTTAGTTATTTATCATTCCAATTGACTGAAGCTACTTGAAGAAGCTGATTAGCCTTCTCCCTCCCCTTCCCTCTCTATTACCTAGCATTCCCTCTACATGAACTATCAGACAAGATCACATCCGTTCAGGGTGGTGCAGCTATAGACCCGAATTATTATCAAGCAGGAATTGCTGAAACAATGAAAAATCTCTCTGGAAATTTTCCATTTCAAATTTTGACTGGACTGTGTGGGAAAAGCTATAGCTTCCAAATTTCTTTTAGTTTTGGTGTGGGGAGGGCAATCAAATAGAATGTTTGTTGAATGCCTAATATGTACTAAATTTTGTTCCAGGTACTTGGACACATCAGAGAACAAAACAAAGTGCCTTACCCTCATGCAGATTACAGTCTATTATTCAACACCACCACTTCACATAAGCACTGCTTGTGATCATCAGCAGGTCACCACACCTCCTGGCACCGTCACAGCTGCCCAAGGGGGAGAACAAAGGGAGTGGACACTAATACTGAGTGGATACTGAGTAGTATACATGGGGAGATGGGAGAAGTTGCGCTGCTTGGCTAGTTCACCTCGGGAGCAGTTGCTGTTGCTCTTTCTCATTGCTGGAACTCATGTTGTCAAGGTCACTGGGACAAGTCCACTGGAAAGCCTAGACCTCCTCTAGCTTATTTGGTGTCTCCAGAGCTGTCCATGACTGGTTCAAAAACAGTGTGACCAAGACATAGAAGGACTTTGAGTACATCTTGGCCAAGCTACAAGGCGAGGCACCTTCGAAACTATTAAAAATTTTTTATTGGGCTTTTATACATTTCATACAGTAGTTCTTAATCAAATTTAAGTCCCCTCCCCCATCTACATCCCTCCCATCCATGCCCCCCCACATCAGATCTCATGTATTCCGCTATAGATAATAAATACTATCCAGTCAAGAATTTGTACTCAGATGTCCTTCTGTGCAAATTCACCCACTGGAGTCTAGTCAGCATATTCTAGAAATTGTAGGTAAGGTCTACTCTCCCTCTCCCAGTAGTAGTAAGTCTCCAATAATTCCCAGACCAAGGCTGGCCCTCCACCCATTTGTTCCACTCCAAACTACTTTTGAGGCAGCCAGAAGCCAAGGAGAATGCATAGGTGATGGCTTCTGTGTTAGTTACTTTTCTGTAGCTGTGCTAGAAATACTAACCAAGGGAACTTACACAAAGAAGAATTTATTTAGCTTACGGTTCCAAAGGGGCAAGAGTCCATCAAGGTGGAGAGGCATGGTGGCAGATGTGGCTTTAGTAGCTGCAGAAGCTAAGTGCTCACATCTTCAAGCAGGCACGGGAAGCAGAGAATGACTGGAGAGCAGGCAAGGCTTAAGGACTCTCTAAGCCCACTCCTAGTGACCTGCTTTCGCCAGCATGGCCACACTTTGTGAGACCTCCCAAACCAGGGCCACCGCCTGGGGACAAAATGTCTAAGTACTTAGAGCCTATGGGGGACCTTCTCATTCAAACCACCACAGCTTTCAGACTTTTTTTTTTAATGTTTGTTTTGTTCATTCCTCACTCTCTCTGTCAACCAATCACATGCTTCAGGTATCTAAATAAGAGTGACTACAGTCACCATGGCTGCTCTTCTAATTCCCTTTTTGTCCTTGTTGTGGTCTTAATGTTGTCATCTCAGAATTCATGTTGGAGGGGCTGGATAGATGACTCAGTGGTTAGGAGCACTGACTGCTCTTGCAGAGGACCTGGGTTCGATTTCCAGCCCCCACATGGAGGCTAACAACTGTCTGTAACTCCAGTTGCAGGGGAATCTGAGGCCCTCTTCTGACTTCTGCAGGCATCTCAGGACATGGAACGCTTACATGCAGGCAATACACTCATACACATAGACTAAAAATAAGAAATAAAATATTAAAAAATCATGGTTGATAACACTCAAAGTGACGGTACCGAGGGAGGGGCATCTATGGAAGTCACTGAGTCATGAGGCTCTGCTTTTACCAAGTGGGATCAGTGCCTTAGAAGCAGGTGGGCAGAAGCTGCTTTGTCCTCTACCATGTGTGGACACAGTGGGAGGAACAAGCTCTTTCCTGATACCTTTGGTATCTTGATCTTGGATTTCCAATCTCTGCTTGTGACACCTATATTTCCGTTGTTTATGCATGACCCAGTGTAAGGTATTTTGCAGACTGAGACAGTCTTCTCCTTTATATTCCTATTACCTTGAGATAGGAATTGAGGAAGGGAATAGATAGTCAGGAGAGGACTCACACACGATTCTGTCCCTTTTCCCTAATTTCCATCTTTATCAAATCATGAGCACACAGCTGACTTTTCTCTTTGACTGTGTTTTTTACACTTCTAAATTTTCAAACTTTCCTAGTCTCAGTTTTGGACTCAGTTTTGTTTGAAGGGTGAGTCAGTTTAAGAGGAAATCGGGTTTCCATGTTGGTGGCAAGCTGCATGTTCACTTGATTGACAGCATGCTCATCTAGCACTTCTTCGATCTTTTAAGGAGCCTAATGTTTTGGGAAAATGAGCTATAGGAATTTGCTACTATCCTTTTTGCTGTGATAATTCTCAATATAAATATTAAAATCTTCAGAAAATTTATAATACTCCTGTAGGAATATTTTTATTTTGATTGCATGAAGAGTTGTTGTGAGATAGTCAAATGTAATAAAAATTACGTCACTGAAAGTTAATATTGGTAGTACTTTAGTTTCTCATTCTACAGCCCACTAGTCTCATACTCATGGTAATCCTTCTGTCTCAGTCTCTGAGTATTGGAATTTATTTACAGGCATGAGCCTGGTTCCATTGAAAGCAATTAAATTAATTAATGGAGGCTAGAGAAATAGCTCGGCAGTTATGAGCACTGGCTGTTCATGCAGAGGACCCACGTTTGATCTTCAGCATTCACATGGCAGTTTACAACCATCTGTAACTCCAGTTCCAGAGGATCCGATGCCCTCTTCTGGTCTCCGTGGGTATCGCATGCATATTCTTACATGTAGACAAAAGAAATACATTACAAACAATTTGAATTAATTAATTACTACTATGTACATGCACATGCACATGCACATACGATGGAGCATGTGTGAAGGTTAGAGGACAGCTTTTGGGAGTTGGCTCGCTTCCTCCGTCTTGCTGAGGCAGGTTGGTCATCTTTCTTCTGCACTGCATAGTCCAGGGGAGTGGGTCTGTCAGCTTCTGGTGATTCTCTTATCTCTGCTTCTTACCACAGGAGTGCTGGCATTACTTATGTGTGCCATTGCATCTGGATTTTAAAAAATATTTTATTAGCTTTATTTTATGTTTATGAGTGTATTGCCTGCATGAATGTAAGTACCCCCGTGTCATACAGTACCCTTGGAGGTCGGAAGAGGGTGTTGGATTCCCCTGGAACTGGAGTTATAGACAGTTGTTAGTTGCCATGTGGGTGCTGGCCCTGGGTCTTCTGCAAGAGCAATCTTACCCACTGAGCCCTCTCTCCAGCCCACATCTGACTTTTAAAAAGCATGGGTTTGGGGGACTGAAATCAGATCATCAGGCTTGCATAGAAGGACCTTTACCTTTCCAGTCATCTCCTTGGCCCCTGGATTCATGGTTTTAAGAATTTCACTCCTGAAATTCACATTTTTTAGTAACTGAGGGGATCGACCCAGTGCGTGAGCTTCTTGCTGTGTAGACAGATTTTGAACAGTTCATAGGAACAAAAAGTAGGTGACTGCCAGTTGTGTCACAGAGCCCACTGCTGCTGTAATCAATGATCACAAGCAGTGACTTAAAGCAACACAAATTTATTCTCTCACAGTTTAGGAAAGCCTGAAGTCCAAAAATCAAGGCACCTGTGAGGTTCTGTTTTCTTGATAAGATTTATTTATTAAAACTATATTCAGCTTATCACAAGACAGGATTATGAAAGGTGGGAGCTTGAGAGATGGCTTAGCCATTAAGATTGAGTACTATTTGTGCAGGGGACCAGGGTTTGGTTCCCTGGACCCACACTGCGTAGCTCCAGTTCCAGGGATTTGATGCCCTCTTCTGGCCTCCAGGGACACCTGCTCTCATGTGTACTTAACCTCCATAAATACACACAATTAAAAAAAGATTATAAGTATTATTTAATTAGAGATCTTGTGGACATTTAATATAATTAAAATAATCCAATTTCTCCAGTCACAGGCAGGAAAAGTTTGTAAGAAAGCACATACAGAAACATGGATATAATCATTCTTCTTGCTAGTAAATACATTTATCTCAAAGTAGCACACACAAGTGGCTGTTGGGAATGTTCTTTGCTTTTAATTATTTCTTGTTCATTCTAAGACTAGGCAAAATAATCAGACAAAATAATACATATAATATATATAAACCCTATATGTAGCCCAGTCGAGGTTCAGACTAGTATATACTAAACTGTAATATTGAATAATAAAACACACTCCCATATGCTCATCTTTCAGCTAACGTTGTACAGACTACTCTGATGCTCCTGTACTGACCTCCCTAATGCTATTTCTTTGTCTTTTCCAAGTGTTTACTATTCTCTATTATATTATACTATTTTTATCCTAAGTTCTCCCCACAGACACATGTTTCTAAGTAATACATTTGTAACTTTGTTTACTGGCTGAGTGTGGTGGGGCATACCTGTAATCCCAGCACTTGAGGGTTAAGGCAGGAGAACTGCATGAGTTCAATGTCAGTCTGGGCTATAGAGAAAGATGATGTCTCAAAATAGGTTATTTTTTCTTATTTAAAAAAGCTTTATGTGATTGGCAATGTTAATGGCATATTGTATAGTCCTCAATAATGAATTTTTATCCTTTGTGTTAAAACATGCTCACCTTCCTCAAGTGTCCTTCCTCACCCCCATTTTCAAATCTGTGTGTGTGTGTGTGTGTGTGTGTGTGTGGTGTGTATGTGTCCTCTAAGTTAGGGTTGCTTCTGTGATCATAGATGGGGAGTTATTCACTGGAGCACGGACAGTTTAATAGTGGTTATACAATTGAAAAAATGACACCTTTTCCCTGAGCCAATTGCTCCTGGGTGCAAGGGCAAAACCCTCTCGTTTGTCTGCTAGAAATGTAGCAGCATTTAACTTCAAATGCTATGATCCCAAACGGCAGATACCAAGATAGAAAAAAAAAAAAAAAGGAGAGAAGAAAGGATCAGGAAAACACAACTGCACTGCCCAACTCAGCTCACAGGGAAGGAGAAACTTCATAGGAGAGTGGCGTTCTAGCTGCTTGTTGATTCAATGCATGATTATTGAGTTCTTACTATGCCTCTGGCACTTGTGATACTGTGAATATATTGCCAGTCAACAAAACAATGAGTCTCTCATGGAGCTGACATTCCAGTGCAGGAAGACAGACATAAGCAAAGACATAAATAAATATATGCGACGTCAATTGGTTATAAGTAGAAATTGTTAAGAGGTTCGTGGAGGGAAGGAGAACGCTAAGGTGTCCTGATCTATCACTCTTGCCTTGTTCCCTTGAATTTGTCTTTCACTGAACCTGGAGCAAGGTTAGCAGTCAACAAGCTCCAGAGATCCAACTGCCTCCCCTCCCTGCCACCACATGGTGCTGGGGTTACACATATGTTCAAATACAACCAGCTCTTTACGTGATTCTGGGGATCTGAACTCAGGTCTTGATGCTTAAATAACAAGAACTTTTACCCCCTGAGCCATCTCCCCAGCCCTGGGAAACACTTTTGATGAGGTGGCATTCGACCAGATCTACAAATGGATTGAGGGTGACATGGAAGAATGAACCAAGAAGAGGGAACAGAGAGTGCAGGGAGTAGTGAGCACAGAGGACCTGATGCAGCTGGGCATGCTTGGGGAGGAGCGAATCTCTGATGGACTGAGCTGGGCTTTGAAGAGCTTTGAGGGCTGAGGGTGTAGCTTGGTGGTAGAAGGCTTGCCCGGAGTTCAAGAGGCCCTAGGTTTGATTCCTAGCACCATAAGCAAAAACGATTTTAGGGTATTTGGGGGAGATCTTAGGGAGTAAGAATATCATATGAAAGCATACTTAAAATTGTATAATAATTTTATTTTCTGAGAAATCCACACCTGCACACAACGTATTTTAACTACATTCATTCCCACTCCTCCCTCCAGTTCCTCCTATGTCCTCCTCTATGCCCTCCTGACTCCGGGTCCTCTTTCATTATTTAATTTTATTTATTATTTATTATTTTTATTTTATGTGTATGAGTGTAGTGCCTGCATGTGTGTAAGTGCACCAGTGTTGTGCAATGTCTGTGGAGGTCAGAAGAGAGCACTGGATTCCACGTAGCTGCAGCTACAACAGTTGTTAGAAGCATGTGAGTGCTGGGAATCAAACCCGGGTCCTCCACAAGAACAGTGTTCTTAACCACTGAGCCATCTCTACAGCCCCAGCCCTTTTTTGTGTTGTTAACAGTTCACTGATTCCAGCTTGTGACTGGATATTCTCATGGGTGTGGGGTCATTCCCTGGGTAACCTATTGGGGCTACTCCCTTAAAGAAACTGTCTCTCCCTCCCCAGAAGCCTTTCAACTAGTCAATAAAAGGAAGCAGTGTGGACCCCTGTGCTGGCTATAGCTACTGGGAGTCTGCTGCATTTCTCTATTCCTCTTCCTCCTTTGTTTTATTTTTGGTGTTTTGAGACAGTCTCCTTGTAGATCCAGCTGACCTGGAACTCACAGAGATCTGCCTCTCTCTGCCTGTACTAGGATTAAAGGCATCTGCCCCCATGCCAGGCTCCTTTTTCATTTTTTCTTAAGTGAATCCAAGACATTATGCCATCTCTGTATCACAATTCAGAATATGTTTTGAAAATTATTCTTGCAAAAGCCAAACTGTCAATATTACTTGCCAAATGTAATAAAATTTTCTTGGCATCATCCAATGGCCAGCTTATATTCAAATTTCACAGATGGTCTCATCTGATTGTTTCAGTACTTAATTTAGTGAAATGATTACCTAGATCCTTAAACATAAGGATATATATATATATATATATATATTTTTTTTTTTCACATTGCCTTGGATTTGGAGCTTGCTGTCTGGCAAATGTCTCACCTTCTGAGTTATTTATTTATTATTCATTTATTCATTTTGAGTCAAAGTTTCACCCCATAGTCCAAGTTGGCCTGGAACTTTCTGTGTGGCCCAGGTTAGCCTCAGGATCACAGTAATTCCGCCTCAGCATCCTGAGTGCTCAGATTACAGGTTTGACTCAAATCCTGGTATTTGCTGTAAACTGGAAGCTAAAACTAAAAACTTGAGTGGAGTCAAGTCTACTACTGTTGAAAGGGAACTTCAGAGAGGTTTCTGGATGCTTCCTACTATTCTTGTTGGGAAGCATGTGTTTCTTTCGTTGTTCCACTTAGTAAATGTGAATATTCATTATGCAAATCCACCTGATGATCGTTTTGATTTCATACATAATTATCACTAAACTTTCACTAAAGATTTTTTTAAAATTTTAAAACTTTTTAGATAGTGTCTTGCTAGGTAGCCCATTCTGGCATGGAACTAATAATCCTCCTGCCTCAACCTCTCAGATGCTGGGTTTATAGGTGTGCACACCTGACATTTCATTTAGTTTTTCAACAACTATTTTATTAAGAATCACTAAGGGCTGGAGAAATAACACAGCAGTTAGGAACATGTAGTGCTCTTGCAGAAGGCTGTAGTTAAATTCCTAGCACCGACATTGGGAGACTTACAACCAACTGTAACTCCAGCTCTAGGGGATTCAATGCCTCTGGCCTCTGTGGGCACCAACACTCACATGAACATACCGCTCCCCTCCCTGCCCCCAACATACACATCATTAAAAAATAAAAAGGCCTGGAGTGGTGCTGCACGCCTTTGATCTCAGAATTTGGGAGGGAGAGGTAGACCGGTCTACATAGTGAGTTCCAAGCCAGCTGGGGATACAGAGAAACCCCATCTCAAACAAACAAACAACAAATAATAAACAAACAAAACATGACAAAATTTTAAAAAAGAATCACTCGTTTTTCTTTTTTTTTTTTCATTCACATTGTAAGTTACACATATTCTGTAATGAAGTTTCATTCTTTACGTATACTTTTTGTTATTTAAAATATAGTTCACGGAGGAAAGCCTGTATATTGGTTTAGTTCTTCCCCTAAATCTAGAGAGAGCTTGGTGTTTTAGTTACTGCCAGTGGTGGAGTGATGACCACGTTCCCCTCTCTCTCAGCAAGATCTCACATCTTTCCATCTTCTCGTGTATTTCAAGCAATAAAGCCGTGAAATTGTTTCTACCAGTGGTGGTAACAGTGAGTAGCTCTGGGCCTTGAGAGCATATTTAAGGAAATCAGGAATGATTGTACAAAAGTTAGATGTCTACACACAAAAACACTAAGATGACATTAAGGGAATTTTTCATCTCTTATTACTAATAATGCCACACTGGGAAGATCTGTATAGCCAGGATGTGTAAGCTCCAAGCAATATTCACATGCTTGTGTAGGTAGTTGAACACTTTAAACATAATGGAAATGCCACAGACTGTCCCTTAGGATTCCTTCTAAGGAAGAAATAGGAAGGAAGGACAATGAACAGAATGCTGAAATGATGTATATCATAAACGGGGAATAAAGTTCTTTACACATGCAATACCACTTCCCAGGAATGAGTCTGCACTAGCTCCCGTCCACTGCAAATGATGCTTCTCTCCTACAGAGCTCAATCTCCTGACTGTTTACTTTCACAGCTTCATATTTAGTGACAGTTTCTTTCTTGAGTTGTTTGGGCCCATATTATGGGGCCATCCTTGGTTCTGAGAGGCTCCTCTCACACTTGTAGTCTCTCCACTGGGAAATCCTGCAGTATGGACAGTTCAACATTTTTGCAGCCTTTGCTCCCTTTGCTATTATCCTGGTCTACCTCACACCAATTTCTCACCATCTTTGTAATGTTTTCCATTGTGGCTTTTCATGTTTAGATGCACTGAGTTTTTCATTCACAATACTTTTCTTTTCACAACGTCAGTTCCCTTGCATGTTGTTGACTGTTTCATCCATGATGTTGACTTTTTCCTCTGGGTTGTGAATTTTATCCTCATGATTGAATTAATCTCTTGTTTATACTTCTGTCAGGACACTGATCATTCTTATCAGTCTACTAAAACATCATCAATAGTCATAGAACTAAATGTGGTAAAAGATCATAGACTGTATCACTTACCATTCTTAGCAGCCCACTGATACTTGGACCATATTGAAGTCATAGAACTGGAAATGGAAAAAGACTGTCATACATGCTATGTAGTTAAAAATGATTGACAGAAAGTGTGGAAATAATAAATGAATGAGAAAAAGGAAGAAGTCAAGAGGAGGAGTAAATACATATATAAAAGAGAATGAAGGGGCTGAGGGATGGGGTAGGGAGGGGGACAATGACATGACCAGGATGCTACCCAGGGAAAGACAAAGGAGCAGGAGATTAGAAATAGAAGAAGAAAAGGATTTCTCAATAATGAAAAAAATTAAAGAACAAGCTAGATAAATGTAAGGAGGAGAACAAACATTAAAATCACAAGAAGATTTTACAACAGTTGATAAGGTTAAGTCAAACTACTGCTAATACAAAGAGTGCAGCTGGGAAAAGGATGGAAACATAAGTTGCAAAGAAGAAAAAAAAGGAACTAAAGAAAAGAAAATATATTGCCTCGAAACAGAAAAAAATTGCAGAAGTAAAATTAGATGAATGAATATACCAAAAGCATAGATTCAAAAAACACAGCATAGTAAAATCCTGCAAAATGTGTAGAACAGAATCATGTAAAAACAGAAGATGAGGAGTTGAGTTGACTCAGAGGTTAGGAGCCCTTACTGCTCTTGCAGAGAACCCCAGCTGTGTTCTCACTCAGCACGATGTACGATGTACGGGTGACTCACAGCTGCCTGTAACTGGAGCTCCAGGGGATCTGATGACCTCCTCTGAACTCCTTGAGTATTGTAGTAATGCCTACAACCACGCAGACCCACATAAACACATAACTAAAAATAAAGATAAAACCTAAAATAATAAAACAAAAATAACTCTGTGTGTGTGTGTGTGTGTGTGTGTGTGTGTGCGAGCGCGCGCGCATTAGGGGATGGTGTCTCCCAAGAAAATTGTGAGTATGGGAACCAACCACAGGACTGATGTTGCTACAGAGGAAGGACTTGCCTTCATCCCTTCAAGGCCTCTTGACTATCACGCTCACTGCGTGAGGGACGCTACTGTGGGCATCGTGCACATTGTGTTCACAAATCTGTTTGTGACCTGCATTATATTTTGTGAAATTAAAATTATGCTACTAGACTGGGGACGTAGCTCAGATGGTAGAGTGCCTGCCTAGCGTGCGTGAGGCCCTAAACTTCAGTCCCAACACCCCATAAACCAGGTTTGATGCTACATGCTTATAATCCCGGCACTGGAAAGGTACAGTCAGAAGCTTAAAGTCATCCTCAGGTATGTAACGAGTTCCAGTCTGTTCTGGATTAGAGATCCTGTAGAAAATAACTGAGAAGTCAGGACATCTTATACATACAAAACTAATGATATTTAAAGCTGCTATGTAACTACATATATGCATATAAACAAAACAAAACAGCACAAACAAATCAACAAAATGAACAAAACCAAAGCCCTTTATTAAAGGGAGATGGTGGGAGGTGGTTCAGCAGTTATTGGCTACTCTTGCAGTAGACTGGGATGCTGTTTCCAGCACCCACATAGTGGCTAACAATTGCCTGTAACAGTTCCAGGGGATACGACACCCTCTGGATTCGGCGGGTATTGTACAACATGGGTGTACTTACATATATGCAGACAATACACTGATACACATAAAAATAAAAATAATAAATAATATATTTTTAAAAAGAGAGATGGTAGGAGTGTGAAGGAAGGGTTCTGTTCCTTTAAAGTCATCATCCATCTAACTTTAAGGAAAGCATGTTTACTAAGATTTGTCAAGGCTTTAGTTAAGAATAAGATAGTATTTAGAAAGAGTGCCATTTTATTCTGTTTATTTTCCTCATTGTTTCCATAAATGTGAGCTTTGAGATGTTAAAACAGGAGACACATCATTGTCAGAAAAGAGAACTTTCTTACAGCTCAAGATTAAAGTTTAGTTGAAATAAAGGTATTAGAAAAGCCCAGCTTAGAAAACCAAAATTAATACTGTCGTCTTATAATAACTGAATTCACGACAAAATAAAGCTGTTACAAGAAAGAAATATAAAGAATTAAATTTATTCTTTAATGTATGTGAAACATATAAAATTGTTAAATATGATTGTAAATATAATTTTTAACATTGAAGACTACAATATTTTTGTGTGTCTTCATGAAAATAGCAGAACATGCTGAAATTCTTACAAAATACTTATTTCCTATTAATTAAGAATTAGTGCCTGCCTAGCATGCATGAAGCCCTAAACTAATCCCAATACCCTATAAACCAGGTGTGATGGTACACACCTATAATCCAAGCACTAGAGAGGTGTGGGCAGAACCTTAAAGTCATCCTCAGGTATATAATGAATTCTCATTAGTTCACTCATTATATCATAGACCCTCATAATTTTAATTAAACTATTTTTGATGTGTTTGAACTACAAATAACACAATGAATGTGAAGGAAATGAGTGGCATTCACTCGACAGAGAAAGAGGAAACAAATTCAGAATTCCAATTTCCTTGGACAAGGTGATTTTTCTCTGTTTGTGGGCATTTTTAAAAGACACATCGTTAAGGAGGCAGCATGCAAACTCTTGGGAAATATTGCTTTGCTAAGGGCTGCTTGGTCACAAGGAGCAGAGACCTATATTTAAGGGACCCTGGAGTCATTTTGCTGCTGTAGGTGGTAAGAAGAGGGAGGTGTTCTGAGAGGGCGATAATGACTTCAAAGTGGCTCAGACCACAGTAGAGAGGTCAGTGTCTAAGGTCAGGGCGAGAGGCCAAATTAATTCTATTCAAGGTCCTTATTATGGGGAGATTAGCTACTTGAATGAAGAAGAAGAAATACAGTGGAAACATGAAAGGGGACTCCAGAGAATATTCTTCCCATTGGTGGTGTGACTTCTAAAGAATTCTTAAAATCTCACAAAATGTGATTTTTTAGAAAACTTTTGGTAACAGGATCGGTGAAATTAAGCTGTGCACTAAACCTTATAGCTTTGACATGAACGAAGAATTCTTTTCCTTCACATTTACTAAGGGATCAATCTATTCTCATGGGTTTAAAAGCTAGCAGTGATTCCAAGCTCTACTTTTCACTAAGAAAACTTGGACATAGCATTTTACTTCTCTCGGTTAGAATATCTTCAACTATAAAATGGACTAAAAGGATTCAGAAGAAAAGATAGCAATTTTAGGGATAAAGAATAAGATTATCGATGTGTCTATCTATGTATCTATTATCTATCATCTATCTATCTATCTATCTATCTATCTATCTATCTATCTATCTATCATCTGTCTATTATCTATCATCTTTTTCTGAGACAGCATTTCTCTGTAGCCCTAGATTGCCCGAACTTGCTTCATAGACAAGGCTGTCCTTCATCTCCTCTGTCTCCCGAGTGCTGATTAAAGTGTGTGTCACCATGCCCCTGCAAGATAATCATTTTAGAGCTGTATAACATTGTGATTGTATGAACAGAAAACAGAATTTCTCTGGGCATCAACTTTTACTTGGTCTGAAGAGTATTAGCAAAGTATTTGCCAACTGGAAAATTAGGACAATGGCCTGTCTGTACTGTAGGTGTCAGCATTTATGTAATGCACAACAAAGTCTTAATTTACTGCACTTTGGCCAGTTGTGGCTTTCTGAGTTAATCTGTGAGTTAATCTGTTGCATTAGGGAACTTCACTGGTGAGAGTTGAGGGACGCAGTGATATATTTTCTAACTCCTGTTCTGCTATGTTTCTACAACTGGCCAAAGTGCAGAGAATAGAAGACTATAGAAAGCTTATGCCTGAATAGGACACCTATACCAAACCTCTGCCACCAAGGTTTAGGGACCATTGTGGAAGAGGACGCAGAAAGATTGTAAAAGCCAGAAGTGGTTGGTGACCACAAAGAAACAGAGTTTTCCAGACAGCTGGGAAGTTTCTCCTATGAACTGACCTCAATGGTGACAGCATGCATAAGGCCCATGTAAGCTCAAGCCAGACAAAATTCCAGCATAGAAGTGGGGGAAGAGGGGAAGAAGCCCCAACTTTAGCTGAGGAACTTTTGCCAATGGATAACTATTGGGAGAGGGAGAGTTGGTTTTCTTTAAGATAGATAGGGTAATCAGATGCCCGTGGACAGATATATACTGAAGAACATTTGGTAACACAAACTTGACAGGATAGACTTTAATATATATGACAGAATACATGAAATCTGGGAAAAGGGGAGGTCTATAAGAGATATGGAGATAGGGGAGAGGGTTTAAATATTATAAAAATATATTGTATGAAACTCACAAAAGTTCAATAAAAATCTTAATTCAGACCCCAGAATCTACAATGTACTTTTTTAAAAAAGAGGAGAAAGATTAGTATCAAGTTTTTAAAAAAATATCATTACCTACATGGGATACTTTTGTATCTTCAGGGTATTTATTATTATTTTTGCAATTATTATTATTTGAGGCTGGGTCTCACTAGGTAGCCCTAGCTGGCCTTGAACTAACTATGTAGCCCAGTCTAACCTTGAAGTCACAAAGATCTTCCTGCCTCTGAATCTTGAGTGCTGGGTTTAAAGACATATACTACTATGTCCAGCCCATCTTCAGGGTATTTAAAAAATGTTTTTGTGTTTGGCAAATTTTGCACCATGAACCTTTTCCCACTCCACATTAGGATGTTGACTGGCCTGATCTTGTGCAACTCTTGTGCAGATAACCACAGAAGTCCTGTCATGTCCAGAAGACATTGTTTTACTTCAGTTCTTCCAAACTTCTATGTCTTATAGTCTTTCTACTCCCTATTCCTAGATGGTTTAGAAACTCAAGTGGCTATGCTTTTGAACATCTGGTAAGGTTTTCTGTGCAGTTCATTGCAACAAAATAAAAAACCCAACCTTAAAAACTGTGAACCAGTTGCTGGAGAGATGGCCCAGCAATTAAGAACACTGGCTGCTCTTGCCGAGGACCTGGGATCAATTCCCAGCACCCACATAGCGGCTAACAACTGTCTATAATTCCAGTTTCAGGCAAATGAAACACCCTCTTTTGACCTCTATGGGCATTGTATAATATGGGTGCACTTACATACATGCAGACAATATACTCATACACATAAGATAAAAATAATAAAATAAAAAAACTGAACCAATTCAATTCTAGAACTGTCTTATAGGGGGTTAATATGATTTCATTATTAAGTTTGATTAATTAGTATATATACATATATCTTATAGCAGTAATTGTAACTTAAAATGTCTGGTAGCAGCTTTACTTCAAGTGCAACTAGGGAGATTAGGAAACTGGAATTTTCAAACCCTCCTCTCTTGTGAGTTAAGCTAATTTCAAGAACATCATATTTAGCAGAGGTGCTGAAATAAAGCATATTATTGTAGTTGGTAATTTTTTTTATCAATAAATGATATTGCTAAAACATGGGTGTGCTTTTAGGTAAGTTTGAAAGAATAAATATGTCATTCCCACATACTTTATGTTGCATGGGAATTTGTGTATATGTAGACTACTTCCAGCCAAGAGCAAAACAGTTTTTGAAGTAGAGTTGGGAGTCTTACATGGGATAGTTATTGGTTTTCAAGCTGCAATATTAGTATGTATCATGAAACCTTACTTGATATTCAAATGTTCACTTTATATTGTCTGCTTGCCTCCAGGACTGTTCCACTCTCGACACAGCTTTCCTCTGTAGCTTCTGGTTTTGTTTCTATGGCTGTTTGTGGCAAACACACATTAACAGGAGTAAATACCGCTTGCTGGGGGAAATATTCATTGTCCTAGAAATACAGCAATTTCAGAAATATTTTAAGTGCTATATTCAAACTTCAGTTATATCCTGAACATCAATTTCAAAAGAAATAAAAGAAAAATCAAATAGCAGAAAGGCAAAAGTCTATCAAATGGTGGAAGCTGCTCAGTACCTGAGTGATGTAATGAAAGAGAACAACAGCCCAGTTCTCTGCGGTGGGGCAGCTGCCCCTCCCAAACTATATTTCAGTCTTTTTCAATTTTCCTTCTGTGTGGTCATATAATTACTGGCCAATAGTTATTAATTTATTTGGCATTTGGTATGCCTATGTTATTTCATGCATATCTAATATGCCTTAATTAGGATTGGGAGGAATTTTCTTATATGATGGACTAATTCTAACAGTATTCTTTGAGAGAAAATGAACACTTTCACAGGCATCTCTGCAGTTTGCTAATTAATTACTCACACCAGGGGACACAGAATGATGCTGAAATGTACACTAAACGAAAGAGCAGCAGTTTGGAAGCGGGGCAGCATTCTTGTTGGTACAGAATACTTTCCTCTCAGACGTCACATGAAAGAACAAACGACCCAGAAATTGTTACCCTGTGAAGTCTGCTTCTACAGAGTATTTCCTAGACTGGCAAACTGCAGAGATGCCTGTGAAAGTGTGTGGATGTGTGTTGGATACAGGCAGGTGAATGAAGCAGGTGGATCAGAAATTCAGTGTCGTTCTAAGCTACAGGTTGAGGCTGGAGTGGGTTCCATGAAACCTGGCTCAAAAACAAACAAAAAAAATTACACGAATAAAAGCATGATGGTATTTCCCAAGAAAGATGCCCTTCTAAAGTGCCAGGAAGAAAAGCACTCTTATTAAATCACCTGAAACTGGTAGTTGTCAGATGTGATGTGGGTTTGGGAATCAAATATAGGTTCTCTGTAAGAGCAGCAAATGCTCTTAGCCGTTGAGTCATCTCTCCAGCACTGATAATAATCCGATGAAGATACTGTGCTGACAAGACTGCATCTAAACGAATCAAATCTCCCTTAGAAATTATGGTCCAGGGTGCTGTAGAGATGATGCAACAGTTAGGAGTACACACTGCTCTTGTAGAGGACCTAAGTTTGATTCTCAGCACTGCTGCTGGGTGGCTTACAACTGCCTATGACTCAGCTTCATGGGGATCTGATACCCTGATCTCTGCAGGCATCTGTACTCATATGTACACATTCTCTCTCTCTCTCTCTCTCTCTCTCTCTCTCTCTCTCTCTCTCTCTCTCTCTCTCTCCTCTCTCTCCCTCTCCCTCTCCCTCTCCCTCTGATACACGAAAAATTAAAAACAAAACAATTACGTTCCATTAGTTTCCCTGCACAGATTTCCTTCTCACTTTCCCACAGTTCACTGCCCCTACAGTCCAAACACTATTCCTTTGTTTTTCTTTTTCAGATTCATCACTGCTAAGCTGGTGTGAGCACTACCAAGTCTACCCACATCTTTGCAGGTTTTACTTCTTTTGTGGTAAAGCATCCACTGTCCCATTTAAAAAAGAATATCATCAGTGCTGGGGAGACGACTCAATGGTTAAGGGCATTTGCTGCTCTTACAGAGAACTTAGGTTTGGTTCCCAGACCCACATCACAGTTGATAACTACCAGTTTCAGGTGATTTAATGCCCTCTCTTCTGGCCTCTGCAGGCACTGAATGCATATGGTGAATATATATATATATATATATATATGTATATATATATATATACACACACATATTCATGCAAGCAAACTACTCATACACATGAAATAAAAATTAAAAAGATCTAAATTATTAAATGAAATATAGTATGTTTATATACTTTATATGCTTTTCTCCAGTGAATCCATCTTTTGTCAATTATAATGCACAGGATTCATGTACTGTACTTTAGAGGGTGGAAGAAAAGATTGTCTCTATACTCATTCAATGTTTGTTTTTGCATGTATGTAAGTGCACTGGTGTTGTGTAGTGCCCATGGAGGGACTGAAGAGGGTGTTGGATCCCCAGGAACTGGAGTTTCAGATGGCTGTTAGCAGCATGTGGGTGCAGGGTTTGAACTCAGGTCTTCTGTAAGGGCAGTTAGGAATCTTAACTACTGAATCATCTCTCCAGGCCCTGTTTCTTTCTTTTTAAGAAAGAATCTCACTGTGTAGTCTTGGCTAGCCTGGAATTTGTCAAAAAGACAGGGCTGGCCTCAGTCTCACAGAGATCTGCCTGACTCTGCATCTAAAGGGTCGGGATTAAAGGCATGTACCACCATGCCCGGCAGGGTATAGCCCAGGCTGTCTTCAAACTCATGGTCTTCCTGTTCTCACCTCTCCAGCATATTCTATCAGCATGTGCAGTCACAACTAGTCCATTCAGTGTGTAGGAACATTAAAGGGGTACAGTCTAGTAATAGGGCAAATCTATTCACCTGAACCAGTCGTGTTCAAGCTCACCTGGCATCTGGTCCTTAGGCAGATTACTTAGCTCTTTAGACTTCACTGGTAAAATGGTGATAAGTATAATAGCTAATCCAATGGCCTTCGGAAGGACTACCTGAGTTGTCTGTAATAGGTTTTACAAAGTTCTAGAACACAGAGCTGGAGAGACACTTAGTGGTTATGAGCACTGCTTGCTCTTGCAGAGGACCTGAGTTCCAGTCTAGAACCCACATGGTGGCTAACAACTATCTGTAACTCCAGCTCCAGGGGGAATGACGCCCTCTTCTGACCTTCTCAGGCATTGTAAGACACGTGTGCACTCACATACATGTAGGCAATACACTCATACACATAAAAACATATATTAAAAAACCTCCAAAGTTTTAGAACATGAAAAAGCACTCAAGGTGATGCTACTTAGTGCTCGTGACGCTATTGGTAATAGTGAGGGGCATCATAAAGGTGAAAGGTTTCTAAGTAAGTGCAGCCTGATACTAACTGGCAGTTCTGCTGTTCATGAGCTATAGTAACGAGTTTCTAAAGATGGCCTCACAGTATAAATCACACTTCTCTTTTATCATTATTCTGGCGGTTGGCTCTGCAGCTGAATCTAGGTTGGGCTTCACTAACAAGGAAATATGACAGAGAAGTGCCCATAGGCAGTCTGAGCAGCTAGCAGCTTCTTCTTGCCTGGATTCCGTGCCTGTGGGAGCCCTGGACCACCATGTAAGACATTTATTTTTCATTAGTACTTTTTTTTTTCAGTGAGAGACACCCAAATGATTCCCCATTTACTACCACCACCACCACGAACAGCAACAATGGTACACAGAATAACTGAACACCTTCATGTAAACTTCCTTAAGTTGGGTGAGAATTCCTTTTTAAAAAATTTTACTTATTTTATATATGTGAGTGTATTGCCTGTATGTGCGTAAGTGCACCCATGTCATGCAATGCCCAAGGAAGTCAGAAGAAGGCATCAGATCCCCTGGAACTGTAGTCATGAATGGTTGTTAGCTTCCATGTAAGTGCTGGGAATTGAACCCAGGTCCCCTGCAAGATCATTCAGTGTTCTTAACCTCTGAGCCATCTCTCCAGCCCTGTGTAAGAATTTCCTTAAGATACTAGCCATAGGCAGAACTACTGAGCGAATCTTATCCCACCAAGTATCCTATAGTGCCATAAGATTAAGGGAAGCTGGCCATCTTGTACCTAGTTGCAATAAATGTGCACAAGCAGGGCTTTGTACTAACCTGATTCTGCTTACGAAGGCTGGCAGTCTTGAACATGGGTCATTGTTCTTAATATTTAAGGGCAGAGGTTCAGCAGTGACCATTCCATGGCAAGACCAAGGAGAGGAATGGGCACTGTTTCTACTCCTCCCTCTTACCGCCTTCTGGTTCTCAGCTGCAGTCACATGACACTCCTCCTTGCCCCACACTTCCATGCCACTGTCCAGACAATCTTGGCTCTCCTTAGAGCTCCTAGGGTATTTGGCTAGTTCTTGTTACCATTGCTTTTGTCTTTTTTATAGTTTATTTAGGAGGACTGAACATAGGACCATGGCATTTCTTCATTTCTCCTCCAAGATCAAGAAAAGTCCAAGAGTGTTACTCAATTATGTTAGATTCCAGTGTATTATACTTCACAAAGGAAAACAGAGCAAGGGCTAGAAAGTCAGCTCAGTCACTAAAGTGCTTATCTTGTAAGCAGGAGGACCCAAGTTCAGACCCCAGAACCCACATAAAAACTGGGCATGATGGCATATGCTTCTAATCCCAGTGCTGGAAGTGGAGACAGACATATCCGTCCCAGGGCTCACTAGCCAGCCTAGTGGACTGATGATTCTCAACTCAGTGAAGGATCGTATCTCAGAAAAAAAATTGTAGAAGGCACCTGAGGAATGAGGTGGAGATTGTTCTTTGACTTAGACACACACACAAGTATACACATACCCATACACACACATACATACACATCCATATACATACCACACACTACATACATACACACTCATACACACAGCACACAAATTGCATACACACTCACACATACCACATACACACACATGCATATACACACCATACAGTTAGACACACAAACACAGAGCAATTAGAATGTTATAGTTCACAGGTACAGCATGTGCCTACCAAAAGAAAAAGACAAACAAAATGAACAAACAACAACAAAAACAACCTTACTCAAAACAAAACGAAAGTCTTGCTCAATTAATGGCTGCTGAGAGAGAATTAGTCTTCTCTAGGGATGAGCCTCTGATGGGTTATCGAATCTGAAGTGGTCAGTCCTGAACATATGTATGCACTAGCTCTACTAAATGGACTCAATTGGTTGTTTATATATCTATATCTCTGTATACATATATATATATATATACATATAGATGTAACAATAATAAAGAATTTAGGAAATTGAGGGGGGGAGAATGTGGGAGAAATTGGAGAGGGAGGGGTGGGAATAATGTAAATACAGTATTCACGTTTGAAATTCTCAAAAAATAAAACATTTGAATAAGAAAACAAAAGCCCTGTGAGTGCACAAGGTGTGGGCCTGTGGAATTGCTCACTGGTGTTCTTTGCTTAAGCATCTGATGAAATTCTTGGGAAGGGCAATTGGTGGCCATAGCCAAAGTTTAGCTCTAAAGAGAGCTTAGATTCCTTCTCTCTGCCATCAGGGAAGAGCCAGCTATTAACCCCTAAGACAGCACACACTTTGGAAACGAAGTAGCCCTCGATCAAAAAAGTCAAGGGATGTAATCTTGATCCACAGGTAATAGTTTGAAATTGCGAGGAAAAAATAGGTTGAATGTAGAACATAGGTTGAAACACGGAAAATAAAGCCAGATTGCATCCTCAAGCTGAAAGGTCAGATACATGTCTGCTGTTGTCAACTGACAAGTCTTCTCATTAACTAATGCTGTGGAGAAACAGGAAATGCATCCCCAAGGACAGTGGAGTGCTTGGAAATGGGTTTTAGTAATGGAGAAGTCCATTAATAACATTTTGTAACTCATATCAACAGATTTCATCCTAGGATCTCAACTTTCTCCATAAATATAGTTTCCATTAAAGTGCTCAGCTACATTTTACATGTGTGTAACTCAAGTTGGAGCAATGGGGTCATATATAATAAACCACCGAATGGCATCTTGAGAGCAGGCACTTATCCCTAGCGAGTCCATCCAATTTTATTTATGTTCAACTAGTTTTCTGTTTTAGGATATATAGATAATAACATGAACTGATCATTTCAAGCTTTTGTGTATGTGCACGTGTATGCACATACATGTCCCATCTATTCTATTTATTATGATCGCTATGATTTCTGAAGTAACAAAGACTATTGTCAAATGAAATGGCACTGAATGTGATCGTGCATACCTGTAATCCATGAACATATGAGACAGAACGCAGTAGCCTGTGTTCAAGGTCAGTCAGCCTCTGTCTCGGAAGGAAGGAAGGAAGGAAGGAAGGAAAAAAGAAAAGAAACAAAGAAATAGAATGACAGGCAATGTCTAAAGGAAGACACTTCATAGTTATTTTAGTAAAAATGAGCTTTGAAATGACAGTTGATTAGAGATACAATTGAACACAACTTTTGGATGAAAAGCCATAAGGAAGCAATGAGAATTGGGTAGACTTACACCAATGGATTTCTTTGATGGTGGCAACAAATATCTGACAAAAGTGTCTGTAAAAGGCCAGAGACAAGTTGGAATGTCTAAAAGTTCAAGTTTTCCTATTGTGATTTTGCTTTTGACTAAGCCGGGCAATCAGAACATTGTTAGAATGACTTTTTCTTGAAAAGGTCTGATTATAAACACGAAGCTATGGGTGCCCATGTGTTCCTTTATATTAACTCTCTGTGACTCATGGAAGGATAACGCCACCACTAACATGGTGGCTTCTTCAGAAGACCTGACAGGCAGAGGTTTAGTAATATTGGAAGTGGAAAAATCAACAATAACAACAACAATCGCTTGAGCTATCGCTGTGAAGATGCCCGTCAGACTTGGGATCAAAACGCATATGTCGATACTTTAACTACGTTTGCTACAGCAAAGCAAGAGAGAGAAACAGCTCAATAATGAACACTGCAGGAAATGGGTGTGACAAATGCCTCTTCAATTTTCTGGAAGTTGCATAAGAGTAAAATGTACTCCAGTAAATGAGGCTTTTACTAGAATAGGGTTGCCTTTTCATTTAGGAAGAGCAAAAGCAGATCCAACTCCAAATCTCTTTCCATTTCATCCACCCTGAGAGCTGTAAATGAAGAAAAGTAGTTTTTTGATTATTACCTTCAGTTATAACAGCACTTTGGCATACAGGGCATACCCTCTGCAGTTGTCAACGTGCCATAGCACGCTCTCTTCGTGCTTAACTTGCTTTGTTCTAAACCAGCTGTATCAAGTAGATTCCGTTTGGGGATTCTACTTTTTTAGCCCACAACCTGCCCTTTGAGTGGAAATGCCTGGCTGACAGAATTTAAGTTTTTGAAGTATTTGTTCTTAGACTACATGCAGACTCAAGCTTTGCACTTTCCTCTAGTTTCTACCGAATTCTGGGCTTACAAGATTAATGATCTTTTCTGAGCGCTGAAGTTTATCTAGACTACAAGAGCATGACGATTTATGAAAGTCGATATAAGAAAATCTACATGCAAAAAATAAGTTTGAGGTTTTTGTCAGAAGGCATCTTAAATTGCTGAATGGGTAAGCTCAGGGGACGCTTCCAGAAGCCAGCTGGAAATGTGCATCTGCTTATTTTACACACCATTAACTGTCTGACAACGAAACCAGGGCAGGGGAAATTAAAGATTTAAGACTCGGCTGCCAATTACACAGCAGATAAAAATGAGGACATGTTTATCCGAAATTATAGTTGAAATCAATATCAAACTACGATATCCACATGTCATGGGGGAACATGTTCAGGTAGAGAACTTGACAATCTTGTTATTTATTATTAATTATTTTAATTAATTAATTAATTAATTAATTTTTTGGAATATATTTTATTTATTCTTTGATAATTTCTTACATGTATGCAATGTATCTCGAACCCAAGCTCTACCATCTTACTTATCTGAGAGACCCCCAACAAGTACTTTATCACCTTAATGTCCTCTTATTTTTGGAATACACTGAGTTCAATCAGAGTTGCCTGTTTTTATGCTATATATTCATATTTATTTAAATAATATTTTTCATTTAGTCTTTGAAAATTTCATAGAGTCTTCATGATGTCCAGTCCTACTTCCCCTCTAACTCCGCACAGGATTCCAACAACACAACTTCATGCTGTATTTTTTACTTTCTTTCTTTCTTTTTCTCTTTCTTTGTTTTTTTCCTTCTTTCATCTTTAACCTACTAAATTCAGTTGTATTGTTCATCTAACCATGGATATGGACCATCCACTGGGGTATGGGAAAAACCACTCATGGCTACCTCTCTGAAGAAAAGCACCTCTTCCTCCCTTGAAGCAGTCATCAACTACCAATAGCTCCTCACTTAGGGTTGGGGTCTCGTAGCGCCCCCACATCTATGCTGGAACTTTTAATTGATTTGATCTTGTGCAATTTCTGTACATGTAGGCACAGGAACTGTGCGTTTATGGGTACCGCAGCCACGTCATGTCCAGAGGCCCGTATTTCACAGCACTCACCCCCACACTCCCGCTCTTGCATTCTTTCCATTCTCTTTTATCTGATGTCCTCTGAGCTTTGTGTGGTGGGGAACAGGTTGTTACAGATGCCCCATCTATAACCAAGCACTCAGTCACTTGTTTTCAGCATTTTGAACAGCGATGAGTCTCTGTATTAAGTACTATCCAGTACAAAATGAAGCTTTTCTATGTTTGAGAGCAGCATAAATCACAAATATGAACATAGACATATAAAAGGAAGTTGGACAACATGAGCATTTAGCAAAACAACAATAGTAGACTTCCCCTTAGGGTCCATGACCACTGTAGTCTGGGATTTTGACCATGTTTACAGTACTAGGCATGAATTTCCTTCTGTGGAGCAGGTCTCAAATTCAGTTAAGAGTGTAGTTGGTTACCCCTGAACAGTCTTGAAGCTCTGGTATCAGTGTCGAGTCTTGCTGACAAGGCAATATTGTATCATGTGGGGTCCAACATTAGAAAAGACCACTGATGTCTTTTCTTCTCTAACAACTAAATAGCAGCTTCCAGTACTATGAAAGCTAGTCAGTAAAGAGTCCCCTTGTCAGCTAAAGATCAACTTCTCTATGTCCTTCATCAAAAGTATGTTCTGTCTTTAGCAACAGGGTCTTATCATCTAATTATGGTGGTAAACCAAGAATAATGGTAATAGCCTAAGCTGTTTTGGGTATTTTGGGGGCTTCCCTGATCAATAACTCTTAGGGCGGTTCCTGTGCTTGATGCTTAGATTTTCATTTAATAATTAATGTTGTCTGGGAGCCACATTATTCATTCATGCAGGATACTTCTGTTGAAATTCCTTTTAAAATTTTCTTTCTTTCTTTCTTTCTTTCTTTCTTTCTTTCTTTCTTTCTTTCTTCTTTCTTTCTTTCTTTCTATCTTGATTGCATTATATATCCCTGGTTGGCCTGAAACTCATAGAGATTCATTTGCCTTCCTAGTGCTGGGATTAACAGAGTGTACCAACATGCTCAGCCAAAAATTATATTTTAAATTAGCTTACAAATTAGTGGGTTTCATAACATTTCTTCATACACTTAGTTTTGGCTAACCTACTCCTTAGTCCTTTATTTCTCCTATTCCTGGTCCATCCTCACCTAAATCTTTAGCTCCCAGGTCCTCCCCTACCAGTTTATTTCATATCACAGGTGTTTTACTGTTTCTTCCTATCATATTTTTTATTTGAGTTACAAGACATTAGGTTTCAACGTAGCTTTTTCAAATACATGCCATTTTGGCTAGCCTTCCATGATTATTTGTTTTTAATGCATGTGTGTGTGTGTGTGTGCATGTGTGTGTGCTTGTGTGTGTGTGCTTGTGTGTTGAGTGTGGGTATGCATGTGCATGTGGAGGTCAGAGGAAAAGCTGTGTGCTGCTTTTCAGAAACAGCATCCTCCTTCTTTGAGGCAGGGTCTCTCATTGGCCTGGAGATCACCAATTAGGCTAGACTACTGGCTGGCCAGTGACCCCCAGAGATCCTCCTGTCTCCATCTCCCTAGTGCTGAGAAGACAAATGCATGCATTGTTGGGGAAACCAAATGAACTACATTAGGAAAATGAAGAGCATGTTCCTCACATAGTTTCTCTGAAGACTTGTATTCTTAACCTGTGTCCATCAGGTATCATGTTTCCTAGAGCTTATGTGCCTTCGAGTTAGAATACCTGCTCCTGATGAGTGGAAAATTCCTTAAGGAAGATGGGTACTGGGAAGAGTCTGGAAGGAGAACCTTCTTGAAAAACACTGACATTAGATAAAAAGCAGTCCTGTGGGTTGGGACTGTTCAGTTCGGTTTAGAGTCACTGCATCTGTAAGACTGGAAATTTGAAAAATATGTATGCAACAAATGTAAGGACAAAGAATAAAAACGAATGTCAGAATGAAAAGAGGTAAAGTGGAGAAAGAGACAGAGGACACTGACGAGTGGTCATTTCCTGGAAAACAGAAATGAATGCTCTGCAATTTAAGATTGGTTTTTAGTTATTAATGAATATATAAATGAGAAATCTGTGTTCACTGATTTCTAGCATTTACTGGCAGGGGAGAAGGTTTCTGTACAAACATGTCTAGACATGGGCAAGAGAGGTGACAGGGATTGACTGTGACCCTCTCATAGTTTCTATCCCAATCAAAGGAGCCCTGAATTCAGAGGAGATTTGATAGCGTTCAAATGCTGGTTGTGGGTACTTACAGCTGTTTTCTCTGTGGTCCATGTGGAGAGCACTACAAACCTAGATGGCCAATTTTAATGTAGAGTTCAAGGACCCTGGAGAAACAGTCCTTAAGGGAGAATCTTCTACCTATGGCTAGAAGGGAACTATTGGCCTTCACACAGTGAGAGGTCTCAGAGGCTGGAGGCATACTGCTTTCCCATCTTTGATCATAAGAAGAAACAAAATTAAGATGGTTTATGGATAATTTTTACATTTCTGGACTCCTATTAAAAAACTAGATTATATTGCATTGCCTGCTTCAAAGGTTTCCTGCTGTCTGCTTAGGCTCCTGGCTGCAAGATTCAACTAATAAAGTCACTCAGAGATGGGCCAATGAGATAGCTTATATGGTAAAAACTCCTGTCACCAAGCCTGATAACCTGAGTTCAATTTCAGAAAGCTGTCCTCTGATCCCACACATGTGCTGTGGTTCCTGAGCGCTGTTCCCCATCCCCTCACCCCAATGTTAAATTTTTTAAGTTGCTCAAAGATACTTAGCTGCCTTCCTCTTCTTGGTGATAATATTTCATTTTCTTTTCGGTTTCTATGATTCTACTAAGTGCCGGATGGTTGTCAGACAGTGACAACTTTTCATCCATGAATAATCTAATAGTCTATGTGAGGTGGGCATTTAGATCAGTGAGCAGCTGGGCCTCTCCTATATTAGCTTTTCTGGAGTCTTACTTTCAGACCTCAAATTGACACTAGGGAGGTAGATGTTAGCTGGAGGCCAAGTTTTAATGCAGCAGGTCAGGTTTGTTTCTAAGAAACCACCTGTTCCCGCAGAATCAGAAATGGTAGGGCTGAGAGGTAGTGAAAGGTCGCCTGCTCCATCCCTCCCTCTCTGTGCAGTTCACAGAGTGACCCCGACTAACACTCATTCATATTTGGCAAGCTCTGTGGCATGCCATTTCCTGCCTCTTTCCTCTAAGTCTCTAGTACGACATTTGTTTTACTGATAACAGTGATGACTGCTGTCATAATGTCATCTAATAAAACATGATCTGATTTTGTGATTGAAACAACCGGTCCTACTATTATCTGATTACTTTAAATGTCTTTCCAAAGATACATTGGTCTTTGTAGAATTGTTTCTGCTTTAGTTTTCCTAACATCCTGGGGTCAGCCTAATGCTCAGGGCTAAGGTTTCCTAGCAGTGTAGACATGATTCTCAGGGACTGGGAAAGAAACAGCAGACGAGACTTCCGGATGTCAGAGCCTCTTTCTGCATTCTTTTCAATTACACCCATAATACTAGTTCCATAGGAGGAAAAACCATGTGACACTAAGTTCACTTGAATGTTTCTTTCTAAGAAAGAACCAGTTAGACTTGAGTTTCCTGGGCTGTACTGCAAGTGAGCTGACTCCTAGGCTCCTGGATTTCTGCAGCAGGCACAGAGATCTGGAACTCTGTCTGCAACCAGTGTGGTAGACTGCTTATCTGGCTTCCGAAATGGGTATGAGACTGTCCCACGAATCCAAGAGATGTTAAAGATCTAATACTTATTATTTTACAACAAATAGCATAATATAGGACCATTTATAAGGTTGGCTTTTTGTGTGTGTGTGTGTGTGTGTGTGTTTATAGGACAGGATCTCCCAGTAGCCACAGCTGGCCTGGAACACACTATTAGACCAGGCTGGCTTTGATCTTACAGAGATCCACCTGCCTCTGCTTCCCGAGTTCTGGGATTAAAGTGTGCTACAGATCGGCTATTTTTGAGACTTCTCTCTTGCATCAAAACTTTCTGAAGTTCAGAATTTATTTTTATGAAATAAAATGTATGCTTCTCATTCTCTCCCCTCCCCCGCAACATTCCTCCCTATAATTTAATAATTAGCCTCTTTGCCATTGATGGGTTGGGAAGATTGCTCATTAAGTCTGCAGCTGTGACTATTCTGGGCGTGCTAACAAGATATAAAGTTAGTTAATTTCAGAGCTTCCCAGAGCAATGGAGTAGATGGGACTGTCAGAAAGTGTGGAAATTGGGTTGGGTCATGAATGTGAAATAAAAGATTCATGGCTTTTTAGAGAAGAGGCCAGAAAATTTTAAATGAAAAAGTCTAACATTTTCAGAAATATAAAATTCATGGAAATTTCATCCAGTTACAATTCAGAAGTGCAGGTAGTATCTTTATCCTTCCAGATATGATACCAGGGAACTGCTAAAATTATTGTATGGACCTAATAATAATCGAAATCTGTGCTATTATGGAATATCTGAATAATACGTGATAACTAAATCAATGACGAAGTCACTTTTTGTGGTAGGACCTGGCTGGATCAGATGATAATATGCTTGATTTGTGCATAAAATTAGGTAAATTTGTTAATTAGGCAAATGTTTTCAATATGATACCTTTTAATGCATTCCCCAGGTTTTAAATTAACTAATCTTTTGGGATTATGTTTTAAAATGATTTAAGATTTATAGAAAAATGTAAAAAAGAAATTCCATATACCCCTTCATCCAGATTTCTCAAATGTTAGTATTTTGCATAGTTTTCATCTTCCTTTCTCTCCCTCCCTCTCTTCCTCTTTCTCTTCCTTCTTTTCCCTTTCCTTTATTTCTGCATATATATTCATACATTTTGATGGTACTATTTTAGAATAATTGCATTGCAAACATTCCATTTCTTTAAACTCCTTAGTGTAGATTTTGAAGAAGAGTAATTATTTTCTACAAACAGTATGAGATTAAGATCTGAAAGCTCAAAATGTTAAAATACAATTATATAATCTGTAGACTTTGATTCAATTTTTCCAATTTCTCATTAATACCATTAAAATACAATAATTTTTCCCCAGTTCAGAACTGAATCCATGATCACAAATTACACTTAACTGTCACAATCTTTCCTTTAAAGTTAGTGCTGTCAGTCTCATACCATGATGTTGCATTTTTCTTTAACAGGCTATGCCTGACATTCAGCTGGTAGGGAACTCCAAAACCTTTTGCTAATGGCTTGTTAATGGCTCGTCCAGTTCTCTTGAGTTCATTCAAGTACTCGTTCTTAAGTGGACACTAAATATTTACAATATACCTGACTATGCCTCATACAATCCTGTTTTTCTTTACAGATTCAGTATTTTTTTTCCTTTTTGAGACAAAAAGCCTCAGGTATCCTGTGCTGGCCTCAAAATCACTATATATAACTGAGAACAGACCTTGAACTTTTGATCTTTTTGCCTTTACCTTACAAGTGCTGGGATCGTAAGCACGTGTTACCTCACTTCTTATTTTAGACTGCTAAACACTTCCTTAAGGAAACTTGATGCCATGTAATTTGTTACTGTGTATTCTGGATAGCTTTGCCTGTCAACTTGACATACCTGGGGAGAAGGACCTCAACTGAGCCATTTCCTTCATCAGATTGGCCTGTGGCCATATCTGTGAAGCATTTTCTTTATTCCTAATTGATGTGAAAGGACCCAGCCCGCATTGATACCACCCTTGGGCAGGTGGTCCTAGTTTGTATAGGAAAGCAGGCTGAGCACAGGCCAGGGGAACAAGCCAGTAAACAATACTCTTCCATGGCCCATGCTTCAGTTCCTGCTTCTAAGTTCCTGCCCTGAGTTCCTGCCCTGGCTTCCCTCAGTGATAAACTGTGACAAGGACCTGTAAGCCAAATAAGCCCTTTTCTTCCCATTCTGATTTTGGGCAGAGTACTTTATCTCAACAATAAAATATGACTAGAATGGTATAATTCTGTGATTGAGGTTCATCTCTCACAGTAATCCATAGATGTCAGGGACTGGACTATATTATTAGACTTGAATCTTCAAGATCTAGCATGTAACTAACACAGTAGACAGTATATATTTATGGAGTGAAAAAATGTATGTCAGACTAGACAGGTCCAGCTTAAGGTATTAGGACTTGAGGTTTTATAGTTTCTCTCCATTTTATTTAATGAGACAGGGTTTCTCTGTTGCCTTAACTAACATGGAATTCTGTATGCTGACCAGGCTGGTCTCAATCAGAGATCCTCTTGCCTCTGCCTCCTGAGTACTGGAGAAAAAGGCATGTGCTACCATGCTTAGGTACAGTCTCTTTTAAAAAATATTTAATTTTCCCTTAAAGGTTCGTGCATATATATATTGATCATATTCATTCTCCATTAGTCTCTCTTACTGTCTTTCCACATCTATGAAGTTCCCTCTGCTTTTCAATAAGTGTCCTCCTATTTATATGGTGTGTGTGTGTGCGTGTGTGTGTGTGTGTGCGCACTGATGAGTGAAATTTAGGATTGCTTTGCATGGGGGTTTATTTCCTGGAATATGGGTGATTTACCCATGGCTACACCTCTAAAGAAAATGACTCTGCTTCCTCCAGCAACCGTTAGCTGCCAATAGTTCTTTAGGCAGTGACAAGGTCTCTTGAGTTTTCTGCAGATAACTAAAGCTACTATGAATTTATGAGAACACTGCCATGTCACACCCGGAAGACAGCATTTCATAGCACTTCTCCTTATCCTCCAACTCTTACATTTTTTTTTTCTGCTCTCTTCCTTGATGTTCCCTGAACCTTGAACAGTAACATATATGTCCCATATAGGGCTGAGCATTCAATAGTTACTTATTCTCTGCATTTTGACTAGATGAGTTTCTACAGTAACTGCAGCCCAGTACACAAAGAAGCTTCTCTGACCAAGGCTGATACAGCACTAATGATGGACATAATCTCAGATATGTAGAAGGCAGCTTGACTACAGTCTCTTTTTAATTACTCCAGAATTTTTTTTTGTCTGTTTTGAGATGAGGTCTGCCTATAACCCCAGTTGGCCTGGAACTCACTATGTAGACCAGGCTGGCCTCAATCTCATAGAGATTCATCTGCTTCTGCACTCCCTCCCTGCCCCTGCACTGGGGTTAAAGGCGTGCTCTACCATGCCTGACTTATTCCAGAATTAAAGAAAAAGTTATTTTACATGTACAAGTGTATTTCCTGCAAGTATGTAAGTGAATGAGAGGTCAGAAGAGGGCGTCGGGTTTCCTGAACCTGGAGTTGCAAATGGTTGTTAGTTGCCATGTGGATGCTGGGAGCATCCCATGGAAAATTTGGTTTATTTATTTCTAATTTTTTTCTTAAATTCATGTGTGTGTGATGCACTGTTGTGGCTAGGGTGTTTAGAGTAATGATGTATTCCTGTTCAGTTCAACAAAAACAATGGTCTGGATCTCTCCTAAGGATGTGCTTGTAGAAAATTATTTATTTATTATTTATTATTTATATTTTATTTACTCATTCACTCATCTATCTTTTGGTTTTAAGGTAGGGTCTCATGCAAACTAGGTTGACCTTAGATTTATTATGTAGCTGAGGTTAGCCTTGAACTTGTGTTCCTTTTGTTTCTACCTTTAAAGAAACATCTTTCTATTTATATATTCTTGATATACTTCTTTAAGAATGTGTATTGATGGAAGGCATAGTAGCACACACCTGTAATCTACATTCAGGAGAAGGTGGGAGAATCACACATATTTCCACAACAATTTATTTTAGTACGACCATTTACTTGTCAATTGGGGAAAGATTTTCCTCATTAAATCAGTATTACCTCATAGAAGTTAGAGACATTTTATCCCAATGATAGATGCTTATGCTTTAAAATTTTAATTTAATTAAAAACTTAAAAATACAATTTCATGTGTGTGCATGGTGTATGTGAGTTGACTTACATGCCACAGTGCATATGTGGAGGTCAGAGGACAATTTTGTAGAGATGTTCTCTCCTTCCATCTTTAAATGTATTTGGGGATCAACCTCAAGTTTGGCAGCAAGTGTCTTTACTTACTGAGACATCTTTCCAGCCCTAATTTGATTTTTAAAATTAACTCACAAAGCAGCAGTTTTCCTTATGGCATTTTGACACACACACACACACACACACACACACACACACACACACACACACACACATAATTTGGTTAGCTGTCCTCTCATGCCTGCCGGACCTCATATCCTTCCTCCGCATTCCTGTTTATCCTTTTCCACCCCTTTCCAATTTCATAGCACCTGTGTCCTATTGCTCTCTCTACCCCACTCCCTTAAGGTACTTAAGTGGTATTGGAAAGACACTCTGATCTCTTCTTGAAGGTATCTTAGCAGCACATCTTCCTAATCACCAGGCGAGGATGACTGACACATGATGATGAGGGCTTCTCTCTCCTACTTGATGAGGTCTACTGAAATGTTTGAAGGCTCTGTCTCTCTGAAAACTCAAGTAAACTCTTACAAGACTTTAAAAAGAAGTATTCTTGAAGGAAGCCTGTGATTGCGATATATTAAAGAACTTAGGTAAGGAGCACTGTTGTTTAGCATCTGTTATTAGTAAATATCCCTCTTTCTTTCTGTACTGTACTGTTTTAAAGAATACATATATGTAATTAATTTTTATTGTATGTATATGAGTATTTTGCATACCTGCATCTAAGTGCACCCATGTTATGTGCAGTGCCCACAGAGGCCAGAATGGGCATTGAATGCCCTGGAACTGGAGTTATGGATTTAAGGATAGTTGCTAGATGACATGTGGGTTATGGGAACCAAAACCCAGTCCTCTGCAGAGCAGCCAGTGCTCTTAACTGATAAGGCAATTATTAGCTGTCACATGTGTGTTGGAAACTGGACTTGGGCCCTCTGCAAGAGCAACAAATTATCTATCTATCTATCTATCTATCTATCTACCTACCTACCTACCTATCTCTCTAACAAGAATATGTGTGTGTTCTCTCATGTACCATGGTGTTGCACATGTGGAGCTCAAGGCTACTTGTGGGAGTCAGTCCGCTTCTTCCCCATGTGGGTCCTGGGGAGCAAACTCAGCTCATTAAGTTTGGTGGCAAACAACTTTACCTGCAAGCCATCATGCACTCTTAAAATAAGAGTTTTAAATTTAAAATTAAAAAATCTGTGGTGCTGTTAGTTGTAACACCATTCTCTGAGTGGATGCTTTTTAACATTATTCTGTTACAAAAATGATGTGCTATGTATATGAGCTGTAGAACAAATAAAGAGAAATAAAGTTGGTGCCTACTGACTAGCATTCATCATACTGGAAGGTGCTATGTAAATTACCAGAAGGGAAAAATAATCATCAACTGTATTCAACTGTGAATCCTGTGAACTACAATAAAAATTGACCTGACAAGATATGCCCATTGGTGCAATAGTGGCGTGAATATTATGCGAGTGACCAATCACTCTTTAGTTGGATTTAAGGTCCACTTTCTAGGATGCAGCCCATACCTGACACTGGTATCAGGCTTAGGAACTTGAAGCTAGACAAGTCACAGGTCATAGGGGAGAACTTATACTAGTTTCCTACTAAATAGTTACATTAAGCTGAGTCTTGATGATCTATTGCTATACCCATCGATTAATTCATTTCTAAATTCTCACCAGAAAAGTTTCCTTATTATTAATATAGAAACCCACAACTGGTCAGCATGCAGACGACAAGAAGATCCAGAGTGCTTATCCATGAATAGGACTCCTATATTAAACTTCTGCCTCCCAAAGCTCAGAGATTATTGCAGAAGAGGGAGCAGAAAGAGTGAAACAGTTAGAAGTGGTGGATAACCACAGAGACACAGAGTTTTCAGATAGCTGGTAAATTACTCGTATGAACTCACAGCACTGGTGGCAGCATACACAAGTCTTTGCTCTGGTGCCTGTTAATCTGTCTTCAAGATTTATCAAACTTTTGAGAAAGAGTTGCTATTCAAGCTGAATCCTGAGTTTCTGTTTCTTTTTCTGGAACACAATTCCAATGCATCTTTTCTGCCACACAGCCACGATAGTGTAGACTGGACAGCAAGATCAATCTTGACGAGTGTAAAGTATTGAATATATGCTCTTTCCATCAAATTGAAAATGAAAAACTATTAATAGAAGCCTGGGGCTTGAGAGGTGGCACAGTTAGTAAAGTGCTTGTTGTGTAAAAGTGAGGACCTGAGATTTGATCCCCAGCACCAGTGAAGGCAAGGCTGAGGACACCTGTGCTCATTAATATTTTTTGTATTATTATTATTATTGTTTTGTTTATTTATTTTTGTTTTTTTTTGAGACAGGGTCTTCCTGTAGCCCCAGCTGGCTTGCAATTCTCTTTTTAAACCAGACTGGCCTTGAGCTCACACAGATCCATCTGCCTCTGCCTCCCAAGTGCTGAGATTATGTATGCCTGACATGTATTATTATTTTTTAAATATATATCTAGTTTAAATTTTGTGCATTTCATACAAAATATCCTAATCATATTCAGCCTTCTTCCCCTATCTGTACCTTCTATAGCCCCTGCCATAGGTTTCATACATTCTATCATATATGATAAGGCTTACTGAGTTAAGTTTGTGTCCCCAGATATCCCTCCTTGCCGTTCATCCACTGGAGCCTGTTCATCCTATTTAGCATCAATCCCTTAAAAGAGTCCAACTCTTGCTCACAAAGCAATGATCAACTACCAGTAATTCCTCAGCTACTGTTGGGGCCTCCTACTCATTTCCCCAGTTCTATGCTGTGTTTTTGTTCGGTTTGAGTTTGCATGGGTCTTGTATGCTGTCACCATGACTGTAAGATCATATGAGCAAGTTCTCAGAGACCTGGAATACTCTGTTTCCTTGTGGTCATGCACCACTCCTGACTCATACTCTTTCTGTACTCTCTTCTGCAATGGTCCTTGAGCCCTGGGTAGGTGAGGTTTAATATAGGAGTCCTATCCAGGGACATGCACTCTGCAGTCTCTATTCTTTACACTTTGGCCAGTTGTGCCTTCTGTGTTAATTGTTCAATGTTACATAAGGAAGATTTGCTTCTAAGAGTTGAGAGATGCGTAAGTGTTCTCCCTACTCCCGTTCCACTATGGTCTGAGCCTTAGGTGTAGATGTTCTATCGTAGATGTGTCAGTTAGGGCTGGGCATCTCACACTTATTCTTAGTCTCTGTCTGTTGCAAAAAGAAGCTTCTTTGATGAGTAGTGTATGGCATAATTGTCTGTAAATATAAGGATCCATATTTAGCATAAAATAAAAAATTATGTTTGTCTAAGGATGTGATAGATGTAGGGTTTTCTCTATGTCCTTTCTAGACATGTATATTTGGTTATGTTTACAGTACCACACATGAGTTCCTTTCCATTGAATGGGCTTTAAGTTCAATTTGATAGCTGCTAATTGCCCCCAAGATAAGTGTCACTACTGCACCAATATAATTTGCTCTACTGGTCATTGTTCTGGTTATTAAGCTTTAAAATTGAAATTGGACCACTGATCGATTTTTCTCCCTTAGCAACTTGCATAGTATCCTCTGAAACTGTGAGAGCTATTCTTTGAGGAGGAGGAGGGTTCCAGGTTAGTTCCAGCTTCATTGCTTTAAATCCTATATTTGAGGTATATCCTGTCTTTGGCAGTAGGGTCTTATCCCCAACTTCTGAGAGGAAACCAAGGGCTGTGGCAATAACCTGTGTTATTTTGGGAGTCTCTTTGATTACCCTGACCAACAACTCAAAGGGAGGTTTCTCCTGCCTTGTTCTGTGTTTCCTGTAATATAGCCTTCCTCTAGACATATACACTCATGTACAGATATTGCATGTATATTTTTTAGTAGGCCTTTGAACTAATGCATTTCTCTCTGGCCATCATACCACCTAAGCGTTATTTATCTCTCCTCTTTCCCTGTCTCACTCTGCTAGTGAATTTTTATTGCCAAATTGATACAACTTAGAGTCACTTGGGTGGAGAGATCTACACTTGAGTTTGACTAGATGTCTGTGAGAGATTGACTTAACTGATGATTGATGTGGGAGGGCCCAACCTACTGTGAATGACACCATGCATAAGGTAGCTGGACCTGGACTGACAAGAAAGCTAGCTAAGCATGAGCCAGTTAGCAAGACAGCAAGTAATATTCCTCCATGATTTCTGTTTCATTTCAGTTCCTGCCCTGATTTTCCTCAATGATGAGCTGTGACTTGGTAACATAATATTAAATAAATCTTTTCCTCTTCACATTGCTTTTGATCATTGTGTATATCACAACAGCAGAAAGGAAACTAGAACAGTGCTACTTGCATCTCGCTTAAAGAACAAATTGAAAAAGACGAATTAATAATAGAAATCTAGGAACAGGGAGGTGGCTCACTGAGTAAAGTGCTTTCTATGCAAGGATGAAGACCCAAGTTTGGATCCACAGAACCCATGTAAAAAGCCAGGTGTGTGCCTGTAACTCAAGTGTAGGGGAGGCAGAGATGGGGATCCTCGGGGACTCTCTAACCAGCCAGTCTAGACAGACAGTGAGCTCCAGGTTATGTGAGAGACCCTGTCTCAAAAATTTACATGGATTTTGAATTCCTATTGAGCTCTGGTCAAAGAAAACTGAAAGTTAAAAAGAAAGACAGATAAAAATGTATTCCTTTTATCAAGATACATTCTTAAGTAAGAAATCTTAATTACACTGATAACTCAATATAGTCCTAGGACAATAACAATTAACTTAATAATTACTTATTTAGTAAACAATTTAACTGCCTCCCTACCCATAAATTTTACAAAGTATACAGCTACTATAATTTATGAAGTTAAATTTTGTTTAAAAGACTGATTAGTATAATTTGTTTTCTAGTAAAAACATTTCACTAGAACACATTTTACAATACAAGCCAAGGGCCATTTATAACCAATGGTTTATTGTTCCCTCAAAGTTTCCTTCTGAGTTCATTGGTATGTAAAATACTGTTTTGGGGACAAAAAGAGAAAATTCTCAGCAGGGATCCTAACTTATGTTTTAATTTCAGTGAGCACTTTAGAATTTTCAAAGACCTTCAAGAGACATAATTTTTATGGAGTCATGAATTCTATTTATCAGTGCTCATTCATTCTTTATGCAGAAGAGAATCCCATCTCTGATTTTATTTGCTAGGTTTATTCAGTCTATATACAGAAAATCAATAGATCGATAGTAGATCAAACCCTTATTGTACAATTTTCTCAGGGTCACGTGACTAGGAAATGAAGGATTTAGGCAGAAAGTAAAGCATGCTTTCTGGAACCTAGTCTTGCCATATAGCATTATTTCTGGTAAAGATCTGATTAAGAATCCTCTCATAGTAAGTCAGTAGAGAAGCTCACCTTTTTGAAACATTTCCTGTGCTTTCTCCATTTCTTTAGGATATTAAAAATTCAAAAGCTGTCTACTAATTCAGATGTGTCTGTTCAAGGACTCAATAGATTTTAAGCAACGCAGATGTCTGTGAAAGTGAACTGCTTTATAACATAAACAACAAACGTTTTTCTCTCTTTAACTCAGCAAGTGAAAATAAGACTTAGATTATTTGCTAAAAAAATATATGCCTAAAACTCAACTAATGGGGCATTTAGCAAGCATTTAAAGATGGGCACATTTAAAATCTGAAAATTGGGGCTGAGATGACTCAGTGGTAAAGAGCACTGATTGCTCTTACAGAGGACCTGGGTTCACTTCCAGCACCCACAGGTTAACTACTAGCTGTAATGCCATTTCCAGGGGAATTTGACACTTCCTTCTTCTGACCTCCATGGGCATTGCACTACATGGGTATACTTGCATTCGTGCAGACAATACACTCAAACATAAAAATAATGAATAAAATATTTAAATCTGAAAAGTGTGTATCATATTTAGCACTGTAGGAAACTAAAAATAGCCAAGACAACTCATAGTTTCTAACTCTGACATTAGTATTATTCATCCACACTATGTGTATGCATGGAATGGAACCTCCTCAAGAGACTGGTTATGTCTGCCACAGACAGCAAAGTTGGAAAAGCAGATCTACCCAATTCCTTCTGAGTCCACATAATTCCAACCAGTGTCCCTGCTGCTGGTGCTATGGAGCCATAGGACTTGGTGTTTACCCTAGTGGGTTTCAACTTTATTTTGGTCCATCTTTCCTTTTGTTTCATTTCCTCTCTTTTGGAATGAGAATGTTTACTCTCTGTCATTGTATGCTAGTAGCATGCAGTTTGCTTTTGATTTTACAGGCGGTCACAGTTAAGAGACTGCCTTCACCTTCAGAAGACACTTTGGAATTTTGAACAGTGTTGGTACTATTAAAGAAGGACTTTTGAATTTATGCATTGTGCATCATGAGCTGTTTATGAATCTGTGGGGGCCAGGAACACTGTTGTTTGAATGAGAATGTCACCCATGAGCTCATGTGTTTGAACACTTGGTCCACTGCTGGTGATGCTGTTTGGGAAGGTTGTGGAACCTTCTTGAGATGGAACCTTGCTGGAGGAAGTAGGTCATTCGAGGCAGGTTTTCAGACTTTATAGTCTGGCCTCCCTTTCTGTTCACTCTCTGCTTCCTGGGTGTAGATACAACGTGACCTGCAGGCCTCCTACTGTTACTCTCCCTTTCCTGCCTGAAAGTATATGTTCCCACCGTGATGGAATGAGCCCTTCAAACTGTAAGCCTGAATAAACCTTTCCTCAGGTCTTTAACTGATTTTGTGAGGCCTACTCATCAAGAAGATGAGAAATACCCTTTGCTTAAACTCTACTCACTTTAAATGTTCTATCTTGTCTAAAAATACCTTTACAGCAATGTCTAGACTGTTTGTCCATAGTTTTTCACTATAGCTCAGCTACATAAATATATGCTATTATTTTCATTTTTTATTCATACACTAAATAAAACAAAATGATTGCTTAACAGAGATTTTGATTTTCTCATTATTTGAGATCACTTGCTGTGGTGTTTCAAATGAGAGTGTCCCCCATAGGTTTCAAGTATTTGGACATTTTGTCCCCAGTTGGTGGAGCCATTTTGGGAGGTCTTGGAAGGTGTGGCCATGCTGGAGGACACCAGTCACTGGGGGCAGCTTAGAGAATTCCTAAGCCTTGCTGGATCTCCAGTCTCTCTCTGCTTTCTCTGCCTGCTTGAAGATGTGAGTGCTTAGCTTCTGCTCCTACTCCAGCCACCTCTGCCATCATGCCTCCCCGCCATGATGGACTCTTTGCCCCTCTGAAACCGGAAGCTAAATAAACTCTTCCTTTTATAAGTTCTCTTGGTCAGTGTTTCTATCACAGCAACAGAAAAGTAACTAACACACTTGCTGAGAATATTTTTAGCAGTAAACTTATTCTTTGTGTGTGTGTATGTGTGTGTGTGTATCTGTGTGGGTGTAATATTGTGTGATATTGGGATTGAACCCAGAGTCTTGTGTATGCTAGGCAAGTACTGTAACCCTGAGCTATATGCCCACTATTATACCTATTCATGATAATTACTTTCTTCAAACGCATCTTTTTTGAGATTCAAGGTGTGATCATTTATCTGTGACTCCTGCACACTCTTTATTTTGAGTGCACTTACACTTGGAAGGTCTCCATGAGGACAGCCTGTGTCTCTGGGCCATTTGCCTGCTCCTGGCTTTTTTCAGTAGCTTGTTCAAAGGCTTAGCAGTTTCTGCAGTCTCCTCCTTACTCTTCTTAGTGCATTGTTTCTGTGAAATGATATGCCAGTATGTCTGTCACGGGGCACAAGGCATAACAAGATGCTGAACCTCTGCTGCTTTGGTCCTGGGCTTCTTCCCTTCCTAGTTTAAGGGCTTTCTGACAGGATAGTCGTAGATATCTTCTTTAGAGAATCTGAAAACTTGTGGATTCTGCTAGCTTTGCCAGACCCCAGCTATGAAGATATGGTAGTATCTGTCAGTCCAGAAATATCTTTCTTTTAAAAAAACCAAGTTGAGGATACCCAGACTGGCATCTGCAATACATCCTGAAACAGACTTGTGCTTGCTCCTTCCAGTTCTCTTTGGTTTAGAGCAGGGATGCCCTTTACTCAATGATGCTCAGTGAGGATAAAAACATCCGTTTCAGGGGAAAACCTGGCCTGTCATTCTCACTGCTGATTGGGACCACACCAGCAGCAATCTCTGTGGCCACATGCTTTAGAAAGTACAGGGCTAATGGTCATCATCTACTTCAGTGAGCTCCTAACAGGCAATGGCTAGGAAGGAGATATTCAGCTTCTTGTGCTGTCTAAGAAAAAGAACTATGAATACATTTTGAATGATTCCTTTTTCTCTTTAAAATTTTAAATTACATTTATGTAGTGTGTGTGTGTGTGTGTGTGTGTGTGTGTGTGCGTGGGCATGTGCATGCTCAGCAGCAAGTACTTTTTAAAAAAATGTTGTTTTTATTGAATCATTGTGTGTTTCTCACAGATCATCTCAATCAGTCTTAATCATCTTTATATCCTTTCCCCAGTGGCAGCAAGTACCTTTACCTATTGAGAAGGGTCTTCTCTTCCTCTCGCCCTCCCCTCCCCTCCCCTCCTTTCCTCTCTCCCTCCCTTACTAATGTGGGGAATGGAACTCAATTCTCATACATGCTAGATAAGCACTCTACCACTGATTTATTATTACTATTTTTTTTGAGGCACAAACGATATAACTAAAGGGAGCCTAGAACTTACTATACAGCCCATAGTGTTCTCTGACTTTCGATTCTCCTGCCTCCACCTCCCAAGTTATGGGATTATAAAGATATGTCATCACACCCGGCTTATTTTATCATTGTTCTGGATTAAATAAAGAAGTTCATTAATCTCACAGTTTTGGAGTTAGAAGTCCAATATCAGGTGGCCTCACTGGTTTGACTTCTGGTGAGAGACTTCCGGCTATATCACATCATTGATGACATCACATGGGAAAAGTGAGATGTCACATGGTTGACAGAAGAAGCAGGAAGTCTAGGTGGGGCCAAATTCACTCCTTTACAACAATTCACTGTCGTGGGATTAGTTCTTTTCTGTGAGACCTAACGTACTCTTCATGAGACCAGCATCAATACATTCATAATTCCATTACCTTTTTTGTCCCAGTTTGGTTTCTGTTATTGTGATAAATACTATGACTCAAAGCAAGTTGGGCATAAGAAGTTTATTTCATCTTACAACTCTGAGGCCACAGTCCATCACTGAGGAAAGGCAAGGCAAGAACTCAAGACAGGAACGGAAGCAGAGACCACGGAGGAACACTGTTTTCCTTGGCTTGCTTGGCTGCCTTTCTTGAACAGCAGGTCGCCTGCCCAGAGATGACATTTTCCATCAAGAGCTGGGCTCTCCATCATCAATTAGCAATTAAGAAAATGCCCCAGAGACATGCCCACAGTTCAATCTGATGGAAGAAATTCTTCAGTTAATGTTCCCTATTCCCAGCTGACTATAGTTTGTGTCAAGTTGGCAAACAATTAACCAGCACAACCTTAAGCCCAATTTCTTACATTTCCAAACCACATTTCAATAGAGTTACACTGAGGACCAGCTTTTCACATCATGAACCTTTTGGGAGAAGTACTCAAGCCATGTTCAAACTGTAGAAATGGAAAAGTGAAGGGGATTAAAAAACATGCAAGATTGATAACTGAGTTCCACATTAATTTGGGGAAGCATTAACCTTGAATAATTAACCTTAACTTAGGCTACAGTTTCTTCATTTAGAAAATAGGGCTAGAAATTCCTTGAGATCAAATATCTTTGTTGCTTTGGCTGGTCTGGAACTTCTGGGTTTAAGAGCACCTGCCTCAGTAATCCCTAGTAACTGAGATTCAAGTACACACCATGACTTCTGGCCCTAAAAAGGCTGCCTGTGCTTACAGCACTGAGTATAAATGACGAAAAAGGAAGAGAGAACACTGGAAAAGCAAACCTAAGAACTTTTACTTTTGGTGAAATTAACAGTGTATTTTGCTGGAGATGTCTTGAAGTGGTTGTGCAAACTCTCTAGAGTTCCCGAAGGAGCTGTTGATTAAACTTCAATGAAACAGGATGATTTGCTGCCAGGAGCGTCCCGCCTTACCAAATCAGAGGATAGATTTCCCTTTCAAAACCCACTGATTTCTATCTTGGCTATGGAATATTGGAAATCTGTATTTATGATGTTTATTTTTGTCTTTGAAAAGGAAAATTCCTGAAATATCTTAAAAGATTTTTTATGGTTAGAGTTTGATTTTAGAAAAAAAAAATGTTAGCTATAGAAAAGTTAGGAATTATAGAAAGGAATAAATTCCACAATTCCATAATCCCCTGAAAACCAGTGCTAGCATTCTGATGTATAAGTTAACATGATGCATATGAAAGGGTGTGTGTGTGTGCGTGTGTGTGTGTGTGTGACTGCATATGCAATGTATGTGATTCAATACATGACCATAATCCAGACCATTGTCATCAGTGTATTTTCATTGTACAAAATAATGGGTTTGGTACGACATGCTTATCCAAATGTATAGTGCACTTGGGTTATCCTCAGCCCCATTCTGCTCACATTCCCCTGCTCTTCTCCCATTGCTTTATTCCTTCCCCTTCTATTTTCATTTTTTTTCTTTCTTTTTTTAAACATATGGATTTTTTGTATAAGGAAATTTATTTATGTTTCTGAGTCGGGATTATTTTGCTTCACATGATTTTTAGGTTCATCCATTTTCCTTCAAATGACAAAATTTAATTCAATTCTTCTTTATAGATAAATAAAACTCCACTATGTATATGCACCACATGTTTTTACATACTTCTGTTGATAGGTATCTAGGCTGATTCTGTAACTGGGTTATTGTGAATAATACTACCATAAATAAGAGTGTGTAGATATGTATGTCTCACGCTGACTTAGATTCATTTGGGTAAATATTCATTTGGAGTACACACTGACATACACACACAAACTCACATAAGCACATTGACAGTGATAAACACACAGGTACTATGAATGGATGTGCAGAGACAGCAAGGGAATTATTCAGGCTTTGTGAGACTTCACTGAATATTCACATTTTCAGAAGAAAGTGTTGCATTACTTTAGTCTTATGGTAGTAAAGGATGAGGTAATAGTCTTTGAAGAGAAGTGTAATTCCCCATAGAAAAACAAGTGATTTTACCAACAGGGCAGGTGAGTCAAATTTAGTACATGAGCAAGAATAATTACTTTAGTACCTGGTATGCTTTTACTAGGTCTCCGGGACCTTACTCATATGAACTTATAACAACAGTGTCAGTATGCACAAGATACGTGCAAAATCAAACAGACAAAAGCCTATTATAGAACTGGGGCAGCACCAACCTTAGCTGAAGAGCTATTGGCTGCTGATTACTGCTGGAGAGGAAGAGCTGATCTTCTTTAAGGGAGAGACTAGATAGACTGACTGGATTCCAGTAATGAACTTGCACTGAAACATCTGTGTACACACAGTTGGACAGGCCTTAACACATACCACAGATGCATGAATATGGTGTGGGTGGGGGTGTGTGAATGAGAGGAGTGCATAAAGATGATTAAGATATTTTGTATGAAATGCATAGAAACTCAATAAAAAGACACAAGCCTTCCAAATTGTAAGTTTAGCGCATTATTTGTTTTTTTTTTCCCTTGGTTTTCTCTCTTTTAAAAAATATTCTGATTTATTTACTTTTACTTTATGTGTATGAGTATGTTGCCAGCGTGTTTGTGAGTGCACCTGTTTTGTGCAATGCCCTTGGAGGTCAGAAGAGGGTGTTGGATCCTCTGGAACTGAAGCTACAAATGGTGGGTGTTGGGATTCTGACCATTTCCCCATGCTGGGCTTTTGTCTGATTGAGTTTGCATGGGTCTTGAGCATGCCAACACCATTGCTGTAGGTTCATATATGCAGGGTCCCAGGAGCTTGTAGGATTTCTATTTCCATTTGATCACACACCTCCTCAGTGTCTCTTACAGTCATTCCACTTCCTCTTCTGCAATGATCCCTGAGCCCAGAGTGAATGAAACTTAATATAGGAGACCTGTCCAGGGACCCACAACCTGCAGACTCCTAATCTCCATGCTTTGGCCATTTATGACCTTTTGTGTTACTGGACCTCTGTTGCACGAGGGAACTTCGTTAGTGAGAGTTGAGAGATTGATTAGTGTCCTCCTTACCCCTTCTCCATGTTGTGTGGGCCTTGGACATAGATGTTGTGTTGTAGGTGTACTGCTTAGGCATGGGCAATTCATGGACAATGTCTTGTGTGTGACCAGTTGGGGACTCTATAGTAGTCTCTGTCTGGTGCAAAAGAAGCTTCTTTGATGAGTGGTGACTGGGATCCTTGACTGTAAATATAAGGATACATATTTTGTACTTAGTAAGAAGTTAAATTAGCCTAGGGATTTGACAGCCTTGGGGATTTCTCTAAGATCTATGACCTCTTCAGCCATGTGTATTTGGCTATGATCAAAGTATCACACATGCGTTTCCTCCCATTGAGTGAACTTACAAGACCAATTAGGTAGCCATTGATTGCCCCAAGATAAAAGTGCCACTACTGTTCCAGTATGGAGTGCTGTGCTGGTCACTGATGTGGTTATTTGGTCACAAAGCTGGTGCTGGACTATTGATTGATGTTCCAGTCAGTTCCAGGTCCATTGCTCCAAACCTGGTTCATGAAGTATGTCTTATTCTCAGCAACAGGCTCTTGCCTTCAAGTTCTTGGAGGCAATCAAGAGTTGTGACTATAAACCGTATGAATTTTGGTAATCTCTTGGACGACCCTGGCCAACAACTCAAAGGAAAGTTTCTCCTGTCTGACACAATTTCTTGTTATGTAGCCTTCAGCTATGCACATGGACTCATGTAGAGATATGGTATGTGGAATTTGTCATTATGTTGTTAGACTAATATAATTCCCTTTGGTGTTTCACACTAGTTAGGCATTATATATCTCCCCTGTCTCCCTGTCTAGCCTTCCCTCCATGCATTCCCCACTTAAAGAGTCCTCATTTTACCCATTTGTCCATTGATAACACCAGTCTCCTATGGCCCCACCTCTCTTGAGCTCCTTTCCCTTTATCCCTGCAGTTCCTTGTAATATCCTCCCTCCCTCTCCCATTTAAATACCCCATTTTATCTATTTCTCCCTTAGTAACACCTACCTTCTACTATTCTTCTCTTTCAAGTTCCTTCTTTCTCTTTACCTCCGTGGTTCCTTTCCATTTTCCTGGTGCCTGCAGTTATATCAGGAACTATACTCACATATAAGGATTTGGTGCTAGGATCCACAAATGATGAACACATCATCTGTTTTTCTGAATCTGTGTTACTGCACTCAGCACAACAGTTTCTAGTTTCATCCATTTACTTGCAAATGCCTTGATTTTGTCTTTCTTTACCACTGAGTAAACCTCCATTGTGCAAATATATTGCATTTTCATTTTCCACTCGTGAGTTGAGGGACACTTAGGTGGCTTCCATTCCCCAGTTATTCTGAAAAAAGTAGCAAACATGGGTGTACAAGTATCTCTGTTATAGGATGAGTCCTTTGGGTATATTCCAAGGAGTAATGTGTACTGGGTAGGCATCTACGGTCATTTAGAACTGGGAATACTTGGTCCAGGCTCTTTTGGCTTTCGTAGTTTGCGTTGTAGTCAGCTGTAGTTCTCACGGGTTTTCCTTGATGTACTTGTTTTTCTTTTGCAGCTTTGTTCTGTATGTTTAGTGTTTTTACTGTGATATACTGTGAGGAGTTTCTTTCCTGGTCCTGTCTGTTTGGTTTCCTATGTGCTTCTTGTATTAGTATAAGCAAGTCTTTCCTTAATTTTGGAAACTTTTCTTCTACAATCTGGTTAAAGATCTGGTCAATACCATTATCCTGAGATTCTTCTCCTTCTTCTCTGCCTATGATGTGTAAATTTAGTCTTTTCACAATGTCCCACATTTCCTGCATATTCCATTCCTGTGTTTTAAAAAAATTCACAGTCTTTGCTTGAGTGCTCCAATTCTTCAACTTTATCATCCAGTCTTGATATTTTGTTTTCTGTTCCATTCATTCTATTGGTGAGTTTCTCCTGTCGTTTCAAATTGGCTTATTGAGTTTTTCACTTCCTTCTTCATTTCAGCCTGGATTTTCTTTAATATTTCTATCTCTTTTGTGAATTCAGTCAGAAGGTTTTCATATTGTCTTTTAGTTCCTTGATTTGTTTATTTGTGTGTTCTTTAAATTCATTGAATTATTTGATCATGTTTATGACTATTCTTTTAAACTCTGTGTCCTGGGTTATCTCTATGGTGCTCTCGTAGAATTCTTTCATAGGATGGTGATGTTTGGTAGGGAACTATTATTTGTTATTTTTTCATATTATTATTTCTTCATTGTGATTTTGGCATGTGGATTTTTCTGTTGTTTGCTATTCTTGTATGAGACAACCCTTTGTTGAGTTGAAATCTGATTCTATTTGTACACTTGATGTGCCTTAGTTGTTTTCTTACTAGTTTGCAAATTTGGTTGGTCAAAGCGTCAGGTTCTCTCTTTTGATTTTATATTGGAGGGACCAGATGGCTGTAGCTCAGGATTTGCCTCAGAGACAAAGGTCAGGGGAGATCAGATGCTCTCAGGCTCTCTTATGATCTGGGCCCCTCTAGCCAGCAGGCACAGCACAATCTGTGAAGATCGCTAAGCAGAGGCTGAAATCAGGTTTTCCAAGGCAGTCTGCAAAGGTTTGGGCTTCTACTAAGGGCACAGAAGCCCAGCCCTGCAGCAGTGGGAGGGGCTGCAGATGACACCAGTGTGAGGGGAAGGGCATAAGATCTGGAGAGCTGACTGCCAGGCGGAGGCAAGAAAGCAGTCCAGATCTGACCGGTTAAGAGTAAAGTGTGCCTGTGTCCAAGGCTAGAGCACAGGATCCAGGCTCAGGGAGTTTGGAGTTGCTTCAGCAGTAGGCGGGATCAGATTTACTGGGGAAGAAGGCTGGCCTCTGGAATCCAAGGCAGGTTTGGGGGTGGGGACTGCCAGGGCAGAAGACTGGTCTAGGACAGGCAGAGGCAAGATCAGGGTGGGAACAGCCTGTGAAGGATCTAACAAACTAAACTGAAGAACTGAGCTGGTCTGATTGTGAGACGTCAGGACCCAGTGGGTGTGTTTGGCCTAAGAGGGCAGTCCAGGGATCTGGGGTACTAAGAGCAAGTGCTTGCTGGTGCCCAAGGAGAACAGGAAGTGGTGGTGGGGAGGAGAAAAGCAGTAGGCAGGACAGAAGGCTGGTCACAGAAATCTGAGGCCTGTTGAGGGAGGGGACAGTCAGGGTAGATGGCAGGCTAGAGCAAGAAGAGGGAATTTGGGGGTGGGAACAGCCTGTGAAGGCTCTAACAGACTAGACTGAAAAACTGAGCTGGGCTGAATACAGGGGATGGGTATGCCCTGGTCAGGTCTGGACTAAGAGGATAGTCCAGAGATCTGGGGTGTTAAGAGTAAAACTGGGCCTGTTTGCCCAAGGCTAGAAGGAAAACAGGATATACTTGAGTGGAGTTGACTTGCTAATTTTTACATATATTCTTTAAGGTATGAATGTTGTAATTTTACAGCTGTGGCAGCTAACATTTAGTGAATTTGAATCATATGCTCATGATCACACATAGCTAGTTTAGTCTTTCCATGGCTAATATTTAAACTGAAGTGAAAATAACTGTCAAATTTATACTCTTGCGATGCATTGCTTGAATTATTTTACTTTTCTGAAGCAAATTAATTATGGATTTAGTCTTCAAGTGCTAGGGCAGGAAGGCAGAATTTTCCTCGACTTGTGACTATAACAAAATATCTTTCAAAAGAATAGAATTCTTCTTCCTCTGTTGAGAGCCTTCTTGCTGCATCACAGAATTACATCAAGGCATCACATGGCAAGATAGGCCAAAATAGATCAAGACAGACCAAGTGAGCTTCGTGTCTCTCTTTTCTTATAAAGCAGCTAGTGCCATCAAGGGGGATCTTACTTTTGTGAACTCACGTAATCCTGATTATCTCCCAAAGGCCTTATCTGCACATACCATTAGCATACTGTGTTAGTTATTTTTCTCACAGCTATGATAAAATGCCCGACAAAAGCAGTTTGAGGAAGGAAACAATTCTTCCCCACCACAGTTTGAGGTTACAGTGGTAAGCAGTAAGGCGTGGTGGTAGGAGCTTGCAGCAGCCAGTCACACGCAACACTAGTGCTCAACTCGCTTTATGCTTTTATTCAGACAAAGACCACAGCCAGTTTAGGTGGATCTTCCTGCCTCAGTTGACTAATCTAGATACTCCCTCTTACATATGTCCTGAGGTTAATGGAGATAATCTCTCATAGAGGACTGTTTCCTAGTTGTTTCTAGTTCCTGTCTAGTTGACAATCAATATTAAATGACCACACATCACTTTGGTGGTCATATGTCCAATCTATGAATTTTTGGAGAACACATTCGAACCACGGCTGAGTCATTTACTTCTTATGTCCTACTGAGGTTTCTAACTGAAGCAAACAGAGTGAGCTAGTTTAGCTGACGATGCTGTTATCATTACCTCTGTTTATTCAGTTGCATGTGCTTTTATACAGCCTGATCCTCAGTTCTTCTTCTGGTGAAACAGTGCTGGGCCAGGGCAGAGATCTCTAATTTAAGTTCCCCCACTGAAGCCCTTGACACTGCTTTCAACGACTAGTTTCCTATAGGTCTACATTAGATATCCTTTTAATCTTCTTTCTAAGGCATTGTGGGTAACTGAGGCATAAAAGATTAAGTGAACTTAATCCTGTAAGTGTGAAATGACACAGCTACTCAGTGTTCAGTCAAGAGTTGAACTCAGTGCAGCCAAGCCAAACATTTGTGCTCATAAACATTATGATATATTGTCTATCAATCTTATCAAAGGTACAGCTGTTGGGATCAAGGATGCCTTTTTTCTTGTTGTTTTAGCCAGAGATATTTTGGGGTATATGAATGACACAGAAATTGGGAATTAAGCCTAATTGTCACTTGAGCTTGTCCTGCACGCTTGGAAAAGTGTTCTAGATATATTATTATCCCAAAGAAATTTTAGCATTCCGTTTGCACATTTAAAAAAATAATATTTTCTTAATTGTTTGAGAATTTCATACATGCATATAATGAATTTTAATATATCCACCCCTCATCCGTTCTAACTCCTTTCAGGTCCAGTCCTCATCTTCTATTGTCCCCCAATCCACACTTCATGTCCTCTTTTTTTTCATTCTTTTCAATAATTCAGAGTCCAGTTTGTATTGCCCATATACATATAGATGTGGGGCCACCTACTGGAGCACGGTCAACCCACCAGAGACCACACCCCCAGAGAAAACTCACTCTCCCTTCCCCAGTAGCCATCAACTGTCAGCAGTGCCCCAGCAAGGGGAGGGGGTTCATGAGTCCCTCCTCCACACTACTGGTACTTTTGAAAGGGTAGACATTTTCTCTATGGTTTCAAGAGAAACAAGAGGGTTCAAGTGGACATCATCTGCCTGTTTGACTACTTATCTATTCACTCATTATCTAGAATTTTTTCACTGATGTTTTAGTTGTTAACAATCTACTTCTCTTTTTTTCTGGTAACGGGCAAGTATTTCAGACAAGGTCTCCTGTAGCTATAGCTAGCTTAGGACTCCTTGTGTAGACCAGGCTGGCCTCAGTATTACAGAGATCCACTTGCCTCTGTCTCCTAACCATTTGGATTAAAGGCGTGTACCAGGACATCCACTTACAATCTAGTTCTTTATGATGGAAGCCCATCTGAACTATGAAGAAATTCTCCATAAGTGTCACAGACACTTTCATTTGTTGAATTCCTTCAGAATTACCTGAAGCTATCACATTAAAAAAGTCAAGATCCTGACTGACTTGTACTGCTCTTTTATTCTGCTCATATGTCTGTGAGTTCTTTGGGTGATGTCTGCCTTTAGGGGAAAAGGATAGGCTTTTAAAGAAGGAAAGTATTAAAAGGTTTCTAATAGAAGTTTAATGGCAGAAAGCACTTCAGTAAACATCAGTTAAGTTCTGAAGTTCCTTAAAAATGTGGCAGAGGCAACAGGACAAAAAGGTAGAAAGCAAAACTCGTATGGCATAATTTAAAACTTTCCAGAAATGCTTCATTTTTTAACATAAAGGAAGAATTTCTTGGATCTCTTTGTGAGGGAAACTTGGAGAAGTGCTGAGAATGACAAAACATTCCCAGGATTCAGAGGATTGAGGCTCTGACTTTTCCATTGGATCTTGTCACCAACTTCTTTGGTACTTTACCTCTTGATTTTATATCACCTTGATGGAGGTTGTATAGACAAGGTCATATTTGCAAAGCAGTTCCTCAGGCCTGTTTGACTTTCTCCCAGAACTTCCTCTTCCACAGGTGACTGAAGCCTGTGGCTGGTCATAGCAATTCTTCAAGGTGACTCAGATGTCACTCAGGCAGCTGGGGAAGTCTCTGGGCTCCTCTGACTTACTCTGGCTCTTTATGGTACCGGTTTGCTGGGAACATCTCTTAATCCATCCATTAGTGTAAGGGTGATCAGAGTTAATGATGAGTAAACAATACACATTTTATGTGTTTCACAGGTAATTGCCTTGCTTTTGCGTCTTAGATGGAACAATTTGACTGTGCTTACAGCTATTAATTTGAACACATTTTAAAAATTGCTTTGGTCATTATTTAAGGCACTTGTAAAGTTTCCCCCTAAGAGTCCTACCAAAAGGCTTGTGCATTAAAATGCATGGCTGTGATGCCAGGCATTCTCCTGTTTAAGAAAAACATAAATATCTGCCAGACTGAGTGGTTTTTGGATAAATGGCAATCATGCTGTTCCTATGAATCTTAAGAAAGTCCACTATCTAATACTCTGGTCAGAAGAAATCACATACAGAAGGTACAGATAAATCCTTAGGCATGAAAAACTGCTTTCTTCTTTCTCTCTCTCAGCACTAGCTAGCCTGGAACTTGTTATGTACACAGGGCTGGCCTCATCTCTCAGAAATCCACCTGTCTCTGCCTCCCAAGTGCTGAGATTAAAAGCATGTGCACCCCCCCCCACTCTGTGTGGAAAAGCTGCTTTCTAACTAGTCTGTTCCATTGGGTGATTCAATTTACATGAGAAGACTTTGGTCCTTGCCTTTCTTTGTGAGAGCCACCTAGAACTTTGATTAAGGGAAAATGTTTGTCTTTTCAGAGAACTAATCACCTTCTGTATTTGCCATCTAGAAACAGAAGGATGCTGCAAAATCTCCTAAGAACTCTGAATTACTCATCTTTATAATGTTCAATTCAGTATTGTTTTGTAAGTAAAATGACCAACATTTAGGAATGGGGTAGACATGTAATAAGGTTTCATAAGGATTGGATGTTAATACTACTTTTAAATTCTTCTCTGTGAAACTTTTTGGCAGTTCTTGCATAAGTGTTAAGGGTTCTCCACTGGACTGTAAGGTCAGTAGCCTCAACAAGATTCTCAGTGAGTCTCTGTTCTTCAGAGGTAAACATTCACTAGGTCATTTCAGTGATCCTTTGCTGTGAGGGTCTTTCTGCACAGTTGTGGTTGGTTGTGCTAAGACATGGTGTTTTCGTACCAGGTTTCCAGGGCATGCATCTGGCAAGCAACTCTTTGGAGAGGATTGCTGATAATAGTTATGGAATTGGCCTTTTCTCTCCATCAATCCAGTTTGTCCCTGAGGCCAATTTACTGAACTTAATGCTCCATTCTCATAACCTCCGTACTTTGGTCACTGATTGAACTATTGCTTACCCAGGGCTGTCACCTTTGTTACAAGTTGACCCGCACAAAAGTGCAGGGGCAGAAAAATGATTGGAGTTCATCAGTTCAGGGAGGCCACTGAAGGATTTCATTCTGGCTCTTGTTATTGTTCACGACAAGCTGCTGAGTTTTAGAGGTTGAAGATGTTACATGGTTTTTCAGAATGGGGCAAAATTGGATAAACTGTAACTTTAACCAGACAAGAAAATGAAAGATTTATTGCCTTTTTGATATTTTATTTTCATTTTTGCTGTTCTGTTTCTAGGTGAAGTTCTTTAATCACTTGGACTCAATTTTTAAATTAAATTTATTCTTTGACAATTTCCTATATGTATATAATGCATTCTGGTTACCTCAGGTCCCCCTTCCTGCCCCCTGTCAAGTCCTCTCTCTT